>CP136880.1:1785000-3197500 GCA_033000465.1 Sciaenops ocellatus
GAAACACTCACTCATAACACCCCTGTAAACACTTCAGTTTGTGAATGGATATATTTAGCTAGCTATTTAGTCATTAGATACACCAATACTGTCACTGGTTTGAGTCTGTTTCCAGTCTTAAGCTAGGCTAAACTAACGGGAGGCTAGCGGTAGCTTCATATTTAGCACACAACATGAGAGTGATATGAAAAGAGTTTGACAGTTTGAGAAATGTGATTATTCACAAGTTGAGAAGATGATACCACTCTCACCTGCAGATGATTAGCTTAACTTAGCTTAGCATAAAGACTAGAAAATCAGGAAACTAGCTAGCCTTTGCTGTGATTATTGGTTACCATTGGACAGAGTGAGCTAGCTATTGGAAAGTTGGAATTTCTGAGTTTTTAAATTTGGACTTGAACGCCCACTTGAAGTCGGATTTCCAACTTGGGAAGTCCAACTTCACCAACCCCAGAGCTCAAAATCCAAGACTCGACTCATGTATGAGAGTCATGGATCATCTTTGGACCTGAGGCGGGCTGAATGAAGCCTGACCAGGCTGTAAACATGTTTATTTCTGCTGTGAATGGATGATTGAGGAACTACAGGACTTCCACATTGGTTTCACTTCACAGACACTGAGGTCGATGCCTCATGCATTAATAGCAGTGAAAGCTGCAGTAATACACTGTTTTTTTAGCACTTCTGTGCCTCATTAAATCAGTTTTACAACACACTTTTATCTGAGGACATGCTGTTACGGTGTTTGTATATGCAGCTTGTAATTCTGTTATCAATGTAGGTGTGACGTCAGCTTAAGCTTGTTTCCAAAAAGCAGAACTATTCCATCAGTGAGGTGACGTCAGTATAAGATGCTGGGAAAAGGCACACCCAGGAGCCAGACTTTGCCTGACAATGCACTCTCCCTGCAGGTAGAGGGCCCATAGCGTGGCGGCTCCAACCAGACACTTGCTGGTAAGCTCCTCTGCTGGGTCTGGCTCCAGAAGGGGACCTCAGTTTCACTAGTCTGGGTGAGGTCCTGCAGCTCGTCAAGGGTCTGTTTCATGGGGGTCTTTGTGAATCGCACTTTGTCTGATCTCTTCCCTCGGTCTCATTTGCCTTTGGGAGACCCTACCAGGGGCTATTGCCCCGGACAGCACAGCTCCCGTGATAAGATACCCAAACCCCACCACCACGTAAGGTAGCAATTCTTTGGGTTAGGAGCCTTAGAGAGAGGGTCAGGAGCTCAGACATCAGGAGGGAGCTGCTGCTCCTTCACGTTGTTGGTTCAACCTTTGATTGTAACTTTGGAGGTATTCCAGGCAGGTTCAGCCCGGGAGGAGACCCTGGGGCAGACCTAGAACCTCCTGGAGGGACTACATAGTACTATCTAGCCTGGGAACACCTCGGGATCCTCCAGGAGGAGCTGGAATGAGTTGCTTGGGAGAGGGACGTCTTGAACCAACTGCTAAACCTGACGTGACCCAACCCGGGACAAGACGAAGGAAGTGGATGGTTGGATCATCTGTAGTTTGTTTACTTTCTCTGCTGTTAAACTAGTTTACATATCATTTATTCATCTTCCACAACATCTATTTAGACTCTCCGCCGACCTCCATCCACGCTGAGATTGCGTCCTCGTGTTCTGAGTTTCGGGCCTCGGTGGGACTAATTAGCAGAAACCTGTTGGACCTCACAGCAGGGTGTGCGTCTCCGACAGGTATTTTCTGTTTGAAATCATCACGCCCTGCTGCTTTTCTCTGAATGTATTCTTTAATTCGCCTGCAGCTTTGATGTTCCCACGTTTTTTAACATCTTTCATTTTAAACTGGAGGGTGGGTGGGTGGTCACTGAGATGTCACTGATCTTGAGTCAATATTTTCTGTCCCGCTGTCGTGTATTCATCCCTTATCAAATCACTTTCAATAAAGGACAATACTTGACCCATATGGTGTCGACAAAGTCGGCAGAGCGACTTTAAAAACACACTTTCCACTGAAGATAAGAGCGTGAGCACCCCGTCCGCCCGTCAGCAGGATATTACAGGCTGTTGTATCACTGTCAAACCTCCATGATGAATGAATGAACTTCGATTTGTTGTATTCAGTTTGTTTGAATCCCATACACTGTTGGCAAACACACACACTGCTCAAATCATTTCCATGTTGCTCATCCAGCCGTGAATAAAACACTTTTATAATCCAGAGGAGATTGTGGAGTGTACGTGAAGACAAACCAGGCAGGCGGTGAGCTATTACAATACAATAAATTGGCTAGGACACATGTTCTCATGGTGAACAAACACAATAAAGTACAGTGGATTACAGTAAAGTACAGTATTATCAGGGTCTGATACGACCTGGTGGAAAACACAGTCATGTCTCAGCTGCAGAGAGATGTTTGTAGTTTTCTGGCGCCACCTGGTGACTCAACAACACAAACCTTAAAACTCAGAGAGGGACGGAAACAACTAAACCACGAGGAAGGATGAGATGAACCTGAAGCCGTGCCATCATCACCATGCTGTTAAACTCTGCTGCACATGAGCTGATGTAGTGTCTGTATCCCGCCCCGGTGCTGGTTCTATGCCGGTATTGACCCGGCTGTGACCTCATCACACTGACGCCGACCTGTTTACCCATTTATATATAACTATACATAACTATATATAACTATTTATATCATTAATTATCCACTGACTGACCTCTGTCTATATTCTGATTTACACTACTGCACTGAGTGTGTATTATATTTTACATTGTCTGTGTGGATGTATGTGAGTGTGTGTGTGTGTGTGTGCACCGGTGTGTATTTGTTTGAAGTATTTGTTTGGAGTATTTGTTTGAAGTACTTGTTTGGAGTATTTGTTTGGAGTATTTGTTTGAAGTATTTGTTTGGAGTATTTGTTTGAAGTATTGTTACAGTATTTGTTTGAAGTATTTGTTACAGTATTTATTTGAAGTATTTGTTTGGAGTATTTGTTTGAAGTATTTGTTTGAAGTATTTGTTACAGTATTTATTTGAAGTATTTGTTTGAAGTATTTATTACAGTATTTGTTTGGAGTATTTGTTTGAAGTATTTGTTACAGTATTTGTTTGGAGTATTTGTTTGAAGTATTTGTTACAGTATTTGTTTGAAGTGTTTGTTTGGAGTATTTGTTTGAAGTATTTGTTACAGTATTTGTTTGAAGTATTTGTTTGAAGTATTTGTTTGAAGTATTTGTTTGGAGTATTTGTTTGAAGTATTTGTTACAGTATTTGTTTGAAGTATTTGTTTGAAGTATTTGTTTGGAGTATTTGTTAGAGTATTTGATTGGAGTATTTGTTTGGAGTATTTGTTTGAAGTATTTGTTTGAAGTACTTGTTTAGAGTATTTGTTTGAAGTATTTGTTACAGTATTTGTTTGAAGTATTTGTTACAGTATTTGTTTGAAGTATTTGTTTGGAGTATTTGTTTGAAGTATTTGTTACAGTATTTGTTTGAAGTATTTGTTTGAAGTATTTGTTTGAAGTATTTGTTACAGTATTTGTTTGAAGTATTTGTTTGGAGTATGAAGTGGTAAAAACTTACCATCAAACACTTAAATATAGAGTAAAACACAAACCTTGACCCTGAATTTAACAGTACATCTTTTACATCCTTTTACTGTAATATTAGTTATGTTGTTGTACTGTATTTTTTACAGTGCACAGTTAAGTACTTCATCTGGTGTCGAGCGGGTCGACGAGTTTAATTCAACCTTTTTCTGCAGCGGACATTTTGACATGACATCGCAGGAGAAGCTCAGCTGTAATTAATAACAGAGATAACGGGAGCATTCCATTCAGGTCAGTGTGGTCCTGGTTCTGTGCATGCCGGGTCACTCACAGTTAATGGAACAGAGCCATCGTTAATTAACTCACCTGCAGACGGCCTCCTACATCTCTACTGAAAGTAACCTGGGTGGTGTTGGGCGTTGGGTGGTGGAAGAAGGAGGGTGACAAACATGGAGATGAAGGGTGAAGAGGAGGCAGAAGGGTGGAGGTGGAGGGTAGACTGCATGAGAGGTGGAGGAGAGGATGGGAAAGGGAGGGGGAAGATGAAAGACAGTTGGTTGAAAGGTGGAAATGAAGACGGATGGGAGAAGTCTCACATCTCACATCCATCTAGAAAGGATGGAGATAAAGGAAGGAGCCGGAGGACAGGAAGGGTGGATGATTAAAGGAATGAAGACGAAGGAGAGGAAGGTTGGAAAGTTTAATGAAGGGAGATTAACGAGAGGAGGTGGAGACGGTGAAGGAGGGAGACGTAGGAGAAGAAGGACAGATGGATGGGAGATAAACGACGGAAAGAGTGGATAAATATTCTTCTTTTCTTTTTCTTTGTGTCAACCAAACACAGATAGCGTAGTCGTAGTAGTCGTCGTTGTAGCAGTTGACGTAGTTGTCGTAGTTGTAGTAGTTGACGTAGTCGTCGTCATCGTTGAGGTAGTCGTCGTTGTAGTCGTCATCGTTGTAGCAGTTGACGTAGTCGTAGTTGTCGTAGAGGTAGTCGTCGTCGTAGTCATCGTTGACGTAGTCGTAGTAGTCGTCGTTGTAGCAGTTAACATAGTCGTCGTAGTTGTAGTAGTTGTAGTCGTCGTCATCGTTGACGTAGTAGTCGTAGTCGTAGTTGTCGTCGTTGTAGCAGTTGGCGTAGCCGTAGTCGTCGTCATCGTTGACGTAGTCGTAGTTGTCGTAGAGGTAGTCGTCGTCGTAGTCATCGTCATCGTTGACGTAGTCGTAGTCGTTGTAGTAGTAGTTGTCGTCGATGTAGTAGTTGACGTAGTCGTCGTCATCGTTGACGTAGTCGTAGTCGTAGTTGTCGTCATCGTTGTAGTAGTTGTCGTCGTTGTAGTAGTTGACGTAGTCGTCGTCATCGTTGACGTCGTCGTAGTCGTCGTAGTCGTAGTTGTCGTCGTCATCATCGTAGTAGTTGTCGTAGTAGTCGTCATCATAACTAAAAGTGAAGTCTTGTCGCTCCCGTCAGTACACGTGTCCCAGCTTTGGTTGCTGATGTATCAGAGGATTGCACAAAGATTCATGTACCTTTAATCTCAACGTTAAACCTGCAGGAGCTTCGTCAGACTGAAGATGATAATCCTTCAGATATCACGACTTTATGAGCTATAAAACGAACTTTTACTTCTTTAAAAATTGCGTTTGTTTCCAAAGAATACAACGACCTTGTCATTTAAAGACTTTGAAATGCACTAAAATACACTTTATATTAATAAAACCATCGAAACCACTGTACTGTGCTTATATCGACTTGATCCTCAGCCAAACTGAACCAAAAACAGGATTTCCGTCCTGGATCTTTACAGACACGTTGATGTGACAGTGAGTAAAAAACAACCACGACACATGAGAGATGCCAACAGAATAATTTATTAGAGTCAAACAATCATTTTTTAAACGTTCTGCGTCCGTTCTCCCGGTCTGTGACTCCGTCCTGAAACAGAAACGAGACATTAAAAACGTGAATTAATGAATTAAAACTTCATGAATCTGAACACAGAAGTTAGAAAACTTACAAGAAATCCTTTCATCCTGTAGATTTTAGGAAAATCCTCGACACAGCTCAGAACGCTGCAGGGCGAGTCCACGTGTGGAAAACTGTCGACTATCTGCAGAAGAGACAAACATCTTTAAAAAAAAAAAAAAGTACCAACACTGAAGATGAAAAGTGTCTGATGGGAGCTCACGGTGTCCGAACGTCCGTCCAGGTCTCTCTTCCCGCCTGGACTCAGTCCATACGACCAGTGCTGACAGCAGCCGTGACACCACAACACCGACCCCACGAGGAGCAGCAACATGGCCGACGTTTGAGGAGCCATACTGAGGAGAAAACTTCAGATTATACATATTTATATCACGGATGATGCTTTAACTTAGACTTAGAGTTTAGAAACTTCCTAAACTTCTAAATGAGGCGTTATCTAATGAAACTTTGGGTGAAATCTACAGAAAAACAGCTGAAAATCTTTAAATTTAAAGTCAATAATTCTACAATATTTCGAATATTTTACCTTCTTCTGGGTTGTTCTCGTCTGCCGTCCTCTGTGAATCCTGCCGCACATCATTTTCCATCGTTTATATATCAGCCGCTCCGCTTCCTCTTCACCCAGCGCTTTCACTTCTTCACTGCAGGAGGTCACAAAGTGGGATTATAAGAAACACTTACCGGCCCGCCTGCAGAGCTGTTTTAAAAGATTACACATGGTGCGTCATCTTTGACCAGGTCGTCATCTTTGGTTCAGGTCGGAATGCTGTGGTAGCCATGCTTCAGGGTGGGAACCACACATGTAGATACCATCTGTTCATCTTCTCTGTGTCTCACAAAGACACGATGGTCTGAACCACAACCTTCAGATTTGGACTAATCAGACCAGATTTCCTCTGGTTTAATGTCCGTTCATTTCCAGTTTCATATTTGATGGTTTTTGTGCTAAGCTAAGCTAACCAGCTGCTGGTTCTGGTGCTGGACCCAGAAACAGGACCAGGCGCAGCATCCAAGACCATCTGAGGCCAATTTGAGGACAGGGAATACAGTACAGAGGTGGTTTTCTTCCTGAGTCAGCTAACCTAACATAGCTGCACGGCTAACCGAGCTAATGGTGTATTCGGCCTGACAGATAAGCTACCTTTAGGTGCCTACTAGAAGATACAGTTAGCGATTAGCTCCTTTAGGAAGTAACGCCAAAGCTATCTGCTCACCATGATACAAGACACCATCACACCTCCTCCTCCATGCTTCAGGGTGGGAACCACACATGTAGATACCATGATTTGAATGAAGGAGAGGAAGGTTGTTGCAGATTTGGACTCAACAGACCAGTCCAGATTTCCTCTGTTCTAATGTCCATTTATTCCCAGTTTCATCAGAGTGTTTGATGGTTTTTGTGCTAAGCTAAGCTAAGCTTACCAGCTGCTGGTTCTGGTGCTGGAACCCAGACCAGGACCAAACGTAGCATCCAATTTGAGGACAGGGAATACAGTACAGAGGTAGTTTTCTTCCTGAGTCAGCTAACCTAATGTAGCTAACTGGCGGCTAACCGAGCTAACAGTGTAGGTACCAGATGTATTTGGCCTGACAGATAAGCTACCTTTCATTGCCTAGTAGAAAACATAGTTAGCTACTTTAGCAAGTCATGCTAAAGCTATCAGTTCACCAGGAAACAAGAGACTGTCACACCTCCTCCTCAATGCTTCAGGGTGGGAACCACACATGTAGATACCATGATTTGAATGAAGGAGAGGAAGGTTGTTGCAGATTTGGACTCAACAGACCAGTCCAGATTTCCTCTGTTCTAATGTCCGTTTATTCCCAGTTTCATCAGAGTGTTTGATGGTTTTTGTGCTAAGCTAAGCTAAGCTTACCAGCTGCTGGTTCTGGTGCTGGAACCCAGACCAGGACCAAACGTAGCATCCAATTTGAGGACAGGGAATACAGTACAGAGGTGGTTTTCTTCCTGAGTCAGCTAACCTAATGTAGCTAACTGGCGGCTAACCGAGCTAATGGTGTAGGTACCAGATGTATTTGGCCTGACAGATAAGCTACCTTTCGTTGCCTACTAGAAAACATAGTTAGCTACTTTAGCAAGTCATGCTAAAGCTATCAGTTCACACCACCTCCTCCATGCTTCAGGGTGGGAACCACACATGTAGTTACCATCTGTTCACCTTCTCTGCGTCACCTGATGATACATTCAAAGTTGCTGATATTTTCTCGACCTTCATGTCTTCAAGTTAAACTCACTGGACGAGAAGGTGTGTCCAAACTTTTTGTGTTTTCACACGATAAATGACGAAACATGAGACGACTTCTTCTTCATAGCAGTTTATTTATAACAGTCATTTATGGAAATATATTTCCACGGTCGAGTGCAATAATCACAGACAGTGAGACTGTCTCGAACACAAACCAACCTTCACCTCATATTGCAGAATTCAGTGAGATGTATCAAAATAAATTAACACAGCTGACTCTCACCAGGTGAAACACACATGATTGCCTTCATCGTTCATTCTCACGGGGGGCCGGGTACCAAACCGCTGAGCTGAGTGAGTTAAGTATTGCATCAGAGCAGCTTTGAGCTACAGCTGGAGAAAACTTCACCAGTCGAACGCGACTTTATCTCGTCACACATGCAAAAAAAAAAAACACGATTCTCTCGAACGTTACATCAGATTACAAGCACCAAACAGTTTTTTTGGTGAGAAGGTTTAACATGTTCTAACATATACTTGTGCAAATAAGTTCAAAGCATGATTAAGTGATATAACTTCGATACACGGGAGAGTCTTTTCTCTGCAGGACGACGTACGGAAACGTTCATGCAACACATCGGATTAAAAACAAACAAAACAAAGAGGTAGATTTACAGAGAAAAACGAGGGAAAGCTTCAAAGAAGACGAGGATTCAAAGTAGGAAAGGTGAACACATGTATTGCATACACAAGCTGTGTTTAGAACTAGCCTGTCGCATAGTTTAACGGTGCACCGGCAGCACTGTGAGCCTCCGAGGCCGGCCGTGCTGCCGTTATGGCTTTGGCTTGCATCGCTTGAATCCAGCAGAACGAAGTTAACGATAACGCGACTCCCATTAAACATGTCAAGTAAAATATATAAAGTGAATATAAATTAGATGAGTATAGTAGTGATTGGATTGCATCCAGACGCGTCGACAAACACGAGGAGAACATTATTTTGTTTTGGTGATACGCGCAGCTGCGACGTCCTACCGTACAAACACACATGGACAACCCTGAAGAAGTTCTAGTGCAAGATATTTAAAGCTAACATGATACAGGTGGAATGCCAGGGATGTGCATACGACTGCCCGCGCTGCAGACGGGCAGAGATTCAGAGTAGGAGGATATACTGTGTGTGTGTTTTTGTGTGTGTGTGTGTGTGTGTGTGTGTGTGTGCGTCCACGCCGAGTTATCTGACGCTCTGCGACATGTGCAGGGGGGTCAGCATCTCTTCAAAGATGGCTCCCTTCACGTTGGAGCCTCGCAGGTTGGCTTCTTGCAGGTCGCAGCCGGACAGGTCGCAGTTCTGCAGAGAGAGAGGAGAGTAACAGGTGTAATTATATAACGATCGTTCATCATCATTTCAGTCGAGCTGCAGCGATCAGTCGATGACTAATTGACTTTTGTCTGTACACTGAAGGTGCATGTTGGCGGTGGCTGTGGCTCAGGAGGTGGAGCGGGTCGCGGTTCGATCTCCGGCTCCTCCAGTCTGCATGTGCGAGATACTGAAGCAGGAATTGCTTCCCATCGGTGTGTGACGTCTCTCTCTCTGTTCTGTTCCGTCCTGCATCGACTTCAAACTCCACCGGGAGCGTTTGAGAAGTGTTTCTCCCTCCAGACTTTGTTTACTTGCTCAGATTTGGTCATTTTCCTGGTTTATGTTCTTCTAAATATGCTTCTACATGAGGAAATATGCTACGTACTTCATTTGTTCTCTTTTGTCTGTTTTTACAGAGGTGTTTTATTTTGAAAATCCACCGGATTCTGTGCTGTTTCTGTGTCTGGCTTCCTGTCAGCTTGGGCTGCTCTGCGTTAAACTGACTCGGGCTGCTCGCGGCGTCCGTCAAAAATAGAACAGCTGAGCGGAGGTCCACTTCTGGGATGCTTCTGAACCGGACCGCGTCTGAGCCCGGTAGAATTTGGGGGTTATCGACCAACGAAAAGATGTTTTGTTCCATCATGTATGAAGGATAGACAGTAGGAGTGATGCTCACACGTCACTGCTCATGCTGACTTCAGTCTGAAACAGTAAACCAGCTTGATATCGATAGTTTTGCCAGCTGAGGTGGACGTACACAGAAGAGTCGAGGCTGTGTGTGCAGTGGTTTTATGTTGACCGGCTAACAGAAACATTTTACTCCAATAAAAGATAAAGATTGTGTTAACAGACGTTTTTAAACCGGTGGTCTCCTGTGGCGTTGCAGCTGTGAACGCTCCCGGTGCAGAGTCCATCAGGAGCGTTTCAGAAGCGTCTCGCCCTCCAGACTTTGTTTACTTGCTCAGATTTGCTCACGTTTCTGGTTTATGTTCTTCTAGTTCAGGTAACCTGTTTCCTTTCTGGCTCTTTTTACCATCCAAAGTTTGCACGGGTGTTTTATTTTGAAAACTGACCGGATTCTCTACGCTGTAGAGAATCTACGATGCACGATGCCGTGAGTTTATAATTCATGCAGCACATTCATCGATGAAGCTTTTCTTCAGCTCTTCGTCCTCAGAAAGTTGCTGTAAATTAAAAAGACCTCCAGCTTTTAGAGATAATCCGTCCTGCTGACTCACCTCGAGGTCCGTCCCGGCTAAAGTGGCCCCCCGCAGGTTGCAGTTCTTCAGCTTGGCGTTCTTCAGAGTGGCCACACGCAGGTTGATGCCGGTCATCTGGCTTCCTTCCATGTCGACCCCCTTCAGGTTAGCGCCTGATGACATGATGGAAAACATCTGGTTAAAACGTGACTTACAGATGTGACGGAGGCTGGAAGAATCGACGATGGATTGTTGTACCTTCCAGGTTGGCCTTCAGTCCGGACGGATCTTCAAAGTTGCATCCTTTGAGAGACGCTCCCTCTGCGTTGGAGCAGAGCATCTTCACCCCCTGAAGGTTAGCGCCCTGCAAAACATCAGAAGACATCAGGATGTACTCAAAAGTATTAGTTACTTTACTACATATTACTTTGATACTTTGTCTCCGGCTGCTCCGCCTCAACTCTCTGTGATTTACAGAGTTTCCTGATGGACAGTGAAGTAAACTGCTGACAGCTGTAGCTGCTGTTAGCTAATGTTAACTCAGTTTGTTAGCTGCTGCTGGCTAATGAAAGCTCAGTTTGTTAGCTCAGTTTGTTAGCTGCTGTTAGCTAATGTTAGCTCCGTTTGTTAGCCGGGCTGTGAGCTCAGAGCACCGGGGGAGTGTTAGTGTTTGTACCACAGGAAGAGGAGGTTTACAGAGCCAGTGTCGTGCCAGAACAGGAGCTGGGCAATACATAAGTTAGCATCATGGATCACGTTAGAGAACATGTTTCATGTGCTTTGTAATGTTAGCTTCGACTTTGGACTCTTGTTTGTTGACGCTCTTGTTGCACACTGTCCGTTAGCAAAGGCTCAGCAGCCTCTATGGACATAATGGCAGAGGAGAAGAGAGTGAAGAGGACGTTGACGGAGGAAGCTAAGAAGAGAAAAGGAGAGAGTGAGCGAGCAAGAAGCCGCCGGACAAGAGTAAATCTGGGACTGACTTTTAGTGGTTGGTGAGAGCTTGGTGAAATAAAAGGCTGAAAGACAGACGCCGAGCTGGGCTGACTGCTGTTGGACTAGTCAGTAATATTAGCTGGCTGCTATGTCTGCTGTTGTTGACCTTGTTGATGTTTCTTGGTGTTTAAGAACAGAGTCGTCCTCCTCTCACATAACTATGACAGAAGAAGGAAGCGTTCGCGTCCCCGCGGTGAGCGTCGCTGAGTGCTTTCTGCACTTTCATGAATCATTTAGCGCCGAACAAGAAAAGAGTTTCAGACTCACGTCCAGGTTGGCTCCGGACAGATCGGCTCGCTCCAGGTTGGAGCAGCACAGGTTGGCGTGTGTCAGATTGCAGCGGCTGAGATTCGCCATCTTGAAGTTGATGTAGCGCAAATCGAGGCGGGACAGATCGGCGCCGCTGAAATTAAGACCCTGAACACAGCACAGAGAGTCAGACATGAGCCGGACGTGGTGACGTGATGAATGAATGAGTTTGTCTGGGTCGTACCTGACAGCGCAGCTCTGATTTGGTCGGTGTCGCCAGGAGAAACCGGACAAACTCTTTGCGAGAGATGGGGGAGTGGTCCTCGGGCGGCTGGGAGTTCTGTTTTGAAAGGAAGCAATGAGTCGTGATGCGTTCAAGGACATCACTAAATTTAAGCCTTCTATTATTCATGTCACCTTGATTGCTGCTTCCAGCTGCTCGGCGAGCTGCTCGATCCCAAAGAACCGAGCCTCCTCGAGGACGCCTGGAAGACATTCAGCGAGTCACGGCGGGAATTTCATTTAAAAAGTCCGACTTCATCGTCACAAAGTTTACCTCGTATGTTGATGCCTTCGTTGATGATGAGCTGACCGTGTCGCAGGTAGTTGAGGATGGGCTCGAAGTACTCGGGGCTGCGGTCGATCAGGTATGCCCCGTGCTCGTCCCGCTTGTTCCCCCAAACATCTGCAGCGAACGGAGCGAGGTCAGCGGGACATCGTTCAACAAGACGACAACACAAAGCGACCGGCTCGTGACTCACCTTTCTCTCTGAACATGTGAGCGAGCATGCTCTCCGGCTCTTTGCTGACCAACGTGCTCCTGAAACAGAACAGAAGATGAATGAATGAAAGTCACATGACTTGATGAACATGTTACAGGGAGTGTCGCGGTGGACGAGGTTCAGATACCTGGTGGTGGTGAACGGACGACCACCGATGTTCAGCGTCAGCCAGTCGGTGTGAGCTCCGTGCTGATCAGACGTAACCTTGGCTTCATTTTGAGGATCTGCGACGTTAAAACAAGAGAAGAAGAAGATGATGAGGCGTTCACTGACAGCGTATAAGACTCCGGCTGCAGACTGGACAGCACTCACCGATAAACGGATCTCCTTCTGACACATACAGCACGTCGTCATCTCTGTTAGGACACACACAGTTAGAGGACACACTGAGCACTGCAACGTGTTTTTAATATGAGCATGTGAGCTTACCTTATGAGGGCGATGTCATCTATGAGCCCGCCCTTCCCATTGTACAAACAGGACGCTTTGAGTCCTAACTTATTGCTCGCTACGGATAGTAAGTCAGACAAGGTGCCGTACACTGCTACAACCTGAAACACACACACAGATAGACAGACAGATAGATAGATAGACAGATAGATAGATAGATAGATATTATATTATATATATTGTTAATAACAGTATATAAACAGTGTATAGTAATAACAACAGTATATAATAATAGTAATAATAACAGTATAAAATAATAGTAATAATAACAGTATATAATAATAATAATAATAATAATAATAATAACAGTATATAATAATAGTAATAATAACAGTATATAATAATAATAATAATAATAATAATAACAGTATATAATAATAGTAATAATAACAGTATATAATAGTAATAATAACAGTATATAATAATAATAACAGTATATAGTAGTAATGCTGACAGTATTCTACTCTGGGATCACCAAACAGGACAAGAACGGACTGAAACAGACAACAAGGTCTGCAGAGAAAATGCACCTCCATGCAGGGCCTGTACCTGTCCAGAGTCACCTGTGTAATATCTGTAAATTATACATTATTTATGTAAATATCATCACTACAGTCATACTGTGCATACTGAATATTTATTATTTCATCCTTGCACTGTGCTCCATCGCACCATTTCCCATTCAGTGTAAAACATTTTTTATCCTTGTCTATACATACATATGTCTATATGTATATATACACACATTTACCTGTCAAGTCCTCAGTTTTGTTCTCTAACTGTACCTGTGTCTATATATGTTTGATGTTTGTACTAAGAAAACAAAGTGTAACCCGAGTCTAATACAAATACCTGGAGAATTAAAGTGATTCTGATACAGTATATAATAATAATAACAGTATATAATTATATATATATATAGCTATAGATACACATATAAATGTGTCATACATTTAGCCATATATCTACTACTATATACTATATAATAATAATAACAGTATATAAACAGTATATAATAATAATAACAGTATATAAACAGTATATAATAATAATAACAGTATATAATTATATATATACAGCTATAGATACACATAGAAATGTGTCATACATTTAGCCATATATCTACTACTATATACTATATAGTAATAATAACAGTATATAGTAATAATGACAGTATATAACAACAACAATAATAATATATCTATATAGACACACATAGAAGTGTGTCATATGTTTAGCCTGATTAGATTAAAGGTGTTTAAACAGGTCACTGCTGTCTGATACATGATTAGTTAGTTAACGTTAAACTAACATTATATATGTTCAGTGCAGTCAGCTGTTAACTCGTTTATATATGTTCAGTGCAGTCAGCTGTTAACTCGTTTATATATGTTCAGTGCAGTCAGCTGTTGACTCGTTTATATATGTTCAGTGCAGTCAGCTGTTGACTCGTTTATATATGCTCAGTGCAGTCAGCTGTTAACTCGTTTATACATGCTCAGTGAAACAGCCAGTCATTCTGCGGCCCAAGCTGACAGACTCAACAGCCTCTCACCCACCTTGCCATTTTTAGATGTCCCGTTAATAAATAGGGTAACTCTTCTCATTCTTTTAGGCGCTTCGGTTGTAAATATGTTCGCACAGATGAAACAATGACGAGGCTTCAGGCAGCTGAACGCAGATTCAAGCTTCAGGCTGCTGCTGCTGTTAGCTGCTAGCTGCATCAGACAATAACACGAGACCAGAGATGCCTTCAGGAGCAGTCCGGAAAAAACAGGGCGAATGATGTTGCACTGCTGTAAAGCGAAACGTTTGATTTACAATTACAGTTTGAGTTGTTATATGTATTATCAGCATTAATGGCAATACAGGATACCAAATAGTCACAATGTTAATTAAAAATAATAATAATAAGTGATGAAGTTTATGTTTTTCCCCCAAAAATAAATCAGATTGTACAAAATAGTGATGTGTCAGTCGTGAACGAGCTGGTTCAAAGAGCCGAATGATGGGAGCCGGCTCCGGTACGTGAGCCGTTGAGTGATAATAGAAAAAGATAGACAAAGCCAAGCTGTCGTATCGAGCACACAAACAACCTTCACAGACACATGAGAACTGTGCATCCAACACTCAATAACTGTCCTTTTTTAAAAACTTTTTATAGGTGTGTTTCTATCTGCTTTGTGTAGCAGAGTGGTTCTACAAGCACGTTAGTGCATTCATTGGGCGGTTTCAGAGAGTTACAAGGGTCTGTAAACGCAATGAAAACAATTGGCTACAGCAATTTATTGATATTAGAAAATGTAATTTTTACTTTTGAACACTTCAGTACAGAATCAGAATCAGAATCACTTTATTGGCCAGGTGTGTGCACACACGAGGAATTTGACTCCGGTTCACTGTGCTCTCAATTGTACATACAGGTATAGACATAAGTACAGTTTAAAAGACAAGGGACATGACAGGTAGGCGCAAACATAACATAAACAACATAAAACATAAATATAAAAAATAACTATATACATATTTAAAAGGTATATATATATTTGCATAAATATAGATATATATGGACATGAGTATCTATCTGTGGACCCGGTAAATGACTGGTGATAGATACAAAGGATCCAAAGTCAAATGATCTGACTCCCTAAAAAGAACCGAACTTCCCATCAGTAGTACAAAAACCCACTAATTCACAGAGACCCTGAAGGCGGCATCCTGACTGCAGCTCTGCAATTGGTCGGAGCCGTCATACGTAAGCACGCTGTACGTCTGGCGCTTTGGTGGTGGCTAACGTGTGGCTAACTCTGGAGTTTGTTTGTTTTTAACGTAAAAATAACGTTAATTACCGTTTATGACGTTTCAAACTGTCTGAATTATTTATTCATTTTAATTTAATTTATATATTTTTGTCAATGGCGGCTGACAGACAGCACTGCGCGTGCTGCTCCCTTCCTGTCTCCTCTTCAGCTGTTTACCAGTCAATGGATGAGATGGAGTTTGAACGAGGTGTGTGTGTGTGTGTGTGTGTGTGTGTGTGTGTGTGTGTGTGTGTGTGTCAGGAGTTAAAGCATGGCTCTAACACATATATACACACTGTGCATGGTGTGTGTGTGTGTGTGTGTGTGTGCAGGGATCTGGTCTGCTGCGATGGATGGAGACCTGCAGAGGGTCCAGTCCTTCATCCAGAAGGGTGCAGACCCGAATCTGAGAGACTCAGCTGGATACACAGCTCTGGTAAGAGAGTGTGTGTGACATGACACGTCATCTCATCTCACCTCCAAAATACTGTGACCTGTTTAATCATAATATCCTCTGTAGCAGTGGTCCACACGTGTTTAAACATTGTAATTTAACAACATTATTAACAATAACATTACCATCATATCATCATTCTACCTCTATTTTATTCTATTGTATTTTTATTGTATTCAAATATACTGGACTGCTATGACGACCTAATTTCCCTTCGGGGATTAATAAACCAACCTATCTATCTATCTATCTACCTATCTATCTATCTATCTATCTATCTATCTATCTATCTACCTATCTATCTATCTATCTACCTATCTACCTATCTATCTATCTACCTATCTATCTATCTATCTATCTATCTATCTACCTATCTATCTATCTATCTATCTATCTATCTATCTACCTATCTATCTATCTACCTATCTATCTATCTATCTATCTATCTATCTATCTATCTATCTATGTAACACAAAACATGACAATGAAAAGACAAAAAACATCTAACTTTATAAAAGCTTCTTTCTTAATTCAGACTGACACAGGCCGGAGGATGAAGATGATCTAAGAGGCAGAGACGAGACAACACAGACAAGTTATTAAGTCATCATCACAGTGACTCGTGTCTCTCCTGTCTCTAATTTCCCGCCTTTCTTGTGCGTTTTGTTTCAGCACTATGCGAGTCGCAGCGGTCATCTCTCCGTGTGCTCGTTCCTCCTTCAGAGCGGCGCCTGCGCGTCTCCTCAGACTCCGGGCGGTGCCACGCCGCTCCATCGATCGGCTTACTGCGGCCACCCGGACGTGGTTCGACTCCTGCTGCAGCACAGAGCCGACCCGACGCTCTGCGACGACGACGGAGCGTCGCCTCTACACAAGGTACAGAGCCGCCAGCGGTCACATGATTAAAAACATCCAGAGAGAGGCGGTGTGATGGTCGATTCACTGCCGCCTGTGTTTGCTGTGAATGCTTTGTGGAGCAGGCAGCAGAACGGGGTCACGAGGAGGTGTGTCAGCTGCTCGTGGAGCGCTGTCCGACACTCTGCAGCCGCGAGAACAAGAGGCTGCAGCTACCGTACCAGCTGGCACCGCGGGGAGATCTGCAGGAGCTCCTGAAGCCACCACGGTGACGACAGACAGACTCGCTGCAGGAGCTGGGCGGATCAGGCAAACCACCTGAGCTCAGAGCACAGTGAGGACGTCAGATTACACTAATCTGGAGCTTCACTTCAGGGAGCTGTCAAATAAATATTCATTTTCTTTAATGAATCAGTTATTATTTTTCACTAAGAGAATATTTCTGTGCAGTTTGAAGCACTCCCACCTCATCTGATGTGGTGTTAGGCCGAATTCAGACAGGATCAGGTGCTGTTGGGTCGGGCGGCTGAGTCGGGCTCCGATTTAGAAGTCAGAACACGACAGGTCGGGTATCAGAGTTTAGTCTCAGTTTCAGAGACATTTCCGGCTGACTGTGGAGGTTTGACCGACCGGTCTGAGCGTCTGATTGGCGGCTGCAGCGTGACGTTGGGCTGCGATATTCGAAAAGTTGGATACATTCCTGCGGCACGCACCGCTGCAGCTACCTGTGTCGAATCCCGTCTGAATGAAATCTGTATTTCAGACTTATTCCACAGTGAAACCACGCTGAGACCAGCGTGGTTTCACTGTGGAACAAGTCTGAAATACAGATTTCTATGGGCAGAACAGAACAGAGGTACAAGTTAGTCACACACAGGAACAACAGTCCAGTTTATTTTTATTAAACCAGGTGAGACCTGCTGAGATCATCCATCCTGATCCTCATCAGGGTCACGTTGGGGCTGCAGCCTCTAAATTTAAATTAAAACCTGCTAAAATATCAAACATTTGCAGAGAAGTTCGACTTTTGCACGGAAATTAAAAATGTGCAGAGAGATTAAAGTATAAAAATTAAACGTGCATAGAAATTAAACATATAACTGTTATGAGTTAACTTGTACTAACATCTGTAAAACATAAAAAGTAGAAAGTAAAAATATGAAATAGACTTAGAGAGAGAGGCGGGTACACCCTGGACAAGTTGCCAGCTCATCACATCATCGAGATAAACAACCATTCACACTCACATAGACACCTACGGACGATTTAGAGTCGCCAATGAACCTCTTCAGTGCCTGTGAGCTGAGATCAGCTCTGTTTTAGCTTAAAAGTGTCACAAAAAAACAACAATAACCACAAGAAATCTTATAAAATCTATGTTAAAGAGTTGAAATAACTAAAATACCTGCACACAGTGACAAAGACCAACTGATTCATTCATCATCATTAAACTTTAAGAGCTTTAAATGAGGCGGTGAGACCAGTTCTCCAAGTCTGAACTCGTTTTGAAGGCTGGTCCAAGTTTCAGTCACTCGATTTTAAATGATCTGACTAACACGTGAACACAAAGAGACGCCATGATGACATAAAAACCACACGAAGTGCAACATTTAGAGTCAGACAGCTCATCAATGACGAGCTGCACACTGTTCTTTTTGAATCTGTGGCAGCAGGTGGCGCTGTTGTCTTAAAAGCTGCATGTGTGTGTGTGTTTTTGCAGTCCAACATGTGAATTAGCTGGCAGCTTCCACGCGGTGACCTCATTCGATCCTCCCTGCACACTGTTGGAAAACTAAACAGGGTAACTGTTAGAAAGAAAGAGAGAGAGGTGCATCAGTGAAGCTGCTGCAGCTGATGGTGAGGCATCACGGTCAATGGACGCCACCGTCCAGCCAGAGCACTGTGTGTTAATGAAGTTATCCATCAGCCACTGCAGCAGATTCAATGATTTAAAGGCAATCTTTATGTTTTATGACGTCTCTGTAAGTGTTGCAGTCAACATGTTGGTTGTTTTTGTTGAAGTAACGACCTCCAACCGCACAGCTCCGCCTGCTCGTTAGTGGTTTATTAATACCTCTTTGTGTATCTTAGCGGAAGATTAAGCAAAATGAAATAATAGCTTCACCGTTGCTCTGAAAACTGCTGTGCTATGATCTATTTTTTTGAAAGGATTAGCAGTTATTAGCTGGCTTTCTGAAGTTTCTTTCAAAGGCAGGGACACATTACTGAGCTCTTTTTGAACCAGTATTTATATGCAAAGGGAACAAAGGATGGAAGCCCGGGGGTGAATAAAGGATGTTGATATTTCCATATCTACTGAAACAGATGGAAATACTTTCAACTATTGTCTCATATACTTACTTATTCAAAGCATGTTCAATAAGTAACACATGCAAGAGGCAGACACCTTTTATACTTCTTCTTCTGTGGTCCTGCACAGGTCCGAAAACGTTCGCCCGGCTGCAGAGTCTGAGGGAACTTTCATTGGGTCCGCCGGTGGGTGGTGTTTCCAGACTACCTTCAAACCACATCCAGTGCCGTGACTGGAGGGGTGCCAGGCCACATCTGGAGCTCATTGCAGCTGACGCCACACTAGCACAAGGAGAGATGGGGGTAGATGGGGTGGGGACTGGTGTGGAGAAGCTAAGCCAAGAGAGCTGTTTACGCTCAGTGACACAGCTGAGGAGCCGTACACGTTCAGGATCGCCCGCTTCGAGTGCCACATGTCAGGAATCACAGACTATTCCTCGTCTGTCTTCAGGACAGTCTCTGTGACTGGCACTCAGGCCGTCACAGCCGCCCACACCACCTTCCCGATTGTTCCCGTGCCAACTTTCTATGCAACATAATCAAAGTTGATGTCTTTAAATTTGCTAGCAGTGAGCGAGGTAATGAAAACCCTCTGTGCGACGCGGTAAAAAACCGGAGGAATATTAAAGGGCCTCTTTCTTTTTGATAATTTTTCATGAGCTGGTTTGAATTTGGGAGCTGCCTCCCTTTTTATGTGGAAACAATCAGAAACTGGCCTTTGTTGGGTGAAAATGAGGAGGCATGTCAGGAAAGTAAAAAAAAAAAAAAAGAAGTTTGCTCGAGTCGGTTGTGTCAGAACAAATGTGAGATCTAGAAAAAGGAGCCGGAGAGCTTTCTCGTAATGCGAGGACTCGGGGAGGACTCCACAAGATGAGGAATTTGGATTACAGCTCTGTTTAGTGAGATTTATTTGGAAAGCAATGAAACTTCCTGGCCCTGGAACCCACTTCCACCATAATGAGCCCAAGTTAAACCAGGACTGGATGTTATTTTCCTTCAGAAATAGAAGGTGGTCTGTGTGCCGTGCTTGCGTGGAGGATTTGAAGTTTTCTGGGGGATTTTATTTTAAACAGCACTTTAGCCCGAGAGGGGGATGATGAGAACAGCTTGTCCTCTGTGTGTGTGTGTGTGTGTGTGTGTGTGTGTGTGTCTACACACACTAACTTATTTTTACGGTAAAAAGCTGGCAGTTGTGGTTACCAGAATTTTACCGTAATAACTACTGTACAAGTTTTTTTTTTATATTCCGGTCAAAGGATATTCTTATTGTTGATTTCTAATTCTGTATTTTAAAACGTCTGTGTAGATTTGATGGTAAAAAACTGTTTCACAGTAAAAGACCGTAAAATGTTACTGTATAATTAACAGTCTTTAATATAAAATACAACTTTATTCTGTATGAATTCCCTTATGAATACCCTTAATGTCATATAAGTAAAGGTTTTCCCATAAAATATGACAAAAAAAAAAAAACGGCATAAAACTGTCAGCTGTGGTTGCCAGAATTTTACCGTACTAAATATGGTACAACCTTTTCTAATATTACAGTACAATGATATTAGTACTTGACGTTTTATTCCATATTTTTAAATGTCTGTAGATTTTACGGTGAAAAACTGTCAAAAACATTTTACAGTAAAAGAGCGTAAAATGTGCCATTAAATATTACTTTACTACTGTGCAATTAATAGTCTCTAATGTAAGATACTACTTTATTCTGTATAAATTCTCTTCAAAGGTCGTACAAATAAAGGTTTTGCCATAAAATATGACTGTTAAAAAAAAACGGTAAAAACCTGTCAGCTGTGGTTGCCAGAATTTTACCGTACTAAATAGGGTGCAACTTTTTCTAATATTACGGTAGAAGGATGTTAGTACTGTTGATTTTACATTTAAGGGTGGTGTCTTATTCCATGTTTTAAATGTCTGTAGATTTTAATGGTGAAAAACTGTCAAACCATCACAGTAAAAGACCGTAAAATCTGCCATTAAATATTACAGTGTTATACTATATAATTAACAGTCTCTAATATTAAATTTGACTTTACTCTGTATAAATTCCCTTAAAGTGCTGTATAAATAAAGCTTTTTTTTACTGTATACAGTAAAACATATTTCATGGCATATTTTACGGTATTTTACTGTCATGGTTTGGCAGTCTGTCAAAATCTACAGACATTTTTTACAGTTTGACGATGTTTTATCTGCAAAATTAGTCGTTTTGTGTCTGCCGTTCACAATTCTGCAGCGCCAGATGTCAATTTTGTCCATTTTGCTGAGATGTGGACGCTTGTTTTCACAGATAAAAGGGTCATCTGGTCCTTATCTGTCCTGCGTCCACCTGTACAAAATTAATGCCATTCTCTGGCCTTCCAGCTGCCCTGGCAGAGCCCCGACCTGTCTGAGTTATCCCGAAGTAATCAGGTAAATGGCTGGCAGATGGGCACATATTAAGGAGTGCAGTGGAGTACCAGGCTCTGGTGTGGACGGGGGGGACCGCCCCACGTTGTCTCATCTGCACCGGGGGGCGGAGGAAGTAAGCGTGTTGGCGTCGGGTTGAGGGGGTGTGTGTAATCAAATCTACGGGAGCTGCTCCTCAGAGATGCTGCGTAATCCAATTTCGGTCCACTCCCACTTCAAAGCAGCGTGTCGTCCTCCGGCGGGGAAGTGATGTCGCAGATCTTAGGCTCCCGCTTTCCAGGTCAGCGGGTGATGAGAGCCATGAGTCCAGAGCTTTTACTGTGAGGCTTATCAGGTGATCGGGGCCATGTGATGCATGTTTTTTGTATCAGGGTAGTTGTTAGTGTTATATCTGGATGTTAGAGACCACATTACAGATCTTCCAGTCGTTTTATTGTTGGAATTCGGGTTCCTGCAGCCACACTTGGACTAAAATTCATCGAACACATCTGGGCAGTGTCAAAACGTCCTTACCAGTGACCATAATCATGTAAAAGTTTCCCCAGGAAATAGTGCTCAGTGAACATGCTGTGATTTTTGTGTTTTTTTTTTGTGGGTATATTTGAGGGGGAAAGTTTATTTTCCCAGATGTTTTTTTTTTTTCCAGGCTCTGTGGTGGATGGTTCAGCTTCTTTTCTTTTTATTGATTATGGAGATGTAATCTTCTCAAAAGCAGAGCCAGACAAACAACCCATAAGCTTTACCATATGAGTCAGAGGACAATTAATGAAGCTTTTGGGATCATATATCTAGTTCCCATCATTCCGGGGCGGTTGTTAGAAATCAGATTACTTTGCATCATCTGCCAAATGTGCAGAGGAAAGCTTGTGTATGCTGCTCGATCAGGGGCAGTTCAGCTCCGGCATGTTGTTGTTCATGTGCACGGTTTGAACTCAGACGTCTCTGGAGTTTTAGACAATAAATATGTTAGGCTGGTCTTGCATGAGCATCAAACTCGTCCTAAAAGTGCCACCTTAAAGGGAGAGTTCATGTTATTTGAAGTGTGGTTTCATGAGGGTGTCTGCAGTAGACAGCAGTCGATGCAACCCGAGTTTGAAGAATCAGGAGGACCAGCGTCGGATCTGCCGTGTTGCAGCCACCATAGTTTCATCTTCAAGCTTGGAAAGAGAGGATGATGTCTTTTGATGTCTGACAACACATCAAAAGACATCATCCTCTCTCTGCCAATGCAGAAGTGCCAAAAAACTGCAGTTCCTCCTACGCCCACTTGAGGCTTGAGGCCACAGACTGTAATAAAGATGGACGATGCGTCTCTACTTCCTCCAGCTGTGCAAAAATGAAGCCAAAATATCGTGGATGCCATCCTGGCGTCTGGTGCTGGTGACTGGCGGTATTGAGGTCCTGTTCAACTTTTGAGCTCAGCTATCAGTCATGACATGAAACCACCTTTTTATGACATCAAATTAAAACTTGTCTGAGCCATACTGCAGCCAGCCACCAGGGGGCGATCAAGGTGTTATGGCATCCCTTTTTCATGTCCATAAGTCCCCATGTTAAAATGTCCAACTTCACAGCAGAAATAAACATGTTTACACGCTGGAGAGAGGATTGACACCACTCTCATGTCTGTGCATGTTAAATACGAAGCTGCAGCCAGCAGTCGGTTAGCTTAGCTTAGCATAAAGACTGGAAACGGGGGGAAACTGCTAGCCTGGCTCTGTCCAAATGTAACAAAATTAGCCTAGCAGCACATCTAAAGTTCACTGATTAACATGTTTTATCCATGGCTGTAAAGTGAAGTACCAAAAACTGCAGTTCCTCAAACATCCACTTGAGGCTGGCTCCAGAAGTGAGTCAGTCTCCATAAGTCCCCATGTTAAAATGTCCAACTTCACAGCAGAAATAAACATGTTACAGCCTGGTACAAAAAACAGTTTTGGTCTCTATAGCTAAATTTTACTGCAGTGTGTCAGATTTAAAGGGCTTTATTTACATATTAAAATATTTGGTTTTCATGCCCTCTATGGCGGAGTCCGCCATGTTTCTACAGAGAGCCCAGAAGGAACAAACCAAACACTGGCTCTAAATGGGGACTTTTGTACGTTTTGCAGCCACCACAGTTTCTCCTTCACACTTGGAAGGATAGGGTGATGTGAGTGAGGTTGCAATCAAGAACTACACCACCACATGCCACTAAACCCAACACACTGGACCTTTAAGTTAAGGATTAAGGATAAGGTGGTTTCAATGGTCAGAAATGGTCGACTTCATGTAAACACGAGCCCTCGTCCAGACGTCGCTGGAAATATTGCGGCGAGTCCAACAGAAGGGTTAAATCTGGTGATGATTGTTCACTAAAACAACATAAACAATGTAAAAAATATTCACGACAGCAGCGACAATACTCCCATTCAGCGTGAACGAGCGAGGGGAACGCAACACCGCGCCGCACGTGTAATTGAACAAGATGGTTACGCTGATGAACTAAGACTCACGGAGGCGCGCCGTCCCCTCTGTCAGCAGGTGCCCGGCACACACTGGCCCATTCATTTGCGCATTCCTGTCTCTCCACTCGCAGCCCAGCAGGTTCCTCCCTGGCCACTCAGGACAGGGGCTGACGCACACAAAAGGGTCTTCAATCTGCCTCAGACAACAGCCAGCATAAAGGCCCGGAAAGCCACAACAGCGTTATGTCAAAGAGCAGGCTGGGGGGTTGGGGAGCTGAGTTTGAGGGGGGCCCGGTGTAGAACGGGGGCCACTGCTGATGGATGGATGGATGAGGGCTGGGCTGTATAGTGGAAGGCCTGTCTGAGGTTTTTTTGTGCATAAAGGAGGATATTTGTACTTGCCCAGTAACAATGGAATGCAAACACGAAAAGCGAGGACAATAAAACACCACTTTGGGGCGATGAAGAAGCTGCTAGGGAAATCATCATGCAAAGCATCCCTGGGGGAGATATTGTTCACTCTGAGGATTGCATGACTCTCTGTTTGTTCTCATGCTGATGTGTGGCTTAGCCTGCCTTCGGTTTGCTTTTGCATAAGGTATCCCAGGTTTTAACAGTGTCCGGCACGATTTCCTTACGCTGAAAGGAAGTGAGGAGTGATCAGAAATGCCCCACCTCATCTTAAACAGACTGCAGCCGCATCTAAGCGAAGGTTCAACTGACTCTAAAGCCTCCGCAGTCCAACCCGACTCGTTCATCTGATCTGAGGGAGAATTTTAACAGGTGAAAAGTAACTGTGCTGCGTGATTATACATCAAAATCATGAACTTTAGGAAACTCTGTCCACTGATTCATTGGTGTGATGATAGAGATTGAGCCGTACCACATCCAAACACTCCCAGGACATATCAAGAGTAAGATTGATCCAAGAAGAAACCTGGTTCACTCTTACCAGACGACTTAAAACAGACAAAAATGTTTAAAAAATAACCCCAACCCAAACAGCAAAAAGGATGAAAAGGTTCTCCAGAGAACTAAGAAGTAAAGAACGTAGAACGTCTTCTAATATTACGGTAAAGGTATGTTAGTACTGTTGGTTTCATGGTTAAGGTTGAAGTTTTATTCCATATTTTACCGTATAAATGCCGTTTCGCTGTATAACTGACATGAATTACCACATGAGTGGTGTATAAAAGGTTTAGCCATGAAATATTACAGTGCTTTACTGTAAAAAAATAAAATGTTTTTAGGGTAAAAAAAAACTGGCAGAATTTTACCATAATGAATACGGTATAACTTTTTCTAATATTACAGTAAAAGGATGTTAGCACTGTTGATTTCACGTTTGAGGTTGAAGTTTTATTCTATATTTTACCGTATAAATTCCGTTTTTTTACCATTACAAAAAAACACTTTTGCCGTAAATTGACAAGAAAACACCACATGAATGCCGGATAAAATAAAGGTTTTGAGGTTTTGTCTCGAAAACATTACAGTGCTTTACTGTAAAAAAAAAAAAATGTTTTTAGGGTAAAAAACTGGCAGCTGTGAAGAATTTTACCATAAAAAATACAGTATAACTGTATAACTTTTTCTAATATTACAGTAAAAGGATGTTAGTACTGTTGATTTCATGTTTAAGGTTGGTGTTTTATTACAAAATTTACCGTATAAATACCGTTTTTTAGCATTAAAAAAAACAACAACTCTGTTTTGCTGTAAATTGACAAGAAAACACCACATAATAGAAGGAAATAAAGGTTTTGCCTCGGAACATTACGGCATTTTACTGTAAAATTAACTAACATAAAATACGACTTTATTCCGTATAAATTCCCTATAAATGTTGTGTTTTATTGTACCGTAAAACGTGAACTGTAATCCTCTCTGCAGTTGAATGTTTAAGCCTTCAGTTGGACTGTATGTTTCTTGAGCTACCATGGTATGTACACATCACAGGGACACGTTAATGATTAATGACTGAAGCTTTTTCAAATTAGCTCCACATAATACATAAGAGTCCTGTTTTCAGTGAAAATAGACAGTACGTCTCCTCTGCGCTGCTATAAACAACCAAAAATCTTTTATTGGTCTGCGAATGCGTTTCTTTATTTTACCTCATCTGTTTTTCACAGATTTTTACCACCCAGCGCTGTCACTGCTCAGTCTGGGGTGGAGATTTACAGAGTTTTATATATCACTCACCTCACATCATCAGAGGGAAACAATAAGCAACCCCTCCATATGTTTTGGATTGTGCCAAAGCTCTCGTGTCCTGTGCAGAAACTTATCATTAACAGCTTGGTGCACATCTCGAGGGAACTCTTTATCAGTGACACAAAAAGAATCCATAAAATGTCTGGTTTCAAACTGCCGTTGCATCAAAGTTTTTCAGTCGTGTTTTGATGCTCTGAGATCGTAAGATGTGGCCGATGGCACGTTCAACTCTCACTATTAGTTACTCTAATAAACATGCCTGCTCTTTCTCTGGTATGCATGCGGTTGTCAGATTCACACTCCATCTGCTGCAGAGTTAGTCAGCTCGCTTTGAACTTCATCTGAGACGAACGTGCATTCGACACAAAACAAAAAAATCTAGAGTCTACGAATGTGTCCGAGCAGAATACAACGATTCGTTGACTCTGCTCAGTTTATTCTCGGGTCCTCTGTGGCGGAGTCCGCCATGTTTCTACAGCAGCCCAGAATGGACAAACTGAACACTGGCTTTAGATAGAGACTTTTGTGTTTTTCACAGGTGTTGTAGTCACCATAGTTTGGAGTCATAGTTAGCAACTGCACTGCTAGCTGCTACAAAATCTCCACACTGGACCTTTAAGTTAAAGCCCATGTAAAGTCAATTCTGAGATTTCTTTCTAAACGCATTAAATATGTAAAATAGTTGCTGAAAACACGTGAAAAGACTTTGAACGATATATTAGTGAAGGATTCAGTTTTCAGTCCAGGATTTTGTGGGCGGTCCTTAAAGGGTGGCTCGATGACACGCTGAGGCCACCCTGAGCAGAGAGATAGAGATGAATTCATCTCAGCTCAGAGTGTTTCAAAGTTAGTCATGTCATTTTCTGAACTCATCTGACACGTTTCAGTCGCGTCAAAATGGCCGCTCGACCTGCTCCCACGAGTGGGCGTGGCTTCAGCGCATTCAGAGGACACGCCCCCACAGTCCTGGCGCTGAGAATTCATTTTTTTCTGCCAGTTGAAGGAGGTTTTCAGGCCCCCGAAGGAGGATGCTGGTGGGGACCAGCAAGGCTGAGGACTGCCAGGATGGAGACAACCAGAGCCACCACACTGACGGCTCTTCAGAAAACCTGTTGGTGACATCACGGAGACTACGTCCAGGTTTTAGACAGTCTGCGGGGACGTCACGGAGACTACGTCCAGGTTTTAGACAGTCTGCGGGGACGTCACGGAGACTACGTCCAGGTTTTAGACGGTCTGCGGGGACGTCACGCAGACTACGTCCAGGTTTTAGACGGTCTGCGGGGACGTCACGGAGACTACGTCCAGGTTTTAGACGGTCTGCGGGGACGTCACGGAGACTACGTCCAGCTTTTAGACGGTCTGCGGGGACGTCACGGAGACAACGTCCAGGTTTTAGACAGTCTGTGGGGACATCACGGAGACTACGTCCAGGTTTTAGACAGTCTGTGGTTTCCTCTCACACTCTCAGTTCATGGTCTAAAATTTGACTTTCAGGTGGATCGATTACAGCAGCAACACTTCATCTAATCGCGATGAGTCAAAGCAGTCACACAGCCTGTAACGTGGTGCCAAGATCCTCCTGTGTTTGCTGACAGGAGCTCAGTTTGAGTCTCGAGTTACACGAAATATGACAGCAATAAGTTGATGTTTGCCTTCCTGACAGCTGACAGGCAGGAGTGTCTCTGTTCGAGTCTCGGCTGCCGTGTTTGTACACGACTGGTCTCCAGAATCCAAGAATTTGGATTTCAAATAACTTAAAGCAAATCTTAAAGTCGCCTCTCGCTGCATGGAAGATGAAAGGGCGACACATGTTGAAACACAGATCTGTTTCTTTGTCCTCCCATTCTTTAATGTGACTCAAGCTGTTCTTCATGTGTCTCTGCAGCTTCAGTCGTCAATCATTTGTCAGTCGTGTCAGGAAATCAAAGACCATATGAGCTCTTCAGATATGAACTCGTGTGTTTGATCACGCGTGCTGCAAACTTGTGTTTGTGCTGAGCTGGCAGATACATTTGAATCTCTAGATGCTCTTTGAAATGCTGCCAGCGCTTAATAAAGCCATTTTATCGTCGCTTGGTTGATGTTGATGAAGGAGCTCCACTTTCTGCCCATGAATTTGCATTCTTGTTGATTGGAATAAACTCGTATTAGTGTCAGCGAACGTCTCTTTAACACATCTGTGCTCTCTTGGGGTCAACTTTTTAAAGTAGAACAGGCTTTTAATTTGAAAAGTGGACTCTTCTGGATTAATCGATGGGTTGTTTGGCCCAGAAAATGTCAATCAATGACGTCTTATTTTGTCCATAACCCCAAAGATTTCCAGTTTCCTGTCATCGAGGACTAAAAAAACAGAAAATATTCACATTTAAGCAGCTGAAATCAGAGAATTTCTCTTAAAAAATGACTCAAAGCGACTGATTTTTAAAATAATTGACAACTAATTGATTAATCGACCAATTGTTGCAGCTCTATCTGGGACTTTTCTCACCATCCTTTCAAAGTAAAAGTCAAAGAGCTCACAGGAAACTCTACTTATACATTTATTTGATGTTTTGTGTATGTTTCTCATAGCCCAGTGTGTGTGTGTGTGTGTGTGTGTGTGTGTGTGTGATCAGGTCGTGAGTTTATGTAGATAATAGTCACCATGCTATGGTATAATTATGTGTAATCACAGTACAAGTCTGTGTGTTGTGTACCGTCTCCTCTTGCTGGTTGGAGCTCTCTCTCTCTCTGCAGGAGAGGTGCTGTGGATGGCAGGGGGAGCCAGGTCTCTACCAACCCCGGAAAACCTGCGTCAAGCTGGGGATAGAACACCGGAAGAATGCGGGGGTTATGGGTGTGTGGCTTTCAAAATAAAAGCAGCACGTTTAAGTCAGAAAAAAGGGGAATAGTCCCCTTGTGAGGGATTAACTGAACTTAATATTATTATTGTTAGTTCTTGTTATTATATATACACATGTATCTTCTTATTACTAGTTTGTCAGTGACTTTATGCAGTCTTTATGCACACTACTGCACACTTTATTTATGCCCCCACACACTAAAACATATTTATATTGTATATATCTATTGTGTATTTACATGCTGCTGTATATACTGTGTATATCTGACCTATAGTGTGTTCATATCTAGCTGTTTGTTTTGTTTAATTACTCGCATTTACACCCACACTATATAATATAACAGATCAATTGTGACTGCTGCTGCTGCACACGCTGAATATTGGTGTATTCATATCACTCTGTTCATACTGTATATGTCTTGCTAACATGTTCATATTTATGTCTGCACTGTTATTTATATATACATATATATACATATATACATTACTCTGCACTTTACTGCCTTTTGCACTTCTGGTTTGATGCAGAACTGCATTTCTTTGACTCAGTATTTTGTGACAATAAAGTTGAATCTAATCTAAAATCCTGAATAAATGCATCATCTCTACATTAGAATCAGAATCACTTTTATTGACCAGGTTACTCTCGATGTACGTATAGATATAGACATTTAAAAAACAAGGAGCTACACATAAACATAAATATGTACAGCTAATTATGTATATCTATATATGTATATAAGCAACAGTAACATTTGCAGACAGACAATAGTGCAACGGTGCAAAGGATGTTGAAATAAATATGATTTATACAGCAGGTTGTGTGCCTGAGGTAGATGTACCATTTAAGTTTTTCACAATGCACATTTGCACAAGTTATTGCACAAAAGTCCATATGTATATTTCTCTTATGTATATATATTTTTAATGTATATTTTTAGAGGTAGAGCCATAGGTTCTTCCTATATTGTTGTCACCAAATGTTTTACCTCATACCTGTATATAGTATGTGCCTGTTCTGTGTTGTTACTTGTAATGCTACTTGTAATCTATCTATCTATCTATCTATTACACACTGGACCTTTAAGTTTGTTCGTTAATTTATATTAAAACTATGTCATTCAAATGGATGGACATTTCTATGTAATTTGAAATGCAGAAGTGGCCCCTTTTTTTTGAGAAAAGAAGTAAAGTTTCCCAGCAAACAAACAAACAAACAAACAAAATAAGAGTTTGTTGTTGTTTGTTTGTTTGTTTGTCGGCTTTTATTTTGTAGTCCGTGACCGGAAGGCGGGAACGTCGTCGCTGCGCGTGTGTTGTCGTCGGTCCGGAGGATGATGCGCATACTCTCAGATTTAAGGGGGGAGGTTCGGAGCTCCGGACGGTCTCTGTCGGTGTTTCAGCGTCTCTGTCCGCCAGGAATGATCCAAAAAAAAGACTTTCTAGGAGCCGCTCTTTTGTTGAACGACACAGCGACGGAACCACGGTTCGGACATTTAGTTTAGAGCCGGCTGAAGAACTTTTTTTCTGTGTTTTTCTGTCGGTATCTCGGAGGTGAAAGAAGCGGAGGGGGGGACCGGAGAAACGGCTGCCCGCGTCCGCGACGTCTCTCTTCGGATACCGTCCAGGTTAGCTGAAAGAAAGCTCACAGGTTCACATTAAAACACAACAAAGGAGCTAACGTAACGATAAAACGTTAAAACACGAAGTTTTTTCCCGCTCTTTTGATCATTTTTGGGGGGGTTTTTCTCGAAGTGGGGGTCGCAAAAGTTTCGCTAAAATATGCGTAAATTTTCGGAGTGAGTGTCGTTCACGGGACAAACGTTAAAATCTGGATATATTTCTTTCCCGGGGAAGTTTTTTTCATCCATCCAACCTCAGCTCCGGACTCTCCTCTATCGGACCGACCCTGGCTGATTCACAGCCCCCCAACAGTGAGGTGAGTCCGGGCTGTTTTTCTTTCTCTGACTCCTCCACGCTTCATGGTGCGTTTACGTGCCAACCTTCTAGATTAGATTAGATTTACTCCTAAAAAAAAAAAAAAATGCAGTTTTATAACCAACTTTGTAGTTTAATTCCTCTCATTCAACCACCTGTTTATCCACAGAGAGTATGAATGTGAGTTACTGTTGGTAAAATAGGATAAAGTTGGTATTTCAGGCTTCACTTTGATGCGTAGTAACACCTCTGTCTCCTCCATGCTTGCATATGAAAGGCCCAAATGTTGCCTGCAGTCCTGTTTCTGTCTAAAGTTAATCAGATTAGATCATTAACTTGAATAAAGGCACCTTTTAAACAGTTTGGCACCTCACTTATTGTCTTGTTAATGAGGTTTTCTACCATTCGTGCTGCAAGTCTACAAGAAAATCTAAAATACTCTTTGAAATTTGTGTCTGTGAATGTCACAAATGTTGCCTGCAGTCTAAAGTTAATTAGATTACATCATTAACTTGGATAAATGCACCTTTTTAAAACTAAACATTTCTGGCCTTCTTTGCAGTCTTGTGATTGAGGATTTCTATCATTTGTGTTGCATATCTGCAAGAAAATCCACATTATTCATCGAAATTTGTCTCAGTAAATGTGTTTCTATCTAAAGTTAATCAGATTAGAGCATTAACTTGAATAAATGCACATTAAACGGGTCAGAAAAGTGCCCAAACTGTTTAAAACGTGCAGTTTAAGTGAATTTATTTAAGTTAATGATCTAATCTGATTAACTTTAGATATTTACAGACACAACTATGGATGAATAATGTGGATTTCGTTTCAAGATCTGCAACACAAATGACAGAAAACCTAAAAACAAGTCAGTGAAGTGCTCAGACTTCTTTGTGATTGAGGTTTTCTATCATTTGTGTCGCATAAATCAAAGAAAATCCACATTATTCATTGAGAATTGTGTCTGTGAATGTCACAAATGTTGCCTGCAGTCTAAAGTTAATCAGATTAGATCATTAACTTGGATAAATGCACATTAAACGGGTCAGAAAAGTGCCCAAAATGTGCAGTTTAAGTGCATTTATTCAAGTTAATAATCTAATCTGATTAACTTAGACTACAGGCAACATTTGTGGCATTAACAGACACAGATTTTGGTGAATTTTCTTTGAAGATCTGCAACACAAATGACAGAAAACTTAAAAACAAGACAGTAAAGAAGGTCAGTGAAGTGCTCAAACTTCTTTTGTGAGTGAGGTTTTCTAACATTTGTGTCGATAAATGTTTCAGACTCGGGTAGATGAACTACATTTACAGAGATGCCGCATGTTTAGACTCCCCGAGGACGATCATTACTACGTCTGTCATGAAGTCTGGGTCTGCATGGGCCGAGTCTGATGTTACGTAAAGCTCTAAATGTTATAGGGAGAAGATGGATGGTTTAAGGAAAGGCAGCGTGTCCACGGGGAGTTCAGCGTGAGGAGGAGAAAAAAGTTTCCCCTCTCTGCACCGTGTAATGGGAAGTGAGGAGCAGTGCTGCCCTTTAATTTGCTCGGCTGCTCCCCTGCCACTGAATTATTGTCATTTGAGCTGTATGAGTGTGTTTATTCTGACGTGGATCCATCACTGAGCTGTGGGGTTAAAGCTTGACTCCGTCAGGTGGATGTTGTAGCTGTTTTCTGTAGATTGAAGCTGCCTCCTGGGGAAACATCCACATTCACACATGCTGAAAAGGACTGAACCAAATGGCAAAGTGTCGGATGGCTTTACGTTAGTTGTCTTTACTTTTCAGTGTAATCTCTCGACACCTGATCCCTCCACCCTCCTCCTCCTCCGGCTGGTGGAGAACCTCTGCTTCAGTGTCTTGTTTTTGTGAAAACAGTAGCCTCGGGGAGACGGTCTGATGCTCTTACAGCCCGCGGCGTGCACGCCGGGCCGGCTGGCCTGTTGCTGGCTGGGAGTGCAGAGTTAACTGGGAGGGAAGGAGGGGAGGGTTTCCAGAATTTGGGAGCTGAGGAATTTTCTGCATGGATGGCGGTGAACAGTAATTATGGTGCGGGCCATGTTATGGGTTAGAACTGTAACCTTTGTCTTTGTATAACGAGAGGACATAAATGTGTCTAACGTCGTCTGATCTGTTGCTGGAGGTTCAGTCGGAGGTTTGTCGTCGTCTGAAGCAGCTTTTCTTCTTCTTCTTCTTCTTCTTCTTCGTTCGTGCACTGAAAGAAGCAACGAAACACCAAACCTCTGCACACGTGTTGGCCTCGGTGCCTCACTCTGAGTCTGCTGCTGTTAAGGTGTTTTTAACCCGACAGCTGGGGCTGTTGTTGCACCAGTTTGAAGCCAATTTATGCACCAGAACCAGCAGATCAGTTTGCTTAACGGTGACTGAGCTCTCAGGTGAGATGTGTCATTCAGGAATTTGGTTGTTGAGCTCTGTAAAAACACGTCCTGAGGCGGTAACAAACATTTAGACTGAAAGTTGAATTATTATAAATACAGTACGAGGTCGAGGGATGCTGGATGTTTGAGGCCGATACTGACATCGATACTTGTTAGTTTTAAAGGATCTGATGACGCGGATAGTCGACAACAATCCTGATACGATCGCTTGGATTTGATTTTAAGATAATCGCGAACACGCCTGCAGAACGAGACGTTTAACAGCTGATTTAACTGTCGCACAAACCTCGGTCTGCAACGTCTTAACACTTACTGACGAGTCATTAAATCTGCAGTGAGATCGTATTAACCAACATTAACTATGAGGGCTGCAACAAATGATTATATTTGTTATGGATTCATCATTTTTTAGGTCTGTAAAGTGTCAAAACTCAAAGATATTCACTTCAGATTCAATCAGAAGCTGTAGCTACGTCTGCTGACTGTTCCCTGAACTTACATCTGAATAAAAAGTTGTTTTATTTTAGAAATAAAATCACTAGCAGGGTCTGAAAAGTGGTTAAACATCAAGAAATTGGTGACCCCGGCCTCTTTATGATTGATTACAGTGCTGGTGTTGCCTCTTATTGTTAAGATTTGCCAGAGGACATCCTTAATTTTAATTTTTAAGCAAAAATTTAAATGTTTATTTTTTGTCCAAAACTCAAAGATATTCAGTTTAACGTGACATAAAACAAAGAAAAACAGAACATTTTTATGTTTTCTGCCATTTTTACATGAAAAATAACCTTAAAGATTCACCGATTATCAAAATAGTTGCTCATTATTTGTCTGTCAGATAAAAGCAGCTGTAGAAACTGTAAATAAAAACTCAAATCTTCATTTTAATGTGATATCCAACAGAGGAAATCAGAAAATCTTTATATTTGAGAGGCTGATGCAGAATTTTAACATGAAAAATGACTTTAAAGATTAATATATTAAAATAGTCATCTAGGATGACAGCTGCAGAAACTCTGAGTAAAATCTAAAATATCGGTGTGTGTGTGTGTGTGTGTGTGTGTGTGTGTGTGTGTGTGTGTGTGTGTGTGTGTGTGTGTGTGTGTGTGTGTGTGTGTGTGTGTGTGTGTGTGTGTGTGTGTGTGTGTGTGTGTGTGTGTGTTTACTAAGACATACTGTATGTTTAACTGTTGCCGAAGATGACAAAGTGTTGTGTCATACTTTGAAGGAGCTACTTCCTCCTCTCTCTTCAATTATGAACGGTTGTCGTAGTGACGAGGTCCGATGATGGAGGCGGTGGAGGGGGACGTGGTTGGCCTCTCTCTCTTTGCGGTCGGTTCCTTCTGCCTGGCGGCTGAAGCACTTTTTGTTGGAGCGTTTCCCAAACTCTGACTCACCGCTTACAGAGCGCCGCGATGACCAAGCTCCTTTATCCCCCTCCTCTCCTCTCTCCTCTCTCGGACCCCCCTGACCTCGGCGGCTCAGCTGCTGGAACACTGGACCATTCTTGGAAAGTGAAATTGAATTGGTTTTGAGGAGAACACAATGAGTGTTTCAGTGATGAACACACACTCACACACACACACAGGCCATTACCTCTTAAAGGAAACCACAGCTGCTTCTGAACGTGACCGTCCGGCTGTGTTTGACCCAGATGTGACGCCGCTGTTTGACTCCATATAAATGTTTGAACATGTCATTTTATTTTTAGTCTTTTGTCTCTTTCTTGGCGGCTCGTGGGAGCAAATGGGACCCAAAAAAAAAAAAAAAAAAACAACTGTTAGGTGATAGATCTCTCTACAAGGGTGTCACATAACGGGCTTTTTAAGACAAATTCCTCGAGGGGGGTTTTTGGAGGTCCGGGGCAAAGTGTTAATCTCTGTGGCCAGATGCTGCAGAGGTGATGATGCGAGCAGATGTTCATGCGAGGGTCACCCGTTCTTTTTCAGAGGGTGCTATCCTTCGAATCCCGGCAGCAGCAGCCAAACCGAGGGAGCGAGTTCAGACTTGAAGTTTTGACAACAAAACCTTTAATTCAGACGAAGCGAGCGCCACGTTTTTTTTTTTTTTTTCCTCTGAGCTATCAGAGCTGCAGCACTTTCTTATCTGTGTTTTTGTACAAGCAGAGTTCTTACCTTGAACCCACAGACAGAATATTCTCTTCTTTCTTCAGCGCGGAGGAATTTCCTTATCGTGAAAGTAAAGCTCGTGTTTTTTTGTTTATTCTGCCGGTTGAAGAGCTCCAAACTGTCCCAGATTTCACAGCAAATGTCTCACATTTATTGTTTTATTTGTTTTTCACAAAGCTGCTTCTTGCCTAGCTGTTCCCTCGACTTGTATCTGAATAAAAAGGTGAAATCAGCGTCTGTGTTTGGCTGAAATCAGGTTTATTCTCCTGTTCTCTGTTGCTAAATGTGTCGCTGGTTGTTTTTAAGAAATAAACTCTGAAAAGTGATAAAACTTCAAGAAATTGTTGACGCCGGCCTCTCTATGATTGATTTTTCTTTCAGATTTCAACCTAATAGTTTTATTTGTAATGATAAATGTCTGTTTTTATTGTCCATGGCACAACAGGACGTCCTTAATTTCAAGTTTGCAGAGCCACGTGTTCTTAAAAGTATTTACATGTTTCTTTTTTGTCCAAAACTTCAAGATATTCAGTTTAATGTGACGAAAAACAGAAACTCTTTGTGTTTAAGAGGCTGAAAGCATTATTATTATTATTATTATTATTATTATTATTATTATTATTATTATTACATGAAAAAGCTGTGTTGCTAGTTGCATAAAGTCACTGAGAGGGTCTGAAAAGTATTTAAATGTTGTGAAAACGACGTGAAGTTGACGTCTCCGGCCTCTCTGATTGATCTTGGTGCCCCAGATTTGAACTCCTGTCACAAAAAGTCTGTTTTTATTGTTCGTGGACGTCTTTAATTTTGAGTTTTCAGAGCTACGTGTGATTTTCAAACGTCCTTTTCGTGCTCGTGCATTAATTAGTTCTTCTTCTTCTCTGCTCCGTCCTCAGTGTAGTCCTGTGAATGACCCGCCGCTGATGCCCCAAAGGTCTGAATGGAGTTGCAGTCGCAGAGAAGCCAACAGTTGTAGCTCCCTCAGCAGGATGCTGATGAGGCCAAGTGTACTTCTGTTTCTGGCTTTATTCGCCCAAGTTCTCCGGACGCAGTGCCGACCCGCCAACCCAGATGAAGGTAAGACGACTTAAAGCTGCTCAGACTTTATTTGTCTGTTATTAAATATCACGTATCTGTTTGAACTTATTAAGTCTGTCTTATCTGGACTCTCGTCCTGATAATCAAAGCTTTGTTCCCGGTGCAGGAATGTAACACTAACACACTCCAGGCTTTTGGTGAAGTCTGTCCTTTGTAGCGTCACCGTTTCCTCCACCCACCCCTCCATCGGATGTTGTTTTGGGGGGAACTTTACAGCGTCAGACGAGACTCGCTGAATATCCACGCTCTGATGATTTGATTCAGTCCTTAAACTGGACGACTTGGAGAGTTTCTGTGCAGAGTTCAGCCCGCTCGGACTGCTACACAAGTTAACTTCTGAAAAGGGGAAAGAGGCACTGAAATCGAATCCTTAAAAATGTGTGTCTTGGATGCCGTCCAGCGGTGTAATAGCTGCCTGGACTTGTGGGTAGATGGGTTTGGATGTTTACACTCTGCAGTCGGAAGTGGAGAGCGAGCAAAAAGAATATGATAAAGCCGAGCATTATAATTAGAGTAATTAAGCAAGAGGGTCTCTCTTGGGCTTGTAAGCCCTAAAATAAACTGTGTTTAAGCCAACAGTGGGACAGGGAGGAGTAAATGACTCCCATCTGTAGCCCGAGGGCAGCCCCGCTACCTCGCTGCTCTCCTCCTTTGTAATGAAAAGGTATTTGTTGTCACTGAGAGAGGAGTTAACTGCCAGGGAAACTATAAATTAGCCCGTTTTTTAAAAGAAGATGTTACTTTGAGCCCTCTCCGATCCTCCGGGATCGAGTTTCCGAGAGGAGAATGTTTGTCGTCTAAGGTGAGCCGTAAATCTCCGGGAAGTCTGATGCATTTACGCTCCACCCAGGTTCTTAATCACCAAATGGTCAGGTACTATCTTATGTGCCTGTGCTTCTTCTTTTCCTTCCACCCCCCTCCACCAGCAACACCCGTCGACTTTTAGCTGCTGGGAATGCTTCACTTTCTTTCCCCCTCCTTCCTCTGCCTCCCCTGCCGGGTGACGGATGGCTTCAGCTGTCGACAAACAATCACAGCAGCAGCATTTGGTCGCATTCCTTTTGTCTCGGGGTCGGGAAACAAAATAGTTGTATGGAAATGGTCGTGTTTTTTTTTTTATATGCGTGCTTCTTTTTTTGTCTTGTGTTGTTCACATAAGAAAAGAATATTCACTCCACAAATTCTCCTTCAGGGGAGGCCGAAGTTTGATGCGGCGTGATCGTTTTTTTAATCATTTCGATGTGGGTTTATTTCTTCGAATGTTCCCGGAGGACTTGTCAGACTCGATGCTCTGCCGTCCGTCAAAGCGGACGAGCTGCTTGACCCTTCAGCGTCCACAGAAAGACTCTTTTTTTCAGGCGGTGATGGAGGCCCCGAGGAGCTCACGGCTCTGCTGACGCTCCGAGATCGAAAACGAGTGAAGTGACTCGAATGCTAACGAGGATGAAAGTGAAATGAAGCTATCATCTTTGATTTCCACTCGAGGACAGTCTGCGGGTGTCGTTCATTATGTGACGGTGACGCAGATGTATCGTTTAGTTCACTGGTTCTCAAACTGGCTGTGGTACACCATGAGAGGAATCTCTGAAATCTATATTTTTAATTAAATAGATTAATTTAGAAACATTTATCACCATCAAAACTATGAGACAACAGTCAAATCACGTTCGTGCAGGTAGCGCGTAGCTCGCATCCATCCATCATTAGTCACTCCAAATGTGAACTATGAGGAACACGAGTAGCTCTGATTCATTCAGGATTCAACAACAGTCAGTTATATTTCTAATATTTCCTCTCAGGAACAAACTTCTCTTCATGTGTGAGCGTCTGCAGCTGAACAGGTTCAGCCTTGTTGTCTGTCCTGAGGTACGCTGTGTAAAAAGTTTAGTTTGAATCATGTGTTAGTGAGAAATATGAGAATTAAGGGTGGAAAAATGTATTTTTAAAAAGTAAAATTCAACATGAACGCACAAAACTACTTAAAGTGCTTCATGAGTAAAAGTTTCAGATTTAACGTAAGGACTTTGTTTTGGTGACAAACAAACATTAAATATAAAGAAAAGAAATCAAGTATAAATACATGTACAGTATGTATTTTAATATGACACACATCCAGCTGAAGACAGAGGAACAATAACTTCAAAATCAAGCGTCAAATCTTCCAACAGTTCATTCAGATGTCATTTTTCTTGGTGTGTTGATCAACATTTGTTTATTTGAGAGGTCATAAAAACAAATATAAGCTAACGTGAGCTTACGATGTCAAACGGAGGTGAAATAAATGGTTCAAACAACAGTCTACATTAAATAATCTTCGTAGGAATGAACCTGTGTCGCCTCACGCTGCTGTACTTTAACATCACTGATATTTTCTGTACTGTAAAAGCAGCTCGACGCAGCGACACAAACCACTTTAATGAAGCTTTAATGTGCGGTCGATCTGCATGTAGCGTCTCGTCTGAGCTCCTGCTTTTCCCGTTTGTCCATTAAAACCATAATGTGAAGGCTAAATGTGGCCGAACTCATTTGAATGACACTGCACCGTCTCTGCACCGTCCACAGTAATCCTTGTAGCTCCCAAGTGTTAATCCGTGCTGATTGTGAGCGGCTCATTTAGGAGTGAAAGGCTCCTCCGCTGGAGAGCTTTCAGGAGGGACACTCGCTCAGTTTTGCTAATAGGCATTGTTCTTATTCTTTAGCTTCCTGCCAGTCAGCGTCTTTTGTCTCTTATCAATCCCCTCTACATGTCACCACCCCTTCAGTCCTTCACCGCTGTGGCCAAATCAGCAGAGGAAACTTGTTGTTGTGTGCCACCACAGAGCGACCTCAGCCAGCCTGACTTTTACTGCATTCAACCATCACTGCAGCGAGAGGCAGGAAATCCCAGAAGTCATTCACGCGGCATATTGCTTCCTATCTTGTAGCCAGAGAAGGTTCCACAGACTGGCGCCAACTCTTCCTTTTTTTTTTTTTTTTAGCCCTCGTTTTAATGCTTTCTTCTCCGCAAAATTCCTCCCATGATTTCTGTAATTAGGCTGATTTTAAACGGCGTCAATCAATGTTTCCAAACGAGGTGGAAGAAACATGTGAGAGATCATTCCAGATGGGCCGCTCTCTGAAAATATAATTCGCTCTAATCCAATCAGAGCAGCGGGAGGATTAATTGAGATGAAACATCCTCGGATTCAAAGGAAAATGTTGGAAACTCACCGGCGCTCGCTCGGCAACTTTGTTAGCTTAAAATCTCTGCAGCGAGTCGACGAGAAAACTGGAGTGAGATTAAACACGACGTGGTCGAATGTGCCATTTTTCTGTCAAGTGTCCAATCTTCCAACAATTCACCACATGTTGAGTTTTATCACATTTTTACTGTGCAAGTAAATTCAACTAAAGTCAGAATTATAACTTTTATACTCTTAATCCTGACGTCAAACTTTTAATCCTGACTTTAAACTTAAAATTACGACTTTAAACTCAGAATTATGACTGGAAACTGTTAATCCTGGCTTTTTAAACTCAGATGTCCTTTTTCCTGGTCTGTTGGACATTCGTGTGTGTTTAAATGAAGCTGTTTATGGAGAGAAGTTGCGGTCAAAACTAAATTTGTAATAAGAAAACGAGCTCTCTCTGCTGCAGGTCGATGCTCTGCGTGGCATGAAACCATCGAGTTATCTTGATTATTACCCACGGAGGGAAAATCGTGTTGGAAAACTGCTTAAATATCTTTTTTTAATTAAAAACATTAATTTAAAATCTTAACGTTGATATTCTACCATCAAAATACGAGAAAATATTTAAAGAAAATCAACGATTAGATCATTTAAGAGTTACATTTCCTGTTTCAATGTTAGGTCGCCTCACGCTGCCGTACTTTAACATGCCTGATATTTTCTGCGGTGTACAAAGTTTGCTGCACATCTCTGCAAACCACGACTTTGTCGTCTTTTAACATTTCTGCAGCGAGTCGATGAGAAAAACGTCACATGGGTCGACCATGCCGTGTTAAATCTCACTCCAGTTTTAAGTAGGGTTGTCACAGAAGCACAAATGGTCCCTACAATAAAGCAGGCAGCACATTTTACAGCTTTAATGGGAGTTTTTATGATGTCTGCAGCCAGATTAACAGCTGGGATGTTGACACAGTCTTATCAGTGGCATCTCTGTTTACAGGGCAGGGACAGAAGAATACATACTCGCCGGCCCTCCCAACAACACGCGTGTGGACCTCCGCAGAGCTCACGTTAAAGTCTGAATCCACAGGTTGGACGGCCCATCACTAAATGCCTCTTCTGCTTTCCCCCCCTTTTTTTTGTTTTTGAGGAGAAAGTTGATCCTACCCCCCTGGCCCCTTTTTCCTGCTGGGATTAAGGGCCTGTCAGACATATGTGATCCAGGAAATACCTTTACTAGGCCCAAGTGGGGTCACCATAGCAACTGGCACTAGAACCTGCCGCTGCAGGCCCTCGCTCGCTCGCTGCTCGCTCCTGTGCACATGCTCACTGGCTCCCTGCTTCCCCTTTTATTGTTCGCAGGCCTTTTGTTGTGACGGTGGGAGGGATTAGTCAGGTTTGCTGATGTCGTGCTGTATCTATAGATGTGCTTCCTGTTGTTGTGAGGTTTACAAACACACACACACACACACACACACACACACAGTGCGCTTTGAGGACAGTTCAGAACAATCTCGTCTTGAGGGATCGTTTACCGCCGTGGCATTTGATTATCTGCTTCAGTTTTTCTTGTAATGCTGCAGGCAGCGAGGTGGACATGGAGGGAAAAGCAGGCCTTATGTCGTAGAGCTGCCACAGGGCATTAGTTTGATTAGTTTGTGGTGCCACTCGGATAAAACAACAGAAATGTGTCGACTAAAGCCGACCAACGATTTGTGAACGACGACTATTTTAAACATTTTGGTTTCAGCTTCTCAGACTGGAGGATTTGCTGCTTTCTTTATATCAATATAAACTTAATATCTCTGAGTTTTGGAGGCTTGTTTGGACAGATTAAGACCTCTAAATGTGTCATCTTTGGGCACTATTTTTTTACGTTTTCTGACATCAATTAATCGCTTAAATAATCAGCACTAATGTCCACAAAATGCTAGATGTCACAGTCGACCTGTGTGTCCTTTTTCTGCTCCTCTTCAGGGCTGTAACCAACAGTTATTTTTATTTAAGCAATATTACATGAGAGGGCGTGCTTTAACGTCATTATTGGCACCCGTAAGCTTCACAGAAGTGCCAGTAATCACGATAAAGCACACTATATCTTACAGCTTGGTTTTAGCTTCTCAAACTGGAGGATTTGCTGCTTTCTTTATATCAATATAAACTTAATATCTCTGAGTTTTGGAGACTTGTTTGGACAGAATAAGACCTCCAAATGTGTCCTCTAGGATGCCATTTTGGACACCGTTTTCTGACATCAACTAATAGATTAAATAATCGCGACTCAGCGTGCATCCGATGGAGGATGTGAGCCAAACATTTCCAGTAACTCCACAGCGTCCGAAATGTGTTGAACAAAGATCGATGTGGAGATGGCGGAGTAATACATTTAGTGACGAGTCAGGAGAGGAATCTGATTGCTTGGGTGGAACTACTTGTTTTATATCATCAATTAATCGATCAGTTGTTTGGTCCGTACAACGTCCTGTTTTGTCCACAACCCAAAGAGATATACAAGAGTCATACTGGACGAAAAAAACAGAAAACCTTCACATCTGAGAGGCTGAAATTCAAGAATAACAATCGAAATAGTTGCCGATTAATTGGCTAATCGTTGCAGCTCCAGTGACGATCTTTTACCTTTTGTAAACTAGACAAACACCATTGTGATGGACGACGTGTCAGCGTAATTGGGTTACCTCCTCCTCCTGCTCCTCCTCGCCGACTATGTAGTCATTTAGAACAGGGGGGCTCAGGTGTCTTCGCTCCGTGACGCCTCCCCCTCTCCTCAATCCTCTAATTGAATTTCACCTTCCTTTTCCCAAGTAGCTCCTTGCCCGCCTGACGAAGGAAGGGGCCTTAACTAATTTGCGATGTGATTTAATTTGCGGGGAGGTTAGGCTGCAGTTTGCCGGGAGGAAATCAAGGAAGGACTTTTCTGCTGTTTGTTGAAAGATACACCGACTGTTTCCCTCTGTTCCCCGTCAGTTACTGTTTATTATCGAGCCTGAGACTTCCAGTATGTGTCATGGTTAGTTTGAGCCAAAAATATTAATTTTTCATGTGTTCATGGAGCCGTTCTTGTGTCTAAGCTTACATAGAGTCCTCTTGTTTTCTTTGGTTAGTCTCTGTGGAAACACAAGCAGAGCTCTTCACGCTCTACCTTGGCGACCGCCTGGAACTGAGCTGCCCCGCCAGGGACTCCCTCCACGCCGTCAACTGGACCAAAGACCACGTGGCGGTGACGGACGGAGAGCACACGCGCATCCGCAACGGCCAGCTGGAGATCGAGACCGCGGAGCTGACGGACTCCGGGCTGTACATGTGCACCACCTTCGGCAACCACAGCGTCTACTTCAACGTCACAGGTAAAGATGAAGTTAGTCTGAATGTAGTCACTGTGGGGATATTTTACAATGCATTAAAGGTCCCTTATTGTAGAAAGTAAGATTTTAATTTCTTTTATTATAAACAGCTCTTAGTGCATTATAAATACTGTGAAATTATAAAATCAAAAAGCTCAATGTACCTTTTTAAACGGGGCATCAGGGCTTCAGTAAGGTTGTGATATCACAACTATACAGTCTCCGTCCTCGGACACGCCCCCAACACGGCCCACCTGCACTAGAGCTGCAAAAATTGGGCCATTAATCAAGTATTTTAGTTGTTTTTTGACAAAAAATGTCCAAATTCTCAGATTTAAGCTCCTCAGACGTGAATATTTTCTAGTTTCTTTAGTCCTCCGTGACAATACACTGAATATCTTTGGTTTGTGAGTGTCACCTCGGGTTTTGGAGAACATTTTTCTGACATTTTATGGACCAATCAACTCATTATTAATGAAAATAATTGAATAATTTCTTGAATATTAATGAGAAAATGCGTCACAAAGTACCCTGTTTTTGCTAGAGCGCCAGAGAGGAGGTGTTTAGACACAAATATATCTTCTTATTGAATATAAAACTGGAAAAGTGTGACTCACTGTGACATACTTAAAGTGTTTTATGTCTTTACTTTGTGTTTCCTTAGTCGACACCCTGGCCTCCCACGAGGACGACGATGAGGATGAAGAGTCGTCGTCAGAAGAAGCCAAACTGCTGGGCAGTCAAAAACTGCTGCGTAAGTTACCGACGCTGCTGCAGCAGATGGTCATTACTCGCCCGCTCCAGTCAGAGTTATGAGTAATCGTCATGGTCGGTGATTCGAGGCCTTCCACGTGTGCTTGTGGGTCACGTGCGGGTGATTTCACTCTGAATCAGAGTTTTCACTACCTCAGTGACAGCTTCTACACTAGGAATGTCCCTGCGGTGACTAACCGTGGTTAACCTTCGACGTCTTCCAATTTGTCTTGAGAGTAATTAACACACTTCATCTGCCCACTCTGCCCACAAAGAATCCAGCGGCCGGCGAGCAGGCCGACCTTGAGTCTGCACTGTGACTCGCAGAGCTTTATCTCACACAACAGCAGCACAACATGACTTAACTTAACTGAGGCAATTTAAAGCCACAACATCTTGAGGAAACGTACCCACCCAGTGCTGCCAAGCTTTTTTTGGGGCGGCGAACATGCATTATGTAATCCATCCTGGGTCATGGTGGCAGCACGCTAACCAAGGTAGTCCTGGTGTCTTTTTAGCAACATTTTCCAGCTCTTCCCGGGTGACCCCAACCCGAATCAGATACCCCAGGGGTGCCTACCAGTTGGGAAGACCTCCTTCTGGTACATACAGCTCGTGTCATGAGTCTCTGTTGATGTTTCTTCACCTGCTAACTGTCCTCTTCTTTGTCGTTGTGTAGCGATGGCCCCACAGTGGGCTCATCCAGAAAAAATGGAGAAGAAGCTTCACGCCGTCCCGGCGAGTAAGACCGTGAAGTTTCGATGCCAGGCCAGCGGCAACCCAACGCCCACCCTGAAATGGTACAAGAACGGCAAGGAGTTCAAGAGGGACCATCGCATCGGAGGCTTCAAGGTTAGTAAAGAAAATATATGTCTGTCCCTCTTTAGCATTTCTTATTGAATCAGTCCGTTTGCTACGAGTGGAGATGTGTCAGTGATCTCATCTTCCTCCTCCTCCTCCTCCACCCGGACTGAGAAACACGTCCTGCATGTGAAAGCAGAAGCAAAGTTTCACGTTTTGACCCGAGAAATGCAAGATGAAACCCTACGCCACAAAAAGGAACGTTGTGCAATAGTAATAATACCTCCAGGTGGGCAATACTAGCCATGTGTTTGGATGAAGGATAACATTGGCTGTCCTCATTCTGGGTATCATTGCGCTCTGTAATTACATCCACGCAGTACTTTTACCACAATACCTGCTGTATCTGTTTTATATATATAAAATAGAATAAAATATGAATGAGACATGTGGGGGTGATTACTCCCTTTGTCAACACAAGCTGTGTTCAAGTGTGACGCTAACCGCTGATAAACGGTGAGGTTATAATGGGTGATAAGACGGTTTACAGCTTCCTCTGAATTTACTTAACAAAGAAGGTGTAGCAGGTGAAGGGCGTGGACCGGATCTGTTTCCGGACCAGTTGCCATTTACTCGCTGAGAGATTAACATGATGAATCTGTTTTTTGTTTTGTTTTTTTAAGATTTGGTCTAAGCCGTCAATTGTTTCCTACGTAACACAAGAAAGGCTGATGCCTTTTAAAGTATCACGTTCGAAAAGACAAAATGTTTTTTGTTTTTAACGCTCCCGTGAGGTGATTTTTGACTTTTGTAAAAAGAGTTAAAGGGAGACACAGACTAAAACCTGGACGTAGTCTCCGTGACGTCCCCGCAGACTGTCTAAAACCTGGACGTAGTCTCCGTGACGTCCCCGCAGACTGTCTAAAACCTGGACGTAGTCTCTGTGATGTCCCCCACAGACTGTCCAAAACCTGGACGTAGTCTCCGTGACGTCCCCCACAGACTGTCCAAAACCTGGACGTAGTCTCCGTGACGTCTCCCGCAGACTGTCTAAAACCTGGACGTAGTCTCCGTGACGTGTGCTGTGAAGTTTTAACATGGGGACTTATGGAGACTCAAGTGGACGTTTGAGGAACTGCAGTTTTTGTCTTCACCTCACAGACACGGAGGCTGACGCTTGGTTGTGACATTTAAGTCACATGACTGATCAGCTGTTTCCCCGTGACGCCATCTTGTTGTGCCCAGATTTGGCGCCAAGTACCGCTCTCAAATCAAACATTCATTTATTCGCATTTTCTTTGACGAATTACTCTAAATTTGGTTAAACTTGGATGCAAACACGACTTTGACCAACACATTATGATCATTAATTATTCAGAGGCTTCATACCTTCACATCGACTCGTTTAGCGGCCTCACAGGTGTGTCCGTGTGTGTCCTCCTCTCCTGCATCTGCTCTTCCCATCAAGGTGTGTGTGTGTGTCCAGCCTCGTCTTGTGCTTCCCTCAGTCCATCTCCCTCCCCAGCTGGGATACATTTAGGAGTTTCCTCTCAGCTGCCAGCTCCCCAAGACCCCCACCCACCCAGCCATCCACCCAGCCATCCACCCAGTGAGGCAGGCAGCATACTTAACCATCTGGCTGCTGTTTTTTTCGAGTCAAGGTGCAGAGGCCTGCCTCAGCGGCCGGGGACGTCCCTCATCCCTCCCTCAACTCTTTTGCTTTTTTTTTTACGGGCCCGGCTTCTATTGTTCATATCGTCTGCATCGAGACGCGCAGGAGGGAGAGGGAGTAATGTAGACCACATGTATATGAAGCCATGCACGGCACATCTGGCAGCAGGCAGCTGGACTCCCTCATCACGTTTTTTAAGCTAAATGAGGGAAACCGTACGGCTCGGCCCGCGTGTACGCATGTTTGATGTTGCCATTGCCCTCAGAGGTTTGTTGGTTAATCACACACTGCCGGTCTTGGCAGATTTATGGAAGAAAAACTCTAATATGTCTTAGAGGGGGAAGAAAAAAGAGGCAGACATCAGTTGGTGCTAATAAGACAGGTTGGGACAGATTTATATAAAACATGCGCCGTCTTTCCTGAGTCTTTTGTTAGGTAGGATAAAGAAGCTGATTAACACATTGGGTGGTGTCACAGGAAGAGGGAGTAGGTTATTATCTTGTTATCATCACATGACAGATCATTGACCTTGTGAGCCATTGAAAGAAAATTTGATTTATGACGATTCATATTGAGAGAAAACAGACGGAGAGATTCACATGAGTTCTTTGCTGCTAAACGCAGAAATGCCGTCCATGATTGGCTCCCTGCCGGCCTCATTTACGACACTTAAATCTGACTGGCAGCATTTTAGCTTTGAGGCGAGGTACTGCAGGCAAAAACATGTTTGTTTTTCATCTATAACACGAACAGCACAAAGAAAACGTTTGTTTATTTTGCTTCTTTTCTACAGAGGGTTGTTCATAGATCTGATTTATACCACATTTAGTTAATAAAAACAGAAGAAAATTGATTTTTTTTTATGTCTGACAGTATTTTTTGATTTATGGAGCGCTAAAAAGACATTTCTCAGTTGTCTATAACAGCCTGTGGACTCATTTCTAAATAAAGGACTCAAATTATGACATAAATATCCAAAAAAAGTGACATTTTAGCTACAGAGTGACGTTTCTCTTTGAATTCCCTACAGTTAGCAACCAGTCAAGACCAAGACTGAGACAAGGCCACGACCTTGAGGGGTCGAGACCAGGACCAGACAGTATTTAGCGTGCTTAGTTACCTAACATGTGGCTAATATTTGCCATATCTCTTTGCGTGATGCACACACACCTCGCAGCCTTCTCAGTCGCCGTTTTGCAGATTTCCTCTTCGATGTTTAGGAAGTCAAATTTTATCACAGGAGGTTTGGCTGACAGCCTTCGCTGTCCTCCTTCACATGCACTGCTAGAAACTGCGACTAACAAGTTATTGGTGTCATTTGAAGCAGGAAGTTTTACTGAGTTCATATTCATTTCTCTCTGCTAACATTTACAATGAGTCTAAAGTCAAAGCTAACATCACTGCAAAGCGTGAGAAATATACTGTCCTGTTGTGGATTTAGCTGGCTAACGTCAACAAACAACACCAAGTCTGTTTTATGATTTATGGAGTGATGTCCAAACTTCCCTCTGTTTAAAAACCGTCGACTCTAACATGTCAGCAACATGAAACAAGAAGTTTGAACCTGGATTTATCCAAACGTCACATTCCTACTCTGGGATTGGATGAAAATTTGTGCATTTTTAATGATATAATGCCTAATTTGCATATTTAAACAGTTGAGTAATCAGCTGGTGAAGTTTCCTGGTGATATCTGTGACATTCATCTGTGTGATTTCTGTCTTAACCCTTCAGGTCCGTGACCACGTGTGGACCATCATCATGGAGTCTGTTGTGCCCTCTGACAAGGGCAACTACACCTGCGTGGTGGAGAACCAGTACGGCAGCATCAATCACACCTACCAGCTCGATGTAGTCGGTAAGTGTGTGAGGAAATATTGATCACCTGCTGAATATTCACGAGGCTGTCGTGCCCCACAAATACAACCGACCAAGCGTGATCCTAAAGCTCGTTCTCGGAGCGTTCGTGTAGCGTGATCCGGGTCTTTACCCGTCAGCCGTTTGACAGATTAAGCCTGTTTACTTGTGGCGTGAGTAATGGATCCATGTAGAGAAGTGAGAGAGAAGTGATTACTCCTGCAGGACCTGCCCCCTGTGACTCGCTCTTACACCATCGCTTCTATAAATCACAGTCCCACTTCCTCCGTCCGTCGCTGACATCCCCTGAGCTTCGCCTGACCTCAGCTAGAGCTCCAGAGAGTTTTGACACGAGTGTTTGTCCCCGCGGGCGTCTTGTCTTGGTCAGCCTGGACGTTTTGACACTGTGCCAGATGCTTGGCTTGTAAGTTTACTTTGGAGAGTTATCAGTCATCAAAATGGAGTCGTTCTTTCCACAGTTACAGCTCCAGATCAAACACTTTGCATGCGTGCCCGTCTATTGTGGCCAGCTTTAGTTCTCCATATGAATTATAGTCTGGAACTTGTGAAATTACACAGCACCACGTCAAATTATATGGGCCATCTTGTTTGCCAACTGCCTCGTCCATTTCCAGTAACTCGCCTCGTCATAGTTTGTGTACTTTTTGAACTATCGCAGGCGTGTTTGTCTGTGTGATATCTTGTGTTTGCTTACAACCGTGTGTGTGTTTGTGCGTCGCAGAGCGCTCGCCGCACAGGCCGATCCTGCAGGCCGGGCTTCCGGCTAATCGCACGGCGGTGGTGGGAAGCGACGTGGAGTTCGAGTGCAAGGTGTTCAGCGACCCTCAGCCTCACATCCAGTGGCTGAAGCATATCGAGGTCAACGGGAGCCGAGTCGGTCCTGATGGTTTGCCGTATGTCCGCGTACTCAAGGTAGGAGCTCGGCGACTGATGCACGGACACAAACATGAAGTTAATGTTGCTTTTATAACTGAACACAAGCTTTTTATGAACTCTACTTTGAGTGCACTTGACGTGTCTTTATTTCCAGCATTCTGGGGTCAATAGCTCGGACGCTCAGGTGCTGACCCTCTACAATGTGACTGAGGAGGAGAACGGAGAGTATATATGTAAAGTGTCCAATTATATAGGAGAGGCCAATCAGTCGGCCTGGCTGACTGTCACCAGATATGAGCCCACAGGTAACCGCCACGCAGCAGCAGCACGGGGGACGACACAGCGCAGTGGAGGCGCTTCTAGGACCACCGGGGGAAAAAACTAGAGCCGTATAACTCGAGACAACAACCTCAGCTGTTTCTCTCCTCCCTCCCTCGCTCCCTTCCTCCCTCTCTCCTGCCTCAGTGCTCCTGACTGTAAATGACGCTATGGAAAATTCCCGGCAGAACAGTTGAAAGTGTTTAGTCTCAGGTTTATGTTGGACCCGCTCTCATTCCTGCCCCATGCCTGCGCTGTGTGCCCTCCTAATAAGGGCCTCTCTTGCCATCTTCTTCTATTACTCTCGCTCCCTTGCCCTTCAAAGTCCTCCGTGCACGGCTCACGGACTCCCTCCCTCTCTCCTCTCGCCTCTTTGTTTTTTTCCAGCTGTCCTCCTCTGCTCACCTTCATGTTTCGTAGACCTCCTGCTGTTTGTCTAAAGCTCACATAGTTTATGTGTGGATGCGTGAGTGTGCGTGCGCTGTTCTGCTGCGGAGTTTTCCATGTTGCCCATCTCTTGCATGTAGAGATGAGACTATTGAGGTTATTCGATGTGGTGACGGGGTGGCCCGATGTCAGGGTTCAACCTAACCAGCTCCTCCACTAACAGATCCTGGAGGGCTCTTCTCTGACAGAGTCCTCTCGCAAGCGGGGCTCTCGGTGGTTTCTCGGTGTTGGATGTTCGGAGGAGAACGCTCCTCCATCCCTTTTCTCCTTCAGAATCCTTTAACTCATGGTTCCCTTTCCCCTTTCTTGGGCCTCTTGTTGGGTCTGCTTCCTTTGTTATTTTCTAGACCGCTGGCCTTAACACCACGGACAAGGAAATGGAAGTCCTCCAACTGAGAAATGTGTCTTTTGATGACGCTGGGGAGTATACCTGCTTGGCGGGCAATTCTATCGGGTTCTCTCATCACTCTGCATGGTTGACCGTTTTTGAAGGTATCAGTGGTTCTGTCGCTCTCCTATATTTCCATTTACTTCCCCAACTTTTCCAACTCCAGCCTGGCTTTCCACCTTCACATTTACCAGACCAGGACTCTGGTTCTGTTGTAAAATGTAAGAGGGAAGCCAGGGCAAGTACTAAAACTCCCCCCTTCTCCTCCTCCTCCTCTCTGAGCATGGCTCCTGCTCCATCTAAACTCTCTAGATGGGAGAGTGTGCGCCATGCTCTGCTGTCTCTATAAATGAAATCAGCAAATGCCAAACAACCCAAGAGCTACCCGGTCTACCACGACAAAGAAACATATAAAAACAAGAACACATAAAGTACACGCAGCCAGGTAGAAGTTCACCTTTGTAGACGGGTTGTTTGGCAGCTCTGATCAGATTTCACTTTGAACTGTCTCCACCACTCTGCTCTTTAACTGGTGTTTGCATTTGATTTGGTGTAAAGCTGATTTCCTCTGACAAGCGCAACAAATGACATGTATTCCTGATGTCATTTCCTGCTGTGAGCGCAGCGGCTGGCTTTGATAATTGGCTCGCTGTCTCATTCCTGAAGGGTTGGAATGGGCATTTGTCCAATTATCAAGCTGCTTGTCAGTCAGCCTCTTCACACAAGTGCAGCTCACTTGTGTTGCTGGTGTTGGTTAGGGGTGTAATGGTTACACTTCAGTCCGTGTGGCAGCCTTGGTTTGGGATGCATTGTTCTCCATGTCGGGCTTCTAAAATTGAAATACAAAAACTCGGCGTTTTAGTCAAGTTCTGAACTAGTAAATGAAGTAAATATGTCCTTTAAATAAATAAATGTTCACTTATTCAGTGTTTTTAGCAATGTATCAGACAGGCAATGTTTACAATTAACTACATTATTAAGTGTCTGACATTATCACTACAGAGATGGGGCTTTTTGTGGAAGAGGAAGATCATTTTTGTCTAACCAGAGACAGCAGTTATATCACTGTTAAAAGCCACCAGACTCCATTGACAAAAACAGTAATTTTACTTTATTTTACTTCAGTAAGAGTTTGTCTTAACTGTTTCAACAAACACCGACTCTGGTTTGGCCAAAATAAACAAAGATTTTGGTGAGTTTGATTTTTGTTTCTGTTGAGTTTGAATGTATTGTTATGAGGTAAAATTACTGTTTTTGTCAGTGGAGTGTGGTGGCTTTTGTAGTGACACTGAGGCTCATATTGTTTTCCTCTGTCTTCGATCCTACAGAGACCTTATTGTGAAAGAGTAAGACCTTTTTGATTAGGCAGAAACAGCAGCTAAATCGCTGTTGAAAGCCACCAGACTCCACTGACAAAAACAGTTCTCTTACCACATAACCTTTAAAAAACAAAATAACCTTTTGTTTTGACCAAACCAGAGTCTGTGTTTGTTGGAAACCCTTACTGAAGTAAAAAAACAAAAGTAAAATAGCTGTTTTTGTCAAAGGAGTGCGGTGGCTCTTGTGGTGACACTGACTGGCTCAGATTGTTACAGACATAGAGCTTTTATATTAAAGAGGAAAGTCCTTTTTAAAACAGCAGTTGTATTGCTGTGTTAAATGCCACCACTAGACAAAAGTATAGTTTTTGTCATTGGAGTCTGGTGCCTTTTATCACAGGTATGTAGCTGCTGTTTCTTTGTTTACTCTTTAATAAAATGTATCGACTACTGTAGGACCTGAGACACTTAAAATAACAATCTGAGACCATCAGTGTCCCCGCAAAAGTCACCACACTCCTGACAAAAACTAAAGTAAGGGTTTTTTCACTGTTCCAACAATCACCAACTCTGCTTTGGTCAAAATAAACAAAGATTTTGATGGATTTGTATTTGTTTCTGTTGAGTTTGAACTGTTAGGAGGTAAAAAACTTACTATTTTTGTCAATGGAGTCTGGTGGCTTTTAACACAGCGATTTAGCTGCCGTTTATGCTTCAACTCAAAGGATCTTACTCTTTAGGGTCTATGACACTTCAGTGTGACCACAAAAGCGACCACACTCCTTTGACAAAAACAGTAATTTTACCTTCAACACTTCATTCAACGTTCAAACTCGACAGAAACAAAATAAAGTTCACCAAAACCTTGAGGATTTTGATAAAACTAGAGTTGCTGATTGTTAGAAGAGAGAAAAGACGAATCTTTACTGAAGAAAAATAGCTGTTTTTGTCAAAGGAGTCTGGTGGCTTTTAACAGTGATATATCTGCTGTTTGTGCTTCATCAAAAAGGATCTTACTCTTTGACAAAAAGGTCTAAATCATAATAAAGATTACATTGCAGCCAGTTTGGCTCCTGCCCAAAAAATTGTTCCCCGTTAGCCACAAACAGGGGTTGAAAATCCAGAAGTTCCCCTTTTAATGGCGGTAGGTAGACGTATCTATGAACAAGAAACTCATTCAGAGCAGATCGTGAGCACAAAGCCACATCCCAAGCCAAGGAATGCACAAACTCTGACTAAAATATGGAATCCATTACACCCCTAGAATTGGTATGAATAAACGTTGGTGTTTTCACTGAATGGGAGGAAAAAAACAAGATCTGAATTGGAAAGTTTCTTTTTTTTTTATTAAAAGTTAGCTTGATTTTTAAAGCACATAAATATGTTAAACATAGTTTATATTACCAGCACCAACACACACCTGCATTACAAATATAAATGTTAATAAGTCGAGCAGCTGAAGTAATTTATCGAGCTTGTGCATGACGTGAAATGTGAATGAGATCATTGGAAGACGTAGAAACGACGTGCAGTTTGTTTCTGTGTAAAAATCAGATCCTTTGCACTCTTATATTTACATTTCTTTGTTATTTAACTTTATTTGACTCAGATAATCTCATTTTTATTAGAAACACAGTGCGTTAGCTCGTGTAGCTCTGAATTTGTTCCATTTGAGAGGCTGTAACTTCTCATATTAACAGAAAACGTCTTCAGTTTTCGTGTCGGGCTCTGGTTTTTACACAGAACAGCTGTGTGTGTTTGTGTGTTTGGGTGGTTTAATTCGTGTTGCTGTGTAATTGAAAGCATGAGTGTGATTGAAATTGATTGGTGTGTGTAAAATCAGACCTTCTGTGGTAGTTTCCTTATTTCATCGTGCCCTCCCTGCCTCCCCCCCTCCACCTCCACCTCCAATCTAGCCGTCCCGCACTACCCTCCGGCCAACCACACCTACCTGGAGGTCGTCATCTACTGCGTGGGCTTCTTCTTCATCGCCGTCATGATCGCCATCGCGATCATCGTCAAGATCCGCACCTCGTCGAAGAAGAGCGACTTCAACGGCCCGCTCGCCGTCCACAAGCTGGCCAAGAGCATCCCGCTGCGCAGACAGGTAACAGAAAGTAGATAGGGGGTTTGGAATATTTATACCTCTTCACCTCTTCTCTCTCTGTCCACATTTATTCAAGCATGTAACGATGTTTTTACTAAAAACACTCAGAGCTTTCAGGGTCACTGTAGCTCCCTGAGGTCGTGAACATCAGGTAAGTATTCGAGGAGTGTTTCCTCTCTGTAAGGATGGATTCGTAGGTTTCACCTTCTTTGTTTTGCTCATGTTACCTGGTGTCTGTTCCACTATGAGGGGAGTAATGTCGATCTTCTTCACCCTCAGGTGTCTGTGGACTCCAGCTCCTCCATCCACTCCGGTGTGATGCTGGTTCGTCCCTCCCGCCTCTCCTCCAGCGGATCTCCGATGCTGTCAGGGGTGTCCGAGTACGAACTGCCCCAGGATCCCCGCTGGGAGCTTCCCCGGGACAGGTACGCGTCCTGGATGAAACCTTTCACACACACATAAACACACACACACACACTCTGTGATCTGACGTTTTGTCTTCTCCCCTCTCGCAGACTCGTTCTCGGGAAGCCGCTGGGCGAAGGCTGCTTCGGTCAGGTGGTGATGGGCGAGGCGCTCGGCCTCGACAAAGAGAAGCCGAACCGCATCACCAAGGTCGCTGTCAAAATGTTGAAATGTAAGTTAGCTCTCTCTCTCTCTCCCTCTCTCGTGTGCACGGCAGATTTAGATCTCAGCAGACAGGAAACGGCCTCAGTTTATAGTCAACTCGACTCGAGGGACGAGAAAAGCTCCAACACCAAAACTGTGATGAGCAGATACAGAGAGACATCTGCCATTGGATCCCAGCCACCGTGCGAATGGGAGAGCAGAGTAGAAATTTATGAGAACCCTTGACATCGCATATAAAACAGTGTTCATTAAACTGCCCGGAGGAGGCGGCGTGTAGGGAAAGTAGCATTTATTGTCTCGAGCTTTTAAGTGCCTTTCCTCGGGGACCATCGAGCCCAAAAGAGCTGCACTGTTCATGTTGTAAGGTGATTGTTGTTGTGAGGTCTTTTTGGGGCCTTTTTACCAACAGAACATCGACTAATTACCCTAATGTGATTTATTTCTCTTCCCCTCCAGCTGACGCCACAGAGAAAGACCTGTCAGACCTGATTTCAGAGATGGAGATGATGAAGATCATCGGGAAGCACAAGAACATTATTAATCTGCTGGGAGCCTGCACACAGGACGGTACGAGCAGACGGACAGACGGACGGTCGGGAGGGTCTGCTACTGACCTGCCACGGCCAACACACACACACACACACACACACACACACCAGCACGAATAAACGGTTCTGACAGCAGCTTCCGAGCTCGCAGTTTGAAACGACCACGATCATCCCTGACCGAGGAAACGAACCTGTGAAGACGCCGCAGGGCGCATCGCTCCACTATGGAAGACAATTACTGCCAGTTAAAGAAGTTTAAGATTCAAAGCCACGATGTAAAAGAAATATCCACGTTAGGTCACAATTATGAGATAAAAAGTCAAAAATACAAAATAAAGTCACAATTATGAGATAAAAAGTCGGAATTAAACAGCTCCAAATGACTTTTTATCTCAAAATTTCACATTTTTATCTCAAAGTCGACTTTTGATCTTGTAATTTTGACTTTTTGTCTCATAATTATGACTTAACGTGTATTTTTATTTTAAGTTTTCATCTTTATTTTTTTTCTCTTACTGGCAGAAATGAGCTTCCACACTCGACTGCGTCCACGTCGACCACAGAGCTCTTTGTTCGCACCACTTTATTTACCCGCTCTCACCAGCTCATTTGCATTAATCTATCAGGGTCAGAACATTTAAAGCTGCCGATGTGTGTGCGGGTTATTTACATTTATGTGGCTGTGACCACAGAATGTTAAACTATTCCAGCTCCACCTCGAAGTTTGAAGCGTTTCTTGATTATTTTGACGCCCGTGTGACGACTTCCTGAGCGCTAATAATCCCCACATCCTGATTTTAATGACAGACGAGCACAAACAGGAAACTCAGAGAGGCAAACAAAGCGACAGAATGAAGATTTCAGACCACGATAAAGGACAATGTGATGAGTTTATTCTTGTGTTTTCAGGTCCTCTGTACGTGATAGTCGAGTACGCATCCAAGGGCAACTTACGGGAGTACTTGCGAGCTCGGCGCCCACCGGGCATGGAGTACTGCTACAACCCGGACCAGGTTCCTGTGGAGAACATGTCCATCAAAGACCTCGTGTCCTGTGCTTACCAAGTGGCCCGCGGCATGGAGTATCTGTCCTCCAAGAAGGTAAACCAGCTGTTCTCATCCCTCCACGTCACATGACGGTAAACATGAGGCGAGCTCTGACACACGTGTGTTTTCATGTCCTCAGTGCATCCACAGAGATCTCGCCGCTCGCAACGTTTTGGTGACGGAGGACAACGTGATGAAAATAGCCGACTTTGGCCTGGCGAGAGACATCCACCACATCGATTACTACAAGAAGACCACGAACGTGAGCGTGCTCGTCTTTTTGTTTAGACACGACAACGTGAAGAACGAGCGGTTTGTTCAGTCAGTCTGAGGTGAAGCTGTTTACCTCGATGACAGGTTGGAGGTGTGTTAGTCACAAACCAGCGTCTGCAGATGAAAATACTCATTAAGTCTGAGTCATTTTTATCTATTTTTAGCCGAAAGGTCGTCACATTTTAGCTCAAATGTGTCTCTTCAGTGTTTGTGTGAGATACAGAGACGAGTCTTTAATGAAGGATTAAATATTTTGCTGCTACTCAACGATATTTTCCCGCTCCTGTAGTCCTTGGTGGCGCTCTGAACAGCTTCCAGCTGCTGCTGTAATGCATTAAGTTGGTGTTTTCCAGATTTGGTCGAGGTCTGGGGCGTTGATTAACGGATATTTCATGAATGCGACGCGTTCCATGTGTGTCGCAGCCGTTCTAGTCGATGTAGTCTGTTTCAGAAGCATCCCAGACATGGTTATTCTGTTTTTGATGCACGCCATGCACAGAGCAGCTCAAGCTGACAGGAAGTCAGGCGCAGAAACAGTCGATTTTCAAAATAAGACACTCCCTGTGCAAACCTCCCATCGGAACAGATTAACTACGTAGAATATTTAAATATTTAGAAGCACCTAAACCAGAAAAATGACCAAATGTGAGCAAGTTAACGAAGTCTGGAGGGGAAAACGCTCGATGAACGTGATGTAGACCTGTCTGGAGTTTTAGCTTCAACCTGTGCATGATTACACCTCCGTTCTCTCTCACTTAGTACATCTAGATCTTTATTTCTTTCTTTGAACGTCTTGATAATCCACCGCTAACGTTTTAGTCCCATCACGCCTCAAACAAAACTTCATTTCTTTGTTGTTTTTTGCTCGTGTTTGGCAGCTAACACCGCCTTCCTCCTCCACAGGGCCGTTTACCCGTGAAGTGGATGGCTCCTGAAGCTCTGTTCGACCGGATATACACCCACCAAAGTGACGTGTGAGTACCTCGAGTCGTAACTTCTCTAATTCAGCCTCGACGTGATTTTAAAAAACGTTTAAATCTGAACCCTCCTGTCTGTTTCCCGTCTGCAGCTGGTCATTCGGGGTGCTGCTTTGGGAGATCTTCACCCTGGGCGGCTCTCCGTACCCCGGCGTCCCCGTGGAGGAGCTGTTCAAGCTGCTGAAGGAAGGCCACCGAATGGACAAGCCTTCGACGTGCACTCACGAGCTGTAAGGAGACGCTGAAATCAAACGATTCTTTAGTGCTCGAGCTGTCTTAACAGCTCCTCTGCTGTAATCACAGTGTAGCAGACGTAACGCTGAGCGAGTCCAAATGTTTGCTGCTGATCTTCTGGCACGTGAACTTGAACACGAGCCCCGTCCTGTCTGTGGTTTTTCTGTTTTCGAGCTTCACGACAGGATTTTTTCACTCTGACATCAGTCTCTCTCTTTCTGCCTCGACCTGTCATCACCAGACAAACGCTCGGCTCGCTGAGGAAGCCTGTGCACACAAAGCCTCCGTCCAGACTGCTGGCATTAATATTTACATTACCCACGATGCTGCTTAGCAACATAGCGATCCCCAGCACTGTTTGTGACCACCAATAAAAGGTGGAGTGAGCTCCAGCTGACTTCATGTTGACTCTCTTGCAGGTATATGATGATGAGGGACTGCTGGCACGCCGTGCCCTCTCAGAGACCCACGTTCAAGCAGCTGGTGGAGGATCTAGATCGCTGCCTGGCCATGACGTCCAACCAGGTGAGTCGTCGTCTCTCGTCGTCACGCGAGGAAGCAGAAGTTTTGATTCGAGGTGTTGAATGTTGTTTTGTGTCCACAGGAGTATCTGGAGCTGTCGGTGCCTCTGGATCAGTACTCCCCCAGCTACCCGGACACCCGCAGCTCCACCTGCTCTTCAGGTGAGGACTCGGTGTTCTCCCACGACGCCGGCGCCGAGGAGCCGTGCCTGCCAAAGTTCCCTCCCCACTCGAATGGGGCGGCCATTAAGAAACGCTGATACCTCAAATCCTCCGATTCAGACTTTTAAAAAAACAAAACAAACATTTCCTCCGCTCCCTGCCGGCCTCACGGGGTCGGACTTACATTCATACATTCCCAGAGATGAAGCTAAAAAATAAAAAATAAACACTGGTGCTCTGTGAGGAAGGAGCTCGGAGGAGGAGGAGGAGGAGGAAGGGGGAAGGAGGAGGACACCTCAGAGTCGGATCACGTGGACTGAAGCCCGTCAGCCGGGTCCGGCTCCTCGGTGACGTTCATGGGGCACTTTGTATGAACTGTTTGGGCATTCCACGGGTCAGGCCGGGATGAACGGACCGACGACGATGACGAGCGCGTGTCGAGTTTTTGTTTCATTCAGACCAAATCCAGAGACGAGCGAGGCCTCTGCTTCATTCACTACTCTCCTTTTGTAAATACAGTTAGAAAATTATAAATATGAATATATATTTACATTGTACTCTTATTTTTATGACATAATTGATTTATTTCTTTTGTACTTTTGTTGTTTTTTTTTTTAATATAGTCTGTAGGGGCAGTTGTTACACGAGAATATCTTATTGCTGAGGATTACATGGCCAGTTTTTGTTTTTTTTAATTCCCCTTCATTAATCATCAGTGGAAAAATATATATATTGGGTTTACTATTTTTTAACTGTAACTGTTTTCATGACACGACCTGCAAGATAACTCCTCATCAGAAGATTCATGAACTTGTGGTACGAGTGTGTGAGTGTGTGTTTGTTCGTTCGTGTGTGTGTCTGATCGTTTTCCTTCGAGGACGGTGTCGACTGTCGTCACGCTCCAGTCGTGCACCGCGTGATGAACTTCTGCTGTAAATGCTTTAACGGGAGTTGACGCTCGCTGCCATATAACTTCTGGGGAGGGGGGGGTTGAAGAAACACGTATGTCATCGTAAAAAAGGATTACATTAAATAAAATGCTATTAAAAATTAAAAAAACAAACCTGCAGAAGCTCTCAGCTGTTTGAACTCCATAAACCAGGCGCTCTATAAATATCCACGTCTTCCATGTTTGTGATGTAAATCATGTGTTTACGGAGACGGCACGGCGATGGCTACTTCAATCTCCCGCCTGGTTAACAACGCGGGTTGCCGGGGGCTTATTAGATATGATAATGTGCTGCTGACATCAGAAGAAATGTTGGCGAGCGCGCTCGGAGACGCAGCCTGGCTGTAAACGTGTAATTTATGGTCGTGGGAATGGCTGGTGCTGGTGCGAGTACACCTCCATCTCCATCTCCATCCATCAGCAACCTTGTCCTGGCGTCCTGCCGTTGGCTGACCTGGATTGCGGCCTCCTCGCAGCAACTTTTAAAAAAAGCATCGCAGTTGAGTTGCGTGAATTAAAGCTGCAGGGATTTGTAAGTGAACGCCGACGAGGATGCAAGGTCACCGTGAAGGATCCAAACAAACACATGACCTCAGGGAGGGAATATCATCCACTCCTGGAAACGCGGAGTCGTAAAAGAGTGTCGTCCGCATCGTGGTTGAGGTGACGATGAAGAGCTCAGGAGAGGCTTTATAACCCGCTAATGGCGCCCGGGCGGGCGTTATCGCTCCGGACAGATGGCACGAGGAGAGTTCAGCGGGGCAAAGTTCATCCAGCTGAGATTTATGATCTCAGTCTTTGATGGGAGGTCGTTCTGAAAGTGACGGCGTCTAATTAAACATTTTCTAATCGCCGACATGAAAGAAGACTCGACTGCTATGTCCTGTTTTGGTCTTCTCAGAGAAATGACTATCTGATGACGGATCGAGGAATGTAAATTGATTTGGGAATTCTGGAATCTCAGCCATCCGAGAGCGCTGCTCGGTAATTGGCATGTTGAGCTCCAGGAACACCCTCGCTGTCTGCTCAGACCAAACATGTCCCGCTAAGACGAGCTGATTATTTTTAAGACAGACGAACACGAGACGACTCAAAACACTGAGGAAAAAAAAAAAAAAAAGCTTCTGTGGAGACACAAAGAAGTCAAAGAAAAACAGACAAATCATGAATTAACAAACGAGTTCTTTGAGGTCTGAAGTACAACTTCTTTCACAAGTGAACGGAGTAGAAACACCAAAGATCAGTCGTATAAAACCGACTTAAGTCGACTTCATTGTAACCAACCTGCAGAGTGCATCGATCAGGAACATGGAGGCCTGTAGGACACGTCAAAATCTGATGATTAATATTAAAACATGTTATATTTTAATAATTTAATGAGTTCATGAAGGGTTAAATCTGGGGCACCTGGACTTGTTTGTAGATCCGTGAAGACTTCTTCAGCTCTGACTAAACTGATGGAGAGAGTCGTTAACGGGTCGTTTCACTCGGCTCGTTAGAGCTCGTCGTTCCAACGACTGTCGTCTGAGTCGTTAAGGTCACCTGAGGCCTGTTAACGACGGTCGTTCAGGTTATCTGAGCGTCAGTGTGGACGACGGTCGTTGGAGTCACCTGAGGCCAGGTGTCGTTAAGTCTCCTTGGATTGGTTAATAATATTTAATAAGGAGCTAAACTATTAAACGTGTTGGAACAAGGCTGCAACAGATGGTTATTTTCATCGTCGATTAATCTCTCGATGATTTTCTTGATTAATCGATTCGTTGTTTGGTTCAGAAAATGTCAGAAAATGGTGAAAAAGTCCAAGCTGATGTTGTCAAATGTCTTGTTTCGTCCACAACCCCCAAAGAAATTCAGTTTACTGTCACAGAGGATGAAAGAAACTCTAAAATATTCATGTCAGAGAAGCTGAAATCAGAATTCAGACCTTTTTTTTTTTATTAATTTAACTTAACGGTTGATCGTTAGACTCTAGACTGGAACTTTAGTCGTCATAGCCACAGAAATAATGTCAATGTTTCTGTTGTTTAGTTAAAGCTGACTGAATCACACGAGGACAACGGCATTAAAATCGACACATTCGTCACATATTCACATTTATTTTTTACACTGCATTGAAAACAGGTTTTGATATTTGCTGCCATATTGAAGGAAAAAAGGGGAACATATTTTATTTTCAGGTGACTATGGCTGTGTTTCCTGGAACTTTTAGCCCCAGGAGCGACTTTTCAAGGACCTGAAGAGTTCCTTCAGCCCATTGTCGTCATTTTTGTGAACTACACAACTTTGTCTTGTCGCACGCTTTCTTTGAACTCTGAGATGATTTGTCGAAACCAAGCCGCAACCAAACTGCAGTTCCTCTTGTCGTCCACTTGAGGCTGGCTCCAGAAGTGAGTCAGTCTCCATAAGTCCCCATGTTAAAATGTCCAACTTCACAGCAGAAATAAACATGTTTACAGCCTGGTACAAAAAACAGTTTTGGTCTCTATAGCTAATTTCCCCGTTCATGACAACTGTACTGAGGGTGAATTTTTATACAACTCACCTAAGGTGGGTCTACTATGTTTAAATCTGTCTCCTCTCGGGTTAAATGAATCTTTTAAATTGATTAACATTTCAGTTAGAGTGACGAGAGTCGGTTGCCTCTCCTGAACTTGAGCACATCGTCTCATCTTGAAGCTCTAAATTCCAAAAACACGAACACATCATGTGCAGCATGTTTCCTCGGGTGGCCCGTTAGATGAATTGCTTCGTGTTCTTGTTTACCGGCGTCGGTTTGATTTATTCCAGTTTGGGATTATCATCTCGGAGCTTCTCCCGAGCTCCACCATCAATCCTCCACCGCGTGCTGCTGCGCCTCCTGTCAGCGCTGACAGACGACCTGCCCTTCAACTCTCTGCCACCCTGCAGGAGGAAGAGACACGTCGTCAATCAGAGATCATTTTCTCAGCCGCTGTTCAGCAGAGAGGATCCTGGGAAGGGTGACGCCGCCGCCGGTGGTGCTGGTGGTGGTGCTGATGATGATGGTGTGTGTGTGTGTTTGTGTGTTTTCAGCCTCCAGGAAACAGAGCGGTGACATCAGCCTGTTGTCGTGCACCTCCGTCTCCTCACAAATGAACTGATTATTTATGGGTGGAGGGGACGGAGAGGAGAGCAATCCTGGAAGTCATGAGTATCATCCTGGCCGGCGTCCATGTGCAAGGTGAAGGAGACGCGTCTCTCCTCCTGGCATTCCTCCTCGCTCTGCTGAGGGATTGTGGGTAACCACAGCAGACAGGCTGAGCTCAGCTGATTTCAAAACAGACGAGGAATTTTAATTTTCTGTTGTTTCCTCGCCCTCGTTAACAATAGTTCACATGATGAACGGTTGTTTTGTGTCTGTGGTTTTGGGTGTAGCAGCAAAATATGTGATTTAATGATTATTTCTAAATATTGTGTCAGCGGATGAAGTGACAGACGGTCGGCGTCTTCTCCTCGGTGTCTTGCTCTTTTGGTTGTTGATGTTTTTCCTCAGAGGGACCCGGGTCCTCCCGTCTGTCTGTCTGTCTGTCTGTTTGTGGGGCGGCTGTCTTCGGGATGACACGTCCCCGGTGACCCGGCCGCTCCGCGGGGACGTTAACAGAAGACGGGGTGAGGCCGGGCCACGGCCCGTCACTCACTGCATGACACAGGAAAACAAGTGAGTGTGTTTGTGAGGAAAAATCTTCTCTGCACGACGACAGCGAGCTGAAAACATCTGATCGTCTTTAGATTAAAACATTCATTTAAATATGAACGGCACAAATTTTACAAGCTTCAGTTTGTTCAAGCAGCTCTGCCAAAATGACAAGAGGTCAGAGGACAGCTAATAAATAACAAAGTACAACGCAGTATAATGTAGTTCAGTGCAGTACAACGCAGTAAAACAAAATATATTACAGTACAAGGCAGTAAAACACAGTGCAATGCAGTAAAACACAAAATATTACAGTACAAGGCAGTAAAACACAGTATAATGCAGTACAACACAGTACAACACAGTGCAATGCAGTAAAACGCAGTACAACACAATGCAAAGCAGTAAAACACAGTATAATGCAGTACAACACAGTACAACACAGTTCAACACAGTACAACATAATACAACGCAGTACAACACAGTGCAATGCAGTAAAACACAGTATAATACAGTACAACACAGTATAATGCAGTACAACACAGTACAACACAGTACAAAGCAGTAAAACACAGTATAATACAGTACAACGCAGTACAACACAGTGCAATGCAGTACAACGCAGTAAAACACAGTATAATGCAGTATAATGCAGTACAACAATGTTTATTTCTGCTGTGAAGTTGGACATTTTAACATGGGGACTTATGGAGACTGACTCACTTCTGGAGCCAGCCTCAAGTGGACGTTTGAGGAACTGCAGCTGGTAAAACGACATAAAGTTTTCCTCTTCACTTTCTGTTAGTTATCCGGTGAGTATTTCTGGTACCTTCATCTAAAATAAAGTCTTTAGAAGTAAATATTTAATCCGACGTTTTGAGTTCTGGTTGGACAGAATAACTCTGCCGTGATTTGTGGAAAGAGTATTTATGGCGTCTGGAGGCACGGGTGTGGTCAGGTAAATGAGATGGATGAGTGTGTTTGTTTGGTGTCGAGCTAGCAGGCAGGCAGGCAGGCGGGGTGGGTGGTGGAGGCAGGGCGGGCGGGTGGAGAGGGTGGAGAGGGTAGTGGTGTCTGCCCGACAAGGTGTGTGTGTTGGCGCCCATACAAAACCTGACGCCTGCAGGCATGGCCCCGCCTCTTTCCCACCAGATCGACTTTCTTCAGCGCAGGAATGAGACACAGACACCTCCTCCACCTCCTCCACCTCCTCCACCTCCTCCAGGCTCAGACATATAATCTGGGCCTGTCAGGGCCTTTATCAAACAGGATCAACTGGTGCGCTGGGCCTTTCTCCACCGTCCCCCCCCCCCACAGGCAGCAGGATACCTGCACACGCATTCCTTCGACACATCCCCGTCCCAGGAGGCGTATCACCTGTCTTTTATGGCAGCTCGGCTCAAGGATTCAGGGAGGGCTGAGGTACAGTTGCTCCTGTGCATTGTCCTGATTTGAAAACTAAGATAGCAGCGCGGCCTTCGGCCTTCGGTTTGGAGCGCGACGTCCCCCGAGTCTTAGAACGTCAGAATAACGATGATATGACCTGTTGATTGTGACAGTCTGTTTCTGCAGCCCCCCTCGAGGATACCGCAGCCCACCTGAGGGAGCCCTCCTTGGCTTCGTCTCGCGTCCAGATAAGAGAGAGTATGAATCAAAGCCGCCGCCGCTGCTGCTGCTGCTGCATCGCCGCCGTCGTCGTCGTCATCGTGCACAGAACTCTAATCGTATCACTCGCTCCTGAGCCATATGTCTTTGTACTCTCTTTAATTGAATTGAGCCCGGAGGATGAGATTGGCTGACAGACCTCGCAGTGACTCAGAAGAGCAGCAATTTCGGATGGTTGTTTTCTTGGCACGGCTTAATATAAAATCCTCCAGCCTTGCCTGAGACACAAACATGTCTTTAAATTAATGATAAAGTGTAAATATTTAACCTGTTGCTAACACTTTCACCACGACTACCTAAAAATTGATGTTGTTGTTGTTTGCAACTTGTTTTTGCTGCCCCCAAGTGGCCAAAAAGTCAACTATTGTAGGTTTAAAGGAGCTGTATGTAACAACTGTTGAGTTCGTACTCCAAATAGGGGCCAATAAAACAAACCAAACAGCAAACATGCAGCTGAAGAGTCAGATATTTCCTTCAGGAGATGGTGGAGACCAAAAACAGAGCTAAAAGACAGTAAAGATTGGACTTACAGTCATCAAGCATGACTTTAAATGAATGATAAAGTGTAAATAAGCAACTGTTTGCTAACAATGACCTAAAAGTTGCTGTCGTTGTTGTGTTTGCTGGAATAACAGCAATGTGACCTCGGCCTCGCCTTTGCCGTGTGGCTTCATCTCACCGGTTGTATTGCCGTTAATAGACCCGTCAGAGGCCTCGACCTTTAGTATCTAATATCAAATATTGTAAATTTTATTGGCATGTTTGCAACCCTGCGATTGCCTATTAAAGGCCGACCCATCAAACCGCAGTGACAGCGCTGCCTGTTGTGACAAACACTTACCTTATTGAATTTCTCGGTCACGTGTGAACGCATTATTTGCTCCTGACTCACCGTGGAGAGGGGGGGGGACATCTGACGTCAACCTGTCGTCAGACATCCTGGCATCCATCTCGTGAAGACACACGAAGATTAAGTTAATGATTTAATGCTTCAGAATCGCCTCTTCATTCGTGATCTCGTCCACCTCCGTTAATCACCTTGTGTAAAGAAGGTGGTGCCGATGTCTACAGTATAGAAACGCCGTGAACGTGTGCGTACATGTCGTGAGCGAAGTCTCGACACCTTTGTGACTCCTGTATGGAGCACGTTGCCCAGAGCGGATGGCGGATTTCCCCCTGAAAAGAAGTGAGGTGAAGCACATTTTCAGCCCCCTTCTTTCTTCCTATTTTGTTTTTCCTGCTTCCTGTGCAGCCAGGAGGCGAAGCCGTGAAAACCAAACAGAAATGGAAACAGACGGACAGAGAGGTCTTTTCAGGCCTTCTTGGCCCGTAATCAGAATGGGATGTGGGTTTGAAGCTGAACAAAGTGAGTGTTGAACGTGGCCATGACGTCGAGTTAAAGTTATCCAAATGGCGTCGGTTCCCCTTTGGCCCGACGAGGAGGTGTAAAAGCTCTGATTTTAGAAGACGTTAACGTGCCAGCAGACGGCAGAGGATATAATGAGATGGTGAAGAGTCTGGCACGGGGAGACAGGAACACTTTGTGATGTCTGATGACTAATTTTTGCCAAACTCAAAAAAATAAAAAGGCCAAGCGCTCGAGCTCTCAGAGCGAGTGGTAGCCTGGCTGAACTTTCCTTTATTACTTGAAAAGCTGATATGAAACAAGTCGGCTCAAGAGGCACAGCTGTTAATGCCATCCAGGACCTGACGGAGAAATGTGCTGAGGCTGCACTGCATGTAGAAACACACTGAGGTTTGTCCGTAATGAAAAGGCCTATCAGATATATTAAAAAATATAAAAATTATGATGTTTATTTGCATCAAAAGCTCTAAAAAACACACCGTACAGCAGCAAACAGCAGACGTTTAGCAGCTAGAGAGTCAGATATTTCCCTCAGGAGATGGTGGAGACCAAAAACAGAGCTAAAAGATAATAAATATTGGACACAAACATGTCTCTATGTTAATAATAAATGCAAATAAGCAACCGTTTGCTAACAAGTTCACCACAACTACCAAAAGGTTGAGCTGTTTTTGTGTTTGCAGTTTGTTTTTGCTGCCCCCAAGTGGCCAAAAAATGGGTTTAAAGGAGCTGTATGTAATTAGTCACCTGGCACGTTCATACTCCAAAAGAGGGGCAACATATCACCAGAAATGTAAGCTAAATTAGCAGCTAACTGCAGCTGCCGTTAGCTAGTTTGCTTCGTTAGCCATGCAGCTAGCTCGGAGCACCAGGGGAGTGTTGGCTTTCAGGCCTGAGGCAGGGGGGAAGCCTCCAGCAGAACAAGGCCAGACTGAGACTGAACACATCCACAGATAGATGTGCTGTGTCCTGTGCCAGGACAGTTTCCCTGTCTCCACTCTTTTTGAAGCTAAGCTAACTAGCTGCTAACTGGCTCCAGCTTCATATTCACCGTACATATCATGTGTCAGGTATCAATCTTCTCGTCTAACTGTAATCTGACTAAATGCACATTAAAGGAATAGTTTATGAAGCCAGGGGTGGTTTAGCTTAGCATGAAGACCGGAGACAGTTAGCCTAGCTCTGTCCTAAGGTTAAAAAATCCATTTCCCAGCACTAAAGTTTATTAATTAGCACATCTACAATTGCTTTTTGTACAGATTACAACCAACAAGATGTTACATATTAATTAGACGTGCCTGGATAGCTGTTTGGAAGCTAAGCTAACTAGCTGCTAACTGGCTCCAGCTTCATATTTACCTTACATATCATGTGTCAGGTATCTATCTTCTCGTCTAACTCTCATCTGACTAAATAAGTCATCTAAAACACAAATTAGTCACTCCTGAAGTTGAAATCATTCATTCTTTGATGTGGTAACTGATTTATTTCCCACAGCGCACTTTCCAAAACAGTATTTAAGTTTGAAACCTGTGATTTACTGAGTATATTTGTATAGAGAGAGAGAGAGAGAGACTTCTGCGGATTAATCTCAACAGCATTTTCAGATTCCTCGGCCTCACACGGGGCATGTTAGGATTTCCAGCTGCTGTTTCATGCTCCGTTCTCTATGCCATGCAATTATGCCGGGTTCCCACCGGAGGTTTGGATTGGGTGGAGCTCAGCAAAGGAGTAAGCTGAGGCATTAACTGCTCCTCACAGAGCATAACTTAACATAAAAAAAATCCACAAATAAGACTTAAGACGTGCTGCAGCAGAGCACAAAAGAAAATAAACCATAAAAATAGCTGCTGTTCAGGAAATGGCATTCCTCAACTGGAAGAGAGACGCCACCCATAATTCTGTTACTAATTCTCATGAGAAATGAGTCTGAAGCCGTCTGTTATGTGCACCGAGGCTTCACAGATTTAAGAGATCTTTCTTAGAGACCTGATAAAAATCAAAGCGACCCCAGGGCGACGAGGAAACATCTAAGAGATTTCAAATGAAACCCCTGAAGACGTTCAGAGCTTCTTCCCTCTTTCATCCATCAAAGATAATGATGCTTTTTATTTCATTTCATAGCTCGCAGTGGGCGGACACATCAGAGACAACGACTGGAGGACAGAATATTAAAGGAAGGAACAATCATCTGCTTTAAAATCAGATGTTGCTGAGACCTGGACTGGACTGTGTGTCTGTCTGCGTGTTTCAGGGACAACAGAGGCGTTCGTTGTGAGGGAAGGCTGGTAATGCCTGGCACTGAAGGCTGCAGAACATCCACACTCTCTCTCTGCACATGCATGGACACATTTATTTTGTGGGCAACAGCGCCCTCTCGTGTCACAAAGAGAGAGAGACAGACAGCTGGGAGCAGGAAAAATAAGGCACAGGTCCAGTTTGTGGAGCACAAGAGGTTCAGATAGAAAGATTAAAATAATATTTATCCCTCGTTCTCGTCTCACTGCAGCCATAAAGATCTTTGGTGAGACTTTCAGAGATATTATATATTCAGAGACATCACACACGAGCAGGATCAGAAGATGTGAGCACGGTCTGCAGAAATCGAGCCAGCTGAAGTGTTTTTAAGCTTCTCATCTGTTTGATGCATGAAATAGATCAACAAATTTAAATCTCACACGTGTTTCTGGTGACTTTAAAGCACAACAACGTGGCACAGGTTCAGTTCATGGAGCACGAGAGGTTCAGATACAAAGGATAGAAATGTTTCCTCTGTCTTCGTCCCTCTTCTTCTTCTTTGTTTGTAGTCGTAGAGTGGAAGTCATTTTCTCCGTTAAGCGAACAGAGTTGATTATGTTAGACAGCAGGAGGATTCATCTGGAGCATTTCGTAGTTGCTTTCTAACTTGCAGCCATAAAGATCTTTAAAAGGTTTGAGTCACTCCTCGTGAGGCCTTGAAGAAGATCTCCAAGGTACAAAAAGATAAATGAGAAATCAGATTTCAGGTCTTGAATCTCTGAGACTAACTACGACCAGAAAATGTGAGCACGGTCTGCAGAAACTGATCCACACTCCCTCCAGCTGAGTGTTTTTAAGTTTCTGTCTGTCTGTCCGTTTGATGCATGAAATGAATCATCACAGTTGAATCTCACACGTGACTTTAAAGCACAAAAATGTGACAGGTTCAGTTCATGGAGCACGAGACGCGCTGAGGCCTTTAAAAGACGCCCAAGGTAAATGAGCTGTGCTTACATAACGTCTCAAGGTGCTTTTACACTGCATATCTCACTCACACACTGATGGTTCAGCCTTCAGTGTCTTGCTCAAGGACACTTCAGCATGCAGACTGCTTAGATCATCTGATTAGTGGACGACTCGCTCGGCCTCCTGAGCCCCAAGGTGCAAAAAGACGAACAGTGGAGACCAACGGAGCAGAAAATATGAGCACAGTCTGCAGAAACTCCCTCCAGCAGAGTGTTTTATCTGTTTGGTGCTTGAAATGAGTCAACAAAGTTGAATCTCTGACGTGTTTCTGGTGACTTTAAAGCAAAAATATTGAGTTTATTCTTTTATATAAATCATATTAAAGCAGAACGAGAAGAAACCGTCTGTACAACGTCTGACGGAGGAGTTATTTTCTCGTTTTCTCATGTTGCAAACTTAAGTTTAAAGGAGTTGTAGTTGTTTACCAAGCAAGAGTTGCATTGTGGGAACTGTAGGATGCAAGCTAAAGTCAGGAAATCAGGGCCTTTAATGTGACTACAACTGAAGAACTGCTTCTTCTTCTTCTTCCCTCCATCCTCGTCTGCTCTGCTGGCTGCAGCAGTTTGACACCTTGATAAAACCTCCACACAACATGCCTGTATAATCCCTCCACCAGCATGTGCTGTGCCCTCCTCGCACCTCCTCGCACCTCCTCCCTGCTCTTGTGTTTTAAGGTTGTGCATTAGTTAAATAATTCATTGTCAGCTGCTGCTGCTCGTCATTCCTGCAGTGTGAGCTCTGGCAGCAGCTCCTGAGACAGATCCGAGGGAAGCTGCAGAGCACCCACACCCACCGAGGATACACAGGACTACCCTTACTCCTCCTCCTCCTCCTCCTCCCTCCTCCCTCCCTCCCTTCTCCAACTCTGCGCTCAGCATTATCACAACTGCTGCTCGGCTTGCAGGGCAACGACGAGCATCCCACTTGGCTTCAAGAAACTTCCAGGAACAAGGAGAGACGATGCTGCTGCTGGAGCTCGGACCGAGATGGACGAGGCTGATCCGCTTTCTGTGCCTCCTCGTCCTCCTCTTCGGCATGCCGGGGGAGTCGGACGCCAGGAGAGCCCCGAAGATCCCCCGCTGCCCCGGGACCTGCTCCTGCACCAAAGACAGTGCCTTCTGCGTGGACACCAAAGCCATCCCCAAGAGCTTCCCCCCGGGGATCATCTCTCTGTGAGTTTGTCAGCATATAACCTGTGCGCGAGCCTCAGCAGCGTGCAGGCTGGTACAGATGGCTACATCACTGATGTCACCCTGCGTTATGTAATGATGCATGAAGCCCTGCTTGTCTTTTAAGTGTCTGAACATGTTTTCTTCATGTGTGTCAGAGATGCAGCGTCACAGAATAGAAATCATGTGTCTTTATGTGCTGAACCTGAGCAGCACGGTCCCGTCGAGCTCCAGGGAGGAACACTAACAATAGATTTCATCTCGCTGCAGGAGACCTGAGAGATTTAAATCTTATCCATAAATGGAGCACACATATGTTTAATGAAACCTGATGGGGTGGAGGTGGAGGTGGAGGTGGAGGAGGGGGGTTATGTTTTGCTGAGAGGGTCACAAAGTGCTCCTCCATCAGCTGACATCGACCCCCGTCCATCCATCGTGGATTGAATGTTGAGTGAAGGGAGCTGCGGAGCACGGCCTGCAGGAGGTGGCCTCATTTTACAATAGAGAAGAAGAAGAAGAAGAAGAAGTGAAGAAGTGTGTCCCAGTTTTTTCTGCACAGTCAATGTTGTGTTCACACACACACACACACACACACACACGTGTGTGATGGTCTGTGTTCTGTCCCCGCACAGGACGATGGTGAACGCAGCCTTCAGCTCGATCCCAGAGGGAGCCTTCTCACACCTTCACCTGCTGCAGTTCCTGTGAGTTACAAAACTTTCCTCACCGTGCTGGCGCTGCGGTTGTTTTCACGCACACACACACGCAGACGTCTTTTGTTTGCCGTTTGACAATGGAGGGACTTGAGCCACTAGAAATGAATGGTTATTGAAAACAGTGGTGACATAGCAGTAATAAGAGTAAAGTGGCTCTGTATCAGTGTCATTGCCAATCACTGACTCCCTTCAGCTCGGCCTCTGCGCGGACAAAGAGCCGTTTATCCACTCAGTGTGTGCTCGTGTCCGTGTGTGTGTGTGTGTGTGTGTGTGTGTAAATTCACAATGCATTTACATTAAATTAGCTGAATTTGAAGTAAAAAGTATCTTTAAATGTGTAAATTGTTCTTTTTAGATGTTAAAATGTCACTTTATCTGCGTGATCTGATCATCACTGCGTCTTTTTCTCAGGTTATTGAACTCCAACACCTTCACCATGATCGCTGATGATGCCTTCGCTGGTTTGTCTCACCTGCAGTACCTGTGAGTAACCTTTAAACTCTGTTTAGCTGCTATAAGACGCACACAACCTCCAGAAGTGAGTCAGTCTCCATAAGTCCCCATGTTAAAATGTCCAACTTCACAGCAGAAATAAACATGTTTACAGCCTGGTACAAAAAACAGTTTTGGTCTCTATAGCTAATTTCCCCGTTCATGACAACTGTACTGAGGGTGAATTTTTATACAACTCACCTGTTCAGATTATATTAAGGCTTAAAGTTATGCAGGATTAAGAGCGTGGACGCTTTGATTGACAGGTGGGTGTGGTTACAGGTGGCTTGTTTGAGCAACCAGGCGACTTTCAGCCCGCCTCAGGTCCGCTGATGATCCACGACTTTGCAGATTTTTAGATTAGAGGCAGGACTGCTAACATGGTGGCGACCAGAGCGACCACACTGAGCTAGTCCAACAGCAGTCAGCCCAGCTCGGCGTCTGTCTTTCAGCCTTTTATTTCACCAAGCTCTCACCAACCACTAAAAGTCAGTCCCAGATTTACTCTTGTCCGGCGGCTTCTTGCTCGCTCACTCTCTCCTTTTCTCTTCTTAGCTTCCTCCATCAGCGTCCTCTTCGCTCTCTTCTCCTCTGCCATTATGTCCATAGAGGCAGCTCGGGTTCTAGCACAACACTAGCGCCACTCTCCATCAGTGTCCCCTCAGCCCGTCCCAAGCCTGAAAATGACCTCCTCTCGTAACACCAGTGTAAAAATATGATCCAGTTTCACCAAAATCAGTGAAATAGTTGGTGGTGTGTGACTTAGTGCCGTAAAACGTTACGTACTTCTCCCGACCCGGAGCCCAAAGTTACATAGTGTGAGAACAGACGTACGAATGACAGAGACACCATTCACCTGATCACAGGTCAGTGTAGATCAACAGGAGTTAATCTGTTAGTTTATGACATAAAATGTTGCTTTAAACTTGTGTTTTTAGCAGGTTTTCAGTGTTTTCTAGAATGAACCGACTTAAAGCTGCACTGTTAGACTTCAGAATTGGACTCTGCAGAAGGCAAAGAATGCCAAAAAGTAAAACTGAAAATAAATCCTCCTACGACAGCGGGCACACTGCCTCTGTAGTGTGATAAAGCTGAATATGCCATTCTGTGAATTGATGGGCTTCAGAAAGTAGTTAGCTGATGGCTCGGAGTGTGTGTGTGTGTGTGATGGCCATGCCTCTGGCTGCTTGCCGTGTGGCTTTGGCTGCAGTCCTGCCATCGCTGCCACTATCGTCGCTCCCCGCCTGCTGTGCATCCTAATAAAGTTACATTTTAATATCCATCCACCTCCAGAGAGACTGCACATGCTGCACCGATAGACAAAACAAAGACAGGAGGATCAAATGATGCTGACACGTCGAGCTCCGCGCTGCACTCAGTCTCATTTTTAGCAGCTTAATCAGAGGCCAAGAAATCAGCTTTTCCCGTTAAGACACTCAGATTTGGTCATTTAGCCGAGGCTTTTTCTTACAGCGTGACGAGGACATGATGGTGCAGCAATAAGTACTACTCATATAGAATCAAGTGACAGTTGTAGAGGGGGATAGATTTAGCATGTCCAGTTGTTGGTAGCGCTCGGAGATGAGGTACTCTAAAAATGTCTGAATATTTTAAGGTGAAAAACTGCCAAACTGTGACAGTAAAAAAATGTAAAATATGCCATCGTATGTAGGAAAACACAGTCATACTTCAAAACCTTTATTTAAATGACATTTTAATGGAATTTAAACAGAATAAAGTAGTATTTTATATTAGAGACTGTTAATTATACAGTGAAACACAGTAATATTTAATGGCATATTTTACGGTCTTTTACTGTCATGGTTTGGCAGATTTTTACGGTAAAATCTACAGACATTTTAAAATATGGAATAAAACACCAACCTTATATGTGAAATCAACAGTACTAACATCCTTTTACCGTAATATTAGAAAAGGTTATACCGTGGCAACCATAGCTGCTGTTTTTTTACAGTAAAAACAACAGTTTTTTTACAGTGTCGGTCTTCAGGAGGTTTGTGAAGGTAGAGAGGGACGCCCCTGATCTGGTAGGAACTGGTAGGACGTTCCACCCTGGTAGGGGTGAGAGATAGGGAGGAGGACGTTCTGTAATCGTGGATGAATTTCAGGGTTTGTCATCGCCGTGTGACCTCAGTGCTTCGCTCTCTTCTCAGGTTCATCGAGAATAACGACATCCAGGCGCTCTCAAAGTACACCTTCAGAGGACTCAAATCCCTGACTCATCTGTAAGTATCTGTGTGGAGATAATAAAGATGGAGAAACTGAGCAGATGGAGCTAAAATAGATGAATGATAAACCTCTGAACTTTTTCAGCTCTCTCTCAAACAACAACCTGCAGCAGCTGCCGAGAGATCTCTTCAAACATCTCGACATCCTCACAGATCTGTAAGTGTGAAATCAAAACATCCCGAGAGCTTTGACCCTACGATCTGTTGCTGCATCTCTGAGGTTCTCTCAGGGTTTACTGCACAGCTCGAGTGTTTTGTCTTTATAACCCGACATACTGTCTGTTACTCAGAGACCTGCGGGGGAACTCTTTCCGCTGTGACTGTAAAATCAAGTGGCTGGTCGACTGGATGGAGAAGACCAACACTTCTGTTCCTGCGATCTACTGCGCGAGCCCGTTTGAATTTCAGGGACGTAGGATCCACGATCTGGCACCGCGGGACTTCAACTGCATCAGCGCAGGTTTCACCTCGTCTCTTCTGCTAAACATTTCGCTGAAGGCAGAACTTCTGTGGTTATTAAATATAATTCTGCGTTGTTTTCTTGCAGATTTCGCTGTTTACGAGACCTTCCCTTTCCACTCGGTGTCGGTGGAGTCGTACGAGTTCAACGACGATCAGTTTGTGACCTTCGCTCAGCCTGATTCAGGGTTCTGCACCTTGTACGTCTGGGATCACGTGGAGATGGTCTTCAGGAGGTTTCATAACATTACCTGTAAGTTTCCAACAATGAAGACATAAATATGTTAAAGCATGAATCCTAATGACTGTGGATCTCTCTTGCAGCTCGCTCTGCTGTGTACTGCAAACCGGCGGTCATAAACAACAGTCTTTACATGGTGGTGGCTCAACTTTTCGGTGGATCTCATATCTACAAGTAAGACTTGTGACTGTGACCTTAAAGGAACAGCTTTTAGGACATTTTGGGAGTTGTTATTCGCCTTCTTGACGAGAGTTAGATGAGAAAATCAACACCACTCTCATGTCTTTACCGCAGACTGTATATAAAGATGGACGATGCGTCTCTACTTCCTCCTGCTATACAATTATTAAGCCAAAATATTGTGGGTGCCAACTTATGTTGGAGTTGAGTCGGTACTGTAGTGATCAGGGTTAACCGGTGGATGGCTGAACATTAAACACTCGACAAGAAGGTGAATAGGTGAATTGCCCAAAATGTTGCACTATTCCTTAAATCCTGAAACCTTTTTGTCGTCACAGGTGGGAAGAAGACCCGCAGCGCTTCGTAAAGATCCAAGACATCGACACCACTCGCGTGAGGAAGCCCAACTTCGTGGACACCTTCCAGGTGGATGAAGAGTGGTACTTTGTCGTAGCCGACAGCTCCAAAGCCGGCTCCACCAGCATTTACCGCTGGAACAGCAACGGTTTCTACTCCCATCAGTCCCTCCATCCCTGGCATCGGGACACCCACGTGGAGTTCCTCGACGTCGGTGGGAAGCCCCACCTGATCCTCTCCAGTGCCTCTCAGCCGCCGGTGGTCTACCAGTGGAACCGAAGCCAGAAGCAGTTCGCCTTCTTCTCTCAGATCACCGAGCTGGCCGACGTGCAGATGGTTAAGCACTTCTGGGTGAGGAAAGTTCTTTACCTTTGCCTCACGCGCTTCATCGGCGACTCCAAGATCCTCCGCTGGGAAGGGCAGCGTTTCGTGGAGATCCAGACTCTTCCTTCTCGGGGCTCCATGGCGGTGTATCCTTTCACCGTCGGCCTTCGTCAGTACCTCATTCTTGGAAGCGATTTCTCCTTCTCCAGAGTGTACCTGTGGGATGACCTCACTCAGCGCTTTCAGCCCTTCCAGGAGCTCAACATGAGAGCCCCGCGGGCGTTCAGCCTGGTATCTGTCGACAACAAGGACATTCTGCTGGCTGCCAGCTTCAAAGGCAACACCCTGGCCTACCAGCACCTGGTGGTGGATCTCAGTGCCAAGTAGACATGTTAAAGCCGGAGGAGGAGGAGGAGGAGGAGGTGTTTGTGAGCATTTATCAACACGTGCCAAATAAATGAAAGACTGCAAAATGTTTAAGCCATGTAACTAAAGGTCTGCTGTGTCACCTGATGTTTAAAGCGAGGCAACTAATTAAATGATTAATATATTTTTGATGCACTATCTCTTAACATTGTGTCATGGCAACGCTGCATCACTGCTTCCATCTATCTAGGCCAGTTATTTGTATACTTTACTAAACGATGTGCATGTGCATCTACTGAAGACTGACTGTAAAAGATTTTGTAAGTTTATCTGTGTTGCATTTTGCATGACACAAATGGTACAAATGATATAATGTAAACCGAGCAATACTTAACCATCGCAATACTTAAAAAAAAAAATCCTTGATGATGTTTATCTTTATATATGAGATAATCTGTTCTTTTGGGGATTTAATGTTCGTTCTGCAATAATAACAGAGAGAGATCAGAGCCGGCCTGAAGCATGAGCAAAGACGAGGCGAGAGGGGCCAAAATGTCTGAAAATGTGAAATTTTCTTTATAATTTAAGTTTTTAAAAACAGATTCTTTGATTTTGTTATAGTGGATGTGAGAAATAAGAAACATTTTGGGGGGATTATATCTAATAAATCAAACTTGGGAGGCATTATAAAAGATTTGGGGATCTGTGGAAGCTATAACAAAGTCAAAGAATGTATATTAAAGTTATAAAACAGTTCTAATCCTATGTTTTTGTTCTTGCTGCTGTGTATATTTGCACATGGAAGAGTTGGTGTGAAGGGGGTTCAATTAAATCCAGCTTATGGCCCCTAAAAAATCCCGTGTCCTGTCTTGAAACTGCTTTTCAAAAACCGTGATTGATAACCTAAAAACATTCAATCCTGCAGCCACCAGCAGGTTCTCCTGTTACAGCTGCACGCATTCAAGTGTAAACAGAGAAATTATCAGAAAAATAGATGTACTACAGATATACAATATATAACAACAGTAAGAGTATTAGTTGTGCTGTAAAAATACAGTGTATATATATATATATATATATATATATATATATATATATATATATATATATATATATATATATGCAGTGCTAGAGTCTTGCACACTTACACAGAATTATTGCACAAATGATTGTTCTGTTAAGTCAGTATTTCAAGTCAAGTCAAGTTTACTGTCAATGCTGCCACATTTACAGTACATACAGAGAATTGAAATAGTGCTTCCCTCAAGTCAAGTGACTTGACTTGATATCCCTGGTGCAAACGACAATATATATAATATATAATATATACTTGTAAATAAAATATATACAAGTGAAAAGATATCTAAGAAAAATACAGCAAATCTAAAAGATATAAACAGTACCAATTTATTAATATTAGAAAATGTAATTTTTTACTTTTGAATACTTCAGTACAAAGGATGTATTGAACATATACATGATATATGTGTACACAGACAAATCATAAGTCAATTCAGCGCTAAATTTGGCTGAATTATTAAAGGTATAAGTGGTAAAAAGAAGAGCTGGCTCATAATTCTGAGTCAAATGATCTGATTCCCTAAAAAGAACCGAACTTCCCATCACTAGCGTGAGCGCTTGCTTCAACATTTCAGCGTGTCTGGCGTGGGCGGAGTTCCAGTTCTCGCTCTCGCTCTTTCGGCACACACATATATCCCCGCCCCTTCCGCTCTGTTCTGAGTTATATATAAAACGCTCGCCAGCCTTGTTGTGTTGTTGTTGTTGTTAGCTCGGGTTAGCCTGAATTTGAACGCATCATGGTGAAGACACGGTTTGTCCTGGTTGTCATGTGAGCCCCGGCTCCGGTTTATAACCCTCCCCACACACGACAGCTTGTCCTCGGCGTCACTCAGCGAGTGAGGGCGGGTAGTGGCTGTTAGCTAACTAGCCTAGCTGCTAACTAGCGTCGTCGGTTTAAATAAAGTTTAGATAAAAATGTCCGCCGGGATGGACCTGCCGCCGGAGTGGGACGACGACGAGCGGATGAACTTTCTGTTCTCCGACTTCAAGGAGAACCGGGACGTCAACACGTCGGACTGGGACGGTAAGATGGACTTCTGGTCGGCTCTGGTTCTGAAGAGCTGCCGGGACCGAGGCACCGTGTGCGTCAGCCTGCAGGAGCTCAACAGCACCTTCAGGAGGAGGGAGACATCCCCGCTGGGCCTGCCGACTGTCCTCCAGTCCATGGCCAGGTAACTGACGCTGTGTCCCCGCCGAGGGTGGCTGTCTGTGGGGGTCAGTCTGCTCACACTGCCTGTCTGTCTGTCTGTGACCTGTCTCTCTCTCTACCTGTCTGTCTGTGACCTGTCTGTCTCTCTGTCTGTCTGTCTGTGACCTGTCTCTCTCTCTGCCTGTCTGTCTGTCTGTGGGGGTCAATTCTTCAATTCAATTCAGTTTTATTTATATATAACTCCAGATTATAACTTCAGTTATTTCATGACACTTTCCACACAGAGCAGGTCAGACTGTACTCTGTATAATATTATCTACAGAGACAACAGTGCAGATTCATAGACAGATAAATAGAGAGGGGGAGAGAGGAGGGGAGGGAGGGAGGGAGGGAAGGAAGGAAGGAAGGAAGGAAGGAAGGAAGGAAGGGGGAGAGGAGGGGAGGGGAGGAGAGAGGGAAGGAGGGAGGGAAGGAATGAAGGAAGGAAGGAAGGAAGGAAGGGGGAGGGAGGAAAGGAAGGAAGGAAGGAAGGGGGAGAGGAGGGTAGGGAAGGAAGGAGAGAGAGAGGAAGAGAGAGAGAGAGGGGAGGGAGGGAGGGAAGGAGAGAGAGAGAAAGGAAGAGAGAGAGAGGAGGAGGGGAGGGAGGAAAGGAAGGAGAGAGAGAGAGAGAGAGAGGAGGAGGGGAGGGAGGAAAGGAAGGAGAAAGAGAGAGAAAGGAAGAGAGAGAGAGAGAAAGGAAGAGAGAGAGAGGAGGGAGGGAGGGAGGGAGGGAAGGAAGGAAGGAAGGAGAGAGAGAGAAAGGAAGAGAGAGTGAGGAGGAGGAGGGGAAAGGAAGGAGAGAGAGAGAGAGAGAAAGGAAGAGAGAGAGGAGGAGGGGAGGGAGGGAGGGAAGGAAGGAAGGAGGGAGAGAGAGAGAAAGGAAGAGAGAGAGAGGAGGAGGAGGGGAGGGAGGGAAGGAAGGAGAGAGAGAGAGAGAGGAAGGAAGGAAGGAAGGGAGAGAGAGAGAGAGAGAGAGGAGGGAGGGAGAGAAGGAAGGAAGGAAGGAAGGAGGGGGGGGGTTAACCCCTTTTTTAGGGTCAGTCTGCTCACACTGTCTCTCTCTCTCTCTCTCTCTGTCTCTCTCTCTCTCTCTCTCTGCCTGTCTGTCTCTCTCTCTCTCTCTGCCTGTCTGTCTCTCTCTCTCTCTCTCTCTCTGTCTCTCTCTCTCTCTCTCTGTCTCTCTCTCTGCCTGTCTGTCTGTGACCTGTCTCTCTCTCTCTCTCTCTCTCTGTCTCTCTGTCTGTCTCTGTCTGTCTCTGTCTGTCTCTCTCTCTCTCTCTCTGCCTGTCTGTCTGTGACCTGTCTCTCTCTCTGTCTGTCTGTCTGTGACCTGTCTCTCTCTCTGCCTGTCTGTCTGTGACCTGTCTCTCTCTCTCTCCCTGTCTGTCTGTGACCTGTCTCTCTCTCTGCCTGTCTGTCTGTCTCTCTCTCTCTCTCTCTCTCTGTCTCTCTCTCTACCTGCCTGTCTGTCTGTGACCTGTCTCTCTCTCTACCTGTCTGTCTGTGACCTGTCTCTCTCTCTACCTGTCTGTCTGTGACCTGTCTCTCTCTCTGTCTGTCTGTCTGTGACCTGTCTCTCTCTCTGCCTGTCTGTCTGTCAGGTGTGGGAAGATCCAGAGGGAGTCTGAGTTTGCTGCTAACGTGGACTGTGGCTGGCTGTCCTGGGGCGTGGGCCTGCTGCTGGTGAAGCCCCTGAAGTGGACGTTCTCCACCCTGCTGGGGAGCAGCCGGGTTCCTCTGGAGGAGTCGTTTGTTGTCATTGAGCTGGTGAAGGTGAGTCAGACACAGACTAGACTGCAGATGTTTAAACTAACTGGAACGCACCCCGTCCAAACTGGACTTCAGTTACTTCTGTTTGCCTTCATCTGTCTGGACAATAAAGATTATTATGGCAGCTGTAAAGTCAGTTATCTTCTGCAGGACGTGCTGTAAATATTTGTGCACGTAATCAAAAGCCTGACAAAGAACTGACAGGAAGTTTTGGTACCTTTCTGCTCTACGTACTAAATCATCAGTTTGTTATTCGTTAATCTTTATTTTGAGCTCCTGGATGACTGAATTTCCTCAGCTGGATGAGTACAGTGTTCATCTTTCTATACAGCAAACACAGGAAGGCTTAAGATCATAAAATCGTCATCGACCCGGTTTATATACTGTACGTCTACAGCTGTTTTTCTCCGGATCAAACCGTCACAACGTGCAAACACGCAGACGCTTATCTCAGCCGAGGGTTGTCCTGTTCATTCGTCTTCATTTCATCTGATCGTTTCTCGCTTGACCTCTGACATTACGGAGGGATCCACGTGAAGGAAGAGCGAGAGGTGATGACACGCACAGCTGAATTATTGTACTTCAAAGTCTAACTGCACGTTTAAACTGAGTTTATAGCTGCTGACGAGGAGCGAAATTCACACATGAAGCCGAATACTCAGACAAATTGGGTGAAAATTCAAATTTATCATCATTCTGAGTCATTTTTTTTAAAGAAATGATGTCCAAATTTTCTGATTTCAGCTTCTCACGTGTGAATATTTTCTGGTTTCTTTCGTCCTCTGTGACGGTAAACTGAATATTTTTTGGGTTGTGGACAGAACAAGATGTTTGAGGACGTCAGCTCGAGCTTTGGGAAACACTGAGCAACATTTTCTGACGTTTTACGGACCAAACAACGACTCGATGACTTGTTAGTTGCAGCCGTGCTCAAACTAAAGACGTAACGTGTGCATGTGACCTGGAAAGAAAAGATCAAATCTCTTCCTGCAGCTGCTTTACAGCACAGACAGCCTGCTGTCAGTCAGATGAGCTGTTTCTACATCATGCTGCTGCTCGGTGCAGTGACTCTCTCTGGTCTCTGGTCTTTTGTGCTCCAGGAGAAAGCGGCAGAGTTACTCCAGGTGTATCGCAGCAGTGAGTTTGCAAACAGCTCCATCCTCTCGTTCCAAGAGCTGTGCACTCTGTCCGCTGACGTCTGTGCTGACGAGAGCACTCTGTGCATGGCGCTGCTGCAGCTGCAGAGGGACAAGCAAGTGACGGTGTCCCTGCACGAAGGCGAGAAGGTAAAGCAACCTGCCAGCCTGTAGAGAGAGAGAGAGAGTTTGTCCTCTGACTGCCGGTGTCATGTTTTCTGTGTCTTCTTCACAGATTGTTAAGTTCTGTCAGCCTGGGCAGGACCGCGTTTCTCCGGTCAGCGATGTCGATATCGGCGTTTACCAGCTGCAGCGCAGCGAGAAGCTGCTGGGAGAGCGGGTGGAGAAGCTGGGCCTCGAGGCTGACAAGTACACCAACTCTGATGTGAACTATAAGACTGTGTTCAGACTGCCGGCTCCAGTCAGATTTCTTTGATCTGAGAGAGTCTGGACTGTGCCTCAGTCCGGACGCTCCGGATGCTTTTATCAGGTTTCAAAGTGTCTTCGTGCCGAGCTGCTGCGAGCAGAGTCTGTGGACAGCTGCACATTCACTGAGGCTGCTGCTGCGTCACCAGCCGACGTAGATACTGACGCCTACGTCAACAGCAACACATGCAGGCAGCTGATGATGTGGAGACACTGTTTACTTTCACAGCTTAAGATCTGATCTGTCTGCAGTCTGAACAAAAAGTGAATTTATTTAAACTTTGATCTGATTTAGTCTGAACTGTTGGAATAGATAGATAGATAGATAGATAGATAGATAGATAGATAGATAGATAGATAGATAGATAATTTATTGATCCCGAAGGAAATTCAAGCATCCAGTAGCAGCATGCAAACATACATTAAACATACATTAAACATACATTAGAATGAACCTAGAACACAGCAGCCATACATTAAAATTGACTTGAGATAAATTTAAATTAAAACCTGCTGAAATATTGAACATTTGCAGAGGAATGAAATATATAATATAATATAATATAATATAATATAATATAATATAATATAATATAGGGCGGCCGTGGCTCAGCGGTAGAGTGGGTCATCCAATAACGACCGTTGGCGGTTCGATTCCCGCTCTCACTGCTCAAAGATTGGTTGCCACGGCCGAGGTGCCCTTGAGCAAGGCATCGTACCCCCCAACATCTGCTCCCCGGGCGCTTAACTGTAGCCCACCGCTCCAGTGATCTGTCTCTGAGTGTGTGACCCTGTGTGTGTGTGTGTGTGTGTGTGTGTGTGTGTGTGTGTGTGTGTGTGTGTGTGTGTGTGTGTTTCAACAGGAGCCAAACTGGATGTTTTAAATGTGGAGGAGTAATTTCACGTATTCAGTGTGATTAACTTAACTTAATGTAACTGTGTTAAGAAGTTAACCTATGCTAACATCTGTACAAATAGAAACTATATAAAAAGTAGAAATAAAAATGTTTTATAAAAGTATGAAGTAGACTACAAGTTACAAAGGCTGTGATACATTTGAAGGTTTCTGAATAAAAATAATACATTTTATTTAAAAGTGATTTTCTGGACACTTTACATTAAAGAACATCAGAGCATCAAAACAACATAAAACAGTTCACCAAAAATAGATTTAGACTGAGCTGAACATTAAAATAAATTTTTATAAGCTGTTTGTGTCGGAGGTTTGAAGGTGGGCAAGTCAGGACAGTCACAGGTGTGTTTGTGGAGGGCAGCTACAGAGAAGAAGGCTCCAGGTTCAGTGCTTGGTTTCTGGGTGTTGGTGGTGGAGTCAGGAGGTTTGCTTCAGATGAACGGAGCACGCCGAAGTTTGTTTTTTAAACTGCTTTGTGGTTCTTTGTGCAGATGCAGAGAGGAAGCCAGGACGCTGCTGCAGGAAGGAAAGAAAGCACAGGTACTGCTTTCATCTCATGGAAGTCAGAGTGTGGCCAGATTGACAGATAAGATAAAATACCGTGTTATAATGAAGCATCGTGGCGCTCCAGAGATGCCCCGATATACAGTACATCTTCACATCATCATGTCGTGTATGTTTTTGCTCAGTGAAGATGAAAATATTTCTGTAATTCTGTCACAATAATCAGATCACGATGGTTTTTTCTTGCCGTGTCCGTCAGGCACTGAGATGTTTACGAGGCCGCAAACGTGTGGAGAAGAGAGCGGACAACTTGTTCGCCAAACTGGAGTCCATCAGAGGAATCCTGGACAGGATCGCTCAGTCGCAGACGGACAAGATGGTGACGACCGACATCCACGTTCTTCTCTGTGACGTGACGACGTGTCGGTTTGGTGTCAGTCCTCTGACGCTCTCTCTGAACTCTCTCTGCAGGTCATGCAGGCGTACCAGGCCGGAGTGTCGGCTCTGAGACTGTCTCTGAAGGACCTGACCGTGGAGCGGGCCGAGAACCTCGTGGATCAGATCCAGGAGGTAAAATAAATCAGGGTGGACACACGGCGCTTTGACCAGCAGGGGTCACTGTCACTCACACTGATACTAACGACTGATTTGAACTCTTCCAGCTGTGTGACACCCAGGATGAGGTGAACCAAACCATATCCAGTGTGACCGGCGCAGGTATGTCGTCACATCTAGCATCACATCTTTAATAACACGTGTTCTGCCTGAACGTGAGGATCTGACTTTGTTGTTGTCGTCGTTGTAGATGAAGACGTGGACGAGCTGGAGAAGGAGCTGAAGTCTCTGCTGGACGAGTCAAAGCCGGACTCCATCTCAGGCTTTCCTGAAGTCCCGACAGGTGACCTGCGACCTTCAGGCGAGCCCGCCGTACCTTACCGGCACCTGGACATCAGCGCCGAGCAGCTGGAGGAAGAGCTGAGTCAGTTAACGCTCACAGATTCAGGTTGGCGCTCTTCATCTCCCTCGCTTTCTTTAATTAAGTCTTTGATATAAACGCTGTGACGTAACGCGCGGTCGTCTTTGTGTCTCAGGCTGCCGGCAGAAGAAAACGACGTCGCCCGTTAAGAGTTCGGAGCCGGCACAGTGACGGAGCGGCGAAGAAACACGGCAAGTTTGAAGCTTCGACACGTCACACGATTAAATCTGTTAAAGATGTTCTGCGAGCTCGAGAAAACGAAAATACTAAAGAACTAAACCGCAACGTCGTGATGGTTTAAAAATCAGGACGAAACGAGGCACTTTCCTTCATGTGGTGAAAATAAAACTGCCTTCATGTGGCGGCATGCCAAAAAGACTTTTTAAAACTCGTTTGGAAGCTTCTAAAGATGATTTTAACAGTTTAAATCTCTTTGGGATGCCACCGCTTAAAGATGCTTTTCATTTCTGAGTTCTGTCGTTGGTCGTGTGTTGTCCTGTAAAGTCTTCAGTGGCCTTTTCAACTGTAAATATGAAAGTTAAAGAGCACAACATGCCAAATGATTTACAGCCACTACAGTCTATTTAGTCTCATTACGACATGTGAACGTGTGACGGCTGAGAAGTGACTTTAACCAGATTATGTTTCTCAAAATAAAATTTATTTTAATCACTTTGTCAGAGCTGCTGTTTGTTTGTTTGTCACGTCCACGTCCCACAAACTGGTTCAAACAAAAGCGACTCTGACATTTGATCCCGAAAACTTCCGGATTAAACCTCCAGAGAGGAATTTATTTTGAATATATCTGACAGAAGAAGTCTTTAATTTTTCAGAATAACTGTAGCTGTCTGTCATAACTCAAATCTGCTACCACAGCCTGAAAATAAATCTGTTTCCAGGCGACGTTTCTGCGTCTCTTTTTATTTATTTCTCCAAAAACAGTCAAGCGAACAAAAGAACAAAGATATCGTAGCTCCTGCGTCGACCCTCACAGGTGCATGCTGGTCCTGTAACCTGCTTTACTTCTTATATAAGCTCAGGTGTCGACAGACTAAGACTAAAGACGAAACTAAAAGAAACTAGCAAACAGACTGTTTAAAGAATACTGCTTAGTATTTAGTGTTTTATCGATATTCAATTAAAAAGTAAAAAAGAAGCAGTTTACACAGAGCTGTCGCCACCAGGGGTCGCTGTCGTTCAAACTGATATTTTTATGACTCAGTCAGATAATTAAGTCGTTGTGTGTTTGTTGACTCCGTCTCTGAATTCACCGGTCACGTCTCTGTCTCTGTTTTGTTCTGTCCTGCATCGACTTCAAACTCCACCAGGAGTGTTTCAGAAGCGTTTCTCCCTCCAGACTTTGTCTACTTGCTCAGATTTGGTCATTTTCCTGGTTTATGTTCTTCTAAATATGTTTCTACATGTGGAAATATGCTACGTACTTCATTTGTTTTTCTTTTGTCTGTTTTTACGACTGGCAGTTTGCACAGAGGTGTTTTATTTTGAAAATCCACCGGATTCTCTGTGCTGTGTCTGTGTCTGGCTTCCTGTCAGCTCGAGCTGCTCTGTGTACCAGGGGTTTGATACATCGACTAGAACGTCAGCGCACACGCAACACGGCACATCCGCGTCCGGTGGAATTTGAGGGTTAAGGTGTGTTGTGGTGTCTGGTGTTAGGCGTTAGCAGCAGATCCTTTCAGAGGTCTCGAGGAGTCCTGGACTTGTTTGTTTCGGTGTTTTTACAGTCTCATCTTGTAAAATAGAAGATAAACATTTCATTTGATTGTCGTTATGATTCGTATTTCTGACTTTACACCTCAGGAAGAGCAGTGTTAGGGTCGTCGACCTGTTTCTGTGAGTGTCCCCCTCTCTACTGAGAGTATGTGACACTTTAAATTAGGACCCACAGCAAACATGAATTCAATAAGTAGTTCCATCTGTTAAAAGTGCGGAGGCAGGACTAGAAACAATGATATGAAGGAGTCGTTCAGGTCATCTTCCTTCAACAGAGGGTTCAGTCTGAGGTGACTGGACTCGGCCGTAGATCCGTGAAAATGTTTCAGCTCTCATCCAAGAAGCTTCTTCAGCTCTGAAAAGTCCAGTCGCCTCAGGTTGAACCTTTCCTTAAAGATATAAAATGTTTAAACTCTCTTTAGCAATTCTTACGTGTTCACAGGAAGTGTGTGTGTTAGTTTGTGGAGGCTGTGCAGAGTCTAACAGTTGTTTTTTAATAATCAGATTATGATCCTGGTTGTGGTCGATCCTCAGGAGAGCGTGACAGACTTTGAGCGTTTTTATTCAGGAGACACATTTATGATCAGCTTTAAGTTTATTTTCAGCTCAGGGAAAAAAGAAATCATAGTTTCATCGTGTATCACTTTAAAGTAAGCACAGTGTTGTCATGGATACCGTGATTCGAGGACGACACCTGGTGGCCAAACGGCTGAACTACAGACACATTTCAGACGAGATAATCTCAGTGTGCAACGCTCGTCATCCTCCTCCTTTAATTACCCTCGTCAGCGTCATGTTGGTTCATCTGTGTCGTCTCCTCCATCAAACAGAAACAAAGTCACCAAACCAAAAAAACAAAGCATCGCTTTATTGTCTGGATTTCTACGTATACGTCGAGGACAAGGTGATATTAACGTGAGAAGCAGGTTACTGAGTGGTTATAAGGGCGGCGCAGTGATCTGAGGTGCTTCAGTGTTCTCCATTAAACAATAAATTAAAAAAAGAATACAAATGTACAGCCTTTAGAAAGTTCCAGTTAATATCACAAAATCCTGTTACAGCAGAGTTTTTTAAAAATGCCCTTTTATCACAAATAACATCAAACTTCAGTCCTCTCTTCTCATCTCACACACACACACACACACTCTCTCACACACACACACACACGTACGCCCTTTGTTTCACACTCAAAGAAAAGGTGAGCTCGCAGCTCGCTCACCTCTCGCCGGCTAAATGTAACGTTACTACACGGATACAGAAGAAGATGAAAGACGTATTTAAGTTTAATCGTTTCAGTTCTACCCTACGCAGCGGCGGACGTCTCGCTTTATATAGTTTGTCTGACGCGTCCGGAGTATTTGTGGAGAGGATACGTGAAGGGAACTATCAGCCACGACTAACGCTACACAGCTTGTGTTATGGACGAACCGGTCAAGCAGGCACTGATGCAGATATTTGGCTGAGAGTTTGTCGTGTGCGCCACATAAGACAGGATGAAGTGAAGGTGTGTGTGTGTGTGTGTGCGTGTGTGTGTGTGTAATACGATATAAGAAACATTTGGCATGCGTCGAAAAACAAAAGTCTGGATGAAGAAAACGATCTTTTTTGTCGTATTGCAGTGTTTGCGTAAAAAGCAGGCTACACAGTGGGTCAGGCTCCATCCTGCTCTTGCAGTGTAGTGTGTGTTTACAGTAGATGTGTGTGTGTGTCGCAGTGTTAAACTGTCCTGTCGGCGCCCGAGCGCTTCCGCACGACCTTCTCCTCGTTGACCTGGTCCACCGCCAGTGTCTCCAGCTCGGCTTGCGGCGGCGCCAGGGGAGGGGTGCCGTGCGGGATGCGGTGCGCCACGCCCACGTGAGCCCTGTACTGACGGTCCCGGGCGGGGCTGTGGCGAGGGCTGGCCACGGCGCCCAGGGGAGCGACGGCCGGGGAGCGCTCGGAGGAGATGGGAGGGATGACGGCGGGGCGTTCTCGCACCACCTGCGGCTCGGGGGAGTCTCGACCGGCCTGCAGGAAGGGCGTGGGGTCGGGCATGGCGTCCACCGTCTCCCGCAGGACCAGCCGTCTGCCGTCCGGGCCGAGCCGGTACACCTCCGTCAGCTCCGGGTGAAGAGGCTGGGAGAGGCTCTTCTTCATGCGGCGGCGGGGCGTTTCGGGCTGCCTGTCTTTGGGCGGAGGAGGCGTGGGCTTGTACGAGGTCACCGGGCTGACGTTGGGGCTCGCCTCGGACGAGCTGCCGGCCAGCAGCTTCTTCTTGGTGGCGTGGAGCTGCGAGGTGAGGTACGCGATGGTGCTCGCTCTCTGCTCCAGCTCCCCGGACAGCACCGCCAGCTTGTGGCTCTTCATCTTCAGCTCCTCCAGGTACTTCTTCTCCCGCTCCTTGATGGTGTTCTCCAGCACCGAGATCATGGCGTTCTTCTGCTCGAGGTCCCTGAGCAGCTCCGTGTTCTCCTCCTCCTTCTTCTTCAGCTGGGCCTCCAGCTCCTCACACCTCCTCTGCAGCTCCTTGCATCGGACCTCGCTGCTGTCTGCGCACACAGAAACAAACAGTTAAATCACAGACGTATGCAGCCCGGGCCGATCGTTAGTGCATTAAGCGCAGACGATGGACAGTCCGCTCGCTGACATGGAGACTCGTCTGCAGCTCCAGTTTCACATTACAGCAACGCCACCGCTCTCTTGACCTTCACCCGCCCGCCCCGCCCCGCCCCGCCCAGACACGCCATGTTTGCAAAAAAGCAAGTTTATGACGTCTGCTCTACGTTGAAGTCTCCTCTCAGAAACACTGTGTTTTTTTAAGCGGGTGGTGGGTGCTGGTAAATCTCCCCTGCTGCACTGAGCAGGTTGCATTAGCCGCTGTGACAGATAATCTCATTTCCTGCACTCCGATCTCTGAGCGCGCTCACATGATAGTGCCTCTAAGTGGACGCCGTGCCTCGCGTCTTACAAAAAGCTGCAGCGTGTTGTGAACCCGGTGATACCCGGCAGGGCTCGGTAGGCCGCCTGACTCTCGTGGGTTTGAATCGCAGCAGTGTTGTGACTCCGTGTCACGGCCATGGTAACGTGAAAAGGGGAGGGAGGGGGGAGGGGAGCAGTGGGAGATCTAATGAACAGCAGGGAGTCCCACAATGCAATGCTTCCTGGGTGGAATTTGGTTACCAGGAGACGGGCCGAGCCGTCGACTCTCTGGAGTCTTTTTCAGCAGGACAGATTTATAACCTCCGGAGAGGTTTTCTGTCTGCAGCTGAGACACTGACTCTGAGTCAGACGGTCACGATAAGTTCTCATGTCGGACCAGAAGTCACGTTAAACAATAATCTTGTTATTTTACTCAGACTGACATGATAAGACGGTAAGAACACGACCTCAAGGAGCGGTGAACTTTTAATTCTTAAGAATACTCTGCGCCCTCTGGCTGTTTGTCGAGTCGTTCATTATTTAACACGTTACTTGACGTCGTATTGACGCTCAGAGTCCGGTTGGACATTTGTGGATGAATTATGACGTCATTGACGAGAAAACTCCTTTTATACTCGAGTGACACGTCATCGTCATTTCACCTGGTGAAAAAACTGAAAATTATGTTTTGTGTGCTAAGAACTTTTTTTTTTTTTTGCCGTGGTATCGAATATATTTTTATTCTGAACTTTATTCTATGAAGAAAAAACTCCACGTTCTTTTTTCAGTTTGATCTTTTTCACTTTCAGTTTTTTTTCAGTTTTTTTTTTTTTTTCACTTTCAAATTTTTTTTCGTTTTCAGTTTTTTTTCGGTTGGATTTTTTTTTTTTCACTCAGATTTTTTTCGTCACTTTCAGATTCTTTTCGGTTTCAGATTTTAGTTTTTTCAGTTTGATTTTTTTTTTAGTTTTTTCAGTTTGATTTTTTTTTTAGTTTTTTCAGTTTGATTTTTTTTTTTTTTTTAGTTTTTTCAGTTTGATTTTTTTTTTTAGTTTTTTCAGTTTGATTTTTTTTTTTAGTTTTTTCAGTTTGATTTTTTTTTAGTTTTTTCAGTTTGATTAATTTTTTTTAGTTTTTTCAGTTTGATTTTTTTTTTTTTTTTTTTAGTTTTTTCAGTTTGATTTTTTTTTTTTTAGTTTTTTTCAGTTTTATTTTTATTTTTTTTTTAGTTTTTTCAGTTTGATTTTTTTTTTTTTTTTTTTAGTTTTTTCAGTTTGATTTTTTTTTTTTTAGTTTTTTTCAGTTTTATTTTTATTTTTTTTTTAGTTTTTTCAGTTTGATTTTTTTTTTTTTTAGTTTTTTCAGTTTGATTTTTTTTTTTAGTTTTTTCAGTTTGATTTTTTTTTCTTTTAGTTTTTTCAGTTTGATTTTTTTTTTTTTTAGTTTTTTCAGTTTGATTTTTATTTTTAGTTTTTTCAGTTTGATTTTTTTTTTTTAGTTTTTTCAGTTTGATTTTTTTTTTTTTTAGTTTTTTCAGTTTGATTTTTTTTTCCCTTTCAGATTTTTTTCACGAGTGACATCACATCAATGAAAGCTGAGGACCTTCCTCAGTCATGCTGCCTTCAGGGAACAAATCATCATTAACTAAACTGTTACCAGATGAATGGACAGTTATGATGTTGATAAACATTATTACAAATTGTTTGCAGGTTGTTAATAAAAATAAAATAAATGATTTTTTCGTGTGTGCTGACGTCTTTCTTTATATCGGTGTCATGTGATGGTTTGTTCGGTAAGTGGTCGTTGGATCTTCATGAAGAAGAAACAGCCGGACGGAGACGGAAAACGTTTCCAAGCTGCACAGCTTCAGAACGACAACACGTCATTCATTCTTATTTATTTGTGTGTATTTTTACTTAATGTTTATTCTGCACAAAGTCAGATTTCTTCTAAGTGAAAACTTTCTTTGCAATAAATCTGATTCTGATTCCTCTGACTCCCATGTGACCGAACTAACCAATCAGAAGCTAGGACTGATCCAGATGTAAATAATTATTGTGTACTGTAAATATGTGGTTAGTTAAAAGACGTTTACAGTAAGTTACATCAAATATAAATTATATTAACCTCGAAGCCTTACATCCAAATATATGAATTAACTTCACACTAGTTTTACCAAATTCTGGTGTTACAAAAACAGAACCAGCGCCACCAGAAATGGCAGCAAAATCAGGCCACAAGTTTTGAAAATGTGAAAAAATATTTAATTTTTTTTCTAGTTTCAAATCATATTTTTTCAGTTTCAGATTTTTTTTTGGCTTTGTCACTGGCGTCAGTTTTTTCATGGATATGGTGTAAAGAAAGTACTGAATCATACGACTCGCAGCACCTACGTTTCCTGAAGGCACCATGACTGAGGAAGGTCGTCAGCTTTCATTGATATGCTGTCACTCATGACTCCACGCCCCTCTCAGGTAATGTCCAAAAAAAAAATCTGAAACTGAAAAAAATCTAAAACTGAAAAAAAAAAATCTAAAACTGAAAAAATCTAAAACTGAAACAAAAATTTGAAACAAAAAAAATCTAAAACTGAAAAAAAAAATCAAAAATTGAAAAAAAATCTAAAACTGAAAAAAAATCTGAAACTGAAAAAAAAAAATCTGAAATTGAAAAAATTCGAAAACTGAAAAAATTCGAAAACAAACAAAAAAAAAAAAATCTGAAACTGAAAAAATCCTGAGAGCATGAGGGGGAATGTTAGTGTTTGTACCACAGGCGAGGGGATGGAGTCGTGCCAGAACCGGAGCTGGGTGAGGAGACAATGTATTTTGAGTGAGCGAGCAAGAAGCCGCCGGACAAGAGTAAATCTGGGACTGACTTTTAGTGGTTGGTGAGAGCTTGGTGAAATAAAAGGCTGAAAGACAGACGCCGAGCTGGGCTGACTGCTGTTGGACTAGTCAGTAATATTAGCTGGCTGCTATGTCTGCTGTTGGTGACCTTGTTGATGATTGGCTGTAATCAGAACAAATACACGTGTACAGCTGTATGTTCACAGTCCGATCAGGCTTACCTGAGGGGTCGGAGCTTCTCACAGTGAGCTCGTACGTCAGATCTGTGAGGAAAAAGAAGAAGACGGTTACCTCCATACAAACAGCACGCTGCTCGCACAGAACATGTTTGGAGAAACTTTCCATATGGTGGAGTATTCTTTTAACAAGATTAGAGAGTTCAACGGCAGCTTTAGTGACGGGAAATCAGAGCTGAAGCAGACAGTGTCCTGTTTTCCTGGGTGACATCTTTATATCCTCCCTTTGTGGCAGAGTGTATCTATTACTGCTGCTCGGCTCCATGCAGGTTCTGCTGTGTTGCACTGCTACAGTGCCACAGTGCAGGGCGTACTCACTAATGCTGGAGTGCATTTCCCACAAGTCATCATACTCCATCTCTAAAAGGTTTAATAGTGGCACCACGGCATGTTTGTTTGTCCCAAATATCCATTTAGGTTGTACATCTGTCTGACTTATTGTTAGCTTTGCTGTTCCCCTGAGGTCTCCTCTAAGAGCTCCTTTAATGAGCAGCATGTGGATCGGGGCGGTGTCGTCGGCTCACCTGTGCATTGCTGTTGCAATCTGCGGATCTCGGCGTGCAGACCCTTCAGCGTGTTGGCGTGGTCCTGCTGGAGGAAGAGCAGGTTGTTCTGTGCGCTGTGCAGCTGATTCTCCAGTGTTACGTTTGCGGACGCCATGGCTGATGCTGCAGACACAAACGAGGAGAGACAATGAAGAAAAAAGTGAGTCTGCTGACAGAAACATGCGGTTGATTCTCACTCTTCTGTCGCTCGTAAACATCTGGGGTTTGGGATGCGCTCCAGCTTCATTCTGTCTGCCAACTGGCCGAGACAATCTGCTTTAGATGACGGACTGAACTAATCACTACAGGATAATGCCATCAAATCCTCTCACAATGGAGGCCGTTTGGCACTTCGTCTAACCGAGCCAGCGTAAAAACAAGTTTGTTGATAAAAAAAAGAGACTTTAAAGAAACATTATGTAAGTTTTTTATGTTAAAATACCAGAGTTTAACTCCTGTTGATCCGCACTGACCTGTAATCAGGTGAATGGTGTCTCTGTCATTCGTACGTCTGTTCTCACACTATGTAACTTTGGGCTCCGGGTCGGGAGAAGTACGTAACGCTTTACGGCACTAAGTCACACACCACCAACTATTTCACTGATTTTGGTGAAACTGGATCATATTTTATGGAGAAAATGTTTTCTGGTTTTCCCTCTGATGTCCTCCGGCTGTTCCGCCTCAACTCTCAAGTAAATAGCTGCCAACTGTAGCTGCTGTTAGCCCAGTTTCTTAGAGCACTGGGGAAAGTGTTTGTACCACAGGCGCTTTGGACCACCAGGAAGAAGAAGAGGAATGCTGACGGGGTGCGGAGCTGGTGTCGTGCCAGAACCGTAGCCAGGTAAACGGGTAATGTAACCGGCAGAGGAGAAGAGAGCGAAAAGGACGACGGAGGAAGCTAAGAAGAGAAAAGGAGAGAGTGAGCGAGCAAGAAGCCGCCGGACAAGAGTAAATCTGGGACTGACTTTTAGTGGTTGGTGAGGGTTTCGTTCTGCATTCTCACTTCTGGCGAGATGGCGACGGCCATAATCCCAAAACGGTTGTCCACAAATCAAACAGGTGACATTACGAGTGTAAACCCACCGTGAGGCTGAATGAATCTGATCTGTAGATGGTATTACACATTATTTATATATATATATCTTTGAAAATGCAAAAAGCATTTATAATACACAATAAAATGTTTTCTTTCTGTAGCTACATTCGCTGAACTTTGTGTCTAATAAGTGCTCAGTAGCACAGAGCTCAACCGATTTGGGACACTGATTTTAGGGGGGAAACATTCACAGATATGACTTTGCTTTCTTAAACAAATAACTTTATTAAAGAATATTACAGTTAATATTAACATAAACATCAGCCGGGCTCGAGTAGAGTTCATACACTGAGGCTGCGTTTGAGTTTTCAGGCGACTGTTTGATTGTCAGAAGACGTTTTGTGAAGATTTAGTTTGAAGTTTTGAGTGAGTAAAATGTGTAAAAGTATAACATGGGTGTGTGTGTGTTGTCCATCGCCATCATAAGGCTGGGTCAATGCGACGGTGAGAGTGTAGCAGCAGCAGCAGCAGCAGCAGCAGAGAAAGATGAAGCTCCATAAATGTTGCTGCAATTAGCGAGCAAACGCTAAAACGAAGCTATCGATTCAGAACCTGAGAGCGAGCGGGCGCAGCGCCTTCAACGCTCAGACTCTAATCTAATACACGCTAATTTAATCTGCGCTGTGTAATATAATTTATTAAGACATGCAGTGGAAAAACTTGTCTTCTACTGTGAGTTTAAGTCTAATAAGTATCAGGTGCATATCCTGCTCTGTTCTTTCAGCGTCCTCACAAAGTCAACAACAACAAAAACAAAAGAGGAATCAGCGCTGCACACACACACTCACACACACACACTCACACACACACATCACATCACACTGATACTGGGTGTGGCAAAAAAGGCTGACACTCTCCACCCTCCCTCGTCCTTGTCTCCATCATCACTCAGCTCCACAACATCTCCACCCTCTGCCAGACGGCTCCACACCGAGCTGAGAGCACATTGATCCCCCCTTGCAAACGGCCCTCCTGAGTGCTTCTGCTGCATGCAGAAGAGTGCTTCAGTAAAACATCCCGGAGCTTCAGCTCACTAACATGAATAATAAATCACACGACACCTCGTCCCGGACACACACTCACCAGTTTCAGGGTTTGTTTATCTTTTTTGTCGTGGCTCACAGGAAGGGGAGACATAAAAGATTTGGTCATCACAGACAGAGTCATAACGGCTGAGGAGATAATCTATTATTGATGAGTAATGTGGAGTCCTTCCGGTAAACTCTGCGCTGCAAGCACATCATCTCATCCCGGCTGGCTCTTTCCTAGAATAGCTTAAGCAAAGGCGTGACCTCAGCCAACGTGAAAACACGCCTCACGCCACGGCGAGGAGGTCACGGTGCTACAGAGGAGGAGAAGAAGAAGCAACACACAAACATCACCAGAACATAAATAATCAATGAACTGCAGCAGCATGAAACATTAGCTAAGCAGATAGCCACAACAAGAGCTTAGCTGCTCCTCCTGTCATGTCTTTGCACACATTTGTGTGCACAAAATATTAGTGCACAAATCCAGTTTAACAACCCCCTTCTCCTCTCACACACACCAGTACAACCATTAAACCCACTGACTCCAGTTTAGAAACAGGACATGAGGAGCTGCGTGCTTCGATTTCAGCACCTGCATTGCGGACAGCACCCCGAGGATCTCCACCTCAACACAGCCGCTGATGTCAACCTCCAGACGGCTGCATCATCCAGAGAAATGACCCCACAACCACCACCACCACCACCACCACCATCCCCATCACGACGTCAACAAAACGTTAATAAAACGTTACTTTAACGTTGTTTTATGAGCTGAGGGGGCTCGTCGGATGCCATCACAAAGCGTGTCCTTGCAGCTAATGCTAAATGTTGTACGTGTGCAGCCAAACTCCATTAAAAAAATCCGCAATTTTAACAATATTCACCCAAATATAAAGGTAAATATACACATAATATAATATAAAATGTATTTTCTAGCATTGTGGAGGTCTTCTGTTGAATTCGGCTTACTTTAAATCATTTTAAACATTAAAAAAAGAGCTTAATTTTAATAAAAATACAGGCTAATATCATTAACGTATTGTACAAATATTCAATATTTTTCAATTTGGTTAAAATGTCAGTGAAGTTAGCCTCATTGGCTGGATGCCGAATTAAAAAACGCTCTTTAAGACATCTAAAAATATAAGATTATATAAAAATTATGTTAAAAAAGCGGATTTTTAAGATGTTTTTGTCTCCACACGGAGGAAGTACGTATGAGGCTTTAATTAGCTAGCCTAGCCTTGGAGCTAACGAGGCTACACCGGAGCAGCAGCACATCATTATCCCACGGGAGGAGCTTACCTTCGGGTTAAAAATACGTCGTGGCCGGGGGTCGAGTGTCTTTGTTAGGAGGTTGTGGTGAAGTGTCGGTGAGTAGCCGCACCGGGCTAAGTGCGTGGTGCCGTGCGGGGCATGTCGGTGATGCTGTCAGGGGGAGACAGGAGAGAGGAGAGAGGAGAGGAGCGAGGAGAGGAGCGAGGAGAGAGGAGAGGAGCGAGGAGAGGAGCGAGGAGAGAGGAGAGGAGCGAGGAGAGGAGAGAGGAGAGAGGAGAGGAGGCTTTGTCAGTGTCCGATCACCTCCCTCAGCTACGAGACAAAATAAAGCGATGCATCACGGGAAACCAGGGGGGCCTATTTATGCTGTATTAATACAGATTATTTAATTTAAATATTAACAAGTACAACTCGGATTAAACGTGTAAATAATATAAAATACAAGGCGTGTTTTACTGACCTTGTGTGACATGTATTGTTGACGTTGCCGTTGCCAGGGGGCCCCAAGGCGTCATCCCCATAGCAACAGAATGTCACCTGCTGACCGCGGTGATGCGTTCACGCCCCCTAGTGACAGCGTCGGGAAAATAGCCTTTGCTGCATTTTAAGCGCTCACTAGTAGTGATGGGAAGTTCGGTTCCTTTTAGGGAGTCAGATCATTTGACTCGGAATCAGAATCAGAATCAGAATCACTTTAATTCCCCAGGTATGTGTGCACATACAAGGAATTTGACTCCAGTTATACTTTGCTCTCTTAGTACAAACATCAAACATATATAGACATAGGTGCAGTTAAAAAAACAGAACAGAGGACTTGACAGGTAAACGCAGACATAAACATAAACAAACAAACATAAACAGGAACAGGAACAAAACTATGTACATATAAAATATATATAGATGTGTGTGTGTGTATACAAGAAGAGCCGGCTCTTTCGGCTCCCAAACGACTCTTCATTTTACCACTTATACCTTTCATAATTCAGCCGAATTTAACGTGTGTACACATATATTCAATACATCCTTTGTACTGAAGCATTCAAAAGTAAAAATGACATTTTCTAATATCAATAAATTGCTGTAGCCAATTGTTTTCATTGCGTTTACAGACCCTTGTAACTCTCTGAAACCGCCCAATGAATGCGCTAACGTGCTTGTAGAACCACTCTGCTACACTAAGCAGATAGGAACACCTATAAAAACTACAAAATGCGTTCAAATGCTGCTTCTTTTTCTACTATCACTCAATTCAATTACTCCCATCGTTCACTTAAAAGAGCCAGCTCTTTGAACCGGCTCGTTCACGACTGACACATCACTAGCGCTCACATCGTTATTAACACTGTTATTTTTAAGGTTTGATGTTTGATGAACAACCTGACACTGTGATGGAGGTTAATGAAAGTATATGGAGGCTGTTGGATGGACAGAGTTCAGTCTGTGGACAGCAGAGGGGAGTGTTGCTCTTCTGCTACAACAGCAAACTGAATTCTGACAATGACTGGTGTCATTATCTTGCAGATTTCTTTATATTTCTATCCATATTAGACATTCATCTGTGATATAGTTCTCTAAATTATGTGATTAGAGATTGTTTTTTATTCTAAACATCAGTTTCATTAGTCTGCCCACCCCAGATCCTTCCTAATAAAACAGAAATAAACCATCACGCTACTCCTTTGCAGGGCTGCAAGGGGCTGGAGCCGATCCCAGCTGACACATGGAGACAAACAAGCATTCACACGCTCACATTCAACTGTTAACTTGTATGTCTTTTATGTCTCTTGTATGTCTGTTCTAAATCCTCTCTGATGCTTCATTCAGTCGAGTTCTGCAAGCTGACTTTCTTTTCCTATGATATGTCCAATTTTCATGAGTGGATGGAGGAATACTTCACTTAAAAAGCATAAATGTGTAGTCGTCTCCCTCGTCGAATCTGCTCCTCTTCTGTGGCTGATTTTATGATCTTTACATTCTGATGTCAAGCAGCAAAAGTTAAGAGACAAAGTGCAAAAACTATTGGACCTGTTTTAGGTGAGATAAATATGTAAGAGAAGTCTTAAAAATAAAAGTTTGAGTTAGAACCTAAAGTGGTTCTTCAAAGGGTCAATGTAAGGAACCAGTAATCAGTACTCCTATATATGTAAACATAACAATGTTCTGAATGAACGAGCGGTTTAAATGAAGAATCTTACAGTGCATTTGTCAAATGGAGGTGTGGTGTTGCCTCCTTAGCGAGAGAAATACATTAAAAAAAATGATAAATATATCCACAGTTTATTGATGTTTTTGTGTTTTTCTAATAATGAATGAATCCATTAAATTTAAGTTTCACAATGTTAGACTGTAAAAAAAAGAGAAACTGTTTTCTGCTCCTCGTGCAGTTTTCCAGAGCAATAATTAAACTTTATCTAATCTGAAGTGATATCAGCGCTCCAGACTCGGAGGTTTCCAGGTCTCGGGGAAACAGTAGCCTTTTCATACTGACCTATAATATCACCTTAAATTATTTCTGGCAAACGGCGAAAATTCCTCAGCGACACAGCTACTGCGTAAAACGATACAAAGCAAAAACAAAAGCATCGGTTTTCATGCCCAACCTGAGAAAGAGTCTCACGTGTAGAAAGAAAACATCTCGTGGAGTAAATGGAATTATTGTCCACCTCTGGATGTGTTATTTTTTGGAAGCAGCCTTTAATCTCTCTCTGGCTTTGGCATGTTTGCGATAGGGATTAAATTCTTCTCATTTCTTTATTTTTAGTGGTTCTGGCACACTTCCCAGCTGGTTGAGGAGAAAGGTAAGTAATCCTCAGCCCGGGCAAAAGTGAGGTGAAAAATAATTCCCCAACAGAGACCTCTACCTTCCCCGTGATTTGTTTTACTTGCACACTGCTTGAGATCTCCATATATCATAACAGGTAGTTAAAGGAGCTCAATGAGAGAAATCAACCAACTAAAACAAGCAGGATTGACTCTGGACTCCTCCTGCGACTCTAACCGGCTTACAGGCGTTGTTTTTTTGGCCTTTGCCTGCAGGCGATCCGGCGCTGGGAAGGATCCAGCTGAGAAATGTCCCCCTGAACAAAGCTCAAGGTGTCCACAGTGGGATTTCCTTTAAAACAGCCTGGCAGGCCTCATAAATGCATCTATGATTTACAGCTGAGTGCATCTGTAGATTGCTATTCTGTTGAAGAAACTTGAGGAAATACTTCCAAGTGATGGCGTTACAGACGGTGGTGAGGGTGCTGGACGTGAGCCCAGAAACCTCATACATGCTGGAAAAGCAATAAGAGCGAACATTTAAGCTTTTATTACAACTTCTAGGCATCAGTCACACACCAGCGAGTGTGAAACAACTCATTTATATCATTCTTGAACGGGTCTCGTCGTATAGTCGCTGGATTGTGAACAGATAGCGCAGGTTCTTGTCAGATTCGAGGATTAAAATTCGACGCTCACATGGCAGCCGGTCTCATATGGCACTGTTTTACTGCCCCTGCTCTGACAAGCTGCCAACACCAACACTTCTCAGGTTGTAATAGTTTTACAGTTATTATATTGAGGTTGGCACGGCGGAGAAATGCCTCTAAAAACTCTGAAAACTTCATTTAATTTTCCAAGACCTGTTTTTTTTATTTTTTTATTTGTCTGTCCAAAGAAAGTTATAATCGCTTGACTGTTGAACTGAATGTGTCATTTATGTGAAAACATCAAAGTGAGACACTGACTGTGCGATGGCTTCAACAGATTTCAACTTCATAATCGTAAATATACTGTATCATAATGTCAAATACACATTTTAAGGGGCAGAATTATACTTCAACAGTGTTAAAAACATTCAAAATATGAAGCATTATCAACAGAACGTGACGTCTGTGTACTGGATATCTGTGGATGGAGAACCAGGCGGAGATCTGGATACAGCGTTGGAGGCTGGGTTCTATTCATTTCTATGGAAGCTGCACGTGCTGACTTCCGGTTTAGCCCTCCGTTACCGTGAATGGGGAGGAAATTATTTGATCGTGCAACTCTCTTCTGGACTTTCGGATCAAAATCTGATTGTGAAACGAGTCATTTCACGTTCAGTTTATTTTACAGACGCTTCTTTCACAACGTAAGCTAACGGGAAAAAAATCTTTTGTTGTCCGTACGCGTCGCATAACGGACACCATTTCTGCCGCTACACGATTTGGCCACTGGCCTCAAAGCTCAGTGCTCTTTCTGTTGGTTTGGGACAAGCAGCAATCTCCGTGGCTGTGAAGTGAAGCCTCCGACAAAAAGAAGACTACTTGAAGAAAAGTAAGAGAGGAAGACGACCTGGTAAGTGCTGAAAATACGTTAGCTTAGCCCTAACTGATCCAAACTCCATTCTTGGAGACTTTCTACAAATTGCCATCAAGTTATTTAAGCATCATTTTTATTGCGACCAAATCACAGAAAAATCAGTTTATTCTGAGTTAGTACCACACCTGTAATGTTAGTAAGTGGGTTTATAGTTTCTCACGCGAAAAACCACAAATGATCTCGCGATCTTGGCATCGCTGTCATGAGAGTTTGGAAAATTTGCTAGACATTTCAGACATTTAAAGTCTGTGTAAAGGCAATTCTGAGATTTCTTTCTAAACACTTCAAATATGTTGTAAAATAGTTGCTGAAAACACATGAAAAGACTTTGAATGATATATTACTGAAATGTGGAGTTAGAGGTTCAAACAGTTTTTCACCAGTTTTCAGTCCAGGATTTTGTGGGCGGTCCTTAAAGGGTGGCTCGATGACACGCTGAGGCCACCCTGAGCTAGAGAGATAGAGATGAATTCATCTCAGCTCAGAGTGTTTCAAAGTTAGTCATGTCATTTTCTGAACTCATCAGACACGTTTCAATCGCTTCAAAATGGCTGCTCGACTGCTCCCACGAGTGGGCGTGGCTTCAGTGCTTTCAGAGGACACGCCCCCACAGTCCTGGAGCCGAGAATTGATTTTTACCTGATTTTGACACCTAATTTCATAAACTTGTCGATATTCTTAATCATTCAAATTTGGCTGGGTGGTTAATAACACTTTCTTCTTTGGTCTGACAAACTCAGAACACATATTATTAATATTACTTACTATTACTTACACAGACTTTAAAGGTTTACAACTCGTCTTGGGTTGGAGGAGGTGAAATGCTGCCCCCTATTTTTAAGAGCAGCATGTGACACCATCATACTCACCATCATCCCCCCCACGTACCGACACAAGGTTACAACCTGTTCGTCATGTTTCAGACAGATGTTGAGTCTATAACAGACGTTTGAATCTTCTCTCTGTCAAATGGTAAATGGACCCAGAAACGTTTCTATATTTTGATTTGCTCTGTGCTTGTGTGGTATGGAAAGTATTTGTCCTTATACAGTATCTACAGTGTGAATGCCAGTAGCATCTGGACTTTATATGAGGCCATTTGAAAATAAAAAGGGAGGCCAGAATATGTGAAATGAGCACTTAAAGTAAAGGTTATTTCAACAGCAATCAGCTTCTCTGACACAGTTTTGTACCTTCCAATTAATTCATGACAAATTTACGAGCTGACAAAACATAGGTGAACACAGAGAGGAAATTATAGCCAGCATGTTACACAGGGCCCACATGGAAAGCCCGGCACCGCCACTGCCAACATGTCTCTGCCTTTATTCTGGTAATGAGGCTGGACTGCAGGAAACCATGCAACCTTTCTATGCAACTTTTTTTTTTTTTTTTAAAAACACAGTCCAGGGAGAGCAGCGTGCTCAATGCCATTTAAAGTGACACTTTAATTACTAGTGGTTAATGGACCACTAACACCAGACTTTGAAGTGGCTGTAACTTAAGGTGCCCGCACAGCCGGCCTCAGCAGGAAATATGTGTGCCATGGTGTAATCCTTCCACACATACTGGTACAAGAGCCGCTGTGATAAGACGCATAACTCAGTTTAAATGAGCGAATGAAAGAGAAAAATATGAGGGCTCACAGTAAAGAATAGAAACATGTTTTACCAACTAAAACAACAACAGTGCAACTGTCTGTGCAACTAGTGTGCTTTATTTAAGTAATATCACATCAGAGGGAGTGCCGATATTCAGTATAACAGCACAACCTCGAGTGTGATACCTCTTTTATACAACAGTTCCAATAATTACAGTAATAAGTGACAACAGATTATGATTTGTTTGTTAATTTAATCATTTATTTGGCTCTGCCAACACACCTCCACCTGCCTACACTCATATTTTCAGCGTCAAAAAAGATACGAAACATACAATAAAAATTAAGGATGAATTTGACTTGTAGCATTTTTTTGTATTGCAATAATGGCACGATTGTAAATTCTTTTGGCCACGATAATCGTGTAGTGTAATGACAATCAAACAGCTTTATCTCAAAAACAGAAAGAAATGAAAGAAATCACAGGTTGTTTTCATTTTAAAAAACAGAACTTCCTCTTTAATTTGATACCAAACGTCACATTTGTAACTGATTCAACACTTCAAAACATCAGAAAGAAAAAACAAATAGCACTAAAACTGCGGGCTGTCCTCCCTACCGACTCTTTGGCAAACAGTCCCCCAGAAAACAGCCTCCGTCTGGGCAGTGAGAGCCAAGGAAGTCCCTCTACTTATGTGTTATGTGATGAAATTTTGAGCATCCTACATTGGTAGGTAGTGTCTCTGTCTGTCTCTAACTATCTACAATACAAAGTCTGGACTTTATTTAACGTGTTTTGATACACGGTAAAAACATAGAACCGACTCCTCCTTCAGAAGTCTCGATTTTATTTATAGTCGCTGTTTCTGTGGATGTTCAGATGGGCATAATATGAGCGAACCTCTGCATAGCCACAAGTACAGTATTATTCTGAACAGATTCATGCTTCGGGCTAACTTGTGTGGTAAGGTTATGTGCAAACCCTTTGTGGTTTGTGGCGGACACCCTCTTCTTGGATTATCACACTTTGGTCGACAACCAGAAGAGAAGCAGAAGCAGACATGCCCGTTCTGGATTCAGAGCGGTCATAAAATCCTCCAGGCTCCTATTTCGACCACCTCAGCCATCCACCGTGCAGCACCATAATCACTGCTCTGAGATGCACCTCAAAAGATCTCCGTTTTTCCAGAGACATAAAGAGTATGGTTGTAGGTTTTCTCTGTTTTCAATAGAAGTATTTAATCCTGGACTCTAGTCACAATAAGGATGAGCATTCTGCTGACTTCTTCACTTCATGTGCCCACGACTCTGAAATATAACCCATGGAACTTTATCCAACGGCAGTGCCAAGTAATGCATGAGTACACTAACTTTCATATACTCCATGAAAAGGTTACATAAGCTATAACACTTGTTAATGCTTGGTCAGTGCTTGAAATGTCCTTGCGGCTGTGAGTCTATACATATACATGAGATCGGTGTAATATGGCAGTGACTCCAGTGAAAAGCAGTGCTGTGGCTTTGGCAGAGCGATGTCTGGAAATCCCACAGCGAGTATGCTGTGTAACTCTTTAAAAAGTGTACTGAGAAAGCTGGAATTTGACTTTTTTTTTTTGGACTTTCTGAGCATTCGCAGTTTAATGCTGTGGGTGATGGACGCCTCTAAACCCAACGCTAACCCAACACTAAAACACCCATCGTAAAAAAATTGCCCACTTACAGGTAAAAAAAAAAGTCCAAATGCTCACAAGGGACCCACTAAACACGTTCCATACACCTCCAGAGTAACTTGATGTTTTGGGAAATACCTTTATAAGCTTTCTTGGCAAGAGTTAGACGAGATTGGTACCATTTACATATCGGTCCAGTAAATATAATTCAATTTTATCTCATGACACTTCCCATACAGAGCAGGTCAAGAGTGTACTCTTTATTTACAGAGACCCAACAGTTCCCACCATGTGCAAACGCTTGGCGACAATGGCGAGGCAAAACTTCCTTTAAGATGCAGAAACCTTCATCTCCATCTTCATCTTAAGCATACAATCATAATTGGTATCAACCTTCTAATGTAACTCTGGGAAACAAAGTGTGTGCCATTGCCGAATGTCAAACTATTTCTTATTTCTTTAACCTAGATAGATGCTGATAGGCCATTGTTACGACTGCCCATTATTCCGAAACCTCAATAGTCGGAAAAATGTCCCATTAAACCAAAGGCCCATTTTTCCGAGAGTCTGTTATTCCATAAACAAACGGACACTGCTCCAAGGTATCGTTGCCCCGAAAGTACACATTCTGGTATCAAGAACTTAACTTTTAACCCAAACCAAAGTAACCAAACCAAACCAAAGTAGCTTTGTTGCCTCAAACTTTCGATTTACACGAAGATATTAACTCCAAGGACAGTGTGTATTTTCGGAAAGCAGTGGGCTTTTGTTTTTTGGGATAATGGGCTGTTGGACAAATCTTTGGACTGTTGAACCATTGGAACAATGGGCAGTCTCTCGGTGATAGTGGTCAGGATGAACCTCCCTAAAGTCCTTGGTTGCTGTAATCTCAAAATCTGCAGTAAGAAGACAATGTTAAATGATATTTGTGTACAGCATTGACAGAAATGTTTGTGAAACTTGCTTCACTTTCTGTTGACTGCGTGTGCTTGCATTGCCCCAACCCAGGTATGTTAGAGCTCAGCTCTTCTTCCCAGAGTGTGGAGCTAGCGAGCGTTGGGTACATGTTGAAGGATCAAATGCTGTAAATAAACACTGGCTGCTGTTTATACATCTCACATATGGATTTTAGTGCCTGTGTGATCTCCAAAAGGCCTTGGGCCCACTCCAGTCAAACTGGGCGACTCATCCTTTAGTGCAGGACTCCAAATAAAACAGAGCTGCCGAGCCAAGCAAAACCCACTACAGAGCTATTTTCCACCATCTGTGTGGCCAGACAAAATACAAGGAAACCATTTCAACCCTGAGGCCTTTCCAGATCAAGAAACACTAGATCAGTCAGATTTGACGAAAAGGCCCAATCAACACACTGTCAAGGCCCTTCCTAAAGTTGTCCACTTCCTCTGTGGGAGTAACCGAAAAGCTTCTTCTAACCTTGCACCTTTCCCAGCAGGAGACCTCAGCGCACCCCGCCCTGTCTGAGCAACCTTCCTGAACTGAAAACATTTGCCTTTTAACCGGTTTCTTTTATTTCTTCCCGCTATTTGAGTCAGACACCCATACTGACAACATCCTGAGTTCCCACATTGGTTCAAGATCTTCCAAGTCACTTGCCAGATATTCTCCTTCACACTGGCGCTGTGTTCACCTGTTGCCAAGTGCTCCCAGAGTCTTCCAGCTGCTCTCCGCCTGGCCTGTTGTCTTTTTTAGAAGACGTCTCTCTTCAGCGTGGCGGCGGTGGCAGGGTCCTCGGGGCCTCATGGAGGGACTCGACTTGACTATCCTCTTTCAAAGAGGGACTGAAGAGGACCACAAAACACCCAAGCCCAGCTGCTTGGATGGAAACCCAACACCAGCTGGGCTCTGTGAGGCCAGTCAGCACAGGAAAGCCACGGATTATGGCCTCCACCATCTTCAGTAAGCACCACTGTCGTCCTTGGCTGCCAGTTCGCCCTCCTCTGCGACAAAAGTCAGAACATTTCAAGGTCTCGGATGGAGGAAATTGAATAATTGCAAGGAGGAAAACCATTATTCAGTGCATTTTTCAATTACATAATAGTGTTGTTACTGTTCCATCCACAGAAATTTCCCTTTCACGGAGCTGCAACATGTTTTTTTCTTGTCTAACTTTTGATTGTTGGGGTACTAAGAACTGCTTTAACAAGCCACGCAAACCCAAGACCTCTGCTGGTGACTCCTCCAGTGCATATTCTGCAGCAGGAAATTCTTTCCGTGTTGTATTTTCATTCAGGCAGGGGCACGGCTCTTACAGTTACATATTGTTCCAGTAAGTATAATTCAATTTTATCTCGTGACACTTACCATGTAGGTTTAGCAGGTCCGTACTCTTTATTTACAGAGACCTAACAGTTCAAACCATGAGCAAACACTTGGTGACCGTGGTGAGGAAAAACTTCCTTTAATAGGTAGAAACCTGCACACGGTGTTTTCCTTTATTTGCTAACCGGCTGCTGGTTGTAGCTTCATATTTACCACACAAACCTTACAGTCGTATCAATCTTCTCATCTAACTCTTGGAAATAAAGTGTTTGAACATGTTTTTTTCATAACTAACTTGACTGTCGGGGTTCTAAGAAACGCTTTAACAAGCCACTCAAAGCGAGGACCTTTTGCTGATGACTCCTCCAGTGCATATTCTGCTGTTTAGTGGCAAAAAGCGATTGAGTTTCATTTCAGGAAATTCTTTCCATGTTGTATTTTCATTCAGGCAGGGGCACGAGCTCTGCCTCCAAAACTCTACGACGGGCCTTTGCACACCAGCGTGCAATGAAAAGAGTCTTTATCAGCCACTCGCTCAGACACATTACTGTGAATGACACGCTGCCAGAAACACTCAGAGTTTATACGACTCAAAGAAACAATCACATTTGAAATAGGGCGTGCGCAGACCTGCACCACAACACAACCTTTTCAAGCTGATTTGACATTTCCAACAATTAAACCACTGTCATTTAACATAGAACAGCTCCATATGACCTGTAATTTTAAAATACCTTTCTGTTTTCCGGGAGCGATATCACTGATAAACACATCTCCACATAAATCACTCCCTTTGACTGTCTTGTTTTCGCTCCAGCAGCTCTTAATGAATCGAGTGCTTGGCAGCGTTCGCGGTCAACATCAGATGACACGGTGTTCTGACTTGCACCTCTAAATACCCTGCAGGAGGGTAATAAATGCAACACCTGGGTGACATTGGTGCACGACCATATCGAAAAGCAACGAGTCCAAAGAGGTCAGGACACCATATGGTGTGAAGCAGCACAAAAAGTCTGCGATCGTCTGTGCTAAACTGGTGCAGCATGTGATGAAGGAAATTATCCTGACGAGCGTGGCATGCATGAAACAAATTACACAAACTTGATGGAGGGAAAAATTGGAATTGGGGGTTGTGTAAACTACGCTGCCGTCTGCGCTGTCGACTCGCCGCTGGGCGAGCAGCTGGTGAGCCGTCAAGGCGAAGTGAACAGGGCAGGAACAACAACATACTGCCATCATAGCCTCTGCCCCCAGAATGGTAATTACTTAGTGAAGAGGGGGCAAGGGGAACAAGGCTGGACCAGAAGATAGTAACAAAAACTCTCAACCAGAGCAGCCAGAGAGTCTTCCAATCTGGTCTGCAGGTATGTAGTATAAAAGGGTGTCCAAACCTTCAGGAGTGGCTCATCTCCACCCTTCATAACAGCTTGTAACCTTGCATGTGGGAGGATATTAAAAATCACCCTGCAGACAGTAACACTTGGGTGTGTAGGACACACTCTCGAGCGACTAGAAGGAGTTTATAACATGATGCAGGGAGGCCTGTAGGAGGACAACAGGTCTAGGAGGGTCTTCATTTCTATTTTAATTATCCCGCTGATGCACTTAATACCAAATGGCAACCTCCATGTCTGTGAAGGAAATAACTCGACCTTTAAAATAAAAAGATGCAAGCATGCACTTTTATAATTACTCATAATTTAGATCATCATAGTACTGTATTTTGAGCTATAGGCGATATTACCACAAACAAGATTCCACAGGCCAAGCACTACCCATCAAAGCACGCACATTATGAATGTTTTATCATTAAAGCACGGCCTTTCCCCTTCGTGTACGTCACCCACAGGTTTTTGAAGAACCGTTTTGAAGCTCAGTGTGGTGGCTCTGCCGCCTCTCGGCTAATCTACAAATGGGCAAAGACGTGGAGCCTTAATATAATCTGAACAGGTGAGTTGTATAAAAATTCACCCTCAGTACAGTTGTCATGAACGGGGAAATTAGCTATAGAGACCAAAACTGTTTTTTGTACCAGGCTGTAAACATGTTTATTTCTGCTGTGAAGTTGGACATTTTAACATGGGGACTTATGGAGACTGACTCACTTCTGGAGCCAGCCTCAAGTGGACGACAAGAGGAACTGCAGTTTTTGGGACTTGCTACTTGGTTTCTAACTTTATATTTACCACACAGATATAGGAGCTGGTATCAATCTTCTCATTTCACTCTCTAAGATGTTGTTAAACTTTTTAAAGACAAACTGGCACCAAATATTTTAATTCAGCAGTTTTCCGCTCAGAAATATCGACTTTCAAGCGTCTGCAAGTTGCAGGTGAGACGGACAGAAAGAGAAAATAGCAGCACAGATGATACTCGGAGGGCGCTGAGGGTAATAGAGAGGTGGTGTGTTTGTGCACATTCCTGGAAGCCACAGCTCCTGTTGGCAGGTTGTCCTCTTGTGCCTGTTAGCTCTCCCAGATCCACGTGTTTATGTCTTGGGTTTCTCTCCTTCCACCACCCCCCTCCCTCTCCAAATATTTTCTAATGCCACTGAAGAATGTTCGAATGTTGTTGAAGAAGTGGAGCGGCCCTATCCAATGAGCGGGGGTCGTTGTTTTTTGTCCCCTTCCAGCTGAGCTGACAATAATCGAATGTTTAAAGATGCAGAACAACACATGTAAAGGCTGCACAGTAGCATAAATGTGAATAAATGCTTCTTTGTCGAGGCTAAAAATAAAGCCGTGGTGTGACGGAGGCCCCCTTTTTGGTGGGCTCAGAGTAGGTCTAACTCGGCGTTTTCCACACATAAATAAACAGAAACCACACCACAGTCTGGCCACGACGTGACAGGCAAGGTGTAAACTAACACGACCGCAGCCTCCACAGAGCTCGCTTCACGTTAGATGAAGACTTACTGATAGCTCTGCCCAAACTGTGGAGTCCTGAGGTCTTGGCCATCAACCTCATTTTTGGTCTCCAGGCACCAGCAGGGAGTCGCAGCAGCTACCGGAGTTAGCCAAGAAAACGTTATCGACTCACATAAAACCACAACTTCTCACTGTTTTTTCAGTTTAAACACTTCAGAGGTTTAACGTGCTAATTAGTGAGTTTTAAAAGGTGTTGGTGGAGCGAGCCAGGCTTTATGCTAAGTTATGCTAATGCCTCTAAGCTAACAGATGTTAAATCATGTTGATGCTACACTGACTCGTTGACCACCTCAACTCTCTGTGATTTACAGAGTTTCCTGGTGGCCAACTGTAGCTGCTGTTAGCTAGTGTTAGCTCAGTCTGCTAGCTGCTATGAGCTAATGGTAGCTCAGTTTGTTGGCTGCTGTTAACTCAGTTTGTTAGCTGCTGTTAGCTAATGTTAGCTCAGTTTGCTAGCTGCTGTGAGCTAATGGTAGCTCAGTTTGCTAGCTGCTGTGAGCTAATGTTAGCTCAGTTTGCTAGCTGCTGTGAGCTAATGGTAGCTCAGTTTGCTAGCTGCTGTGAGCTAATGGTAGCTCAGTTTGTGAGCTGCTGTTAGCTAATGTTAGCTCAGTTTGCTAGCTGCTGTGAGCTAATGTTAGCTCAGTTTGCTAGCTGCTGTGAGCTAATGTTAGCTCAGTTTGATTGCTGATTTTTTTGCTAATGGTAGCTCAGTTTGTTAGCTGCTGTTGGCTAACGGTAGCTCAGTTTGTTAGCCGGGCTACCCGGACTGTGAGCTCAGAGCACCGGGGGAGTGTTTTGGATGTTTTGGACCACCGGGAAGAAGAGGAGGTTTTCAGGAATGCTGACTGGGAGCGTAGCCGGTGTCGTGCCAGAACCGGAGCTTGGCGGGACACTAATGGAAGAGACTAAAGAGGATGTTGCTAGAGGAAGCTAAGAAGGTAAAAGAAAGAGTGACCGATCAAGAAGCTGCCACACTTTAATGTAAACTGCTGCGAACTGTAGCTGCTGTTAGGTAATGTTAGTTAGCACAGTTAGCTGGGAGCTCAGAGCAGTGCTGGTGTTTACACGGCTAGCACAGGAGTCTTCAGTGCACTGGTGTTGTGCCAGAACCAGAGCTGGGCGAGAGAGGGCAGTATAACCGGGCTCGGCAGCCTCTTTGGACATAATGGCAGAGGAGAAGAGAGCGAAGAGGACGTTGACGGAGGAAGCTAAGAAGAGAGAAAGGAGACAGACGCCGAGCTGGGCTGACTGCTGTTGGACTAGTAAGTAATATTAGCTGGCTGCTCTGTCTTGTGTTGTTTTTGGGGGATTACACTCTGAACTGAACTTCTTCAGACGTCTTTCCCACGGTTACTCCGTCTCCTCTGAACGTTCATGGGTGGAGAGGACACATCTGCTGCAGGCGTGCAGACGCATCGCCGACGATTACTGCAGGTAAACTCTTATTACCGCTCTGAAAATGACGGGCTGCGGCTGCCAACAATTTCTCATCGCGGCGAGCAGATTTAGGATTGAAAGGTGCCTGTTCTGGACTGTTTCAGCCCTGCAGTGGGATATTTACTTTCTGAAGGGGGAGAGCCAGTATCCAACACCAACCTGTGTATTCAGCAGCTGTTTGCTCAGGTGAACAAGCTCCAATCGAGGCGGCCTTTTCCTGCTTATTCAGGGGTTTACTGGTAACATTATAGAGCCATCATCCTTTAAAAGCTCACACTAAACAGACCCTGCAAAGAAAACCACCCGCACCATGATTGCTTTAACTCTTTGACTCTAATCAGCATGCAAAGTGGACTTTTGTATTAAAAAGGTGCAACATAATCTGTATTTTTCAAAATAAAAGCTCCTTAATCAACTCGCACTTATAAACTGATTTAACGAACCACTTTACAGGAGTTTCTCTTAACAAGTTTCCCTCAATGAAAAAGTGGAGACCTGCACGTCCAAACACTGGAAGGAAAGAAAGAAATGTTTTACAGGAACGAGTAAATTCATAACAGGCGAGCTGTCGGGGACATTTTCCACTCTACAACATGAGCCGCACAGGAAAGTGCAAATGAGCAACAAAACAGCTGTTAAAGTTTACAGGCCTGCAGCAATTTATTCATACGCACAAAAAAAAAACCAAGCAGAAGTTGTTTACTCGAGGTCGTTCATGGCAGCCCCGTGCTGTGAGGATGAAGCAGACATCAGGGTGGAGCTGGTGGAGCTGGTGGAGTTGGTGGGGCAGCCACCTTTTCATATTCAAGATCACAAACTTTCAGACGATGTGAGAAAACTTGTAAAAACATTTGAGGTGACGCTGTTAAATACCCGACAAGACGCTGGCATACGATCTTAGGCTCTTTAAAACCAGGATACAGACGACTGAGAGACTTTTTGATTGAGATAATCTGAACTTTAAACCCGTCTGTGCAACCAGCAGGTCAGTTTTTATATAATATTTAATATGTTGGTGTTTTTGTGCCTCCAGCAGGTTTATATTTGTGGCTTTAAGTAAAAAAAACATTCATGTATATCAGGATGGATTCAAGTCCCAAAAAACTGCAGTTCCTCTTGTCGTCCACTTGAGGCTGACTCCAGAAGTGTGTCAGTCTCCATAAGTCCCCATGTTAAAATGTCCAACTTCACAGCAGAAATAAACATGTTTACAGCCTGGTACAAAAAACAGTTTTGGTCTCTATAGCTAATTTCCCCGTTCATGACAACTGTACTGAGGGTGAATTTTTATACAACTCACCTGTTCAGATTATATTAAGGCTTAAAGTTATGCAGGATTAAGAGCGTGGACGCTTTGATTGACAGGTGGGTGTTGTTACAGGTAGTTAGTTTGAGCAACCAGGCGTCATTCAGCCCGCCTCAGCTCCACCGATGAGTGACGTCACAGACACGCCGTCCATTCTTTATACTGTCCGTGGTTGTTAGTGCACCATCCAGGTACTCCAGTGTAAGTGTGGAAGTATGAGAATCGGGACACCACCTCACAGAGCTGATAACTAGCAGCAGCCCCACTCAGGTCACGTATCCGCGAACTTCATCGAGTATCACTCTGTAGACTCTGGCAGAGTCTTGTGTGACAATTATTCCATTTGGAAATGTGGATTTGCACTTCAAAGCGAACTCGTATTTAATTGTCATAATTAGTTTCCCCTCCACTCCTCTGTCTCAGTTTCCATCTCTTACTGGCTGCAACAGAAGCCTCTGCATCCGTGAACGCAGAGACCTTTGACATAAAATACCACCCTGCTGCTTCCAGACATGCCTAAACATACACTACAGAGAAACCACACAGGCTCTGGCATCGGTTTGTCTGCGTTCATCTGCTGAGTCACAGAGAAAGAAGCTATAGGCTCTGAACTATAAAGAGAACATAAACCGCTGGATGCAAATAAGGCTGTAAAATATATCGCCTCTGCGGTCTTGGCTTTGTCCTTGTTGTGAGTCAGACAGACTGCAGCATGTTCAACACCAACAAATTACTGAATCTATACGTTTGGTCTTTAATTTGCACCCACGGCCGACGCACAGAGCGTTTTCTGTGCCGACTGTTCGAAATTCAAAGTTTGGACGGTGACGCCACTCCGGCCTCTCCTCCGCTCCGCTCTCCCCTCCCTTTGTATGTTTGTACAGGTGCACGCGTGATGTATGTGTTACAGCCACTGTGTGACTGAGCACTGACCCACTTCCACCGTTTGGCACGCCGGCACTGCCGCCTCTGTCCCGAGCCGAGAGACCGTGAGGCCGAGCAACAAACAGCCCTCTGTCGCTGGGAAGGAGCCACGCTGTTGGAAGTTTTAATGGAGCCGCTCGTCCACATGCAATATGTATGTTCATGTCCGCCGCACTTATAATTACAACCCCGGCTCTGCTGCCGCTGACCCGCCGCCACCTTTTAACCAAGAGGTTTGTCAAAACACAGCCAGAGGAATCGGCATGGCAACCATCAGGGTGAAAAGCGAGAGAGAGGCCTGATGGGAAAAGGAGTCTCTGGCAGGAGCATAATTAAAGCTGAGCTGTGGGGTTAGCTTACATTAACTCCTGTGCCAATTCAAGCATATTAAAAGCTGGATCGTCAACAGGCGAGCGTGTCCCCATGTGGTCCTCACGCCGGCTCCCCATTCTTCACAGCAGAACTCCGTCTGACAGCTCGCTTTGCCGTCCACCGCGCTTGGAGTTAAAGCAACACGGGCGTAGAAGTTTGTGTTTTTGTGATTTGTTGCCCTCACTGTGGTAAATATGGACAGGCAAGGTCAACGACACAACACACAGCAGCCAGCTAATATTACTGACTAGTCCAACAGCAGTCAGCCCAGCTCGGCGTCTGTCTTTCAGCCTTTTATTTCACCAAGCTCTCACCAACCACTAAAAGTCAGTCCCAGATTTACTCTTGTCCGGCGGCTTCTTGCTCGCTCACGCTCTCCTTTTCTCTTCTTAGCTTCCTCCGTCAACGTCCTCTTCGCTCTCTTCTCCTCTGCCATTATGTCCATAGAAGCTGCTGAGCCCGGTTACATTGCCCGCTCGCCCAGCTCCTGTTCTGGCACGACACCAATGCATTGAAAGCTCCTGTGCTACCCGTGTAAATACAAACGTTACTCTGAGCTCCCAGTCCAGAGAGTAACGTCACAGCTAAGCTACAGTTGGCAGCAGTTTACTGCGAGGCAACTTCTTGATCAGTCACAGCCTTAGCTTCCTCTGTCAATGTCCTCTTGGCTCTGTGAGCCTCTGCCATTAGCGATGTCTATCAAGGCTACATTGCCCGCTCACCCAGCTCCTGTTCTAGCACAACACCGGCCTCCTCTTCTTCCTGGTGGTCCAAAACGCCTGTGGTACAAACACTAACACTCCCTCCCCTCGGTGCTCTGTGCTAACATGAGCTAACAGCAGCTACAGCTGTCAGCAGTTTACTTCACTGTCCATCAGGAAACTCTGTAAATCACAGAGAGTTGAGGCGGAGCAGCCGGAGGACATCAGAGGGAAAACCAGAAAACATTTTCTCCATAAAATATGATCCAGTTTCACCAAAATCAGTGAAATAGTTGGTGGTGTGTGACTTAGTGCCGTAAAGCGTTACGTACTTCTCCCGACCCGGAGCCCAAAGTTACATAGTGTGAGAACAGACGTACGAATGACAGAGACACCATTCACCTGATTACAGGTCAGTGTAGATCAACAGGAGGTAAAATCTCTGTCTCTGTCTCACTCGAGCAGAAAAGACATTTTATCTGCACCAGGATCCAAACAGGCCACTAGGTGTCTCCTGTCACTGCTCACAGTTTCAGCCTCCAGCTCTGCATTCACACAGAAATGCCTGATGAGCTCCACTGCAGGACTCAGATCTGCAACCGGCAGACTTACGTTACCGTCACTGCATGCCAAGCATTGCACCGCACGGCCAAAGACAGCAGATACGCCTCCGCGTGCAGCTAATATATTTAAGTGGAAAAGGTGGTGAATGCAGTCGACTCTGAGACAAGTTGTCATCGGCGTGAGTGTGTGTCCTGTGGCTCATAGAGGAGTGGAAACTGGATGAAAACAGCCTAAAAACATGCAAGAAAAAGACCCTGAATGTCTTCGTAGTGTTCGCCTGTCACCGGCTGCAGGATCTGTTTGCAGCGCAGAGACGATTTCAGGGCCCATCGGGAGATTTTACGAGGCTTGGGCCACAAATTCAGCCACATAAAGACGCTCACAGGCTGATGTAAATATTCAAAGCACTAACTCAGTGAATCAGCTGGTCAGTCCACCTCCTGCCTCAGTTTAAAGCTGGGAGTGGTGTATGTGTGTGTGTGTGTCCCTGCCAGCAGCTCTCAGGCCTCCGTGCTGCACCTTTAATGGGCTAAATTACATTGATGGCTGCCTGGCACTGAGGAGATTCCCACACCTGAAAGCTGGCAGAGCGGCTATGGAGGCTGATTGCTGCTGGCAGGAGGTTAAACTGCTGCTGCTGGATGTAGAACAGTCATCTCGAGGGCTGTAGCTGTGGAGTTATTCTGTTCACGGCCACAAACTCCCCCCACCAACACCACCACCGCCACCAACGCCAACTCTTTACTTTCTGGAAGGAGGCCAAGTATTTTTGGGCGTGCGCCTGTTTTCACGGCGCTGAAAAGCAATATTCTGACAAGCTGAAATGCCCCGTCCTAAAACGAGTGACAGTTGAGCGTTGGAGGAGGTTTGGTGGGGCGGTAGGTTCTCGGGTTGACTCCCTTTGACCTCAAACTGCAGGCGGATGGGAAAGCAGGCACGGTTACACATCAGGGACTAAACAGACAACTTGAGCGAGTGGCTGCGAGTGACGCTGGGCGGTGGTGAAGGGTGAGGCTGCAGTATATCAAATTTAGCAGTAAAATCTAAATACATGTCAACATTAAAAATAAAGTCTCCTTTAAATAAAGCTTGAAACAACCCAGCTCTTTTTTTTTTTTGAGTTACAGCAGACGCTGCATTGCATCGAGGGACATGAGTCAACGGACTGGGAGGTCAGCGGTGGGAGGGAAAATGAATGAGAGACACTCTACACTCCTTTGACAGCCACCGCCGAGGTGCACTACATAAAGTTATGCAGGTTTTCGTGCATGCAAAGCAGCACTGTGACTCCAAGACAGACAGAAGTCACTTTAAGGATTGAAAAGTAAATCTAGGTTGAGTTAAAATGAGCAAATAATTCAACAACAGTCGTGCCGTGATGAGGGCAACGAGTTCGCAACCCAGTTCAGCCACAGAGAGTGATTTGCACTGTGTGCAACCTAGAAAGTAACATTTCCAGATCACTTGGTGGTGCAGGTAGCAGCCTAGTGCAGAGCCGTGCTTCCAATTCACTAACAGAGTCAGAGGAATAACCACAGACTGTATAAAACATGGACGTAGTCTCCGTGACGTCACCCACAGGTTTCTGCAGAGCCGTTGTGAAGCTCATGTGAAGCCATCTTGGCAGTCCTGCCTCTGCCGGCTCCCGGCTTATCTAAAGTTTGAAGTGGATCATCAGTGGACCTGAGGCGGGCTGAATGGCGCCCGGTTGCTCAAACAAGCCATCTGTGACGACACCCACCTGTCAATCAAAGCGTCCACGCTCTTAATTCTGCATAACTTTAAGCCTTAATATAACAGTTGTCATGCGTACAGGCAGAGTCTTCGTGGTTCTTTTGGGTCGAAATAAAATAAACGTATCCTCCTGATCAGTAACGAGACTGCAGAGTTGTGTTGCGGCCGTCGCTAAGAAATATTTCTGCTTCTTTACCCGAGAAATGCCGTAATTTCATTGGTTCGTTGTGTGTGTCTACACTACAGTTCCCATGAGCCTCATCGAATTTTGATTTGAAGCTTTCTGATTGGCTGAACTGACCCAGATATGAAGCTTAACGTATGCACACACACATATCTCCACACACACACACACACTTTGCACTTCTTGTTGGTGCTGAGTTGCATTTTGTTGCAATAAAGTTGAATTTGATCTGATCTGCACGTTCACAAACTAAACGTCTCGCTACATTTCCCTCTCTGTGATGAACCTGACTAATTAATGGCAGCTTGTTGCGACCACGTCTATAAATAGTCTTCCTCGTGCCTCGGGCCTCCTTTTTCAGTCCGTCCCCCCCCTTTGGTCTTCGAACGTCTTTTCCCAATGTGGGGCACAGGACGGGCTTAATGTCAAACACATGTGGAGAGAGGAAAAGGGTTTACAGCGAAGGCGAAGCAAAGATGCTTCATCTTTTTAAGTGATAATTACTCGATTCCTCCTCTGCCGCTCTTTGATCTCTCTCTGTGAGACAAGCATGAAATTACAGGAGAGTGTAATGAGTTTAAAAGCCCCCATGCTTTACCGTTACATGTGTAATTAGGGAACCTCTCTGCCTCCTTCGTTCCCCGTTTCATCCCTCCTTCTCTCCTTCTCTTGGACACTTGTTTCCCTGCCGTTTGTTTGCTCTGCTTGTGTGTGCAGGCTCTTGACACATTTGCCACTGACGGCGGCATGACTCAGATGCCATGTGGAACAGGGCGCGTCTCCGAGTGCCAACTGCACATATTTTCGAAGTCAAGATTTGCAAATGTCTTTCAGAGGAGCCCCCTCACTTGTAAATAGAACAAGAGGGTCTGTAGGAAGGAAAGCTGAGCCCCGCTGCAGCAGCAGCAGCGCTGAATAGAGTATTGTGCTTCATGAGCGTGCTCTTTAATAAATATCTTGAAATGTCAGAGTGTGGTTCGGACTTCTTTTAAAGCATAAGTCGTGCTCTTATTTGCAGCTTTTTATGTTGACAACGTGTGTTTACGGTGACTCAAGAGGCCTTTGCAGCGCCGCAGGGCTCAGTCTCTGGCCTTGTTTGCCTCCTCCCCCTGTCCTGCCTACCTCTCTCTCTCTCTCTCCTTCTCCATCCCCTGACCACTTCCTCCTGCCTTTGAAGCCGGGCGCCCCTCTTTGCTGCTGCCAGACAGGATACCCCACATCCTGTGAGAGACAGGAAGGAGCCCTGCTTCGAGCTCCAGACACAAAATCTGCACTGCAGCAGCCTCCAGCAACCGTTTTTTTTTAAAACTCTGCTGCTGCTGCGTTCTTATCAAACTCAACTTCATCCCACGTAAACGTTAAAAACTAAACGGTGGACCTCCAAAAATCTGCGAGCATCTCAACAGCTGACACCAATTTGTGCGAGCCTCTTTTGCTTCAGTGAACGCGGGCCAGACCTCCATCTGATGGAGAGCCCGTCGTGGTTTTTGGTCGCCGCGCTGATAAACCGCATGTGGATCAGGAATTCGGTTAGCAGGGTTTCTCAGAGCTTTTCTTCAAGCTCATATGAATGCACAGTCACAGTGTCTGTCAGAGGATCAGCTGAGAGAGTGTCTGGCTGTCAGAAACACTTCGTCCCAGGAGGACGGGACAGGTTCGATGAAGAGGATCAGCCAAAAATGATGTTTGAAGATCTTTTTTTGTCCATAAGAGGACAAACCAGCAGCTAGCAATGTTTTCTCTCTTTGGGTTATTCTGAAGAGGCAGCCGGCAAATTAGCTATAGAGACCAAAACTGTTTTTTGTACCAGGCTGTAAACATGTTTGTTTCTGCTGTGAAGTTGGACATTTGAACATGGGGACTTATGGAGACTGACTCACTTCTGGAGCCAGCCTCAAGTGGACGACAAGAGGAACTGCAGTTTACTTCACAGCCATGGATAAAACATGTTAATTAGTGAGCATTAGACGTGCTAGTGGGCTAATTTTGCCTCCTGATCGGCAGCTCAGAGCTGTGATGGACTCGTGAACCTCACCTCATTACTCAGTGCAGTGACAGCAGTTTGGGTTTCATCAAAGTCTAACTGACTTGGTCTTGGTTACGATTGGTCAGCGGTCGTCCTCCTCCAACCTGAGCTCCTCGCCTCACAGCTGACTCATCCTAAACCCACTCAAACACGCCTACACACACATACAGATAGTGAATCCAGCAGATAGAAACACACACACACACACACACTCGACTGACCCCTGGCCAGAGTGAAGCTCAGCACATTCTTGCGGGGCATGTTGACACCCTGGCAGGATCTATGAGGAGGTTCTGGCATCAGGAGCGTTTTGTTATTCCAACGTTTCTGCTCCCCCCATCTCAGAGCCACAGACCAAATAAGACTCCAGCCAAGTATTCAGTCGCACCACATGCAACATTAGTGGATTTTGGAGCTGAACATGAATGGATGGGTATTATTACTTTTCTGGCGCTGTCAAATTTTTATATATTTATGCTCAGTGCAGATCTGTGCAGCGTGCACCGGGCAAAAGGCGTAATACTATTTACCTTTTTTTCCTTTGAGAAACCATGGTGCCTACATTACCCACAATGCAACACAACTGCAGACACTTTTAATAAGTGCTAACCTCGCTTTTTCATTTTCAAACGTATCTTTAGCTCCGACTGAAGCTGACTCGAGTGTCCGTGAACATAAAAGGTATTTTCTACTTCTGCTCAAACAAGCCACCTGTAACGACACCCACCTGTCAATCAAAGCGTCCACGCTCTTAATCCTGCATAACTTTAAGCCTTAATATAATCTGAACAGGTGAGTTGTATAAAAATTCACCCTCAGTACAGTTGTCATGAACGGGGAAATTAGCTATAGAGACCAAAACTGTTTTTTGTACCAGGCTGTAAACATGTTTATTTCTGCTGTGAAGTTGGACATTTTAACATGGGGACTTATGGAGACTGACTCACTTCTGGAGCCAGCCTCAAGTGGACGACAAGAGGAACTGCAGTTACACATTAGCTTCATTTCACAGACACGGACGTTGCCGCTTGGTAAAGTTTCCGCTTCCGTCATGCAAATAAAACATGAGCTTGCAGATTCGTCTGGCTGCGATGATGAGTTCATTTTAGTCTGATAGTGAAGGTTAAGACGCTCTGTGCGCATGTAAACACACACAGTACGTGATGTGCGGTTACTCTGCAGCAAGGTGCATCTCTAGTATGTAAAAATCATATCTGAGGCCTGTTTATGGGAACTTTATGGGAGAGGTTTCAACTCCATTTTGTTCAGCAGCTGTTGCCCAGAGCAGCAGCAGTCGTACCTACCCGCCCGCCCGCCCGCGGTGCCTCTGCAGGCCAAAACTCGGCCCACACACTGCGAAGATGAGAAGTGGTACAGCGAGAGTCACAGGACTATCCCGTAATCCGCCTTGGTAACAGAGATCAGTCACAGCAGATCTGGAGAAAGGTAACGGGGGATAACACTCGGCTCTCTGTGGGCGTCTTTGTGCACGAAAACTTAAATTTCTCTCATGTTGCATGTGTAAATGTCTCCACAGTGTGTATGTACATAAGTCCCCATGGGTATGCACACCCACTTTGTTCAGCACGTCGGGGTGAAGGTGCTTTCAGGTGGAAAGGCGGACCGGGTCACAGTGTTTGTAACGAGGAGGATATACAGTAACCGCTGTGAAGGATGCTGCTCTGCACAAAGACCGATTCACCAGGCTGATGGGAACATGTGTGCAACACATGGTGGAGCCTGAACAGAGTTAGAGCCACGGGGCTGGAGAGGCCCAGAGAGACCTGGCTACAAACAACCACCACACACACACAACACACACACATGCACAAACACCCATGTTCTTGTACGTTATCCACTTTTACAGGAGGTTAAAGCTCCACGCCGTTCCCAGGTAGAGTGTGTGTGTGTGTGAGATTGGGGATGTGGTGATGAGGGATATCCGGTGGAGTGCCAGCGTGTGAAAGTGTGTTAGAACACCCAGAGAGCTCAGAGAGTTGATTACAGCTAATTGCCAAGATGAAGCGCAACAGCTGGAAGTGCCTCGATGCCATTCAAAGAGAGAGAGAGAGAGACACGCAGACACGACCTCCCCCCCTCTCCTGGACACCCCTCTTTGCACCTCACCCCTCATTCCTCTGGCTCCCCGACTCTTGGCAGGACCAGATCTATAGCTCAGAGATCTCTGCAAGATGACTGAGAGCTTGTTGGAGTTGATACGAGCTGGCTCGCACTCAGACTGCTGAGGCTGCCTTTTTTTTTTTTCAGCTGTGGGGTTTCCCCCCTTGCTGTGGTATTGATGGAATCCTAAAGATGCTTGCAGCCAGATGTCTCAAAGACACATAGAGAGGCAACGAGGCAACGAGGCAACGAGGCAGCTCGCAGCACAGATCCTGCAACATGTTCGAGCTCTCTGAAGGCTCACGAAGCCTCACGAGTTAACTGCAACCAGAAATACACTGAGTGTAGATGTAGTAGTAGTTGTTGTAGTTGTAGTCATTGTTGTACTAGTTGTTGCTGTAGTAGCTGTAGTTGTTGCAGTAGTTGTAGTAGTTGAAGTTGTAGTTGCAGTAGCAGTAGCAGTAGCTGTAGCTGTAGTAGTTGTTGCAGTAGTGTGCAGTAGTTGTTGCAGTTGTGTGCAGTAATTGTTGTAGTAGTTGTAGTAGTTGCAGTAGTTTTTGCTGTAGTAGCTGTAGTTATTGCAGTAGTTGTTGTAGTAGTTGCAGTTGTGTGCAGTAGTAGTTGTTGTAGTAGCTGTAGTAGTAGTTGTAGTAGTTGCAGTAGTTTTTGCTGTAGTAGCTGTAGTTACTGCGGTAGCTGTTGTAGTTGTGTGCAGTAGTTGTGTGCAGTAGTTGTTGTTGTTATAGTAGCTGTAGTAGTAGTTGGAGTAACTGTAGTAGTTGCAGTAGTTGTTGTAGTAGCTGTAGTAGTTGTTGCAGTTGCTGTGTTTCAGGATCTATAACAGCATGATTCTTTAAGCAGTACAAATATAATCAAACTTTATTTATTTTGCTCCTTTCAAATAACTTTTGAGTTCTCTGCATCCATCATGAGCTGCAGCTCGTGTGAACATCTGAATCCAGACAGACGCGGAAGCATCAAAGACGTTTTCAGCGTGGGAATTCATGTAAGAAGGCAGAAATGAGACTCTGACTTGGGCTGCGTTCAAGGCAAAAACCAGTTGTTGGTTCTGGGAAATCCAGCAGACTGTTCCGGTGCAAATAAAGCCTTAGAAAGGTGATCACATACACAGTCGTGCACCACATTCCTCCTCTCTAACTGTCCTACCCCCTTTTCTTACTCCCTCACACACATATTATCTTTCCACATTTTTCTCTGCCTCATCTACCTTTTCTTTCGGTCTCCCTGACCTTCTTTCCTGTCAATCCTCTGTTCTTTCTCCCAGAGACCGGCTCATGCAGACAGGAAGCGTGGCCTCTTCTCTGGACTCGAGCCCATCGGTGTGGTGTTTATTGTCCTAACCTCGAAGAATTAGCGCCGAAGACAAAGTCAAGGGCATCAGAGACGGCTGCGGAGAGAGAGAGGAAGCAAAACAGGACCACAGACTGGGGTTGTATATTTGTTTAGTGCGGGGCTGCCAACAGGCGGTGTGCGATGACCAGGAGAGGGGTGAGGAGAGGTTTCGGTCGGGGTCATGTGATTGGTTCGGAGCTGCACCCATTCCTCCAATTGTGCCTTGTGGACCTCATCGTGCTTCTCACATCACTCACTTCCTGAGCTACAGAAATTATCTGATTAGATACAGTGGTGCGTCTGTGCAAGCTTTCCACCATCTGATCATGATAAAAAAAAAGAGCTCAGATTCAAGCTCTGGATTCTCTAAACCATTTTACCATATGTGTAAAATAGTCGGCGGACATGGACAATGAAGAAGCCTGCATATGGCACCTTTCTCTCCTGGCTACTTTAGGGTAATAAAAGGGGAAGTTAACGACTGAAAGTGTGTGTTCCTGCTTTGTAAAATGCCATGCAGGGCAGTTAAAGTTCCTCTCTGCAGCAGCAGCAGCGGGGAACAGGAGGCTGCAGGAATGTGCTCTGTTCACACAGAGAGTATAAAGCCATGGAGGCTGCCAGCTCCCACCAACACGGAGGGTACAGTCAGCATACATACAGCTTTATTTACATGCCTTCTTATTAGTAACGTCGTCTTTTTTTGTCTTTAAATTAAAACATTTTGCACAGGCTGGACTAATAAAGCAAAGCTGCTTTCTCCTCGCAGGTTAACCACACAGTATGTTATGATCTATAAACATGTTGCATGTCTTGTTTTTCCATATATATGATCATACACAGTTTTAAAGTCGCAAAAAGTCTCAGTAAAAAACACTTTGACATGTTTTTTTATAGATGATATCCTCGTATTCTGGTCTGAAGGGAGCTAAAAGGTCCAGTTTGTCAGATTTAGGAGGCTCTCAGTTATTAAATATGATATTCATCACTAGTGTTCCTTGGAAAGGAAGGTGAGGCAAGGGGTATTCAGTTGATTGCAGTCTGCAACCTCTACCAGCCAGAGCAGTTGCAGTAGTTGTTGTTCCACTAGTAGTTGTTGTAGTTGCAGAGGTTGTTGCACTAATAATAGTAGTTGCTCTAGTTGCTGCAGTAGTAGTTGTTGCTGCAGTAGTAGTAGTAGTTGCAGTAGTAGTAGTTGCAGTAGTTCTAACAGTTGTTGTAGTTGCTGTAGTAGTAGATGTAGTTGCCTTTTAGTTTTATGTTTAAAATGAAACATTTTCAGCTCTCAGACTGTCTCATTTAATTCTTAATTAAATGTAATGAGTGACTGTATAAAACAACATCATCTGCATAAAGACAGATTTTACAATCAGACTTTCTTGGTCGGATCTAACCTGCGAGTTTTCTGTAACCACAGGCCCACTTTAGAAGTTACTAGAGCGTAAGATAATTAATGTAATCCTTTAATTAGTGTTAAATACACTGTTTTCCCTTCAATTACTTCAATCAGGAACATGTGGCGAATCCTCTTTGTGGAGACGCCGTCCATTCACAAAGAACAGAAAAGTAAAGAAACAGAGAAACTTTGTAAACCCGAGTCAAAAGTCAATGGCTTGTGCAGTTAAAGCTAATTCCCATGGTTTGTGGTATTATAAAATACCAAACGCATGAAGCCAAAGGTGGCCAGTTAGAGAGAGTACTCATATTCAGCGCGAGCCAAGAAATTATCTGTCTCATTAGGAGAAGAAAAGCGTTTCAGTTGGTGTTGTTAGTGACCGAGTGTTGTAAAGACTCCCCCTCCGGTCTGCTCTGTTTCTCTCCTCTTAAATGAAAGCCATTTTTCTTCTTGACAAAAAAAAAAAAATGCAAAAGAAAGCGACAGAGTGCAGAAGCAGAACACCAGCCATGCCCAGATTAGTTACGCTGCGAGAAGCCAAAAGACTTGGACATAAACACGACAATTTTACCTGCTGAAATTAAGTCCATTACAAATAAAACAAATGGGGTAATGACTCAGCTGTTGCAGTAAAAGATTCGTCACCAACGTCCAGAAGAAAGCGAGGCATGAGGTGCTCGAGAGTCAACCCCCTTTACGAGAACTTTTCGCCTTTGTTTAGCGCTGAAGGGAACCATCCACCCACATAAATCCTTCAGTGGTGACCGGGCTGTCGTCCAATGTCAGATGTTACACAGAGTTTCACGCTTGTGCCTCTGAACTTGCCAGGAGAGAAAATAAAATCACGGGAGGTCACACAGCTCCAATTTAATGAAAACTTTTAAAGAACACAGTGTGACATTAGGAGAGACTTGTTCGAGGAGGATCAGAGCTGCGAGTTGTTTTGCTCCTGGTTAGGACCAGAAACTGGGCAAGCCATGCATGACAAATCCTATAGATGTAAATGATGGAGGACTTAAGGTTTACACGGGGCTGAAGGCCTGGCACTATGGAGGAGGAGAGGGGGGATCTGCCATTTCATTCACCGAGCTCTGTGACACTAATCAGGAAAATCTCCCTGAAGTGGAGAACTTGAGATGAAACCACAAAATGTCTGGAAGGAGTTGACTCCAGGGGAATGCTGCTGGGGTAAGGTAAGATATGGCAAACCCCGGGGAGGGAGCCTGGGCTTAATCTTGAGTGCTGAAACGGTTATGGAGGAACTGCCCTAGATAGATAGAGGGCACTGATTATGGTAAATGTAGGCTCTAGTGTAATGAATCAGCCCGCCTGGCCTGGCTACCAAAAAAAACACAAGCGACTACGCCTGGGAAAAGGAGAAAGACGGCGAGCTGTGGTGGACAGAACAACCCAGCTGTCCTGCCACTCTCAGATCTCTCTCTCGAATTTTGAACCCAGCAGAGGAATGCTTTCATGTTCCTGCTTAGGAACTGGTATGGAAGTATTAAGCATGTGAAAACATGACCCTTAATTTATTAAAAAAGTCATCTGTTTCCTATAAGCGAGTGCTAATTAATGGCTATGGCCGAGGGGGAAATGAGAGGCTGCACAGATGAGGAAAGGTTTGTGTGGGTTTGGGGGAATTAGAGGACAGAGATGCTATACATTACTGACTGTCACATGTTTCAAAATGGGATTACTGCTCGAGTTAGACGAGCAGGCTGCGTTCAAAAATCATTTGCACTTTCACAATGTTTTGATTAAGGCCAATTTGCTGTATTTGTTTTTTTGGCGACTGGAACAGCGCGGTAAACAAAGAAGAGGGTGAGTTTCTCTCTGTGTTTACTTTAACGTGCAGAGAGCAGCGTACGTCTGCGGACCACTTATGACAGCAATTTTCTCAATCCCTTCGCGGGACGCATGGAAATTATTAAAGGAAAAATGCACCGCGGTGGTCACAGTTATTCTGGCAATCAGCAGGAGGGGGGGAAAAGATGTGCCGGAAAGAGCTGCACCTGGACTCATCCTGATCAATAGAGAAACATTTGCAGAATGCAATACCTGCACATTTATTCAGAGGATACGTACAGTCCAGATTAAATCAGTATCTGCAGACCAGCAGAGCGTCAGGTAGCAAAGCCTCTTTCCCCTTCAAACACCCGCAGACCTGCTGGTGTTTGCACAGCTGCTGAGTTCTCAATCTTTCTCCGTATTGAAAACCGTTACAACAGAATAACACCACAGAAGTCCAGAGCCCCCTCCTCTCCCCAAAGGTGCCACAGCTTCTTGCTTCACAGAGTAATCGAGCCTCACTGGTTGACCACGGCCTGACCGACCCCGCCGGACGTCCGCTCTCACGGTCGGACCGGACGAGCTGGTGTTGACAGAGAAATATGAGGACGACTTTATGCGAGGCACAGTCGTGGTTTTTTTTTCTGATCTAATAAAAAAGGGGGGATCAGATTCCCAGAAAAGCAGTAAGTCTCGGTCGACTACACTGACTGTCATCAGCTCTTGATTTCTTACCGTCCACCAGTTCAGGCGATATATCTCTAAATCAGACCGAGTCGAACTCTGCTGACAGATTTCTGCCCACTCCTGACGCTAATGTAGATTGTAGGTGTGAGGTTGAATGTGTGTGTTTGTAGAGCAGAAGTAAAAGATGTTAAAGGGGGAATTAAAGGGACAGTTTGGGTTATCTGAAGTGTGGCTGTATGAGGTACTGATCCATAGTCAGTCCTACCACTACAGCTCTTTCCAGCAGGAAACTGAAGCGATGCATGCTCTATTCAAAGTCACCAGACTTCATTGACAAAAACTATCATTTTACTTCACAGAACACGAGTTGCTGGTCCACCTCTACATCTGAATTTTAAGCCACGCTAGCACACCAGAAGTTCTAGGAACACATTAGTAGTTGGTCCACAACTTCGGTATGTTTCGCCAGAGGAAGAGATCCCGTGAGTTTTCCATTAGTGCTGATCAAATGTATAACTTGTTCAGTGAAGTATCTCCACCTTTGCTTGATCGATGGCACAAAGTCTGCAGACACTTGTGATCCGAAGAAGCAACGCGTCCTCATACAAAAACAACTGAAGACTCCCAAAAGGCTGAAGAGTCCCACGGACAGGTCACGTGGTTAACGTTATGAAACGTAAGTTGGTTATGTTTGTAAGATAAGTTATGAGGACTTTGACGCTCTTTATACTACCTCACTACTCACTACTACAAACACAGGAAGTGCCACAAACTGCAGTTCTTCTTCCCGTCCACTTGAGGCTGGCTCCAGAAGTGAGTCAGTCTCCATAAGTCCCCATGTCCTTAAATGTCCTTAACGGACATTTTTCTGACGAGGGCGATAAATTCTACCGACTTTGGAGCTACCAGAAATTTGTCAACACATTCATGCATGATCAATTGATACAACTACTACACAACTGTGACTAAAACTGACACAAAACAAACACCAAACTGAGTTAATAGCATGCAGCTACAAAGCACTGCAGCCTGACCACCTCCACCACAGCTGCAGACTTCAGCCTTCTTTGTCTTCTTTATTCTTCTGCTTATTGCAAACATACTGCCGCTGCTGCCGCTGCCAGAAACGTAAGATGCACCAGTTCCTGCATGAAAGAGGATCTATGCACGTATCTAAACTTAAAGTAAACTCCCTTTAATCAAGTCATACAACTGCAGGATTCAGCAGAACATCTTGATCCGTGCCATTTAGACAAATCTCGATCCATTTGTGCATCTGATGCAACATTCACGGAGGTTAAAAGCAGGTGAAACACGATAAAAACACGCCGGGAGTCTCATGAACTTATCAGGAATGATTTCATAAAGTTTGGATGTGTTGGATCCTCCTTTTAAAAACAACATTCGATGCCAGAAGTGCCAGAAATGTTTATATAAAAAAAAAAGTGCCAAATCCTCTCTGGAGGAGGAGGTGGAGGAGGGTGGTGTCGTTGCGTTGTGTGTGTTGGGTGGGGGCTCGTTTTTTAACCCTCCGCGAGGTTCAAGGTTAAGGTGAGAATAGCTTTCGCTCTCAGTCGACGCTGTTGATAAGAACTCTGGGATATGTAAACACTGTTTCACTCCCACTCTCGCCTTTGTCTCTCTCGCACACTCGCACGAGTATAATCAAATTTCAAGAAGCCGAAGAAGTGGAAAATTTAATCAAGCGTGATTTATCTTCTCCGTGAGAGGCAGATTTCTTTGTTTTATCGGGGCAAACAGTTCGTCAGGTGCCGAGCTTGTGTTCACCCAGCCTCGTAACAATACGCTGTATTTTTGGCTGGTGCCACTCGTCCTATAGTTGGTGCAGCTCCAGGATATTTTTGGACGGGCTCCCTCCCTCTCTGCATGTTGTTTTCTTACTTTCTGTACGTCTCCGAGCGTGCTGCTTCGGTTTGGCTGCAGACACACAAACACGTGTTCGAAAAAAAAAAAAAAAGAAGGCAGGATGTGGTGATAAATGTCCAAAAAATTCATGCTAAGCTGGGAGTTAAGTTTAGCACCGCTTCAGCTGGCAACTACCGGGGGAGACCCAGCAACATGGCAACATATAGAGAGGAGGGAGTGTGATTGGGCGAGACAGAAATGCCCCCCCGTGTGAGAGACGCTGACATATAATCTGTCACAGTGCTGTATCACGCTATCATGTCTGCCTCTTTCTCTTAGCTGTTTATAAATGTGACTAATGCATCGGCCGATGTCCGCCGTCTAGACGCATTAGAGCAGAATGTTCTGTGTCTGCAAGGTGACACCGAAGCTGCAAACAATCCAAACGGTGCATGCATCATGTGCAAGGCGTGCTGCATACGAATGATGGTTTACACGCACGCATGAGCACGTACGGTACATATTCTGACACGGATGCACGCTATTCGAGGTGTCCAACAGCAGAGTTTTATGAGACACGGTAGCTGAAGAGATTTCAGAGATGCCAGTCAGGTCCAACGTGACAACAACAACCACTGATGGACTGACATCAGGCTGTCCCCAGCAGGAGAGCTAACACTTAAATATGCAAACAAATAATCAAACAAACACAGAAATATGGATTTTCTTCCTACTAGTCTAAAATATAGTCTGCAGGGGGCATCACAGAGACTACATCCAGTTTTATACAGTCTGTGGGGACGTCACGGAGACCACGTCCAGGTTTTAGACAGTCCGCAGGGGACGTCACGGAGACTACGTCCAGGTTTTAGACAGTCTGCGGGGATGTCACGGAGACTACATCCAGGTTTTAGACAGTCTGCGGGGACGTCACGGAGACTACGTCCAGGTTTTAGACAGTCTGCGGGGACGTCACGGAGACTACGTCCAGGTTTTAGACAGTCTGCGGGGGACGTCACGGAGACTACGTCCAGGTTTTAGACAGTCTGCGGGGATGTCACAGAGACTACGTCCAGGTTTTAGACAGTCCGCGGGGACATCACAGAGACTGCGTCCAGGTTTTAGACAGTCTGTGGGGACGTCACGGAGACCATCCTTTATACAATCGTGGGTTTTTTTTTTAAATGCAGACTTTCGGGCTTTGCCCCTTACGAGGACGCCCCAGTCACACCTGATCATGACACCCAATCACAGGCGTGTATTTACTTTTCTTTGGACTCAGTGTTGTTAAAAATTGCTCCTCTGCCAGCTTCCTAGGATGACAATAGGGAATGTGGGCGCGAGGTTCATTCCTTTCATTCCTGCTCGCTGCCTGGGAGTGGATTCACCTCGAGTGTTTGAATCAACCTGTCGGGACTCAGAACTATTATCTCAATTATCTCTCATGCAGCATAAGACAGCAGATCTCTCAGAAAGTTTAATGTTCATCAGTGTTCTGCTGATCTGTCATCTATCAAGAGTTTCATAATGAAATAACTTTATTCTACATGAGCAGCAGCACGGTGTAATTACGGGTGATAAAGGTGCCAGTCGTACAACCGACTGCAACCCGTTAAGACTTTATCCCAACAGCAGCTTAACCCCAGCTCGTGCGGTGAAGATGTTTGCACAGCGCCAATATTTAATAACAAGTTATGCTCCAAATTGAAATAAATAAAATCTCAGGCTTTAGTGCCAGAAACCATCATTGGTCCCAAAAATGAAGCGTTCCCTCAGTGTTTGGGTTTGTGGGCTGTCAGTAGTGGCGAGGAGTCAAGCTCACATTCATGCCCAGCATGCATAGCAGCGGTGAGGGTGTTTATGAAGCTTCTCTTTCCCATCTTTCTTTTTTTTTAATATGTATCTAACTTGCTGCTCTGACAGCGGCGGTACGTGGCCTCTGCTTCTCACTTTGTAGACGGAGTTTGTAACCCAACACTGGCACCAGGAGTCACCTTCCAGGCATGGCTCAAATGCCCCTCCACCATCCCCGTGTCCCTGCAGTCACAAGACTGCGAAGAGGTGGTACAGGAGGTCGGAGCTGTGGCGCTGTGAACCTGTGATGCTTACATAACTTCAGGCCTTGTCGGAGTACCAGCGAGGCTCACGATCAAAGCACATCTCCGTCTGTTTGATCAAAGTAAAGTTAGGTGGGCTCCACCGTGACCTTCCATAAACCTGGGCGACCTTCCCCCCAGAGCTCTCCCGCTCCCATTCTGAGGATTCGGTTTCAGTGGAGCCATGCAGTGGATTCCCGTAATACACACAGGGGCAAATTAGAGAAGCAGTGAGTGAGAGAAAAGGAATGGTTGCAATGAAGGAGCGAAAAGAAGAGGCAGAAAGGCAGAAATAGAGGGATGAGGTGGCAGCGTTGAGCTTCTCCTGGTTGTCGGTGCCTCAGATGAGAAGATTGACGGTCATTGGAGGTGTATTTGGGTAAAGTGGTGTTTGTGTGTGGGCTCAGGGTGTTTGCTGACTTTGCAAGAGGACATAAAGAGGACAGAACCTGAGCCCTGCTCGGACCACCAGCGCTGCCTTCAGCCTGTCAAAACGGTCATACAGACGGTCACGGCTCCAACCTGATCCTCCGTCCACACTCGGGGGCGTGTACTAATTTTACATCCAATGAAACGCTTCCTGTCTTCTGACGCCGCCGGAGCGGAGTGCTTCCTGTTTGATACAGTCTATGAGTGACTATGAGGGCTGCTACAGTCATCTGTGTCCGGGCCTCACTGATTACTGTACAGAACCAGAATTTTAGAACTTTATTCAAACTGGATCAGATTTTATACACAATATATTTGCTGCCAACGACCCACAGGTGACCCTAACGACCCACAGGTGACCCTAACGACCCACAGGTGACCTCGACGACGAGACAGCGGAGTGAAACTGGATCATATTTCATACAGTAGCTAAAGTAGCAAATTGCTAATTAACTGAATCTGCTGTTAGCAGGCAACAGAACCGGGCTCAGCAGCTGGACCGGGTTCAGGAACATCCAACAGGGACTAATTTTACCCTACTGAGTTGATTTACCAACTTTCCTGATGGAAAGATTGCTAAGTAGTGGATCGCTAACTGTAGTTAGCTCAGTCAGCAGTGTGGCTAACTGAACTGACTCAGCCCTGGGATGCTAGGAGCCAAACCCAGCAAGGAAACCACCTCAGTAGGCTACTGTATTCCCTGTTAGACTTGCCAGCGCTGGTTTCAGAGGTTGTGTTCGGGTCCTGGGTCCACCATGTTCACACTGACACTAGCTCATAGTGCTAGCTGCAATGCATAGCGGTAGGGGTGCAACACACACTTGCCATTACCTACTGTAAATGGCAATCAATATTCACGACAAGTTCCAAAGCAGATAGCACTCTGCTTTCTGTGTCATTGGGACTTTAAGATCTGGTGAAATTAGGAAATCTGTTGCTGGGTACCTTTAAAACCCTCCTGACTGTAACAAAGGAACAAATTCAATGTATGCTAACAACAAATGATTAAGAAAACAGACCCCTCTCCACGGTAAGCTGACAAAGAATTCATTGGTGTCCCCAAGTATAGTCCAACTCAAAGAAAACCTCTTTATACAGTCCGACTAGTCCAATAGAAGATAGATAGAAGAATAGAAGAAGTCCAAAAACCTCAAACTGAGACCCCAGTTAACAAAAACAAAATACATGTCGTCCTTTTAAAATGCAAAAGTATAAATCAGCAACAGCAATGCATTGCAAAAACCTAAAACCCAACCAAAAAGGATCAAACTCACCGGGGGTAGATCTCTAGACTGACAGTCCGGCCTAGTGTTGACCTCCAGTCCTCTGCTAAGTAGTTCTGGTCCTCTCCTCCCACTGAACTCCTCCACACGGGTGAAGTACTGCCATAAAAAAAAAAAAAGAGTCTAATGTCTTTTATCTTCTCAATTGTAGATAGCAAAGAGTTTACATAACTCTTCTGCCTCCCTCCAAAAACCTCTCCTTCCCAAACAATTCACTTCCCTTTGTTCCCTAGGCCACGCCCCTTTACACCTGTGAACCTGGAGTGGTAGATCACCTGACCAAGGTGAGCTAAAGGCAACTAAGTGAAGTTGTATATATATATATACCCTTGCTCTCACAACAAACCGACAGATTATTATCACACGACTCTGCAGGTCTCTTCAACTTTATAAAGCATTTTAGCGTCTTTCAGCTAATTGTTTTTGGTTTTTACAGTCCACAACTTTAATGTTCAGTTCATTCTCACAGCTACTGTCTAAATTTCTAGCCACACCATCAGATTTCAGTGGAAAAGGCTCTGATAAACCAACTGTACCAGCAACAAAGTTAGCAACTAACTAACTAACAGCCAAAGAGTCTTTAAGAGTTGGTGGAGACCAAAACAGAGCTACAAGAAGAATGAATACTGTCCACCAATCTGGGTCCTCCAGATCTCCACGAAGGGATGACGCAGGTGGCCACGCCTCCTTCAGATGGTGGCCAATCAGGGGTTGGTGACCATACAGCTGGATTTGCAACACAACAAGCAAACACAACCTAAATCCTCCTATATATCCTTCCTCACATTAGCATAATATCAGAGTATATTTGACACGCTTTGCAGTAATGTTAGCTTTGACATTGGTGGTGTTGTAGTGGTTGCTGGTCGTTTGTTGACGTCAGCGGACTCCACTTCTGAGCTAACGTTGAAATATGTTCACCGATTAGCAATAAAAAGTGATTAAAACATAAAATTAATATGCAAAATTCCTCACAATCACCTTAAAAATCCTTATCCAATGCACAGCCTATCATAAACTTACTCCCAACAATCCAATCATACACAAGCATCTGATACACCCAGCGAACTGACAGTAATTCAATCCTCACTCAGTAGCCAACATAACTCCCAGGACGGCACCCGGTGACACCCGGTGACACCCAGTGACACCCCGCTGCCAGTAAAGGTGACACAACATCAGACTGCACTCAGTCATACACTTGCAGCCGGTGGCCCCTGATGTAAGCGTACACACATTAAATTCTTCGAGGTAACTGAACGCTGTGGGCAGCCATACGGGAGCCAGCCTCCGTGAACCCGTGGGGAGTTATAAAAAGAGCAGAGTGCAAGCAAAAGGGCACTCCCTCTCTGTCTCTCTGCTGGGCCTCCGTCAGCTCTCACTGATATGCACCACCCACATCATGTGCTTCATATGTTGGTTTACATTGTTTCAGGCTGCATCATACAGTTATGTTAGAAACCCAACATATCACCATCTTGCACAGCCTGATAACAACAAACGTCATCTCCACAGACTGTCTGAAACCTGGACGTAGTCTCTGTGAGTCCGGTACATTGCCTGCTTGCTGGCTCCAGTTCTGGCATGACACTGGCTGTTAGCCTCATTAGCGTTCCCCCCTGCCTCCCCCTCAACTTGGACTCACCAGCCACTAAAAGTCAGTCCCAGATTTACTCTTGTCCGGCGGCTTCTTGCTCGCTCACTCTCTCCTTTTCTCTTCTTAGCTTCCTTCGTCAACGTCCTCTTCAGTCTCTTCTCCTCTGCCATAGAGGCTGCTGAGCTCCGGTTCTGGCACAACACTGGCACACCAAAAGTTCCCTTAAACACCAAAAACACCTCCCAGTCCAAGCAGTAGTGTTACAGCTAACTGAGCTAACTAATGTTTGCAGCTGTTTAAGTTCTCCTACTCTCTATTCCTCTAACAACATCCTCTTCAGTTTCTTCTCCTCTGCCATTATGTCCATAGAGGCTGCTGACCCAGGTCCGGTTCTGGCACGACACTGGCTCCACTCCCCTTAGCCCCAGGCCTGAATACTTCCTCTTCTTCTTCCTGGTGGTCCAAAACTCCTGTGGTACAAACACTACGCTCACGGACTGAGCTAACGGCAGCTACAGTTGTCAGTTTACTTCACTGTCCATCTGGAAACTCTGTAGCATCAACAGGATTTAAAATAATTTGTGGTACAAATGTTTTGTTCTAGGTCTTTCTGTGCTGAGTTAATTTGCAGTGTTTACGTCAGAAGAGGTTTTTTGCGTAAGCTGGGTGTGTTTCGGTGACATGCGACAGCCTGGACGGTTGCAGGTGTCACGTTCACGGTGCATGAACAGGATTTAACAGACGTTAGTTTATGAGAGGAAAGAATAAGAATGTCGATGGTCTTGGATTTGACTCTCTCTTGAGTAATGAAGAATTTGCTGACTGGGGATTTCACCAGATAAAGACGAAGCCGCTGCACTTCAAAATAAAAGCCCATTTGTCTGTCTAGACAGAAGTCTGCAGCTCTGCGTGCTGTCCCGTGTGGATACAGTGTCGAGGTGTTGAAATGGCCCATTGAGCCAGAATGTCAGCTCTACACAGCAGATAGGACGGAGCAGCGATCTGTCCACAGCTTACTGCACCGCTCGCCACCGCCTCCAGCCCACCACCGACACTTCAGGGCCAGTGGAAACCTCACACACACACACACACACACACGATGCATACACATGCTTTAACACTTCTACACAGGGAGCCGAGTACATACATGTCACTCTACAAGTAACTTTGGATCTAAGCGAGTGTGTTTTTTTCCTCCGCTGCTTCGCTGAAAGTGAACCCGAGCCCACTTTGCCCACATTTTGACATCCATCCCCGCTCATTGTGAAGCATTCAAAGGAATCTGTTTCTCTCAAATGCCACGTCCTTAACAGAAAACGCATGGAAAGCCTTCACAAGGCCAACATTGTTCCCCAGCCCTGTTAAAATGCACATGGAGACTGTAGCGGCACTGTGGGTGAGAATTCAGGGCCGCTGGCAGATCGGATCTTTTTAGAAGTGGGTGAACAAAAATCTGCCCCGTTATTTATGAGGTATGATAATGGTGTGAAATCCAGTACCACAGTGGCATTGTTTGCTAAGCTAATTAAATATTTGGATCACATAATCAATCACAAAGCGTCTAAATACTCGCTGTGAGCAGCTCATTGACATGTTACTCAACTTAACACACCGAGTTGTGCAAGCAGCAAAAACAGCCGAGGGGAAAGAATGCAAAGCCAGATATCAACGGTCTGTTCGGCATTAACTCCTCGCAGATTTGTAACATATTTTCAGGGGGAGAACGGGAGATGACTGCGAAGCGTCCACCCAGAGGACGGTAGTGATGTGTCAGTCGTGAACGAGCCGGTTTCAAAGAGCCGGTTCTGGTACGTGAGCCGTTGAGTGACAGTAGAAAAAGACGCAGCATTGCTATGCTTTTTCTTTTTTTTTTTAAGATATTTTTTGGCCTTTTTCGAGCTTTATTGTATAGATGCAGCTGAAGAGTGACAGGAATGTGGGGAGAGAGATAGAGGGAATGACATGCAGCAAAGGACCGCAGGTCGGATTCTAACCCTGGGCCGCTGCGGCAAGGACTGAGCCTTTGTACACGGGGCGGCTGCTCTACGAACTGAGCTAAACAACGCCCCATTTCTATGCTTTTTATAGTTTTTCTAGGTGTTTCTATCTGCTTTGTGTAGCAGACAGAAAGTGACGATGACGAAAAAGAGCCTTTTTAGCATCTTTCAGCTCATTGTTTTGGCAGTCAGACAAAGTTAGCCAACAGGCTGGTAGGTGAAGTGTTGAATATTACATCCAGACTTCCATTCTACAGATAGATGCTAACACGTCTGCGGGATGTAAATAAACAGATTTATAAGGTGATATATATATATATAGTGATGGGAAGTTCGGTTCTTTTTAGGGAGTCAGATCATTTGACTCGGCTCCCAAACGGCTTCTTTACCTCCAAATGAAGGATTGTGGCTTTTAATTAGCGATCATCAACATCAACAGAGCGCGTGGAACTCATTACTGTTTCTCTCTGCACTGCAGCTGGACTGCTCGACACCTTGTACGAGCTTTAACGTTCACGCAATGCGCCGTGCACTGTCTTGTAGTAATGGGAAGTTCAGTTCTTTTTAGGGAGCCACATCATTTGACTCAGCTCACCAAGAATACCTTTCATAATTCAGCCAGATTTAGCACTGATTTGACTTATGATTTATATGTGTACACATATATCATGTATATATTCAATACATCCTTTGTCAAAAGTAATTGATTGGTTAAAATTGTTTTCATTGCGTTTACAGACCCTTGTAACTCTCTGAAACCGCCCAATGAATGCACTAATGTGCTTGTAGAACCACTCTGCTACACAAAGCAGATAGAAACACCTACAAAAACTATAAAAAGCATCACTCAACGGCTCACGTACCGGAGAGCCGGTTCTTTGAAACCGGCTCGTTCACGACCGACACATCACTAACATACATACAAACAGCTGCCAGCTCCCTCCCTATACGTTGTTTTCAGCTCCTCTCAGCTCGACAGGGATATTATGTTCACCGGTTCACTTGAGGCAACACACTTGAGTCGATGTGCTACTCAAACTGTGGCCGATGGCCGAGCTCCTCGGGGTAAGTCAATGTTTCAGAAAGGCGAAAACACTTCTCGAGGTGTGACATGGACATGTCAGCATCCAGTGCATGGCACAGCAAACACAGGGAGCCACATGAAAGCCGGGCCGCGGTGCCCTGTGTACCCGGTTTGTTATTCCCCCTGCAAAGGTTAATTACAGCGGGGCTTCAAAGGACGCCGGCCGGCTGGACCATCTGCAAGGAATCTGAAAGTCTGAAAAATAAACACACCAATCAATCAGTGCAGCTCCATGTTGTGGTTTGTGGGGGGTAATGGGGGTAAGTTAATGTCTTACTTAGAAAGAGAGAGGCTTGACACTTTCATAATCCAGTCCGGTTCACGTGACGAGGTTACGGGAGGGCGTACGAACAAACAAACACAACAACAGTACAAATCCTGGAGACGTGTTGATGGACGGAGCAAAAGGTTTTTAAAGTTATAAGTTACACAGGAATTCCTCCACACCTCCACCTCTCCACCCAGCTTTGGTTTCTCCCCCGGGCCGTGCCGTAACTCTACAAGTGGGCACAGTGCGTTTGAAGGCCTGCTGTTGTCCCTGGCAGCTCTCATTAGTGCTATGAATAGTCAGCTATTTGTGGCTTTTTATGACTGTTTACCGTGGATGGAATCTCGCTAAAAGCCCCTTCATACTGTCGGGTGTCACAAATAAATGATATCCAAGACCAGAGCCGGGTCAAGACCAGAGCCGGGCCAAGACCAGAGCTGGGTCAAACAGAGGTTTGAAAGAAGCATTTGTTTTCTCTTCCTCCTCCTCCTCTGAGAGTTTAAAATAGAGAGCATCACGTTAACGTTAACGTTAACATTAACATATAGCTACAGACAAAGCTAGTTAGCGAGTTAGCTAACTGCTAACTATAGTCGTGAACGCTGCTTGAACTCGTAGGTCTGTTTTCTCGTCAACTCTCCCAAACCTGCAAACCACTTCTGTTTATTCTAATGAGCCACGGAGGGCTGAAGGAGAAGCATTAACTCTGCGTAGTACTGCAGTTCCCCCTCGGTCTATATTTATTATTCCAATGTGGAGGACAGGCGTGTGTAATTGCTTGAACAGGTACATATATATATATATATATATATATATATATATATATATATATATATAAATGTGTGTGTGTGTCCCTGCTTCGGTTCTGCGAGTACACAGGGTGAATTGAGAAGTGGGTCTCTTGCAGAGCGCCACGGCGAGCCTCACATGGCTTTAATGCTTCCTGCTTGTTGTTTTATGTGTCTACATTAAATGGAAACATGTGCTGTCAATAGACTTCCACACATGTGGAGGAAATATTCAGCCGGGCTCGTTTAGCTTGACACATGACCGAGGAAATCAATATATGAATCAATGGAAACGCATTGGAAACACCATTAAAGCAACATGTAGAAACTAGTATTCTGTGATTTAGCGCCCCCAGAGTCAACAACACAAGCGTCTTAGCTTCCCCCGTCAACGTCCTCTTCACTCTCCTCTCCTCTGCCATTAGGCAACTGAGCCCGGTGACACTGCCCACTCACCCAGCTCCGGTTCTGGCACGACACTGGCAGTACAAACACTAACGCTCCACCGGTGCTCGGAGCTCACAGTCGGGCAGCCCGGCTAACAGACTGAGCTAACATTAGCTAACAGCAGCTAACAAACTGAGCTAACATTAGCTAACAAACTGAGCTAACACTGGCTAACAGCAGCTAACAAACTGAGCTAACATTGGCTAACAGCAGCTAACAAACTGAGCTACTGTAACATTAGCTAACAGCAGTTAACAAGCTGAGCTAACATTAACTAACAAACTGAGCTAACATTGGCTAACAGCAGCTAACAAACTGAGCTACTGTAACATTAGCTAACAGCAGTTAACAAGCTGAGCTAACATTAACTAACAAACTGAGCTAACATTGGCTAACAGCAGCTATCAAACTGAGCTAACATTAGCTAACTGCAGCTAACAAACTGAGCTAACATTATCTAACTGCAGCTAACAAACTGAGCTAACATGAGCTATCAGCAGCTACAGTTGGCAGCAGTTTACTTCACTGTCCATCAGGAAACTGTAGCATCAACATGATTTAAATCTGTTAGTTTATGGTACAAATGTTTTGCTTTAGGTCTTTCTGTGCCTCGAGTCGTTGACAGGTGAATTTGCAGTGTTTACGTCAGAAGAGGTTTTTTGCGTATGCAGGGTGTGTTTCGGTGACATGTGACAGCCTGGACGGTTGCAGGTGTCACGTTCACGGTATGAGTCACAGTCTGCATCCTTATCCACAACCACAGCTGCCCGAACCCGGCAGCTCAGGTGTGTGTGTGTGTGTGTGTGTGTGTCAAAAACATTAGACCTGCTCAGCCACCACACTCCCTACATGCGTGTGCTGGCATGTTTAAGTGCACACACACACACACACACACACCATCAAATCTGTGCGCAACAATCCGACTACATGAGGATGACTTGCTCAGTATTACTTAAGATTAAATGAACAGAAGAACTGGCAGGTGTGTGTTTAATGGTAATTATTTACAGCCTGAGAACTTTCACGAAACGAATCTAATCAAATAGCTCCAGAAGTGAGTCAGTCTCCATAAGTCCCCATGTTAAAATGTCCAACTTCACAGCAGAAATAAACATGTTTACAGCCTGGTACAAAAAACAGTTTTGGTCTCTATAGCTAATTTCCCCGTTCATGACAACTGTACTGAGGGTGAATTTTTATACAACTCACCTGTTCAGATTATATTAAGGCTTAAAGTTATGCAGGATTAAGAGTGTGGATGCTTTGATTGACAGGTGGGTGCACAGGTGGATTGATTGAGCAACCAGGCTTCCACGACTTTGAAACGACCACGTGGAAATTAGCTATAGAGACCAAAACTGTTTTTTGTACCAGGCTGTAAACATGTTTATTTCTGCTGTGAAGTTGGACATTTTAACATGGGGACTTATGGAGACTGACTCACTTCTGGAGCCAGCCTCAAGTGGACGACAAGAGGAACTGCAACTGGGTGCATGCCAACCGTCACCTACTGCAGATAACACACTGATTCTGGGTCAGTACCTCACACAACAACCCAAACTATCCCTTTAACGGCGGTTTATCAGCGTGGCTGCTACATTCCAGTTTCCATGAGCAGGTCGGTCACGCACCGCCGGTCACGACTACCCGTGTAGTCTCCGTGTGACTCAACATATTTATTATCTTTGATTTAATCTCAGGTGGAGTCACCTCAACACGTACCGGCTACAACATGACTCACTGACAAGTATGCTAAATTGGTTTTTCAAATACTTTAATGTGATTTTCTGGCACTCTGCTGCAGCAGTAGCAAACCATCTGCTACACCAACTTAGAGAAAGAGCCAAGAATATTCTGGAAATATTATTTAACCTGGCTGGAACTTGATCCTCTGGTGTCCCGTCTAGACAAACCGCTGCAATTTAGCTTCCTAGAATTCATCCTGCAGTGATTAAGGGAGCAGGAGATGCTACCGTGGCTCTTTACACAGGATATGAGGGTTCAAACTTCGAGCTTTCAGACTGGTTTTGGCACCGAGTCCGTTCAGCTGTGTGTGAGGATTGAGGTCACGTCCCAAACCGCTGTCCCACCAGTCCACGTTGACCCCAACTGACCCCGTTTGGAGGCTTTAAACAGGCGGCCAACAACAGCAGCAAGAGAACGAAACAGCTGCTGTGCCTCCTCCTTGCGAGACTGTTTCCTAGTCGTGGGTCACGTTGGTGATATTTTCACATGAGCATCCGAAGAGGGGGAAGTCATAATAAGATTTGTGCACATGTAAAGCTATAAAAGAGCCTCGAACCTTTTGTGGCAAGTGCAACTCTTGCCGAGGAGGGATTTGGAACGCCGCCGTGTTTCTATTCGCTGCTTCTTTTTGCGCCGCCGCGAGCCAACTGGTCCATTACCCCCCCCCCCTCCTCCCCTCCGATCCATTTTCACAGGCCGCTTTTATCCCTCACAAAGCCCCGAACACCGCAAAAGAAAATGGGACGGGGCGGAGTTCAAACGACAGCTCGAGTTTTATGTTCAGTGGAATTAGAAATGACTTTTTAAACGCCACTTTGTGAAGCGCTGCCCTACTGTAAGAGCTCTGTTAATGAGTTTAATGTGCAGTCGTTGGCATGAAACATTCATTTTTCTTCTTCGACTGATTAAAAAGTAGAAGTGATTTATGGCTGCAGCGGGAGTCTGGGTTGTTTTTGTCATGTGGGCGTCTTATTATGATTCTAGTTCCCCTCATTTGCGTCATCTCGGTATCAAACTGTATTCAACATCTTGCGTTGCTGCTCGGTGAAATATTGCTTCGACTCCGGCGCTTCAGGCCTGCAGGCCTGACAGATTGAGAGTTATCGTACACACTTGGAGGTTTGAGATGAGGTTTATGTAGTCAGCGTTTTTATTCTTTTTGTTAGAAAACGTACCGTGCATGTGTCGAAAATACAAGTTTAAGGCGTTTGATTTAACTTTCTGTCGCCGTGAATCAGCTCTCAACCTGCCTGCTGCATGCAATCACACTAAATCAGTAGTTTTCTTAACAGGCGTCTGTGTAATACGCCTTGACAGTTATATTGAAGTATGTTGCACACTGTTTAGACTGCCTGCTGTTTGTACATAAGACTTCATTTGCACCCTCTATGTAATTTGAAGTCCTTATGAGCATTTTTGTGGACAGGAGTAAAGGGAAGTGGTGGCACTTATCTCCAGTGGTGGTCTCACCTCAATCCCAGAGTGTTGCGTGTTGTAAGGTTTTAACTGCGGACGTGTTGCATGTCACACTCACACTTTTATCCAATAAAATCACACAAATACTGAAATTATAAGCACACATGACAAGAAATTATCATGTAACTTTTTTGCCGAGAGTTAGACGAGAAGATTGATACCTCACACTTACATTTTTAAGTTAAATATGAAGCTGGAGCCACAAGGCAGTTAGCTTAGCTTAGCATAAAGAGTGGTGATAAGGAGAAACAGCTAGCATGGCTCCGTTCAAAGTTATCGTTAATCAGTTAACAGTTAATCGGTTAACCACCGAGAATATTTTTGACCGGTTACGCGTGTTTGTCAATAGGTTAATCTTGACATGTCACACTCACGCTATTATCCAATAAAATCACACAAATACTGAAATTATAAGCACAAATAACAAGATTATCATCTAACCTTTTCATCGAGAGTTAGACGAGAAGATTGATACCTCACACTTACATTTTTAAGCTAAATATAAAGCTGGAGCCACAAGGCAGTTAGCTTAGCTTAGCACAAGGAGTGCTAACAAAGGAAAACAGCTATCAGTAATCAGTTAACAGTTAATTGGTTAACCACTGACAATATTTTTGACCGGTTACGCAAGTTTGTCTATAGGTTAATTTGCATGCACACTCTGCTAATAGCTATGCAAGCTAGGAGCACGCTAGCTTAGCACAAAGAGTGCTAATAGCTATGCTAGCTAGCAGCATGCTAAACGGTGTGGAAACACCGTCCAGAAAGGCAACAAACCACCAAGAACAAGCACGCAATCACGACTCGCAGCCAAAGTACGGGTTGTTGCAAGCCAGGAGAAGAAAGCGCGATGTGCACTGGTCAGATATGCTGCCACCCGGCATGGTACGTTAGCGGACAAGGGGTTCAAAGAGCTAACGTTCTATTGAGAGCTAATTAAAGGACTGGCGTGCAGGATTTGGTGGCAACCTCCTCGTTTCACCCTCAGCTGTAGCACGAAGTGCGGTGGCCATGAAACATCATCAGATATACCTTCAGTTGGTAATTTTGGCTTTATGCGGTGTACTTTGTGTGTGTTGGGCTCTTGGAAGCAAAATTAACTGAAGCTGACATCCCTTTATTAAAGATAAACACCTCCAGCACCTCGACAGCTCACTAATTAACATCTAATTTGTTTAATTAGTGCAGGCGCTGAGGAGTAAAAACATCAGGTTGTGGTGTGACGTGCTGGAAGCGTCTGCTGGCTCCAGCTTCACATTTAACGGACAGATAAAAAGGAGCGATATCAATCTTCTCGTCTCAGCTTTGGCACTGTTCCTTTGACTCGTGTTTTTTGTCCTTCCGAGCTGCTGAAGCTGGCACGGCTTCGCTTCCTTTGAGATTAAATCACGTCTGCACAGCGCTGATGAGATGAATCGTAGAGAAAGGAACAGAGAGGAACATCGTACTACTCCAAACTTTGCATTTGAATTTGTTATTTGCATTCACAGGGATGCAAATACACTAAAAGAGACGCAGCACAGGAAAGTGGTGAGTCATGGGATTTCTGAAGGACACATTCTTGCCCCGCCGCTCTCTCTCTCTCTCAGCACTGGGAGGTCATAAACACGATGAAGATTTACAGCTGATGCTGCTGATGGATATATTTAAAACCATCACTCTTCCACTGCCAAGTCACTAAAATCTCCTCCTTAGGGTACGGCTCAGCGAGGCGATAGCTGTATCTTGTACGCCGTGATTTATGTGGACCGAGCTGACAATGTGATAATTGATAAGAGAGCAGAGAGCACAGAGGTCGTCCCGTTCCTCCACACTGTCTTCTGTAGGTTTCTGTAGGTGATGCATCAAACATTGATTTTTCATCATGTTTGCACCCTGAAATAATTTCAGTTATTTCAATGATGAAAAATAGATCAAGACAGAGGAGAAGCAGCCCAACGTTGAATCAACGTTGATTCAATGTTGCCGTACTCTCTGGGAAGAGAGATGGAAGAGCTGGAGGTCTTCAGGAGGTTTGTGAAGGTAGAGAGGGACGCCCCTGCTCTGGTAGGAACTGGTAGGACGTTCCATCAACGGGGAACAACAGACGAGAAAAGTCTGGATCGTCCTGAGCGTACGGGTGGCAGAGCCAGGCGTCGTTCATTGGAGGAGGTAACACAGGGATGTGTGCTGCTACAGGTAGCCAGTGGAGCTGGGAGGCCCGTCAGGACGACTATTGATCGATAACAATTGTGCAATACGACTTTAATTTAACAGGAAACTGCAGGACGATGTTATCTGTTTTTTAGTCGTTATTCTGTGTTTTAGTTCCTTATTTAAAGAACATGATGTGACTGATAACAGAGAAGTTCTGTCTTATTTTCAGGGCGTTGTCTGTGATAAACTAGAATCAATTCAATCTGAGCAAAAGAATCTCTCAGCGTTTTCGTGTCTAATGTTGAATTTACAAATCTTAAATGGCGTCTTGGCTTGCCAGCTAACATCACGTCTTTTTGCAGCAATTACTTACCGCAGTAAATGAGCCATTCATGGCATTAAAACCCTCCATCTACCCCACTGCTGCACATCTGCGCATCTACTATGTTGTGTTATGTGTGCGAGAGTGCAATTTCATTCAGTCTAACAAGTTGTGGCAAGAGTGTTTGGCGTGGCACTGCAAATACGCCCACTGTGTGTGTCTTGGTTTGTTGCCTTTATATGTATGTGTCCTTGTGTTAATGCACGTGTGTGTGTGTGTGTGTGTGCAAGTTGAGACACGGGCATCTAAACACAGCCTGTTTACCCAAAGCTGTGTTGAGCAACAGTTCAGAGGTGTGTGTGTGTGTGTGTGCGTGTGTGTGTGTGCAGAGTATCCTCCCTGAAGCCTGAGGCCAGACAGTGGCTGCAGAAAACAAGAATCTGTGTCAGCATGTGTCACGACAGACAAGTCTGACTCACAAAGTCTATCATCAACAGGAGCCTCGAGGCGCTTTGAGTGCTGATCAATTTATAATAATTTTACTGTCTGACTTCTTTCAGAGGCGTTAAAGGGACAGTCCGGGTTGTTTGAATGAGGTGTTTGTCCACGGTTAGTGTGTGAGCAGACAGGAGGACGAGACAAACAACAAAACAGATGTTAGACACATAAAAAAGGCAAAACTTAACAGATTAATATCAGTCTGGGTGTACGCTATATTTAGAATATTTTCACGGCTTCACTTTGGGAAACAGAAGCAGTTATATCGCTCAATCCAATCCAAACCAGACCTCATCGACACTCACCTGTCAATCAAAGCGTCCACGCTCTTAATCCTGCATAACTTTAAGCCTTAATATAATTTGAACAGGTGAGTTGTATAAAAATTCACCCTCAGTACAGTTGTCATGAACGGGGAAATTAGCTATAGAGACCAAAACTGTTTTTTGTACCAGGCTGTAAACATGTTTATTTCTGCTGTGAAGTTGGACATTTTAACATGGGGACTTATGGAGACTGACTCACTTCTGGAGCCAGCCTCAAGTGGACGTTTAAGGAACTGCAGGTTCTCTTTATGTTATTTGCGTGAACTGACCACAAATGTAACCAGACGTGTTAAATGTCTTGTTTAGGATCAGTTGTGTTGTCGTCGCTGTGATGATACTCGATTTGTGTATCGTCGTAAAAAAACAGATGAATCATCAGATAATAAAACATCACCTGGGAAATTTATCACGTCTGATGCGTCAGCGTGCGTCACCTTGACTTTCACTCGGTCAGCGATGACAGTTTTATATCACGAGGGAGTTGCACTGAACCGCAAACAAACAAACCCAAACCAGGCTGTGAAGTTAGACATTTTAACATGGGGACTTACGGAGACTGACTCACTTCTGGAACCAGCCTCGATTCCAGTTTTTAGCACTTCTGTATTGGCTTCATTTCCCAGCCACGCAGGCTGAATAACACAAACAAACTAACCAATCGGGGGAAGCGGTGGACCGGCAGCTGGGCCATGTTCTGTTTCCTTCAATGAAGTCTGCTGTCTTTGAAGAAAGCACACATACACATTGACTGATATTGTTTTTGCCATTTTTAGGCCACATTCAGACAGAATCAGGCGCCGCTGCAAGGTTGTACCGGCTTTATCGAGGCCGGCGCTCGCTCGCTGTCATTCACTGTCCGTGTTACTCAACACAAATCAAATGAAACTTCCTCGTGTCTCTCGAGTCAGACTCAGATTTAGAAGCTGCTTCATGAAATAAAGTCAGGACACGACAGGTCGAGTATCAGAGTTTAGATTTCAGGCTGACTGTGGAGGTTTGTAAAAATGCAGCCCGACGTTACGCTGCAGCAGCCAATCAGACGCTCAGACCGGAGCGTCTGATTGGCTGCTGCAGCGTGACGTTGGGCTGCATTTTTTTTTTTTTTTTAATACAAAAGTTGGATCTGGCTCAACTTCTCCGCTGCAGGTCGCTGCGTTATTTGGCGGCCAAAACGAACTACCCGCCACTCAAATGAACGGAAAAGCGGCGGATCGTGTCTGAATGCGGCCTTGTAGGCGGCTAAAATAAGCTTTGGTTGCTGCCCACATCCACTGCGGTACATTAGCTTAGCTTCTGTGCGTGCCGACCGACGTCTGCTGTAGTAATACACTGACTATGGATCAGTACTTCAAATAACCTGAACTACCTCGTGAAGAGATTCTGGATGACCGTTTAGCTCTCCAGAAGGTCTCAAGTGGTTTTCACCTCGGGATCCTTGAGCTGAAAATGTAACGAGGTTAAAAATGTTTGGAATTTGTTCTCCTTTCATGTTGTTACTTGGCAGACATGCAACTGAAACGCAGGGCTTGAAACTGTCTCTGCACTGACAGACGGGAGATATGAAGTCTGACGTGTGCACAGACGGACACACTAACACGGTCGCCTACTTCACATGACACGGCCCGGCCGGGGAAGGAAGAGAGCGAGGAAGGAAGCGCCAATCAGCCGAGAAGAGGTCCGTCTCCGAGAGTTCAAAGGTCAGCACTTCATTGAAGAGGCAATGTCAGACGGAGGACGTGGAGGTGAGAGTCAGACGGAAAGAGTATGAGTAAGTGAGCTGAGTGATTCATGAAGAATCTGACACCTAACGATGCTTTGGTTCATGCTCCTCTGTGGTTGGGATCTCTGTGTACGCCAGTGTTTTCCTAAATTTACACCACATTTCCCATAAATCCAACCATGTCTCACCCAGGATGCTCAACAAGTTGCTAACACATGCAGAAACAAACACATGGACAGCAGTTTGCACCTCTGGAAAGCAGCCGAGACAGGAAGCGGTTTGTCGCCGGGGTGCAGCAAACGCTCCTCCACCTGAAGTCTGCAGAGCGAGAGGGGGGATGATAATGATGATCATGTGTGATCACAGAGCAGACCTCCTTTATTTATTTAGCATTTATAACAAGTAGATCAGCAAGTAATTCATGCATTAACGTACATTAACATCTGTATAACTCTTCTTGTCAACGACGTATTCATATCTATAAAAAAAGTGAGACTTGCTCACTAGCAGCCGCTGCGGCTACATGAGACGATTATAAGATAATGCTAAATGCTCGGCTAATATTTAGAGTTTCAACAGCAGCACAAGTGGAGACTTGTAATATTTACTTTAGCATTCGCTAACATTAGCCACCATAAGCTACTGGTCATACCAGACCGAGTTAGGATCTAGTAGAAATCTCTACATCGTCTTGGAGAAACTTTACGAGGTAGTTCAGGTTGCAGAGTGTATTCCCACGGCTAACAAACTGAGCTAACATTAGCTAACGGCAGCTACAGTTGGCAGCTGTTTTCTCTTAAAAAAACAGACAAACGTTCTCTTCTTAGCTTGCTCCGCCAACATCCTCTTCAGTACCCTAGCCTCTGCCAGGTCAATCGAGGCTGCTGAGCCCAGTTACATTGCCTGCTTGCTGGCTCCTGTTCTGGCACGACACCGGCTGTTAGCCTCATAATGTGGGCCTGAAAACTCTTCCTCTTCCTCCTCTTCCCGGTGCTCCAAAGCTCCTTTTTTCTAGCTGTATAAACATCAACACTCCCTCAATGCTTTGAGCTCCCAGTCCAGTCCACTTTAGCAACAAATCCATCAGGAAACTCTGATTATTTTATAACTTTATGACTTCAAACTGTTCATGAATTCTTTTTTACACACTGTAAAATGTTATAAGGCAACAAAACATTTCTATTATTGGTTATTTTATATGTTTTTTACATATTTGTGCATGTATATATTCTTAAAGTGATGCATTAACATGTTTTCATACACTATAACACGTCTGTAAACACAAATAAAGACCAGTTGGAGTGATTTATGGACAGTTTACCTCGACCCCTCCCACTCACCGAACCACAACTCTGAATAAATGTTTTGTGTGTTGAAAAATAAAATGATCAATTATAAGTTATTACAGCGTAATCACTTAAATCTTTATGTCAGCCTTTTCAAAATAAAAGTTCATCACTTTGGCTTAAGCACAAGCACTCAAACATAAACTAAAGCTTATGTTTTTCACACACACACTCACACACTCTGAAGCTGGGGGGAATTCCTTAAATAACATTCAGGCCAAAGCAGACATGGGTGGTCCACGCTTGTCATTATACCCCTGCAGGCAAGAAGGCAAACACAAAGCACCATGGGAAACACAGCCTCTCCTCGGTGGCAGAGCTGCTCTCAATCTGTGCAGTCGTGAACTCTCCGAGCGAAGCACAAATCACTCGGAGATGGAAGTTTGAGAGTTTGTATCGAGCAGCCAGAGATGAAACTTTCCCCCAGAGGCACCTTAACGGAGAGGAGAGGAGAGGAGAGGAGGGAGAATAAATCCCTCTGTCACAGGAGAGGAAGTCACAGCGTGTTTGTTCTTCCTACGACGTTGGACTGAATCACTTCGGTCTAATTGCGGGGTAATAAATATTATGTTACTGTGGTGAGCTGCCGTGCACGTCCACATCAATCCCATCCAAAATTGTTGGATTTGTTGGATCGTGCATTGAGCTACCTGTGCGCGGCTCACACACAAACACCCAAACCACAGTCCTGAGCAAACACGCTGTGCAAACAGGCAGGGCTGTCGACGGCGGGACGTGCAGAGAGCGAGCGTGGAGGGGGCAAAGGGCAGGGCCTTTTCTCTGCAAGCGTGGAGACGAATGCACCTCGATGGAGATGAATGGGACAAGAAACATAAACAGCTCTTATCTCCTCCTCCACCTCCTCCTCCTCCTCCTCCACCTCCGCTGTGACCTTTCTCGTCTTCCCCGACCGGCTCGCATGGTCGTGTTTGCTCCCCCGCTGAGCCCGGCTCTCCCCCCGTGACCACTGTGCACCTTGTTTAGTCAATAAATAACACAGAGGATCGACACACTGACACAAAGCACAGATTGTAACCGTGTCCACATTTCATTTTTCTCAGGGTGGATACTGTTGACACTCCCACTCCCTGGTATTTGTCTGAGAGGTCTGTGACTCATGTGTATCTAAACCAGCGACTGACTATCGACTGTCTGCACATAAAGTCGATTTTTTTGACGTTTTATGCTTTAAATTTATCTCTGCGTACGTGCCGAAGCTGAATATATATCGCCAGAGATCCATACGCTAAATCTGCGTCACAGTGGGTCGTGTACGACTGTTACCCATTAAGCCGTCCTCGTGTTTACCTATTGACTGTTCACACAAAGCTGCGAGGAAGTGTAAAATGTCAGAGGAAGTGGCGCGCAGGTGAATCACTGATTACAGCTGAGAGTGGATGAGCTGCTAGCATGCAAGGCCAACAGCTGTGGAGCCTCGGGGAGGTCTCTTGCTGAGGTCACCGAGTGTGCAGGCTGCAACCAGGCAGCAACACGGCAACTGCTCGGCGACGACGATGATTTATGACCGATGAAACTCTGGAAAACATGTGAACAACAACTTTGACACCCCGAAAAGGCGCTCACGCTTATTCAGGAGGGAAGACGTCTGCAAATAGTTTAAATTTATTGTTCATGTCCGGAAGAGTTGCATTGCCGAGCAGGAAGTTTGGGATGCCATTTACTAAATTATACATAAAATATGATAATCATCTAACGGCTAAATGATCCATCGTCGGGGTAACCACAAAATTAGCTCGTCATAGTGCCAAATCTTCAGTTTTGATGTCGTACCAGCAAACAGGACAAAACTCTGACTGTCCAGACATGGAGGCTTTTTTTAATTAATGCTAACGACCAACTTCTTCAATTTACTCAACGAAATGTAACTTTGCTAACAGCCAGACATCAACAAGGCCAACAACAGCAGACACAGCAGCCAGCTGATATTACTGACTAGTCCAACAGCAGTCAGCCCAGCTCGGCCTCTGTCTTTCAGCCTTTTATTTCACCAAGCTCTCACTTTTTAAGCTTTTGAGGCGGATGCTAACAAGTTGGCTAAATGAGAGTATGGAGCTTGTCGGGGACGTGAGACAACATCATGCCAATAATTCAAACTCCGTCGAGGGAACCAGAGAGATGCTAACTTTCAGATTCATCCCTGCAGCTGTTCGTGCTAAAAGCAAAGTACTTGCAGGTACTTGGCGAGTGTTGCCAGGTTTGCTTATTCACATATCGTCTTTGAGCTTCGTTAATTTAACTGTTTATACGATTATACTTTAATTTGCTGCAGAGGACAGCTTGACCCAAAGTAAGGAGATCATAGGCGTCACAGTAAACTTAATGTTAGGGTTGTTTTCGGTGGTCAGGTGATGCAGCACTGCACCATCTATCTCCGCAGACAAAGAGAGACTGTGGAAGGAAAGGGGAAGAGAAAAGACAGGGGTCTCCACACATTAAAACCAGATGCAGCCAGGCTCCAGAGAAGAGAGGTTCATTATGGATGAACTCTGCAGGTCTGGATGGCATATTTAGAATCTGCCAGGCTCATCCATCATCGAGTCAAAGCGTGTTCATAACTCTTTATTTTTCAAGCAGGTCACGGAGAACAGAGCCTAAGGTGCGCCGGTGGTGGTGGTGGGTGTGTGTTTTTTTTTATGTGTACATTGTGTGAAAAGCAAACTGGAGAATGGTCACCTATCTGCGAGGCGGACAGGATCGGTGGCTGAGAGTCTGAAGAAGAAGTGCGTTGTGTGTGGAAACCACAGTGACGTCCCCGCCGGCTCAGAACAACCTTCCCCCCTCGCCAGCACCGCGGCCTCTCTGTGGTTTGTTTACATTGAGAGATATTCCAGACAGCGGCGTGCACACACACACACACACACACACACACACACGGCCAAGACGTGCACGCCTTCCTTCTTTCTGTCTTGTGTGTGTTTGTCTCGCTTGCTCGCTCTGTTGCATGCAAACACACAAACACACACACCTGTATTGCACCCCCCTCGCTTCGCTTTTCCAGTTCACACAGCTGGCTTGGCAGCGTTGTATGAACGTGAGCCAGAGAGCTCTGCAGATCAGGAATGTGTGTGTGTGTGTGTGTGTGTGTGAATTTATGCATTGACAAACATGTTTGTGTCCTCGTGTGGCAGGATATGAGTGATTGGAGGATGATGGAGCACTAAAATATGAATCATCTGCAGCAGACGGCTTGGCCCGCCCGCCTCCTCCTGTGTCTGCCTCAAAGCCTTCTGGGATCTCAAAGCGCTCTCTCAGGAGCCGAATCCTGATTGCAGAACTCCTCAATCAACTCCCACGTGAGGCCCAAATGGTAAAGGTGTCTGCTCGGCACCGTCCCGGATCTACCATCCATAACGGAGGAGGTCAAAGGTTTGATCCACAGTGTCACAGTAATGTCTGTGAATGAACGAGGAGGATAGAACAGGTATGCAGGCGGCTGTCCGCGGCATGAATGATTCGTTTTTTCGAAGAATAATTAATCTCCCTGAAGCCGTGATGGATGAGAGCAGATGGAGAAAACATTAACCGAGAAAAATATCTTTTTTTTGGGGGGGGGGGTTTGTTTGTTTGCGGTTCAGTGCGACTCCCTCGTGATACAAAACTGTCATCGCTGATCGAGTGAAAGTCAAGGTGATGCACGCTGACGCATCAGACGTGATAAATATTTTTCTCCTGATGATTCATCTGTTTTTTTACGACGATACGCAGATCGAGTATCGTCATAACAACAACACAACTGATCCTAAACAAGATATTTAAACACATCTGGTTACATTTGTGGTCAGTTCATGCAAATAACATAAAGACAACCTGCAGTTCCTCAAACGTCCACATGAGGCTGGCTCCAGAAGTGAGTCAGTCTCCATAAGTCCCCATGTTAAAATGTCCAACTTCACAGCAGAAATAAACATGTTTACAGCCTGGTACAAAAAACAGTTTTGGTCTCTATAGCTAATTTCCCCGTTCATGACAACTGTACTGAGGGTGAATTTTTATACAACTCACCTGTTCAGATTATATTAAGGCTTAAAGTTATGCAGGATTAAGAGCGTGGACGCTTTGATTGACAGGTGGGTGTTGTTACAGGTAGTTAGTTTGAGCAACCAGGCGTCATTCAGCCCACATCAGGTCCGCTGATGATCCACATTTTTGCAGATTCTCTTCTTCTTCCTCCGTCGACGTCCTCTTCGCTCTCTTCTCCTCTGCCATTATGTCCACAGAGGCTGCTGAGCCTGGTTACTTTGCCCGCTTGCCCAGCTCCGGTTCTGGCACGACACCGCCGAAAGCTCCAGTGCTACCCATGACCCAAACATCAACACTGCTCCAGAGAGTCATGACAGAGATTCACCTGATCAACAGGAGTTAAATCTGTTAGCTTGTGGTACAAATGTTGCTTTAAATGTGCAGCAGTGTATCATCTGATGATCACTCTGGCTCGCCGACGCTGCAACGTGCTCACAGACATGCAAACACGCTCATCAGCATCATCATCATCATCATCATCATGTGTCCCGCAATCTTACGGCTAATCTGTACCAGATCTCCAAACTAATCCCTCGAGCGCCCGAGGATCAACATGATGGGCTCTTTAAAAGACGGACACGATGACACAAAAAAACACCTGACACGGAGAACAGCCAGTAAAACTCAACTCAACCCAGCGCCGCTCCAACGGCCTCGAAAACAATAACACACAGAGAGAGAGAGAGGAGGGGAAACTATTCTCAAACAGCAAACAGGATTACAGCTGCACAAGCTTAACAGGCATGTGATTAAGTGGATCTTCCAGACAACAAAGGGCGAACACAGAGTTATCTTAGTTTTTATGAGAACCCAGCATCATGCATGATTTCTTGGCAATCTTTGGTAATCACCATAGAAAGCTGGTGGACCATCAAAGATACAATCAGCCACTTAAAGTCGGCTCTGTGCAGCTCTGCGCTCACTCTTATTTGTGCAACCGCATGAGCAGACATTATGTGGAGGGAAACCATCAACAAGGCTTCGATTCTTTCCTCCCCGGCCTGCTGTGATGACTGCCGTCTGCTCAGTTGTTCACTCAGGTCTGCTTTGTCTGCTCCGAGTGTGTGTGTGTGTGTGTGTGTGTGTGCACTCATTTAGAAACTGGTGGATGCACGGCGTTCCCACCCGTCTCCACCCAGTCCTGAAATACACCAGGCAGACACACACAAAGACACTACACACACGGGATCTATGAAAAATAACTGGAGTAATCCTTTAATTATTATTTTAGTGGCTAAATACGTTCTGAAAAACAAACTGCTGATGAGTTCTTAAAGCAACACTGTGGAGGAATTTTCTGATTTATCAACCTGCAGTTTCAGAGAGTAATCCCACCGTGGTAACTATGTTCAGCTGTACTCGAGTATTTGTTCTGATTACATTACTTATGGTCAAAAACTAGCGTGTCGACAACCCAGCTCGGCGTCTGTCTTTCAGCCTTTTACTTCTCCACGTTAGCAAAAGTTAAAAGTTATTATAGATAACCAAATGAGTTCAGCAGCTAACGTGATCCTTGATGCTAACTTAACTGTATGGCTCAGCTCCTGTTCTGGCACGACACCGCCTCCATTACCTGTCAGCATTCCTGAAAACCTCCTCTCCCACCGGTGCTCTGAACTGACAGTCCGGGCTAACAAACTGAGCTAACAGCTACTAACATGAGCTAACAGCAGATAACAAACTGAGCTAACAGCTGCTAACATGAGCTAACAGCAGATAACAAACTGAGCTAACAGCAGCTAACAAACTGAGCTACCAGCAGCTAACAAACTGAGCTACCAGCAGCTAACATGGGTCAACAGCAGCTAACATCAGCTAACAGCAGCTAACATCAGCTAACAGCAGCTAACAAACTGAGCTAACAGCAGCTAACAAACTGAGCTAACAGCAGCTAACATGAGCTAACAGCAGATAACAAACTGAGCTAACAGCAGCTAACAGACTGAGCAAACAGCAGCTGACAAACTGAGCTAACAGCAGCTAACAAACTGAGCTACCAGCAGCTAACAGCAGCTAACAAACTGAGCTACCAGCAGCTAACATGGGTCAACAGCAGCTAACATCAGCTAACAGCAGCTAACATCAGCTAACAGCAGCTAACAAACTGAGCTAACAGCAGCTAACATCAGCTAACAGCAGCTAACAAACTGAGCTACCAGCAGCTAACATGAGTCAACAGCAGCTAACAAACTGAGCTACCAGCAGCTAACAGCAGCTAACAAACTGAGCTAACAGCAGCTACAGTTGGCAGAAGTTTAAGTCTATTAATCGACCCCTCAGTCTAAGAAAGTCTGGATATGCCATTGATTATAATATCACTATTAATTACTAGTTATCATGCAATTAAATTATAAATGTTGAAGCTTTATTAACTGATAATTACTCACAAATTCATAAACTTTGTAATTAATAACTGATAATTACTGTTTTATATATAATAACTATAATTTACAGACTAATTAACGTTCTTTGTGAAAAGTTTTATTTTGTAATAACTTGCTGCTATGTGTGTTTTATTATTAATTCAATTATTGCTAATTATAAATAAAAGCAGCAGCTCCAGCAGGTTAGGACTGTATGTATGTTGCTCAAAGGCACCTCGGCAGGATGCAGTGCTCAGTACACTGGAGGCAGCAGCAGCAGTCTGTCGGTTGTACGTGGAAGTGATCCAGATCATGAGGGCTGGACTGGATCCAGGTGCAGAAAAAAAAAAAAAAAAGCCTGGCAGGATCATTAAGAGGGAGCTCTCCTCCACACATACACACACACACACACACGTATACACACATACACACATACACATATACACACACTCACTCGCCGACACACTCACAGTCAGAGCGGAGCGGAGCGGAGAGGAGCGCAGATCGGTGCCAGACGCACGGTCCACTTTTTTGTTTTTGCGCGAGTTTGACGTCGTTTTTGTGTCATTTTATTTAATTATTAAGAGTTTAATTAAATCATATCTCACTGTGGAGTCACAGTTTGTCGGGTTTTAAAGTTTAAAGTCTGTTTTCACTCCGTGGTTGGAATATCTTTCGGGATTTTAAAAGGTGGACACTTCACGACGCACAGGTACGGCACCGTTTAAAGCGACATAAAGGCTGATTTTAAGTCACTCTGCTGGCTTTTATTCACACTTGTAGCTCAGATCTTAACGCATGTCTCCCGGCTGTCTCTGTTTGCAGGAGTCCTGCTGAAAAACAGTCGCACAGGATTGGTTTTCTTTCGCCGCCGGAGCGCGCAGCAGCAGCAGCAGCAGCTCGGAGCGCTTCAAGACAAACTTCGTGTGGCTCTCTGTGGGTTTTTTTTTTTGACTTGAGTCGTCCCAGAAATGGTGGGGCACCTACATTTACAAGCGATGGATGATAGCCTGAAAGGAAAGAACCGAGAAGGGCTGCTCGACAGTCCGGATTCGGGGTTGCCCCCGAGTCCCAGTCCGCCCTTCTGCTCCCTCTCCCCGGGTCTGATCGAGTCGCGCTCCGGCAGCTGCACGACGCCCGTCGAGAGCCATCATGGATATTATAAAAAGGAGAGCAGAGAAGGCAAACTGGTGAGAAAACACGTTCGTTTTATGTTCTTTAAGGGTTTTTGGGGGGTTGTGGAAGCATAAAAGGAGCTAATGGACAAATAATGACGCTCCTGTGAGAGAAACTGAAAATCTGAGAGCGTTTTAGTTCAGCCAGAAACAGATTCTCAACATCTGGAAGCTCTCTCTCTCTCTCTCTTTCTCTCTGTCTGTGTCTCTCTCTCATTCCTTCATGCAAACCTCTGATGTTGCACTTGTGCTGCAGAAGATGCCTCAACAATCCTGCAGATTTCTGCATCAGCTGAGCCAGCTTTAACCACAGAGACGTGTCATGAGGGTCACTTGATTAGATCCAGATCTAAAACTTGGGGGGTCCAGGGACTCCCAGGGGTCCTCGGCAGGATTCTAGGGGCTCCCTGTGAGGTGACAGTAAGTTTTAAGTGTGTTGTGATCAGATCTGGACGGTCTAAGTTTGGACTTCGTGAGGCCAGACTTCAATAAAAGCTTAAAATAAGCCGTCAGGACAGAATTAGTTTATTAGATCAGTGCTTCCCGACACATTTGGCTCGTGACCCTTTAAAGTGAAGCGACTTCCTGACAGGTCGCACATGAAGTCTTTGACTGGCGAGGAATTTAACCCATTGTTTGTCTCTCGAGTCCTTCCTCTGTAAAACTTTGTCAGAAATCTGTCTTATGTCTCATTTCTGAGCTCGTTCGTCGTCTTGTGACCTCTCAGAGGAAGAGCAGACCTCATTCAGTGCACAAACTTTAATATTAACAGACGTTTGAAGGTCTGTCGAGCTCGTGTTAATGTTTAGAAGAGGCCTGCATGCTGCTTAAGAGAGACGTGCACGGATAAAGCTGCAGGAAACTGAGAGAAAACACCTCAAAATGAATGAAAGATGACCGACTGCAGCGTGTGGAAGAGTTTGAGGAAGCAGTAGACGCGAGATAGAAAACAGGATCTTCAGAAATCAGCAATAAAAAACAGTCAGATATCTGCCAGTGTCAGATTTCTGCATGAAAAGCAGCAGCTCTGCACGTCAAACTGAGATATTAAAGCAAATATGCAGCATGTTCACTGTCACAGCTCATCTTAAAGGTGGTTTGCATGATATTTACAGCAACGTGCGCTGAGATAATATCAGTGTTTATGTGTCTTGATGATAATCGAAGTCGTGCGCGCTTTAGTGACACATCCAGCCGCCACGGCTGATTCAAAATCATTTCCAGGGTCACTCCCAGTTTCGGGAGTCTTGAACATGTCTGCGCAGGTTCGGGTGGCTTTTAAAGTCTCTGAGGGAGGCCTCAGAAATGCAGCGCTGCATCCTGGGAGCTTGCGTGACATTGATTTGCTTGAAACAGACAAAAAGACAGAGAGAGAGAGAGCTCCTCTAATCCTCTGGTGGTGGTGGAGGTCCAGATTAGAAGGCCTCCTCTGCGTCGTGGTCTCGCTGTGTGTGTGTGTGTGCTTCAGTTTTCTCTTTGCAGATCTATTCCTGTGTTGTTTTTGTAGGAACAATCCTCACGTTCTATTTCGGGGGGTGCGAGGGCTTGTTAGGGCGGCTGCAGGCCGGGTTGCATAAGTGTTTGATGACCTCTCACTTCTAAATTAAAACGTGGACAAACACTCGGACAGCCTGTCTGTTTTCATACTTAAAGTTTATGCAGATGTGATCTGAAATTAGGACGAGACGAGACAAGATGCACGAAAAGCGTCGGATAATCTGTGCGCGGATCAGACGGGAGGACACTCGAGAGAGTCTTTGCTTCAGCAAACAGGCCTCAGTTGGAGGAGAAGGTGTGTTTGTGTTGGCGTCCCTCTCTGCAGCTCTGCATTGTGCATTGTACTTTGTGTGGGTTGTTCAGCTGCAGACTATTTTTCCTGGGCAGAAATGTGCTTCCAAGTAGGGTGGTGGTGGTGGTGGTGCTTTGTGTGCACACTGGGGGGGATCCACCGCCTGGAGGTCACCTCCCCTCCATTCATGAGTGTTTGCTTTGCCAGAACACACCGTGGAGAAATACCTGGGATGTTCTCCATGCCGGAGCAGCGAAGGAAAGACAATCACACGCTCGTGGAGGTTTTTCCAGAAAACAAACGGCCTGCAGACGAGCTGCTTTCAGGCCCGCTGCACGGTGATGATCGTCGGTAAGATGAGCTTCACACGGCGGCAGTGGTGGTGGCGCTCGGCTGCGGTGCCCTTGGCCTGTTCTTGCTCGTCTCCTGCAGTGGCATGTGCGCTCGACAGCGGCCAAACCGCGGCATGTGACAGGCTGTGTAACGTGAGAGCTGTCTCACAGGCCGTTGTGATTCAGATCGGTCAGTTTGGACGCACGTCAATTACGACCTTCTCGCTTCACCGCGTGTCTCTGCTCGAGAGTCCTTATGAGTCCAGAGGGGACGCTCAGAGGTCAAAGGTCAAACAGACCTGGGTCATCATCATAAATCCACTGCAGGTGGAGTCAAACTCAGAAATATCAGCATGAAACTTCAGTTAACTCACATCCAAGACACAAACACTTTCACCACTAGTCTGAAATAAAACTGAAGTTATGAGCGTCAAAAAACATTTTGTCTGATGAACATTGGAGCTCTGAACCTTTAAAAATAAAAGTTCAAGTTAGAACTTAAAGTGGTGATGCCATGAGGGAACCTCAAAGAATTATTTATCATCAAGTTCTCCCCAAAATTTAGTGCCCATTGTAATTTTTCTGGAGTTCATTCGAGGTTTAATATGTAATAATTTGAATTAAAATATCTAATTTTAAATGCAACATTTGGTAAATGACTTTAAAACGTCCAGTGTGTCAGATTTAGGAGGATCTATCTGCAGGAATTCAATATTATATTCTTTAGTATGTGTTTAATCACCTGAAAAATAAGAATCATGTTTTAATGAGCTCTTTACATCGACAGAGAGAGTCCGCCATGTTGAACCGCCTATTTTCTACAAACCAAACTCTGAGCTAGATCTGGACTTTTGCTTTTAATGTGAGTTTTCCCAACATGCATAGAAGGAGAGGGTGAGGCGTGGGGCGAGAGTATTCATTTGGTAGCAATCTGCAACTTCACTGCTAGGTGGCACTAAATCCTGCAGACTGTTCGGTCCCTCTAGAAAGTCGTTGTAGAATATTAGAAATGTTAGTCAACGTTAGACTGTTAGTTAGAGCCATATGTACGTCAGGTTCAAACCGTCCCTTTGTTGGTTTTTAATCAAATCCAGGTCACATTGTTACAAACGATCGACTTAAAGAACCTTTAAAGGACCAGTGTACTGCATTGCAACCCCCTTGTGTCACCCTCCCCGTCCTGAAGTCTCGGCCTCCAGAGAACTTGTCAAGAACCAGATTTTCTCAGTGTACCAAGCCCCAAATAAACAAACACCGAGCGCCACAAACACCTCGAGGTTCTGCCAGAAGAAGGTGACTATTCGTTCATTTTAATGGGATTCATTCCGAGCGTAACTGTTTCAACGAAATTAACAACGATGATCTTGTTTCAACTCCAAAAACGAGAACTTTTTCTGGCTTTAGTGGCAGTGAATGCAACTTTTTTGTTTTTTAAAGGACCCCTGAAAACGTCATCTTGGGTTTTAAGGTCCATTTTTTGACCAAACAATTGATTAAATGATCCAGAAAAGCATCTGCAGATGAATCGAATGTGAAAATATCGATTATGTGTGTTTGAATGTGGCTCAGCAGGTGCAAACTTGAGGAAGAGCGACAGCCTAAAAGTCAAAGACAAAGACATGTTGGATATGTCTGAGATTAGAGACTTGTCTCACCTCGTTATCTTTGCCTGACCCTCAGTCTGTCTGCCAGCTGCTCATATTTGTGAGTGTGCTCCACATTTCTGTAGCTACCGTAGGTCCAACATCTGTACGCCTATTTTCAGTCCACAGCTGTACGAGGGTCACACTGCGTCTCTGTGAACCGCAGTGAAAAGAGTGATTCACTGCCGACACTTCATTTGGCCGGGCCCACGCAGTCTAATTAACTGAATTCAAATGGAAGTGTCGCTCTGCCTGCTGTGTTTGCTCGTCTAATTGTTGTTGTGCCATCGACGAGGCGACTTCTCGTGAGGGCGGATCAAGGAGCTTGTTTTCCCTGCCGAGGGTGGGGGAGCGCAGTGTTTTTAATTTGGGTTGCTGGCTCTGCTGGAACCCCCCAAACACGCTGGCATCTCTTTGGACACGTTGGCAGGCTGGTTGCAAACACTTCATGGATGTTTTTCTTTGTGTTTCCTCTCTGCACAGCTGCCCTACCTGCTGCTCAACTCCACAGGAACAGACCCGAAGAATCGCATGCACCCCGTGTTCTTCGGAGAAAGCATCGAGGTCAACCCCAAACCGGAGCAGGAAATCAAGTAAGAGACCTTTGACACGTGGAGACAGCAATATTCTCTTGTCAACACTGCCACCTAGTGATCAATCCTAGTTCCTAAACATCCTCTCTTCCTTTCCAGGTGCAACTCAGAGGTCAAGTACGACTCCGACAAGCACTACCGGGACCAGGTCTACTGCGCCCCCGTTCCCACGGCCACCTCCTTCAGCGAGACGGTCGTGGCGGTGCGGAACTGCACCTGGAGGAGCTACAAGTCCCAGGTGTACCTGGAGCCGAGGCAGAAACCCATCAGCTACCAGAGCACCACCATCATTTACCCGAAACACGCCAAGAACACTTACCGCACCACGCTCAACTACAACGCCGCGGGATCACGCCGCTGGTTTGTCTCCACGGTGCAGCTGGAGTCGAGTGAGGATACTAGTCCCTGTATCATCTACACGGAGGACCTGTAGGAGGGTCCAAGCCCGCGGAGCACATGGAAGAGGGCTACCTGGTGATCATCTTATTTTGTTTTTGGAGGACGAGGAACTTGGGAAGGCCCCTGTTGAAAGGGAAATACTTCAAGGAAACCCCTAAAATCCACCATCTTTACTCGCCATGGAGGGAACTCTGGGAACCCTTTAGTGATATTTAGACTTTCTACTGATGCAGTCTTTAAAAAAAAGGGAGTTGGTCCTCTGGCAGTTTAAAGCTGCACTTCAATGGTTAATGTCTTATTTAATACAAGAGCTGACAAATTGGTGGCCTTTGCTCTCCTTCGGGTCGGACTGTAACCTTGGCGAAGGTGACAATCAGATCGTAGATGTCCGTGTAGACGACGCGTGTCGTGGATTTTAGCCGAGCCTGCCGCAAAAAAAAACAGTCACACCAATGCAAAGCTTTCTAATGTGGCTTTATTGCACTTGTTATAACACGGTCCTCTCTCTGTGGACTTTTGCATTGCAGGGGGGAATTTCAGCGCTACGTGTGAAAAAAAAAATTGGACCAAAGATAGTTTGAACAGTTTGTCTCTTTATACGAACACGCTTGTCTTGTTTTACAAGTTAACACATTCAAAACAGCAGCTTGTCTATTTCAAACATTTAACGAATTTAACTGTCTTGTTTATTCAGCAGAGTCCAGGCTCTAAAAATCAAGCCTGAAGTTTAATCAAAGGAAGGATGACAGCACAATCACAAAAAAAAAAAGGGAGATATTTGAATACTTTGGTTCGATATTGGAGTTTTGGTGAACAGTCAAATAATGAAGTTTGGGAATTATTATTTATTAAGAGTTTAACGCTTAGAAACTCAGTTAATCTGCTTCATCAGGACCGTGTGGGTGTAGGACCACATCATCTATAGCTACAAGATGTTTTCAAGCATTGTACGGTTTGCTTTGTTTCAATCAGTGTAACAAGTTTGTCTTTAACCTGCTTTGGAGCCAGATGCTGGAGCTTGTCAACACGGAAAAGCAGCAAAAAAAAAAAAAAAAAAAAAGACAATCAGGGGGGAAGTATTCAACTTCTCTGTCACAACTCATTGTGTATTGGACAAACTGTACCGAAGCCTCACTCATCTTCTCCAATACGAGTCAAACAAACTGAAAAACAAGGATGGTTTAGTTCAAACGAGCAATCAACTTCTCAAAATCCTGTTTTGGACTCGGTGGCACCAGCTACTCGTAAAACCGTCGCTAAGTTTGTGCATGAAACTAACGAGGTATTAGTTTCAAACTAGTGATTTACTAAAACAAGTAAAGATTTGAGTAATGACAAACATTTGTAGTTCTGTCCAAAAATCAAACCAAACCAAAAAAAAAAAGACATTTAAAGCGCGTACATTGAAAAATAACAGTTTTTCAGCATTTCATCCCATATGTGATTATGCTAATCTAGCTAACGTTATTTGGTCATTAAGTCTGACATTTTGACCACAATGTTTAATAATTTAAGGGGTTGTTGTTGTTGTTGCTTTAGTGAAATTTAATTTTTAAAAAAGTGTTGCATGTTTCAAACTAGTAAACATTTGAGTAATGATAAACATCTGCAGCTCTGTCCAAAAGTCAACAATGTAGCGCAAGCTAACGTTAAACAAGAACACACTGTAGCATCACAACTTAAAGCATAACCTCCAAAAAAATGACAGATTTGGCTGCTTAAAGGTTTGTAAATATAGTGAGCTAACACTATTAGCTTTCGTTTAAAGCGTGTAAATTGAAAAATAAGCGTTTTTCAGCATTTCATCCAATCTGTGATTACGCTAATCTAGCTAACGTTATTTGGTCAATAATGTTCAACAATTTATGGGATTGTTGTTGTTACTTTAGTGTCAGCATCAGTTTCAAACTAGTGATTTACTAAAGACTCAAGTAATATGTAAATTGGTTGATGGGAAACATCTGCAGCTCTGTTTTTGTTCATGTTTATCAAGCTAACGTTAAATCACAACTTGTAGAAGAACTTCCTAAACTTCTTAAAGAGTAGCTTAAAGCGTCTTAACTACTTTTGGTTTTTGAAGCGTGTTGTTGTTAATTTAGTGAAATTTAATTTTAAAAAATTTTCCCAAATGTTTCAACCGTGTTCACACTGGTCCAAAATTAGCACGCTAACGTTAACTTCATGGATGTACGGTGAGCTTTGTTAGCTGTTTCAGCTAGCTTGTTATTAAATTCAAATAAACAGTACAGACATCATAATCTCATCATAATCGTATAACAGAATTAGGAAACTAAGAATTAGTTTGCGTACAAGCCGTTTTTATTACGTGGCGTATGATTTTCCACCTGGTAAACACGTAAAACTCGGCGTGGAGTTGCGAATAGCTGGTGCAGTCGAGTGTTTCGGGTTGTTTTCAGTTCAACAAATTGTCGTATTGTTCAGGTTCTGATCCAAAAAACACCAACATCAAACTTTTCCCTGTTGAAGATGTAAAATAGATTTTTATCGAGCGTTTTCATGACTTCTTTTTGTGTCTGTCTTATATATAAATATATATATTTAGATTATTGAACATGGCAAATATTGAAACTTCAGACTTTACCTCAAATTTTTCTTTAAATTTCAGTTTTATTTCATTGCAAATGTGTATTCCCGATTTTTCAGTTACGGTCATGAGCTTGCGGTCTTGTTATTTTTATAGTTTGAAATACCCTCCAGGTTTATGTGCGATGGTGACGGAGAGACGTGGAGGCGGTGCATCAGTACTGTAGGATGGGTACTGTACGAGGTTTTTAAATGAGGGAACAGCAAGTAACAAAGACTAGAGATGAGTGTTGTAAGGTTTTTGGTAAGATGACGGAGAGTTCTGCGATGTGTCGATGGTCTGAGAGCGATGAGAGAAAGTTGGTGGGTGTCGTCAAGTTTTAATAGTTGGTGGTTTTTACGTGAGATACTTTTGCGTTTCCTAACACTTGATTTTGTTACTGTAAAATATTTTCCTGTTGTATATGTGGCATCGAGGCACTTCATAATTCTTTATATTTTTGTACGTCAAATCATCGTTCCTGTTCTGATCAAAGGAAATAATTTAAAAAGATGTATATCCCGATTGAATAAAAAGATAAAAGCGATTCCCAAACCCTGATTCTGGTGTGTCGAGTACATTTGTTGATTCATGCACAGTTTGAAAGAAAGAGGAACAGGTCCTGACATCAAATCCAAACTTTTAACCTTCTCAGCAGTAAAATGTGGGATGCAAACATGCACTCGGTGAAGGATTCATGAAGACTTTCCTCCAGAAGAAGAAGTCCCCACAACAGAAATAATGTTTTATCCATGAGAAAGGTAAAGTCTGGGGCAACTGGACTTGGTTGTCAGTCCGTGAAGATCCATCATCCAAGAGGCTTCTTCAGTTCTGACTGGCGGATCCGAGTATTTATCCGAGGCAGGGATCGTTGACCGGACGGTTTGGTGGTACTTATCGTTATTGTGACGACTGTTGCTGTCCAAGTCGTTTAAGACGGTTGTTTGAGTCACAAGAGGCTCAACAGAGGTGACCTCAGGGAGGACCGTCGTCCACACCGGACCTCAGGTGAGCTTAACAACTTGGACAACAGTCGTCACAACATCGAGCACCAAACCCAGTAGAAACTATGATCTGGTCAACGATCCTGCCTCGGATAAATACTTGGATCTCCCCACCGGTCAGTCAGAACCGAAGAAGCCTCTTGGATGTGAGGTGAAACGTCTTCAACCAAGCCCTGTTGCCCGAGATCTAACCCTTCTCAAAGAAAGCTGACCTGTATGACTGAGAACCTTCACAGAAGTTTTATCTGATGGTTTACTCACCTGGATTTGCTCTTCATCTCTCAGCAGAGAAACTCCTGATACACTCCAACAACTCCACTCAATGAAAATATCAACACGTCTTGTTAAGAGCGTGACGACCTGTGTCAAAGTCCTGCTGTTTAATAATCAGCGTCTTGATATGACACACCTGTCAGGTGGATGGATAATCTTGGCCTCACTAACAGATTTGAACAACATATTGTTTGCAGAGACGAAGCTTTAGATCTTCTTCACTTCACGATTAGAATATATGAAAAAACAAGTACATGGAGGTGGAGACATCATAACTGTACAAAAACAACAATTATACAGAGTGGAACCACACATGTAGAGTGGAAAGAAATGGAAATGATTGAAGTGATGCTGGATTATTTATATTATCTATTTATGTTTATATATTTTTGTTGGCACTGTTCTGTCTGTCCAGAGACGACAAACAAAGACACTTAAGGAGGCAACAAATTAAAATACTTCATGATTTTGAAGTTTTCTGCTTATAAATTTACTTTTTTCCATGTTGTAGAAAACAAAATGTTTTTTGATGATATGCACAGATCATCACTTCTGATGTCTCCCTTTTTTTACCTTTTTAATGGAATATTGTCTCGATTGAAGATATCTAAACAAGTTTGGATCTGGCTGTGGCAAACCTGTCCTTCAAATCTCAGTACAAAAAGCAGCTGATCCTTTAGTTTTTCATCCATTCTTTAAATATTAAATCACACATCGGACACGTTTTTTAAGTAGTCTGGTAAGAGTAACGTAGATATTGTCATCCAGTCCTTTGTTGAGCTCATGGGAGTTCTGCAGGGACGGGATCATAACGGACACGACAGCGAGCTCTGCAGTGTATTTGTTACAGGATCTCCCTGACGAACACACTCTGTATCTTTAACCTTTTAATACTAAGCTGACAGCGCCCCCTGGTGGCTCTTCACCATCGTCACTTTGAGGCTCGACAGAAAGACAGAAACTCTCTTTAAATGAGGCGACTCAGAGACGATGAATGGCAATAAGCTTTTTATTTAAACATTAAGGCAGTGTCTTTTTTGTTTTCCATTTTTACACTGCTATCCACAAAGCTTGCTGGTGGGCATGTAGAATTTTAACCATGTGAATATTTCTTTTGTTTTGTTTTTTTTCCTGTTTTTTTTATCTCCTCAGAATACCGACCTTTGAAGCAAGCCACATAAATATTTACATCTCTTCAGTTTTATATACAATCCTTGCTATTATACAGTGGGTTATAATAAAAAAAAAATCATTATGCACAAAAATGGTTGAACAACGTATGTAATGTTTGTCAATCCCTCCCACCAACCAACCAACCCACGCTTGGACAGTGAACACATCGGCAATCAACTTGAATTTTTTCAAAAGAACAACAAAAAAAAATGGATGCACGTTAAAATTCATTTTATACTTTTTAAAAACATATTTAGTCTGTCATCGGTTTAGGGAACAGCTGGATATGGCTTAGTCTGTTTTTTTACCGTCACATTCTTCAATTCAATCAGTGGATAAATGATAAACACGCACGGCGCCCGGCTCGGCTCGGCTCGGCTCGAACCTTCATCAGACAAACTAAAACATGGCTGAGCTTCTTCTTCTTCTTCTTCTTCTGCAGGTGTGGCGTGCTGAAGAGGATTCAAGGAGGGAGAGAGGAGGAGGAGGTAGTCCTATAACAGTCGTGTTTTCAGTTTAAAGAGGACAAAAAAAAAATAAAAATAATAATCAGACTACAGATATAGAGGTACGCCGCCGCCGTCGCTTCAGTTGGAGGACGGGAATCGTCCCGGGTTTGCACGAGAATCACGAAACGTTTCATCTACACGGAGGGCGAGAAAAATTAAAAATACTGCGAGAACGTGTCGACTAAATTTAAACGTCACGCCGTCCCCCCTCGACCTCCTCTAACCAGCAGCAGCAGCGATGAAGTACACTTGATGCCGGCCCGGGTCGAACAGTTAAAAGAAGCTAAGGCTGATGTTTGGAAGAAGGAAAAAAAAACATTTATCTTTATATTTTTTTTAAAAAAGGACGTTTCGTTTGTTTTTTTATGTTTCAGATTTCCCTGCGTGGACAGAACGAACCCTGTCGTGGGGGGCTAAAAGAAAAATTGTGCGTCACTTGGTAACTTCAGTACTGTATATGTAAAATAAATGGCACTTAACACTAGGAATATCTCATAACTGTACAAAAAAACCTGCCTGGATGAGGAGTTGAAGGGAGTCAGCTCCTGGTCTAGGCAGTGAAAAAGGTCAGAGGTCAGACCGTCACAACAACAGCTCCTAGACGGGGGGATTGTAGCGGGTTAAGCAGACGCCGCAGACGCCGCCGCCGCTATGGACCGAAGGCGGGTCGTAGAAAGAAAGATGGCTTTTGTGTTGTCGTCACCTCTTTAATGCGAACGAACTCAGCGCGAGTTCGTCGTCGAGCAGCTTTAAGGTTGGTCTGCACCGGCTCCAAAGCGGCTCCAGTCGACGTCGTCGTCGTTCACTTGAAATGTGATTGTCGCTTTTTTTTTTTTTTTTTTTTTTGAGTGTGGGAGACCAAAATTAAACAGTTTTCGAGGAGACCTCCGCCCGTGACGTGGCCGGTTTTTCTGTCCATTTCCCCCCCAGGAGACACAGATTCTTTTAAAAATGCCATCGTGAACAGACAGACTGACAAACTAAGTGCTTAATATCCAAACACAGACATGGTTAATATAAAAACAGTGAGAAAGTGTCACTCGTTTCAGTGCCGTCCGTCTCGCAGATCATCATCATCATCATCGTCGCGCCTGAAGTCAACAGGCCGTCGCCGCCTTCGCCTTCGTTCCTCAGGACCCTCCTTAATATGACATCAGCAATGAACAGCATGTTTACCCTGTAAACCAATGATATGACCCTCCCGCAATAACAATCTCTGACCCCCCCTCTTGTTCCCACCCTCGCCGCCCCCACCCGAAAAAGATACATCATTGCAGATAATAGACAACAAAATGACACCATCAAAAGTTCACCATCAAAAAGTACTAAAGGTCTCAGCTCACGTTCCAAACACAGGACTGGACTGGATTTAAAAGAAAGAAACGACAACAGAATAAACAGGATGTGGATCTCCTCGCCGTTTTCTTGTAGTGGTAGCGGTGCACAGACGTGAGAGGGTCCTCGCCAACAACCGCCGCCAACAACCGCCATCGCCGCTCTCAGGTCAGAGAAATCTGTCACTAGAGCGCCGCCGCCTCGCCGCCGCCGGCACATGAGAGCGGTCAATGTGTCTGTTTGATAAGGCCAGTGAGGAAAAGTAGTAAAAAAAAAATGAAAGTAAAGAAGTGATTTGTCCTTTTCGAGCAGTCCTGGAGTGAATGCATAACACGTATGTGCAAACACGCTAACACACGCACACGTGTGTGTGTGTGCACGCCGACAGGCGGAGCAGCAGCAGCAGTGTTCCAGCTCGTCCTGCTCGGCGTCTCTCGGGTGTGATGGACTGACGGAGGAATGGTGGAGCGGGTCGGTTTGTGGATGCCTCAGCAGGTGTGTGTGTGTGTGTGTGTGTGTGTGTGTGTTAGCGGGGGTCCTGTTGGTGCAGACAGACACAGATCTGGGTCACTCGCTGTCAGACAGCGTCTCGTACTGAGACATGAGCAGAGGTTTGGGTTCTTCCTCCCAGGACCGGCCCTGTCCAGGACCTAACCCGGGACCCGGACCTCCGGGCTGGCCACCCGAGGACGGGGAGGGAGCCGACACCGTCCCGCTGGGGAACCGCATGATGAGCGGGTTACACGGGAAGGGCGTCGGGGTGGAACCTGAGCGGAGCAGAGAGACAGAAGCGTCAGGACATTTCCTCGTTAAGAGGATCGATGAGGGTCGACGGAGAAACGGTCGGTACCTGTGGATGAAGGCCGGTCCTCCCAGACCCGGTTGGTGAGAGGAGTCCGTCTGTTGCAGTCTCCCTCAGAGTGGACCGAGGACACAGAGGACGGTCTCTCTCCGCCTGACAGACCCGGTCCTGGAGATTTGGCCTTCCGCCCGTTGGAGCGCCCGCTGCCCTTCGAGGACTTTCCCCCGCCTGCAGACAGACGAGGCCGAGCGTGAACCCAGAACAACCAGAACAACCCGGCACAGAGTGAGCGCATGTGACGGAAAATCACGTGACGGATGACGATGTTGTTGTAACAGTTTGGCGCTCATCCTAAGGATCTGAGCGATTTATCTGACCGATGTGAAGCTAAATCCAGCGAGATGACGAGCTCATTAATATGCACACACGCCACCGACTGGACAGGTGGGTTCGCTACAGGTGGAACAGTTTGAAGATGAACTCTCACCTTGTGAGAAGAAGTCGTCGGCTCGTCCGTCGGTCATCCCCGACCCGCCTGAACTCATCGAGTTAGCAGCGTTGGATGGAGATCGCTCCTCGGACTCGTCGTATTTACCCATCAGCGCTTTTCTTATGATCGCCTCCAGGCCGATCGAGTTACCGGGCGTCTCCGGAGTCGGGTGGCAGCGAACGCTCACGGGTCCTGAGAGGAGAGAGAGTTTAATGATGACGCACACACTCATCCTCTACCTTCACTTTAATAACAGATGAAGTCGTACCTGCAGTCGTCGACGCCGGCATGTTGAAGATCTCGGTTCCCGGCTGACCCGCGTCTGAAAGTCAAACAGAGATTTTCTTTAAAGAGTCAGTTTGTCGACTCGTCGACTCGTCGCTGCTCTCGGGTCAGACTTACTGAACTCTCCCTCGTTTCCCACCACGGTCATCTTCTTGATCATCTCCTGCTTCTTCGACCTCACGATGTCTGACGTGTTCTCCGTCAGCTTGCTGAAGAAGGCCGGAGGCTGGGAGGCGTTGGGAGGCGAACGGGAGCCCATCCTGCAGGAGAGAGAGAGAGAGAGAGAGGAGAGCCGGGTCAACACAAAAAACGGCCGCTCAGCCTGAGAACTCTTCAACATTCAGGGGAGGCAGCCCTGATGTAGACACAGCTCTACCTCCAGTTAAACAAATCCTGGTGACTCCGACACCGAGAGCATCCTGACATAAACGTCATTAACTATCGGCATTAGCTTTTTGTGCATTAGCTTCATCTCCAGCTGACGTTTATGTCTGCTGACATAGATGTTTGCATCAGCTGCTGCTCTGTTTACACGCGAGTCGAACACAAACTGATACGGCCGCCACCGTCTCGCCCCCGGTGTACCGCTGTGTGTAGTGTTTTGTGTGCGCACATTCAGGTACGGGATCACCGGGAAGCTGAGAGGTCCGGGGTTGGACCGCCCAGTCTGGAGACACAAGCCTATTTAAACTTGAAGCGGCGAACCATCCTGATGGCTCGTGTTTTGTATGTTGCGCTCGCCTCGTATTGACAGATCGTGAAAGCTGAAAGTGTTGACTCGATCTGCTTTTATGTCACTCCCTGACAGCCCCTGAGCTGGGTCGTAACACGAACTATAAAAGACGTCTGCAGCGTTACCCTTGCTCTCCCTGCTCGTTGGCGTACGATCCCCCTCCCTGGACTTCAGGTTCAGAGTTGGCTCCAGCAGGAGACACCGGCTCGATGCCGTCGTTTGAAACCGGAGACGTCTTGGGCTGAGGAGGAGAGCTGCAGAGAACACACACACACACTTCATCAACCTCAGATCACAGATCAGATACGTCTGTTGTGTTAGACTGTGACGGTGACTCCTACCGGTCTCTGTTGCGCTCTCCGCCGAGTCCCTCCGGATATCTGGAGCCCTGGGCCGACTCCTGTGAGGTGGGTGGAGGCTGGGAGGCACTGGGTGGACGGGTCAGGTCCAGGACCGGAGAGCCGTGGTAGGTTTGCTGCTGCTGGCTCTGCCTGGTGTAGTCTTTAGTTATCACCTCCTGTTCAGACAAATCCACGTCAGAAATCAAAACACACTCATGCCACACGCGTGTTACCGTGCTGTTTCCGTCACGTGTAACTCACGCTGATGTGCTGTGCCAGGGTGACCACCCTCTGGCTGCCTTTAACGCAGGGGGACGGAGGCTGCTGGCCCGGAGACAGCCTCTCCTCAGACGGAGGACGGTACGGACCGAGAGGCTCCATCTTCTGTTGAGCTGGGAGTCCAAAAAAGAACACACGGATACACCCATGCACGCACATGCACACGCACACACACACACACAGATTACATCCACACACAGATTAAAAGTTAGTTTATCATCTGCAGTGACACAAAAATCTGTAAACGAGCTCATGAGAACATGCTGAATTCAGAAATGTCTGCAAGTTAAACATTTCATGGAGCGTCTGCACATGAAAGCTCAAAGAAAGGCCACAGAGAGAGAGAGTGTGTGTGTGTGTGTGTGTGTGTGTGTGTGTTTGCATACGAAGCAAGCGAGCACGGCGCTAACCAGAAATGAGGCTATAACTGTCTGGATTTGCTTCAGTGACTCGTGAATGGAGAAGTCACTTTAAACCCGACGAACAGTCCAAGAGTCACACACAATGACCTCCTAAGTCCTTTCCTAAGTCCTTTCCTAAACACTTCTCCTCGATGGAAAACGTACACTAGACTGCGTCGCGATGTGACAGCGGGCGTTACTGACGTGACCTGCGGTGAAACTACAAACTCCAGACGATGGACTACAAAAAGCTCCATCTTAGACACTTCCTGTGCGCTCTTGCTGTGTTTTTTCACGCAGGATTTATAAACGTGGACGTCCACTCGGGTAGAAACACGTTAACAAGTTCTGTCAAAGATGACGGCATCACCTCCTTTCCTTTCCTAAAGGATGGTCCGGTGTATCCTCTGCTAAAGGAGATAGGAAAGGAAGCACTGAAGCTCCTTTCCTTGACATTTACAGCTCTTATCCTGACTACCGGACTGAAGCTCTGCTCTGATATAAATACATGGAAGTGTTGTTGAACCTCTGTGGGAGGCTGTGACTCTATTTCTAGTCCTCACTGCTTGTTTTTCGATGTCAGCTGAACACAGGGGGGGCAGGATTGGACTCCCAGAGAGGACGAGTTGCCTCCTTGGAGGGATGACAGGATGCTGTGGTGGTTTTAGTTGTTAGGTAGCGACCGCAGCAGCAGCAGCAGCAGCAGCAGCAGCAGCAGAGAGCTCTGGGTTCACGTCAACAACATCGTCAACAGCGAGGCGACATCGTCCTAATAAAGTCCGCCTAGAGATCTCTCGCCGTGCTTCCTGTTGACTTTTTTGTAACCCACGACACTCGTTTGAACTCAGCATGCGGCCGTCACTCGCCCTGCAGGCTCGTCGTGTAAATATAAATATATAAATATAGAAATATATATATATATATAGAGAGTGACACATCGCTCTACAAGCAGAAAACAACAAAACAAAAATCACATTCCAAATGACGGAGGACAAACTCCCAGAGGCTTGATTGAGAGAGATGTGTTGAGCGTTCAGCATGTGTGGAAACAAAATAAAGAGAAATAAAATAAAATAAATCAGCGTCAATTACAGTGAGCCATAAACAGGAACATGCAGAGATTATTTTATTTTGAAGGGGGCAGTACACCCGCCCTCCCGCCCTGTATGGACGGCTGATCCACGTCCCTCCCCCTCGTCTTTCCCACCCGGCGACACCGGCGCTTCTCGAAGGACCCCGGGGAGTCAGTCTGGTGGTTGGTGAGGCGGTCAGTGACCTTTAAAGGATTCAGACGAGATCGGGCGCTGCTGCAGCCGTGTTTAGTTGTTTTGAGCGTAACCGCCGTGAAACCATCAGGAAGTAACTTTATCGAGGGCCGACGCTCGCTCACTCTCATTCGCCGTCTCTGTCGCTCAACCATCGGACACAAACCAAATGAAACTTCTTCGTGTCTCTCGAGTCAGACTCAGATTTAGAAGCTGCTTCATGAAACAAAGTCAGAACACGACAGGTCGAGTATCAGAGCTTAGATAGATAGGAGAAGTTGATCCAGATCAATGACAGCATAAAGAATGGACAGAGTGGCGTCACCTGTGGACCTGAGGCGGGCTGAATGACACCTAGTTGCTCAAACAAGCCATCTGTGACGACACCCACCTGTCAATCAAAGCGTCCACGCTCTTAATCCTGCATAACTTTAAGCCTTAATATAATCTGAACAGGTGAGTTGTATAAAAATTCACCCTCAGTACAGTTGTCATGAACGGGGAAATTAGCTATAGAGACCAAAACTGTTTTTTGTACCAGGCTGTAAACATGTTTATTTCTGCTGTCTAACATGGGGACTTATGGAGACTGACTCACTTCTGGAGCCAGCCTCAAGTGGATGTTAGAGGAACTGCAGTTTTTTTAAGCACTTCTGCATTGGCTTCGTTTCCCAGCACCGAAGGTAGAAACATGAAGTTAATTTGGTTTGTGTCCGATGGTTGAGTGACACAGACAGTGAATGAGAGTGAGCGAGTGGACACGCCGCCACACGGCGCCCCGATCCCGTCTGAATCGTCTACAAGAGTGCCTCGTACGAGCTGTTTGAACTCATTTAACATGCGATGTTAAAAGCCTCCTGCTCTGAAGCGCCTTTCTTTCCCCCCCTCTCGTGACGTTCCCGTCACGCCCACCTACACGTGGTGAAACGTACGTTTTAAAAGCGAGCAGCCGAATGGGAGGGAGGAGGGGTGCCACACGTTAAAATTCAAGTCACATCCTCTTCAACGAAAAAAAGAAAAGTAAGCAGCAAAAGGATGTTTCTGCCTTCACGTCCCCGCCAAAGACACCTTAAAGGACACCTCGGATCTTCTTCATGGAAAAATGTTAGCCGTTAATATCTATAATTATTCTTAGTGATTAATCTCTGGTGGTTTGGTCCAATGTGGACGGGCTAGAGGTTTTCCAGAGGGCACCCTTGGTGGTCTTTAAGTCCGTAAAGAAGAACTAACAAATAAAATAAAAAGCATAAAAGTAAGAGCACTGAAGGAAAAACAAAATGTAAATGAATTGGGCTGATTTGATAATGCCAACCACCACAGCGTGCAATAGGCCACAGACTTGACGGGGGGAGGGTCTGGGTGATGAGGTGGGGGGGGCGGACCCTGGGATCCAGAGCGTCTTACCATCAGTGGCGCCGCTGGCAACAAGCGAGCCCGTCTCTGGCATCCCCGTTTCACAAGAAATTTGACGCATAATAATCGCGTTTATGAAGTTGGCCGCAGTCATGGTGGTCTTACCGAGTGCTCGGAGCTCTTGTTCCTGAATGGACATCGGTTTGTTTTGAGTCTTTTCCCTACTAGGTGTACCGCTTTCTCCACGGCCGGGAGGGTTATCCGACTGGGGAGGCAGCAGGTGTTGCGGCCGGCTTGTTGCCGAGGGATAGGAACCCTGGTACATCCCTCCTGGGCTGGCGCTGGACAGCTTGGAGTCCGATTTACCGCCGTGTTGGTCCTGCATGTGTTTGGGTAAACCGCTCCTGTTTTTGCCTCCGTCACGACTCTGCTCTTTGGCCACGCCCGAGTCCATGACGGACGCGTACGCCTCGGGGGGCACGCCTGTCCTTTGGAGGTGGCCGGGGTAACCTTGGTAGCGGGTCGGCCCTGAGGGCATGGACCTGACGGGAAGAAGAAAAAAAACGCACTGAGTGAACGAGAAAATGATCTGCTCGCTGTCAACACTTCACGTCCTCGTTAGGACACTGAAACGAGCACATCAGGTACCTAACTTCAGGTGGAAGGTTCAGATTGTAAAGCTGCTAAAACTGAAATAAAAAAGCAGTTTACCGAAACACCGACGAGCTGGAGTGTTCGCTGACGGACAGGGGTTTCCCCCCGGTGTTGTGCAGGACGCTTGGCCTCTGCTGCACGTTGTCCTGGGTACGAGGGGACACCGGGGAGTGCTGGTGGCTGTACGGTTGGGGTGAAGGTCTAACACCGCCGCCGCTGCTGCTGGTGGCCGAGCTGTGCTCCGTACCTGCAGGGCACGAACGTTCAAGTTCACAAATGCACAAATTTCTGCTGACAGCGTGTTACCTAAAAAGAACGCTCTCGGCTCCACACCTGGTCTCCAGATGGGGGCGTGCTCCACGTTTCCCATGTTGCCCTTCTCTCGGTCGCGGTCTCGGTCTCTCTCTCGATCGCGGTCTCGCTCACGTTCCCGTTCCCGGTCTCTCTCGCGGTCCCGTTCGCGCTCCCTCTCCCTCTCCCGTTCTCGGTCTCTCTCGCGCTCTCGGTCTCTCTCCCTCTCTCGGTCACGTTCGCGCTCGCGCTCTGAAGACGAAGACTGGCCCTGCATCTTGTTCATGTGTGAGGAGCCTGCACAGACAAACAAAGGCAGAGAGGATTATTAAAAAGGTACGAGGGCAACAGATTTAACCTGGAGGGGAGTTTGTGTGAGCTGATCTGTACCGGGTGAGATGGGAGAGGTGGTGTAAGGCCTGCCAGGGAAGTTGGCGGTTCCCCCGGGGATGTAGGTGATGCGATCCATTGGGGAGCCGGCTGCCCCTGCAGAGGGAGGGACCAGGACAGGTAAGTGCACCTGAGAAAGATCGATGATCCCTGAGGGGACAGAAAGAAAAGAAGGTTATAAAAGAGAAAAAAGAAACAGCTGATCCGACGGCAAACCTCCTGTTTGTCACCGAGGATTTGAGGCTTTTAATGCCGTTATGTTATAACGTGAAGAACGACGACGTCTGAGCAAGAAGTGAGGTAGCAAAACTCGCTGATCGTTCGCCACAGCGAAGTAAATCTTTGCACACACACAGGAACATCTCTGGCTGTGTCCGAGACACCGACATCAACGTTACGGACAGATTCCACCGAGCTAATCGCGGGCCGTTCTAGAACCTGCACAGAGCAGCTCGAGCTGACAGGAAGTCGGCAGATACAGAAACGGCAGAGAGAATCCGGCTGATTTTCAAAATAAAACTCTGTCGCTCTGTAAAACTCTTACCTCGGTAGCATATTTACATATTTAGAAGCACATAAAGCAGAAAAATGACCAAATCTGAGCAAGTTAACAAAGTCTGACAGGCTTCCGAAGTCGCATGGAGTTACAACGTCCACAGCAGTCCAAACACAATTTTATCATCGTCAATATAAACCTTTTCAAGTCAGTAAATAATGTTCTGAAATCAACCGTCACGATGTACAGCTGTGGTTTAGACCCGACAGATGTTTTCAGTCTAAATTTGTCAGTTTTGGGCTGAATGTTTAAAACTTTCGAGCACAAACGTTCAACACACTTCATGCTTCGTTTCTTTGATGGCTCAAATGTATGCTCTCATCTATTGAAGCTCCGGTGTGTGAGATCTATAGGTTAAGTTGTCATGAGTCTACAATCACCTACAAATACTATATTATGTTTCTGAATGAGTCCTTTATATCTACAGAGTTTGTAGCCCAGAACAGACAAACCAAACGCTGGCTCAAGTTCTGCAGCCTCTGTAGTTTTCTGCTTCATGGTTGGAAAGGCGAAGTGAGTGGCATTCAGTTGGTTGCAGTCTTAAACAGATAGACGCCACTAAATCTCACACACACACACACACACACACACACACACACACACACACACAGCCTTTAAATTATTTACAGGAGCACAAAGTTCTTCACAGTTAGCCTCTTAATTATTCATTATTGGTGATGAAAGGAGGGTAAACACACTTCAGGTGGCGGTTTCTTGACTTATCCTGAGACATTAGGTGGCGTCGAAATGCAGGAAACTTGTTTCAAACTTACTGATTGCTCTCCATGAAACTAATTCACGGCCTGACAAAGAGGGAGGTCTTCACCACCTGGAAAAAATGAGATTAGACCGTGCTCTGAAGTCACCTCCCTCCACAGGACGCGGTGCTGAAGGGCACCTTTGCTGCATCGTGGGCTCAGCGCCACCGAAGACGACTGTATTTTCTTTAAACCAATCACAAATAAGCCACCCCCCCCCCCCTTTAAACCAGGATGATAATGAGTTCAGCGCTCCGGTGCTGACGCAGCGCTAAAACAAAGATCTGAGCGGTCTGTAACACGACAACAACTTGGATTTATTAGAGGATAAATGCTGCAGCACGTTTGGATCTATTTGATGCTTATCCAACATAAATATAAATGTCGAAGACTCCAGACGGTGACGACAACCAACCCTCAGATTATTCATGATGTTTCCTCCTCCAGCAGCTGCTAATTAGCTTTAATTTAACTGCTGCACTCCAGCTGACTGCCCGCAACCCGCAGACAAATCCGACCAGAACTGGGCAACACTCAAAAAACTACAACAATGGCTCCAGAAAAATGTGTTTGTCGGTTATCCTCACCGCGTGGGGCTGCAGAGTACGGCAGAGGAAGGGGCTGGTCTCGTGGAGTCAGGCCCCTCAGCAGGTCAGAGCGCTGGGCGGCCATGGCGGCAGCCGCCGGCCACTGGTGCATCTGCTGGGAGGTGATGTAGTCGTTGAGCAGCGTCTGACGGTTCTCCAGGGCCGCGGTGTCGGGAAAGCCACGGATGAGGTAGGGGTAGGGATGCGGGTACGCCGGGTTGGGGGCTAGGTGGCGAGGCAAGTAGTAGGCGGCTGTGGAAGAAGAGAAGAGAACGTTTAACTACTCTGCCTTTTTTTGGGGTTTTTTAGCACTCTTTTGGTGGATTTTGTACGGGTACCTGGGTCGATGGGGATGCCACGGGGCAGCGCTGCGGGATCGAAGGCTAAGGGGAGTTGGCGGTACATGTCTGCAGCTCCGAGGCCTTGCAGCAGACGCTCGTAGGTCTGCTGATCCGGAACGCCGGGGAGCGGCGACTTGGTAGCGCTCATTTCCCGCGGGGTCGGCGTGGCTTTACGCTCCTGGGTCGGATTCTTACTGGAACCTGGAGTGAAAACAACAAAGTTAAAGAAGTGAAGGTGTGGCTTTTGTGCGGTGAAAAGGTGTAGCGCCGACAGTAGAGCACCCACCATCGTGCTGCCTTTGGCTGGCCTCTCTGGACAGAGGGGATCCACGATGCGACGGTCCGGGGTACGGGTTCCTCATGCCGCCTTTTTCCTCGTAGCCCACTGGACTGTGATGAGCCTTGCCGCCCTGCTCTGACCCCAGCGTGAGGGGAGAGGAGCGAGCTATAGTGCTAGCCGTGCTGACCACCGCGCTGGGCCTTCCTTTTGGCGCCTCCTCGTAGCGTCCCCTCTCGGCGCGCATCTCCATGTGTGGCGGCGTGTTGTGGTAGGAGCGTGGAGAACTGGCGATGATGGAGCGGACGTCGTGACGTTTCCCTGAACCGGCTGCCTCCTGCTTCATGGGTGTTCCCTGAAGAGACGCACAGCAGGAGTTAATCAGTGAAGTGTAGAGAGAGACAAACGGTAAAAAGGTTGGTTAGCGTGCGTTTACCTGTGCTATGATGCCCTCCTTGCCCGGCTGTCTGAGCTCCTCTCTGGGAATGAGGTGGATGGAGCGCCCGGCCTCCTTCACCGTGGGCACCATGCCCTCTCTGCCCTTCATTGGGTCGGAGAGCGAGCCGGGCCCGCGTGGCGGGGAGCCCTCTCTCTTCATCTGCTTAGGCTCCCTCCTCAGGTAGCCGTCCGGAGGGTCCAGATGACGAGGTATACCTGAAATCAGACGTCTTTAAGTGTGGGCAGCACAAGAGAGAGACCCCGAAGGTGTCTGATTCATGCACCGCTCTCTCTGAGACAAGATCTGCTGCTATCAGACAGATAAATATGAAGATCAACATGAACGTACTCCTGCCAGCGGGTGAGGTCTAGCACAGTCTGTCTCTGTCTGCAGAGTTTGATGAAGTGAGAGCACGACGAGTCAAAGATTTAATCTGCTGTATGAATATATCACCTCCCCGAGAGAGGCCGGAGGGAACGGGAGTCAGATTTTACCTTGTGAGATGGAACCACGGATGTGATGAGCATCCTTGTACGGCGTGTGATGTGGACTGTCCCGATCGTGAGGCATGGTTCGACTGATCAGACCTGACGTAGAGGAGAGAGAGAGAGAGATGATTTAATCAATGAAATTAGATAAGAGTCAAACAGGATTAAATCCAGCAGTCGTTTGTGGGTTAAGTGGGGTCGTCTCGTACCTTCACAATCCCTCATAGGCAGTCCTCTGGAGATGCCTCCCTCCATGACGTCGTACGAGCGCTTCAGGCCGAGAATCTCGCCCGGCTGCCCCGAGCCTCGGCCCTCATCTTTCGGGGTCTGAGAAGCTGAGCCTACGAATGACGCAGCACGAGTTTAACTCTTTAACGTTGGTGGGGTTCACTCAAAATGAAAGCAGTGGTCGTTGCTGTTGTACTCACGGTCGAAGGTGAGGATGTGCGCGTGGATGCCCTCGTAGACCACGTGGCCTTTGGACAGCGCCTCGTCGCGCTCCCTCTCGGCTCGGCTCGCGCTGTCCTCTGTGACCAGACGGGTTATGGTTCCCTTATACAGCACGTCAGCCGGCGTCCCCTGTGTTGGAGAGAGAGAGAGGACGTGAGACCGGCACTTTACTGTCTACAGCGAGAGGTTCTCAGGCAGTACCGGGCTATGTAGCATCCCCCACACTGCATGTTCAGGTCCCCGTGTGAAACCAAACGTTAACCTAAGTCTGTGAAGGTTCCTCAGATCTTTCTTTGAGGACAGTTAAAACTGAAAACTGGAAATAACTCATCAACGTCCATGTTCGACCCATTTATCCACACTAAATGCTTCCCTACGTGGACCTCATCGCTCTTTAGATCTCATTACCCGACTACCAGTCTTGGTTTTCTCCTCGGAGGACTGCAGATACCCTTCAGACTTGTGATACAAATGTTACCCCTGCCTGCAGAGTCGAGCCACACTGCTGAATCAAGAGCGCCTGAACGAGAATAAAGTTACCATCTAAACACAAGCCAGGCTCAGATAATTACACCGTTGGATCGATACTGTGAAATTCAAGTGATCACGCCACACAGTCAGCGCTGCTACAGACTCTAAACAGCGTTTATTTGGGATAAGAGCTATCATGAAACCTGATGGTGGATGAGATTAAGTAATGCTGATTATAAAAGCTCGTAAAATTAAAAAAACAGCTCAGAGAGGCTGTCACAGCGTAGCTCTCAATGTGAGTGACTGGATTGTTGAATTGGATAAAACTGGGACTGCTGATTCGACGTCGTAGACTGCGTTACATCCAGAAGCTCTTGAATTGTTCGCACCCCAGAAAAACGGCGACAGATCGACGGAGATCTGAATAAATAAAACAAGCTCAAAGCACAAAAACAACAAGCACAGCTGTGAAAAAAACACAAAGTAGTAACTCGCTTGAAGGAGCGGAGGTGCAACAACAGGCGTCTTTTGTTGAAGCCATGAGTCACATCACTCGAGTGTGTGAGTAATGTTTCTGAGTGGAGGTGGATGGATGAGTGGGTGACACAGTAGTGCCTGATTGATTGTTGATTGCAGCTTTTCCAAGGAAACCCTCAGACGTAACGATTTTTTACATTATCAGTTAACTTGTCAGTCGTTTTCTGGATTAATTGATTCACGTTTGGTCCAGAAAATGTCTCCAAATGTCCATGATGCAACCTCAAACATCTCGTTTACTGTCAAAGGACCAAAAAAAGCTGAAAATATTCAAGTTTGAGGGGCTGAAATCAGAGAAAAAACTAACTTAACAGCTGAAAACTCAATTTAAACTCTAGTTATCTAACAGGATCAGACGACAGAGTCTTCATTTACTCTTTAAAAGTATAACACGGCCGTGTCTGGACACACACACATACGTATCAATCCATCTAGCTGCAAACTAAAACTGAGAGCTGTTCCTCTGTGACGCCACTGATTACTCTTTATCGCTCTCGCCTTATCCTCGCTAATCTATCACACGGAGGATAACAGCCTCGCTCAGTGCCAGTTGGATGTGATATTACAGTGTGGATATCAATGACTGGGCCAGAGTCTAGAGTAAATAGATAAATGAAAAGAGGGAACAGACGCAGCGGAACAGTGTGTACCTGTTGCTAAGGCGACAGGGCCACGACAGAGCTGTGGTTATGTCACAGCAGCAGTGTTTAGTTTGCCTCATGGCGCTCTCCGTCATCATGAGTACACAAAGGATGCAAGTTTGACGCTAATGGCGGCATCAATATGTGCAGAAACTGTGTTAGCCATCAGAAAAAGGTGCAAGGAGTGACGGTGCTTTAGACTTTAGACGTGTGCCGCTCGTTTGCTGCCGATCATTTCATAACCCAACGACTTATTCACATGAACTTCAGAGGTTGGTCAGAGGTTCTCCAAAGAAAGGGGAAGAGAGCAGTTTGCCAGAAGTGTGTCGTAACGCTCGACTCGAACGCCGTCAGCAGAATATTCAGAATCAGGACTGCCACGCCTGACGCGGCGATAAACAAGCTGCACGAATGAGATCCTGCTGCCAACAAAGTAAAAAAAAAAAAAACAGCTTCTAAATCTGAGTCTGACTGAACACGAAGAAGGTTAGTTTGGTTTGTGTCGACACACACAGAAGAGTGAGCGAGCGCCGGCCTCGATGAAGTCGGTTACATTCAGCACAAACAGGCACACCGCCGGGAAACCCTGCAGCAACTCATCCTGTCTGAACGCACCCTAAGCAGGACCAAGGACCTGGACTCATGTTGGTCTGAGCTCACCTGAGTAATGGAGCCTCCTCTGTAGGAGACTGAGGAATCTGGATGCAGTCTGGTCCCTGGGATGCCTTTAGTGATGCTGCCACCCTGAACAGCTGGAATAGAAGCTGCAAAGACAAGAAACAAAAGCAGGATTAGAGAGGAACACAAAGTATGTTTAAATGTTTGTACAACTCTAATCTTCAGTCTGAACTCTGGATCTGATGCCGTGTCGAGGCTCCAGTAAATCTTCTTGTGTGCAGAGCCGCTGGTTTCTGCCTCATTCCTCACATCGTCTGTCAGATTAGACGAGCTTCAGTGAACTCGGCTCCCCACACCGATTTTCAATTGAGATTTAAGCCTCGCCTTTGACTCGAGTACATTCAGAGACTTGTCCTGGAGTCACTCCGGTGTGTGGTCACTGTCATGCTGCTGAGGTAAATCTTTTCAGCATGACAACATGTGGAGAAACTCGTGATTTGACTTTGGTGCTCGAGGGTGTACGATGGAGTTAAATCAAAGAGAGAGGAGAAGGTGAGGCACCCACCACGTCCAGCAGCGCTGTCATGCGGCGCCCCCTGTGTCGACAGGTTGTCGGCCTGCGAGGACGAGCTGCGAGGAGACAACTGCTCCTGCTTCACGACGGGGAAAGGACCGGCTGTACGGAGCAGAGAGAGCGAACACAGTCAGTCACGAGAAAGACGAATCTGTGATCTGATACGACGGATGATCACGTGACCCCCTTTTACTCACCCATTTTCCTCTGATCCATCCAAGGCACCCCCATCTGTGTGGGGGGCATCTTCCCGTGGTCCAACCCGTGAGCCGGGCTGTGCAGCTGCACCGGGGTGCCCTGAGAAGACAAGGAGTCATAACGGTGTATCATCGCTCTTGCATGCCAACATGACTACGTAGAAGCTTCTCCATCTGTGTGGCGCTCTTACTTGAGTGATGGAGCCTCCCGGCTTGGTGGAGGAAATGAGCGGCGGCGGCTCTGGCATCGTGAGAGGCCGCACTGCTGCTAGCCTACCGCCATCCTGTGGCAGATTAGGGAGCGACGGGTGGCCCGCTTGCTGGAACGCTGTGAGGCGGCAGAGATGATGTTTTTAAAGAGGCATTTCACACACATTAAATCTGAGGCTTGTTTAGGAGACGAACACTCACAGTTGAAGTGGAGCAGGTGCTGGTCGTGGCTGATCTTGGCCATGTCTCGTGGAGACATGGGGTAAGGGGAGAGGACTTGCCGACCCAGGTTGGTGGTCCTCAGGTCGTCGGGGCCGAGCTGTTGCTTCTTGGCGTCGCCGTGTGGAGAGAAAGCCCGAGACTTTTCTGCAACAACAACAACGACGACACAAACGAGCGTCAGGAACAACTCGGCACTCGGCCGGACCTTCACTATAATCCAAGACGCTTGTCCTTCTACCACCGCTGTCGTCGTAAAAAACCCCTCACGCCACTCCCCAGCCAGGGTGATATCACCGCTGAGTTAACACGCCAACATACACAACAAGCCACTGCTAATATTCATAAAGTACACAGTAAAATCCAGCAGAGGAAGGTGATCGCCCTGCATTGTGGTTAAGGTGTGATTAAAAAAAAAAGGGAATGTTGTGGCGAAGGGGGGAACCTACTTAATCCCTGCAGGAGGGTCAGTAACCACCTCTCGTTGCCTTCCAGCTCTGAAGGGACACAAACACACCACAGATCATCGCATCCTCACACAGAAACATCAACACTTTACCACCAATTAACCACACGCCAACAAGCCTAGTTAAGCTAGCTAAGGTTCAGCTCGTGAGTGTGTGTGCTGGGAAAAAAAAATGAAAAAGTGGCTGCCGTACTTTTGGAGAGTTCACAGCTGCTGCTGCCCCCGTTTGGTTATAAAAGACCTGTCTTTGTGTGGACTGGCTGCTAAAAAGTCTTAACACCGTCGGTGCTTTCTCCGTGAGACTCACGTTCCACGAGCTCACACAGTAAGTGCACTGAACTAGACTATATATTCCCTTCTGGGTCAATAGCGATACCGGATCATTTATCAGTTCGCTCTCTCTCCACGAGTGTCCCAGAAACACTCGAATACCCTGAGCGCCGGAGAACACAGACTCAAGGTTAGAGCACGCAGCAAGGACCAACTAAGTGAAACTAGATCAAATGTTACTAAAACTGCATAATGTGCAGCTCTGTCGTTAACCTCCGTGTTCTTTGCATCGTTTTATTACATCCTGATGCAGAAAATATGCAGAGAGACACAAGAAACATCCTACACTTCTCTATCTGACTGCTGATTTAGCAGCTTAAAGGTAGTTTGCTGTCATGACGGAGGTGTGCGTACCATCTTTGTCGCCGGTGGAGGGGCTGCGTGGTCGAATGCGAGGGCTGCTGCTGCGAAGCTCCCTGTCTCTCTCCGCCTGCGGGTTGTAAGGCTGCTGTTTGCCCGGCTGGCCTGAAAGCTGCTGCTGCTGCTGCTGCTGCTGCTGTTTGACCTCCTGAGAGGACTCCCCGTGAGCCATGGTGATCTGCTGCTGGTACAGCGCCAAAGCGTGGGGAGGCAGCGCCGCCTTGCCGCCTCCACCACCACGCTGACCGACCTGCATGGAGGCTTCAGGCATCTAAAAAAACAACAACAAGAGGATGAGAGGGAAGGAAAAAAGGTTATAATCCCCGCTGCTAGCTGGTGTTTGACATATGGTCAGCCACATACAGGATCTGATAAACACGAGAGCTAATAAGCAGCTCTTATTTCTTGTAAGCTAAAGTTTCCCCTAATACCTGGGATCTCATTTCTTCTCCACAAAGCAATCTATCCCATCACCCTCCATCTGGCCAGCTTATCTTATACAAATATTACTTAACAATTTCACCTGCTACGCTGTTATCTGTGTAAGCAGAGAGATGGGGATAATGCTGGTTGTGTTTCAGGGCTAAAGAGAGGCGAGACGCTCTTCACTTTGCTGTTTTAGGCGCACAGAGTTTAACTAGTGACTCACGATGGGCGGTATAGCAGCGGCTCTCTGTTTGAGCTGCTTCAGGTCCATGGGCTTCTGCAGCGGGGAGGAGATGACGCCGTCGTGAGTGTAGTTCAGCAGGCTCGGCCGTGGAGAGGTCATTCTGCAAACAGACAGAAACATGATCAATAAACCTGGAAAGAAAGAAAGAAAGAAAGAAAGAAAGAAAGAAAGAAGAACAGCCAAGAGGGTCGTTTTTATCCCTCGTGCTGCAACAACACGTCGTAAAAACGTCATTTCTAGAAGCAGCTGAGTTATTTTTTATCTATTTTTTGAAATAATAAATAAGATTTCACAAAATATCTATTTAAAACTCAACTGAGTGATATGATTGGTCAACTAGGCATTTAAAAGGTGCTCAAATCAGCAGGACAGCACACCCGACTCTCCACAGTCAACTTTTAACAAAGTAATAATCTGAATTTCTTAAATGAATATTCTGTTCTGATCACATCCTCCATCAGCTGTGATGGTGAGCCGCCAACACGGCACCATTAGCTTAAAAATAAACGTGACGTTCACAGACTTAGGAGCCAAATCTGTGCATGGAAAATGATCTTATTCAGCAGATATCTTCGTCACTAAAAGACGGAACTAGCAAAGCAGTTTAATGTATATATGTGATACGTGGATGATCCACGTCTCTGCCGATATTTAGATTAACAGAGAGGCGGAACAAACGTCCAACGTGACGGCTGCCAGTGCCGCATATTTTTGGCTCTGTCCTTTCTTTATAACCGGGCCAGTCAATTCTGATTTCAGGAGGTCCGGATAGAGAAAAGTGCTCGTGTTCAGGTTCTGCAGCGTCATCCAGGACCCCCAAACTCTGTCCGGTCCGGTCCCTGGATCCGCCTATTAGTGACCTGTGCTTTCTACTGTCATTGGTTGTGACTGTTCGTTTCTAAATGACGTATAAATGATCATATTTTCTCTCTCATAGTTCACTCGATGATTAATAAACACTTTTTTTTTTTTAAGGAAAAGTCACGAACTGAGAGATGAAGGAAGTTTTATTTTGAAAGAGTTACCGTGACGTTTCAAGTGTTAAAGGGCCAGTGTGTAAGATAATATTCATAACTATGATTTGATGCACGTATAATCACCTGAAAATAAGAATATTTTTGTTTTTTGTTACCTAAAAATGAGACTTTTATATCTACAGTGGGAGCTGGTTCTCCTCCATGACTCTACACTAGGCAGAGGGTGATGTGAGGAGGTTGCAATGCAGCGATCACACCCCTTAGATGCATCTAAATCCAACACACTGGACCTTTAAAGTCTGTCGGACGGGTGTGCGATGAACTGCAAGTAAAAAATCCACATCAGTGTGTCGCACATCTGTCGAAAACACACACTCTGAATCACAGACAGACACACACTTTGATGCACGCACACACACACACTCCCCTCCCTCTCTTTGTTTGCTTTGGCAGAGAGGGCAGCGTTTCCCTCGGCTCTGCCAGTACATGTAGTCTGCTGTCATGGAAAAAAAAATTGAACAAATACCGTGCAAACACGACTAATCACTCCTCCCACGCACTTTGACACCCATTTCTTGTGGCCTCGTTCACACACACACACATATATACACACACACACACACACACACACATATATATATACAGTACTTTCTCATTCATACAAATCTCTGGCTGATAGAAAAGAGCAGCCTGCGGTGTACACATAAGTGGCTTGCCAAATATGGCTCCACTGCTGTACAGTGTAGCTAGGCAACTAATAACACTTGAAAAGGCTCGCTGCTGTATTTTCTGAGCGCGCTGTGGTGGACCAGAGAAGTAGGACACCATGTAAGCCGCACAACACCAGTAATTCTTACCTGCTCTTCTCCGTGTTGTCCGTCTCCTCCACTTCATCGGCGCTGCAAGTGGCGCTGGAGTCGCTGTCCCCGTGGGAGCCGGTTTTGGCCCCGTGGTCCTTCTTGGAGCTCTTGGTGGAGCTCTTCACGTCCTCCGTCTCTGCTGTGGGAGGTTTCTTATCTGCGGCGTCGCAGGGCGGCGTTGGCTGCTCTTTGCTGGGCTCCCCCATCTCAGTCTTTATCTCCTGCTTGATGGCCGAGTCTGCGTCTTCCTTGACGGGAGGTTTCTCGTCGCCGGCCTGGCCCATGTCGGACCCGGACGCCTCCTTGTCCCCGCTGTTGGAGCTGGCCTTTGACCTGCCCGAGCCGTCCTCCTTCGCCTTGCTGTCCTCGGACGAGTGCGGCGAGGGCAGGCTCTCGGTGTCGGAGCTGTTGTTGGCTCCACCTGGCAGGACGAGAGGAAACACAGATCAGAAATCTTTGTGTAAATCACGTTAGATCTCCTTTTTTCTTCCATCTTTTGCCCGTCGCTTTCTGCTAAACCAGATTCTTCACAGTGCCAGTCTTCTGCCTAATCAGGTTTCAGCGGACAATAAGGAGGAACACAAAACCAATTGGGATGATGGACGAAATCCCCCCCGGGCTTCAGAGCTCTATTGTGGGAGTCCAGTCTACTTCTATCAAACTACAGCGAGGCTTCAGGATACTTTAACTCTGCTTCAAGCCAGCAGGGAGTCACTTTAATATACCTGCATCAAATACAACCTTTACAAAGACACTGGAGCACTAAAAGGGCCAGTGCGGACGGTTTATCGAGGTATCTAGAGGTGTAGCTGCTGATTGCAACCCGGGTGCATCACCCTCTCTGTCGTACTGAAACTACAGCGGCCACAGAACACGTGAAAAATACAAACAGTCGCCTCTAGAGCAGAAAAACTCATCAAATACACAATATATATGACACAACAGGTACTGCTCTAGTGTTGTGTCTAAGCTGACCTGTGCAGTTTAATGGTTTAACGTGTCGTCGAAGTCAGGTGACGTCGTATAAAGGGCAAAATATGAGAAGTCCAGTACAACAACAACACTAACTACGACCTCAATGATATTACAGTTGATTTAAACGCTCCAAAAACAAAAACTAGCTGTGAAATTCTGGCAGTATTCGATGATGAGGTGTACCTAATATCAACACAACCGTTCAGAAGTTTTTATTTTTGGCTCTGAAAGAAAAATGAAATGATTCAAACTTCCATTTAGTCCTCACAGAATACTTTAAATCTGTAAGTGACCCGAGATCATGACTGAACCACGACGATACAGCCGAGCTCCAGATATTCTTTGGACCTTCTGCAGGTTTAAACTGTTTAATCTGTCAGTCTGTACATGTTCAGCTGAAGACCAGACTTCTACTTTTATTCTGAAGTTTCAAGAACAGCTTTGCAAACATGTCTGTTAATTCCAGATTGTTTTCGGCATCATTGTTCGCCTGACACTGAAATATTATTTTTATTAGTTATTTTTAACCAATGCTGGCTGATTTCTTATAATCATATTTGAGGATATTTTTGTCTCTTTTTTACTCTGCCAGTCATCAGTTTGGTTGAATCAGTGTACAACCTTGTAAAAAGGATTTTCTACAAAATAAAACATAAAGACCGGCCATCTGACTAGACTGAGCAGGAGATTCCAAACTTTAAATCATCATTTTACATAATTAAATTCTGATAACACTGAAAGCTCAAGAAGATGAACTCCTCAGTTATAACTGCAGGTATAAGGATGTATGGATGTTTTGATAATTAGCATTATGCCTCGTGAGCTCGGCGTACCTTCTCCGTCTTCGGGGGCCTCCTCTTCATTGCCGCTGGCTCCTGAGCCCTCCATTTCCTCCTCCTCCGCTGTGTACGGGGCGCTGGCCTCCTCATTCTGCGGGGTTTTGCCCCTCCGACGGGCCTTTCGCTCCTTCTCCTGGGTCAAAACAAACACACACTAAATAAAAACAGCAGAGGGAGCGGAGATGTTCCGACGCAGAGGAAAACCAGACGCGAGTCTGGAGCGGTGTCACGCACAGAGAGAGCAGGAGTGACTTCACTTTGTCAGCGCTACAGCTTCGAGCTTCTTACCGATTTCATTTTATGCTGCTGCAGAATCTCGTCCAGTTTCTGCCTCTTCTTGTAGTTGAAGTAGAAGTTCTTGCACTGTGACACGGTTTTTGATCCCACCATCTTGGCGATGGCGGACCAATTCCTACCATACTGGAGAAGGCCTGGAATAAACAGAAGGACAGACAGAGGGGTTAGAACTCGAGCTGTGATGACTAACACAGTTTTCAACTGTTAAAATTAATCAGCCAGCTGTTGGTAGTGTTGCAGAGGAGGTCCTCTCTGAAGAGCTGGAGGTCTTCAGGAGGTTTGTGAAGGTAGAGAGGGACGCCCCTGATCTGGTAGGAACTGGTAGGACGTTCCACCAACGGGGAACAACAGACGAGAAAAGTTTGGATCGTCCTGAGCGTACGGGTGGCAGAGCCAGGCGTAGTTCATTAGAGGAGGTAACATATGTCTGTATGAGGACGTTCAAGAACCGGAGACTACTTTGTAGTCAGCGTTAAAGATTTGAATTTAATGTGGGCTGCCACAGGTAGACAGAGGAGCTCGATGATTGAAGAGCAGGCGAGCCGCCACGTTCTGGATCATCTGAAAGGATTTCACTGTGCAGGCTGGGAGGCCCGTCAGGAGGACGTTAGACATGACCACAGCCTGCATCAGGAGCTGGTTTAGTGGCATCTAGTGGCGTAGTTGCTGATTGAAACCCCTTGCAGCACCCTCTACTTCCTAGCACGACTACAAAATGTTTGGAAGTCTGTATCCAGAGTCAGAGTTTAGTTTGTCTCTTCTGGGCTACTGTAGAAACATGGCAGACTCCATGGAAGAGGACCTGAAGTCTCATTCTAAAGTTATTTTCTGGTGATTAAACAGAGTTTGTCTTCTGTAAATAAAGCCCTCCAAATGTGACACACTGGACCTTTAAAATAATCTGCATTCATTTTGATAATTGATTAATTGTTTGAGTAACTTTTAAAGGTAAAAAAGTGAAAATTCTCTCATTTCAGCTTCTTAAATTAAATAGTTTCTGGTTCCTTTCGTCCTGCATCGACAGTAAACTGAATATCTTTGCGCCGTGGACAAAACAAGACATGTCGTGGACGTAACTTGCAGCTCTTGATAAGTTAGAAACAAAGACAGGCCGACAGAGATGACGTGCAGCCTCGCATGACTACCTCACCTCTGCGCTCCGTATCGCACGATATTGTCTGTGCAGCTGTAAAAGAAAATTATGCAGGCCGAGCAAAGTGCACTCGCTGTAAAGGTCGTACGTTTAACGGCTATTTTGGTTTATGTACTACGGACAATATGTATCTCTAAACATCGTAAACATCTGGCTCTGTACAGCTGGCACAGTCCCTGAAGCAGCGTGGCCTGATGCCATTAGCCAAAGAGGAGGACGGAGGAGGAGTGGTGGAGGTGGTGGTGGTCAGTCATACCGATGACATCACTAACTCCCCTCCACCGGGGTCACTCTGTGTCACACTCTGACTGACTTTGATGTGACCCATTTCCAAGAAAACCCCGCTGCTGCTGCTGCTGCACCCGCTCGACCACATGATTGTGCCTTACACAAGAGTCTACAGGCACCCGCTGGGCCCGAGGTGTGATAGATCAACCTGTCACTGAGCGCACACACACACATAACACACATAACACACACATAACACGACCGCTCAGTGTGTGTGTGTGTGTGTGTGCTAAAACGAGACGTGGAGTGTGTAAAGTGGAAGTGAGTGAGAGAGATAGATAGTGTAGAGTTTGCTCCGGTGTCCCTCCACCTCCTCCTCCTCCGTCAGAGTCTGCTGTTAGCTAAAGGCAGCTCATTAACAGTGTGTGTTGTAAGAGGCTTAGCTTACACCACCCACTTGTTTTCTGTGCCAGCCTGACAGGTCCTGGCAACGGGACAGCCTCTCAAAGGGTTGTCAAGGTGGGGGTTGGTTGGTTGGTGGTGTTATTAACCGGCAAAGAGCCAACACCTCCTGGGATAACCTTGGACATGAGTTCAGAGGTCTCTGCATCTCATCACTTAATGGAGGCAGTGGGACAACGAGCACAAGTCGGAGCCAAAGGAGAGGAAAGGACGTCTGTTTACAGCCCCGATACCGACGCTGCTCTATTAATGAGTAATCGGCGTGATAAAAGCTCATCTATTATAGATAGAAACGTCCAAATCGTGCAGCTGCACGGCCGTATCTGTGATATTTCATCTCTAAAAGTCAAACATGCTAAACAACTTTGGCTCCAGCAGACAAGCACAAAGGTGATCTCCAAGTCTGAGCTGCCGGCGTCTTAAAAGCTGCAACCTGTCCAGTGTTAAAGTGGAGGAGCTGAAATATTCATCCATGTCGCTGAAACACATTCAAAAAGCTCAGAGTGCTCCAAAGAGAGCCGAGGACACGTGAGCGACACCGATTAACCTTTTTACAGCCACACACACACACGTGTGCAAACACAGACACAAACAGTGGCATATATTTTCACACACACACACTCAAACAAGTAAGACAAACAGTGCACCCGGTGAACCTGGAGCGGGAACAATGCAGCTCATTTACTCAAAGTCAAAGGTCGCGATTTCATCATAACGCGAGAGCACACGGAGCACGATCCCGAGCAGCTCGAGGGGTCGACTCGAGGGGGCCTTTAGTTGCTGGAGCAACACACATGGTACACAAAAACATCCAATCAGCAGCGGCAATACTGAAGCAGGTGGTAGCCTCACACCCAATCAGGATCACTGTATTCCCCCCGTTAGCTCCTCCCAGAGAAAGTCCAATCAACACCTGGTGCAGCCAGAAAAGCGGTTGTTCCTGCTTTGGTCACGTGCCTGTCACTCCGGCCGCCGTCTCGTTGGGTTAACACTTATCAGACGGCGTGATCTCTCTGGAGGGCCGGCCGGCCGGCGGGAAGCTCTTCGGGGCTGGGCCTTTCCGATCCAGAGCGCAGGAGATGAAAACTGCTCTCTCTCGTCTCGGCGCTCCTCTTCCTGCCAGCTGGCTTGATACTTGAGCCGGTGTCAGGTTGACGTGCTCCAAAACAGCACATGCTCCTGCCCTCCTTTCCCCTCTCTCACTGTCTCCTCTCTCTCTCTGTTCACTCTCTGCTTCGGTTTTTAGAGTGCTGGTGCGCTCGTCTCTGCCGTGTCTCTCCCCAATGGCGGTCGTCTGGGAAGACTTCCACAGGAAAGTGGGACTGTGGGGCGGTGCTATGTGCTCTCTCTCTCTCTCTCTCCTCATCTGATCTCTCCTCTATCTCTCTTTTTCCCTCCCTCCCTCTCTCTCTCTCTCTCTCGCTCAGTCCGTCCCTCCCCCCCTCTCTACCTCAGTCTGCCAGCAGGCATCGCAGCACGCACACACAAACGCATGAGTGAGTACACACTCGGTCGAACTCTCTCTCTCTCTCTCGTTAATACTCTAGCACACAGACGCAAACACACACTCAGGCAAGTCCAAGAGTAAACACAGAGAGAGAGAGAGAGAGAGAGAGACAATGGAGGAAGGGAAAGGATACAGAAGTGGAGAGTAAGCAAAGAGAGAAGAGACGAATGGGGGAGGGACAGCAGAGAGAGAGAGAGAGAGAGAGAGAGAGAGAGAGAGAGGGAGTTGATGTTGATACCATGAGAAAGCATAAAGGCTTTCACATTTTTCCTGACTGACCTGCTTTTCATCTTGAATGTGACCTCTCTCTCTGGTCTGTAACAACACCGAGAGAGCGAGAGAGCGAGGCGAGGGGGGGGGGGCAGACAAAGTGAGTGTGTGTGTGTGTGTGTGTGTGTGTGTGTGTGTGTGGAGGGGTGAAAACAGAGAGGCACTACTTGCCAACTCTTCCACTCGCTCTTGCCAATCTGGGCCCGTTGCCACATCTCTGAATCCGAAAGAGACGGAGATAGAGCAACAGTGAAAACAGAAATACTGTGCTCTTCTCTACCTGCTGCTCCTTTAAATGGCTTCTTCCAGCAGAGCAGAGCAGGGCAGAGCAGAGCAGGGGCCATTATCCAGCTGCCTGCCTGCACCCGAGCAAAGCCTGGCAGATTAGTGCACTTACATAAACGCCAGCCAAGAATGGCGCACATGCAAACACACACACGCACACACACACAGACAGGAGCTGGTGGGTTTGAGAGAGAGGCTTTGCAAAGATTGGCTGCCCCTTGTTCGAGGTACAAGACAAAAGTGATCCATCTACCGCCGTCCTCGTGGAGCTGCTGCCACGCTGGAATGTCGGACGTCCTGCCAGCCCGCTAGAAATGTCATTATTCAGATCTGTTTACCTCGAGGGGATCAACACATTAGCATCGGGACACCTAAGCCTCTTTAGGACGTATACATGTCAGGCACCTGGCGAGGAGGGGGGAGCACCTTGAGGAGCTTACGATGGAAGTGGGAGAGAGAGGGGTGGGGTTGTGATCTTGAAAGTTCTTGGAGGGGGAATCCCTCCTGGCAGGTGTGGCGGGGTTTGGTTTGTTAGAACTGATGAAAAATGGCAAGAGGAGACTCCCTCCTTCCTCTCCGGCCTCTCTCGGCTCTGTGGTTGCGGTTACATAAGCCCTTCATAGAAGAAGAAGAAGCCCCCCGCTCCCACCGAGCTGCCAGGCTAATCCTCCGGGATGGAGAGCCCCCCCCCCACTAATCCTGCTGCAGGAGAATGGAACTGAAGACATTAACCGGGATTACTACACGGGGCCGCGTTCAGCGCCAGAGTTATTGCAAAATAACCCCTTAACACACAAACCCCTCCAAAAAAAACTGTGCAGACACACACACACACACACACACACACACACACACACACACACACACACACAGCACGAGACAGATGCCGTAACGTGGTTTCAGAATCACTATGCGAGCGGCACTTCATCTCCTGTTGATCGCAAACACAGAGGCAGGGAGGGAGGGAGCACAGGTTAAATTAGTCAGAAGCAGAACTGAGAGTGGCATAGGGCCGGATGACACATCATTTACAAATGGCCACGAACCGGCCGAGTCGAGTCGCAAGCGGAAAACAGGACGGCGCTTCAACGTTCTTTTTTTTTTAACTCAGAGGTGAAGACGAGCTTAAATATGAACCAATAACTGATATCTGACCGTCAATCTGAGGCAGCCGATCGGCGGGGAATCCCTGTACGTGTTAGAAACTGACACGGCGAGGCGTTCGTTACATCAGTAACTCCATCTGCACCACACAAACACACACCGAGGACACGGAGGCTGGTGCTAGGAAAATGGGCAGCGTGTCAGTGACCTCTGTGAATGAGCCATAGGCTTCTTGGTAATCTTCAGTCAGAGACAATAAACAGGCCGAGTTAATGACTGCTGGCTGATAAGAGGCAGACTTTTACAGCCTGGCTTGATAAAAAAGAGAGAGGCTGCCTTGACCCAGAGAGAGAGAGAGAGAGAGACGAAGGAAACGGCTCCAAAGAGCTACAGATCCAGTCCAGACACACACACACACGCACACACACACACACACACACACACATATAGCCACAACCTAGCAGCACAGCACGTGGCGGTTTGCTGCCTCACTAACAGGAAGTCACAGCCACATCACTTGTCTTGTCTGTGCAGAGTGGCCCGAGCTTCTTTCTGTCTTTTTAACCCAAACACACACACACACACACACACACACACACAGGCACCAAACTAAGATGAAGTTTACACCTGACACACACACACACACACACATACAAAGTCTTACCTTTCTTGGCGGTTTCCATCTCTTCTTCAGTCCAGCGTGAGCTCTCATTCATTTCCAGATTGGCTGTTACAAAAAAAAAAACAAAAACAGAAAAAGAAACAGAAAAACGAGAAGCACCAAGTTAGAGAAGGCGGGAGGAGGAAAGGGGGAGGGTAGCGGGAGGGGAGGGCAGGGGCAGTTGTCACAAAGTCGGTTAGGGAGTGACTGACGAATCGGAGGGTGGGGGGCAGGGTGGTTTGTGCAGCGTGGATCGCTGAGGGACTGTTTGTTTTAGACAGAGGAAGCAGGAAATCCAAGGAGAGAAGTCAGTTAATGATTATAGACATAACAACTGGCTTCTCTCCAACGCACAGGCCACAAGCCAGGCCGACCCTGACCCGAGCCTGGCAAGACTTACAGTGTGTGTGTGTGTGTGTGTGTGTGTGTCCTCTATGTGGGAGCTGTGAAGGGCACGCCGGGCCAGCGAGCAACTGCGGCTAGCTTGGGGGAACAAACAGCGGCGAGCTGCTGCTGTTGCTGCGTACAGCCCCCGACAGAGAGTCACCTGGGGATTCCCTGCAACTAAACCTGTGCTGCAGCGCGCACACACACACACACACACAACACACAAGTGCTGAAACATCAAAAAAAATCTCTGATAGCCTGCAGCAAGAGTGTTGGTGTGTGTGTGTGTGTGTGTGTGTGTGTGCACGGCTGAGTTGCCATCTGCGAGGAAACAAAGAGCGAACACACTGCTGACACGCTGACTATTCTGTCCTTAAATAATACTTTTGTCTTTTGCCGACAGATGGGATTCAAACTCACGACTTTTTTCACTGCTTTCATGTCTCACTGTGCCGCTCATGAGCGTCGACGTGAGTGAAGACAAAAAGGAACAACAGTGCACTCTTGTGGTGCGACACGGGAGGCTACAACTAGACCAAAGGTGACAGCACTCATCTGTAAAGCTTGCATTAGAACGAAGCGCGTTCACTGACCGAGCTCATTGTTGAGTGGCGGCGTGGTGGTCTCTTCCACTTCGCTGGTCATAGAGCGGGTGACGCGGCCCTTGCGGCGGCCCTGGCTGTTGGCTGTGCGTCGACCCTTGAAAGCCACAGTGGGCTCTTTGTCCTCTGCATCTTCTCCAGAAGTGTCATCCCTGTGGGAGAGGGAGAGTTTAAAGTTTGAAGGTGCACATATGAAGGCTCACTGAGTCACAGGAGCCTCGGACACGAGCGAGAATTAAAAGACGGCTGCAGTGCAGTCGATTTTCATCCATTAACTGATGATGAAATGTGTTGATCAGTGTTCAAATGACATCCTCAAATATCTTGTTTTGTCTACAACTCAAAAATATTCAGTTTACCGTCATCGAGGATGAAGGAAAACCAAAAAATATTCAAATTTAAGAAGCTGAAATGAGTTTTTAAAGACATTTTTCAACAGGATGTACCTCGAGATAAAAGTAAAGGTCTGAATGTGAGGGCCAAGAAACATATTTTAAATATCTGATGACTCCACAGCAGCCTTGAAGTGTTTAACTATCAGATGGCTGAAACCAACCCGCCCTACATATATAACACATGGATGCAGAAGGAGCTCCATCAGGTGGAGCACATCACATAAAATCCATCTTCAAGCGGTGGCGTGCTGTCACGCCTCCCCTCTTTTACCCACTTTACTTCACACAACACCACCTCACTGATCTGGGTGTGGTTACTCGTTCGTTTGGACAAAACACAAGTTAAAAAATACTGAAGAATTTAGAACAATTATTCTTTGAAGATTTTTGATGATCAAAGTAGCCGGTGATTAATTTAATACGTACCAGCTAATCGAATAATCGACCATAGACGAGGCACGGCGATGACTGTGGATTACAGAGTGCAGAAATATTAAATATGATCACTTTAATTAAATATGATACAAGTCCTGAAGTGTTGATTGTAAATTTACACAGCAGGAAGGTTAAATTAAAACCGATATACGGCGCTAACATCAATAAAACTGTGCCCCTGCCAACATTAATTGCAGGTTGCGGTATAAGATACGTCGTAATGTGTAGAGAGATCTCGTGACATGATCTTTTCTTAGATGTAAATACGGGCCGTGCCGTCCTCTCTGCTGCCGTCTGGCCTCGACATTTCGTCGGCTTTAGCGGCACACACACACACACACACACACACACGCTTGTGTGTTTGTCTGCGTGAGGACAGGCCGAACGTGGACGCGTGTTCCTCCTTTCTTTCTTTTTTCTCCTCCAAGATAATTTATCGAGTGTCAGCACGATGGCATGCCAGGAGACAGCCACTGAGTTTGAACCTGCTGCACCTCCATTCATCTTCCCACAGCTCCATTAATCTTTCTGAGGGGAGCCAGTTGCACCCTAAATATAGGCTGAGCCAGCTGTGCCAGGGACAGGCAAGCAGGCAGCAGGGTGTGCTGGGAGTCACGGAGTCCCCCGGCCTGGCCTCAGAGCGAGGAGGCGATGCTTCATCATCATCTTAAGAGTCCGACACAAATCTGAGCTGCTAATACTCGAAGCTGCTGTGCTGTGACATCATTATATAGAGCGTGAATACAGACGGACTGATCCGAAAGCAGCGATATTCCATCTGCTGGTTTGCATCCATCGCTGGCGCCGTGCCTGAAAACACCTCCTCCACCTCTGCAGCTGCACCACCCACGCATTCCTCCTCAACACGCTGACATTTGAAACTGACAGCGCGGTTTAATCACGTCGCTCAGACTAACAAAAAAATAAGCGGAGAATTTAAAAAATGACGCTTGGCGCTGCGTCGGGAGGGCGAGGAGCATAAACAGGAAAACAGCTGTTTTAATACGGAGGCTCGAATGTGCTGTAGGTGGAAAGTCTGGCTGGAGGTGAGGGAGTGAGAGCTCGAGGGTTACAGAATGATTGGATTTCCAGATCCGCTCGCTGCCTGAGCCAAAACTCACTCCTACTCTGTTTGCAGAAGCCGACCTGGAACAATTTGAAAATTGTGAGTTGGAGAAGCGAGCGGGCAAAAGTGAGGAGACGGTCGCAGCTGTGGAGGTTCAGACTTTAACTGATCAGAGAGTCGGCTCATGGTCGTCGCAGCGCTCGGTTATAAATGAGATGCCTCTGTGTGGCTGGAGGGTTTATACTCACTTCATTCCATCCTCCTTGTCTTCAGCTTCATTTTTTTCTTCATCTCTCTCTCCCTCCTTCTCTTTCTCCTCTTTCTCTTTGTCCTCCTGGCTGCCCCGGTGAACTTGTTGCTGCTGTTGCTGCTGCTGGCCGTGCTGCGACGAGGAAAGACAACAAGGAGACACTCTGTTAAAAAAAAAGATACACCTGGACACAGGTCGAAACTTACATACCCAAAGTCTATTTTTACTCACCCCGAAACAAATCATTAAATAACACAAAGACTATTCGTCTTTATCTGCTGCCCCATCAGGCAAATTAGTTGCCTGACATTTAATAGCCCCAAGTGGCATTTTACCTGCCAGGTGAGCCCAGCTTAGACACACTTCAATGTGTGGACCAATGACAGTATGAAACCCACAGATTTCTGAAGAGTCGATGTGAAGCTAAGTGTGGCTGCCATCTTGGCAGTCCTGCTTCTATAATCTAGTCGTGGATCATCAGCGGACCTGAAGGGCTGAATTACGCCTGGCTGCTCAAACAAGCCATCTGTGACGACACCCACCTGTCAATCAAAGTGTCCACGCTCTTAATCCTGCATAACTTTAAGCCTTAATATAATCTGAACAGATGATTTGTATAAAAATTCACCCTGGACATTTGATTTTGGGGACTTATGGAGGCTGACTCACTTCTGGAGCCCGCCTGTGTCGGAGTGTGAACACACTCGGAGTGTGTCAAAGGGTAGAAGTTTCCTCTAAGCCACAATCTCTTTTGAGCACAGACGTCTTGTGCTTGTTTGCAAACAGCGACTGAGGAGGAACTTCCTGTGTCAGATCAGTTATCTAACACTTTTTTCAGTCATAGACTTTTTGGCACACAGCTGCAGATGGTCCGATGTCTGGCTGAGGTTACACACAGTAACCGTATCAACAGCACAGAAAGATGAAAAATAAAATAATCTACCCATCTGTGATATTTCTAATTTGACTTGTTTAAAGTAAAGAGTAGTCACTAATCTAAGGGGTCCGACTCATCGTGTGCATACGCAAAACAAAACAGGATACGAAAGTTCCGAAATTTGCTCTTCAAGCACTCAGAACCACTTCCTTACCGATTTCCTGCCTGTCTGGGCTTTCAGGGTTAGAGTTCAGGTTAGTACAGACAAACCTCGCCTAACGTTGACAGAGCAGACACGCTCACTCGTACAACTCGTACTTTATGTGATGTGTCTGCAGCTTCTCTGCTCGGCCAAAGGACGTAAACATTTGTTGATCTCTTTACTAAAGATCTGCACCAAACATGAAATAAGAGCCACAGCGTTGTCACATGACCCGACCCAAATAACGTCGACATTAACTATAAGAGACGGGCTGATCGAGGTCTCTCCTGGCATGAGGAGACGACATGGTTTGAACTTCTTTAGATTTCTTCAGGGACGTCATCAAAAGCCAAAAAGTGTTTGAGAGTGAAGAGAAGTTTTTAATTTAGCGCCTTCAGGGCGAACTCGAACAAGCAGCATCGACATTAAACAAAAATGGGAAAGTGAAACCAACTGTCTGTTTCGATGATCGAGAGATCTATCTGTCTTGATCGGGCGCAATTTAGGCGTTGCCGTGGATACCGTATTGCGTGACGTAATCAGAAGGACCCCGAGCCGACCTGGTACCTACACCGGCCCCGCGTCCCGTGCAAACAATTACCGATATTTGCATGTGACGTGTGTCTTATTTACCGTTTATAATATCAGTCCATGAATGAATATAGGCCCCTCTATGGAGGAATGGTGTGATATTATTTATGAAATCTTTGTAATGGAAAGAATAAACTTTTCCGTGAGACAACACGAAACTAGATTGGAAAAGTTATAATCGAATGCTGAACTGAAACACGTCATGTTCTGTTCATATTTGTATATTATCTATTTCTGATGTCCTCTTCCTCCCTTCTTGAAAGGTCATAACTCAGTCGGCGTTAACGGTTTTCCCCAGACGCATCATCAGCTCTCGTAATCTCAGTCAGGTCTCGAGCTGATCCAGGGACAGCCCCAAAGAAAGTGTAGTTAAAGGAGAAACAGACCAGACGCTCCACTGCAGCACTGTGGGGAATAAAACGCTCCTGTAAGGCACATTAAGATATTTCATATCCTCACCGTCCTTCCTCTCCCCAAACATAATCTCTATTAGCATTCACAGTCTCTGTTCCTCCTCTGTAGCTACCTCCCTCTGTGACTGGAAGCTATTAGCGCTAGCTGCTCCTCAGCCGCCGCGTAATGAGCGGAGCTTCCTTCAGGAGAGATGAGGAGACAAGCGAGCTCGTACCCACAGGAAAAGGTCGCCGGTAAATTGATGTGCCATTTCCTTAGCGCCCGCCGCCGTGAAGTTTAACAGCCAGCACCTGATCTGAGGCTGAGTAAGAGCTGGGAGCTCATTAGCAGCAGACATGAGCTGTGTTTTTTTCAGCGTGGAAACGAGATGAGGCTGAGCAAACTGTGGCACTTGATCAGCACAGCTGTGTGACCTTTGGCATTTCTCTTCATCATAGGAGTCCTGTGGCTTACACCACCTCACCGACATCACCGCAGATTAAGGTCATGGTCACACAGGACGCATTTTAAGCAATAAAAGTTTGTAAAGAGTTTAAATCCTTCTGCATGCTGTTTTTACGTCTCCGACATCTCACGTTTATCTGAAAGCTCAAACAGCAACTCCACAGAGAAAAAACTGCAACTTCTCAGCTGTCCAACTGGACAAAAAGTCTCTTCTCTGGGACATTTGTTACATTTATTTGATAGCACAGTCGAAGATAAACAGGAAAACAAGGAGAGAGCGAGGGGGAACAGCCCGGAGTCGAACCCCGGTCGCTGCAGCAGGGACTCAGCCAAGCGTCTGACATGTCGGAAATTCAACCGAACGTTCTTCCGGGAGCGACTGATCGGTCCTCGCTCCACCCTGAACACCGCACGGACAACAAAGCCTGATGGTCCAACTGTAAAATGAGTCGTGCGGCTCAAAAGTCTTGCAGTGGATCATCTTAAGAAAGACTTTGATGGGGCTCCTTGGTGGCTCAACTGGAAGAGCGTGCGCCCCATGAAAGTCTTCTTTAAGAGGGGCGCTGCATGACTTTTGAGCCTGTTTCTGACACGACTAGTTGGACCGAATTTCAGCTTTTTCGGGAGGGAGCGAGGACCAATCATTTCTCTGACGTCGTCCAACGTCAGGCTTTCGCACAGTTGCAAAAGAGACACGAGTCGGTGTCCTAAAGTCTGTGCTTTTTTTCCCCCCTCGCTGCACCTGAGCAAGGCGGCAAACAGCGTCGAAAAACCGTCGTGAGAAAATATGGAGGCTGGTCGAGCTGTGGAAACACCTTCCACGCTGATGTAACCGATATGAACGAGAGCCAATGAGGTCCATAACGTCAGCACCAAGCGGCAAACTCCACGGCTGTGAAGTGAAACTGCAGTTCCTCAAACCTCCACTTGAGGCTGGCTCCAGAAGTGAGTCAGTCTCCATAAGTCCCCATGTTAAAATGTCCAACTTCACAGCAGAAATAAACATGTTTACAGCCTGGTACAAAAAACAGTTTTGGTCTCTATAGCTAATTTCCCCGTTCATGACAACTGTACTGAGGGTGAATTTTTATACAACTCACCTGTTCAAATTATATTAAGGCTTAAAGTTATGCAGGATTAAGAGCGTGGACGCTTTGATTGACAGGTGGGTGTCGTCACAGATAGCTTGTTTGAGCAACCAGGCGTCATTCAGCCCGCCAATGATCCACGTCTTGGCTGATTTTTAGATTAGAGATAGGACAACAAGCATGGCCACCACACTGAGCTCCACAGCGGCTCTTCAGAAACCTGTGGCTGACGTCACGGTTACGCTGTTCGCTCTTTATACCGTCAGTGGTCAGCATGTAGGTTGGCAGCTGCTACTTTGCTCTCTGAGCTTTCACGAAACTTTACTTTCACTATTACGATCCACAAGAACCAACAGGACGTTTCATTTCCTATTTTACACGTAGAGTGTGAGCACAAAAACCACTGAACTGAACACATGAAACATCCAGTTTTAAGTGGCTGTCATGAGATAAGCTGATACCAGCTGACTGCTCGGTTGCCTAGCAATAACAAAAAACAGACTTTTAGTTTGAAAGGCGTGAGTACCTGGCTTCGTCCTCGGCGTCTGTAGTTCCTGCGCACTATGTTCTTGTAGTTTTCGTTCTTTTTGGTCAGGTAGTAAAAGAGCACGCACTCTGCCACCGTCTGAAACATGAAAGATGAAAGAAATGTCACGCCTGATTTCCTAACAGTCAGAAAAAACATCAGAAAGAAGAAAAAAAAAAAGAAGAAGACGAATCGATACCTTTCTCTCCAGAAAAGACGCAATCAGACCAAAGTTCTTCGGGTGCTGGATGAATCTGTGGGAGCAGAACAAAGAGACTCTTTACAACTTCCTACTGAAATGATTCAGAAGAACACAAAGAAGACGTCTGAGGAGGTGACACAGAACAAGAACAAGAATATTACGAGTTTAAGAATATAAAAACAACAATCCCAGAGATAAGGAAGGTAAAAAACACGATCAAATATCTCACTGTTTGAATCAGTTATCAGGAGATGGAGCGCTCCCTTTTTGCATGTGGGCAGACGTTAAAGTCACTGATTTTACTGTGTGGGTTTGATTTGATTTGAAACGCCTCCTCTTGTTTCTCACGAAAGGGGAAGATTCACTTCCTTACCAACAACTTATGGACCCTTTATCGTTTACACATATTTCAAAGGAAGTAGGACGTGCCTGTGCGTCATTTTGTTGCTTAGAAAGAAACTACAAAACCAGAAAGGAACATGGGATTTGATACAAATCTTTAAAAAGTCTATTTTTAGGTGGATTTTGGACAATAAAGCCGCCTGGAAACGAGGAGAAGCGATGCGTTAGTCTTACTTCTCTCTGAAAGTGTCCTTCTCCTGCTCGCTCCACATGTTCATGACCTGCCGGTCCTTGTACACCTTCATGGGGTCGTCCATCAGTCCGTTCATGTTGATGAACTTGATGCGCTGCTGCTCGGCGTCAAACAGCATGGGAGGGATGACTGCCAGCTGCCGCATCTGCTTCTCTGTGTTCTGTCACACACACACACACACACACGGAGAAAACACACGACATCCTGGAGTGAGTGGGCTGGTATCGAGAGAGGGAAACTATCACACTGACAGGCATTATGTGAAACCTCACGTGGTAGTACGTTCTGTTTTTTAAGAGTGGAAGAGTTCACAGGAGAGGAGAGGAGAGGGGAGGATGTTTAGGGTGTCAGCAGGCCGAGGCATGTCGAATGTAAACACACTAAAGCAGACATCTTTACCCATCACTCCACAGTTTACAACCTGACGGAGGAAAGACCTTAAAAATGAGATCATGTCTGAAGTGAGGACGGAGTGACGGGGGTGAAGGAATGATGCTGTGCTATCTCGAGGAGGCGGGAAGGTAAGAAGCATCAAGGCACACCGCTCAGCTTAAAGGCTGACACGAGGAGCCGAGCTCCTCAACACTGCCTGACACCCCAGGCCGAGCAAATCTCCTGCATGAGCTAAAAATGTAACATTAAACGAGACATTTATCTGTCGGTCAGTCAAAAGTATAAAAATATTTAAAGCATGTGAGCTTTTATTGACGTGATTTGCCTCGGAGGGATCGAGTAAACGCTCCTGAACGTGCAGCCATCACACGGCTGTGCCGATGCAGGCATTTATGTTTAGATTCATCATACAGGGACGATAATTACTGCTGCACCGACAGCTGACTGTGAGTCACGTTATGAACGCAGGAAGAAAGAAGCGAGGGGAGGCTGTAAAAGAAGAGACAGGCAGTAAAAAAGCAGCACAAACTATCAAAGTTTTGGGAGCTTTTCAATTGAAAGCAGCTGCTGCTGTTGTTGGGAGGCCGTGCTGGCCTTAAAGGGCTCGTATTTAGCTTTGGCTAGCTCTGCTAACTGAGCTACCGCAGATAATCCAGCGGCCATACCAAAGCATCTGTACAACAGCTGGATTATATGCCAGGGTTGGGTGAACCGTCTGAAATATGTTGCCGTGATCCTGATGCTGTCACACCGATTCTGGCTTCCTTCCACCGGCTACAGAGTTGATTTTATGATTCTATTCATGACTTATTATGTTATGTTGTTTAGCTTAACTGTTAGCGGGAGCGAGTTGTTGCCCCAGGTGAAGGAGTTCGAGTATCTCGGGCGGGGCCTTGTTCACGAGTGATGGGAAAACGGACCGTGAGATGGACCGGTGGGTTGGTGCAGCGTCTGCAGCACTGTGGACGTTGTACCGGAGCGTTGTGGTTCAGAGGGAGCTGAGCCTGAAGGCAAAGCTCTCGATCTAGGGATAGGGTGAGGAGCTCAGACATCTAGAGGGGGCTCGGGGTAGATCCGCTGCTCCTTCACATTAAAAATGAGCCAGCTGAGGTGGTTCTGACAACTGGGAGGACACCCAGAACCTACTGGAGGGACTACATAGCCCGTCTAGCCTGGGAATGCCTCGGGATCCTCCAGGAGGAGCTGGAACGCCCTGCAAAACCTGCTGTCACCGCGACCCAAAGCCCAGATAAGTGGAAGAGATCGTCAGGTGTGTCGTTCCTGGTTGTTCTGGTCCAGATTTAAACACCATGCTGACGGAGCCTTTGCAGTCCGGGCTCCAAAACTGTGGACTGACCCACCTGAGGAGATCAGGGCTGCAAACTCTGGGCCAACTTTAAAAAAAACGCACTTATTTTTTGCTTTTATCTTCTTATTTTTGTTGTTTTTGTGGTTTGTTTTATTGTAAATCACTTTGTAACTGTGCAGAAATGTGTGTGCGCAACTCAACACGATCAGACATCCACATCTTTGGACACCTCAGCAGCTTCAGTGGTGTGAAATCACGAGAAAAGAGCAGGCGGAGAGAGGCGAAGCGTCTCTGACAGAAGAGCTCACCTCGTGCTCTGATATTCCATCGATGATCTCAGAGACTTCGTGTTCGCTGCGAGCGGCAGACGAGGTCAGTCCGCCTCCTCGCTGCCCAACACGGCTGCAAAAGAACAAATACAGAGAAAGATCAAACCCACCCACGTCTGACTGGAAGTGAACCACCTGCACATCACACGAGTAACCAGGCAACCAATCACAGTGATTAACAAAGAGCCGTTTGCTGTGTTGGTACACCGATCACGGGAAGTTTGTGATCTCACCTCTGCATGCGCTCCTGCAGCTCTCTCTGCTTGCGGATCTCCGGGAACTGTTTCTCGTAGTACTCCCGCACTTTGCTCTCTTTGGCTCGGCGCCGCGGGTTGTTTTCGATGCGCTCCACCTTCTTCTCCCAGGCCTCCATCAGCTGGTCGTAGCGCTGGCAGAACTTCTGTTCCTGTGACACACAAAGACTCGAATATCAGCACCGACTCTCTCAGTCTTTATCTCCGATCTCAAGACACACAACTGACGGAGCGTTAAGTCCAATTACAGACTTCACGGTTACTGCTAAAAGAAGAAGACATCCCCCAAACATCAGAGCGATGTTTTTGGACAAAGACTCTCTGATTTCAGCCTCTCAGATCTGAAAAATTTCTGGTTTCTTTGCTCCACTATGACAGGAAACTGAATATCTTTGGGTCGTGGACAAAACAAGACATTGAGGAGGTGTAATATTGCGATTATACAACAATTACCAACTTAAATATCAAACATAATCAAAATGTTTCACATTTTGGGGCAGTTTGGTCTCAAAATAAACATCTTTTTGCTCGCCGTGTGTGTTCTGATCTTAGTTTTCATGGAAATCCACGTGACTAATACCTGGAAAAACAATCAGTCACGACAGTAGACTCTTATATTTAATGGACCTCAGTTTATTACTCCAGGAAGTAGTCTGAGCCTTACTAACGACCTGCGGAGACACTTTCTAGAGACCGTGGAGAGACCGTTCAGTACGGTAGTGACTAAGAGATCTGCTGAGACCGATTTAGCTCCTCAGTGCGTGAACGTCACATTTATTTCTAAGAATGTGTTGAACAAAGATCACAACATGTTTTTATCTGATGAAATATTCAGCTTCAGTCCAGATTAGTCGACCCTGAGTCTTTAAAAAACAACATTTGTTTGAGTTTGAGCTCCGACAAACGAGGTTCACACCTGCATTAACGAGGCGGTCATTTAATCCAGAATGTTCATTAAAGAAATTCACTCATTATCATGTCATTAACCTCGTCCACACGAGGATGATTTTTCCGGCCTCTTGTCCGAAATGACTTACCCAAAAGAGTTTTATTGCTACTCTTAGCAAGCTCGCTAGATCGCTGAGTTTTCGTCGCATAGTGATGAGACGGACATCTTTGCAATCAGCGGAGTCTCTGCTTTCACGTTTTTGTTACAGGCCAATAGAATCGCTCGGGGTTTGAGTTGTGTTTCTTTGGGAGACGATGCTTGGCGAGTCATTTTGGTATGCTACCTGTTAGGATTGGTGACCGTCTGTGCTGCATGCAACTCACGCTGTCGGGCTCTCGGGCTTAAAGCTGACTTCAGGTGGACTTATTAATATTTATTTACATGTTAGATATTTTTAATGATGTCATGCTGATTTGAGGACGTTCTAAACGTCTGGTTGACCAATCAGATCGCTCTACTTGTTGCATAATTAATCAAATATTAAACAAAATGATGAATCCATAATGAAAATAATCATTGGCTGCAGCCCTGTGCCCTCCAGTGTCATATGTTAGTAGTCTACGGGGAGTCTGTCCTCGAGCCTCAGCTCAGACCGCCGTTTCCCAGCGTCCTCAGCAGCAGGCTGTAAAGCAGACCATTAAACCTGCAGGAGACACGACCCTCAGTGGGCTCGTAAAAACCACAAGGTGATGTCTCGCCGCGAGGAGCTGCTGCTGCTGCCGCTGCCTCCACCCGACGTAGACACAACAGGAGAGGAGGAGCGGACACAAATATTCAGATTTCTTCTTTTCATAGTAAAACTGGAGACTTGTAACGATTTCCTGTCAAGCCGGCTGATTTTTTAAGATGTCCGCCTGGCTCCAGCTTCAGAGCTCACCCTCATTGATCCCTGCTTTATTTATAGTCATGCTCTTTGGCTCGGTCTCGCTCGATCACTGGCAGGCGAGCGCGCACACACACTAACGCTGTACGATGCTCGTTTTAAGTGTTTGGCTGACAGTGGATGACAGTGTGAGAGAGTTTTTATTCTTCAAAAGCAGCCTCCTCCTCCTCCTCCTCCTCCTCCCCAGGGCGCCGTAAGAGTTCTGACAACGGATCATGATCCATTCCTCTTTGGTCGGGCCTAAAATGGCCACTCACTTCACTTTCAAGGAGCAGCTGGCCCAGTTTCACACCAGTCATCCGTCATGGTCCCAGTAGAGAGTCAAAAAAACGTCGAGCTCCTCCACTTACCCACTGCTTACGAGCATGATTTCTCCTCTTGAAGTACAAGATGAGCTTCTTCCTCATCGCCTGGTTTCTGGAAGGTGAGAGAGAAAAACACTCGATTTAGACGGCGGTCGGCGCAGTTATCACGTCATAAAACTAAAGTAGAAGATCTCCAAACACTCTGCCTCGTAAACACACACACACACACACACACAAACAAACAATGCCTGTCCTCGAATGCCACCGCTCGATAAACTCAAACTGGCTTCTGGGTGGAAAAAGGACAGCGAGGTGAGCCAAACTTATAAAACTTGTCTGGTCTGGGAACAGCCAGCCGCAGTCTCTTCAAAATAAAAGGTCAGGGCCAGTAATCTCCTCAGGCAGCCGCTCAGTTTGTCTCTTTCTCTGCTGCGAGACAGAATTTTATTCCTGACACTTAATCTGTCAGTTGTAAGGTCACGTTCTCCCCTCCACCACCACCACCGCGCTGATTAATGTAATCTTATCCTACATTAGTCACTTCAGCACGAGCCGCGGGGTCTTTAGGGTCGCAGGCAAGGACGCAAGGACGCAAGGAGAGGAAGAAGTGGACTACCGGTGGACGACAGCACAATAACATTCAGAGTGTAGGGCGGTGATTGTCAAACCGAGCTCCCTCTCGTGGTACGCGGAGCAATCAACACTTTTTTAAATGAAATAAATCATAGAATACTGTGGAAGCACGACTAAAGTTCAAATTAAAATAAATACAATATTGCTATAATATCACGCACATACGTTTGTTCTGAATTAAACTGTAACTGTAACTATTAGCTTCTGAATCTGCAATCTTATGCTGCAAAACAGAGACGTGTCTGACAGACAGACAGACAGACAGACCGTTGAGGTGTGTGGCTCTTACAGTAAATGATGTTATGCGGATACTGTTGATATCTGCACTTGTCGTGGCGTATAACAGGTGAGAACTAACTAACACGACGGACAGATGAAGCCCTTTAAAGACAGAGATGGCATTGTGTGCTCTGGACAGCAGATGGCAAAGGCACTGAACTCCTGCTAAAGGTTTCCTTTGTCCCGCTCCGAGCCGGAGAGATATCGGAGAATAAAACGTCCAGAAACACGACGACGGCTCAGAGATTCACACGTCCTCCACGAGAACAAACTCACAGAGCAGACTTCAAAGTTTGAGTTTGTTCTGTCTGTGTACGGAAAGGAGAGTCAGCTGAGTGTGTGTGTGTGTGATGAACTGGGATGAGATACTGGTACTCATCTATCCCAGCAGGGACGAGCGCCAAGGTTATCAAACAGGTTAGCAAAAAACAAAGAAGTCAATTGTTCTGGGTCAAAGCGACAGAGTGGTATTTAATAACACACACACATGCACGCACGCACATGCACACACACACACGCACACACACACACACACACACACACACACACACGGAGGGTGGGAGTTCATTCCTTTGAGGCAATAATACTGATCAAACGTTGCGGGGATCAAAAGGAGTGAAGACAGAGCAGTGTGTGTGTGTGTGAGGCGGAGAGGTCACACACTTCTTGTGGTATGCCACCGTGCCCGGATCGCCGTGCCAACGGTGGAGACGATCTTTTATAACCCTGCTGCTGCTGCCCTTTGATGTGCCGCTATGAATTATGGTCCTTAAAAGATGACAGACGCACGTAAGCCGCATTGACAGACACGACGTGGACTCTCTGCTGCCTTTAAAGTCCGTGTAAAGCTTGAATGATTAAAAATATAGACAAGTTTATGAAATTAGGTGTCAAAATCAGGTAAAAATGAATTCTCGGCTCAGCTATCTCTCTGCTCAGGGTGGCCTGAGCGTGTCATCGAGCCACCCTTTAAGGACCGCCCACAAAATCCTGGACTGAAAACTGGTGAAAAACTGTTTTAAACTCTAGCGCCACATTTCAGTGATATATCGTTCAAAGTCTTTTCACGTGTTTTCAGCAACTATTTTACAACATATTTAATGTGTTTTGAAAGAAATCTCAGAATCGACTTTAAAGGTATCGACCGGAATAACTCTGTGGCTAACGAATGAACAGGTCAACAACAAACAGATGAAGCTGATGTGATTTATTAATCATTCATCTACCTTAGAGGATATCTACGGAAACACAGCTACTCAGAGTTACACACAGAATATCTAACATTTCCACATTAAAACGTCTATCATCATCAGCGTTGTAGTACTCGAGATCTGAATCGACTGCGGGGATAATCTCTGAATCGCCTGATTTATTTGTTAACTGTCTGGAAAGAGACAGCAGCCAAATCTCTAATAAAACTTTGACAAAGAGTTCATCCACATACTGTCTGGTCTTGGTCTCAGTTTAGTTGGTCTGGACTACAACACTGATAAAGACTAAACCTGTCTTATAAATTGTGTCGAGCCATGAATTTAACATTAGCACATAAAATCTGTCATAGTTTTATTCAGGTGACGATGTGTTTCTCTAGTTTAACGTCCAGTTAAACACAGAACACGGCAGAGTGACAACAACTCCCATGATCCCACGCTAAATACGACGTCAAGCTACTTCTTTTGTTATTGTTTTTTCACGCGAGGGACCCCAAAGTGACAGAAATTAAATACTGTTGATGGTTTGATGACCTGAATCTTATTTCTTATTTAGCTCAGCAGCGGTGGAAGATAACAGAAAGACAGCTGGTTGATTTGAAGGATACAAAATAAAGTTACTGTAGCCTTCAATCACATCAAATAACAGCTCATAAATAATTAACTTTGCAACAATCCAATCAAAACTGTATTTTTATGGTGAATTAAAGAGAAAACTTTATCAACAAACACAAAGAGTGGATTCAGGTCCGTCTCCTCTCTGCAGCCGCCGTCGTTACACGTTTATTCCACCAAGTTTCATTACTAAGTTTACGGAGTGACAATTTCACATCCCCGTCTGAAATGCCATCCTCTGCAGTCTGCCACAGAGAGAAGGTGGAACTGAGGCGAGGAGGGTGGAGACGAGAGAGGTTAATATACAGCTGCTACGACGGGAACTGATCGCCTCTAAGGTCACCGAGTTTCAATTTCCACAGCTGGTAGTTTGAAGATTACGGAGAATTAAAAACAGGAAGCCTCCAGACTTCCTGTGAAGCGTTTAAATATTATTTAATCAAACTTCATATCGACTCAGAGTTATTAAATCTGTACACAAACAAACTAGAGAAATTCAATAACAGGTCGAGTTTCTCCATTTTCAACTCTCATCAGCACAGAAATGAGATTATTTACAGCTGATAATATTTCACAACAAATCATGATCTGATGATCCCTGAAACGTTCAGGAATGTTTTCTGCATGCCGTCATTAAAATTCAGGGAACCTCCGACGTCTCACCTCAACACACGGTAACATTTCAGGGGGAAACGCCTGTATGGTGAAGTAGTATTCAGACTCTATACTTCAGTAAAAGTACTAATACCACACTGTCAAAGTACAGCCTATTCTTCAACAGCTGAGCTCCACTGTCTACCTGTAGCAGCCCACATTAAATTCAAATCACTAACGCTGACTACACAGTAGTCTCCGGCTATTGAACGTCCTCATACAGACATATGTTACCTCCTCCAAGACCTCCAGCTCTTCAGAGAGGACCTCCTCTACAACACCACCAACACCTGGACATCATACATCTATCCCCTGAATGAAGTGTGTGTGTTTGTGAATCTCTACTGCTGCCTGAAAGCTTATCTCAGTGATTTACCGTGAACGACGACGACGACACGTGAAATCTGCGGTGACACGATTTGCATATCAACCAATCAAACGAGCTCCCGTATCCCACGCTAACACTCTTCATGTACTCTGGATATAAAACATTTATTCATGTGGCAGTGTGTAAGAGGTGTGTGTGTGTGTGTGGTGACAGACTCACATTTTGATGTTCTCATGGTACTGCTTGGTATCTGAAGGCTGATTATAGAGAGGCTGGAACAAACAGATCACACAGTCAGTCACATTGTACAGATCCAACAGGAGCTCTGATCCAATCCTGTTCAGGGTCGCGTCTCTCAGAGGCTCAACAGGTAATTCATTCAACATAGCCAGGTGATCTGTGCGAGTGTTTGTGTGTGAGAGAGATACTCGGGCGGCAACAGACGATTATTTTTATTAATTTGTTGTTTGGGCCATAAAATGTTGTGTGTTTCTTTTTGTCCACAACCCCAAGTAAAAATAGTTTACGCTCACAGATCTTCACATCTGAGCAGCTGAAGTCAGAAAATCTGGACTCTAAATGATCACTGACTATCAAAATAAAAGAAAAATAATAAATATGTGGAAAGATTTAAAAATGTTCGAGCAAATTTATTAAAAGACAAAGAAGCAGAGAGGTATTCTGGGAAGTTCTTTTTCAAAATAAGAGTCCAAATTTGACTAAAAAGTGCTGTGCGATGTGTCTGCACTCCGATAATCTGTTATTTTTTGGTCCAAATGTCGTAAAGATGACATCCTCAAATGTTTCTTTTTGTCAACAAGCCAAAATAAAAAACATAAAGGACTAAAGAAAGCAGAAAATCTTCATATTTAAGCAGCCGAAATCAGAAAATTTGGACATTTTATCTTAAAAAAAAAAAAGGACTCCAAGCGAGCGCTAATTATCAAAATAACAGATTTGTGGATCAATATCGTCTGTTCGAGCAAATTTATGACAAAACCAAAGAAGCAGAGAGGCATTCTGGGAAGTTTTTTTTCAAAATAAGAGTCCAAATTTGAGTAAAAAGTGCTGTGCAGCGCTGACTTCCTGTCCTCGGTGTGTCATCATGTGTTCAATATTGCTTAATGGAGCTTTTAGTACAGCAATCAAATATTTTTACTTCATTACTTCACACACCCTCTGGGGGGGGGGGGCGTCATGTGATCATTTATCGCTCGCAGCCTCATCTTCAGTAAAATGTTGAACGTTCACTCACCAGCTCCACCCGAGGTCCCAGTCCCTCCAGTATCCTGTGAGCCTCTTCTGCCTTTTTCTGGTGACAGAACACAAACACAAGTCGTACATTAGCCCACCGCGCTTGCACCTCCTCCCCTGCCGTAACCACGGCAACGCGCCGAGCGCGCTCGCTCGGTCGCTGAGGCTACACGCTCGCTTGTAGGATGGACGGAGAAGCTGGTTGGTTGGATGGGTGGATGAATGGATGGATGGACGGATGCACTGACTATTAATAGAGCTTTTAACTCGAGCTGGGCCACAGCTCCTCGCCTTGAAAAAAATATATATATTACTCACCTCCCCTGAGCTGAGAGAGAGAGAGCAGAGTGGGAGTGGAAGAGAAAGTGAGTGGGAGAGGATGGAGAGGAGGGTCGTCTCATAGGAGACGACTGATGAAAGGCGGAGAAAGATCTCACCTCCAGCTTACTACAACCTACAACAATCAGCCTTAAAACATGAAATCCTGGCAGGCGGAGAGGAGAGAGGTGTCCCATCTGTGTCTGTGGACGACCTCTCTGCAGCTCCATACATTTATATTTAGCTCGAGTGTCCCAGACTGCCCCTCTCTCTGCTTCATCGATCAAACAGACCCTCCTTGGTGACACGCCACATGCTCACTTCATTTCCTTTCGGTGAGCGCAGACAGGATGGAGGGACAGCGAGGGGAGAAAGTGCCAACCTTTATTCCTCCTCCTCGCCGCCGCCCACCACCTCCATCATCATGTCACGCCGCCGCCTTGGCTGTGGAGGTGACACAGGAGGTGTTCGGGATCTACTCCCCCGTTTATACACGACTCACGCTAACAGACTTGGATGGGAGAGCCCAGAGGAGCTCGGCTTTAACTCGCCTTCCAACTGGGTCATCTGTGAGTGAAGCCAAGTGACATGGCTCCAGTTTCCTGCGCGAGAAAGAAAGGAAGGAAGGAAGAAGGCAGCGCTGATGATTTACATTTGCACGCTGCACGCATCAATTGGATGCAAATACGCCGACGTGCTGCCGTTATTTTCGCTTCGGTCGTTTTGCATCGGTCCACGTTGTTTCTTCCTCGTTCCTGTTGCATGTGTAACAGGCTGCAGAGGATTGCCTCAGAGAGGAGCAGTTAATGAACGGCGATTATTAAAACCAGCCTTTCTTCCTCGGGGAGCAGCGAGGCTCGAGGATTTCTGCGTGATGTCGTCCTAATAACTCGCTTTAAACACGGGGAATGACAATTTTAGCAGTGAGGAGGGGGTGAGTGTGGACGAGAGCCAGAGGAAGTTGTACGGGGTATTAACCTTTTCTCTCAAAGTGTGGATAATTACAGAGCTGCTCGTCCTGTAACCATCCATCTCCACACACAGAGGCTGCCTCCATTAATTCAATTATGCCCCCGCGTGGTAACAAACAGCACTGCTGCTCTGCTGTGCTGTAAATCTTAGCAGCTGTACGCTCGTACATGCAGACGACAAGACGTTTCCCCCAGCGGATCACGTGACCTCTGAAATAAATCACTGAACATGAGAGAACGCAGGACAAACTCGTGAAAAGAACACTGCAGGTAAAGGTCTGAAAGCCCGCGGGGCCCGTCCTCGACACACTGAGGCGATTCAGGTCGTACTCAGGCTCAATTAACTTCCCTCCTATCATTGTGTTTTAAGAGAGAAAGCTTGAGCTCAAGCTGGGCTGGAGTGTGAGTTTTTGTCCCGTGCAGGGCTCTAAACGTGAGCCTAAAACTTAACCTGAACACAGCACAGACAAAGAGAGGATTTAGCATCGCTCAGCAGAAGTGTGGAGCTGTCTCCTCTTGTGTTCACGCCCGTGACAGCCTCGTCCCGAATACGAGAAGAGTAAACTTGAGTTGATCCGTCCCCGAGGTTTAACAAAGAGGCTGTAACACTGTCTGAGCACAGAGGGGACAGATGACACCACCAGCTCAAAACAACAGGGACGCACGGGCCAAAATATAAACACACTGCACATATCTGCACACATATACGTGTGACATTCAGCTGTAAGGTGTGCTTTACCTCCTGTAGTCACGTCACTCGTCAGATATCAAAACAGACAAACTTTCAAGAAGCATTCGAGTCAGATGTTAAGTTGGAAATATCCAGGACGCGCAGTGTAACTACGTGACTACGTCTACAGGGTCGCCTGTAAGCGGCACTGGAACCAAAGATCACAGATCATCGTAGCTTTTACAAAAACTGTTTGTCAGCAACCTTCTTTCCACGACAAAGACGAGACGATGACGAGCTGAAAATATGATCAAATGTGTGTTTTGTTTTCACTGACGAGTCGAGACTAAAATGTTCGTTATTGGCTATCGGATGCTCAAAAGGTTACACCTTTATCCTCCCTCCATATTTATGCACGATTGTGTGAAGATCTCGCCTAAACTAACAAACCAATTGTTCTAAACGGGTTCTTTAATGCTGAACAGCAGCAAAACATTCAACCCTTCATTAAAGACAAACAATACACACACACACACACGAACGCTGAAGCGAAACAAAGAGTCTATATGTGGACTAAACGTTGATATTTCATCAACTTAAGCAGACACAGTCAAGACTAAGTCTAAATCTGCACAAAACAGCTGCAAAAATGACAAATTAACACTCAACAATGAGTGTTACGGAGACTAAAAGTTGGACTGTGTCACGTTAGGAGTGAGTGGAAATAGAAGAAGAAGAAGCTGTTTAGATCTAAAGAGGGAGAGAGTGCACAAGGTTAGGGGGGCAGGCGGCAGGCCAGAGTCCGCCCTGCCCGTCAGAGGGAAGTGGAAAAGTGTGACAGAGGTCAGGCTGCTTTGTGGACGAGTCAGCCGTGAGTCATTCCTTTAACTCCGAGCCTTTCAGATGAGTGTTGAGCAATCCGTGTTACTGCTGCTGCTGCGTAGAAGTGTTTGTGATTGAGTAAAGGGTCAAAGTCACGGAGGACGCTCCCTGCACTGTCTCCTCTGGGAACATCTGTGCAGATATGAAGGAAGGTGAACGCTTTCTTTCTTTATAATCTACTAAAATGATTCGTCTTGTCAGCTGTTGGGAGTTTTCTTCTGAACATTACTCAGTTCCTCACAGGGGGCTCGTTCAAAGAGGTTGAACGGGGTGTGACACAGCGTGGGGGGGAGCTCTCGGCTTTAAATGCCAAATCCAATAAAAAAAAGAGAGAAGTGCGTTTGTGTGTGTGTTTGACCACTAGGGGGACTGAGAGCGCCGAGAATCACCCGTCATGTCTGCACAGAGCTCTGCTGCAGTTAACACTTCATGTGATCTCCAAGCTGCTACACTCACAGAGGTGATGAAAGACAAAGGTATGTTACTCTCTCCGTGTGTGTGTGTGGGTGTGTGTGTGTGATTCATCGTGCTTGCTGTGTTGACCTTTAGTAGCTTATTCTGTCAGGCCTCAGCTGACAGTGAAGAGTGGGAGGTTCAGGTAGGAGATGAATACTTTGTGGCACATCCACGTTCAAGCGAGATGAATGAAAATGACAGACGTCCCTTCAGAGCTGCAGTGTTTTGCTCACACACACACACACACACACAGATGTAATGACAAACACACTGTGGGGCTCTGGTGTGTTCAGAGATGTTCCTGCTGGGTAATCCGGTTTACCTTACAGACACTGTCTCCATCCTGTGTGAGGACGAGGACACACTGAGCACAGCAGAGGAGACGCAACGGATATTCAGTTAAAACATGTTCGTGATGCTGTTTCGGCCTCGTCGTTTGTTTTAAGTTTGAAAAATATCATTTTAAAAGCCGTGCTGCTCGTCAGAGACCGATCATACGCTAACTTAGGAGGCAGTTTGGCCTCACGTGATCACCTTTGTCACCTGCCCGAGCAGCCGGGAGGTGAACTGAGAGAAACTGTGGAGAAACTACCGAGGTAGCATCAATCAGAGCGTGAATTATGCAAAATCCAAACACTACCTCTATAACTGCAATCCAAATCCAACCAACCAACTCCATATTCTTACGGGCGTGTAAGCAAATAAACGTTCAAGTGTTTGATTTGAAATTTGAGCTCAGATCTTGGTGTGTTTGGAGGATGAGAGCGATGAACAGGGCACGACGTGAACCTTTAATTTCACTTTCACTCCAGTAAAACTGAAAAAAATACTCCTGAGAGCCACAGAGGAGAAAGATGGCTGTAAAATAATGAAAGTTAACGAGTTTCTGAGTGAATCAGGAACATAAAACATAGTACGACTTGTAAAATATGACTGAAAAAGTTCTGTAATATTCTGTTTAATGTGAAACATCCATATAACGAAGTACACAAATGTTATTGGACCACCCACGGGTGACTCACTGCATTGAAAACATAACATCACAGCGATGGGAACATTCAGGCTTCAACATGAACGAGGAGAGGAAAGCACCCAGCTCTCTGACTGCAACGTTCAAGTGTGGTAATGAAAACACGGCGTGCGTGTGTGCGTGTGTGTGCGTGTGTGTGTGCGTGCGCGCGTGTGTGTGTGTGTGTGTGCGTGTGCGTGTGTGTGTGTGTGTTTCACTGACCCTGTTCTCGTCGTAGATGATCTGCACCAGGCTGCGGTGCTTGGCCTCGCTGGGTGGCGGTGAGATGGGCCGCTCTGGCTCGTGAGGCTTTGCAGCCTCCTCCTCCAGTTGTTGCTGTAACACACACACACACACACACACACACACACACACACGATGACGGTTAACACTTAACAAATCCAAAAAGGGCCGTGATCTTCCAGGAAGACCTGTGGCTCACCAGTTCCTGTTGTGAGGTTAGAGAGTGTGCGTTAGATGAAGTGGCCTCCCTCCCCTCCTGAAGCTCTCCAGCCGGGATGAGACTAACTGTCCTATTAGCTGTAATAGCTATTAACTCCCCGGGGCCTAGTTAATCAAAGAGTTACTACAACAGCCTGTAAACAAAGCCAAAGCCCGCTGTGTGGCTGGAATATCCAACGAGAGAGAGAGAGAGAAAGAGACAGATGAAAGAAAACAAAGAGAGGCGAATGTGGGAAATGAACACCAGACTCACTCTGGAAAACAGCAGAGTTCCTCTAACTTACGAGTCACGCTGGCATGTAACCAACCTTTGCTCGGAGGTTGTTCTCCACAAACGGTGAATTTTTAGGAAGTATTATCAAACACAAACCACAAAGACGCACAAAGCGAGGAGGAATGTGGGAGTGAGAGAAACTAAGAGACAGTCTTTGTTTCACTGCCGATCACACAGAGTTCAGTCAGCGCTTCCCCGTCCGTTTATCTTCACCTGAAGGTGGACGGGAGAAGAGAAGCCTGTCCTGACATCCAATATTTACATTTAGGCGCTTGCTGCCTGAAAAATTTGACCAGGAAGCGTTCGAGAGGACCAGCAAGGATCAGTAATCCTCCCACACCTCACGATGTCAATGTACAGCACGTGGAAGTCGCCACTTCCTTCTGCTGTGATGATTCAAACATGAAACGTTTATGTATCGAGACACATGCAGGCGTAAAGGAGGTGAAGCTGCATTCATCACAGGAGCAAAACCCTCAAAACACAAAGAGAAACACAGTTTTTTCTATAAATTTGAGTGTTGTGTGTTTTGTCTGCCAAAAAACAACCGGCCGGACTCAACTTGACGTCACGCCGTGGCCGCCAATCAGACGGCAGTAATCAAGTGACAGAGACAGCGAACGAGAGTGAGCGAGCGCCGGCCTCGATGAAGTCGTTAATCAGAGAAATAAAAAGTGATTTCCTGATTGTTTCACAGCAATTACGTTCAACATAAACAGACTGTTCTTGTCTGAATGCGGCCTTACTCCAATGTTTACTCGCCTCCACCAACACCTGCTGTATTTGCTCGTTTGAGTTACGTTATAAATGAATCGACACCAAATATTTCAATAATCGACGAATTGTTTTGAGGCATTTTCTAAAGAAAAACTTCTGATATGTTTAAATATTTTCTGGTTTCTTTCGTCTGTGACAGCAAACTAAATGTTTGAGACGTTTTAAGACGTCACGTTTAGCTTCGGGAAACATTTTTCACCATTTTCAAACAACTAATCGATTAATCAGACCATGATCGACAAGTTCATTGATATATAATAATGACAGTTAGCTGCTGGCCATGTAGGAAAATAGTGTTGAAAATAGAGAAATGCACAGACGTTTAATTTGGTTTGTGTTCGATGGTGGTTAAGTGACACAGACAGTGGACGAGAGCGAGCGAGCGCCGGCCTCGATAAACTCGTTATCAGAGAAATAAAGTTATTTCCTGATTGTTTCACAGTAATTGCGTCCAAAACACCACGGGACAACCCTGTGGCGCCTGATCCTGTCTGAATGTGTCCTCAGTTACTTGCTAGCTGGCTGGTTAAACTGTTTTAGCACAAGTTAAGCGTCGGTCTTCCTCAATCTTCCAAACTATGTATGTCATGTTCGATTATATGTATTAAAAAGTATCTGGATTTCACCTGAATATAAAATACAGACAAAGAAAACGAGGTTTGGTGTCTGAAATTAAAGAAACGTATCAGTCTGGTTCATTTTGCTGCCTCTAGTTAATTATTTTATAAAGACTAACAGGTCGACGTTTGACTAAAACATGATTTATTCACTGATATTCAAACACTTCATCTACATTCCACTTTTTTGTTTTGTTGTCAGGAGAACATAAAAACAACACTGTAACAGTAAAATTCAATCTTTGAGATCATAATTTGGCTGAAAATGTTTGGATACAGTTTCCATGTTGTCCGGGCTAAAAGCTGACACACACACACACACACACACACACACACACACACTGAGGGTATTCAGCTGTAACTGTAGGCCGGGGAGGCCAAGTGTCGCTATAGCTGATCTACTGTTAAACCTCCTCCTCCTCCTCCTCCTCTCTTGTCAGGGGCTTCGTACAGAGGGGACGGGCGGCCTCCAGAGGATGAATATGAATCATCATGTGCCACGATAGGCCTGGATAAGCATCTGGTCTGGTGAGGGGAGCACAGACATTCCCATAGAGACCCCTCCTTCTCTTTCCAATCCCGCCGCAGAGTAAAAACAAAATAAACCAGCCGTCCTGAGCTCGGCTGACATGACACAGGCCGGCGGTAACCTAAACCCTAACCTCCCCCCACCACCACCACCACCGCTGCCGCCGCCGCCCAGCCAATCCACTGAGTCTGCCAGAACTCTTTAAATAAAGTTTTACCGTGCCGCTTAATTAGTCCAGATGTTTTAATGCTTCAGCCCGACTGCAAAAAAACAGAAAGAAAAGAAAACTCCATAAAAACACCGCAAGGACATCGAGCGAGGACGAGAGCTCGACCGCTCAGTCATTCAAGTTTTCCTGTTTTAGTTTGGATCCTTTTGTAATTTAATTAAAGCAATTAAATCGTTACATAAATCCAAATTCAACCAATCAGCTCTGACAATCTGACTGTCTTTTACACACATCTCATCAGTCACGTGAAGGTTTTCTCACATATTTACATTCATAACAACAAACCTTAAAAACGTACATGAATCACACATAAAATCTAAAATATAAACACCTATGTACATCCACCCAAACATAAATAAACATATTTACACCATCAGCTAAACTCCACTCTTCCCACTTCCTCCTGGAACTATTCTTAAGGTGTGCACGTCTCCAGGGATCTCTTTTGGTGTGACACCACAGGAGGACGGAGCAGCAGGCGTTTTTTAAACTCTCCGTTCAATAAATTACCTTCTTTTTGTGAGTGTGTGTGTGTGTGTGTGTGTGTGTGTGTGTGTGTGTGCAGGCGGATGACGAGGCAGAACACACACCTGCACGGTAACAATAAACAGTCTTTAACGTATCGCGCGTGTGCTTCTTTACCTTTTGTGACAATACATGTTCGACATGAGTGTTCAATGACACAATTTACTGTTAATGCACAAATATGTATCTATGAGGTAACGGTGACGTCGTCAGTAAAAGTCAAGTAAAACTGGAAAAATACTCGTGAGAGCCAAAGAGGAGAAAGATGGCAGCAAAATAATGAAAGTTCACGAGTTTCTGAGTGGATCAGGAACATAAAACATGGTGAGACTTGTAAAATATGAGTCAATGTTGTTGGACCACATGTGGGTCAACAAAGAGCGATGCACCAATCGTTCAGGTCGCTCATTTTTCTGTGGAAACCCTCAAACAAAAGCAGCTAATCCATGTTAAAATATGTGTGTGAGTGTTCAGAGTAAACATGCCTACACGTGTCGTTCTGATCGAGCCCATCAGGATCAATATCTTCAGCCGTGTGTTGATATAACTGCATGTGGAACAGAGCGAGCTCCATGCATAAACTTCTCTACTAAACATGGCAGGCGGCCAAAAATGGAGACTGTGTCGGTGATGTGAGCGGTTTAGCAGTCACAAAACCTCCACTATAATCCTGCTCCTCCCCCGGGGGACGCTGTTATTTATAGCCTTATATATTTTTAACCTACTTTTCTCCTAAATAAAAAGCCAACAGAGAAGAGGAGAGGAGAGAGGAGGAGAGGAAAGAAAGGGGAATGCAGCCGCCCGGAGGAGGAGGAGGAGGAGTGCGCGTACAGAATGGTGGCTACAGAAGTTGAATGCGGCGATTACAACACACTTTGCGGCGCCGATGCCAGCTGAAGCCTGGCAGTGAGAGTCACACTGGAAAACCACACATGAACATCTCGAACAAGCCAAACGAAGCCGCCACCACGAAGAAAACTCAACGAGGGTGCCAGCGAGCGAGCGAGCGAGCGCTGGCAGCCGCTCAGTCATCTACAAGCATGACGAATAAACTCTTAAAAGGTAGCTCACAGCGCTTTGAGGAGGGCACGCCTGCCTGGTCAAAGTATGTGCAGAATGCAGATGAATGACGGCTCTTCTTACAGGCTGTGCACAGAATAAATAAAAATAACTGGGACTACGTTCACATGCACGCTTATTTTCCACTATTAAAGGGCTCATGTAAACAGCATGTTGAGTTTATGCTCCTAATCAGGTGCAGGAATGTGGCATCCTTTGATATTATTCAGATTTTAGGAGAATTCTCAGTCACAGACTGTATAAAACATGGACGTTGTAACCGTGACGTCACCCACAGGTTTCTGGAGAGCTGCTGTGAAGCTCAGTGTAGAGTCCTGCGCCTGCTAATCTAAAAATCATCGGTGGACCTGAGGCAGGCTGAATGACGCCTGGTTGCATCTGTAACGACACCCACCTGTCAATCAAAGCGTCCACGCTCTTAATCCTGCATAACTTTAAGCCTTAATATAATCTGAACAGGTGGGTTGTATAAAAATTCACCCTCAGTACAGTTGTCACGAACGGGGAAATTAGCTATGGAGACCAAAACTGTTTTTTGTACCAGGCTGTAAACATGTTTATTTCTGCTGTCTAACATGGGGACTTATGGAGACTGACTCACTTCTGGAGCCAGCCTCAAGTGGACGTTAGAGGAACTGCAGCTTCCATAACAGCCACAGAGGTTGCCGCTTGGATAAAACATGTTAAGCAGTGAGCGTTAGACGTGCTGGTAGGCAGATTTTGAGCTTCAAAACTGCTCTTCAGAAACCTGAGGGTGACGTCACGCATACGCCGTCCATTCTTTATACTGTCAGTGATGTAAACACGTCAGTGAAGTGTCTAAATAAGCTGTACAACAAGGTTAAGTTAATACTAAGCTGCGTCCTGAGCAGTACTCACCATCCTCGAGAACAAAATGAACAAAGTGAATGAAAGAATGTAAAAACAAAAAACAGATATCGGCTCATTATTTGTCTTTTCTGCAGCTACACAAACATGGATTTGTGAAGCAGTTTCTGCTGCCAACGTTTCCACCGACACAGATTTAGTTCTTTGTAGGTGCCACAAAAACAACACGTGAAACAGAAGCAGAACTTCATCTTCATCTTCTAATCAAAGAAAACTTAAATCTCTGAACACAAAGTGAATTATCGCAGCGTGCACACCTGTTTCTTGCGCAGCTTGCATATCTGCTGCTCCACCATGGTGATCTCCCGGTCCACGCGGTCCATGTTCTGGATCAGCTCCTCCTTGGAGAAGCGAGCCGGCACCAGATCCAAATCCGGGTCCATGTGCACCGGGCTCACGGGGGAGATCGGCTCCAGTTTCCCCATGGAGCTTCCACGCTCCTGCACATCAACACAGAGAGAGGGAGAGAGAGAGGGGAGAGGCATGGTTAGACGTCGAAGACGTGAAGAATATCACGGAGCGCTCGAGTCAAACGATGAATTAATTTAATTAAAATCTGAAGAGACAGTCTGAAATATGTTTGGATGGATTTAATTACAGATGGCAGGTCAGTGTAAGCAGAAAGACTCGACCACGTCTCCTGCTGAGAACGCCGCAGTCCTGCTCCTGATTGCGAGGTCTGAAGGTCCAAACACGATGTGTGTATCCTTCGAGAAGGTAACACACGGCGGTAATTAAGTCCTCTGGGTGATGAAAGCCGGTGTACGTAGCGTCTCAGTGTCACTCGACCACACTAATGAATATGAGGTCAGCAGCTGGCTCGGTTTAACACACTCTGTTTGAAATGTTTTTAGAGATGTAGAGGGGGAAACGTGACGCGTGTGCGTGTAGTTTAAATTCAGGAGGCGCTGTGTGGCTCATCATCTTCAAGTACAACAGAGGACTTCCCCGTCAGCGTATACTCTCATTATATAAACCGCTCTTCAGTTAAGTGTTGAGCTTTCCCTCGAGCAGATTCAGAGGAAAGATTTCAAGAAAATCAAATAAAAAAAACGATGCCAGCATCCACAAACGTTACGTGAACGTTAGGAGTTAGCTATACGGAGCAGAACAAAGAGGGCACAACGAGACGCCGCCGTTAAACAGCAGTCAAATCACTAATATAGCATTTATCTTATGTCTTATGTGTTCTTATTAGCAAGACCATCGGGCCCCAAACACCGGGCCGCGGTTGCTACCGGACCGCACAGAAAGAATGAGTAAGAAAATATTATACTGACAGTAAAGCCAACTGCAGCAACTGTAGCTGCTGTTAGCTAATGTTAGCTCAGTTTGTTAGCTGCTGTTAGCTCAGTTTGTTAGCTGCTGTTAGCTGTTGTTGGCTCAGTTTGTTAGCTACTGTTAGCACCGTTTGTTAGCTGCTGTTAGCTGTTGTTGGCTCAGTTTGTTAGCTACTGTTAGCTGCTGTTAGCTCAGTTTGTTAGCTGTTGTTGGCTCAGTTTGTTAGCTGCTGTTAGCTCAGTTTGTTAGCTGCTGTTAGCTCAGTTTGTTAGCTGCTGTTAGCTGTTGTTGGCTCAGTTTGTTAGCTACTGTTAGCACCGTTTGTTAGCTGCTGTTAGCTGTTGTTGGCTCAGTTTGTTAGCTACTGTTAGCTGCTGTTAGCTCAGTTTGTTAGCTGTTGTTGGCTCAGTTTGTTAGCTGCTGTTAGCTCAGTTTGTTAGCTGCTGTTAGCTCAGTTTGTTAGCTGCTGTTAGCTCAGTTTGTTAGCTGCTGTTGGCTCAGTTTGTTAGCTGTTGTTGGCTCAGTTTGTTAGCTGCTATTAGCTCAGTTTGTTAGCTGTTGTTGGCTCAGTTTGTTAGCTACTGTTAGCTGCTGTTAGCTCAGTTTGTTAGCTGTTGTTGGCTCAGTTTGTTAGCTGCTGTTAGCTCAGTTTGTTAGCTGCTGTTAGCTCAGTTTGTTAGCTACTATTAGCTCAATTTGTTAGCTGTTGTTGGCTCAGTTTGTTAGCTGCTGTTAGCTCAGTTTGTTAGCTGCTGTTAGCTCAGTTTGTTAGCTGCTGTTAGCTCAATTTGTTAGCTGTTGTTGGCTCAGTTTGTTAGCTGCTATTAGCTCAGTTTGTTAGCTGTTGTTGGCTCAGTTTGTTAGCTACTGTTAGCTGCTGTTAGCTCAGTTTGTTAGCTGTTGTTGGCTCAGTTTGTTAGCTGTTGTTAGCTCAGTTTGTTAGCTGTTGTTGGCTCAGTTTGTTAGCTACTATTAGCTCAGTTTGTTAGCTGTTGTTGGCTCAGTTTGTTAGCTGCTGTTAGCTCAGTTTGTAGCTGCTGTTGGCTCAGTTTCTGGCTCAGACGTCATGTGACGTCTCAGACACTGTGATGAGGTGTCTTGTGTGTTGAGTTCAGCCTTTAAAGTGAATCCTCAGTCATCTGTTCACATGTGACTAAAACAGATGAACTGGAGTTGCTGTTACATGCTCCTGTTTATGTAACAACAACAACAACAACACACGCTAACGCTAAGAGAGGGCCCACTTGTTCTGCAGAGGCAGGATTTATCTGTTCTGTATGTGCGCTCGTAATTTCTGCACGTATGTGAGCGTTCGACGCCCTCCGTGAACGATCGTGCATGTGATCGTGCTCGGGTTTTTTTTGTTCTGCGTTTATTTTTAAACGTCTGAAATGAAGGTTATGTAAGTGGGCTAATCTGGACAGACTGCATTATAGCCCTGTAGACCTGCTGTGATTGAAAATGTCAGTGCCGGAGGATGTCGAGGGGCTGTCCTAGATGAAGAAGCCCACGTTTGTCGAAGCCTGTTAGTCACAAAAAATCACTGAATACAGAAAAAGGAAAAGAGCTCCGAGGATGGTTCGACTTTGTCTAAAACATCTGAGTGAGCGTAACACCAGCACACTCCTGACCTGTGAATACTCCTTTCATTCTTGCTGCTTTGTTCTGCTGCACACTCAAGGATGGTGAAGTGTGTGTGAATGATCAGAGAGTGTGTTAAACCGTGAGGGGGTTTGATGAGAGTTTGCCGAGCTCTCCCTCTGGTCTTGCGGTGCCCTACACGCCGCCCTCTGATCTTGTCAACAGTGCAGCGCCACATCAACAGCTACTACACCTGTGACATGGTGTGAAAAGGTCACAGGCCGACAGCTAAGCTCTTGGCCCGGAGCAGCAGCTTACAGCTTATACGTCCTCGACAACCCCCGCTCACATTTAGAACACACCGCCGCATGATGTCTCCGGCTGTGCGTGCATCAAAATTACCTCTGGGTGCTGTAGCGTGTCTGTTTAGCGAGCACCAGCCTGTGTGACTGAGTCACGTAGTCTCGAGTGTGTGTATCCCAGACAACAACAGTAGTAGACCAGTCTGAAACCAGCCACAGTGAGGCTCAATGATCCAAACAAGACTGAGATTTTAAGGAAAATATAGAGGTTTAACTTGTGTGGGCGACCAACTTCCCAACCAGCCATCGTCTGCCCGGCAACAAGTGATTCATTCAGAGGTGTGTGCAGCTCCTGAATTCAAGCTTCTCTCTTTAACTGAACTAACTTCAGCTTTATCGCCTTCATAACGCACAAATGACAAACAAACTCACCAAAAACATCTTTGTGTATATCGTTATATCGTATGGTTTGGTCAAATAAAAAACATTTATCCACAAAAACTGTCCTCCACGCGACAAACCCCATCAGGAGCGACTCAGAAGCCTCCAGACTTTGTTAACCTGCTCAGATTTGGTCATTTTTTCTGGTTTATGTGTTTCTAAATATGTAAATATGCTGCGCAGTTCAATTGTTTCGGTTCCTACGATCAGAAGTTTGTTTTATTTTGAAAATCTACCGGCTTCTCTGTGTCTGACTTCCTGTCTGCTCGAGCTTCTCTGTGCAGAGTGACGCGGGCTGCTCACGCCGTGGACTAAACATGGACTACACGCTGCATCATTACGACAATAATTAAGTCAGTAAATGAATCAATTAGTGGGTGTAAATTAAAACCCCATGATTCAAACATCACCTGCAGGAATGCAGCTCAGCACACATCATCATCATCATCATCATCATCATCATCATAATCATAATCTGAGTGTTGTCTCGGCGTCATGTGACGATGTCACTGCTGTTCATAAACACACCATAGAGTCCTCGTTGTCTCGTTGTTGTCGGTGTGTCGTCTCTAATCGCTGAACATCTCGAGCCAATAAGGTCACGAGTTCAAATCGAGAGCCGGGGAGATTTATGGAGAATGAACGTCCACGGTCGAGTTCCAGTTTCACTTCTTTACACATTTTTCTGTCTCCGGCTTCTCTGGGAGTTAATTAACGATGTTTAAACATTAATTTACACCTGTAGTAGAGACACCTGTCGGGGGAAGCCGGGTCAAAGAAGAGGGCAGAGATCCACGTGAGCAAACTCAAGACGTTTATTTTTAATCTGGATTTTAATTGAACTATATTTCTACATTTCTCTGTTTATAGATTTTAATCTGTTACATTTTTTATTTATCTGGTAAGTTTGTTTATAGATCTTAACCTTTATTTTTGACTGTCTATATTTGATGATGCTTCATTTTATTCTATTTTATATAACTAGTGATACATTTTAATGTATTATTTTACAGTTGTTTTATCTACTTATTTTTTTATTTAATATACAGTTTTTTTATTTATTTTATTATTTAATATACAGTATTTTGGAGTGGAGGATTATTGTGTGATGTGTCTGATTGATTGACAGTCTGTATTCTCTCCTGTCGTGGTCGCTCATGGTGGGGTTGTCGTGAACGGTCTCTGAATCTCAGATTTTAAACGGGGACACAGGTGGCACCGGCCTGCCTCGTCCTCCATCATCTCTGTCGTCACGTTTAGTGATTCAGCTGACATAACGTGAGTCGGCTCCAGCCGGGTCTTCTCGGCTGATGACGGGAATTGACGGTCGGCCCGGTCACGACGGAGATGGAGGCTCGGCTAACTCGCGTCTGTCTGTCAGTCAGCTTCGTCACATGTGGATTTCCACACGGTATAAATATCAGAGCTCGCTCTTTGAGCCATAAAAGGAAAGTTTGACATGCATGGAAATGTTTGGAGGTGACGTGATCTTAGAATCAGGACGGCTGCACGATGGCGTGCTTCGGTCCATGTGAGTCACCGTACGAGCGTCAGCTTTGTCTGATACTGCCGGCCTACTCCCTTTTTTTCTTGTCGCTCTTTGTCCCTCCCTTCCTCCCTTCATGTGCGCCTCCCTCCTCTCGCCCTTTGCCTCATTTCCATCTACACCTGCCCGCTATCGTTTTCTGCTCTTGTCTCAGACATGACTTATGTAACAGGCTTACGGCGCTCCGTGCTCTGAGAGGAATTTCTGGCATTCCTGAATATTTCCCTGTTAGCTTAAGAGTCAATGTGTTTTTTCCTGTGCCCTCTGTTATTGGTGGATCTATTTACTGTTCCTTGGCTTTCTGCCTCCCCTGGCAGTTTGAAGCACTCTGTGTAATGTCAGGAACACCTCCCCATCAGCGGCTCTACGCTGCGAGCGAGTCGTATTGATGTGCAGTTCACACAGTTTCATCCTCGCTCTCTTTGAAATCTAGGTCAGGGCCATTATTTATTAATTGCCGTTTCACAACTCCCTCAGTCTTCCCACTGCTGCTGCTGCTGCTGCTGCTCGCAGAGCTCCATCTCCTACAACAAACGCTCAGCCTCCTTCCAAGACTGCCGCCAAACGCCGCCGCCACCGCGGTGCGTCTAATAATATCCTTTGTGCCTCTGAAGGAGGCTGCCGGGATTAATCACAAGACAAAAGATCTCAAGAAGAAAGTCAGAATATTTCCATCATCTTTAATATACTTTCTATTTAAGTATGAATTCACATGATTCAGCCCCTCTATCAAGCGTGTATTCATACGTGTACTTGTTGCGTGTTCGTTACCGACCTTCGCCATGTCCTCGGCCCCTCCCAGAGGCAGCTGTGGCCGGTGGGACGACGGCCTCATCAGAGACTCGGGTCCCATGTCCAAACGAGGCCGTTTGATGTCCGCGTACTCCACCTCCGATTGGCCGCTGGGCTCCGGCAGGTAGATGTGCTCGTAGCGGATATGCTGCTCTTGTCCTCTGCAACACACAAACGTAGACAGCGGTGATTAATATAGGACTCTACGGACAGAAGTTATTAATATAGAGCTTGAGATGTAACAGCTGATGAAAGAAAATCACGAGTACGGAACTTTTGTATGATTTCAGCATACGTGGATATACTTTTACTGCACTACAGCTTCAGTTAGTAGTTATCTTTTTATGTATAAATACAAACATATGTGTTTATATATAAAATATGACGTCGTGCTGTTAATCTACACAGTAGCGTACGAAGTATTTAAAATGTATAAGTAATAAAATAAATACAAAGATTTAACAGTGTGACAGGGTCATTCTGCAGATTGAATACTTTTATCAGACACTTGTGGCTGCAAGTAACCATTAATTTCAGTATTGCTTGATCTCGTTTTGTTGATTAATCGATTAGTTCAGTCCAGAAATTATCAGGATGACGTCTTCAACCCAAAAACATTCAGTTCACTGTCACAGAGGACGAACGAAACCAGAAAATTTCACATCCGAGGAGCCAAAAAACGGAAATAAAAACAGGTTTGAACCAAAATGATCATTCGATTATCAAAGTAACAGAATAATAACAGATACGTGGAATGACACAGTATGTGTGAGCAGACTCATGACAAAAACAAAGAAATTGTGGGAACTTTTAGAATAATTGATAGATAAATAATTGATTAATCGACTAAATACAAACAAAAACAACATAAATTCATGAAAGCTCTTTTACTTTTGATACTTTAAGTACATTTTGCTGATCATACAGTACTCCTGTATCGTTACACTCTGGTACACTGCTGTTCAAACTGTGGAAAAATTCTAATGATTACCAAAGGTGACGGAGAAATAGTGAAATAAACAGTTGGACGACGACAATTGAACAGTGAGGAACAGAGTGAGGAGTACACAGACAGTCTGCCAGTGATGCGTGTCGGTGATATTTATAACAGAATACATGCTGTTATGTTATGAAAGAGGAAGTTTCCGTACTTAGAGCACGCCTGCGAAGCGCTCGAAAGTGCACCGTGAGGTCACGACTGTAGAAGTTCCTCAGCGGTACAAACATGTTTTGTTTCCTCGCTGCTGTCTCGGTGGTCGACAGGTTGCAGCACAAACAGGTTACCGTTTAGTTTTTATAAATTGTCCAGACGGTCACGAGGTTAAACTGTGCGATCGCCGGAAGATAATTTATAAAATAAGTTTGTGCATTTCTTGTAATATTTTGTTGGGTTCACGTACCGTTTAGCGTGTGCATACATCCGTGATTGGTTACACGCTAAAATGTGACAGTAAGATCGTGAAAGGAGGTAAAAAATAAATAAATAAATAAATAAATAAATAAACTGCTGCTATCGTGGCCTCAAATGTAAAAGATTATGAAGAGAGGTGTGGATCAGGAGGTTCAACAAGATGAGCTCTGGTTCTTGAACCGGTTTCTTTCAGGATTCAACATCAGTCAATAATAAATAGGATTGCAAGGGGGTGGAAAATTTCTGGTAAATTTCTAGAAACTTTAGGATAAGCTGGGTGCAGATATTCAAGTGTACCTGCATAAAATCTGGTTATTTTAGTTAAAATTATGGATATATGGATATATTCTGAGATGGTACACGGTGTAAAAAGTTTGAGAAACACTGAACTGGTACGTCTACTTTTTATTTAAGGTAAGGATCTGAGCACGTATTCAAACTCTGGAAGATAATGTGTGTGACTAGAGCAGACCTCGACAGGAGAAAACACACTTACTCGAGCAAACGTAATGAGACATAATCAATTAAATCAATGGACGTAAAATAATTCAATTAAGTGTGACACGTCGGGCTGATGTCCCAGGTGAAATAACGTGAGGACATCAGCAGCAGTGAGACGATATTGATCGTCTTCATGCAGGTTTTGTTCAAACACGACGGCCTCGTCAAATCCTGTCGATACAGGCGACGTTTAACCACGCAGAGACACGTTTGATGACAGTTACAGCTTTAGGCCGGGCTGACCTAAATCTGTACTGTTGTGTTCAAGGCACACGCACACGCACACACACACACACACACACACACACACACACGGCAGCTGGTTCAAACAGACTCATCATAATCACTGAAGACCGTTTTCTTTCTGTAAAATGGGAACATGCGCTCGCTCGGTAGTGGAAAGAAAGGGAAGCGAGAACATTGGAAACGGTGACTCACTGTAACACCACCAATCTAATGCTTTTAAATATAGCAGCATATGGTGTGTGTGTGTGTGTGTGGTTCTGCAGGCACTCCTAGGTGCTTTGTTTACGCTCGGAGTGCGAGCTGTGGCGCTCCCTGTACTGTACCCCAAAACTGGAGCTGATCTGGAGGGCTAGGAATGCTAACAACTACACTAAGAGCCGCTGGAGGAGGAGGAGGGGGAAGCACCATCCTGTAATGTGATCTGGGCATCATCTGCTGTGTGTGTCTGTGTCTGTGTCTGTGTGTGTGCGCGCATGTGTGCAGTCAAATGACAGCTTCCGAACGTCAACTGCACCAGCTACTTAGATCTGGGAAATTTTATTAGCCCGCTTGTAAATGGCTCTCTGTTCGCGTTTTGTCAAGTCGGCCCTGGAGGCAGACGCCAGAACGTCAGTGACTTCGCTGCCAGTGTCAAAATGGAAGTGGCTTCTGAAGAGAAGAGGGAAAACACAACCATAATTGCTGGTCCAGGACCCACAATGGCCTAGTGTGTGGTTTCTATCTGTGCCAAAGAGCACGGAGCATGTCTCTGCCTCGTAGGGTGCTGCTGGTGTAAAAAACATGGCGACCGTCCTCGATCTGCACCACAGATTTACAGAGGACAGACACGTCGTGTCACTTATGTAACCTGCATGTTTAAAACTTCTATTCTCGATGAATCCTTTAAGACTTGAAGCAAGAATTTGAAGAATTGAGACACCAAATTTTAAATTCCTGACTCTCACGTCTTCAAATATTTGCAGCGTCGGCGCTTTGTGTCTTCAAACTCGGCCCGGTTCTCTTCTTGAATCTGTTCTGAAGCTCAGTTCTGACTCTACAGAGATAATTGGCTGAAGTTACAGTTAACTTGACTCTGACAGATTGAAAAAGACAACAGGAAGTGGAGTTAAATATGGGACTTTGACGCCAACTGTAACCGCTGTGGAATAAAAACCAGCTGCTGTGTCACAGATGTTTTGGCTCCGCCCAAAATTGGCAGAATTTGTGACCATACGTGTTAAAAATATCCACAGAACTTCTTGACATAATAGCAATTATTTGGCACGGTACCACCGGATCTCTGTCTTAGCCAATGACAGCATAAAGAATGGACAGAAGCGCCATTTTGAAGTCAAAAATATGTCGCCGCCATGATGGATGTACTGCTTCTTTCTCCTCACGGCAAAGACGTGGATCATCAACGGATCCGAGCCTGGTTGCTCAAACAAGCCATCTGTGACGAAACCCACCTGTCAATCAAAGCGTCCACGCTCTTAATCCTGCATAACTTTAAGCCTTAATATAATCTGAACAGGTGAGTTGTATAAAAATTCACCCTCAGTACAGTTGTCATGAACGGGGAAATTAGCTATAGAGACCAAAACTGTTTTTTGTACCAGGCTGTAAACATGTTTATTTCTGCTGTGAAGTTGGACATTTTAACATGGGGACTTATGGAGACTGACTCACTTCTGGAGCCAGCCTCAAGTGGACGACAAGAGGAACTGCACTTCCATACTGGCTTCATTTTCCAGCAATGGAGGTTAAACCGAATGTATTAAAAAAAATTGATTTTATTGATTATCAGAGTCTGATAGATGTTTCATTTTGAAAAATGTCCGGATACACCCGGAGTCATGTCGAGGCACTCGTGTCGGTCACATGATGCGCTACATCTAAAAATTAAGACCACAAGCAAAAAACAAACGTCTTTGGAAAGGAGGAGACAGAAGAAGAAGAACCACCGAAGAAGAACCATCACCCCTCGATGGGACCGGCTCGTGGCAGAGAAACAAGCTCAGGTCTCCCACTTATTCAGCGTCACGGTGAGATACATTTTTTATATTTGTTCTTAAGCCGGTCGTATCATTTTATTTCCTCATGTTTATCCTCCACAACTTGAAAATATCGTCTTCCGTGGTGTTAAAAAAAAAAAAAAAAAAGGTTGGGAACCGCTGGATTAGTGATACTACAAGAGGCTGTGCCCTCAACTTCATCAACTGGCAACCTCAGACGTATCAAACCGACAGATCGATGGACTGACAACCTGGAAAACTAATAAAAAATCTGCACTTTTAGACTGTGTCTGTGGCGCTGAGGAAAGTAATGCACTGTGGATGTTTATAGAACCTCGAAAAGTAGGGGGACTAAATTAATACCCAGATGGTGTGTGACTACTCTCCCCCCCTCCGAACACATTTTTCTCACTCATTCAGTCGCACACACACTTCCTCGTCTCCATAGAGGGTTGGCACTTACATAATCACATCATCAAGCTCGAGCCCACCACCCCCCTCGTCTCTTCCCCCTCTTTCTTTCTCCCTGTCCCTCTTGTGAGCGTGCAGAATAATCTGATCCCCGGGGAGGATTTGTCTGGAGGATGAGAGGGAAAGAGATGTGTGGAGAGGTGGAGGGAAGGAGGGGAAGGAGGGGAGAGGAGAGGAGAGGAGGAGGAGGCTACACAACACAACATCCCCTCTGGAGCTCCGTTACTTTCTTGCTGGTTACGCCGAGCTCGGAGATCACGTGTGTGCTGATAGCAGCCCGTTATTGTGAAAGCTGCCGATCTCCTCTGGTGCTCCCCAGCTGTGTGACGGCTGACGAGAGAAGCCGGGATAAGTGCACCACAGCTGGGATGAATGAAGATGACAACGTGCACAGAAGAGGAGGGACGGAGGGTGGAGTCGAAAAACTCCACGACTATGTGGCCAAAAACAACGACAGGCGGAGAGATCTACAACCGCTGAACGCTGGATAAGATAATCATCACACTAACATGAGACACATGTAGCTACATTATTGATCATTTTCTCAATTAATCGATTCGTTTAGTCCAGAAATGTCAGAGTGGCGACCTGAAAAATGTCTTGTTTTGTCTACAAATATTCAGTTCACTGTCAGAGAACCAAAGAAAGCAGAAAATATCCACGTGAGGAGCTGAAATCTGAAAATTTTAACGTTTCTTTCTTTGAATAAACAACTGAAAATTATCAATCGATTCTCAAAATAATGGAATAATAATAAATATGCGGAATGATACAGTATGTTTGAGCAAACAAATCGTTTATTTCAGTGGACATGGACAGTGAATGAGAGTTTACTCTCGATAAAGCCGGTTAATCAGAGTTTATTTTGCTGCCTTTAGTTCATTATTTTATAAAGATCAAGAGGTGATCATATGGCAGACATTTTTTTACTGATATTCACGTGACAGGAAGAAGTTTATTTGGTCTGTGTCTGTTATAAAAATTAGGTTTATACTGTGTTCCGGATGTCTTAATCCTACAATGTGTACGTGAGTTCCTGTTTTCTTACATGTCTCGTTTGCACTTCTTTGTTGCTAAGGCTGGCAGGGTAAGGTAAGGATCAGCTTCATAAATAGATAGAGGAACTTCAGAATAATGAGAGTCAGAGACAGGTCAGGAAGGTGTTAGACGTCTTCTGCTGACTACAGTTTAGAAAACTGAGAAAAACGTTGTGAGGTTGTCCAGGGAGACGTCAGACAGAGCCATCATAGAGTGTATAAAGACTTACTGTAAAGGCTCCACGAGGAGCTTTTTTCTCTGTAACCCCTTCTGTGTGTTGCACTGTTAAACGCTCCTTCTTGTACAAGAATAATAAATTCAACTCTTCGAATCCAGTCTTCTTTATTGAAGGGTCACTCTGAAAAATTCTTTTAACAGTGTCCGATAGTTTGAGGGAGAAAGAGCTGTAAAGCCGGTTAATCTGCAAAATAAAGTTATTTCCTGAAGCAGCTTCTAAATCCGAGTCTGACTGAAATTTATGCTGCGAAATAGAAACAACAGAAATGAGTCTGATGGTTTGAGAGAGCAGTGGTTGAGTGACATAGACAGTGAGCGAGTTTCAGCCTCGATAAAGTTGTAATCAGAGAAATAAAAAGTTATTTCCTGATTGTGTCACAGCGGTTATGTTCATCACCGCAGCACCACATCCTGTCTGAATGTACCCTAAGACTCTAAATTTTAGTAAAAAGTTGGCAGTTTATTTAATAGCTGACAAACTAATCAACGTATCGTTGCAGCAACATCAAAGAACATCCAAATATGAATAACATCACAACATAAATAAATTACCTGCAGATATTTTCGTTATTTTTTGGGTCTTTTTGAACATTTATTTCTACCACAAGTGGGAATCGAACCTTGGGCCGCGTGGCGAGGCCTGAGCCGTTGTGTACGGGGCGCATCCTCAACCAGAGGTGCGAAAAACAATCAATTCTTACATGTATCATCATCCAATTTTGAGTGATGCAGCAGTGAAGTCAATAAATGAATTCAAACATCAGTTACAGTAACGTGACACGCCTCTTCAGGCACTCTGCATTCATCCACACACTCATTCTGCATCACTGCAGCAGATTTGTTTGCACTCCGCTCTCCGTCCTGAGAAAAGAAACTCTCCGTCTCGTTGTGCTCGCTGTAAAATGTATTCACTCCCTTTCTCTCTCGAGTAGCCGGGGTGATCTCAGACAGATGGGAAGAGGCGGAGTGACTGAGAGACTGCCTCGAGTAAAAAAAGGTTGAAACTAACAACTAGCACACAGTGGCTCACCAGTGATTATCCTGGAGTGCTTCTCTGACCTGTAATTAGGGGAAATTTGGAGCATTAACTAAACAGCACATTTTCACCTCGTCCTCAGACCAAAACAATGAAAGAACGCATCGATAAATCATCCTGCAGACGAGATAATGTCATTTTCTGAGGCCGTGTTAGCGCTTACACTCTCAGAGCTCGCTACAAATGGAGACACAGTGTGCAGAATTACTGAGACTTATGAAAAGACAAGTATGCATCTGAGGGGAGAATAGATTGAAGGATTGCCAAGGCCAGAATTGCACCATTCAGCCTGTGAATGAGGGCTTCAGCTGGATTCTAAGCCCTCTAAAGGAATGCTGAAGGCCCGATATATTCAACCCAATCTCCACCCACCCACAGACAGACGGCCGCCAGCGAGGCCGGCGGTTTATTTCACCGTGTCCACAAAGGGACGCCGGCTCGCTCAGAGTCTCCTCTTTTGATTTGATGGTTATTTTTTATCTCCTGAAAAAATTACCTCAATGCCGCGCTGTGAGACAAGCTGCACAAGGCGTCTGTCTCACCGATGATTGAATGAAGGATGTTGAGGCTGGTGGGTACAACGGTAGAACAGTCCGTGACTGTGGGCTAAGCTATGCTAACAGACAGCTCCGTGCTTTACGTCGAACGACCATAATCTAATCCGACTGATGGTTAAAGACGCCGACACAACACGCAAACGGCCGCACACTGCTACACCGTCGTCTTACCATCTTCTGTCGGCTAAAACGGATCCGGACTGGCCATCGGGAACGCCAGGAGAATTCCCAGCGGCCTGGCAAGCTGATTAGCCCGGCGTGGTAAATCAAAGAGGAAACAATACCTCAGAGCTGCTTTTACCTGACGGTGTGATCTCAAATAAATATTCAGAGGCCAAGCAGTGAGCAGATTATAAAGCAGGAAAGTGGCGCTAAACGCTGCGACGTGGTCTGTGTTTAATAAGAGAATAAACACATAATATCAGGGACGGCTGGAGATGAGAGTGCATGGAAATAATCTGGAAAATAAACAGCTGTTTACTCTTTTCTGTCAGGTGGAAACATCTCCAGTTATCAGAGCTGCAGAGTTTCACGATGATGGACACAAATTCAGTCAGAGCTCTGAAGAAAGAAGAAGCTGCAAATGAGATAAGAATATTTACTCCAGCTGCCTTAATTATGGAAGTGCAGTTGACTAACTCTAATGTTATTGCTATAGCACTGTGTTGGTGGCAGTTAGTTACAGCAGCTCTGAACACTTCTGTGTGTTCTTAGGACTTTTTTTGACACCAGTTTCCGTCCGTTTTGTAGAAGGGTGGAGATCAGACTATGCAGACTATCTGAAGCTGGAAAAAATAAGATACTCTCTCCGAGGGTCTGTTCTGTGCAACCTGGCAGCCTTTCTTGGCATTTGTGGATCAAATGGAGGCAGAAAATGTAACCCTGTAAGACGGTACAAACCGTGAGTACCATCCGTTATCTCGGGGAAAGCAAAATCTCTCCACAGTAAGATGGAGGAGCTAACGGCGCTAACCAGGAGAGCGTAGCATCACAGAGACGAGGCTGAATGAAATCAAGGAGGACTCGCTGCAGACAGACAGGTGAGCAGGGAGACGCCTACTTACTGTGAGCTGATTTCTAGTCAAATAAACTCTCTTCAAAGTTCACTTTGGTTCTTCCATGACAATCAGCTGAGGAGAATAAAACGTTCCTGAGACTTATCTTCTGCTCCTCGGTGCATCATGCACAATTCATGGCACGCACGTTAATTATTCATGAGCACTCATCCTCAAAAAAGCATGGCGATATAAATAATGAACACCTTTGGTAGGTACAAGCCTCCAGAGAGAAAGTACTATACATACAACGCTGTGCCTGACTTACTGTAGCTCTGCAGAGCCGTTTAACATTACACAGGATGCCAATTACATAAATTACATAAGGATTAGACTGGGGGAGGGTTAACAGGCCGAGAGCTGTGGTAGAATAATGCTGCAGAAAAATGAAGACGCCTACGTGACGCGTCCACTGAGCAAGAGCTTTGTCCCTTTGTACACGTCAGGACTCGACGAGGGCGAAAGACTTTAAAGAGCCAATACGACCAATTTAACGTGAGCGGTACGTGATTCTTACACTGACTTACAGCGAACTAGAGCTGCAACGACTTGTTGATTAACCGATTAGCTGTTGACTATTAAATTAATCTTGATAAATCGATTAAATTCTCTGATTTCAGCTCCTCAAAGGGGAATTTTCTGGTTTCTCCTATGACAGTAAACTCATTTTTTTTTGGGTTGTGGACAAAATAAGACGTTTGAGGACATCAGCTCAGACAGTGATCAACATTTTTCGCCATTTTCTGACATTTTATGGGCCAAACCACGATTCATCACAAAAATTATCAACAGATTAATCGCTAAAGAAAATAATCGTTGGCTGCAGCCCTGCAGTCTACGACAGTCCTCAACAGAGGATGTTTGCAGATAAAAGTATACTTTATAAACCCCTTTAGATGTTTTTCTTTGCGTTAAAGATCTAATATTTACACTGTAAATAATACAGCACAAACAAACAGCTGTAGTCCGTACGAGCGCGGTGCACCTACCTCTCATTCCCAGGCTGAAACTCTGACAGTAAGGAAGGTCGACGGCGATGCGGCTGGGCCAGGTGGGAGCTGTAGTCCCTGGCATGATGAGAGTGGTAGTCGACCATTCCCACTTCCTGGAACACAAACAACAACAAGTTGTCAGCGTTAACAAGATATCCTGCGTTCATCCTTTCACCTCGAGACCCTGATAAAAACATCTTTACATTCCCGTCCTCCGCCGTTACACTTTTCTCTGCAGCTCTCATTTCTCTGTTTGCTCCTCACACGAGTGCAGCTACTGTAAACTTGCACCTCTGCCAATCAGGGCTTGTGGGACACAGCCCGTCAAGCCTCATCTCCTCCTGAGTGTGATGACGAGAGGGAGCGAGCGGTGGGATTAACTACAGGTGCAGCTGTGTGGACGGTGTGGGCGGTGGGGGGTAAAGCCTTCGATTCTCCCGCCGTACAAGAACAAACACTGGAGGTCACCGTGTGAACCTCCACGTCCGGCGGAGGCCCCCTCTTTATCCGTGATACATGGAGGAACATAATCTGGATAATTAGGAGATGTGGGTGGAAATAATGGAAGACCTTAATGTGACTCCACGACAACAACATGAACTTTCAACTCAAACATCTAATGAGGGAGCGGCTCTGTGTGCACAACAGAGTGACCTGGGAATGTGTCAGTTGGAAAAACACTGGTGTGGGGGCCCCCCGAGGTCAGCCCCTGTGCAGCGGTTCAGAGTAATGTTTACTAAATATCCACCGAGCGTGCAGAGTCAGAGCTCTCACCTAAAAATAAAGAAGGCGGTGCTGTAAAGCGCGGTGGCTTACCGTGTGCGCCCGTTGCAGCTGCAGCGGTAGCGTGGCGGGGTTCGGCAGGTGCCGTGTGTCCACAGTCCTCCGGCCCGACGGCACGGACTGGGGATGAGAGGACATGCTGGCACAGCCGCTTCCTCTACAGGCAGGAAGTGGGTGTGGCTCCGGAGCAGATGCCACCGTGCATTATCAGCTGTTTCTCTTAGCCAGCGACCTGCAGAGAGAGAGAGAGAGAGAGAGAGACAACACGAGCTTTGAGACACGTTTTAGAGTTACCTCTCACAGCTTCATACCTGCAAAACACATTACGCAAAACACTCAGACAATTTGATCTGATCTGGTTAGCACCTCCAGCGTCTCTGTCCACTCCGGATATCAGTGTCATCACCTCCCTACCGCCTCCAACGAGGCCCTGCACCTGCTAGACTAAACACTCCTCTGCTGCTTTACTGAATGGTCTCACTGTCCTCACAGACAGACAGACAGACAGACAGACAGACAGACACACAGACAGACAGACAGACAGACAGACACCGGGCAAGTCGAGCAGCTAAAAGCAAAAATACTCCGAGTTCAATGGGGCTTTACAGGCGACATAAATAACTCAGTGACAGATAGATGTGTAGGCCTTGAGAGGCAGGCGATTGATTTGAACTCTAGATGACGTTATGCAAACTAAAGTGGTCTCATCTACAAGAAGTGTGTCACATATCGGCCGAGAACGACACACACACACTCTCTCTCTGTAAAAACTGTAGAGTTGAAGAGGTGAACATGTCTGATGATTGCTGAGACGATGGTCGGCTCAGCTCGTCCCTGCACCATCCTCTAGACGTAGTGGGTGGACTTAAGTCCTCACGTCCCCGTGACTCCTGCCAACAAAGAAATTAGGACTGCTGCCATATTCTACAGGCCACTGACTAATGACGCCTCGCTCTCTCTGTCTGTCTCTCTCTTCTCTGTCTCGCCTCTCGTGTTTCGGTGGCAGAAACGTGGCGCTGATCGAAATCTTGACAAGATAGCAAAGCGCTCGAGGTGAGCTGCAATTTAGTTAACTGAATGGGAAAGACACCAACACGACAACGTCCCAAAAAAAAAAAAGGAAGGCCACGGGCTTCTTAAGTCTGGATGACGATGAATGAGTGTTGGTAGGTTTTATGTTTGTTACGTCTATTTGAGAGTTTTTTTGTACTTTACTGGAAAAAAATGAACATTTGAAGAGTCATACTGTTTATCTTGTGGTATATTTCACTGGTTTTCAAACTATGGTACGCAACCTCCCTGTGGTGGTACTTTAAGACACATTATACTTCAACATTTGAATGAAAATAAACTATGAAATTGCAGTTTTGAATTTCATGTAACATTTTGTTTTAATATCAGCCTGATACGTAGTCATGTTCACACAAACAGTACGGGAACTACGAGAAAGAGAAGTGCGGATCAGGAGTACAACCTTTCCACTAAATTCTGCTTCTTGAACCGGTTCTGCTCAGGATTTAAAGATCGTCCTCTTAGGAATAAATCTGTGTCGGCCCGTGTTTTAACATTCAGACACAATCCAACACAGGTTTGTCCATTCATTCGTCATTCATTCATTCGCTGCAGCCGCCAATCAGACGGTCAGACCGGTCAAACCTCCACAGTCGACCTGAAATGTCTCTGAAACTGAGACCGTCTAAACTCTGACACTCGACCTGTTTGTTTATTTCATGAAGCAGCTTCTAAATCTGAGTCCGACTGAAATTTACGCTGCAAAATAGAAACACGAAGAAGTTTAATTTGAGCAGTGGTTGAGTGACACAGACAGTGAATGAGGGCGAGCGAGCGCCGGCATCGATAGTTATTTTCTGATTGTTTCACGGCGCCTGATCTTGTCTGAATGTAACAGTTTGCACTGGAAACTAAAAATAGGCTAACATTTGGTTAAACCAGCAGTCAGCGGTGGTCTATAAACTGTAATATTAGCCATAGTTCCCCATATTGGTCCCAACCTGTACAGGGTTTGAATAAGACCCTCTGCAACCAGCAGTAAACAAGCTGTTTTTATGAACCTGAGACCAGATAACAGCACAAGGCTCCTCCGTCGTTGGCACAGTATAACCTACAGTCGAGTGCCAGTGTGCCCAGTCTCCATTGTCTGACTCCAGTTTGGAACTAAGAGTACAAAGAGGGGCACTATCTAACCCTTCCTTCCTGCTCCACTGTCCCAAACACAAAGTGTCACTTGATTTCAGTTACGCACAGGGCTCTATTACCAACAGCTGAACATGGCTCTGGCTTTAAGGAACAGAGGAGCTCTGTAAACAGAGGCTCAGGAGAGGACGCTGCTCAAATTCTCACACCGGCCGGAGACTAGTCTAAACTGTGGCTTCAAATATTTTCAAGAAACCGGTGTGCGCTCGTCTTTCGGTGGGATAAACAGACCACACAAAGGGAAGTGCTAAAGTCCATGAGTGGAGCTCGCTGCTGGTGTAATACTAGATGAGGGAAAAGTCACGATTATTGACATTGCATGCACATATGTGCAACAAAAAAAAAGGGGGTCAGCGAGACAAAGAGAGGGTGAGATAAGCCATCCCTGCTTTGGAAAGCCTCTTTGATGAGCGCCCAGTCCAAAGAGAGAAAGAAAGAGAGAGAGAGATTCCCCTGAGGAGGACGAAAACAAGTCTGAAGGCAGTCACAAGATCTGCTGAGGACAAAAAAACCTGAATCAAAGATGAGAGGGCCGACACAATGAGAGAGCTTTGACATAAACTCTGAGGCGAATGGGGCCTTCCAGACGAGAGGCTAAACACATGCACTGGCACTGCTACAGACACCCACAGGCAAGTCGGTGGCTCACTGCCAACACTGCGAATGAACTCAGTCACCTCACTCCCTCGCTCACTCTCTCTCTAGCGTGCTTTCCTTTCCTTCTTCTGCACAGAGTAGAGTGGGCCTCAGCCTTCAGCAGTGCAAGCCAATATTTCATCCTCTTACCCCCCACCCATCCATCCACCCACCCTCCCTCTCCATTTTAGGAATGGCTGTGGAAATACTAGCACGGAGCGCACAGACGGCTTCCAGCCTGCCAAGAGTGAGCAGAGCAGGAGGCTGACTTCAAACAACAGTCTAATTCTACTGACATAAACAGTTCATCAAATCCTCCGTCTAAGTCCGACTTGGTAGCTTGACAGTCGAGGTCTTAAGAGTACGGGGAACAGATTTTTTGATAAGAGCCTTAATAGCAGGGCGCGATCGGACTGTCACCGCGATAGTATACTGGCAATTATCTGTCTGTTTCAGTAGCTTTACTGAAAAATACGTTTTTAAGTCGCATACCACCAAAATATTTGGCTCAGCCATCGTGACAGACGTTAAAATACAGCCGACCCTGTTCAGCTACAGACAGTTCACATAGGAGGCAAATGTCTGTAGATTTTACAGTGAAAAACTGCCAAACCATGACAGCAAAAGACCGTAAAATACGTGAAGTATGACTATGTTTTCCTGTATTCAGTAAAACACAGTCATACTTTAAAACCTTTATTTATATGCCATTTTTGAAGTAGTATTTTATATTACAGACTGTTAATTATACAGTAAAACACCATAATATTAAAATGGCATATTTTACAGTCTTTTACCATCATGGTTTGGCAGTTTTTCACCATAAAATCTACAGACATTTAAAAATATGGAATAAAACGCCAACCTTAAACGTGAAATCAGCAGTACCTTAAACATTCTTTTACCGTATTAGAAAACGTTATAAAATTGTGGCAAACACAGCTGACTGTTTTTTTCTTTTTACAGTCATATTTTATGACAAAACTCTTATTTATACAACATTATATGGGAATAAAGTAGTATTTTATATTAAAGATTGTTAATTATACAGTAAACCAGAGCTGATTTGGTGTTAAAGTGTTACTCCTGTTCTGCAATTTCACCTCCACTTTCCAAGTTAACGTCACATTTTAGCTCACAGCTAATCACGTTTAAATTCTTTATTTCAGTACCACCAGTGGTACACGTACCACAGTTTGAGAAACATTGCATTAGAGTACTGAGCTGTCAGCAAGCACTTCTGCAATTATTCTAACAGCCAAAAAAAAAGAGATGTTGGCATGATTCAAATGAAAAGGCAGATGAGTGAACTGTAATGGGCATAAGGCTTGGTCTGGGAACGACATCAGAAGTCTATAAAGAAGAGCCCTAGAGAGCTGAGCTCATGCAGGGGAGGAGGAGGGTGGTGGTGGTGGTGGTGGAGGGTGGAGGGGGGCTGCTAGGACTCTCAGCCTAGGAATGTGGCACCCTGTCAGGTCTCATAAGGATTTATCTCCCTGCAGCCTCATTACTGAAGGGCCCAGGGACAAGGAGGCTTCGCGCTCAGCCTTGATACTGGACCGCTCACAAACACTGCACATGCATGCAAACACTGATTTTTTTTTTTTTTTTTTTTTTTTTAGACTTTACAGCATGGGTGGTCCGGTTCACGTTATGAGATCAGGACAAATAATGTATGGACTTTGTACTCCCCCCTCCGCCCGCCCTCCACCATCCAACCAAATTTAACGTGGAAACAAAGCTCTTGCAATTAATCCGCTGAAGCTTCAGAAATTGGGGCCCCGAGAGGTTTTTTAAGGTCAGGGTGCAGAAACAAGGTCAATGTGTGCGGTAAGCACTGTTTCCTCACAGCAGAGGAACTCTTCAACCTTTTCCATGTGGCCTCACATGTTTTTATTGTTTCTTTAAAATAATCTGTGGAGTTCTCGATCACTAAGATTAACCAGGGTACCATGCAAAGCCAGCAAGGTCCACAAAAAAGGAACAATATTAGTCCAAGTGTGCGCTTTATTTAGAATATTTTCAGCCTTTTCCAGCAGGAAACTGAGACGTTTATATCAACATCTCTAAAGCAACCAGACTCCTTTGACAAAAACAGTAGCTTTACCTCACAGCTGATCTACCACCGCCCTGATCTGCAGCAACTTCTTTGGATCCAAAACTGAGTAATAGAGGCGAGCGGTGAACCAGCAACTCATGAGTGCTGCGAGGCAACATTACAGTTTTTGTCAAAGAGGTCTGGCTGCTTTGAAGAGAGAACAGATCGAAATAAGGTCGATGTGTGTGGTAAGCAGAGTTTCCTCACAGCAGAGAAACACTTCAACCTTTTACACGTGGCCTCATCCTTTTTTCAAATTTAAAATTATCTATGGGGTTCTCGACCACTAAGATTTACTGTCCTTTCTCTTAACAGAGTAAGGCATGTACTGCTGTGGACAGGGGCTACAAAAGGCCCACAAAAAAAAGGAATAATCCGTCTAAGTGTACGGTTTATTTTACCGTCAGACAGCCCCTTTACAGCGGGGGAAACTCTCCAAAGCAACCAGACTCCTTTGACAAAAACAGTAGTCGAGTTGCTGTTTCACCACTGCGTCGATCCACAGCAACTACGTGTTAACACCAGAGTCACACAGAACACAAATAAATGAACCCATCGAGGCAACGGAGGACCGGCAGTGTTTAGCGAGGTAACATTATGCCGAAACCCCACTTTGTCATGTTGCGACCACAACGCTGTTTTGGTCCGTTCGCCCCGCAACTTCAAACCCTACCAGGAGAGTTTCTGGAGTGTTATGCCCACCAGACTTTGTTAACCTGCTCAGATTTTTCTGGTTTATGTGCTTCAAAATATGTAAAATATGCTACATAGTTAAACTTTCGCTTTTGGCTATTTTATGAAGTTTGCACAGGGTGTTTTATTTTGAAATTCAAGCGTATTCTAAGTCATTTCTGTGTCTGACTTCCTGTCAGGTTGAGCTACTCTAAAAAAAACGGACCACGGCGGGACCAGCAGGGGTTTGAAACATTGACTAGAACGGCCACAGTTAGGTCAAGCGGCCGTGGAGCACAATGAACACGTCAGCCTTTACCGTTTTTGTCAAAGGAGTCTGGTTCGATTGATGTAAACGCTTCGGATTCCCGTCAGAACGTGGCAAAGTAACGCGTTGAAAATGTGCTAAATGTAGCAAACACTTTTAATTTTTTTGTTTTCCCAGTCCTCAACAATGCATTGCTTAGCTTCGGTGCTAACCCCACAAAATCTGAGCGAACCCTTTATCCTGACTTTTGGTGTAATAAAACCTCACACCTCTTGCCCTGAAAGAGTTAAATTAATCCAAACGCAGCAGAGCAAAGAGGAAGAAGTCGCAGCACAACAGCCAGAAAAAAAAATGGGAAGGTGACTGCAAACACCTTTAAATTAACGGTTGGACAGCAGCAGGAAAACCAGTCATAGATCTGCCAAACCTTAGTACAACGCCCTTTACACTGCGAGCAGTAATACCCAAGACAATGCTGACGGGGCAGAACGCTTTTTTCCTGGTAGACCGTCACACTGACAGTAACAAAGGGGAAGACGACACAAGATCGATGTAGTGCAGAGGCCATGATGTGAGATATTTTACAGACAAACTGAACATAACCTCCAACCATTACTGCAAAACTAAGAGAGAAGCAAAAGAAACTGTTAGCAGACAGAGAAGCTATAAAAGGCAGCAGGTGATATAATTATTGCCTGTGTGTGCCAGCTTGATATATAGTGCAGCTCCTCGCAGGCAGGTGGCTAGTGCACCGCTATTAGTACCAAAGAGTGAAAGAACACCCTGACACCGCGAGCCGATCTTTGCCTTAAGTCTGCTCGACTTTCAGGCAGGAAATCAGCGGTCACAACACGACAGTCGGGGAACCGAGGGGTGAGAAAAGTGTGAACAGCCAGTCAACTTTAGCACAGCTGTAATTTGTCTGACGGAAAGAGCTGCAATCATCTCTCCAAACCACAGCCTGTCACACCTTTTCATTCTGAACCCGACTGAACGGCACACTGCTCGTCGTGTTTTTAACGGCAGCATGATTAGCGCCAGGGAAACACCTGCAGCCACACAAGAGGCGAAAAACAATACGAGTGATTGTGAAACTGAAAATGGAAGTAGTGTTGAGTGGTAAACGATGTTAGCATATGCAGCCTGAATATGGATTATCTTCAGCTACGACATCATCAGACGTGACTCAAATTGTATCAGTACAGAACAACAAATGTAGTCAACATATTCACAGGAAGAAATGGAGCTGAATAAAAGATTTTTGTTTTGTTTTAAACCACAAAATACAGAAAACATTGATTTCTTTTAGTCTGATACCCATCACATGATCTCTATAACACTCTGTATAAAAGTCAAACAACTGGAGAGTAACGTATCAAAAGCAGGCCACCTAATTTGTTTAAAATGTGACGGCAGCACGTTAACAACAGTTCATGCATTCAAGAAGACGAACGGGAGGCTGGTTGGGAGAGGGCTCGCTTTAAAGCCCCAAAAAAAAACAATCCGTTAACACGAGAATTTATTATTACAGTACGAACGTTTAACGAGGACGTGCATTACCCCGTCAAAATAAACCGTTGGTCCCCTGATGTCCCGGATACTTGTATTAAATGCTGCCCAAAAATACTGAAAACAGTTGGTGTGACTGTATCTGAGTGTTTGGGTGAAGGTACCTCATCATGTGTACTCGTTAGTCCTGATTAGTCAACTTTAATTGACTTTGGAGGACGATCGCTTCATGTTGGAGAAAAATGGACGTACCCTCGATACGTGTGGATGAAGGAGATGACGTCTTGTTTTGTATTGCAGAGAGGTGACTTACACAACCAGAGGAGAGACAGGAGCATTTGAAGATGTGTGGAAACCTTTAAAGTGCACAGTCATCTTGAATTTATTAAACTTAAAGTTATTTTTTGAGCTTTTTTGTATAGACACAGCTGAAGAGTGACAGGGCAGCGTGGAGAAGGACGGGGGGGGACCACACACAGCAAATGGATGCAGGTCAGAATCAAACCTCGGGCAGCCACGGCAAGGATTGAGCTCCTGCACGTGGAGCGCACGCTCCTCCAGGCGCCCTGTGACTACATATTTTATGGATTTGAACAATAACAATTATTATTTCAGTTGTCTTTGTCTATTAGTATGTGTGAAATGTTCAATAAAAACAGTTTATGCTGCTCAAATATCATTTTTTAGGTTGCATCGCCAACACTCAAACCTGTCGCGCTTCTTCCCTCTCAGCCAATCACAGAGCTCAGACAAGCTCAGTATTTCTCACTAAAGATGAGAATGGAGGATTTCTCGTATAAAGGTGTGAAGTTTCGTGCATTACTTGATATAAACCGTCTCCTCTTTGCAGTTGTACATTTGGATGTTTTAGTTTCACTTGTGGAGACAGAAAAGGAGAATTTGAACAGATCCATCCTTCAAAAAACACACTCAAGGTTTTCTGTATCACGACAATAACACGGCCGTGAAGCACAAAGCGGCGGTGAAAGTCAATCATTCAAAAATGAAATACAAGAAACGATGGAGAAGCCCTCGGGTCAAATCTCATCTCATCAGTTGAATCGCTGTATTTTCTTTAGCTGCATCACTGCAACACAAAGAGACGCAGCTTAACAGCACGGCGGGCTGCGCACACCGAATGACCCCGACTACGAAACAAACGCACCGAAAGAGAGGAGGGCAACTGAGTGAATAACCGAGCTGTGACACACACTTTTCTCTTTCTTTATTTCATATCACAGATTGGTTGAAGGTGCGTTACAGGGAGAGAGAGAGAGTGGACGTATGAGCTGCTACAGCAGTTAGACTGGGTGGAGGCCATGAATATTTAATAATAACTGTCAGGTGTGTGATGTGATCAACAAAAACAAGTTTTAAAGGAGGAAATAAGCAACAAATTTAACCCTAAGAACAAGCGCATACGATCTACTCGTGCTGACGTCGGATTTAAAATAAATTAAATGTTATGCAGCCATAAATCACGCCATATTCATGTTTCACAGCCGATTATATCCATCACAAAAGTGTGTGTGTGTGTGTGTGTGTGTGTGTGTGTGTGTGTGTGTGTGTGCGTGACAGAGAGGATACAGGAAGAGGAGAGAGATGAATGGAGCCAGTGATTGGCCGGTCTGTACCTCCAGATGTGACCGTCCAGCTGTATCCATGCTGGACGGCAGAGCAGCTATTGGATTTCCTGCCTGTTCCCCTGCTGCCGGCCGCCTCAGCGACACTGTGTGAAATTACATAAGGCTCTCCCCCCTTCCTCCACCGCCTCCACCGCCTCCACCCGCCTCCACCCTCCTCCATCCCTGCTGGCCTTCACACACACTGCACTTCACACAGTGCTCGCTCGCTCTCGACTTTTGTTTAGATGGAGTAAATATTTGATGGAAAGTTGTAACCTAAAGGATTTGACGTCACCCATCGAGGTTTGTTTAAAAAGACGAGTACCGTCTGATTTAAACTGTCTGTGCGTCACAACGTGATGCACACATGAACCTGTAGCCTCCATCTCTTCTCCTGATATCGGTCATTTCATACCCACATAATACATAACACATTTTCTGTAAATTCAATGAATAGTTTATGAAATGACTACATGGAAAGGCCTGTTTCTGATTACATGTTCAGTCTTTGTTATGGTAACCATGGTCTGGTTTTCAAACCCAAACCACGTCCATGTGACAGAGGTGGTCCGTCCTCTGTTGTTAGGTACGAGCTCTTTGTTTTGTCTAAGTTGGTCTGAGTCCTTCTCCACTAACACAAAGTGTCGTCCAAATGATGGAAAACACTGCAAATGTCTCACATCCCGGCACTAGAGAAGTTTGGTGTGTGTCACAAATCGATTTGACTTTTGATTTTAAAGGTCATGATACGTATTCATTAGTTTTATGCACTCACAAATAAAGAGCCAAACCGATACCCGATTTCTGGAGCCGATGGTGACACCAATATTTAGTGAATATATATATATATATATATATATATATATATATATATATATATATTAAAAAATATAACTAAACACATTTTTTGCGATGATTCTTCATAAAGTATCAAACCTGTGACAGATATGTAATGTAGACGGGGTATTTTACAGTTTTATAATAAACTTTATTGTCCAAAATGACAAAAAATTATGAATTATTATCCATATAAATTGATAAAGAGACAATAATTAATAGATTTAAATTAAAACAAAAACAACTTCTGCATCATGTCCCGTAAGAAAAAGGTTTCATATCACTTCTTTGATGCATTGCGGTTTTCTTTAGAGCGATTATGTCCCAATGCATGACTGTTAAAAAAACTAAAATTTTAAATATTAAGATCGCCAGATGAAACCGAACATTACAGAACTACAAATATGGCCGCTGCGCACGAGAATCTCGTCTACGTTTGAGCTACAAAATAACCGTGTGAAAACTGAAAGCAAACGGGACAAAGAACCACACAGTTCACGAGGTGTGTCAAATCAAATTTAAATATTTTGGCACCACGAGGAACTAACTCGTACGTTTCAACCCCGGAGCTGGAGGAAACGCGATTGGTTGCAGAAGCTAACCAGAGAACTAGTGGAGAAGCTTCCACCCGACTCAGAAAGGACACTATCGAAACTTTATTTCTTTCTTTATTTATTGTAACAATACAACGAGGAACAAAGCGTTCAACGCAAAACCAAAAAGAAGAACAGCTCGGCTGCAAAAACTGAGCTACTCTGAGGATCAAAACTGAAAGCTAGTTTGATCAAATTCCAATATAAAATTCAAATCTTTATTATCTTGATGTGTGAAACTTGTGCATCTCTCAGGCGACAGCTCTTAAATAACTCCTTAAACAAACCTTCACTTGTGGTTTAAGATTAAATTACATCCTCGAGCAAAAAAACGTACATGATGACAAACTCTGATTGAGGTTGAATGATTATTTGTTCATCACTGACTCAGCTCAGCGGGACACAATGCGACAGCATCGCCGTGATGTACGGGGTCTCAGCTTACAAATCCCTCCTTATTCTGCGCTGGCTCTGTTTCTTAAAGCCCACCTGACATTCAGCTCCTCCACGCCGAGCGAGGAGCAGGAAATAAAACTGAGAAGTGCACTTGTCTGCTGGGCTGACCTACTTCCTCGCTGCTACTTAATTATTCAAGAGCTTTGAAATGTTCTTCTGTATGTCCGCATGCAATCCGAGTGCCTCTGTTTGCCCCTCATGACAGCAGCTCGCACAGAGCTTCCATTTATGCATGAGAGGCTTCGAGTGTGTGTGTGCGAGCACATACTGCCAAACACTAATGCCCATACATGCTGGTGTTATTTGCACAGACAACACAGCAACCAAAACATCCCACCTGATTTGATACACGACGTTTTGAATTAAGCAATATTACACAAGAGGGTGTGCTTTAACGCTGTTATTGGCACGGTGGTGATGCAGTCGCCGTGCCAATAACGACAATAAAGCACACCCTCGAATGTAATATTGTGATTAAACAACAATTACCAACTTAAATCAAACATAAAATCTAAATGTTTTTATATTTTGGGGCATTTTGGGGTCAAAATAAACATTTTTTGCACACAGGGTCTGACTAATGCCTGGAAATCAGTCACAGCAGTACACTGTTGTATGTAATTAACCCAGTTTACTACTCCAGGAAGTAGTCTGAGTCTTTGTAACGATCTAGTCCCAGCCAAGTAATGTTTGTGGAGTTTCCCAAACTGAATAAATACTAGACAAATAAACATTAAACCGCTTTGCTGGGTCTTGTAGTGGCCCTGCAGTAAGCAAGTGTGCTATGTGCATGTGATTGAGAAATAGCAGATATTCATGTACTTGCATGACATCTGGTTGTTTTAGTCAAGATTATGCTAAAATACATTTTCCACAACTATATTTAAGTTCCCTGTTAAAGGGCCAACATTCAATATTGTAAATTCCTGGTTTATTCCTGTTTATTCCCATTAATTCCCATAGAAAGTTTCCAACTTTGAAAAATCATTTCCAAAATTCATTGTTAAATGTTTTTAATCTAATGAAATATTCAGCTTCAGTCCAGATTAGTCGACCTTTAGTCTTTAAAAACATTTTCTCTGCGTTCACTAAACGAGGTAACCACCTGTATTAACGAGGTAACCACCTGTATTAACGAGGTACACACCTGTATAAACGAGGCAATCATTAAATCCAGAATATTCATTAAAGAAATTCAGATTATTCCTTTATTAAAAGTTGGCTTTCAGTGTCCTTATTCATTTCATTTATTTACATGCTTTATAATTTCAGGATGTGGAGATGGCGGATTAATATGTTTAGTGATGAGTCAGGTGTACTGTCATGTGTCTGAATGTCTAGTTGACCAATCAGATCGCTCGATCCAAACATCACAGCCTGAACTTCACAGCAGCAGTTTGATGTTTTGATGCTCTCTGTGGACTAATTTGCTCCGAACTGCACTGTCATGGATCCAAGCTCGCACATGTCGGGACAAGAGCGTCATCATAAACCTGTAATTACACTCTCCACTTAAGCCTTCAAACCTTTCACCGATACATGACGCTCAAATTTCCACAGTAAGATCATCAACCCTGGCGGCGTGAGCGCCCTTGGCCGCTCTCACCGTTATGCTCTGCAGAATGTGAAAAACAAACTATGCTGTAACACACATTCCTGCTAGGAACGGTAGGCTAATCAGAGAGATAAATATAAACGCTACCCACAGCTGGAGCCTACACACAAACAAGAGTAACGTCCTGTCATCTGTGTTACGTAACGGAGTCAAGTGAATAACTTACCACAGAGCCATTTCTAATCTCTGCTAATCCGCTGTCTGCCTCTCGTTTGGTGCCTTTAAATATGGGTGGCTGGTTTTAATGGCAGGGCTGCACCCGGTGTCTTTACATCCAAAGCTTCTATTGAGGTTTTTAAAAACGAAGCCTCGGACGTCTGTCATCATATTTTATGACGTCATCGCCCGAATCATCAAAGAAGAGAAAATAAATCCTCGATTTGAATAAAGTGATTCATCGGATTAAAAAGGACGAGGTGTGGAGGATTCAACGGCATTCAAGCGGCAACCTCTGTGACTGTGAAGTGAGGCCAACATGTTTACAGCCTGGTACAAAAAACAGTTTTGGTCTCTATAGCTAATTTCCCCGTTCATGACAACTGTACTGTTTTTTGTACCAGGCTGTAAACATGTTTATTTCTGCTGTGAAGTTGGACATTTTAACATGGGGACTTATGGAGACTGACTCACTTCTGGAGCCAGCCTCAGGGGGACGTTCAGAGAACTTGCTCCTCGGTTTACACACAAACAAACGTGATGAATGAAGCTTCAAACTCTTCCGTACAGCCCGATTTAATATCAAGGAAATAAAAATAGAAAAAGCTCATGAATAATAAATGACTTTAAGTTTTAATTAATTTCTAACAACACACAAAAACAACAACATGCAATATATGAGGCTTTTAAATATGAATTTCCAGGTCAGTACAATAAAAAGGCTGCAAGTAACTCATAACTCAACAATCTTACTGTATTAAATCGATTATTTTCTTGGGTTATTAATAAATAAGATACGGAGCTTAAATATCAAGGTTTGATGTGTTCTGGTGTCTTAACGTCGCAAAATCTAGCAGGAGACAGACACATTTTGATATTATACAACTTTTCAGGCCTCCAAAACACATTTCCATCACTCAGGCTGAGTTAAATGATTGGATGAGCTCACAGGATTAGATTTATTGATTGCCGTCGGGATGTACATTGAAATAAAACACTTCTAAAACTTCCTCAAACGCCCTGACTGCATCTGAGTTAACTGACAGCATCTGAACTTTTGCATTATGCAACCCCGTTTGATGAAGCAACCGACAGTTGTTTGGTCAAATTCCAGTGAAGCGCGGCAATAAAAATGTAAATGATGAAAGCGGTAATGCTCGCCTGACTCCGGGCTTCAAGAACACGTCCTAACACAAACACAAGAAATGTGGAAAATGTTACAACAAAATGAGATTACAGGAGAGTTCTTGATTGGACAGACAGGCGACGTAACCAACAGCTTATTGACTATTTAAATAGGTCATACGTGGTGTACGCTCGAGGGTGTTGTGTAATCGTAGGTTTGCAGAGGCGTGTCAACAATATTTACAAGGGACTACCTGACGTTTCCAAAGAAGAGGAAGAAGAACAGTCAAACGAGAAACTAACTTTACCTGCCTGAGCGACAAAGGTCAGACAGAAACAAAAACACGGGAGCGTACAGGTAGCAGGTTCACCCAGTTATCGCCACATCAGCTGGCACAGCTTCAGGTATTAGTGCGGGCCTCTATCACAAAATTACACTGTAAGTGCAGCTAGATAACAAGAGCTGGCAGAACATCCAAACAGAAGGCTAATGGGATAGTGGTAGTCTAAATATTAAGTGTTTTATTACAATGTGGCAAGAAAAAAAAAGATGCAAATGTTTACAGAACTCGCAGATAACCATAACACATCATACGTGTCCTGTAGGAGGATAAATATTCAGAATATGCAACAAATAACGAGCACATGAGCTTCAGACCTGCTCATACTCCAAGTTATGCCATCATTAAATCATTTGAAGTCCCAGTTAAGAGTGAAACCAGCCTGCGTTCAACATAATAACCAGAGATCGATGGCGGTCGTCTCGGTTTACAGGTGTATGACAGGTTAAGGTACTTTCATACAGGATTGGGCGCTGCTGCAGCGGTGCGTGTTTGTGTTGAACGTAACCGCTGTGAAACAAACAGGAAATCACTTTTTATTTCTCTGACTTTATCGAGGCCGGCGCTTTCTCACTCTCATTCACCGCCTATGTCACTCAACCATCGGACACCGACCAAATTAAACTCCTTTGTGTCTCTCGAGTCAGACTCAGATTTAGAAGCTGCTTCATGAAACAAACAAAGTCAGCACACAACAGAACTTAGATTCAGACATTTCAGTCTGACTATGGAGGTTTGACCGGTCCGAGCGTCTGACTGTCAGGCTGCGTTTTAACAAAAGTCGGATCCGGCTCAACTTCTCCGCCGCAGGTCGCTGCGTTTGCTGGCGGACAAAACAGACGACCTCCACTCAGATGAATGGACAAACCCGTGTTAGATTGTGTCTGGATGTACCCAATTACACCCCATTCACATAAAGAACATTTATTTACCATTTAAATTGTCTTCTCATGTGACTAAGTCATTAGTAGTAAGATGTATGGAGTAGAATAGTTAATTATGACATGATGTATTAGGTGCTTTTAACAATAAACTCTCGATACCGTGGCACCACGTCATACTTAAATATTGGATTAAAACTTTTGTTTACACGACTAATTTCACAGAGAACAAACTAAACCATCACACGGTTATATTCACGTTGGTTTATCGAGGTCGAGGATGGGTTTTATTTTAGTTTTGAATTGGACTTTTTGCAGGAAAATGCTGCAATTAAAAAAAAAAAGAGAGAGAAGCATGACTGTGATCTGACTTTGAATTTAATTATCGTGAGCAGCCTCACAAATTCCTCGACGGACAGATAAATCCTTCGAGCCTTTTGAGCTCTGCAGAGCGACAGACGCAGAATCAGTCTGACCTCCAAACCCCATTAACCCCTTTAAGGCCGGCAGCCCCCGACACACCCAAACCCCGCTCCCTTTGATGGCTGCAACCTAAATATGAAAGTGCATTAAAATCATGAGACTAACAGCTACTTTCCTGTGTTTTTTTTCCCATTTGGCAAAGCCTGAAAACGTTACAACTGCTCAGCTTCAGCGCCGGCGCAGCCACTGGATCTGAGGTGGCACTGTGTCCGGCTCAATGGCACTCTGATTATGAGTAATCTGAGGCACTGCAACACACCAGCTGTGCCTGATCATAATATTCTTACCACACTGACTCAAGGATAACATTCTCCACACACGAAACCTACCAGGTGCAGTCCACTAGCGAGCGAGAAATGCTAGACAGCTGCTGTTACTCATTCAGCGAGAGGGAAACTGGGCGGGAGGAGGGAATGCGCCTGGGAGGCAGTTTCACGGTGACTGCTTCATATTTCCCTCTTTGGTTTCTGCGTGTTAACTTAAGGGTTCATAAAGTACGCCGCAACATACCAAACGTCGTGTCATTTCCCTGTAATCGTTCTTTCACCGGCACAAATATAAATTTAAGTTGGATACACGGCGTGAGACGCTCATTAAGGAAGCTCACCTTTGAACGCTCGGTGTGGATTATGTGCGGAGGAAGATGTTGGTTTATGATTTAAAGTCAAATCCAGCCGTTTAATGAACATCCAGGTTGAGGTCTGATGTCAGGTAGAGAACAAAGACACACACCGAGGCGTCAGGCTGAGATGGGCTGTACGTGACCGAGCGATGCCGGCTACAGTCCGCCATCGTCATCGACCGTCCGGCCATGTTGGATAAAGGGATGTAGATACGCGCAAGTTGGTGGCCATAGCTTGATCAAGGTTACCTCGTTAATTCAATTAAGAAAAAAACTAGCTAATTATCTGCACAGGCCTGCAGTTACACATTAAACTGATAAAATATCAGACTGTAAAAAAGCCTTATGTTAGTATAACAGCAGTTATATAAGCTGTAGCTGTATACGCTGTAGCGTGAGCCACATTCTTGTTTTTATGATCGTCTTTTCACGACTTGCTGATAAATTTAAATAATAAAGATCGACGTGTTTTGTACAATGTGTTTTTTGAAGAAGAGGCTGATCTAGAAACGGTCTCTAGAAAATATACTTCAATTATTCTTTTCTGATCGTGACGAGGGATGCCACGATAACAGATTTTGATGGTGTGATTTTAGTCTTTGGAAAATCAGAATTATAATGCACTGATTTATTTAATATGCTAAACTGTGGACGTATAAAAATCACACGTGCATTTTGTTTGTTTTTGCAGTTTTAGATCTTCTTCGGGTGTTCTGCCTTTAAAGGGGATTAAACGCCATTTTGGTGAGCTTTAATTTCATTTAGAAAAAAGGGGCAGTGCTGCTTTGTCTTCTTTGCTGCTGCTAAGACGACTCTTAACTCACCGCTACTTTGCTGACTGTAGGTGGCAGAAACACTCGGTGTAGCGGAGTCTTTGCAGTTACAAAACCAAACTGGTTCATCACTGAATCCCAAACTGTGGCATTAATAATTGAATTAATTGACAGGGCAATAATGTGTCGTGTTACTGAATATTCTCCGTCACTGACCAAAAAAATCTGAAGGCCGTCCGTCGTTTTGACCAATTGAATGTCACGTAATTCACACGCAATGTCAATAACCACGTGTAGTAAACCCCGGTGGTGAGCGTCTTCGTAGTCTTTCACCCTAACATGCATTACATTGGTCGCTATGTAGCCGAGCTATCGCAAACTATCAGGGCAGAGTCTGATAATCGTGCTGTAGTTGATAAACGAGGTGACGATTAACGAGGTAGAGGATGAAAGCCAAACGAGTAATCCTGATAGGCAAGGAGGTAAAAATCATCTGCCGCATGAGAATTCTCTCTGTGCTCTAACAAATGTGTGACGTGAGTTTGGTAAATTAAATGTTATCGTGATAATTAAGGCGTCTCATTATCATTAAATAATTAAAATGACGACATACAGTGACCTCTGGTTCCAGCCCTGAAGGGTGAAGTTTATTCCTTGGAACACGCTTTGTGAATTTTAGTGGAAATCTTTTGTGATTCACGGATGATGCAACATGATTTTTCTTCCCACAAGAATCCAGTGTGAGGATTCATCTTTCACAGACAATAAAAAAACTCTCTCTCTCCTCTTTCCAGTTTCATAACTGTGTTGTGTTTCATAATACAGAGCAGAAATTGAACTAGCAGTGAAACGGTCTCCCTGAGGCTCCACGCTGAGCACGGGATTATCTTTGCCCCCATTACCCTTTTGGAAAAGGGAGAGATATCTCCACGCTCTGCTTTAACTCTTTACAAACCACACACACAAGTCAGCAGCGTCTCAACAGCATGGATCATTAGCAGACTTTGTTTCTTGACTTTCTGGTCAGACACACCAACTGTCTCCAGGCACAATACCTGAAAACATCATGACGACGTGTCCACACCACAAACTACACAAACTGTTGAAGCACCCAGACTCCGAGGCAAATATTTGGTTTCTTAAGTCACATATTTAAAATCATCATTTCATTTATTTACCGTCACTTATTCAGGGAGAGTCTGTGTACGCAGCGCCAAGGCAACAACAGTAAATATGATGCAGCAGAGGAGTCATCAACCTGATGAGCAAATGTTATTTCTGATGTGTGTACTAATCTTTAATGACAACAACGGTGGCTAAGTCCTAACCAGTTCATCAGGGAAGCGTCACCATTAAAGGAGCTATAATCAATATTTTTATGATAAAGTGATGAACCTGTAGAGAGTTATCACCTGAATCTGCAGCTTCGCTCTGATTTATGAAGCTTTATGGCGAGTTTCAGCTCGTTGTTTAGCTGTCAAACACTAAAAAAATCGCTGTTTGGTTCACCTTTACTGCTCAGAGTGTCGTTTCCGCTCGCTGTTGTCGGTTAAACATGTAAAAGCTCGTCCACGCCTGAAAATCATCCTCAGTGTCGACTTCAGGTGTAGAAACACCTGAAACACTCTCCTACAGGTTTCCCATTTCCATGGGGAGAAGAGAAGATGCACCAGCCCGTCTGTGACGTGGTTAACGGGCTCACAGACAAGTAGATACGGGTTAGCAGCACAAAGTTAACGTAGTTATCTGCGTTTTTCCTGTACGCCTCTACGTCGAGTGACGCTACACATCCAATCAGAAGCTTTATTAGATGTTGCTACCATGCTGCGAGCTTATTGGCTCACTGGCGCCAATCAGATTTGCCAATTTGGTACCAAATAACAAGGCATTAATTATAAAAGCAATAAAAGTATTGAAGTTTGGTACAAATGCAGCTAAAGAGCCAGATATTTCCCTCAGGACACCAAAAAAAGCCAGACGATGAATGCTAACGTTGCTCCGTAATAGCTGGATGTGTAACTAAGCAACCATTCACTAATAAGTTCAACATATCAATTTAAAATCGAGTTTTTAGTAGACACAGGTTTAGCAGGTTCATAAACAATGACGCCGTGGTGCAGGCACAATGCAGGCGCTCGTGGCTGCCGTTGCTCGGCTAAAACTCGCCGGCCGCGCCAAACTAAAAACACCAGATCTCCATATTTTCTGCATGTGACACTGTGAAGGAGTAACAGTAGCTCATGTTATTGCTTAAGGCTTCAGGAATTTGTAACTGCTCCACAATAAGCAGCTTATGATAGTTGGCTGATGGAAGGCTTTAATTGTGTAGCAGCAATGGGAAGTGACACGGCTGCAGGGTTTTCTTGCGGCGTCAGCTGAAACACTCGGCTAGACGTCACAAACTCTGCTGCGCTTTTATGAAATGAAACTTTAAAAAAAAGGAGCGCGCTGGTTTCACATGTTTCCAAACTGCTAATGCTTTATATATTTAATGAGTGCGGCTCTTGTTTATAGGTCATCAACTACTAAGTGGATCAGCAGATGCGACGACGCTTTAAGATCATGGCTTACCGCATAGGCTAAACCATTTCCTGGGGGAAACCCTGGCTTACATAATCCAAAAAAAAAAAGGACAGTTCAACAAGACAAAACACACACGAGTGTGTACCTAAGCACGAACTAGCTAAGTCAACTTTAGCAACACAAATCTGACAGCAGGCTTTGCTTGATTGATCACAGATCAACGCGTGCTCTGTGAAGATAACGAGATTAGCCCTGTGGTGGATGTCACAGCCAGAGAAGAAGGAGACTGATCATCACCCAAACATTAAATATCCTACTCATATACACAACTATTCTTTTGAATGATGCATGCAACATGCAGCCCAGAATTATTTAATCTGATTTAACAGGAGTTTTATAGGTTTATATGGGAATAAAACTATTTAAATTGTTAGAAACAAACAAAAGACAGCGCATAAAACGACAATTTCAAAAAAAATGTTGTGCTGTTTTCTGAACATTTTGCACAAATTCTGCACAATACTGTGACTTCCATTCATTTTCTGCAGTCTAACTTGACTGTATATAGTTTTAATGCATATTTCCAATTCTATTATTTTAAAAATTATAATTTTTTTATTTTTTTTTAAATATTTTTCTATTTGTATCTTTGCACAGGTTTAATCTGTCTTCAAATTTATCTCTACAGGTCTAATTTTAATGCATGTTTACAGTCTCATGCTGCTACTGGATGCATGAATTTCCCTCTGGATCAAAACAGGAGTTAATCAACACCCAAACATTATCATCATACAAGTAACACACAGCCCAACATCTTTGCTTCTAATTTAACATATGTTTATACATTTATACAGACATAAAAATATTTAAATTACAAACAAACAGAACTCAGGACACAAAGCGACAATTTCACACTCCGTTGCGCTGTTTCCTGGACATTTTGCACCACAAATCATGATTTAATTTGCACTAATTCTGTACAATGCTGTGACTTTTTATTCATTTTCTGCAGTCTAACTAGTATAAAATGAGTATAGAGTTTTTAATGTCCATTTTCATATTTCTATAAAAAAAATCTCCATTTTTTATTTTTTTATATAGTTTCCTATCTGTATCTTTGCACAGGTTTAATTTACATCTAATTTCAGTGTATGTTTACTGTCTCATGCTGCTACTACGCCTGAATCTCCCTGTGGCTTAATAAAGTATTTCTCTATCGATCTACCAACACCCAAACGTTAAATATTATTCACTATTCCTTAGTATGATACATGTACGCACGCCTCAGCGTCTCTGACTCTAATCTAACAGAAGTTTTAAAGGTTTATACAGAAATAAAACTCATTTCTTGCAGCACAACCTAAAAACACTGAAGCAGTTTCATAATGATCTAAACTGTGGATGCTGGCACATCAGTAGATATTGTAAATAAAAGGCAGTGAAGCCACATTTGTGACAGCTGAACAGCTGGATGTGTCTGGTTGCTTATCGTGTTGGTGGTTGTAGAGATTGAGCAGACATCCTGCTGCTTTCCACAACAATACGAGTCTGTTCTGTTTACATGAATGATGACACCACCGCCGTTTAAAAGTTTACAAATGAGACTCCAACTTCACAATAAGACTCGGTTACAAGTGGATAACTAAGACTGTGACTCTTAAAGCTAACTACCTGCAGATTGGAGGTTAGATCTGAGCAACAAAACCAACATTTAAACTCCAAATTAACAGTTAGAGGAGCAACTCCTCAATCCGAGAGCAACCGTCCATTAACGCTAACTCATCTAACGCTCCCATTGCCTTGTGTCAGTCTCACACACACACAAATGAATATGTAAATTTATCAATCAAATCGCTGCTTATCGTCAACCTGGCAACAAACAAAGCAACGCGTTGCCGGCTAACGTTAGACTAGCTATCATTGTTTACTTCGTAACGTAGCTTAAGTTAGCACGCTAGCGACGTTAGCCACATATAGCACGATATCCGTTATTGTTAAAACTCGCCTGTGAGCAAGTTGACATCGTTAACAAACGGCTGATGTGTGTAGTAGTGTGTGTGGAGTGGTGTGTTTATTTAAGGAACATTAATGTCGCGTTAATTCGGCTAAAATAAGCTTCTGACAGCTAGCTTAGGTGGCTAGCACCGTTAGCTGCTACCTAGCCTAGCCTAGCCATGTAGCACGTGTTCCTGATTTATTAAAATAATTAACTAGCAGCCGATAGCCAGCTAACTAAGCAGTGTGGTGGTTGGTGATGTGAGTAACCAGCAATCCGAGCCAGCTCTCTACAGGTTACATTTCTATCACGTTAGCTGTAACATTAACCTCGAAATAAAAAAGGTCAATACGGCTATGGGTGCTCCAAAGAATAGCCGGACCCCGACGGCCAACAACAAGAACAGACAGACTCCCCTCCCTCCACCTCCTCCTCACCTCCTCCTCCTCCTCCACCTCCTTTACACACACACACACACACACACACCAACGGACAGCAAAGCCAAGCCAAGCTATGGAAGCTAACTAACCTTAGCGGCGGGGCAACGGAGAGCATTCGGCGGTGTTATCGTCCCAATCCTCCTCGGCACAGTCGGTCCAATTTCCCCCTTTTTTAAAGAGCTTCTCGCTTCGATTGAATTAATCCAAATGAACGAGTGGTTTTCATTTGTTCCGCTGGCGGTTTTTCTCTAGCTACGTCGTGCCTGTTCCTGCACAACACCACAGTGGTCTGTAGCGCTAACGTTACTCCCCTAAAGCCGCCGCTCGCTGCTGCTCGCTGCTGCCGCTCAGACCATAGCGGGGGCTGAACCGCCTCTCTCTCTCTCAATAGGTCCGCATGCTCTCTCGCCCCTCCTCTTTACTCAAGGACTACACTTTTTTTCCCACAACAAATATATATATATATACAGCACTGAAGAGTGTTAATCATCTAAACAAATATATATTTATATATAAATCACAGGTGATAGAGGTGGCATATTTAGCATGTCTGCACCAGTGATGGGAAGTTCGGTTCTTTTTAGGGAGTCGGATCATTTGACTCCAAGAAAAGCCGGCTCTTCATTTTACAAGTTATACCTTTAATAATTCAGCCAAATTTAGCGCTGTTTTGACTTATGATTTGTATGTGTACACATACATCATGTATATATTCAATACATCCTTTGTACTGAAGCATTCAAAAGTAAAAAATTACATTTTCTAATATCAGTAAATTGCTGTAGCTAATTGTTTTCATTGCGTTTACAGACCCTTGTAACTCTCTGAAACCGCCCAATGAATGCACTAACGTGCTTGTAGAACCACTGTGCTACACAAAGCAGATAGAAACACCTATAAAAACTATAAAAAAGCATAGAAATGCTATTGAGTGTTGGATGCACAGTTCTCATGTGTCTGTGAAGGTTGTTTGTGGACCCTGCTCGATACGACAGCTTGGCTTTTGCAAAATTCTGCATTCTGCCTCTGTGTTTTCAAAATTTTTAACATGGGTCCAAATCACTCAACGGCTCACGTACCGGAGCCGGTTCCCGTCGTTCACTTAAAAGAGCCTCTGTGAAACCGGCTCGTTCATGACCGACACATCACTAGTCTGCACACAGCCTGCACATATTTCTGCACATGTCATCTGTTTAATCTGTTATAAAGTCACCCTAAAATCAAAATATAATCAGAGTCAGAATCATTTTATTGGCCAGGTGTGTGTGCACACACTTTACTCTCAATAGTACACACAGGTACAGACATAAGGACAGTTTAAAAAACAAGGGACATGACAGGAAAGTGAAGTGCAATGGTGCAGATGATGGAATAAATATGGTTTTTACAACTGGTCGTGTAATGTACGTGAGGTAGGTGGATATGACAGTATGTACATATCTGTGCACAGCACACTACATGTAAACAGTGAGGATAAATAACTTATGTACATGGATATATGTACATGTACATTATGTACAGGATATATATATATGAAATAAAATACGCACCAACCATGACTGTTGTTACTGCGCCACACTTGATTTATTTTTTTTGTGTAAACACCAGTTTTTCAATTTTTAAACATATAGGCCCGCAATACAACCACACACACACACACACACACACACACATAAAGAGCTCATAGACATGCAAATGTGCAGAGATGGTGGAATGATGGGCAACCACGTAGCGGCTCAAAGGCACCTTGGCAGTGCCCCAGGAGGTGAATTGGCACTTCTCCAGCTACCAGTCCACCCTCTATAAGCTGATCCAGGCTGGACTTGAATGGGCCACCCTTCGGTTCCCAAGCAAGTCCCTACAAACTCCGTAGAAAGTACAAAATACTGTAGTATATCCTGTTTATATAGTATACAGTGATACTTCTCAATACTTGTGTATTCTCATATTTGCATTTTATTTTATAGGGGAGCACGATGCTGCAGTGTCGCCTCATAGCAAGAAGGTTCCTGGTTTGAACCTCGGCTGGGGCCTTTCTGTGCGGAGTTGCGTGGGTTCTCTCCGGCTTCCTCCCACAGTCCAAAGACTACACCTTAACAGGTTAAATTGGTGACTCTAAAATAGCTGTAGGTGTGAGTGTGAAAGGTTGTTTGTCTCTGTGTGCCCTGCCATGAAATGCTGACTTTTTATCCTTCATGTTCAGTACTGTTACACGTGCTGAGCTGACCGTTTCTTCTCGTCCGACAAATTTCATTGTACTGTCGACCCCGCGTTAACCTGCACATGACAAACAAATCACTTTTACTGGTCAGGTATGTGAACACATGCACAGAATCTGCACCTTTACTCTCAATGCACACACACAGATACAGACATAAATAAAGCTAAGATAAACTACTATGTACAGATAAAGATATATATAAATACGTACAATGATAACATTTGCAGACAGAATAGGATAAAGGATGCTGAAATAAATCTGGCTTATGTAGCAGGTTGCTTTATGTACATGAGGCAGGTTATACGCAGTTTGACCAGCACTAGTGATCATATTTACATGTTTGAAGAACAAAAAACTTATTTTATTGTCAGTAAAAAAAACATCATTCAGGACACCTTCATACAAGGAATTTGTCTTGATGTTATTGGTGCAAAGCAAACATTAAGTAAAAAATAGAAAAAGATTTATTTTTTAAATTTTATTCCTAGGAAAGGCGCTGCGGCTGGCTGCCTTGGTGTGTTGGTGCGTGCTGTTTTGTATTGTTTTGTGTGTTAATGTTGTTTTTTTGCGGCGGTACCTGGAGCTCTTTTACCAGAGAAGATCTTATAAGACTTGCATCCCACTTTTCTTCTCCCATCACTGGAAACATTGGACATTCTGGTCAAAGGTGCACTCACCTTTGCTCATGCAGCGAAACGCCAGAAGAGAGAAAACGGGCCGGTGCACTATGCATAAGTTTGTTTTCATCAGGGAAAATAAGAACTGTAACATTTTTGTTACTTCAGAATGAAACTTTTCTTCTTCTTTGTCGAATTTTAGATTAGAAGAAGAAGAAGAAGAATAACAGCCAACATGGTGGCAGCCGGAGCCACAGATTTTAAGCTTCAAAACAGCTCTTCAGAAACCTGAGGGCGCCACTCCATGTGCCGTCCATTCTTTATACTGTCATTGCTTAAAACGTGCAACACAGATGCTAATGAGGGACGTTAATGTGAACTGAAACATGCAGGACACGAGAAGCTTGCACGGTGTATAAAATACATGCATGCAGTTACATGAGGGCAACATGTTTGCCATGCAGTGCACATTGTATCGTTGCTTTTATCTCCATCACACTGCACAAATAAATGAATCACTACATCCTTGCTGCTCAGTTGCTGGCACACATCGTCATGTTATCAACAACTTGTATTGTCCTCTCTCACACTACAGCTCTGAGGACAAAACCCTCTGTTATTCTCCTCCCCCGTCCTCCCCCGTCCTCCCGCCTCGCTCCAGTCTGAACCCTCCGAAAACCGAAAAAAAAAAGGGGGTCAGTTCAAGCGTTGACACTCCAGGAAGTCTACATCTGTGCTGCTTGATGCCCGTGGAGAAGTACAAGCTGTGAATACAGTGACTTAACATTGAAGGATAGCGGTTTGGGAGATCACAACATGCCATGCTGTGTATGTAGTTAATGACTCTGTCGAGGCCGGTGCTTTCTAAATGGTCTGAAACCTCTCTGGCTACAAAAAAACCGCCACCCATACTGTGGCTGTTTGAGCTCATTAAAGAAAGAAACTCCGGTTTTGACAAGCTGAGCTAATTAAGTTTAATTCTGATTATGTCATTCCTCTCCAACAACATGCTGGCAATCCGACTTTGCCACATAACGATCTGGCACACTTCAGGCCCGGCTTATATCTTGACCTAAATTTCAGCGGCAGCCTTCCTCTGTGATGTCAGATGGGATTGTTTTTCTTTCTGCTCTGTGGTTTGGGAGACCCCCTCCAACCATCCAGCATAACCACCACCATCTTTTCATCCAGCCATCACGGAGCAGGAAAGAGAGCTGTTTGTTTCAGCTGGGCTGCTTTCCTCCCTCCCTTCCCCTCCCTTATCTCCGCGATGCCCAATTTGTCAGCTCACTGATAAAGCACAAATGTTCCTCACTTGCCAGTTTTGATGTCAACAGCTGTGTTTCATCTGCAGCCAGATCCCCCGTAGAGTTAAACGGAGCTTCAGACAAAAGCCCCAAATGGCCAGATTGAACTTTTTCTTAAGATCCGAGCCAGTGAGGGACACTTTTCATGATTGCAAAAATAAATTTGAAGCCAACATCAAGGGGCGGAAACACCTGAGGTATCTCCTTCTACAAGTTATTAAAAAAAGGACCTGGAGAGGATTGTTTCAAAAGATCCAGAGACCACATGAAAGGCGCCACTGCATCAGCTTAAGCAGACTTGGGAGATTTCAAAGGCTGTCAGTTGATAGATGCACTGCAGACAGTCATTACAGCTTCCAAATAAAAGATGAACAACCGAAAAGAGAGGGCGAGAGAGAGAGAAGAGGCTGGAGGGAAAATCCTCATCACAACAACTCTCTTAAGAGACGAGCTGCCATCCAGAGTCTAAAAGATTAATGGAGCGCCCTGCTTTGTGACTGATCAGCTTTAATTACAAACACTCTGATTACAAACATATTATTATTATTAGTTTTCTATTGTTTTCAAGGCTCAAGGTGAGCTCTGATCAGAAACTAATCGAAATCACGTTAGACGAAGGTGATGAATGCGACGCGGCACGTGTTGCCATTCATAACAGTGGTATAATTACATGCCAGGTTCTTCCTTTTGGCTGATGATGTACATTTTTAGCTGAGACATAATTCATCCTGCCATCGCTGGCATTTATTATTGTCATGACTGGGCTCGAGTCAAACAGCCTGAGAAAATTATCTTTCTCTGGAGATGTCGGAGGCAGAGACAGACGGAAAGAAAGAGAGAGAGTAGTTTTCTCTTTTTTTTTTATAGATCTTAATCATGACACTATTTTCCTCACATCATTCATAAATCAGTCTCCGTCTATACAAAGTCGGGGGCTGAAATTTATTCACAGCCACAGAGATTTTCACCTCCTCGCCGTGGCAGAGACAGCTCTGAGAGTGAAAATGGCAGCATCTCACCGAGGAGTATAACGACTGCCTGCATTGTTGGAATTCCGGCTTAACTTCCTGAGTCTGTCCACACCTGGCCGACCGCCAGCACATGCTTCTCTCTCATTTTTTCCCTTCCCTTCCCTTTATCAAGATCATATGTAGACTAAATTTTACTGTTGAGTCTTTCCAACTGCGCCCACAGGTAGTACAACGTTGGATTATGTTCTCTGCCTTCTTTTTTAACGTCACATATTGACGTGTTTTAACAGCGTTTCTATGACTGAGATTTAATTCAGTTTATATATGCACAGGGCGTGAATCTCTGACTGTTTACCACATCTATAGTGTGTTATGCACTGTAATTTTCAGCTAATTCCAAATTGGAGATTCATTTAATAATAGATCGATTAATCGATTAATTCTTGCAGCTTTACTGTAGATGCTGTGGCGTATGATCAGAGCTATTTAATATTTATGAAAAGCCTTACCCACTGCACAATGTGATCCATGTGTGAATGTTGATATACATGCATACGATGTTGTATCATGTCTCTGTATCTAATTTATTTAAAGCGCTGAAACCAGGATTAGACATGAAAGGCAGTGAATCATACTCTCTCGCTCTCGCATGCTTTTTCCATTAGAAATACACCAGGAATGGGTTTTTTTGTTCGTTTCATGGTGAACATTGATGTCATGACAGTCGTGCTTGAACATGTCCATACAAGGTCCACTCTAGTTTACTCTGCATGAGTCCATGCAACCTAACAGATGGTTGACTGAGCTAAGCTCCGGCGATGCTGCGCCACTGCCAGTTTCATTACAGGGGTTCAGTTGGACATGGGACAAGTGTGAATATGTCTGTCATGCCCACTGCAGCCAGTGACACCAAAGAAATGAAGGCGAACACAGCAGAAGGTGATATCTTAATTTTGGTGCGATTCAAAATAAATTTCTGTGACGATATTTCACTGATTTTGGTGAAACTGGATCATATTTTATGGAGGAAATGTTTTCTGGTTTTCCCTCTGATGTCCTCCGGCTGCTCCGCCTCAACTCTCTGTGATTTACAGAGTTTCCTGATGGACAGTGAAGTAAACTGCTGACAACTGTAGCTGCTGTTAGCTACTGTTAGCTCAGTTTGTTAGTCGGGCTGTGAGCTCAGAGCACTGGGGGGGGAGTGTTAGTGTTTGTACCACAGGCGTTTTGGACCACCGGGAAAAAGAAGAAGAAGAGGAGGTTTTCAAGCCCAGGGCACGCAAATGGAGAGTTGGAGCAGAGACGTGTCGTGCCAGAACAGGAGCTGGGCAAGAGGGCTATGTAACCGGGCTCAGCAGCCTCTATGAACATAATGGCAGAGGAGAAGAGAGCGAAGAGGACGCTGACGGAGGAAGCTAAGAAGACAAGAAACAAGAAGCCGCCGGACAAGAGTAAATCTGGGACTGACTTTTAGTGGTTGGTGAGAGCTTGGTGAAATAAAAGGCTGAAAGACAGACGCCGAGCTGGGCTGACTGCTGTTGGACTAGTCAGTAATATTAGCTGGCTGCTATGTCTTGTGTTCTTGCACACAGATTAAATCAGGTCACAGAATTATGGGCTTTCTTCAGTACGCCGTGTGATGAACCGCGGCGGTCGGGAAGCACGTAGTGATGAAAAGAATTAAAGGAAATCACAGATATGGAAGAGACATGATGGCTTGTTCATTATTTTGAAGCAGACCAGTAATGGACACCAGAGGAACTGACATTAGATCTTGAGAGTCCATTCCAGTGAAGAGGACACATACGGTAAGGAGTCTCTTCCATCAAGGACAAAGCCGGTTTTGGCTGCAATTTTCTCGCTAAGTGGCTGAGCCATAAGCCCAGAGGTGAATTGCTGCTGCTGCTCAGCCAACTCAAATACAGCTCTGCAGGAACTGCTGAGCTGGATGGACTTGCACTGCCGCATCTAATGTTAAAAGCCCAAGCCACTGCTGAGTCCTTCACTACCTCCGAGCACAACACTATCTATCTATCCAACCCCCCTTTTGTCCGCGGCATGATAACGAGCTGTAGGTTCACATGCTGCTCACATCTTCACATAAACTAGATTTAGGCAGGGAATAGTCCACGGGAAAGACGTGTGGGAGGGAGTATTTTCCAGGAAAAGGGGGAGGAAAGAAGGGCAGGGGTGTATATGGGTTGCCATAGCACTATATAAGGGAGGAAGAAGAAGAATAGCTGCATTTCCAGTGGGAGGATGGAAAGGGGAGGGGTTCAGAAGAGTGCAGAACCCCCATAAATAAAGCTAATGAAATGGCAGTTGAGTCTGGAGAGAGGTGGAATGGCTGGTTGGGTCTTACCCACCGTCTGATTTATCCTCAGTGTCCCTGTGAGCACAGCAGGGAGATCCATTACCTCACCTCATCAATAACATCCCATGGACAGGGGAAAAAGGCCTGCTTTCCACACCGACACCCACCCCAGGGACCGGCTCAGAGGGCTCACTCAGCGGGGGGGTGGACGAGAGAGGAAGCCGGTGTAATGTAGTCACACATAGAGAGAGAGAGCAAAAAAAAATGTCTCAGGTGGGGGGATGGGTTTGCTTTAAGGGGGGTCCGCCATGCAGGGGGTAGCAGGACATAGTCAGCACATTGCAGCACATGCATATGCATAGACGCATTCTCCATTTCCCACATGGACACGGCAGCTTTATTGTTTTTCTGTGGGCGGATGGTGAAAAGATAAGCACACATTCTCCAAGTCAGGTGACACGGGGAGCTATCATCAAAGGGGAAATGTCAACACGCGGACTCGTAAGTGGTTGATAAGGTTCCCTTAATTCACGAGCGAGGCTGCCGATAAAACTAGAACAGGTGTACGCATGCCTGCGAGATGTTACTATAAACAGAGCAGTGATTTTTATTTTTAAATGATCCCAGGAGGGCTCAGGCTGAAGATGTGCAGGTGCAGGAAATAGTTCTTTACTGGAACAGAGAGCAGTTGAATTAAAAACAAGGAGTTTGATCACGTTAATAAGGCCTCACACCAGAAATGAGGTGAAATGTCAACAGAGTTTACGGTCTAGAGGGAGCCGATAACAGCACGGAGATAAGAATAGAGTGCAAAAGCAGATATTATGATTGAAGTAATCTCTGTTACACACTCCCTCTCTCACTGTGTGTGTGTGTGTGTGTGTGTGTGTGTTTGAGTGATCTTTCATGTGCTTTTTTGCTGTGAGATCACAAGGTGGTGGCAGCGTCTGTGTCAAGGCTGAGGAAGACGCCCCGAGGGAAGGGCTTTTCAGCAGCACAGCTGAAAGGGAGGAAGCTCGACACTCGAACATGCCTCAGAAAGACACAGACTGTCAATCACTTCCCCATCTCTGAGTTTGTTTTTTTTAACCGATGTCAGCTAAGCAAATGTTAGACTTTAATCACACTTGCATCAAGTCAAGAATCCAGATTTGCCCTTGGAGAAATGCCGGTGCTTGTGCAGTAATTTTCGCTTGAAACGACTGAAATGGAGTCGACTGAATCTCTCACCTCAAAGCTGAGCCTCTACATCGTAGACGTCTATCTTCTCTGTGTTGTGAGGAAACATAGTGAGGTTACTCAGAGTTTATTTCCCTACCCGGTACTCAGTGGTGCCTTTCAACAAACAGACGGTCTGATTACATCTCACTGTCAAAAAAAAAAAAAAGAGAAGGAAATCTCCAGCAGGAGCTGCAGCAGCCCAAGACTCCTCCGACCTCGACAGAGCGATGGAAGATGGAGATGTTTTTAAGATGTTTCACCGCTACACTGATTTAATAGTTACACTCCAGCTGGAGGTGTCTCTAAAGTGTCGTCGCTCCCTGTACAATGTCCATATTTTATACTGTCAATGGTTTCTGCCCATCTGGTCAATGTAAGGCCAATAGTCACTCATCTTTCCACCAGATCTTGAGGGAAATATCTACCCGCCATGCCATTGTTCTGATGGCCCATTATTCCAAAATCTAAAAAATGTCCCACTGGACCGAAATTCCCATTTGTCCGACAGCCCGTTATCCTGATTGGAAAGATTCAAAGATTCAAAGGCAATCCATCCAATGGTTGTAAAGACAGCAAAGTTAGTAGGATTCATCTTCTGGGGAACATGAATGCACAAAATTCGAAGGCAGTCCACATAGTAATGTCGTGACAGCAAAGTCAGTAGGATTCATCTTCTGGGGAACATGAATGGACAAAATTTGAAGGCAATCCATCCAGTAATTTTCGAGACAGCAAAGTCAGTAGGATTCATCTTCTGGGGAACATGAATTCACAAAATTCGAAGGCAGTCCACATAGTAGTTGTCGAGACAGCAAAGTCAGTATGATTCATCTTCTGGGGAACATGAATGCACAAAATTCGAAGGCAGTCCACATAGTAGTTGCCGAGACAGCAAAGTCAGTATGATTCATCTTCTGGGGAACATGAATGCACAAAATTCAAAGGCAATCTACATAGTAGTTGTCGTGACAGCAAAGTCAGTATGATTCATCTTCTAGGGAACATGAATGTACAAAATTTAAAGGCAATCCATCCAGTAGTTCTCGAGACAGCGAAATCAGGAGGATTCATCTTCTAGGGAACATGAATGCACAAAATTCGAAGGCAGTCCACATAGTAGTTGTCGAGACAGCAAAGTCAGTATGATTCATCTTCTGGGGAACATGAACGCACACATTTTTAAGGCAGTAGTTGTTGAGACATCTCAGTTTGGACCAAAGTGGTGGATCCATACAGCTCATGCTGCTGCTAGCATGGCTACAATTATTAATAGCTGCTTTAATGATAGAAGACATGCTGCATTTCACATTACACACTGAAACATGGCACAAGAATCAAAGGAACAAAATAAATGACAATTATCACTTTAAATATGCAAATTAAACACTTATTTATCTCAGTATCGCTTCTGAAATCACCAGAAAACCCCACAAAGGAGCGCATTGCCGTCCTTGAGGAAGAGGGGAGATATCCTATTCAGCAGCTTCTGTCTGACTCTGCTGACACCAAGGTCAAAATGTACACAACCCTGCTCGCGAAGGAGGGAAAATAGTCCATCAAGCGAGCAGTGAACCAAGCGGGCTGCATCCTGGAAAGCGTTGATGCAGGAATACAGGCTCCTCTGAGGATAGAGGATGCTCTGTAAGCATCCACAAAGCTCCCTGAGCGTTCACAGTGTATGTTCCTTTTTTTCCACCTGACCTGGCCTCGTGTCCTCTAAACACAGAGAGGCGAGGTGTGTTTGCACACACTTAAAAATCGATGGTATAATTCGCCACACGTGCTGCAGATTTGTGTGAAATAAAACCATCGCGGCTGTCAGATGGAGTTCATGTCGGTTTAATCCAAATCTTATTTTGACAGCGTGTAAATTCCTGTAAAAACAGTGTGTTCTTCAATATGACAACACACATCAGAGGCTGGAGAGCATTGTGGTTTGACTACGAGAGAACGAAAGGCGGTGGAAAGAGCTGAGTGGTCATCGTAAGAGAGTAACAGAAGAAGAATTTAGCCTTCGACTGCCAAAGTTAGTGAGTCACATCCGATCTGAGAGATTCTTGTCAGATGTGGGAGAGTGGGAGGTGTGTGTGGGCTGCAGAAATATGATACAGAAGGGATGATCCAGCCTGTGAGCGTTTTTCTCTTGAACACCCAGAAATGAATCCATCCACCTTGGAAAGTCCTCAAGGCCTTTCACGCTAAAGAATGTAATGTGTTTGCAGCAGGCTTGTATGGGGTCTTTGTGTTGTTTATGTACGTAAGAGACAGAGAGGAGACTGTGTGAGGGAGGCTAATAATACACTGTGTATGTGCTGAGAGGCTTGTGTAAGACGCACATTGACTGCCTGGTTTGAAATAACTCAATGATAATGATCCTCCTCCTCCGAGCCGGTGAGTAACTTGACAACAGCAGCTTTGGTTGTTGCCTCTGAGAAGATTTACACTCGGTGACCTTCGCAGTCATTTTAAGGCGAGGCACAACAGGTGAATAAAGGTAAAACTCAAAGGTATCACTCACGTTAAGACGATTATTTTTTGTAGTACAATTGTTATGAATTTGTATGTCTGAATATTCAAACGAGGCACTATTTTGCACGTATTTATCCCAGGCAGCAAAAACTGTAGTTCCTCATGTTTACAGCCTGGTCTCTATAGCTAATTTCCCCGTTCATGACAACTGTACTGAGGGTGACTTTTTATACAACTCACCTGTTCAAATTGGCAGTTGACATTGTAGGGAATCAAAGAGAGAAGGCACTCTGTAGCATAAACGTCACATCCATTAGAACATTAGAGAGAAAATTCAAGTCTTTTACACAGAAATGAGTCCACAGGGTGTTATAGGCAACCGAAAAAATGTCTTTTTAATCACTCCATAAATCAAAGAATACAGTCAGACATAAAAAGTCATTTTTCTCCATGTTTTTATGGATCAAATGTTGTATAAATCAGACTGAATGATCTATGAACACCCTCTGTAAAAACCTTCAGAATATAAAACAGGAATCAAACTTTTAGATCTGTGGCTCAGAGTCTGAGAGAAAAACGAATTTAAAGATCAGGACTGTAAAATTTAGACATTTTGAGACTCTACAGGTGAAAATTTGAACTCATAACTCTTAAGTTTTCTGTAATTTGATGTTTAAACATGCAAATGAGGCATTATCTACTTTTACTTTTGGTGAAATCTACAGACACAAACAGACTAAATGAAGTCAAATAAACACAGAAATGGTGATTTGGGTTGTTTTCTTTCTACTAGTCTAAAAAAACGACTTGTTATGGAAGAAAAATAACTCAAAATCTCAACTTTTCCTCAACAGTTTTGGCCTGTTGGGTCTTGTGTAAACTATCATCGTTCCACGTGCTAAATCTTGATCTTCATCTCTATCTCTTGCAGTTTCACCTCTTTCCTGTCATCATTTTGCTGAATACTTCTTTTTATTTCATTCATTCACCGTCTGCACCGAAGAAACAGACAACATTTTGATCCTGGTACTGATTGGTGCCCAGCCAGGTGGCAATAATGTGCCCATTCTCCGGTGTTTCCTTCCAGGGGTCAGGGGGTGCCGGGTGATTAACACACAGGATGTGACCTTTAATCCACTAGCAGCTCCTCGCAGCATTAATCTCCCCCGGCCAGCATTCAGCTCTGATAATGGCATGTTAATTAATGACGCTCTTTTGCGGTGGCATCACCCGGCACTGGAAGCTCAGAGAGCTGGTTAACACTTTGCACATGTTCTCGAGCATTCGAGTCACCTCTAGAATATCAAATACAGACTCAAATCTCACCACGCGACGGCCGAATGATACACAAGATTTCTTCCCAGGACCTGTTTGACTTAATGCAGTCAGCGTGCATGTGACTAAACGCTCCATTGTTAAATCAGAGGACACTTTCTCTCATCAGCTGTGAAAATATTCTTTGTCAGTGCGATAAACGGCAATATTAATATGTTATCTTACACCAGCAGAGAGCCACAAATGCATGTTTTAGCAGGCAAAAATGTCAACCCACTCCCTCATCCTGTCTCCTCGTATCTCTGCGATAAAGCCCCTCAGTCAAACACACATGCACGATCCACCCAAAGGACTCTCATGGTCCCGGCTTATACATATTTAATCATATATTTACATTTGCTTGTTCGCTATTCCCCGTTGATGTTGGAAGAAGAGACAACAAGGCGAGGCTCTAGCTTTGCCGGAAGTATTGTGTGGTGTGCGTTTGATGAGTCAGGGTGATGCAGAAGGAGAAGAGAGGCAAAGGCCAGGCTTGTCACCGTCTGGGAACTGTGACAGGATTTATGGATCTTTGTGCCTCCGAGGAGAGGCTGCAGAATAGTGTGTGTGTGTGTGTGTGTGTGTGTGAGTGTGATGGGGGTGTTTGGGGTGGAGGTGTCAGGGCGGTGGGAGCAGACTGTCCATCCTCCGTCCTTCTCTTTCTTTACACCAAAGTGATTTAATTGCATTGACGGTTCATCAATAAGTTGTGCATAAAGCATGTTATATTAAATATTTTAAACTCTAATGGTACTTACTAGTCCAACAGCAGGCAGCCAAGCTCGGCGTCTCTTCTTGGCTTCCTCTGTCAACGTCCTCTTCGCTCTCTTTTCCTGCCATTATGTCCATAGACAATGCTGAGCCTTAGCTCCTGTTCTGGCACGACACTGGGCCTGTAAACCTCCTCTTCTTCTTCCCGGTGGTCCAAAACCGACTGTGGTACAAACATTAACACTCCCCCGGTGCTCTGAGCTCACAGTCCAGGCAGCCTGGCTAACAAACTGAGCTAACATTAGCTAACAGCAGGTACAGTTGGCAGCAGTTTACTGTCCATCAGGAAACTCTGTAAATCACAGAGAGTTGAGACCGGAGGCCATCAGAGGGTGCTAAAAGGTCTCTAATGACCTAATTTCACATGATAAAGGCGACGGTGTTGCTGATTATAACTGTTGTGTTCCTCAGGGCTCTATTCTCGGCCCTCTATTGTTCTCAACATACATGCTTCCTCTTAGCCAGATCATCCAGAACCAGAGTGTTTTCCCATCACTGTCATGTTGCACAGCTTTATGTTCCTCTCTGATCTAGTAACTCCAGCAGCGTCGGATGTCCCAGAGCTTTTAAAAACTGTGGATCAAACACAGCTGCCTGCTTCACAGTAAACTTGTTCCACTGAATAAAAAATCTTGGAGTAACGTCTGATCTGTTAAAGAATGAGTCGAGGTTTAGTTCAAGAAGTGAACCCAAATGTAGACGACTGAACAAGAGGAAACATGCAGGTAAACACAAAGTAACACGAGGCGGAGGAAAACAAACTAAATCCAGCAAAAGTCCAACAGAGAAAAATCCAGACCTGATAGAGACGAGAAGCAGCAGCATGAGGATCGAACAAACAGAGACACCGTCGGCGTCGGGTCATCAGGGACTAAATACACAAGGACAGCAAGACACAGGTGAAACTAATCAGGCTGGAACAGGTGATCAACAAAGGTAGGAAGTGAAGTTACAGAATTACAAAATAAAAGAGGAAACACTCAACTTCTGTAAGGCACTTTATGCCGGTGTAGGTACCAGATCAGCTCATCCGCCTGCTGATGACCTCAACGAACGTCAACGAACGGGAGCACAACTAGATAAACGGCGTACGTTGGAGAGTTGTGATTGGCTGTAGCCATAGCAACTAGATAAACGCTGTACGTCCGTCGGAGAGTTGACAGAGTTGGTTTTCGTGGTGTTTATATATATATATAATAAAAATAATAATAAAGTATAATAAAAAGACAAATACACACACTGAGATAACTGAAAAATAGCTTAAAGAAATGGCCTCTATCTATCTATCTATCGTGAAAATCGGGCACAATTTAGTTTGTCTTTGTGGCGTTGCCATAGATACCGTATTGTGTGACGTAATGAGAAGGACCTCGAGCCAATCTGGAAGCTGAGCCCATCCGGTACCTACACTGGTACCAGTCAGAGCTCAACTCAACAAACTGGTGCAGAACCACTGACAGTATAAAGACTGGACAATGTATGTGTGAATCCATCCTGCCGGGCTTCGAGCTATGTCTTCGTGTCCAAACCACGGACCAATCAGCGCCCAATGAGGAACTACTGGGAGCTCCAACATGAGCTACAGGTGTGGTTAAGTGACTGCATGGTCAAACACAACAATGGCGACTGATAAAGAGGTTAGCGTAGATGATCCCGACCGGCCTCACTAAAAGTTTGACTCCGTTATATGTTTAGTTTCCAGCAATGGTTCTGTGAAACAAACCTGGCACCGGTGTCTCCTCCTTCAGACTGTCTCTGCTCCAGTGTTGGCCGAGGCTGCTGGTCTTAAACCACAGACCCAAACACCAGCTGGGGACCGGGCCTGGACTCAGAGGAGAGCAGCTTTCTCCCGGCCAGGAAGTTACAGAGGGACGCCCCGGCCGACTGAACCACCAGCCAACAGATCGACTCCTCCCAAACCGCTGAGTGGAAAGATTGGAGGGAGAAGTGGAGTCGCTGTGGGGGGAGGTGAAGTGAGGAGAAGGAGGAAATCATACTTTGTCTGAGCTGCAGTGGTGAACCTCGTACCTGGACGGGGACGAATCACGTCAGTCAAGTGACCATACAAGGAACGTTTCCTTCAGGATGAGCTCATTTATTTAGATTTATTCCACTACGAGGCAAAGACAGTCTGCATGTCTGACCTGGTTTCTGCTGCAGTGATCTCATGTCCTCTGCTTCCTTTACATTATGAATCAGGGCCTGTGGGAAGAAACAAGATGTTAGTGGCGGATCCAGACGAACCAAACACACGGGAATCATGAAACACCGAGACAAAACCCATGTAGCATGTCTGATTTTCCGAGTTTCATGGTCCCCTTTAGTCACGAGAAGAACCGGCAGAGCTGCATCCACGCCTCAGCACACGGGGGAGTCAATAAATCATTTACATAATTTGGAGCGAGGCCATTTTACAGCTTTAAAAGCGGTTAATAACATTTTTAAATCAATATGGAATAAAACAGACAGGCGGTGTAAGTTGGCGAGCGCAGGAGTCGTATTTCTTAAAATTCAAGCAGCAACCTCCGTGTCTGTGAAGTGAAGCTGCAGTTCCTCTTGTCGTCCACTTGAGGCTGGCTCCAGAAGTGAGTCAGTCTCCATAAGTCCCCATGTTAAAATGTCACAACTTCACAGCAGAAATAAACATGTTTACAGCCTGGTACAAAAAACAGTTTTGGTCTCTATAGCTAATTTCCCCGTTCATGACAACTGTACTGAGGGTGAATTTTTATACAACTCACCTGTTCAGATTATATTAAGGCTTAAAGTTATGCAGGATTAAGAGCGTGGACGCTTTTCAGATGGCTTGCAACCAGGTTTCATTCAGCCCGCCTCAGGTCCGCTGATGATCCACGACTTTGCTGATATTTAGATTAGAGGCAGGACTGCCAAGATGGCCACCACACTGAGCTTCACAGCGACTCTTCAGAAACCTGCGGCTGACGTCACGGACACAACATCCATATTTTATACGGTCGGTGGTTCAAACCCGCCAGCTGCCTGCAGCCCTGACAGGGATAACCGGTTACAGAAAATGAATAGTGAATAGAAAGCTAGCTCCCCTGTCTCCATCTCTGGCTGACCTTTAAATGTTTAAACAAGAACTGAAGCTAACGCTGGAGCTTCATCTCATACCATTTGATGATCCATGTATTGAAATAAACAAACAAAATTTCTCTTATAATGCAATGCAGAGATAGTAAGTCACAATATTGTCAGCGTGATCTTTTGTTTTGGTTTTTGGGGAAGATTACGTAAAGACACCACCCTCCAAACTCTTTGTAAAGGCGTGTGCGTGTAGATGTAGATCTTCGAGTGCAAGAAGACGTGTCTCTGCTGTCATGAGTGTATTTAAAGAGACCGGAGGCATCGACGTCTTTAGAGACGCTGTGTAAGAACATATCAGTCTATCCGTCTATCGATGTATCTGTCATGATGATGATGAAGAGGACAGCGAGCTGAGGCAGCTGGTCAGTCAGATAATAGCCACACTGCGAAAAATTATTCATCTTAACGAATCAATTAGTTTGATTTTTTAATCAAAGATTGTTTGGCTGCTGGGCGGGAAGATAATGCCTCTAATTACAGAATCAATCTCCATTTTCTCTAAAGCAAACAGCCTTCTGACTCCAGCAGACCGGCGGAGAAAGAGCTGAAGGCAGCTGAAATTTCAGCTGAAGTGTGTGAACTATAAATACAGACACAGAGTTTGTATTATTCTATAGAGGAACCCAAAGATCAGCCAGGATTAGCTTCATTTGCATTGCTGATTCTCACCAGCGCCGTGTGTTAGCGTTAACCTGCGAGCTGTCCGCGGGGCGAAAACAAACCGTGGATCTGATTTACATAAATTCATCCTGATCTCCGCTGTGCAGCCGGATCATTAAGACTGATGCTGTGCATTCAGTTTAGTGTGTAGTACTCTGTAGAAGTACACTGCTGACAACTGTAGCTGCCGTTAGCTAATGTTAGCTCAGTTTGGTAGCTGGGCTGCCCGGACTGTGAGCTCAGAGCATCAAGGGAGTGTTAGTGTTTGTACCACAGGCGTTTTTGACCACCTGGAAGAAGAAGAGGAGGTTTACAGGAGCCAGTGTCGTGCCAGAACAGGAGCTTGACAATACATAAGTTAGCATCATGGATCATGTTAGCTGCTGAACTCACTTGGTAAGCTATAAATAACTTATCCACTCATAGTGTTTTGCTAGTGATAACGTTAGCAAGCAAACCAGGAGTCTGGATGAATTAGCTGACGTTAGCCACCCAAGACAAGATTTAATACGTTAGCTAGCTAGCAATTTGTCCGTGTTAACAAGCTGGTTAACGTTAGCCACAATATGACAACGTGTTTCATGTGCTTTGCAGTAATGCTAGCATTGACTGTGGACTTGTTTGTTGATGTTAACAGACTCCATTCCTAAGTCCGTTAGCAAAGGAGATTTGGACCAGAGCCGGACAAGAAGGCTCAGCAGCCTCTATGGACATAATGGCAGAGGAGAAGAGAGTGAAGAGGACGCTGACGGAGGAAGCTAAGAAGAGAAAAGGAGAGAGTGAGCGAGCAAGAAGCCGCCGGACAAGAGTAAATCTGGGACTGACTTTTAGTGGTTTGTGAGAGCTTGGTGAAATAAAAGGCTGAAAGACAGACGCCGAGCTGGGCTGACTGCTGTTGGACTAGTCAGTAATATTAGCTGGCTGCTGTGTCTTGTGTACAGCTGTCCATATTTGCCACAGTGGAATTACACAGGTGACAACCTGCACCTGAACAAAAACCCACATGGACACGGGAAGAACATGCACACAGAAGCACCCTAATAATAATAATAATAATAATAATAAAGACTCTAAGAGTACTAATAAGTCACCTTCCCCCTACTCTCCTTCTTCCTTCTTCTGTCTCCCAAGCCCCTCCTCCAGCATTTAAGGCTAGAGAGACAGAAGAGGCCCCCTGGCCCAGATACTGGACCCCATCGCCTCATGACATAGCAGTACTTGTGTTGTGCATGCGTGTGTGTGTGTGTGTGTGTGTGTGTGATTTATGTGTCTTGTCCAGACTCAGTGGGAGCTGGTGGAGGACGGACCCCCCATCCTCCTCCTCCTCCTCCCCCAACAACTCTCCCCAACAAAGCTCTCCAAAAATGTGTGTGAGAGGTTTTTTTTTGGGGGGGGGGGGGTTCCCCTGAGAGGCAAATAGAATTAAGCGAGCCAATGCGAGTCACTGAAACTATGCTATAGCTCCTCAGCTGACAGCAGGAGCACACACCCGAAACCTGCGTGTTTTTCCTTCTCATACCTGAACATTCGAGACTAAACATCCTTACTATCACACATACTGACACAGGCAACAAACACACCGCCGGTACTTCCTCTGGCACTAATCTCGCACATTTATTCTGGTCAGTCCACTTGCAGGCAGGAATCCACCAGGACATCTCATGTTGCATATCAACACTTCCATTTGTGCAGCGTGAGGCTTAAGTAGGTTAGAGGCAGGCATGCACACTCCACTTTCGTCTCCGTGCCCTCCAGGCAGTAAACGATTCTGTCAGAGAGGCTGCTGCTCGTTATCGACGTGCTCGCAGGATTGGAAGTTGTGGGCAACGCCGCCGCTGCCGCCACCGCCACAGCAGCAATGCAGCCTTTGTCTCTGCCACACAACAGCCAAGTATAATATAGATTAGCTATATGAGCATGAACAGAACCAACAGGCCTCTGCAGTGAAGTTATTGATTTGAATACACAGTAGCACACATGAATTTACTGTGTGTGTGTGTGTGAGCTGCAGGCGTGAGGACGTGATTAATGGTTAATATTGTCATTTTTACCAAACAGTTGTAAAGACGTTTTTTTTTTTTTAATGTCAAGAGTCAGGGGATCGCCAAAATGACCAGATAACATCCTCTGGGAACCACGAATGTCTGCACAAAATGTTGTGCCAATCCATTGAGTGTATGTTGAGATATTTAACTGGATAAGTGAAAACATTAACTCGCTGGTGATGCTAGAGAAAAAGCCAAAATGACCAGGGTGCATCCTCTGGGAACCATGAATGTCTGTACAAAATGAGCCAGTAGATGTTGAGAAATTTAACTGTATAATTTAAAAAAATTCAAATGAAAAATTAAAGTGAAAACAACCTGCTGGTGATGCTTGAGAGAAAGCCAGAGGATCACCAAAATTATGAGGATCTATCCTCTGGGAACCATGAATGTCAGCATAAAATGTGCAAGTAGACGTAGATGTTTGGGTATTTAACTGTCTTGATGAAAACTTTAACCTGCTGGTGATGCTCAAGAAAAGGCCATGGGATCACCAAAAAGACCAGAATGCATCCTCTGGGAACCATGAACATATGTACTAAATGAGCCAGTGGATGTAGATGTTAGGATATTTAACTGTCTATAAGCCTGGGGATCAACAGAATTATGAGGATCTACCCTGCAGGGACCAAAAATGTTTGTAGAAACGTTCGTGGCAGTCCATCCGACAGTCAAAATGCACCGAGCCGCGGCGCTAGCGTGGCCAAAAAAGCTACATCACGCCACACGTAACCTGAAACGTTGTGACTGCGTGTTCATGCATCTCAGGTATTTTGAATCAGGGATGCTGCTAGAAAGTTTGTCTGCAGGTCTGAACGCTCTGCAGCCGCTCAGGGGGGGATGAGGTGGGATTTGTGGATGTGGTCCGACCAGAATAACAACACTCAGATTAATGACCGCTGTTCCTCTGCATCACTCAGACTCAATGTTGTATTTCCCTGGAATGTGTGTATCTATGTGTGTGTGTGTGTGTGTGTGTGTTGTATATGTTGGGTAGGTGCACTGAAAAAAACGAGGCCCCTCACAAACCCTGTGACATTTACACAGAGGAGTGCACGCTGCGAAGGCGGTTTGGGTGGTTTATGGGGCAAAGGCAGCTGACTTATATGATCCATGTGTTGCACCTGAGATGTCTGCCTGCAGCCCCCCCATGCGTACATGTGACAGTGAATCCCATTATCTCCCACCGACCGACCTCCTCATCCAGCACACATGTTTCCTATCATGGTCGGGACATTCCAGGCGTTGCCCAGCATTCCACAAAAAAACACACACGCACATCTATCGAGTACCAAGCACGTTCACATAGAACGAGGATTAAACCACGACGTGGATTTCTCTGTTTGTGTGCAGGATTTATGTGACGGAGGTGAACGGGATTAAAGCTAGCAGATCTATAACCGACAGCTAATTCCCATCGCAGTCCGTTTGGGGTGGAAGAATTCCTGGAAAAGATGATAATCCCAGTGGTGTCTTTTTAAAAAAACAATAATGTGACAATACATCTGTTACATTAATACAACTATTTATTTATTTATTTATTTACTTAGTTTGTCTATCTGGCTCCAGCCCACCGTGACCCTGATGAGGATAAGTAGTTTCAGATCATGGATGAATAGTTTGTCTATCTATTTATTCATTTTAATGTTTTTTATATTATCTTATCTTTTATTTTATTCTGTTTTTTTTTCATTTAAATTTAATTAAATTTATTTTATTTTGTTAAAATTATGAGTATGCATCCTCTGGTAACCATGAATATCTGTACAAAATGAGTTGTTGAGAAATGTAACTGGATAAGTGAAAAATTAAAGTGAAAACAACCTGCTGGTGATGCTAGAGAAAAGGCCAGAGGATCACCAAAATTATGAGGATCCATCCTCTGGGAACCATGAATATCTGCACAAAATGAGCCAGTAGATGTTGAGAAATTTAACCGGATAAGTGAAAAATTAAACAACCTGCTGGTGGTGCTCATGAAAAGCCAGGGCATCACCAATAGCATGAGGATCCATCCTCTGGGAACCATGAATATTTGTACAAAATGAGCCTAGATGTTGAGAAATGTAACTGAAATAAGTGAAAAAAAGAAATCAGTACTACATTTATAAAACGTCATCTTGAGATTTGTTGTTAAAACTCAGCAGCTGTTGCCTCTCAGTCTTTGTCGTTGCTCAGCGTCTGTTTAGAGACGTACAGGAGTGAGAGGACTTCGTGGAGTCGGGGACGTTGAGTTCATGTTTGGTGCCTCAAACTCAAACCATATTTCTGCTGCAGTTTGAGATCAGTAACTCTAACCCGTGGCACGAACAGCACAGCCCCGTCTTTATTTAACACACACTGATTGTGTAGAACACGGAGCTGATCCCATGACGGAGCTGGGGGCCATGCGTGGTATGTAAACAATGACTCACCTTTAATAACCCTAAACACATACATCGTGAGTTTAAGTGCTGCTGAAGCACTTTCTCGGCTCCCTCTGGACATTAAGGCTTTTTACGCAATGTACATCATGAGACGAAGAGGAGGTGGAGGTGGTGGAGGAGGTGGAGGAGAGTCTGCAGAGCCATCCGTGGGGGCGGATCAGGACAAGATCAATGGGAGTGACAGGGAGTGCAGGAGGCAGCAGGAGATTCAAAGTAGGCCAATAAATAACATCCTAGTGAGACAGCAACTGCCTCCTCTTCAGCCAGTTCCACCCCCTCCGACCGACCTCGCTGGCCCCCGTCGACTGGGCCCCAGTGATTACTGGAGAGAGAGGGTGGGGGGAGGGTGGAGGAGGCCCCCGGCTGCACAATACACCTCTCATACGGGGCCCTCGCTCACCTCTTGCCTCCATTTGTTGGATATTCATCTTTCAGCATGTGTGTGAGTTTGTTTAGGGGGTGGAGGCTTAGAGGGAAGATGGAAGGAGGTGGGGGTGGATGTATATATGTGTGTGTGTGTGTGTGTGTGTGTGGGGTGGATAGGGGGGGTCCTCCATGTTTTTTACATCTTCTCCCCATCCCCCCACCTCCTAAACACCATCTATATTTTGTCTTACTCCCTCCACCCTCCATCGTAGACCGCTGTGGTTTCACTGGGTGGTTTAAACATTAGCCACTTTGGTTTCTGCTCATTAGGAGCCAAGAAGAAGAAAACAAGTCCTGCCCGACACCTTTAAGACTGTCTTTAAGTCTTTAAGACCGTCTTGACGATGTTAGCGGGGTTATTTCAGCTAATTTTAGCCGTGCTAGAGTTACACCGACGTGTTGCCTGATCAGTTGGTGCACAACTTTAGTCTATACCAAGCAGCAACCTTGTAGGGAAGCCAAAACACAGGAAGTGCAGTTCCTCTTGTCGTCCACTTGAGGCTGGCTCCAGAAGTGAGTCAGTCTCCGTAAGTCCCCATGTTAAAATGTCCAACTTCACAGCAGAAATAAACATGTTTACACGTGTATCTGCTTTCATGATGTGAGTTAGATGAGAGGATTGACACCACTCTCATGTCTGTGCGTTAAATATGAAGCTACAGCCAGCAGTCGGTTAGCTTAGCTTAGCTTAGCTTAGCATAAAGACTTGAAACAGGTGGGAAACAGCCAGCCTGGCCCTGGGGAACGGGGAAATTAGCTATAGAGACCAAAACTGTTTTTTGTACCAGGCTGTAAACATGTTTATTTCTGCTGTGAAGTTGGACATTTTAACATGGGGACTTATGGAGACTGACTCACTTCTGCAGCCAGCCTCAAGTGGACAACAAGAGGAACTGCAGTTTTTGGCTTCACTTCACAGACACGGAGATTGCTGCTTGGATGCATAGAAACATGCTAATTAGCGAGCTTTAGAAGTGCTGGTGGGCTAATTTTGTTACATTTGGACAGAGCCAGGCTAGCTGTTTCCCCCTGTTTCCAGTCTTTATGCTAAGCTAAGCTAACCAACTGCTGGCTGTAGCTTCATATTTAACGCCCAGACATAAGAGTGGTGTCAATCCTCTCTCAAGCGTGTAAACATGTTTATTTCTGCTGTGAAGTTGGACATTTTAACATGGGGACTTATGGAGACTGACTCACTTCTGGAGCCAGCCTCAAGTGGACGACAAGAGGAACTGCAGTTTTTAGGCACTTCCTTTGTTCTGGCTTCACTTCACAGACACGGAGGTTGCCGCTTTGTTCTTAATCGCTCGGAGGTCGGAAGTTGGACATTTCAAACCGGGAATTTCCGACCTCCCAACTTCGACTGGAACTCTAACGCTTAATGAGTTGCATTCTGGGAAACGTAGGAGCCTTTAATATGTCTGTTTTTGTAAAGAGAAACCAGGCGGATGTTTTGCCAAACTCTGGTCATCGTTCATAAAAATCTAACATCACAAAATACAAGAGCTGAAAGCGTAAGACACATCCTGAGCGCTGCAGAGGAGATTTATGCTCCGACTCCGGGATAGTGGATACATTTAATTACAGCGGATGACTGAGGTTGGCGTGCACCTGGAAAGGAGAAACTATAACTGAGGAGGAGTTCAGCTCAGGTTGTGGGGAGACTTGGCTTCCTTCCCTTCGTGCCTCAGAGCAGAGAATATTTCACACATATCGGACGTGTTAGCCGCCACGCAGTCAGGTTGGTGTCAGCAGGGCCGCACCTCAGAGGAGAGGATCCCCCCCCATCCCACCCCGCCACCTTCATCCTCCTTTGTGGTTCACGGCCGCTCGCTTACATGACTGTCATACCGCAAGACGTTTGCGTGGAAGATGAGAGCAGCCGAGCGTGGTGAGCTGACAGAAGCAGACAGAAGAGGAAGAGGAGACAAGGAGGAGGGAGGTTCAGAGAGAGAGGAGACGAGTGGGAGGTGGGAGACTCATGCAGGAGATCTCGGTTGGTACATTTTCAAAGTGCCGAATGACACTTCCTATCACTATGTCGAGGGAAGTGGAGCGTGTTAGCTCCTGTGCTCTCTCACCCCATCTTGCATGCAGAGCAATTACCACTGGCACATCATACCCCCCCTACACCTCCTCCTCCTACATCCTCCACCCTCACCACCACCACCATCCTCCTGCCAGCGGACCTGTGACTCATCATTCAGAGTAATAGGCCCGTCCTGTATTCGCCTCAGAAGTCTCAGCGCTCGTGGGAGGCTTAAAGAGCGCCGGGAGATGACTAAACACAGCTAAGTCGTCTCATTTATGGAGGGGAGGGCGGAGATCATCTCACCTGGTGGAGAGCGTAAAGGCTTCGGCCCTTTCCTGTCTCTCTAGACTTTCAAAATAAAAGCGAAATGCCCAAATATTAAGAAGGAGCACTCATGCTACACTGACTTGTGATCAGGTGGATGGTTTGTCTGTTCTCCTGATGCACTGTAGCTGCTGTTAGTTAATGTTAGCTCAGTTTGTTAGCCACCGGGCTGAGCTCAGAGCAAATAAATTACCCCGTGCAAACTGCCGGTCAAAAGAGAAACAAATGAAGTACGTAGCATATTTCCACATGTAGAAGCATATTTAGAAGAACATAAACAGGAAAATGACCAAATCTGAGCAAGTAAACAAAGTCTGGAGGGATAAACGCTTCTCAAACGCCAGAGACGTGTGCAGTGCGGTTTAGCAGTTAGTGTTTGTGCCCAGGGCGCGGCGTATGGAGAGTTGAAAGCAGAGACGTGTCGTGCTAGAACAGGAGCGTTAGCGATGTAACCGGGCTCAGCAGCCTCTATGGACATAATGGACAGAGGAGGAGGAGAGAGCGAAGAGGACGTTGACGGAGGAAGCTAAGAAGAGAAAAGGAGACAAAAATATCTACGTAATGTTGCTTTAGTGTGTGTGTGTGTGTGTGTGTGTGTGTGTGTGTGTGTGTGCTACATGAACCATTGTTCCCTCCAGTGTTCCTGTGATTTGCACTAAAGGGGGGGGGGGGGGGGGGGGTCGCGGCGGGGTTGCCATGGCAACCTTTTCAGTATATAGATGGGCCCTGCTGTTTTTCTTTTTCCAATAGCGGCGATCATCATCATCATCATCATCATCATCATCACTGGAGGAGCATCATTAGCACATTTAGAGAGTGTGGAGGGAGGTCTCCTTTGTACCTGGATGCTTCACCCACCACCACCTCCATCACCACCACCACCACCTCGTGCTGTGAGAGCCTCGTCTCTAAGGCAACAACAAACACCCCCCCCCCCCGCCTCGTGTTGTTGATCTCTTCACTGTTGTCGTGTCAACACACGTAATGATTGAATCATCCCTGTTTCCAGAGGCTGACGCTCACGTGGCTCCTCTCAATCCTCCTCCTCCTCCTCCTCCTCCTCCTGAGGTAAACACTCACATGGTGGGGAGGCTGACTGACTCTGACAGCCCCGTTTCACCCCCACGCTGTGTGACTTTCTTCAGTGGAAATGAAGGTATCAAAATACACTCCAAAGTGCTGCCACGGGGGCCCTGAAACTTCCAGCTGTGAACGCCTCACACTCTCACAGAGCTCCTCTGATTTCAAATCAACTGACATCCAAATAAAATTTAAAAAAGGTGGATGTAAAGGAGAAGCTCCTCCTCCGTCACGGATAAGTTGTCGAAGTCTAAATCTGAGAGGGTTGAGTTCAGGGATGGATGGAGGGATGATGTCCATCTGTTCATCTCCTCCACCCTCCACCTCGCCTCCTCCCTTGTCTCGCTCGTTTAGCAGGTGGATGTTGGACCAACGAGTGCCAGCAGAGAGAGAGAGGGAGAGGAGACGATGCATTCAGGAGCAGATGGGAGATTTCAATGAGCTGGAAAATCCAGTGTGTCGTCGGGCCTTCTTCTAAGAGAGAGAGGGCGGAGGTGATACGACAGTGCCACCCTGTGGACGAATACAAGCTCTGCAGCCTCTTCTGTTAGGAAAAGTAGGTCCTTTGTCAGATTTACAGAATTTCCTGATGGACAGTGAAGTAAACTGCTGCCCACTGTAGCTGCTGTTAGCTCAGTTTGTTAGCGGACTGTGAGCTCAGAGCACCGGGGGAGTGTTAGTGTTTGTACCACAGGCGATTTGGACCACCGGGAAGAAGAAGAAGAAGAAGAAGAAGAATTCAGGAATTGTAACAGGGAGCGGAGCCGGTGTCGTGCCAGAACAGGAGCTGGGTGAGCGGGCAATGTAACCAGGCTCAGCAGCCTCGATAGACATCGCTAATGGCAGAGGCTAAAAAGAACCAAGAGGACGTTGACAGAGAAGAAGGTAGAAAAAGGGAGTGACTGATTAAGAAGCTGCCAACTGTAGCTGCTGTTAGCTAATGTTAGCTGTGACGTTACTCTCTGGACTGGGAGCTCAGAATAATGTTTGTATTCACACGGGTAGCACAGGAGCTTTCAATGCGTCTGTGTCGTGGCAGAACAGGAGCTGGGCGAGCGGGCAATGTAACCGGGCTCAGCAGCCTCTACGGACATAATGGCAGAGGAGAAGAGAGCGAAGAGGACGTTGACGGAGGAAGCTAAGAAGAGAAAAGGAGAGAGTGAGCGAGCAAGAAGCCGCCGGACAAGAGTAAATATGGAGTTTGTTGGTGTTTACGTTGCTAGCAAAGGAGCTTTGGAGCATCGGGAGGAGGTTTTTAGGCCTAGAAGGACGGGGAATGGAGCCGGTGTCGTGCCAGAACCGGAGCTGGACAATATATAAGTTAGCATCATGGATCACGTTAGCTGCTGAACGCATTTGGTAAGCTATAAATAACTTACCCACTCATAGTGTTTTAGTGGTGATAACGTGTGGCGAGCCAACCTTGAGTCTGGATGAATTAGCTGACGTTAGCCACCCAAGACAGGATTTAATACATTAGCTAACTAGCAATTTGCACTAGCAAGCAAGTTAACTTTAGCCAGCTAAAACCACAATATGTTTGACATGTTTAGCAGTAACGTTAGCTTTGACTTCGGACTCTGTGTTGTGGTCGTTTGTTGACGTTAACAGACTCCATTTCTAGGCTATCGTTAGCTAGTATTGCACACTGTCCGTTAGCAAAGGCTCAGCAGCAGCCTCTATGGACATAATGGCAGAGGAGAAGAGAGCGAAGAGGACGTGAAGCGGAAACGTGAAGTGACGGAGGAAGCTAAGTAATATTAGCTGGCTGCTACGTCTTGTGCTGTTGACGGTAAATGTGTTGTAAGAATCGACAAAGATCTCCGAGTACGTTTAACGGGGATTTAATGAAAAAGAAACAAACGAACGGAAAAAGATGAATTTGTGTATAAAAACAAAACACTTTATTACAATTAGGCTGAAAAAACCCAATGAAAACACGACTACTTTACAAGTACAAATGTTTTTCATTGATATTTACAGTTTTTTTTTTCTTTCTTTCTTTGACATCAATAAAAAAAGACAATTTATGAGAAAACACAAAATACTAAAGTACATGTTTACAGTGTGTTTGCTGCAATAAAAAACAAAAAAACAAATGACTAAAGGAACGTGCATTATTCTCCATTCAGTATCTATAGACAACATTAGACATAAAAGGGACTATTTATGAATACACTTATTCTAATGGACAGATGCAGAGTCACCCAAACGCCTCAGAAATCTGCTGAGTCATGTTATAAATCATCGCGTCTGTCGTCTCCGGGGCAGTTTTTGTTGGATTTTTTCTTCTTCTTTAATTTGTGGTAATTTTAAGAAACATTCCACTTTTCAAAACAACAAATTGAAGCAACGACGTCGACTGGGTGGAGCTGAGTTAAAGATCCCGCCACGGTTGGATGAGCAGCGGTGCTGTGATCAAGAGGTAAAAGGTGGAGTTCGCTGCCGCTGCTGCTTCTCTAACTGCAGGTTAGTGTCTCTAGCTGCTCCCTCCGCTCGGTTTGGCGGGAGTCTTGGCCCTGCTCGCGCCCTGCCGAGCTTGACCCTTGGTGGTTTGTTGCGGCTGAGCCGGCTGCTGTGCCGGGGACTCGGCGGCGGAGGTCGCGGCGGGCTGCTGGGCGGGGCTGTGGGGAGGAGGCGTCTGGATCTGGGGCGAGGTGGCGGCGGTCACCACCTGCTGCTGGATGATCTTCTGCTGGACGACCTGCGCCGTCGCCGTCCCGGCGGGAATCATCTGCACCTGAGCCGGGGCGGACGTGGCCGCCTGGGTCAGCGTCCCTGTCGGGACCTGAATCTAGAGAGAGAGAGAGAACGTGATCAATATTTATCCGTCCTGCAGCGTGTGATTAAAACGATGAATTAAAACGATGTCGTACCTGCTGTGAAGACACGATGTGCGGGAGTTTAGCCACCTGAGAAGAGAAGCAAACGAGACAACGTCACATCAACGCAAACCAAACGTTTATTCTGCTGTAGCGACTGCCACGATGACGTACCTGGATCTGTTGGGCTCCGGTGGTGAAGAACTGGGTCTTGATTCCTGGTTGGAGTTGGGTGGTGGCAGCGTAGGTCACCTTCTGCTGCTGCTGCTGGGCCGGCTGAGCCGCCTGCACCGTCACCTGCTGGGTGCCGATCTAAGAAGGAAGAACACGAACACAGTTCAGACGGTGACGGAGTCAGAGCTCGACCCGACTAACGCAGTGAAAAGGTGTCAGAGAACCTTTACAGCTGCATCAACTGAGGATTTTGTCCTCGTGTTCAGCACGACAGGCTGTTAAACTGACAGATGTAAAGTTGATTTAGCTGACTGCAGTTCACTGTGATTATTCTGCAGCCGCTGCGTCTGTCGTTGATCCGTTTACCTTCTGCTGTACGGTGGCCTGTCCTTGCTGAGGCTGTCCAGCTTTCTGCTGCGCCGCGGCGGCCGCCTGAACCGCCGCCGCCTGCTGCTGCTTCTTCATCTGAAGCAGCTGCTGGACCTGCATCTGCGGGAAGGACGGCGTCAGGACCGGCCCGCCTGATGGAGACGAGAGAAACATACGCATCAGAGGTTTGTGATTTGGTCGCAGTGACAGAAACATGAGTGATGAGACAGTCGAAGACTTTTCACTCACCTGTTTTCTGGGCCTGACCGATGGCCACGCTGATCCCTGCTACGGTGACCGGCAGCGTGGTGACGCCGGCTGATGAGACCACAGCCGGCACAGAGACCACAGGAGGCTTGGTGAGGGTCACCTGGGCCGTCTGTCCTGCCTGGGCCTGGATCTGACCCTGAGTGGGAACTCGAGTCTGAAAGGAAACACGAGTAGTGTTAGCGCCGGAGAACGTAGCTGCTCCTTCCTCTGATGTTCATACATCACCATATTTTCTTACCAGTCTGGCCACCTGCAGGTTGGTCACGGTGGTGCCGGTGAGCACGGCTCCCGGTCTGGGCGCAGCCACGGCCGCTAGCTGAGGGCTAGCCTGGGCGGCCTGCGCAGGCTGGACCTGAGCGGCCTGCCCGGCTCCTGCAGCCTGCTGACCCTGAGCTGCTGCTGCCACCGCTGCAGCAACCTGCTGCTGTTGCTGATGCTGCAGCTGCAACTTCTGTTTGTGCATCTTCAGCAGCTCCTGTAAACACACAGACACGACATCGATCAGCTGATGTTCGGCTGGGACGAGCAGGTTTTCGTGCACAGATGTCGGCGGCGTACCTGCGATTTCCCCACAGCTTTGATCTGCGTGGAAGCAGCCTGCTGTTGCTGCTGCTGCTGCAACTGCTGCTGTCGAAGCATCTGCAGGTGGGCTGGAGAGAGAGCCTTCCCCTGCGCCAGCGTCATACCTGCGGCTGGGTGGAGGACAGATGTGTCAGACAGATGTGTAAAGACGTGACGTGGACGACGTCTCGGCTCGGCTTCGGTACCTGGTGTGACCTGAGTGACCAGCGGGCGAGTCTGGGACTGCACTGGGCTCAGGGTGGTGGAAACTACGGCGGACGCGGTCACCGGGGTGACGGCTCGGACGCCCTGACCCGTAGCTATGGCAACCACTTCAGCGGGGGCGGCGGCTGTGACGGTCCTCTGTTGTGCGTGTACGACCTGGGCTCCGGTTGCACCGGCAGACTGGACGACAACAACAACAACAACACTTGTAAGGATCATTGTGTGTGTGTGTGTGTGTGTGTGTGCGTGCGCTGTGCTTCATCTGTTAGCCGATAGGCGGCCGCGTGATAAACGAGGATGACTCACAGCGATGACGGGAGACGCCAGGCGCTTGTTGGCCTGGAAGGGACTCGGAGGAACTCCAGCTACCGTGTTCACGATCACATTCCCCCCGACTGTGGCTGCAAGAAACACACGAGCCGTGAACCAACAGCTCTGTAATGTGTGTGTGTGTGTGTGTGTGTGTGTCACATACCAGCCTGGATGGTTGTGCCCACCGTGGCGTTCTTTATGGCTCCGGCCTGAAAAACATGAAGCGTTGTGAGTCAGAGCGCTGGCGTGGGTTCAAACGTAGAAGCCTGTGTGTGTGTGTGTGTGTGTCGGGGATGTTTTGATGCTCACCAGAACGGCCGCGTTCGGCACAGCGGCGGCTCCGGCCACCGCGGCGGCCTGAGGGACTTGAGTCTGAGCCTGGCCGGCAGCGGCGGGAGTCTGCGCCTGGCCCGGTGCAGCCTGGGCCTGAGGGGCTCCGGCCTGCTGCTGCTGGGCCAACTGCTGAGCCTTCTGCTGCTCTGCGAGGGCCTGCACACACACACACACACACACACACACACACACACACACACACACACACACACACACACACACGGTTACTGTAAAGTCTCACTTCACTTATTATTATTATTTTTGGACTATATTTCAGTTTCTTGTCTTACGGCTGAACCCCACCGGGCACGTCTCCGTCACATCACAGCCGTGACGCGACTTTAAACCTGACTTTGTTTACTTGCTCAGATTTTTGCACAGGGGGGTGTTTTATTTTGAAAATCGACCGGATTCTCTGTGCCGTTTCCATGTCTGACTTCCTGTCAGCTCGAGCTGCTCTGTGCAGACTGACACACCGTATTATTGGTGGAGCCGGGCCGCGGGGCATCGACTATAGCGGCCGCGATCAGCTCTGGCAGCCGCGGCGCACACATGCCCGGTGGAATTTAGCCGTTATCGTTAGTCATTGTCACTCGTGAGCTAACATGGATCCAAACAAACAAATAGAGAACAAACCGTCACCTTCTTCTCTTTTGCGATCCTCTCAGCGCGCTGCGACGCCACCTGGATGGGCGGCAGCGGCTTGTCGTAGCTGATCCCACTGAAGACAGAAAAAGCAGACGTCAGACGTCTTTTATTCATTTCTGGATGTTCGGGTTCAGATTTCAACAGAGCAACGACGACGGCAGCGTTAAACTTTAAACTCACCTTTCTGCCAAGACCGAGGCGTGTTTGGGATTCTTCTGGAACGGATTCATGCCGAGCCTGAAAGTCAATGAAACAGAAGACATTTTAATAAAAAGGACACATCCCGTCTGGAGACACTCGGTCGGTCGTCGTCGGTACGTACAGCGGTTTGATCGGCGGGCTCCGCTTGCTGGCGATGATCTTCATGAGCTCGAAGCGGCTGTTGTAGAGCTGGATGTGCGTGGCGTTGTCATCCTGCGTGTAGATCTGACACGTCCTCAGAGGACGGCTGTTCTTGGACTGAGCGAGGACACACACAGAGAAAAGTGAGGCCTGGAATTCAAGACTTAAGACGCATTTATCAAACAGAAAAATCCAGGATGGGTCACCTTGTAGATGCTCTTGGTTTTCTTCTTGGGGTTCGCCTCGTACACCAACTGAAAGACGTTAAAGACAAAGTTCAGACAAGCAAGAACAAGACGAGGACAGTGTTGCAGCTCAGCAGAGAGTCTCCGTGTCCGTTACCTTGCCCTCTTCTCTGGGGATGATGACGTTCTCGTAGCGGTTGCGACACTGTTTGGGCGAGCGGTAGATTCGGCTGCAGGAGTTCACCACGTCGCTCACCAGATCCCAGTTTGGAGTGTGAGCCGGAGACACGATGGTCAGGTTCAGAGGCAACTCCAGCAGCTGCTTCACAGCCTGGAAGACAAACACGGAGACGACGTTAGATTACGTGTTTCATGAAGAGACAGAAAATTCTGGATTATTCAGCAGATTTGATCCAGGTACCTGAAGCAGAGCCCAGTCCTCGCTGATGAGCCACTCCGGGTTGTCCTGGCCCGCCTCCATGGCCGGTTTAACCAGCGACGGTAGCGGTTTGGCGAACGGCGCCTGCTGCTTGAGAGAGAAGTTCTTCTTCTGGTCTTTGCCCTCGCGGCGAACTTTGAGCATGCTGGCCTTTTCGAAGAGGGAGCGCGGAGGAATGACCGTCTCCCCGTGGCCCTTCTTCTTCTTTCTGGCTGCTGCTGGACGAAAAAACATGAACGAGGTGAGGACGGAGACAGAAAACAGACAGCTGAAGCAGTGGACAGAGTCCTCGATGTCTCACCTGAGGGGTCCATCTTGAGTCTCTTGTGTTCCTTGCGGATGTAGACGGGAGGCAGCTTGGCCTCCGGCATGGGCGTGGTGTCGTACATGAGCATCATCACGGAGTCGATGTAGATGTCGTTGTCGTCCTGCGGCGGTGTGGGCGGAGTCCAAAGCTGCGTCGGAAAATCACAAATTTGATCACAAAGATCTGAATTAAACCTTTAAAACACGACGCACAGTTTGATCTGGAGTCTTACCGGCATGATCTCCGTGTGTCCGTCCTCGGCGTCGAACACGTACTCCTGTGGAAGAGAGAAGGTTAGCGTCGACAACATGAGCCACGCACACCGCTTCATGTTTGATTAGAGATCTCAGCAGCCACCCACCATGTTGTAGGCGTCCTCTCTGGTGTAGGTGAAGAGATCTTCATCTCCCTCCGTCAGCTGCCGCTCCTCCTCCTCCTCCTTCAGCTTCTGCAGCTGCTGCTGCTCCCAGCCTCTCTTCGAGCACTCCAAACGCTCCTGAGGAGAAAAAAAAAACACGAAACGATGGTCAGAAATATCTCAGATCTTTAAAATAAATAGAAAAATGGCTGCTTATTTTACAGGTGAAGTTACCTTGAGAGCCGTTTCATCGTCACTGATGTGGAGGTACTCCAGGTAATGCAGGGCGTACCTCTCGATAGGCGTCAGCTGAGGGACGAATAAACGCAAATATGAAGTCAGCTGTTTGATTTTTGTCTCATTTCTTTGTCTTACTTCTTAAATATTTAATCTACCTGCTCCATGACGGCGTTCAGCTCCTCCTTCTGAGCCGGCTCCTCTTTAACTTGGCTCTCTGACTGCTGAGCGTCCTCCGTTGACTCCTTGCCTGCTAACTCCTCGTCCTCCTCCTCAGCTTCTTCCTGCTGCTGCTGCTGCTCTTGCTCCTGTGCGTCCAGGTTGATGCTGTGCAGAGCCTGGATGTACGGTCTAGCCACTCGGGGGGAGATGGCTTCAGAGGCCGAAGGCTCCTGGTGAAGAACCACAAACTCCTCCACCTTCTCCCCCGAGCCCGCCTCCACCTCAAACAGATCCTGGATCGTCCGCTAGCACAACACGATCAGGTCAGGTCGGTTAGTTTATGGTTGATTCATGCACAAAAGGTTCGGATAAAGGCGTGGAGAGTTCATCTTACCTGTGTGAGGAAAGCTAAGGTGTAGTCGGTACCCTGTGCAGCCACCTCTCTGATCAGATCTTTGGTGCCGTTCTTCAGCAGCTTCTCTTCGATGGAGTTCCCGCTCTCCAACCTGAGAAACAAACACAAAACGTCAGCAACAGCAGCGCCGAAGTCCTTCGATCGACGCTCAGGAGGTTACACCGACACAGAAATATTACCTGTATATGTGGATGTCCTTGGAGCGTCCTATCTTGTCACACCACTCCTGGGTGCGGGCGTCCATGCTGGGGTTGAGGTCCGTGTCGTAGAAGATGATGGTGTCGGCGTCGAACACCGTCCCGACCGCAGAGCAGCAGCGGTTGGTGAGGATGCTGCAGAACACCTTCCTGTTTCTGTTGAACTTCTTCATGTTCTCCTGCAGAGACGCAACAACAAACAAACTCATTTCTGTGCTTACTTCAGCGGTTTGCAGCCGTGCAGTGATTATCTCGTTAAAGTTTCATCGTATCTTCATTATCTATTCTGATGTAACTGCTGCGGTCAGTTAGTGATCGGCGTCTTTATGTTCTTACAGAAACACTGACCCAGAAGAGAGAGGGCTTACATCACAGACCACAGGTCAGATTTATGAGTTCAATGTGACCCAACATGCCGCCCAGCTTCAGGATCACGCAGTCCTTCATACGTTACTGATCTATGGAACATGTGAACCGTTCTCAGGTCTCACGTGACTCGCTGTCATATGACTACTGGTGTAAACACTTAACCTGCACATGTACTGCTGGGATAAACAGCACGAGACGAGTAAGAACATCGTATGTGTGTTCATTTTACCTGTCGCTCGTCAGGAGTGAAGCTTTCATCAACGCGGACGTAAGTGAGCTGCCTGTGATCGAGGAAGGCCTCCAGGATGTCCAACATCTTCACCATCTGAGTGAAGATGAGCACACGGCGGCTGTCTGACCGAAGCTTCTGCAGCAGGATGGCGAGAGCCTCGAGTTTACCTTCAGAGAGAGAGAGAGAGCAAACATCAAGAAGTTATTTTAGATCTTTAAAAGGTAACGTCGCTTGTACTGAGGCACAAATATGAGCATGGTCTGCAGAAACCGATCCACGCCACACAAGACCCACTGAATTTGGATTTCTTGTTGGTCTGAAACTAAAACTAATGTTGCAGCTGTTCATAAATGTTTTACGATGGACCAACCTGAGTCCATCTGCATCAGCTGCAGGTCAGGAAAACGGAACAGGCGTCTGAACGTCAGGTGGTGGATGTCGGCGCTGTGAGGGGCGGAGGCCTCCTGCAGCCGACGGCGGAGGGACTTCTGCTCGAGTCTGTAGGGAACCGGGGTATGTGCTGCAGACAGGCGAGGAGGTGGAGCCACAGCTGGAGGCACCACACACACCAGCCTAAAGGATGAGGAGTGATGATTAGTGAGGCGTGGATTCAGATATTTTAGGACGACATCAGACTGAAGGAGGCTGAAGTACCTCTTGATGAGGCTGTTGGCGGCCTCCAGGCGGTCCTCCACAGACAGCAGAGAGGACTGCAGCGTAGACGTCGTAGCCACGCAGGTTCTCTTCGCCCTGAGGCAGCTCTCTCTGCCCACCCACCTCCACCCTCCGGCTGTCAGGGCGGAGTGACCGGGCTCTGTGCTCAGAGTGCACGCCTGCAGCAGGTCCGACCCGTACAGCACTCTGCGGCTGCAGCGCCGCTCGTTGGCTTCAAACAGGCGGCTCAGACGCTCCTTCAGCTGAGGAGTCTTTTCCTCTGAGGACTCCTGGTGAGACACACAACCCTGATTATCATCTCCATTCAAGAGATTAATCTGCAAAACACTTCGAGTTCAGATGTACTGACCTGAGAACCAGCCTGAGCTGCAGCCGTGAGCTTGGAGGGGACTGATGTGGCATTTGTAGTCAGAGCTGAAAAAGAAACAAACGTCAACAGAAGAACAAACGAGGTTAAAGAAGAGAGTTCATCTGAGGTAATAACACAACATCTTCGCGGTGGATGAGTCACCTTGTTGGGCTGTTGCCAGCGCAGGATGAGGCGTGCCAGGTGTAGCTGAGGCGTTGGAGGCGGGAACAGCTTGTGCCATCGTTTGCATCACCATGGAGCCCTGCGGCCTGATGATCTGCTGCCCCGGAGCTGACACGATCTGCAGGATGTTACCTAAGATCCACGACGCAGACGAAGAAACAGATATTAGAGGGCGTCTTCACACGAGATAGAGGGACATTTAAGACGGACTGAAATGTGACAAATAAAATCAGAATTAAGGTCGTCTGCGTGACGAGACAGAGACATTTACAGGTACTTTAAAATGTTGTTTGATGTTCTGTAGCTGAGCAGCTAGCAGTGCTCTTCATGTTTAGTTAACCTTCTGTTGCCATGGTGGCACATGCCGGTTACAGTAGCTCTGAACACTTCTCTGTGTTTTTGGCACTGTTTTCTTGACACCAGCCTCCGTCCGTTTGTGCGCAAACATGAACTTGAACCATGGAGATCAGCGATTTGCCTTTTTTTGTGTGCCACGGCTCTCTTGTTTACACTCGAGAACAGCTGTAGTGTACTCTCTGTGGAAAGATCGGGAGATCCCTGCTGAAGTGAGGAGAAGGAGACGGGGATGCAGAGCTGGATCTGAAGACGGTACAAACCATGAGTACCGGCTGTTATCACGGGGAACGCAAGATCTCCCCACAATAAGATGGAGGAGCTAACGGCGCTCATAGCCTCCATAGTTGATCAAAAAGCAGGTGAATTTCATGGAAATGTGCGAACACACAAAGGAAAGAATGAGGAGAAAAAGTGTGACGATGGGATGTACATTACCGAGTGTACCTTGGAGCTGCAAGGGCTGTCCGGTGGTGAGCTGGCGGAGCTGGCTCGGGGACAAAGTGAACTTGTTACCCTGAAACTGCAGAGTGACGGGAGTCTCCGGCTGGGAGATGCGATTCTGACCGCCTGCTATGTTGGCCAGCTGGGCGATCTTCACCACGTCTCCACCTTCAACAAAGAAAAGCAAGAAGAGACGCTTCAACAAAGAGGCGGCCGAGATGTCGGACATCTTGCAGTTACCAAACGAGACGTTCTGCGCCAGTTAGTTTAAAAAGGGTGAAAAAGAGACAAAACATGCAGAACCAGGGTGGATTAATCAGAGGAACGAGCGCAGCCGCACCTCCACAACAGAACCAGAGCAGCTCCTACTTTAACAAACCCTGAAGGGGAGAAGGAAAACGGCTACAGGGGGAATCCTCAGGTGAGACAGAGAGCCTGAAACATACATACTGTAAAGCACTTTGCCTTTTCGAGGCTACACACCGGTTGCCAGGAAGTTTACTAAGAGATTGGTGTCAAATGATAATATTAAGTTTTCAGGCTGTGGACAATGTAAATATTCAGCGTGCATTCAGACGGGATCAGGCGCTGCAAAAAATAACTTTTTATTTCGCTTTGACTGTGGAGGTTTGACCGGTCTGAGCGTCTGATTGGCTGCTGCAGCGTGACGTCGACTGCGTTTTCACTGCAGCGCCGGATCGTGTCTGAGTGCGGCCTTAGTCCCTTTGCATATTTGTATTTATATTGTATAAAACAGTGATTCTCAAACTGTGGTACCACTACAGGGAGTGGTACGGGAGCTCCTTCTAGCGGTACGCTGAGCGATCGACACTTTTCTAAATGAAATAAATGAATTTAGAATCATTTATTCTGTGAAAGTACGACTAAAATTCAAATTAAAATAACTATAATGTCGCTGAAATGTCATTTACGATCCGTCCTGTCTTTCCTGTGACAGATTTTGTTTCAGTGTAAGAAAGTCTGCTACGTGGTCACGTTCAAGCGTGCGCACGCGTCACCGTGATTTGTTCTGAATTAAACTGATGGTGACTGAAGCTAAAACGAATGGTATGTTTGTTCATGCAAAACTCTGTACAATGTTCATATTTTTGCTTTTATATTGCTATTATTATTGTTATTGTCATTATTACTTCTTGTTGATGTTAGACATGTTTTTTCTTCTAGTATCAGTCTGTCATTACTTTATGTATTTAGATTTATTCTCTGTGTGTCAATATTTGTTCTTTACAACTGTGAATTTTTCCCTGCACTTTACATTATTTGTTATTTTTGTCATTTCTATGTAATTTTAACTAAACTAAACTAAAACAAACGGGAACTTTTGGCACGAGAAACGTGGATGAGGAGGCTGCCTCCTGCGTGAACTGTCCGTAGTTGAACGGGGTGTGTATTACGGATACGCAGTCATAACGGTGGTGCTTGGAGAGCCGGATATTTTCTGAGGTGGTACACGGTGTAAAAAGTTTGAGAATCACTGGTTTAAAATATTAACAAGGCGAGTTTATGCACACTAATTGACCTGATGAAATTTCTTTACATCGTTTTTTCACGTCACAAAGAAACGTTTTAAATATTCAGATACTGAACAGGTTTCTCTGTTCACATTTGAGGCAGAAAAAGGGAGTTTCGTAATCTGTGGGACCGTTTTTTATCGTCATGCTTTGCAGTGATGCTCGACATCAGAGTGAAATCATAACATTAGCAAAAGAAAAACAAAAAAAATAAATAAAAAAGAAACAACCAAAGCTTTGGGAGTTCGTCCTGCAGCTGGGCTGATGCAAGAGACAAAAGAATATTAGTATAACTGGGAGAAAAAATGATTAAAAAGAAGAGGGAGGACATAATAATCAAGTTAAATAGTGTGCTGACGTGTTTTGTGCGTCGTTCATAGTGTTCATGCAGGTTTCGAGAAAGAAACTGGAGAATGCTGAGGCTGTGGAGATGCTGCTGATATGGCTACACATCTCATTTTAACAGTAACACTGTTTCTTCTATTACCAAAATTGCTGCACCAGCAGTGCTGCTACCACGTTTGAGTCTATGTAGACAGTAAACACATATCAGCAGTGCCCCGAGTGAAGGCCTCAGTGTAGAGCAGTCCATTCTGTGGTGCCAGAGGTGGAGAGGGAGGGGAAGGGAAGGGGATGGGGAGGCCACTTACTAGGCAACCGTGCCTGGGCCTGGGATGTAAGAACCAGCCTCTGGGAAAGCAAGCTGGGCTGGATGGCATGGCTGGGGGCTAGAGCCGGCCTCGGGACCTGCGCTAATCCGGGCTGGCCGATGGGAGCTATAGATCCCACAACTGTGCCCAAGGCCACGGAGGCGGCCCCCAACACATGCTGCCCGATGCCGCCGTTCCCAGAGGAGGCTACAGTGGTGGCGGCGGCAGTGTTGCTGCTGCTGCTGACGGGAGGGGTAGTCTGGGCTCTCTGAGTGGCTGTTCCGACCGCTGTGAAGCACAAGGCAATGGGGTATACATGGGACTACATGTTAGGGGTGACCCAGTATTTTAGTCACATCATCAGTACGTTCAAACAGTTTCCTCAGCAGTGGCGGGCCAGCACGGCGAGCAGGATTAGGAATGTTAACGTTTATTAATGTCTTTTGCTTCTTTTATTTTATCCTGTGTTGCATTATTACCACTTGCATAACATTTTAAATCAATGAGCAGCTGTAGCTGCCTCACCCCAAAATCCCACCGGGCACGTCTCTGCCTTGGTTCGACTTCAAACCTCACCGCGAGCGTTTCAGAAGCGGAGCGGTTTTCCCGTCAGACGTTGTTAACTCGCTCAAATTTGGTCATTTTCCTGATTTATGGGCTTTTAAATATGTAAATATGCTACATAGTTAAATTGTTTGTTTATATGATGCCCTGTGATGAGCTGGCGACTTGTCCACTGTGTACCACGCCTCTCGGCCAAAGTCAGCTGGACCCTGATGAGGATAAGTGGTTACATGAGTTTGTACAGGGTGTTTTATTTTGAAAATCGACTCTCTGTTTCCGTGTCTGACTTCCTGTCAGCTCGAGTGGCTCTGTGCATTAACATGGGCTGCTTGCAGCGTCCGTCAAAAATAGGACGGGCGCTTATTATGGGAAACGGCTGCGTACAGCTCCGTCGGCCGCGGTGCACACGTTCACGTGCCACATCCGTGCCCGGTGGAATTTAGGGGTTACATTTCATCCTAATGGCTGGCCAGCCCACCACTGCTGTAAATAAATGAGACCTCTGTGATCAGTGTCCCAAACCTCTTCATAAAGCTGCAGGAAGAGGACACTGTGCATGAATACTGTATGTTAACACTAAAGACAACCATACATGACAGTCTGGGCACAGCATGATTCATTTAACACAAAGATAACACTAACATAAGCACATGAGGTGAAGACACCAATGAAATCTTTAGCCACGGTAAAATGTGTGTGTTCCTGAGTACGAGCCCTGAAACAGCCTTACCGTGGGAGGTGGGTGTGGTTGTAGCTGCAGTGGTGACGGGGGACTTGCCCCTGGTCTGGGCTGTCTGGCTGGTGGTGGAGACAGCGGTGGTGGTAACGGGGGAGCTCGTCGGAGGACGCTGGGCTGCTGTGGTTGTGATGGCAGCCAGGCGACCTTCTGGCTTCGTCCCGTACTGCACCGGCTGAAACAATCTGATCACAAAAAAAACAAAGATCCTGTTGTTTCACAGCAGATCAGCAATGCTAGATTTCAAAGATTTCTATCTGTGGACTTTGTTTCTGACCTCATGGGTTTTATCGGGCACGGTTTGGGTCGTGGCGGTGGATCTGGACCCGTGTAGATCTCCTCTATGAGCTGCTGAGTGACCTTCAGTTTGGGCACCGCCTCTTCAGTCTGATACCGAGTCAGTCTGTTCTCGTTGTTGATCAGATCAAATATGGACAGGTTCACAATCTGCGAGGGATGACGAGATAAAAGACAACAGCAGAAGCAGCTCAGTGAGGATTGATTCGACATATTGACGAAGTTTAAAAAGTTAGAGACAGACAGAGACTCAAACAAGAAGCAGACGTGGAAACAAACAGAAGGATATAAAGTCTTACAAGCGAGGACAGTACATGAAGCGATGATTACTTTATTACTTGTCAAAGATACTAATAAACAAAGGTATCAATTTCATCACAGGACGGAGGAACACAAGAAAATCCTTCATGTTTGTTCTTTCATGGAGGATTTAAGCAGAAAAAGAGTCAACAGCTGTCGTACAGTCTGATGGGCAGGTCAGGGAGGACAATAAACTATTGACAGTCTCATTCTCTGTTGCACCGCTGACACTGTTGTTGTCGCTTTGGACTCAGTTTCCAATGCTGTGATTTTCATTCAGTGTCCACAGCCTCAGGTAATTGCATATAGTTTTTTATCTCCTGCATCTCAGCACAGGTTTAATTTCTTCTTTGCACATATTTAACTTCTTTGCACAGGTTTAATTTAAATGCAGATTCAGCTCACAACTTAGTCACACATTCAGATCTCTGGCCTGTAAACGAGCACGCTGTGGCAGGAGTTTTTTCCCTCTTAACACCCCGATAACCGCCATGTGCTGACAGCTACACGGATGGGATATGGGTGGATAAACAAGCTCTATTTAATGTTTATTTTTGCGGCTTTTAAATGTATTTGTGTATTTATGTGTGCAACAGACTGATACTCCCACCATGCAAGAAGAAGGAGCGCTACCACAGGTCCTTCATTTCAACAGCTGTCATTTCATATCAACATTATGTACACAAGCTGCTTTAACAAGTGAATTCCCTCGCTGTGGGATCATTAAAGTCTGCGTTAATCCTTTCAGCACTGATATTCAGGGTTGTTTAGTTGGTTTCAGCGATGCAAAACACAAGTGTATACCTTGCTTGAGTCGTTGTGTAGAGCTCCCAGCACCAGCGATGGGGCGTTGTACTGTAGAGAGGAGCAGAAGTACGAGGTGCTGTTCTCTCTGGGCGCCACCAGCTCAGGATGGTTACACACCCGCTGCAACTGCATCAAGACCTGAAGCACGCTGACGAAATGACCCGTCTTCAGCGCCTCCTGAGCTCTGAGGGAAGACGCGCAGACAGAAGACGTGGTTATGAAAATCAGCGTTACTTTGATATCAGTGTTTAAATATCCGTGTGGTGTGAATGTCTCACCCCGGTTGAGTGAGGATGTCCTCGTAAAGGCTCTTCTGTCTGCTGGAGAGACGACACTTCAGGATGTGCTCGTACTTCTTGGGCAGCTGCTTCTCCACGTCTCTTTTCGAGCGCCTCAGGATGAAAGGCTGGATCATCTACAAGTTAAGAGGGTTTCATATGTTAGTGTGCATTTAAGAATCAATCCTTCTTACGGCGTCTGGCAGAGGGATTTGCAGACACTGTACCCACCCTGTGCAGGCGGATGACCAGCTTGTGGCAGTAGTCCTGGTTCTGGTCTGTGCCCGCCTTAACGGGGAAGTCAGAGTAGGATCTGGTGATTCCCGGCAAAAGGAAGTGGATCATGGTCCACAGCTCCTTTAGGGTATTCTGCAGAGGAGTGTTGATGAGGAGAACCCTCTGCTCACTGGAGGACACACAGACACATCTCACTTAAGTCGACTGAGCCTCGTTACAAGCATGACTTCACGGAGAAAGACAATATTTATCACCCGGCTCACCTTCTGAGAGCAAAGATGGTCTCCCAGTGTTTCTCCGTCATGTTTTTGATGAGCTGCACCTCGTCCAGGACCAGGTGCCTCCACCGTCTCCTCAGAAAATGGCTCTGGTCTTTCATCAGCAGCTTGTAGGACGTCACACAGACGTGGAAGCTGTTTGCTTCCCCCCACCACTGCAGATCAGATTAAATGTTTATAGAAATGTACAGACATTTATGGAGTAATGTTGTGTGTGTGTTGTTTAAGCTACCATTCTCTTCGATCTGCGCTCCCTTCTGTTGCCAAGGTACAGGAGGATCTTAAGTCCAGGACACCAGCGCTTGAACTCCACCTCCCAATTTAGCAACTTGCACGTCCTTACTACAATAAGGTGAGGACCCCAGATTCCTGTGGACAGAAACAGATTTAAAAAATAAGAATAACAGAATTATTCACTATTAAAACATCACGTGCATCTCTGAACAGAGGCGTACCCTCTTGGCCAGCTAAGTGGGCCATGTAAGCCACCGTCTGAACGGTCTTTCCGAGGCCCGTCTCGTCTGCTAGGATGCCGTTGAGGTGTTTCTTGTAAAGGTTCACCAGCCAGTCCACGCCGATCTGCTGATATTCCCGTAGCGAGCCGTGCAGTAAGAAAGGAGCTGGGCTGCGGGTCTGATTAAACAAAACATTAGTTAAATGATGATAAAAGATGTCACACTTTTGTCTTTTGTGTGTGTGTGTGTGTCTTACTGAGGACGTGGTCCTGAAGCTGCCCTTGGGCAGGATGAGCTCTGTGGCAGCGGCCACCTCAGCTATGTCTCTGGCGGGCTTCCCGTCAGAGTCAGAGGAAGTGGCTTTGTCAGCACCGCGGTACTGGTCCACGTTTAGCAGTGAGTCGATCAGCACTGCCTCGGGTGGACTGCCTGCAGGGCACTCCATGTCTGGAAGATAAAGAACATCAACGTCATTCACAAACAAACAAACAAACAAACAAAAAAAGAGGTTATGAGGATGAATAAGTGAATTTTTATGTATCAAATTTTAAAAAAGCACCTTCAGTCTCGTCCATGTCGTCATCACTGTGAGGACCGGGCTGAGGCCACTCGAAGCCGTCAGCATAGGCACCGGCATACTGCTTCATCAGAGCATCCAGAGGCATCTCAGCTACAAGACAAATACAAGTAAACAACACAGACACAAAGACGTTTATTTTTATTGATTTGTAATTTGTCGGGAGACGAAAATGATGAAGAATATTGTTCCCAGAATAAATTACAAACGTGTATCACACTCCTTAATTAATAAACCACATTTATGAGCAACAATAGCGTACAGCAGGTGTGTTTAAAACCTGTTATGTTGCATTAATTAACACAATTTCCTTCGATATATTAGCAGCTTTCAGCTCGTGGTTACGTCACACAAAACTAAAACTATATCACAGCTGTGAGGCTGTTTTGGTCCGTTCTCCACACGACTTCATATCCTGTTTTCTGGTTTTTGTGCTTCTAAACACGTACCATCTTTGGCGAGGTCAACCAGCTCTGCTTTGTGGTCTGCTTCGCCCTCCAGGACCTCCTGCTCCTCGATGGTGCTCTCTTCATCTGCGACTGAAAACAGAGGACGGTTGAGTAACGAACACGTCATCCATGTTTTGTTTTTTACGGCTACATGAAGCTCGACAGTTTGACACGTACCGTCTTCATCGACCAGGGACGAGCTGGATTTTCTTTTTTTAGCAGAAGTCGGCACCTCCTAAAAAAGAGAAAATATTCAGCAACAAATATAAATAAGATGCAAAATGTGCATCTGCTTTGTGTCGGTGCACCAACCTCTTTCTCTGCTTTCACTCCTGTGGACTGACCAGCTGCTGTAACACAAAGTACGTTAAGTTCAATAACACAAATCTGCTTAATAAAAAAAGGATTTACAGGTGAGGTGGAGCGGCACAGTTTAGCTCTGGACCAGAACCAAACGATGGGAAAGTAAAAGCTCATGACGCAGAGCAAATATTATTCTTGGTAGCAGCTCAGTGGGACGTACCTTTGGCTGAGGCTTTTTGTAAACTCAGTGCTTTCAGCCTCTTCTCATAAATTTCAAACTGGAGTTTAATTTCCACGACCTGACAGAAAAAAAAAGACCTCAGTCAGACACTGATAATGTAAAAATCACGAGTTAATTAAGACAAATTAATACAGAAATGAATAAACATACCTGTTCAATGTTGGACCAGAAGAACTCCACCTCTCGGGCGATCGTGCTGGCGATGTGACGAAGATGAATCTCTCGTTCTTTCTTCGACCTCTCTTCACTCTTCTTCTTCTCTTGATGGTAACGGGCACACGTGCGAACAAGCTGCAAACACGCACAGACAGTTTGACATCACTTCCTGTTTTGTCGTGCCGATGTGTGATTTCATGTTTCTCTCTCTGTCGTACCTTCTTGGCAGCGGCCTCCTTCCACCTCCTTTCCTGGGCAAAGTCAGCTGCCATCCACTGCATCTCCTCCAGGAGGTAATCCCAGTGTGACTTTGGACGTGAGGCTTCCACGAGCTTGGGGAGTCTGCTGGCTGACCACTGGCCCTCCTTCCTCAGCTCAGAGATGCGTTGATGCACTTGACTCTCCTGTGACATCAGAATAGGAAGCAGGAATATTTATCCTGGTTAATAAGGCACCGTACTCGATAAATATATTCAAATAAAAGACACATGTACTCAGGGGACTCACCAGTTTGGCCTGCTCAACTTGCTTATCCTGAGAACCCTCCTGTGAGGACTGCATGGTTCCACTTTGACCGAAGCCACTGACTTTGACCGCAGATATGCCGTTGGTTCCAGTCAGTTTGGACTGGCTGCTCGGGTTGATGTTAGAGCCGATAGGGCGGAGTGGACTTGCAGTATGCGGGGTTGGAAGAGAGTTCGGAGCAGTGATGGGAGCAGGAGACATGGTTGGCATGGATATTGAGTTGGTCATGATTCTCTGAACTGGCTGGTTTGACTCTGTGCCGGGGCGAGCGAGTGCCACCGTCTATGAAGGAAGAAGAATAGATTCTTAAAATTTGGCCACAAACAAACATGAAATCTGTTTTTATGGTTTCAGGTGGACTGACCGCTTGTCCTGGCTGTAGCATGGCCTGCGACTGCTGCTGCTGAGGCTGCAACTGGAGATGAAGACCCGGCTGCATCTGCTGCTGCAGCTGGGCCTGGAGCTGTGTGTGGGGGTTTACCGTGGCCAGAACAGACCCACCTGCCTGCATCTTCACCTGTGCCTGGAGCTGACTGCCGGGCTGAGCCGTGTTCTCCACCAGCTGAGTCTGCTGAGAGAGCGTCATGGGCAGGCCTGCCATCGGAAGGGCGCCTTGGGGCAACCGGCTGGGCAGCTGCGGAGGAGGGGTGTGCAGGCTGGCCGCGTTCTGCACCGGAGGTCCTTTGGATGGGTCGTACTGCTGCTGGTTCTGCTTCTGTCCTGCAATCTGGACCGCTTGAGGAGTAGGCGGCATCCCGCCTGTACACATAGTGACCAAATTATAGGACAAACACAGGGGGTGGTATAGAAAGCAACACAGAGAAAGACGGTAAAAATCAAGTCGTCAGTGTTGACGTCTGTTTTGTGCTCTTGCTAGTAATAAAAAGGGTTTATTTGTTTGGTTGCTTCCTCTTAATAAATATTTGAGAGACCCCTTTCAACAAGTTACATCATCTGAAGCTGACAGATAATGAAACAGTACCGTTAAATTTGAAATGACTGTCTGAGCTTCAGCTATTAGAGCTCCTCAGAACCTTGCCTTGAGGATCTAGATGTACTGTATGATTCAACAGTAGAGTACTACTTCCTGATGATCGGAGCGGAAAAAACTAATGAAAGTCATACAGCAAAATGGTTACAGAAGAAATGAAATCAATGTGAGAATCTACATATCTCTCAAATAAAACACTACTTTGATCAATGCAAAACCAAAACATTGCATTTCAAAATGTTGAGAGAATGTGGTTAAAAAACATCAAATAATATATACGTGCATTAAGAGAGTTTTTAAGAGAGGAAATATAGAAATGTTAGAAAGGAAAATGAAAAAAAAGAGAAAGAGACAGGGAGAGGAGAGGGGAAATAAAAAAATACAGAGCGGACACACTCACAAAAACACCATATGTCTGGCATGCATGAAGCGATGTCATTCTAGCGGTAACCGAGGCATCTGGATGCCTCACGTAGCGGCAGAAGCACAGAGGTGAGCAAAAAAGGACACACATGGGGTTCTTGCAGACAGCAGGCCTGAGCGGAGCTGTGCACAACTAAAGCAGCACCTGCCTTACCTCCCTGCACGGCAACACCACCTTTGCCTAGACGCCATCAACACCTGGCCCTGACACACCCACACCACCACCATCACAATCGCAAAAACCTGTGTCCTGTGAACGCAACTCCTCCAACATGATTCCCCTCCTACTTAGACTGAAGGGGAAAGAAGCCAAGTCAGAACAAAATGCCATGAGATAACATGGAAGGAAATCAACGAAATGTGAGCATGAGATAAACAAAGACACACTCGAAGGTGTGACGAGGTATGAGTTGAAGATACGATGAGTCCCTTTTTTGATGATGCGAGGACGGACAATCGGAGAGAGAAGGGAAAGACTCGTGAAGGAATGACAATGGTAAACCAAAAGGAAGCATGACACGTGGATTCATAAAATGGGAAAACAAGCGAAACCCGTCGGAAAGAATTTATTCCCACGGGGTTCCCACTTTCTGTGATCCACCTCCAAATTAGATGAGAATCCATCAGCACGGGAAGGTCTGTCCAAATAAAGATGACTAACAGGAACAAACTTCAGAAAAAGAAGAGATGGATAACGACGGGTGATCAATAGTGAAAACAAAAAAGGAAAATCATAAGACATGGCATCTTCCCAATGAGTGGCTACTCTTCTTCAGACTTGGATTGTCTTCTTCCCCATTTATCCTGACAGAGAGAGAGAGCGGGTGGCTGGTACAGCTAAGCCTGAACTTCCTGTGGACTGCTGAGAAATCCAGCAGATGGATGAAGATCTGTTTGTTGATGCTGCTGCTGCTTGAAGTTTGTTTGTAGAAGGTGAATGTTGTGGTTCGCTTTTGTTTTGTTTAATTCTCCTTTAGTTTGAGGAAGGGGATACGTCCAGCAGCATCGAACAGAACACAGAGCGGCCTGGTAGTAGCACTCCTACCTTGCGCTGTTGGCATAAGCTGCTGGAGTGGAACGCCAGGTGATCCTAAAGGAGCTACACCAGGATGCTGGAAAATCAGCCCATGGCGACCAACGTCAATCCGGGACCTCTTAGCCTGATCTGGGATTTAAAACACACAATACCCTCATAACGCAAAACAAAAGCACTCGGCACAGAGCAATGACCTTCTGCAGACCTTACAGGTCACCTCTCCTTCCTTCGGGTTTAAGACTTCAACACAGAGCGCTAGTAGAGGATGCCAAATATCTAAAAGCAGAAGCAATTAGAGGGAGAAAAGAAAACAAACAGAAAACAAAGCAAACGGGGAGGAAACATAGCAACGTAAGAGAGACAGGAGTCTACGATCCTTGCCCTACCTGCTTGCACCATAGCCTGTTGCCTCTTAAAGGCATCCATGTCTCCGGGGTTTGTGATTGTGCCAGCAGCAGTCCCTTGGTGTCCCTGAAAATAAACATCGAGGAATCAGTGAGGGGATTTCCTCGTTTACAGATTTAAATATTTATAAAATGATTAAAACAAGTTATCACCTGAAACTGCTGCTGGACAGAGAAAGCTGCAGAAACATTGGGAGGAAGCTGTGTTGCTATGGCAACTGGCGTCACCGCCTGGCCATCCTTTCCAGTAACAACCTTCACCTGTAAAAAAAGACGCAGATTTCAAACAGGAACGACACTCATCAGCTGTAAAAGTCACACTTGATGTCACGCTAAGTGGCAGCCGGTATAATACCTCGTCGTTAATGACCTCGGACTGTTCTTCTTCTTCCTCTTCCTCTTCCAGGTCCAAGTCGTTCTGTCTCAAGTAAGTGTACAAGGGAACACAAGGCTTCTTCTTGAAAGCTAAGTAGTCCATCATGTTCCCCTGGAGGTGCTGCAGGAAGAAGAGCTCGATCAGGTACTCTTTGAACACTTCTTTCAGGCTCTCCATCTTCTTGGTGTGGTGCTCCAAGCACTGCTTTCTCAGCTGGGCAATCTCTGGCGTGGAAGGAGCGATTTCCTCCAACTTCTTGGGAACCTGTTTCTTTATGGTGCCCACAGCCATGCTGGAGGGAGCGAGAGGGTTGTTGGAGATCCCCTGTGTTGGACTGGTGAGGGATGGGCTAGAGGGTGGAATGGAAGTGGGTATAGTGAACGACGCTGTGGTTCCTACTCCGGCGACCACACCTTGTGACGTTTTCTCAAATATCATGGGGCGTGCCAGCTGTCCTTGAATGATACTGCTGATCTGTGGAGGTAGGTTGGAAGTGGTGATGTGACCCGGGCTGCCCAGAGTGGGGAGGGCAGTGCCGGTGGCCACGGGACTTTGAGGTCCGAGGTGGTGGATGGTGCCTCCAGTCTGTGAGTGAGGCTGAGAGAGCCGACGTTCCCTCACAGAGCCTGGCGCTCCTGGAGAGGTCAACTGGACCTGGCCGGTTGTGGCTGGGGCGATCTGGGCCAGCCCCGTCCCCTCCTGGTAAACAAAGTGGCCACTTCCCGACGGACTGCCTAAACTGATTTGCCGCACTAACATACCGGCTTCCACAAATCGAGTCGGACTCTGTCCACACACACCCAGCGCTGTCGCGGGTGCTCCTGGCCTCGTCACACCCTGCAGGGGGACCGGGCTGTGCTGGGTGGGACTCTGAGGCTGCATGGGCTGGGGCACAGGTGAGGTGACCTGGATGTAGGAAGATGGAGTGTGCTCAAACCTCCACTGAGGTGTGGTATGCTGGAAGCCGGGGGATGCCGGGTTCTGGATGGGGAGCGGGGTGAGGGTGATCTGCTGGTTACCAGTCACCATCTGACCCACGTTCTGCAGCGTGATGTTCATGTTCTGACCGGTGACCGGGCTACGACTCATGATTATCTGATAATTGGGCGACTGGGGCGCTGAAGGGCTTGCAGCAGAGGAAAACGTAGTCACAGGAGACTGAGGGTGATTAGCTGTAGCTTGCTGCTGTGTGACTGCCATGGTGGGCTGCTGCTGCTGCTCCTCAGCTTCAGACCCACTGACAGACTTGGATCTCTGGAGCTGTCGTTGCATATTCTGTGATCCACTTCCATGGTGCATTGCGTGACACTGTTACTGTCTAAACACAATAATCTGTAGAAAGGGCAGCAAAGCACAATGAGTGATTTTAACTAATTAATGTTCATAAGATACCAAAAATACACCCAACACTTTATGAACTCTAGTTTCTCACTATGACAGACCGGCCACTTTATTAGGCACACTTACTTAAATTCAACTTTTATGAAGCTTATAATCTTTCAGTTTTTGCTGACACTGTCAGAGAGGTGTTTGACAATTATGTTTATTACTGAGGTTGTAGTTTGCAGCAGTGTTTGTAAATGTGTCTAATATTTGGCCAACACATTTACAGACACGAGAGGGCATAAAATGAGAAACACCTCTGGATATAATGCACTCCAGTTTAACACCACTGCCAACTACAACCTCAGCAGTAAACATCTCAGCTAAAAGTCATCTGAGTAAACAATGCAGGCACAAAGAAGTAACTCTGGTACTAATAACTTAATCATTTATTCAGAAAAGAACACGATAAATTGCCTGAGAATATTCTATTTTACTCCAGGCAAAACAAAACAAAAACTCTTGTTATATGTATACAGCTAAAGCCTGCACTGGTTACTGATAATATTATATAAATGGGGTCTGGGAATAAACTAATTTCTCCTTCTTCTGCAGGCTTGTTCATTCATTTGAGGGATATAATGCAGTCCAGTGTAACAACACTGCAAACTACAGCCTCAACAGTAAACATAACAGCCTTATACACTTATACGCTTCATGAAAATTGAATTTAAGGCAGAGTTGTTGTATATGTATTAAAGTGTACCTAATGAAGTGACCGGTCAGTGCATATAGACAATATAAATATGACAACTGGCAGAGATATTGCAAGAGATACTATTAGATTAGCCCTGATATCTTCACATGAAATAACACACTGTAACAGAGGATTTCCTCACCCGCTTCTTGTATTGAAACTATATTTAAATCTTAAATAAATACACACCGAGCCATATAACAAACAGTAATATTTAAATATTTTGGGCAGTACGCTTTGAGCTTGACAGGTGGTGTATTAACTGTAAAAACCTGGAAGCCCAGAGCACACACACCTTGCTTTAACAGTACTTCTTTACCGTAATATCACTACTACAACCCATCTTTACACCTGTGTGCACCTTATGCATGTCAATGGGGTGGCCAACATATTAGACACACCTCTCAATCACATTGGATTGAAGTGTACCTAATGGAGTTGCCGGCCAGCGTATATAGACAATATAAATATGACAACTGGCAGAGATACCTTTATAATTGCCCTGATATCTTCACATGTGACAGAGGGTTTATCACCCACTGCTTGTATTAAGACTATTTACATCTTAAATACACACAGACTCATATAAAATATAGTAATAGTAAGCAGTACGCCTCAAGCTTGACAGGTGGTGTGTTGAAGGTAAAAAACCTTGAAGCCCAGCACACACACACCTTGCTTTAACAGTACGTCTTTACCGTAATATCACTACTACAACCCGTCTTTACACCTGCGTGCACCTTATTTAGATATAACACAGACTGCCCTGTGCTGTAAACGAGCTGGATGTGGTCTAACCTGCAGCTGTCCGTCAGACAAAGCTTCACCTGCAGGCTAAACAAAGCTGATCTAACGTTACTGATGTTAGTGGTGGTGAATTGACGGCCCGTTACTGTAATTTAAAGGGTCGATAAATCAATTAAAGTATCCGTTTCTACGCTGCAATAAACGACGTTATAGTTACAACTAAAAATCACCGACATACAGCAACATTTCACGAGTACCGGCTTTAAATTTTCATTGTTTGTTACGCCGTTTACGTTAGCTCCGGGGCGTAACGTTAGCTGCCGCCAGCTGGTTAGCAGCATTTTTAAGAATATTAACAAACAAGCGTGAGTTAGGCTGATAGATTTACTCATGTTAGGTTACAAATATTAAACTATAACGTCCAGAATGAAGCTGTCTGTGTCGTTTCATTAATTACAGAGCCTCGCTGACGGGACGCGTGCTAGCCGACGCTAACGACGTTAGCTTGTTATTGCTAACAGGCCAGCTGCCACACGGATAAATACATTTATATCCCGCTCGTAGGTGTTACTTACAGGGAATGGGGCTTCTGTGGATGTTTCATAAACCCTAAGTCATATTTACAATGAAGTCACATGCTGTAACGAGTGTTATCCCGCGGAAAAATTAAATATCGATATTTGCTGCTAGCGGCTAGCGGGAGCTAACTTCATTCAGCAACATGGCGACCGCAGCAACCTTTCGAGTGACCCGGATGTAGTTCATTCTCCAGGAAGTGTAATGGCGCGAACGATGACGTTAGCTTGCTTGTTATTATTAGCCAAAATTTAGCATCATTTAAAAAAAAAGCCTAATTTTTAAATTATAAACGTATTAATACACAATTTAACTACGTTTTCATGCACGTATAATCACCTTAAAATACGAATCTTTTTGTTTTTGTTACTTAAAAATTCTCCTTTTATATATACAATGGGAGAGGGTCCTCTTTCATGGAGGCTGTCATGTTGAAACACCGTGTTTCTACAGTAGCCCAGAACAGACAAACTAAATAGATAGATGCTTTATTGATCCCGAAGGAAATTCAAGCATCCAGTAGCAGCATGCAAACATACATTGAACATACATTAGAATTAACCTGTAACACAGTAACCGTATGTTAAAATTAACCTGAGGTAGATCTAAATTCAAATATGTACAGAGAAATAAAATATTTGCAGAGAAATTAAACCTTTGCATAGAAGATAAATATATATCTGTGTCAAGCAGTTAATCCGTGCTTAACATCTATACAAAATATAAAAAATAGAAAGTGATTGTAGAAATAAAAATATCCAGGGTCCAGCGTCCCTCTTCTTGCTGCTTCCTCCCCAGCAAACCACAGCATAGAGCCCAGAACAGACAAACTAAATACTGACTCCAGACAGGGCCTTTCAAGTGTTTGTTTCTCCTTTACACTAGGAAGGTGAGGGTGATGTGAGGAGATTGCAATACACCGATTAGCCCACCAGATGCAAACTATTACTGAATTAGCATGCTAGCTAAAAAAAAAAAAGACTTGAGAATCAAAAGTTTTTAACAATAAATATTATTTATTTTCATCACACAGTGTTTAACAACTCATTTTGGCAAATTTGACTGGCAGTCAAAATAAAAGTAGAAAAAAAAGGCAATTTGATAAATTCTAACAAACTTCTTTTTTTTTTACACTAAAATTTACACAAAATTTGAATTTGTTTGTCAGGCTAAAAATCATGTACAAATTAGCTGAAAATGACTATTGTGCACACGTACACACAAACAGCAGATAAACATGAACAACGTGACATGCAGTTAAAGTACCTCACTGACTGAATACATCACCACCTGAGGGAGGGAATCGTTGGATCAGTGTAAAAACTTAACTCTCATTCAAATGTCAAAATATAGTCTATACGACTGTAAGACAATTATTCTGCATGAGGTCAAACATAACCTTAATTACTTTTGCATCCACTACTCTGCTGTGATGAAAAATGTACAAAAAGCAGGCACAGTTTTACTATTTCTGCTACGACTTTGCAATATTTGGTCATCTCATCCAAAATATTCTGTCTCCTATTGGCCGGAGGACTTTAACTGTACACATAACACAAACTAAACAATCTTTGTTTCAAGTAAAACACTTTTAAAAACCCATTATTCTATGTGCAAAACAGTCTGTAACAAAACAAAACAATCATAACACAAATCTGTCTTCAAGAACTTTTCAAGGACTTCCAGTCTTTTCTGTGCATTTATGTAAAGATTTTCCAGACTGTGCGGTGGGATAAAGAGCAGATGCAGCTCCAGTGGTCATTTCCCTTTAAGACAGATCAAAGTGCTTGTGTGTACTGACAGCCTGGGGAGGATCCATCTACATTTTGAAGGTGGACATGGGTGAGGGAAGATAATGCAGCAGCAGCTGTAGAGCTCATGGATACCGTTAGGTCTGCAGAGCAGAGAGGCGTCGCTCGATACACTGCTTACCTGTGAACAACCGAGATATTGAAAAGTTCTGATTAGAATAAAATGTGGAATCAATTAATACGTGCTCTGATTGTGCTGCCGCATACATTTATCTATGCTGTCAATGTCCTTTTGCCCCGTGATGATTCTGGACAAACCCTCCATCAGCAAAAGGGCTTTATGGTAGCGCTGGACTGACGCCGTGCCGTAGTGGAACATCTCATCTAAAGCAGCAGACTGTACCTGAATGCATTAAGAACACACGCACACATATTAAGATGCATACTGGAGTGAAAATCACAACATCCCCTGCAGGGTGGTGAGCTCACCATGTGCACAGTGTGAGTGTAGATGAGCTTCTCTGCTGTGAGTCCGTTGAAGCGGTCCATGAGCTTCTGTTTGTCCATCAAGAAGGTCTGCAGCCGAAGGTTGAGGGAGCGACAGTATGTTACACAGCTCTTGTATAATTCATTCAGCTTCCTGATCACTGCACAAGGAGACATGGATGAGTCAAGCTGCTCTCTGCAACTTTCTTACAATAACAGCTTCACTATCCTGTTGAAGCTACACTGACACACCGAGTTGTTGTTTACATCGCAAGCAAAGGAGCTTTGAAGCTAAGGTTTTGTGCCAGCAGCCTCTATGGAATAACGGCAGAGACATGAAGAGTCTGAAGAGGACATTGTCAGAGGAAGCTGAGAGTGAGCGGGCAAGAAGCCGCCGGACAAGAGTAAATCTGGGACTGACTTTTAGTGGCTGGTGAGAGCTTGGTGAAATAAAAGGCTGAAAGACAGACGCCGAGCTGGGCTGACTGCTGCTGGACTAGTCAGTAATATTAGCTGGCTGCTATGTCTGCTGTTGGTGACCTTGTTGATGTTTGGCTGTTAGCAAAGTTGTCGACTCGCTAGTTTTTGATCATAAGTAATGTAATTAACAGACACCATTAATTTCTTCACAAGTCTACTTAAGGTGCGTGCTGGACTGGTCTCGCTGGTCTCACCTTGTTTGACTGTAGCAGAGGGAAGGAGTTGGCCTTGTTTGATGTTCTCTTTGGCAGTGTGGAGCGCTGATGACAGAAACTCTTCAGCCTTCATGTACAACACTAACTGCTCGGCGTAGCTGGAAAACAGGAAACAGAAAGTTATTCCCGAGATTTTAGAAGGAAGGGAGTTCCTCCTTTAAGGTTCATGCGTCTCACCTCCATTCTTTACTCAGAAGGCTGATCTGATCTGTCACCAAGCTCTGCTCTAGAAAGGAAACATCAGGACTGCTGATGGCACCCAGCCCTGGATCCTTAGAAGAAGCCAGCTCCATGACACAGTGGACAAAAGCCAAGGTGAAGCGCAGGTCACTCAGAGCGTCCGTATGAGCCTGCTGTGAAGAGAAAACATAAAATACTCAAACTGGAATCTCAGTTAGTCTGTAACCTCGCCTCACAGCATGAATCACAGGATTCATCTGTACCTCCATCAGTGTGTCCTCAGGCAGCTCTGGAGGGTGGAAGACCAGACTGCTGTGTGGAGTAGCGTCCATGGCTTCAGTCTCGCTGTTTCTACGGCTTCCTCCGTGAAGAAGGCGACTGTTGAGTAGCCAGGCTGAGTTTATGTAGCTGGGGGAGCCTGTGTTTAAGACAAAGACGGACGAATACAGCTGAAATACAAATAATGAAGAGAGCACAAGAGGAACTGGCTTTTATTATGTGTTATTTTATTATTTATTTGATTAAAAAAAAGGTAAAGTTAACATCAGATTGTAACTTTAATGTGAGGAACCAAAGTTTGTTCTTTTACTTGACCAATGTCCGAATGGTTTACCTCAAACTTAAAGTGGAAACAGACTAACATTTCTAAGTGCTGTTATTGTTTGTGCTGTTGTGGCAAAGACGGGCTCGAGTCGAGCTCTGTGGACAAATGAGCCACACCACAAAAGAAGCACGTTCACCGAAGAGGTAAATTGAAACTGACACAATTTTATACTGAATCTGGAAACAGGCAAAAACTATTGTAATGATGTGCACCGCATACATAAACACAGTTTGAGTAATGTTATTGCTTCACGCAAACAAACAGGGCCGGGATGGAGGAGGGTGGAACAGTTTGGAAGAAAACATGGGCAGGAATAATCTCTTAAATCGAGGACATATTGTGTCCGATGGCAGACAGGATTGTGATTTTTACAAGTGACAATACACTGTGCAATCAACCTTTACTTCATAAAGATACGTTAAAACAACAAAGTGTCTTTTTCCACTTTAAATTTACATTTAAAAAGAGCTCCAAGTACTTAAACTGGAGAAATAACGAGATAAAATTATGGTTAAACACGTATACCCTCGACACCTACCTGAGAACACCTGAGGAGCGTCTCCTTTGGCTGGAGAACCCATGGTGAAGACAGCAGGAGGTGGGCTGTCTGGGTACTGAAAGCCTCTGTGACAACCAGTAGGTGGAGCTGTAGGAGCAAATAAGAAGTGCAGCCCAGTAAACGTCACGGTCATTCGTCCCCTTTTATTCATTGGTCCATACTTTAATGAGCGAAACTATAAAAGGCTATAAAATATGTACTGGTGAACAAACAGTATCAGCAGAAATCACATGACTCGTCCTGGTACCTGTGATATCCATGCTTTTCTCACAGTTGAGGCTCTCGTCACTCCCCACTTCAAACAGGTGAGCTCCAAAGGCGGCCTTCAGCAGCATGTCGGACAGCCGGCCTGTGCTCAGCGATCTGGACATTCGACACACCAGCAGACATCGAGAGCGTTTAGTCGTTTATCACATGACATATTAATGATACTGTGTGGTGGCAGGTTTTCATGAATGACTCAGGTAGATGTAGATTATTAACATTAATGTATCATAACCATATTAATATATCAACATCAGACTGTTCTGACCTTTTAAAAGGACCCTTTTGATTGGCTGATTTCCTGCTGAGGTCAGTCTGGGAAGCAGGAGACGGGTCAAGGGACTGCAGGTCCAGGACTGTCCTGGCTCGGATTGGCTTTCTTGATTTAACCTGCTGTTGGAACACATCCTGATTTATTCTCCAACATGTGTACTGTACAGTTAGATAACGTTCTAACTCTCTACAGCGTGAGCTTCTTGTAGTTATTAGTCACCTTCAGGTTGGAGGTCTCCTGCATGTCAGGAGAGCCGGTGAACAGTCCGGTTCTCGAGCTGAGTGGGAGAGTCTGCTCTGAGGTTTTTGGAGTCATTCCCACTAGAACACAGAGTTTTATAAAGATTAAAGCATCAGCAGGAGCCTGTTTGATAAGTCATCAGTGCACACTGGAACACCTTCGCTCCTAACACTGAATGAAACAAGCTCGGGCATGTTCTCTGGGTGTTGTCAAAATAAAAGTAGATGAGTCAGGCAGAGCGAAAGTGTGCATGGAGGATAATCAAACAACATGTCATCACAAAAACACTCCGTGCATGTCCTGAACATGACATTTCAGATGCTGGAACTTGTGTCAACACCCAAAAATTGGCTCCTGGTGACCAACAGTGCACTGACAAATGTAATGTGACAGCTCTGCTTCACAAACACTCCATGTCTACCTTGCGGGGAGGACTGCTGTGGTCGGGCTCCTCCAGTTGCTAGAAATCCTGGACCTGGAGCTCTGCAGCCTCCACAATGTGGGGAGCTTTCACTGCTGCCAGCGCACAGTGTGGCCCTGAATGACATGAGATACAGTCAGACATAAGGCAAAGGAGGAGCGGGTGATAACAACCCACAGAGGTGAGCAGCTCTACATGCCTGGTGGAGCCGTGCAAGCCGACAGGCTGCAGGTTCTGCTCCATGCGTTGGTAGTTTTGGATCTGAGTCGGGACAGGGATGGGCACCGCTTGGCTGCAGGTGCGGCTGACGAACTCAACAGGTTTGCTGCATGGATGGACGAAGAAGCAAAGGAATGAATAACTGTACATAAAACCTACCAGAATCTAAAACCTGCCGGGCTTTCTCTTACCTGGACGGCTTGGGGGGAGAGTGTAGCGGCGGAGAGGGTGGAGGTGTCTTTCCTGCAGCTCTGAGGCCTCGCTCAGCCAGCGGTGAGCACCTAAAGACAGATATCTGTTAGCTGATGGAAGATCTAAGATCTTAACCAACTGACAACACATCGTGGTGTGAGTACTCACCCACTGTATATCAGGCAACTGTCAATGGGCGACCCAACGTCTACCTCACATGTGTACTCGCCTGCAAACAGAAAAAGTCAGACCTCTTGTGCTGATGTGAAAGACACATGCAGATATCTGTAAAGTGAGGCTTCGATGTCTTACTGGGAAACTGGGCCGGCACCATGACGTATTCCTCGGTGTAAGACGAAGTGTTCCTGCTGTCTTGGTTTGCTATTTCTTTCAGCAGGAAGACGGGGGCGTCCTGTGTCGGGGAATAGCGCGCTTTGGGCTGAAGTCGGTGCATCTCTCCGTCGGAATGCTAAAATAAAAGGACGGTTTGATCAAATATAACGATAAAGATCAATCACAGAAACAGAAACAGTATGTCTTGTTGGTGTACACACTTGAGGGGAGGCCAGATGGGATGTGGAGGAGCCGCTAGAGGAACTGCCGGAGCCTGAACTTGGGTAGGAGAGCAGAGGAGCTGGAGAGCCTGTGAAAACACATAAATGTTGTTACAGCTACGACACCTTTCCTGACTCTAAGCTGTACTGAGACCAGCAGGAGACGTACATTTCTTTGCGGATGAGCTTGTCTCCAGGAAAGGATGGTGGAAGAACTCATCTGTGGATGTAAAAAGATTTAAGATTTAAATCAGGTAAAATGTAATCATGAAAAACGAGTTGTGAATGTTAAAAAGAGAGAAGCTCACCAAAGGTGATCCGCTCTTTGTGGTTTCTCTGCAGCAGTCTCACCAGGAGGTGTCGCAGGTTACTAGAAGTCTCCTTCGGGATACTAGAAAATACAAAGTTGTCCTGTTTAGATTAACTGCTCACTAAAATCGTGGAAAAAAAACAAAATGCAATGCACAAACGCAGCAAAAGAAACATCCATGGACAACAAGCTGGAGTCGTAACCAGGTCGCTTCAGGAAGGACTCACCTGAGCCACCAAGACGCTAATAGTACGAGTATTTCTGTGCATTGTGTGCTGATTTAACAAGTGAATTTCCTTGGCGTGGCATCAATAAAGTGTATCTTATCTTCATATGAGAGGACTACACCGAGGTCACTGACTCATCCCAAGAATTTTAGATACTCGGTCATGATAGAAATGAACAATATTATTGTCATTTTAAGAATATTTTAATGCCATAATAATAATAATGATAATATATTTGCAGCATAATGCAAGAACATCCTTTCAAAGAGCACTGAACTTTTAATTCTTTAAAATATAAAGACACTGGAATCAATAAGAAATATTGAAATATCCTAAATAAATAAAACAAAACAATAAAAATAAATAAATAAATAATAAATACAAATAAACAAAAATAAATAAATAAAATTAATAAAATTGACTCTCAGCCTCTGTTAAGAACAGCTTAACTAAATATTAAAGGTCCAGTGTGTAGGATTTAGTGGCATCAAATGGTGAAGTTGCAGATCGTGACCAACAGAATACCCCACGCCTCACCCTTCACTTAGCATAGTGCATAGGAAAAACAACTGTAGCCATGAAACTCGCGAAAAACTCCCTGTGTGAGCCACAGTCTGAACTTTGAGAGAAGACTTGATGTTGCTTCCAAACATTGTTTACTTTAACTGCATAGATTAGCATCACTAGCAATGTTAGCTCGAGCTGCAAACTGTGTGGAGACCTGAGGGGGTCGTGTAGAAATATGGCGGTTCAACGCGGCTGCTTCCTCCGTAGATGTCAAAAGGTTCATTCTAAGTTATAAAACTGAGTTACACGTATTCCATTTCTGCCAGTAGATCCTCTAAACGTTACACACTGGACCTTTAACAGATGATGTAGTCGTATTGCCACTTTTCGTTGAGTGCTGCTGGACTTATTTTTCCAAACTTTGTGGCTGGAATTATGCAGTCATCATTGGAAAAAAGAAAAAAAAAAAACACATTAGCCTCGAGTGACACGTTATCTTCATTTCATCTGGTTTGCTGTCACTGTGTGTGTGTGTGTGTGTGTGTGTGTGGAGGAGCTGCCCACGGGGTAATCCAGACACACAGAGGCCAGAAATGACGAATAAAACGTGTGTTTATAATGGTCGGTAAAACATGTATGTAGCGTGAAATATCGTACGATTTAAGGACATCCTTGATAAGCTAATGTCGTAATTATCGTGACTTACACACGAGACAATATGTTGCATGGATTCATCTCTACGTGAACACGTGTGGTTGCATTTTGTTGCTGATATCAGCGGTTGAAATAATATTTAGGTCAGCCGTGTTTCATGAGATCAGAGTGTGCTGTAAAATATGTGTATTTTTAATCTAATTTACGGCTTCAGTGCAAAACCTCAGGGCATCATGACAGTCAGACTGTGTGTGTGTGTTTATGTCTGTGTAGCGTTATGTGGGCCATGTGGAAAATGATAGCCGTGCAAGCCACTAGCTGGCAGCTCGGAGCCGGTTATATATAGAACGACAAGAAAACAACAAACCTCCTGCTCTAACACACACACACACACACACACACACACAGAGGGTATGTCTTATCACCCAGTTTTATCACAGTGACAGATAAGCATACACAGGTTGGCAAAGTACACCATGAAAACAGCGAAAAACAATCCATAAATCCCTCTGAACGCTCTCCAGGTCCATGTTCCGGACACGAGAGCTTCAAAATGACTTTAAATAGCCGAGAGAACTAACAAAGGCGAGACACTTCACATTAAACACACACACCTCACATAGACGTGCATATATATCATGAGCAGGACGCGAGGTTTATCATGATACATGTGTTTCCACCGTGTGAGGGCAGCTGATGGAGAAAATTCCAGACGATCAGCACGACCGGTTTCTTCCACATTGGGAACTATTTTTAGTCGTGGATTTATCGAGTGGTAATTATATACGTGTGCTCAAACACAAAACAAACACACAAACATGAGTGTGAAGGCCGACGAGCAGCCATTCATCACAGCAGAGAAGACAGATCTCCATCTAATACCTTATCAGCTTCCTGTGTGTGTATAGTGTGTGTGTACAGTATGTATATACGTGTGTGTGTGTTGGTGAGGGGTGTGCTAACCTGGGTAAGAGGGTCCTGTTGCTTTCATAGAACAGCCGGAGCTCCTGCGGGGTGCTGGCCTATAAAAACACACAACAAACATGAGTCACATTTAAAAACGACCAATCGTGTGCGGCCAAAAACTGCAGTTCCTTAAACGTCCACTTGAGGCTGGCTCCAGAAGTGAGTCAGTCTCCATAAGTCCCCATGTTAAAATGTCCAACTTCACAGCAGAAATAAACATGTTTACAGCCTGGTACAAAAAACAGTTTTGGTCTCTATAGCTAATTTCCCCGTCCAAGTTTTATATGTACAGTTTCATAACTACATCTTGCACCACTGTGACACTTGTGACGCCCTAGTTCCTGCTACATTTTTAGCATGACACAGTGACAAACTCACAAGGTGAAAAATAGTCATTACTACATTATGACATGAGTAATCATGTCATAATTAGAGTTGAGCGTGTGCTCTGCTGAACCGAGTATCCAGTACGGACAATATATTTTTCTCTCTGACGTTATACTGTAAATAGTTTGAGCACAGCTCACATCAGTTTCAGACTCAAAGGTCTAGAGTGTCAGATTTAAAGGGCTCCATTTACACAATATTTCCATCTATCTATCTATCTATCTATCTATCTATCTATCTATCTATAGATGCTGCAGGACCTCGGAGTCCACCATGTTTCTACAGTAGCCCAGAACAGACAAACATTGCTAGATGCCACTAAATCCTCCACACTGATCCTTTAAATTAACAGCTTCTTGACATAGACAGTGTAAAACATGGATGTAGTCTCCGTGACATCACCCACAGGTGTCTGAAGAGCTGTTATGAAGCTCAGCGCGGTGGCTCTGGATGCCGTCATCTTGGCAGCGGCTTGCCTTGAAAGTAGGTGGACCTGAGGCGGGCTGAATGACGCCTGGTTGCTCAAACAAGCCATCTGTTACAACACCCACCTGTCAATCAAAGCGTCCACGCTCTTAATCCTGCATAACTTTAAGCCTTAATATAATCTGAACAGGTGAGTTGTATAAAAATTCACCCTCAGTACAGTTGTCATGAACGGGGAAATTAGCTATAGAGACCAAAACTGTTTTTTGTACCAGGCTGTAAACATGTTTATTTCTGCTGTGAAGTTGGACATTTTAACATGGGGACTTATGGAGACTGACTCACTTCTGGAGCCAGCCTCAAGTGGACGACAAGAGAAACTGCAGTTTTTTGGCTTTACTTCACAGCCACAGGAGATTGCTTCTTGTCTCCTGCTAGTCTTTGAGCACGTAAAGTTTACTTCCCTACATCATCCTCAAATATAAAGAACTGGTTACGTCACAGCAGATAAAAGCCGAACATAAATAACATGTGCCAGCTAAGTAAACATCATCATCAGCAGCAGCAGCAGCAGCAGCAGCAGCTAACCTCAGCTAACCCTTGGACTTAACTCACTGACCTGCCTGACAGAAATAGAAGTCTATCTTCCCTCCCGTTGCTTTCAAAGAAACCTTGAAACACAGCGACATAAAAAAAACGTCCAACAGTTACAAAAGGTCAAACGTCTTCGACAACGGACTAAAAAAGGACGAGACCAAACAACCACACGTGTCAATAAATCACACCTGAGACGAGCTGCATGCGAGCGGCCACGTGAACAGCAGAAAGTAACACTCGCAGGGTTGTGAAGCAATATTTACTATGGGTACTATGTGTTCAGAGAAATGGCTCGCGGCCATTTCCGCTTATCCTTCATCTGTAAACAAGACTCTTAGCTAACAAGTAGTCGAGCTGTTCCGGCATTTTCCAACTAGTAACACTGGATATGACGAGAGGCAGGTGGGGTAGGATTGTTGTGAAAGAGACGTATCATGTGTTATTTGTGATTATTTGTGTGCAGGACTCACGTGAAATGGCGCCTTCCCAGTCAGACACTGGTACACAATAGTACCTATGCTCCACAGGTCAGCCTTGGCATCATAGTGCTGGGACATGATGACCTCAGGAGCCTGCGTCCAGACAAACAACAGCTTATAGCTTAGGCACACGGTGACAATAAACCTCGCTGGCACAGAGTAAAGACGTTAATACTCACCATGTACATGGGAGAGCCGCACAGCGTGGCTGCCATCGTGTTCGTCTGGAGGTGACGTGCAAACCCGAAGTCGGCTGCAGGAGGAGAGAGATGCAGTTAGACGTACTCTACGTTCAGCCCCGTCGTCCCTCTGCTCGGGCGGGTGAAGTCCTTACCGATCTTGATGCAGGTGTTGATGGGACTCGACCTGCGCCCCTCTGCGTGGCAGAGTAAGATGTTCTGGGGTTTGAGGTCTCTGTGGAGGATGCCTTTGCTCTGCAGGACCTTCATGGCCTGAGCGATCTGCTGCAGGAACACGCGGATGGTGTCCTCACTGAGCGTGCCCTTAGCTGAGGGGTGAAACACATGAGATGATCCCAGAGGGAGTCAGCATGGCTGCATATACTTATGAAGGTTATTGTAGCCTGTTAGCGTCTTATTGATCTTATTGAGGATGAATCTATTAGTCGATCAACAGAACATTGTATTATTTTGACTACTGATGAATAAATTAAGTCACTTTTTAAGCAGGAAGGCCAAATATTTACAGTTTCAGTCTCTCAAATGTGAATATTTTCAGCTTTTGTCTCGTCTTTTTTGATATTTAGAGGCACTTTTTAACATTTTCTAATATTTTAGCTATATTTTCTGTCATTTTAATTATTTTTTCTATATTTAGGGGCAAATTTTCACAATTTTCTATAACTTTAGTCATATTTTATAACATTTAGAGGCAAATCATTACTATTTTCTATAATATGAGTTATATTTTTAACATCTAGGGGCAATTTGCTATTCTTTTTTATCATTATAGTTACTTTTTTTTTCATTTAGAGGCTATTTCTATCATTTTAATTATATTTTCTAATATTTAGAGGCACATTTTCACTATTTTCTAAGACTGTAGTTATATTTTTATTATTATATTATTATATATTATTATTTTCTAACATTTTAGTTTGAAAAGGATTTGATTTTGATTTTTTTTATTATTTTAGTTATATTTTATAATATTTACGAACACATTTTCACTCTTTTCTATACTTATATTATTATTTAATAGTTATATTTTTTTGAACATTGTGGCAAATTTTCACTATTTATTAATATTTTATTCATATTTTCAACATTAAGAGTCAAATTTTCACTACTATTATATACTATTTATTATATACTATTTTCAATCGTTTGTTATATTTTTCAACATTTTATTTATAATTTTTAATATTTAGAGGCAATTTTTCACATTTTATGAACATAACAATAATAATGATGAGTGAATTCTTAGTTAGAGCTGTTGATCTTCTGTAAAGTCTGATGGACTCGTCACTCTCACCAGAAACTTTAATATTGTGTAAGGTAGATAGTCATCTCTCGTCACATCAGCGTGCGTCACTGCTGTCAGACTTCGTGGAAGAGAATTTTGTTTACGGTGGAGCTTCATTTGGAAATTAATGTCAAGCCCTGCACTCCTCCTCCTCCTCCTCCTCCTCCTCCCCCTCTCCCAGTACATCCAGTATTTATAGCTGCAGTGTTTTTCCACCGGAGGACCAGGGATAAGTGTGTGACAGATGGGTGAGGTCATGTGGGTGCTCCGTAAACCTTTGCCAAGTAGTGTTGTGCTGGATGTGCCTGCTTGGCAGGAGGACACAGAACGGGCAAATCTACAAAATAAGAGATGCTTGGCACGGCGGCAGAATTAGAGCGACGCTCTAACATCAGCGTTTAAATAGACACATCAACGCTAAGGAGGTAAATTTAACCGTGCCCTCTGCCGCCGCGTCATCGTCTTTCGAAACAGGGCTTGAAACTTGAGGTGGGGGGAAATTTTCAACTGTGACAGTCAAGTGAGAATTTAACTGTGGTGAAATCACAAGACAGCCAACAACATGAGGAATAGAAGCTTATTTTGGACACTTTGGTTTCTACAGAGTTTGCAGGAAAGCTAATTCTAGGGTTTAGTTTTATCTGGGTTAAGCACTCGGGGAGTATTACTGATAATTTACCCGCTGACCTGCTGGAAGCTGAATACTATGGCTGTTCTGTTCTGCCTCTTCAAAATCCTATTATTCCCACAAAACACTGAGAAGCTCAGCCAGGCCTCTGTGCAACAATAAGCTACACGTAATAAACTAAAAGTTCAGTGAGGAGTTTGTTGCTTTGTCTCCAGGTGAAATGGAAAACTTTACAGTAGTGAGCTGGAGCTATATTAAGGCCCGCTGCATGTAGAAAACTTACAGTGGAGGTACTCTGCCAGGTCGCCTCCGTTGCAGTACTGAAAAGATGAGAAAGACGAGTCTTAGTGGAAGATCTGACTTGTCAACACACCAAATATGATCATTTCTAACACTTAGCTTACCTCCATGACGAGATACACACATCCTCCCATTTCCTGTTCGGAAAAAAGGCAAATGATCAGATTAAAAGTTACTTTTAATAATAAAAACATCACATTTATTTCATATAAAGAGTCACAATGACCCCAGCTCATGTCTCAGATTGAGTCATTTCTCTCTTGGCCTGTCACCAGCGGTGCTTCTAGAAACTTTGGACCTCCTGACGGAGGCAAACTCATGGCCCTCGTCCAGCTCAGCTCAAGGCTCCCTGAATCATCCAGGACCCCTCCTCCCCAATCTGGCACCTTCTGCTTCACCGCCATAGATAAGGTTACCGAGTGGTGAGGTGACACAGGGCGGGATAAAGGCTGTGAAATTTAGGGTGACGTATGTACGTAAGATCACACACCTTCTTAAACATCAAATCTAAGGACTTTTCAAGGACTTCACTTCACTATTTTTCATAATTTCAAGGCAGTTTTTCACTATTCTCTATTGTTTTAGTTATATCTTTTAACATTTTGAGGGATTTTTACACTATTTTCTAATATTTTAGTTTGATTACTTATTATTTTTTTTAGCAGATCTTCATTATTTTCCATCATTTTAGATATATTTCAAGGCAATTTTCACTATTTTCTAACATTTTACTTTATTTTGTAATATTTAGAGGCAAACTTTGACTGTTCTCTGTTGTTTTAGTTATATTTTTTAACATTTTGAGACATTTTAACACAATTTTCTAACATTTAAGTTATAAATTTAGTGAATCTTCACTGTTTTCCATCATTTTAGCTATATTTCTTAATATTTCAAAGCAATTTTCACATTTTAGTTATTGTTTTCTACCTAGTAGACGCCTAATTCCCTCAAATTCAAGGATACAACAGAGCATAATTTGAGACACAGATCCACCTAGCATGTTTATTAACATCAAAATAACTTAAATTTCTATTATTGCACAAAATATAAAAAGTCAAGCACTTTCAATGGCGCATGTTTGTTTTCCAAAACCTCCAATGCCTTGACTGTTTCCCCAAACAATTCAAGGATTTCAAGGATCCATGTTAAAGCCAGTATGGTCTGTGTATTGCAGTGAAGCTTGTTTACCACTTAAATAACACCTTATAGCTGTTATGGTGCAGCGTCACTACAGGTTGTAAAAGGTGCACAGGTAAACGCTCCTGCAGCCTGACCTGAGGTGAATCATCTGAACTCATTAGCCTTGCGTGCCGGTGTGTGTCGCTGCTCAGACGGTGTGTGTTTTATAAGCTATTGTTTAAACCAGCTGCACCCTGCCATCTGTCCAAAAGAGTGAGAGATCAGCTCACTCCTGTCTGCATGTCTGGCAGGTGTTAGTAAGGTGAGAAGAAGGAAGGCACGCACACTCACATCCAAACAAATGGTTAATGGCATGTGCTTTGTGTGACCTGTTTAAGGGTGTTAATTCAGTCTATGGCATGCAGAGGCAGCAGCAGCATCGTGTGCAGAAAACTTCAATTTAACATAAACTACAGCTCCACGCAGGTCATCGAGGCTGCTAACATCATAAAAAACTACAAAGTCCAGCAGCCAAATGAAGTTTAACATCGTGTGTGGTTACTGAGGAAGTGTGTGCAGATGTGTGTGACAGGAAAGGAGTGAAAACAAACCTGATAGTCGAGCAGTCGAACAATATTCTCATGTTTGAGCTCCTGGAAGAGGTGGAAAGATATTTTTTATTAAAAGGTAAACAGACAGAAAATGACAGAAAACGTATGAAAACTTTATTTTACCTTCAATATTTTGATTTCTTTGCCAAGTAGAGCCTGAGATTTGGCCAAGTTTTTCTTGTTGATACATTTCACAGCAACTTCCCAGTCACGCTTCTGGAAACATAAACAACGAGGTGTGAAATTTAAGGTGACGTATGTACGTGTGTGTGTTCACACATCTTAAACATCAAATTTAAGGACTTCTCAAGGCCTTCACTTCATTATTTTAACATTTTAGTTATATTTTTTACCATTTCAAGGATTTTTTTCTCTATTTTCTATCATTTTAGTTATATGTTTTAACATTTAGAGTCAATTTTATACTATTTTATATCATTTTAGTTATTTTTTCTAACATTTAGGGTAAATTTTTCACTATTTTCTAACATTTTAGTTATATTTTTAACATTTAGAGGCAATTTTATACTATTTTCTAACATGTAGAGTCACTTTTATACTATTTTATATCATTTTAGTTATTTTTTCTAACATTTAGAGGCAATTTTTCACTATTTTCTATCACTTTAGTGATATTTTTTAACATTTCAAAGCAAATCTTCACAGCAGCTTCCCAGTCATGTTTGTGTAAACATAATAAAATATAATAAATGAACAGAGCAGCTTTATATTCATGAACCAGCTCAGCCTCAGGTGTACAAGTTACCTCTTTGTGTCTGCCTTTGAACACAACTGCAAAGGCGCCGTGACCAATCAGGTCCTTCCTGTTGAACTCAAACTTGCCGACTGACTCCATGGACGGTCACAGAAACACAACAACAGCGGAGAGTCCGAGCAGGTTGGACACGTTGATTCTGCAGGTGAAACACACGGACAGGCCCACGACACGCCGGTAAAATCCCATTTCACCGTTTCCACACGTGACGGGCTTCAAAATATCGATGACAACATTATGCGAAGTTTGTGTCAACAAAAAGAAAAGTTCGTGCGTAGGAAGAAATAACTGGATGTAAACAGACTGTTGGCGGCTCGCTGTGCTTGTTTAACGGCTCAGAAGAGTCCTCCGGTACCGGCACAAGTTAAAACTTAAACGTTACTGTGTGTTTTCGCACACCGAGCTCTCATGTTATTGTCTTCTTCACCCTTCAGCTGCGGGACTTATTCATATCTCACGGCGGCGCATGCGCAAACATACTAGCAGATGTTTGACGGCATTGCACTAGTGGTGGGAAGTTCGGTTCTTTTTAGGGAGTCGGATCATTTGACTCAGCTCACCAAGAAGAGTCGGCTCTTCATGTTACCACTTATACCTGTCATAATTCAGCCACATAATAATATAATTCATGTATATATTCAATACATCCTTTGTACTGAAGCATTCAAAAGTAAAAATTACATTTTCTAATATCAATAAATTGCTGTAGCCAATTGTTTTCATCTCTGAAACCGCCCAATGAATGCACTAACGTGCTTGTAGAACCACTCTGCTACACAAAGCAGATAGAAACACCTATAAAAACTTTTTAAAAAAGGACAGTTATTGACTGTTGGATGCACAGTTTTCATGTGTCTGTGAAGGTTCTTTGTGGACCCTGCTCGATACAACAGCTTGGTTTTGCAAAATTCTACATTCTGCCTTTGTGTTTTCAAAATTTTTTACATGGGTCCAAATGCTGCTTCTTTTTCTACTATCACTCACCGGGTCACGTACCAGAGCCGGCTCCCATCGTTCACTTAAAAAGAGCCGGCTCTTTGAACCGGCTCGTTCACGACTGACACATCACTACATTGCAAGTAGATTAAAGCAAATGTAACTGCACTGTTTTGGTCTGGTAGCAGCAGATTACTTAAGCTTAGTTTAGCACAAATACTTAAGGGGAAACGGCTAGCTTGTAATTGTAAAACGGCAATGTATCATTTTGTCACCTTCATGCTAAGCTATGCTTTTATGCTAATCTCCGCTAAGCACAAAAACACACAAGGTTCTCTACAATGGAGTCCACCATGTTTCTACAGTAGGTCAGAGCGGACAAACCAAACACTGGCTCTAGATCGGGTCTTTCACGTTTGAGTCGAGGGGTTTCAGTTGGTTGCAATCTGCATTTTCGCCAGCTAGATGGCACTAAATCCTGCACACTGGAGCATCGGTCTGATCCAAGCTATGAAATGAAGTTAACACAGGAAGTGCCAAAAAAAACCCCAAAAAACTGCAGTTCCTCAAACATCCACTTGAGGCTGGCTCCAGAAGTCTCCATAAGTCCCTATGTTAAAATGTCCAACTTCACAGCAGAAATAAACATGTTTACAGCCTGGTACAAAAAACAGTTTTGGTCTCTATAGCTAATTCCCCGTTCATGACAACTGTACTGAGGGTGAATTTTTATACAACTCACCTGTTCAAATTATATTAAGGCTTAAAGTTATGCAGGATTAAGAGCGTGGACGCTTTGATTGACAGGTGGGAGTCATTACAGATGGCTTGTTTGAGCAACCTGGCGTCATTTAGCCCAATGATGATCCACGTCTTTGCCAATTTTTAGTCAGGAGGAGGACGAAGCCGGACCACCAATGTGGTCGAGTTCTGTGATACTACGTTTTGTCAAAAACAAAGATGACACTGATTTCTTATCATAAACATTTTATAGTAAAGATAATTGGAAGCACAAACCATAGTACCATCAATCATTTATGGCCATACAAGCATAGAAATACTGAAATATTTAACTTTAAAAAAAATCGGACATGAAAAGTGAGCGCAGAGTGACTTACAGTAAATCCTGTTTTTAGGAAACCTAATGTTGGTACAGTGTAAGATCAATTACATTTTAAAATATGTCATCTCCCTCCATTCTCACAGTATGTTAAGAAAAAAAAACAACAACACCCTTATTAAGTCCCTCTGTTGTAGAACATATTTCATATTTTAGTGTACAAAAAAAATGTATGAAAAAAAAAAAGAAATTAGCAACAGAAATAGCTAAAGACATCATAAAACTTCACAGAATTGTGTCCAAAACACAACCAGTATTCACTTTTCCTCAAAGAAGCGTAACATAGAGCGGCGTACTCAGACGTGAGCACGCTGCAAACACAACACACAAACAGACACTGAATCTAACATACTGATTTGTTGAGCTGTGACACTTTGCAGAAGGAGACACGATACAGAACTCAGAATCACAAAATAAATAAATACATTATATCAGAATTACATAGGGTCTAATTCACCGAGTACGCTGCTGGTTGTTGTGCTGCTGCGTTGTCCCCAAAAGTTGGATTGAAGCCGCAAGAATCAGGTGAATCTCGGAGAAGTTCATCCAGGTCAAATGAGCGATTAAAGTATACACCTGTGTTTAAGGAAATGCTGCTTCCCTTGGTCTTTTTTTTACCCAAATTTATCATCATTTCAAATTTTAATATGCGTGAGACTAAACACACCTCATAGATCGCTATAAAGCTACAGCCAGCAGCCGATTACTTCAGGTTAGCTTAGCACAAATACTGGAAATAAGGGGAAACAGCTAGCGTGTACGTTTAATGCAACATTGAAGATTTTAAATCATGTTGATGCTACACTGACACTTGTAATCTGCCTCAACTCTCTGTGATTTACAGAGTTTCCTAATAGACAGCGAAGTAAACGAACTGCTGCCAACCGTAGCTGCTGTTAGCTCATGTTGGCTCAGTTTGTTAGCTGGAGCACCGGGGGAGTGTTAGTGTTTGTGCTACAGGTGTTTTGGACCACCAGGAAGAAGAAGAGGAGGTTTACACGCTGGGGATGCGGGGGAGCAGAGCCAGTGTCATGCCAGAACCGGAGCTGGGCAAGTGTTAGCAATGTAACCAGGTTCTGCAGCCTCTATGGACATAATGGCAGAGGAGAAGAGAGCGAAGAGGACGCTGACGGAGGAAGCTAAGAAGAGAAAAGGAGAGAGCAAGCGAGCAAGAAGCCGCCGGACAAGAGTAAATCTGGGACTGACTTTTAGTGGTTGGTGAGAGCTTGGTGAAATAAAAGGCTGAAAGACAGACGCCGAGCTGGGCTGACTGCTGTTGGACTAGTCAGTAATGTTAGCTGGCTGCTACGTCTGCTGTTGTTGACCTTGCTTGATGTTTTAGCAAAGTTGTTGACTTGAAACTGGGCCGTTTTCCCACTATTTCCAGTTTTTGTGCCAAGCTACGCTAACCAGTTGGTAGCGCTAGCTTCATATTCATATCAATCTTCTCACCTAACTCTCAGCAAGAAAGCAAATAAGTATATTTCCACCCCAAAAATATTGAACAATTCAATGTTAAATAAACAGCTGTATGCAACCAGACAAATGTAGACGCTCCAGTTCACAGAGCGTCATTGCCAGACCCTGAACTACACTCACAGATCTTATAAGACTCTCCTCAGAAATCCCTGCTCTTGTTTTTGGGAACACAATATGTTTTTTTATATATATATATATATTTAACAAGACAAAAATAAGGCACAGTCCTCAGAGTCTGTTTGTCTTTAAAGGTGAAGATATTATCCAGCTACACAACACCTCCTTTGGTATCACTTTCACTTGAGCTTGGATGAGTGTCCGATTCATTACATAACAAAAGTGGGAGAATATTCTGGCCAGTGTTTTGTCATTCTGCACCAGGTGAGCTTCAGATTCAGCTCTCCTTGCCGCAGACAGACGCGACGGATCTGGTGGTTCTACACGGCGGAGAGGTCGATACGATTGGCCGAGTTGGTGCTTTTGTCCCACGTGTTCATCTTGGTGGGAGTCACGCCCTCCTTGTTTCCATTCATCTAGAAGACGGGGGGAGGAGAGCGTTAGAGACAACAACGGAGGAGGTGCAACAGCTTCAGCTGATGTTTGAGAAAATCTCCAGCAACACTCACAATGTCAGAGTTGAATGGCTTCACATTGATGTTTCGGATGGAGCTGCTGGTAAGAGACCACACCTTGGTTTTGTGTTTGAAAGCAGCTCTGACCTACAGAAAGACATAACACATAAATGTGAGAAAAGATACGTCTTATAACCGTGAACAAGCAGGTAAACCATTAAAACGTACCTCAGAGTTGAGAAGACAGTGAAACAAGAAGACAAAGAACCCCTAAAACAAGAGAAATGTAAAGTTTAGTAGATTTTTTTTAAGAAAATGGCTGCAAACATTTCGGAAAAGACGACGAGGAGAACTCACTTGTAACGAGTTGAATACAGCAAAAATATACAGGAATGCCAAAGAGTGTGAGTTGATCGCAAGGACGCCAAAGATCCAGGAGATGCCGAGGATAGGCAGGAGCACAGCCACCGCCTTCACAGTCAGCCTGGAAACCAAGACAGAGACAACCATGGATTTTAATAATTAAAGGTCCAGTGTGTCAGATTTAGACGGCTTCGTTTACAAGATCCTCTAGATCGGGTCTTTCACGTTTGAGTCGAGGGGTTTAGATGGTTGCAATCTGTATTTTCGGCGCTAGGTGGCACTAAATCCTGCACACTGGAGCATCGGTCTGAGCCAAGCTATTAAATGAAGTTAACACATGAGGCTGGCTCCAGAAGTGAGTCAGTCTCCATAAGCCCCCATGTTAAACAGCAGAAATAAACATGTTTACAGCCTGGTACAAAAAACAGTTTTGGTCTCTATAGCTAATTTCCCCGTTCATGACAACTGTACTGAGGGTGAATTTTTATACAACTCACCTGTTCAGATTATATTAAGGCTTAAAGTTATGCAGGATTAAGAGTGTGGACGCTTTGATTGACAGGTGGGTGCAGTTGTAAGTGACTTCTTTGGAGCAACCAGCTCCACCCACGCTTGTGTTTGCCACCACACTGAGCTTCACAACGGCTCTTTAGAAACCTGTGGGTGACGTCAGGGATACGACGTCTATGTTTTATACAGTCTACGGTCTTATCATGAAAACAAACAAACTCACTTGACTGCATTGGCATCTCCGTGAACCTTGTAACTCTCTCCGCTGATTCGAGAGATGATCCTGGTCACGGATATCAGAATGCCGATGTTCACCTGGAAATCAGAACGGAGGTGAAACACAGACTTTAACTGCTGATCAAATAACGCTGCTGGGCAAAATGACACATGCTAATTATTTAATTGCAAAGTGCTCACCACAATGACAAACAGAGCCGGTGCCACGAATGCCCAGATGGCTCCGTTCTTCAGTGACAGCCAGCAGCTGAGAAAGCAAAGACAGGAAGAAAAAGTCCCTCAAAGCTCTAAATGTCCCTGCTGTAATGTAAACATGGACTGACACATGTAGTCGCCGTTAACCTAAAAGCTTTTTGCAATAACGCTGAACACATTTGATGGTTCCAGTTTCCTCCACAGGTGATGTAATTCTTACGCAACGCCGCAGAGTTTCGATGCAATAAAAATGAATTCCAGCTGTCATACTCACTTGTCAACTTCACCGTAACTGTCCAGAGCTGATGTCATGGACACCACACATATCACCAGAGGAGAGCCTGGTAAACAAACAAACAGAGAGAGAGAGAAAGAAATCACTAAAAATGTCACGCTGTACCCAGAGACTGGAGCGATGTGGTCTGTGTTGTGTTCAAGTACCAATGAAATACAGAGCCTGCAGATTTATTTCATTTAAAAGAGGCCATGTGCAGTTTAAAACATAAATGTCGTACCAGATTATAGCTTTGAGATAATTAGCGTCTGTCGTCCTTCAGCAGGTCAAAACAAAGAACACTTCACGCAAACATCACAAACGTTTGTGGTCATCACGGTACATCCATCCGTCCATTTTCTGTGACCGCTTCTCGTCATTCAAAATCCAAAACAACTTTATTAATCCCACTTTCTTTAGAGCAGCTTTACGTAGACACAAAAGACAAAAACAAGGGAGCTAAATGTGGAAATGTCCACGAATAACTGATAAACTACAAAAAGGACGAGATAAAGATAATAAAAAACAGGTAACACCAGATAAATGCAGATAAAAACATACGCCAACAGCAGCAATGACTTCTGTATATACTGTAAATACTGTACTCTTAAATTAAGGCATACAATTCAAGAAAGAAAGCACCAAATAACAGAAACATAAAGTTTTTCCTGTAAACAAATAAGCGTCAGCTGCAAGAATATGTCTTCTAGGGCTGCATGTCGGGACCAAAACAATACTATACCTACATTTTTTTATTGTTACAGTCAGATCTAGAAGAAACTATTTATTATTTGTCTGGTTCTGCTTTACATCTAACCACAGTAATAACAACAAATGGAAATAAAGTCCTCTTTGTCCGAGACAAAACAAAGTAAAAATGCAATCGATTCTGAGACAGCATCTTCCAAAAGTCTCCGATCTCGAGATGGCCTGTTTCCAAAAAAAAAAAAGTTGGCACGCTGTGTAAAATATAAATAAAAACAAAGAGTGATGAACTCCGTCCACTTCACAAAGCCTCAGCCTCTCTGTTTATACCCAGTCATGTTACTAACCTGTTGCCAGTTAACCTCATTTATCGTGAGATGTTGCACCAGCTGTTTTCTTTCAGCGTTTCACAACTTTTCCAGTCTTTTGTTGACACGTGTTGATGGCATCAAATTTAAAATGGGTATATCATTTTCCAAAAGTAATCAAATCATAACTTGTCTTTGTGCTATTTTTAATTAAATATGTGAGTTTCGTTGTTTGCACGTCATCACATTTTGTTTCTTTTTATATTTGACACAGCGTGACAGCGTATTTCTTAGTTAATTTCAGCTTGCGTTACTGTCCAACATGCACTGTGAAAAATGTTTGTAGATTTTACGGTAAAAAACTGCCAAACCATGACAGCAAAAGACCGTAAAATATGCCATGACGTATACAGTTAACACAGTCATACTTCAAAACCTTTATTTATACGCCATTTTCAGGGAATTTACACAGAATAAAGTAGTATTTTAAATTAGAGACTGTTCATTTTACAGTAAAACACCATAATATTTAAAGGCATATTTTACGGTCTTTTACTGTCATGGTTTGGCAGTTTTTCACCGTAAAATCTGGAATAAAACACCAACCTTAAACATGAAATCAACAGTCATAATATCCTTTTACTAACATCATCCTTTTTGTAATATTAGACAAGGTTATACTGTATTTATTACGGTAAAACTCTAGCAACCACAGCAACTGTTTTATTTTTTTACAGTGTGGTAAACTCCACCCATTGTAGCACCTGACTCTGCATCCACTTTTAAACCCAGCTGTGCTTTTATTTAATCTGCTGTGCTGCTAATTGCTCATTTCCCTGAAAAAATAACTTGTGCCACGATCGTCTCTAACACGCTAAACTACAAGGGAACATTCGCTCTTAAGGAGGAAATGAAAGATAAAGCAGTCAACGGCTTTTTATCGCAGCTAATAGCAGCAGCAATTCATTATAAAAAAACGAGTATTTACTTTTTATGTACAACAGCCATACTTCTAACTGTCAGGCAAAGTCTCACACACACATAATTTGCACTTGGCCACACAAAATGAAAAATTACTCTGGCCAGAAGAAAGGAAGTAATAAAAAAGGGATCGTTTTTCCACTAATGGGTTCAGCATGTGAAGGAGAGACTGTGCATTCCTCAGCAGCCAAAGACAGTATATGTATGTCCCGGATCCTTTTTATCTGTCCATCAAACTCCGGTTCACTGAGATCAGGAGAGCCAATTGTTATGCTGGAATGTAACTCAAAGCAGATTTGTTTAACAGGGTCAAACGTATTTACAAAATCTGACCAGTAAGGTCGTGTATGAAGTCAGAAATATCAACAATATTTGAAGTAATGGTCCGGGACGCCGGGTGAAATTAAGGACAGCACAACAAGCTGATATCTTTGTGATATTGCCATCGTCTGAGCGTAGCAGTAGTTAAAGACCTACCCCAGCCAATGCCGTAGTAGTAGAAGTGTTTGCTGCCCTCAGAGCCGAACACCTTCACCACCATACTGTAGAGGTGGAGGCCCTCCACCAGCATCCAGGCGAAGGCGCTCAGGAAGAAGAAGTGAAGCAGGACGGCCATGACTTTACAAGGCAGCTGGGAGAGGGGACGAAATCAGACTTTTACTATTAAACATTCTTGTTTTTATTATTATGGAAGCGCTTCAATCGCCTTCCTTTCCCTCTTGCATCAGTGCTTTGTGATTTTTCTCATTGTCATCACAACCTTTACTCATTTTATCACGATCCTCACAGTCTTTCTCTATTCTTTTATCATCATCGTCCGTGTTACTGCTCATAATCATCTTAAACTAACACAACCTGTGCTGGGTACCCACCGTGCCCGGGTCGAAGCGAGCGCTGATGAGCAGTAAGATCTCAGCCACCAGGATGGCGAAGGACAGGTTGGCGTGGATGTGGTAGCGTTGGTTACGGATGGTGCTCACTGAGCTGCAGAGGACACATGAAACATAAAAAAGTGTGTGTTTTAAATACAGAGTTTTATAGGATTTATTCATGCACTGTAAATATTAAAATGTTGTTAATGTGATGAACTGATACTCACGACAGAACAGCAAAAGTCACCAGAGTGATGGCGAGACAGAAGATGGAGATGGAGCAGCCAACATAGCCAATGGTTGATAATGCCACCTTGTGGCCTGTAGTGAGCTGTGCAGGGAGACACAACACCATCAACAATGGACATTAAACATGTAAAATAATCTGTCACCTATAAACATTTTGATTCCAACATCATTCACACAGCAGGTCTCCGAACTTAACGCCACAAGAACCTTTTATTCCCGACCACAACACGACCCAGGAGCCCTCTGACACTGACCTGACCTTTATTAACCTTTTAATATCATCTTTTGGATCACTACGTCTTGAAAAATACCATGCACATCTGAAATATTCTGCATAATGTGAAGTTTTGCACACTATCTGGTGAATACTTTGCACATTCCTGTACAGCTCTTTTCGATAAATCATCTTCTAATACTTGTATGTATACTACGTGCACCAAAGCACCAGGACAAAACAACCCATTTGGCAATCAACCTGATTCTGATTCTGATTAAACTGTTTTGCTAAAGCTTGGAGAGTTCATCATCGTAATGAGCAGGAATCCTCGGAGTTTCCTGGCTCATGATGCAGGCTGAATGTGGCACGATGACAGAAGACAAAATGTTTTTACCTGGAGTCACTGTGAAAGTACAGTGCATTGTACAATAAGCTTCATATGAAGTGGGGTCACTCTTTTTTTACTTTCATCTGAATCCTTAAAAGATTCCCTCTTGATGTGTAACGGAAGCCTGAAGTGTCAGGTAGGAATGGAGTGACGTTATTCTCCTTCATCTTATTCTGCTCAAAAGATATCATCTCCGTCGTGAGGTTGGTAGTCACACACTATGGGGCTAATCTAATCAAACATAAATAGGAAAAATCATTCCTATAAGTGCATTTTTATCCTGATATAACAGTGTTTCTCAAACTGTTTACACCGCGTACTACCTCACCTCAAAAAGTATTAAACTCTCTAAGTACCACAGTTATGACAGAAGTTAAAATTCCTGATAAGAAAGTCACATCTGAAGCGCCAAATGTGCTGCAAGAGCACTTGACAAGAACCAGACTTTCCTAAAGCGTATGAACGTGACTACAAGTACCACTCGAGAGAGGTTGTGTACCACCGGTGGTGCACGCACCACAGTTTGAGAACCAGTGTTATATAAGCTACATTTTGTAGCTTAGTGATCTAAACTGTAGCAGTCCCATCATACTTTTTAATGGTAGGGCTGCATTGTTATACGCACACATGACATGCCTGACTCTCCATCACGATGGTGGTCTTTTTAAGCTGCAACAGTTCCCATCTTGCCCCCTCAGCATCCACCTGCAGGCTCAGGTTGGAGGCTCGGAGCCTAAACGCCAAACTTGAACTATGTTCTGCTGCTGCAATAAACATCTCAAACGCGAGTTGTCTGAGTGAAATTCTTTGTTATCGTGTCTGGAAAAGAAGTCCTCTTACTGGAAAAGTCCTCTTACTCACTACTTTAAGTGACCTCTGAACCCGATTTTTAATGGCGCCCTCTGGGGAACGAGATCTAATCAATATGACAGCCAACCCGTCGTTCTCCCCTACGCGTCCGCGGCATACGGCCTACAGTACTGCAGTGATGTTGTTTTGTACTTCTGGAGTTATTTTAAGTGTTTGGGTTTGATTCTCCATTAACAGTCTTCACATGTGCCTTGTCATTACGAGGGCAGAGGAGTCTCGGTCTTCCAGAAAAGGGATACGTGGGATGTTCCCTCGCAGCTGAGGGGACGAGGCAGCCCACTAATTAGAGACTGGAGCGGGGAAAGTATAGCATCAAATAGACTTCTGCTCCTTAAATACAACACTGGCCCACTTAGCTCCTCTTTTCTATTTAAAGAAGCCATCGTGGACGCTGACCGTACTCCTATGGCACATATTCTTGGATAACAAAGAGTTAGACAGCGTACACGACATGAAGATAATTTAGAATACTGTGCAGGACAGTGTGCAGGGGGAATTGTTTGGGCTCTTTAGGGTCTGTGGTCCTTGAGGAATAGACCACTGACCTGTGCAGAGACCCGACCACACTTAATCAGTGTTGTCCAAACTACTTCTGGATAAAAACCACCAGTTAAACCGACATTGTGACTGCGAAGGTCTGCTTATTGACCTACAGGGTGGAACGATAAACTGTCAAACGGTGGCAGTGGGGGCTCCTGGTTGGTGGCTAACTGTGCGGTGAACCACCGCTTCCTGTCCAATTATGTTCCTACAAATCTACTTATTTTGTGACACGGAGGGCGGGACACACTTTTTTCCTTTAAAAAAAGGGAGTGGAAGGTTTAGTGTTTCACAAAACGTCGCTGCAGCAGATTAAACGATAAGCAGCGAAAATCCTTAAAAAATTGGGCCTTTTTCACAGCTTCACATAGCAGGAGGAGCAGGAGTTAATAAAAACATTAACAATGCTGCTGTGTATGTGTTTGATAGTCAGTTAGCATGCAAAATATTGAACCGGGACAATGGAACTGGACTCAAAGCCATTTCACTTGACTGAAAATTGCAGGCTGAGCACCAGTGCTGTAGTACTCAGGTCCAGTCTTGACTTGATCTGAGGCTCGCCAAATAAACTTTATTTTCTGAATTTATTTTTGTTTCAGCTTTTCACACAGTAGAGAAAGTAAGCAGTCTTGAGGAGGATTGAAGAGTTTTTTTCTGTCTTGAGTCGGCAATATCGGCATGACGCCTGGTTGCTCAAACAAGCCATCTGTGACGACACTCACCTGTCAATCAAAGCGTCCACGCTTTTAATCCTGCATAACTTTAAGCCTTAATATAATTTGAACAGGTGAGTTGTATAAAAATTCACCCTCAGTACAGTTGTCATGAACGGGGAAATTAGCTATAGAGACCAAAACTGTTTTTTGTACCAGGCTGTAAACATGTTTGTTTCTGCTGTGAAGTTGGACATTTTAACATGGGGACTTATGGAGACTGACTCACTTCTGGAGCCAGCCTCAAGTGGACGACAAGAGGAACTGCAGTTTTTGGCACTTTGGGTTGCCGCTTGGGTGGTATGTGGTGTAAAAAGTCCTTTTTTATTTCTTCTCTTGCTAATTAGTCATAATACTGATTGTGATATAATTTCACAGACCTCATTTGTTGTTGTTGTTGTTGTTGTATCCACACAAAAACTACAGCTTACATGTCACATCCTGCAGATATGGAGCATATATTTGGAGCATTGTTTCCTGCAACTCAGCAAAAATCAAGTCCAACATTCACTCTCCTTTTTAGCTCGCTTTAATCTCGACTAGTTGCTAACTTTGTCCGTGAGCCGTTTAGAGCTGGGCAGGCTTTATCAGTGCTTTTTCACTGAGGGCAGCTTCCTGCTGCGATCTGTTGTTAATATAAAAACAATAAATAAGAGCGGCTTTAAAGAGTAGCCAGAATGTCATACCTTTAAGGGCACCACTTGCATGAGTATGGCAAAGTTGGTGAGGTGGTTGCACAAACACACAGAGTACGTCATGTTTCCATCGGAGCGTACGCAACCCTCGTTGGACCATATTCCCTCATTTGAACTGAAAAGAACGACAATTGGGTATTATTTACAGAGAAACTGTGCTCAGGAGATGTATTAGAGAGAAATAGACGAGGTTTTTACAGGAGCGCTGTTGGCAGGAATCACTCAACATGATCCACAGTGGGAGGCAAGTAGAGAAATGTCTTTGCTCAGTGTACCAGGGCAATCTGACAGGGCAATCCACTAATTCACATTTTTTCTTGAGCTTCAGAGCAAAAGGGGAGTAAAGAGAGGAAGCCTTTGAATCCAACGAAAACACACTCCCTTTGAAAATGATTTATGCTCTTCTAAATTATGTTCTGGCTCCGTTTATCAGAGGGATGTTGCTCAAGATACACCGAACTGAAGTTTCTGATTTGAGAAAAAGGGCGAATACACCTTTTTTTTTTCAAGACTTGAACGACGAATATGCAAAGAGTCAACAATCAAGACTTCACGCAAACACACCCACCTGTAGTCCAAGAAGGCGCAGTAGAGGAAGACTTTATTGCTCTGATTCAGGACTTGTTCTTGCTGTTCTTTAGTCTGAAAGAGAAAAAAACAAAACTCTTTAATTGTGAGAGAAAAGTATGTCAAATAGAAAAAAACAAAAACTTCTGGATCGCACCGGCTCATTAAATTACAACCTCTGTCAGCAGCAGCAGCAAAGTTTTCGGAAAATGTGCTTTGATCAAGAAGAAGACGACGTGGATCGTCGTCTTCCCCCTCTTCGTGCTCTTTGGCTTTTCTTTTTCCGTGCATATGCTCAACAGAAGCATCACATCTTCATATATGAGATAAAGCTACAAACACTGGAGTGTTTTGCTTCTGATGCATAATAAAAAAATGCCTCATTGGTGCTTTAACGCCTATAAAATGAGACTTGAAGCAAAGAGGTGTGAGATCATACAAAGGTGATTATTACGCTGAGCGAAAATCCCTACTGTCTTCAAGAATCTTATTTGATTATAACTCACTTTTTCCGTGTCATTCCTTAATATGAGATTTGGCGTCCCCAGAGACAGTGAGCTAATGGCTACGCTGCAAGAATGCAGTAATTGGGGCTTGGCCCTGGTTTCAGGTCAAACCACTACCCTCCTCAATCTGTCATCCGAAGAAAACAACACTTTTGGCTGGTTGGGTGTACACCGAGAGAGACTGCACACCTCAGCCTCGACTCTCAGACTGAATAAGTGTATGATTAGATGGACTGCGTCTGCACTATTTCCTTCTGGAAAAAGTGAGAGCGAGAGTGAACCTGACAGTCAGGCTGTCTGTTTCCTGGCCCATAGGCGCAGTGATTCATATTACAAAGCATAGCACAATACGTTGACTTCATTGTGTAACTAAATCGTTTGCTCTCATTCTGTCTGTTCTGCACATGCAGCTCTTTAGTCATCATGTATTGTGACCCTGGAGATGAATGCAATGGATAGACATCCATGTGGCCCATTAGAGCAGGCAGGCAGGCAGCAACAACAATGGATCCAAGAACCGAGAGAGCGCCGTAAAATGTACCCCGTCATCACAAACCGGCCCGGCCAGCTTTGAGGAGCTGCAAGCAACCCTGTGGGTGAATTTACTGCTCCCCCGCGGGCTTTAATAACTCACATTTCTTGTTGGGTGTAAATGAAAGCAGATGGAAGAGACACAAACTGTAATCGGCACACTGTAAGTCTTGTTTGCTCTCTACAATCGCTGAACCTTTATTGTTCCTGTGCAATGAAGGAAGACTAATTATCCACATTAATGTAAGTGCAGAACCAGTCTATCATTATCAAACCATGATATGAAGACACAGGCTAAAATATACACTGACTAACAGACCATCACACATACGAGTGTGAGTGCTGTTTGGCCATGCTTCCTCTCTAGCAACTGACTGTTTGTGGCACATCCAGCGTGTGTTTTCCAGTTGATATCTGAGCAGAGGTGCAGGAACCTGAAAGTCACTGGTGAGTGTTAAAATGTACTCGGAGATCTGGCCGAGTTCTGCGCGCACGCCGTTGTTCCCTTCTCGGTGCCCTGGGGTCTCAACCAGCGGCCAGATCTTTATTAACAACAGAAGGCCAGCGAAACACCGCCTTGGAAATCACTTTGAGCCTCGTAAGGAGAGCGGACGTCGAGGAAGTAGAGGGTGAAAGACAGTGACAGGAGAGTGATGCAGAGTTACAGGATGATAAAGGAGGACAGACAGAGGCTGATAAATCGGAGATAGTCAAGGTGTTTCTGGTGCTTCTATGTTTGGACGTCCCACTTGGTGCAACTTGGTGTCAAACACAGCTCCACCTACAGTGCTGACTTTAACCGCAACTCCCCCTCCTGTAGTGAAACTGTCAGAAATCTTTAAACTCAAGATTCAGCAGCAACTATCAGTGGTGAAAGAAAAACACAGCACTCAAAAATCCAGTAAGTAAGTGAGTAATCCCGCTGTGGTAAATATGTTCAGCTGTACTCGAGTATTTGTTCTGATTACATTACTTATGATCAAAAACTAGTAAGTCGACAACTTTGCTAACAGCCAAACGACTAAATGTCAGTCCCAGATTTACTCTTCTTGCTTGCTCGCTCATTTTCTCTCCTTAACTTCCTCCGTCAGCGTCCTCTTCGCTCTCTTCTCCTCTGCCATTATGTCCACAGAGGCTGCTGAGCCCGGTTACATTGCCCACTTGCACAGCTCCTGTTCTAGCGCGACACTAGCTCTGCTCCCCATCAGCATTCCTGTAAACCTCCTCCTCTTCTGCCCAGTGGTCCAAAATGCCTGTGGTACAAACACTAACACTCCCCCGGTGCTCTGAGCTCACAGTCCAGCTAACAGACTGAGCTAACATTAGCTAACAGCAGCTACAGTTGTCAGCAGTTTACTTCACTGTCCATCAGGAAACTCTGTAAATCACAGAGAGTTGAGGCGGAGCAGCCGGAGGACATCAGAGGGAAAACCAGAAAACATTTTCTCCATAAAATATGATCCAGTTTCACCAAAATCAGTGAAATAGTTGGTGGTGTGTGACTTAGTGCCGTAAAGCGTTACGTACTTCTCCCGACCCGGAGCCCAAAGTTACATAGTGTGAGAACAGACGTACGAATGACAGAGACACCATTCACCTGATTACAGGTCAGTGTACATCAACAGGAGGTAACAGATGTGAGTTTAGGAGAGAAAAGTATTGTTTTCCTCTTTGAATTGTAGCGAAATCGACGTAGAAATCAGCGTAAAATGGAAATAAAAAATACTTCCAAGTCGCATTTGAAAGTGATACTCGAGTAAATGCACTTCCTTTGTGTACTTTCCGCCACTGGCAGCTGTGATACATGGAGTGAGTCCTGGGTGTTATTAAAAAAGCATTTCAGTTGAAACAGCTGCAGCGGGATAAAAGCACTACAAACCATGATGCAACTCTTTTTTTGGAGGGAACAAACTTGTTAGCTGCCATGTCATCAACATACCTGTAATATGATATTTCACACAATGGATATTTAATGGTGTATTATGATGCAAACCACCGCAATAATCAGGGGTCATTGGGAACAAAAGAGCTTCAACATCAACGTGAGAACCGCTGGCCGCCCGTCTGATGTGGCTATCCCTCTAACCTCAAAGCACGCTCCATCCTTTTGCTGTTTATTGACCGTGTTGAGCCTGTTGTGGTGAGACGATGAGGGCCGAAAATAAACACGCTCACGCATCACAAAAGCGTCTAAGTCGTAGATGACACGCAGAACCCAGCAATTTGTTTTAAACCCAAAAAGCTTCTCCGTCCCCCGTGGTGTCTCTCAGACCTCCCGTGGCTGGCAGAGCTGGAAAGCCGCTGTGGTCGAGCGAGCTTTAAGCAAAAAACGTCCACAGCACACATCCAAAAGACATCGAGGCGACTCTGCGCCAACTTTAATCTTTCGCCTTTTTTTTGACAGTTGGTTCTCAAGCAAGCAACGGGCTAATGAAGAAAAGATGGAGAAAGCTACACGCCATCACCCGTCATCCTGATTTCAACAGTCAATTCCAAACAGACAGACGAGCGTCGGTAGTAATACAACTCAAAGACTTGAAGTATAAACACACACGCTCGTACACACACGTACTTTGGTCTAAAATCAGTTCAAATAAAACTCTCAAACTGTATTCCAGCTTTCACTTTCACAGAAAATCACAGGATTTAAAGCAACATCGTGGAGCTTTTCTGCCACGAAATAACAGAGTTTAAATCACGTTGATGCTACGCTGACTTGTAATCAGGTAAATGGCGTCTCTGTCATTCGTACGTCTGCTCTCACGCTAACTCTCTGTGATTTACAGAGTTTCCTGATGGACAGTGAAGTATGCTGCTGCCAACTGTAGCTGCTGTTAGCTCAGTTTGTTAGCCAGGCTGTGAGCTCAGAGCACCGGGAGAGTGTTAGTGTTTGTAGCACAGGCGTTTTGGACCACCGGGAAGAAGAAGAGGAGGTTTACAGGCCCAGGGCTCAGCAGCCTCTATGGACATAATGGCAGAGGAGAAGAGAGCGAAGAGGACGTTGACGGAGGAAGCTAAGAAGAGAAAAGGAGAGAGTGATGCGGGAGGGGCCCGCTGCCCCGTCTGAGAGTCTGAGCAGGATGGAGAGGAAGAGCAGAGGAAAGGAAGAGCAGAGGAAAGGAAGAGCAGAGGAGAGGAAGATCAGAGGAGAGGAAGAGCAGAGGAGAGGAACAGAAGAGAGGAAGAGCAAGGGAAAAGGAGAGATCTGGGGGGGGGGCATCTAAGATTATCTAGTCCCGGGCCCAGGCCAGACTGTCAGCTGGCCTGGTTGTAGTTGCTGATTGCAACCCCCTCGCCTCACCCTCTTCTTCCTTGCTAACGGCCAAACTACACAAACAGCGCACATCAAATCAAATCTGAAAGAAGATGAAGTATTCAGTTCATTCTCTGACTTTTAGGAAACAGCAGTTTTTGGTCCATTTACTCGCTTTTTCCAGAGCTTGATATTAGCTCCAGAGTTGTTGAATGCTACAGAAAGAGTTAGTGAGTGGACCTTGAATAAATATGAATAAAAAAAAAAAAAAAGTCCTGCATACACCCACACATTCCAGCCGGCACTGGTACAACAATATACAGCCACAAGAGCAAAGGAGCAAAGAAGTCTAAATACAGGCTTCGCTTGTGCTAAATTTAAAAAAGGAGCACCAAAAAATGACACAACAGTGTGAGCGAATAAGTAAGCGATCTTCTCCTTTTCCCTCGACTGTTCCAAATATTTGAGAGCACGGAGAGCCAGGGTGTAATTTGGACTGCATTTTCTGCATTTGGTATAGATATCATTTTTTTTTTTTAGCGTTGCAGCTGCCAGAAGAGCCAGAAACAGCACTGAAACTCATCAGTCACATTTTACACGACGACAAAACATCATCCGAAGCCATCTTCTTCTGTTTCTGTGGAAGCGTACAGTAGGTGTTAAACTATGAGTCAACACAAAAAAGGCCTGGCAGGGTTTGACAATGACTAAATTGTTCAGCATAACAACAGAGAGGCCATACATGCATTTCTACAAAAGCTGCATTGACTGCTGTTAAATTTAGGCAGGGGAGGAAACGCTTTATTGCAGTATGTCTGGGAAAAGGCACACCAAGGTATGGTGTAACATTACTCAGTCCAGCAGGCTCAAAAACACCGACCACATCTCAAACTCACTTGACCTGGAGTTTGAGAAGCTGCCCGTGTTAAGAAGCATGTTAATATATCGCAACACGACCACGACCCGCAGCTCCGACGAGGTCAAAACTTTCAAGCCGATCCGCATTCAGCACGCTGGAGCAACAATCCCACAAACACAACTGGCCTCGAGTGAGATCATGCCGTCAGGGGAAATGTAATAAGACGTGCAGCTGTGGTCTCTGCTCAGTCTCCGTGGTGGACGCAGAAAACAACGAGACGTGCTGATAGGTATGCAGGGTGTGAGGAAAACTGGGGACAATTAAACTTACAGAGCTGACGTTCACGGAAATACTGTAAGAAAACAACAAACGTGACAAGTGTTTTTCTTCTTTTAAACGCACACGACAGCGGGAGAGGAGAGGCTCTCCACACATACATGAATTCATGTGTTCAATCCCTGTAGGGATTCACACGAAGCCACTGTTCTCTGTTTTCTGGCCTGTTTCTGTAGAGACATGCGTTCAGACTGTAAGCTGACGGCTGTAGAGAAGTCGTAATGTGGAAAAAAATGCACCACAAAACCTGTGGATGTGCAGCACCCTTTGGAAATCTGTGAAACTTAAAGTTCCCACACTGTGTGTGACACTAAACATGCCTTTAAGCTACAAGTGTGAACTGTGTTCTGCAGAATCAGTGACCAACAGGTCAAAATCAAGCGGCAACCTCCGTGGCAGTGAAGTGAAACTGATGCAGAAGTGCCAAAAAACTGCAGTTCCTCTTGTCGTCCACTTGAGGCTGGCTCCAGAAGTGAGTCAGTCTCCATAAGTCCCCATGTTAAAATGTCCAACTTCACAGCAGAAATAAACATGTTTACAGCCTGGTACAAAAAACAGTTTTGGTCTCTATAGCTAACTTCCCCGTTCATGACAACTGTACTGAGGGTGAACTTTTATATAACTCACCTGTTCAGATTATATTAAGATTTAAAGTTATGCAGGATTAAGAGCGTGGACGCTTTGATTGACAGGTGGGTGTCGTTACAGATGGTTTGTTTGAGCAACCAGGCGAGCCAGAGCCCCCACACTGAGTTTCAGAAACCTGTGGGCGACGTTGCACATCCTACGTCCATGTTTTACACAGTCTTTTATTAAAATCCAACGATTTTCAGTTAAAATATAAAGAAAAACAGAAGATTCTCACATTTGAGGAGCTGAAACTGGAGATTTATTTTGGCATTGCTGCTTAAAAAAACGACTTAAATTATTATATTTTCATTTGGAGGTGTTCCAGGTACGTCCAACAGGGAGGAGACCCCGGGGGGAACTCGCTGGAGGGACTATATATGCCATCTAGCCTGGGAACTGCCTCCCACTGCAACCCGACCCCAGATAAAAGGAAGAAAATGGATGGATGGATTATATTTACTGTTGATTGACTCACTGATTACTCTGCTAATTGTGCCAACACTCACAGTTCTTTTGGTATTTTCTCTGCAAACTCTTAATGATATAATTAATCATAGCGATGCAGCCTGGGCCCAGATAAACAGCATCAGTTCAGGTTTTCTGCAACTCACTGTTGCAACAATCCCAGTTTTAGTTTCTAGGTGTAAAACATCTTCTAAAATGTTGCAATGAATGTTGCAATAAATTTTAAGACTTTTTGATGCCTTCCAAGGCCTAATTCAGTGTTTTTAACACTACATTTCTGCACAGAGTTGAGTTTTGTCACAGGTTTGCAGGTTTGAAATCAATTCTGAGCATGATTTCACAAGCTCTAAATCTTTTTCAGCCTCTTCTGCAGCCACAGAAAGACTCTGAAAGACAGAAATCCTAACTTTCTGGGCTCCAGCTCTGCTCTGTAAGTGAGAGGTGGTGGTCCTGAAGTTGGATTAACAAAAAAAAAAAAAAAAAAAAAAAAAGGGGGTGCTCAAATAGGAGGAGCCGTAAAGGAGAGACTCTAAATCTTTTGGCAGGAAGAGAGGAATAGCAATAGCCAGACCTCCATCTGTGAGTGATCAGCGTGTTGGCTCACACAGCTTGTGTTTGTATGTGTGTTGGTGTGTGTGGATGGGTGTGGGTGTTTCAGAGAGAGAGAGAGAGAGAGAGAGAGATGGAGGAGCGATTTTTTTGCCCACAAGGTTTAAGCTGGGCGTGTGCTGCGAGTTATAAAAAGACCGGCATTAAAGAGCAGTTATTATTGTGGCAGAGCGGACTGATAGCGGCGCTGGCTTACATGATTAAACGATTAAAGAGCGCGGCCATCACGACACGCTAAATAACCTTTGTTCATTGTCAAAGCTGCTGAACAATTAATCCGTTATTGTGCACACGTATAGGAAGCTCCTGCAAGTCTAGACGTCTTTGTAAACACAAGTCAGCCCCTTTATCCTCTCGGCCCCTGACCTCTTTACTCACTTCCCACCAAACTCTCTTTAATGTTTTTCCTGAATTTTGGGTGGGAATCGATGGAAACTTAGTCACCGACAGTTCACTTATTAAATATTTGAACTGACTCAGTAATGGTGAAGTCACCTGGGTGTCAATTCATCCTTAGCCCTCCAAAAAAAATCCTGTTTTTGAAACAAAGAGGTTTAAACAAAGGTTTGACATTTTGGGGTTGCTGATCGCAACCCCGTCGCTTCACCGTCCCGTTCCAAGCATGAAAGAGAAGAGAGGAGAACTAACGTCTGTTACCTCCTGTTGATCTACACTGACCTGTGATCAGGTGAGTGGTGTCTCTGTCATTCGTACGTCTGTTCTCACACTATGTAACTTTGGGCTCCGGGTCGGGAGAAGTACGTAACGCTTTATGGCACTAAGTCACACACCACCAACTATTTCACTGATTTTGGTGAAACTGGATCATATTTTATGGAGAAAATGTTTTCTGGTTTTCCCTCTGATGTCCTCCGGCTGCTCCGCCTCAACCCTCTGTGATTTACAGAGTTTCCTGATGGACAGTGAAGTAAACTGCTGAAAGAAGAGGAGGAGGTTTACATGAATGCTGATGGAGAGCAGAGCTAGTGTCGTGCTAGAACAGGAGCTGTGCAAGTGGGCAATGTAAGCGGGCTCAGCAGCCTCTGTGGACATAATGGCAGAGGAGAAGAAAGCGGAGAGGACGTTGACGTATGAAGCTAAGAATGTAAAAAAAAGTGAGTGACCGATCAAGAACGGAGGAAGTTTTCAAGCCTGGGGTATTGCTGACGGGGAGCAGAGCCAGTGTCGTGCCAGAACCGGAGCTGGGCAGCTGGAGTGAGAGAGTGAGCGAGCAAGAAGCCGCCAGACAAGAGTAAATCTGGGACTGACTTTTAGTGGTTGGTGAGAGCTTGGTGAAATAAAAGGCTGAAAGACAGACGCCGAGCTGGGCTGACTGCTGTTGGACTAGTCAGTAATATTAGCTGGCTGCTACGTCTGCTGTTGTTGATCTCACTTGATTCAAAGTGAATTGTGGGACAGATACAGGGAACTAGCGCCCTTGCAGTGCTGCCACCCGGTTCCACCCTTCGCCTTGGCTCTTCTTACAGAGCTGCCAAACTAACACACTGCTTTATAAGCCTGTAAAGTCGGGCCCTCTTGTCAAAATCTGTTTTTTAAATCCTCTCAGTTTTGACCCCATAAATCGACTTTGCTCATGAAATCAATCTTTCCATTCATTCACTTCATACCATCAGTGTGATGCTTTCGACGGAAGAAGAGGACAGCGAGGAGGTGTCGGTCTTTTTTATGCATGTATTAATGTTTAACTGCAGACCCCGATGCCTCCCACCCTCGCTTTTCTTCCCCTTCTCCTCTCCTTAGGCTCTCTCAAACCGAACCCAGCTGTAATAAATCACCGATGGAGCCAGGGTCCAATCAACACCACAGCCGAATGGCGTGAGAAAGCATGTGGGCCTCCAGCAGCCTTGATAACACCTTGTCTGGGGGTATCAGACCTGCTCAGTTATGCCGCATAATGATGATGGCGGCGCATCGAACGAGCTGACTGAGTCAGCGGGGAATGGCATGACCTCAACGGGCATAAATCAAGACGGCAAGGTCACTCCGACACCGACCACACAGCTTTGACCTTCGGTGTGAGCGGTACCTGCCGTTACACAAGGCTCTTCACAAGACGGCGACTCCATCAATCCACTGCACGGTATGTTTTTATCATGGCAGGTGTCAGATAGTGGAAATGGATGACGCTTGGACGCGAGCCATGATGGTAGGTGTTTGTACAGCACAAGAGATGGCACGCAGGACTCGTTGTAACCATGACAGCATGAAAAGACAGATGACAAACTCAGTCCAAACATTCGGTTTTAATGAAGTCACTGGGTGCTGAGAGGTCAGCCGCAAATCACCGACTGAACCGGTGCCATGAGTGGACATCTTTGAGGTTTAACTTGCGCACACGGTAAAGAGCAACATAAACAATGACGGGAAAGGTCTGCCACATACCGCGCGAGCCGCCCTCCCTGCCTCCGAGCTAGGGAGGTGATAAGTATCCACCAGCTGCCAAACGCATTAAAACTCCAAAAATAGTTTTTTTTTCTACTCAGTCCAACTACATGAGAGCTGCGCAGCGAACCAGTTATAGCAAAACAACCTTCTTTTTTTGATTTTATTCTGGACGCCATCGCGCCCAAAAAGCACCGCGTGCCAAATTACGAGGCAGCTCCTAAATATAAATCATCGTCCAGGCTATGCGGCCTAAGTCGAGTTGGCGTGGTGCGCTCCAATCAGTGAGCGTCAGTAATAAGTATAACAGCTTCTTTGTAACGGGGTCAAGGGGAAAGAATGTAAGAAACCTGATTTATCCTTACATCAGAGGTAAAAAGGCAATCGAACCAAAATAGAAACACCACGACTTCGACGGGCCGACAGCAGAGCTGGTGAGCATCTCCAGCGCTCCCATAACAAAGGAGATTATAAGCCCTCTTCCATGGTGTCGGCTAAAACAAACACAGCAATCACTGTCACAGGAACCAAGCCAGATAATTGCAGCATAAACATTTATTTCAGCGGGGAAAATGAAGGCAAACAAAGCGGTATCGCCATGGTTTCATGGGCTTCATTTGTACAGAAAGAGAATAATTCTTGCAGGGCTGCATTGTTGGGGGTTGAGTCAGCTGGATTTGTTAACTGCCTTATTAATGCTATTGTATGATCATCTAATAGGCTATTAACACAATTTATTCAGATGAAAAAGGGCGCTAAATTCCTTTTTTTTGAAGCACGCTGCCACATTTCTGACTTTACAGGGAAACGAGCTAATGCGATACACATTTTTGAGTTAATTATCATTATGTGTTTCGCCTGTATTTCCCATGGAAAGCTGGCACGGCGTCTGCCATAAAAGCAGCAAAGAAAAAATATGTTGTTCATAAAAAGGAAAGTTATTGTTCCTTTTTGAGCCTTCAGTTCAAATGTCCATAATCAGTTTGCTTTCTGGAAGCCACATGCTCCGCGAGGAAAAAACTGAGGCAGGCTAATGAAAACCAAAATAGAGCTTTCGCTCTGAGCGCCCAGCTGTAGCGAGGCCTCGATCGGCGATAGACGCTCATGAACGCCAAAAATAGAGCTGATATTTTTCGTATCGGCTACTGTAGCCACGGCAACCCATGGCAGCAACCTCTTTTCTCTGATAAGGTGTGTGTCCCACACCCAACAACCAACAACCGAGCCCACCAACAGGAAACACACTCCAATTTCCCAGCATGACTAACACACACAGAGAGAGTAAATTGAAGATAAAGATGTGAGTCAGCTAACTTGGACATTGTTTGGGTTAATTCTTACCAGGACGTGGGTGAGGACGATCTTGATGAGCGGCGCTCCGGAGAGGTTTATTGACAGGGCGGGTGAAGGCTCCACTTTTAGGGAGATTAGACAGCTCGCTACTTGGATCTTGTGATCCTTGAAATCAGTTGCTTCGTTAATCCTAAAAAAAAAAAAAGAGACAGAAAATGTAAGAAACAAGATACAAGATGCAAAGTGTTTCTCCTTCACTCTTGGAACGGGAGGGTGAAGCGAGGGGGTTGCAATCAGCAACTACACCGCTTAATGCCGCTAAATCCTGCGTCCAGGTTTTAGACAGTCCGCGGGGACGTCGCGGAGACTACGTCCAGGTTTTAGACAGTCTGTGGGGACGTCGCGGAGACTACGTCCAGGTTTAAGACAGTCTGCGGAGGACGTCGCGGAGACTACGTCCAGGTTTTAGACGGTCCGCGGGGACGTCGCGGAGACTACATCCAGGTTTTAGACGGTCTGCGGAGGACGTCGCGGAGACTACGTCCAAGTTTTAGACGGTCTGCGGAGGACGTCGCGGAGACTACGTCCAGGTTTTAGACGGTTTGCGGGGACGTCGCGGAGACTACGTCCAAGTTTTAGACAGTCCGAGGGGACGTCGCGGAGACTACATCCAGGTTTTAGACGGTCTGCGGAGGACGTCGCGGAGACTACGTCCAAGTTTTAGACGGTCTGCGGAGGACGTCGCGGAGACTACGTCCAGGTTTTAGACGGTCCGCGGGGACGTCGCGGAGACTACATCCAGGTTTTAGACGGTCTGCGGAGGACGTCGCGGAGACTACGTCCAAGTTTTAGACGGTCTGCGGAGGACGTCGCGGAGACTACGTCCAGGTTTTAGACGGTCCGCGGGGACGTCGCGGAGACTACGTCCAGGTTTTAGACGGTCTGTGGGGACATCACGGAGACTACGTCCAGGTTTTAGACGGTCTGCGGAGGACGTCGCGGAGACTACGTCCAGGTTTTAGACAGTCTGCGGGGACGTCGCGGAGACTACGTCCAGGTTTTAGACAGTCTGCCGGGACGTCTCAGAGACTACGTCCAGGTTTTAGACGGTCTGCGGAGGACGTCGTGGAGACTACGTCCAGGTTTTAGACGGTCCACGGGGACGTCACGGAGACTACATCTAGGTTTTAGACGGTCTGCGGAGGACGTCGCGGAGACTACGTCCAGGTTTTAGACGGTCTGCGGAGGACGACACGGAGACTACGTCCAGGTTTTAGACGGTTTGCGGAGGACGTCACGGAGACTACATCCAGGTTTTAGACGGTCTGCGGAGGACGTCGCGGAGACTACGTCCAGGTTTTAGACAGTTTGCGGGGACGTCACGGAGACTAAGTCCAGGTTTTAGACGGTCTGCGGAGGACGTCGCGGAGACTACGTCCAGGTTTTAGACAGTCCGAGGGGACGTCGCGGAGACTACGTCCAGGTTTTAGACAGTTTGCGGGGACGTCACGGAGACTACGTCCAGGTTTTAGACGGTCTGCGGAGGACGTCGCGGAGACTACGTCCAGGTTTTAGACGGTTTGCGGGGACGTCGCGGAGACTACGTCCAGGTTTTAGACAGTCTGCGGGGACGTCACGGAGACTACGTCCAGGTTTTAGACGGTTTGCGGGGACGTCACGGCGACTACGTCCAGGTTTTCGGGGATGTCACGGAGACTACGTCCAGGTTTTAGACAGTCTGCGGGGACGTCACGGAGACTACGTCCAGGTTTTAGACGGTTTGCGGGGACGTCACGGAGACTACGTCCAGGTTTTAGACGGTCTGCGGAGGACGTCGCGGAGACTACGTCCAGGTTTTAGACAGTCTGCGGGGACGTCACGGAGACCATGACCAGGTTTTAGACGGTCTGTGGGGTGACAGGTGACGTCAACATTACTGAGTCAGTTCAACTGTCGATGACTAAGTTTTTCTCACCCTAAATTCAGATGAATCAGACTAAAACTCTGATCTGACGCTCACATCAACACGTACGTGCTACACACAGGGCTGTCATCTCATGTCTAGATCATTAATCACACTGACAACCAGCAGCGCTGCATCAATAGTTTTTCAAGTCGATCTGATATGTGACATCGGGATCACACAAGCATCACTTCTCTATCATAATCCAGAGGGGTCACTCTCGCCCACAGAGAGGCTGCCGTCACACTCTGTCCTAAAAAAAAAACAGGTCGCCTAATCGCTGTTATGTCCAGATTGGAAGAAAATAAACACTGCAGCACGAGTGGAACAAGCTGGTCCCGGATGAGACATTAACTGAGGAGAAAGAGGAGGGGGGTGAATAGATATGTAAAGCTAATGGCAGGGTGTATCAGTCAGTGGAGTTTGAGTGGTGAGATGGGCGATAGGCGAGAGGACAGATAAGACTCTGGCCCCGGGCATCAACCGTCCCGTGGTGCAGGAAGCAGGGCTGCCTTAGATCAAGTCCCCACACAGGAAGTACAAAGAGAGTTTGTTGTTGTGGCATATTTTTATTTGGATTAAACCACAGAGTTTATCTTACCTGGTCTTCACAGGGCTGATCTCCCTGTAGTAGTTGTGCATGTTGTGATAGAAGAGGCCCACGATGGTGGTCTGAGCTGAGGAAAGAGAGAGACAACACGCAGCAGGTTGGACGTGGGCTGGGAATGTAATGCAGTGCTGCTAAAATGCTCACAAAGAAGGGAAGTTAATTAACGCTGCCGTGCCGCCGCACGCTGGCACCGGCAGCCTAATAGGAACGGCGGTATACTCACATGAGGGTGAAAGGGGAGAGGGGCCCGCAAGAAAAAATAAAAACCACGTAGATATCGGGAAAGCTTATGAAACCTCTACATGACTTCACCAGGAGAGCAGGAGGTCTGGTTGGTTCCCCCCTGCCTTAATCTGACCTATCATCCAGAGCTCGGTCCCATCTCAGCACTGCAAGATAAACAATGAAACTGGAGGAAACTCTTAATGGTCCTGTTCTTCCTTTCAAAGGCCCTCGACCCGGGCCTGGGCCCCGCTGACTGTGACAACAAAAGCTCGCTGATGTCAAACTAAATGTGCAGCAGGAGAGATTTTAACGCTCCAAGACGTCAATGAACGTCCCACAGGAGAGCTCACGGTGGCCGTTAGCACAAGATGGCAGCACCTAGATCACATTTGATTTTTGACCAAGCGGTAACCTCCGTGGCTGAAAAATGAAGCCAACACAAGAAGTGCCGAAAACAAAACTGTAGTTCCTCAAATGTCCACTTGAGGCTGGCTCCAGAAGTGAGTCAGTCTCCATAAGTCCCCATGTTAAAATGTCCAACTTCACAGCAGAAATATGTCACAGAGACTACGTCCAAGTTTTAGACAGTCTGTGGGTGACGTCACAGAGACTACGTCCAGGTTTTAGACAGTCTGTGGGGACGTCACAGAGACTACGTCCAAGTTTTAGACAGTCTGCGGGGACGTCACGGAGACTACGTCCAGGTTTTAGACAGTCTGCGGGGACGTCACAGAGACTACGTCCAGGTTTTAGACAGTCTGCGGGGACGTCACGGAGACTACGTCCAGGTTTTAGACAGTCTGCGGGGACGTCACGGAGACTACGTCCAGGTTTTAGACAGTCTGTGGGGACGTCACAGAGACTACGTCCAGGTTTTAGACAGTCTGCGGGGACATCACGGAGACTACGTCCAGGTTTTAGACAGTCTGTAGGTGACGTCACAGAGACTACGTCCAGGTTTTAGACAGTCTGCGGGGACATCACGGAGACTACGTCCAGGTTTTAGACAGTCTGTGGGTGACGTCACAGAGACTACGTCCAAGTTTTAGACAGTCTGTGGGGACGTCATAGAGACTACGTCCAAGTTTTAGACAGTCTGTGGGGGAGGTCACAGAGACTATGTCCAGGTTTTAGACAGTCTGCTGGGGACGTCACGGAGACTACGTCCAGGTTTTAGACAGTCTGTGGTGGCCCCGCTTACTGTGACAACAAAAGCTCGCTGATGTCAAACAAACGTTGCGGCGTATATGCTGCAGGAGAGATTTTAACGCTCCAAGACGAAATCTAATGTCCCACAGGAGAGCTCAAAGTATAATAAAGTATCCAAACACACCAACATGTAACATAATTAGGATATAAAACCTCCACTTGGAGCGTTTCATACAGCCAGGTATTCAGAGCTATGAGTTCATTTGGTCCTGGCTCTAATGCGTCAAACAATAACGTATATTCAAGGTCTGATAACAGTCCTTTAATGAATTATTAAAACAGTTTGTAAGGCAACATGATGCATGTAACAGCCAGGTGGAGCCAAGGGAATCTGACCTGAACACAAAGTCAAACAAATCGAGTTTTAATGCCTCGCTGTAATGACTGCTCCCCCCTCACTCCTCTATGTGAGTCCACTCTTATTTAACGACACAGGAAAGTGCTCAGTTCTTTCTAGTTTGAATAAAAGGGTAACTGCCAACATTAAAGTCATAGCTGGATTTCTACGGTGCACCATAAAGTCACACAAAAGCCCCTCATGGGCACTCCCGTCCTACACTGTACGCTATGTTAGCGGCCTTTAAATCTTAGCATAATAAATTACCGGGCCAATAACGAGAGCCTCCCAGCTGGACAATTTTCTCTTGGCTCGAATCAGAGCACGACTAATGTGAAGTGTTCACACTCAACCTGGAGAAGCTGCTACTTTGACGTATCATATTTGTAACTCACACAGCATGGTGAAAGCCTCTCCAGGCACGGAGATGTAGTTCTTGCCCAGCGTGGGGAAGCGGTAATGCGACAGGTTGTAGTTCTGTGGGAATTTCATCAGGGAGTAATCTGTGGAGGTGATAAAGACAGATAAAAAAAGAGGCAAGTGTTTCATCAGGGGTGGATAAAAGATGTGAAAGGACCCTCGGGAGGCAAACAAACAAAATATTGACCCGTGACAGGGAGTTATCTGACCCTCTGAATAAGAAAACGAATGATGTCAGCTCGACGCTCCGTGTTCTCTTTGCCCTAACAGTGTCAAACACAAACTACAAACAGTGAGTCACCATCATGGAGATCTGACAGCAAACTGACCTGCAACAAAAGATGTTCCACCCAGGGAGATGAGCGAGTTCGGGCTCGGGCTGGGCTCCAGGTTAGTCACCATATGTTCCATCACTCTGTCCACTGTCTCGATCAGGCCGCTGACCACAGGGGTGGACTGCTGCTCGACAATGACCCAACAGAAACATGTTCAGCTCACGGTCGGTGACCGCCATTGATTCGTGTCAACCTTCTGGATGGTGTCACGGTTAAATCTCAATTCGTGAATATAAAATAGGTCAAGTTAAAGGGCTGCACCACCGATTTCACCACACAAAATTCAACTTACAGGATGTATGTCATATTTTTAAAAGCAAACTCAAGTCCGATCACTTTAGTCCTGATTTAACTCGATCTATATGTATTTATTTGTCTATTTAATCTGTTTTTTAATCTCATTATTACTGCTATTATTTATTTAGTTAGTTGGTTCGTCTATTTATTTATATTTTGAACCTGCCTCCGGTGTTTCCTCACTGCAGAATGTTAAGATACTGTTTCCACAGTTGTCATGAACGGGGAAATTAGCTATAGGCAGCAAAAAAGCTGTGAAGTTGGACATTTTAACATGGGGACTTATGGAGACTGACTCACTTCTGGAGCCAGCCTCAATTGGATGTTTGAGGAACTGCAGTTTTTGGCATTTCCTGTGTCACAGTCACGGAGGTTGCCGCTTGGATAAAAACATGTTAATTAGCGAGCTTTCAGCTAATTTTGGCACATTTGGACGGAGCCAGGCTAGCTGTTTCCCCCTGTTTCCAGTCTTTATGCTAAGCTAATCAACTGCTGGCTGTAGCTTCATATTTAGCACACAGACAGGTGGTAAGGGGAAATTAGCTATAGAGACCAAAACTGTTTTTTGTACCAGGCTGTAAACATGTTTATTTCTGCTGTGAAGTTGGACATTTTAACATGGGGACTTATGGAGACTGACTCACTTCTGGAGCCAGCCTCAAGTGGACGAGAAGGGGAACTGCAGTTTTTGGGGCACCTGATATAGATCTTGTGCTAATGGCGTCATTTGGAGCCAGAGATCAGGTTTGGAGCCGCGATATCGAGGTCCCACCATTCACCTGATCAACACCACCGTGAACAGCGCTTCGTTTGCCCCATCTGCTAACATAGAGGGGGAGGGGCTTATGACCTATACTGCAACCAGCCACCGGGGGCGATCAAGATGTTTAAGCTTCACTAGCATTTCGCTATATCCCAATATTGTAATTTTTAGCCAGAATGGTGCTGTTAAAGTTTATTATTGTTGGATCCTCTGGCTTTATATGCAACCCGTAAAGTTTGTTTGTAAGAAAAGTGCTATACAGATTAAGTTTAATCGACTGATTGATGTACAAACACTTGTCTTATATCTTCCATGGAGGAGCTTTCCAAACTCTAAGAAAATAACCGTGATGATGCCATCAGGGTAATCTCGGTTTCGTCTTTTGAGACTAAAAATTTATAACAGAAAAATGAGTTTGAAAAACAGTGTTTTTTACCAGGCAGGAAGGAACAATGAAATGATATTATTCATTGAAATATGGCAAAAAAAAACCCCAAAAAAAGCAGGATCCAGTGTTTTTTGGACTCGTAGACACTAAAAGTCAGGATATCTGTCTCTTGTGAGTCCCTCAACTTTACGGGGTGCATATAAAGCCGGAGTATCCAACAATAATAAACTCTAAAATGAGACTGTAACTTCTGCTAAACAGCAGCCAGCCTGGCTAAAAAATGACAATATTGGGATATTGCTAAATGTCAAACTAGTTTTTAGCATTTAGCAATAATGCTAAACGATGTGACATGACTCAATTAAACAGAAATATGTATCTTTATGTATTAGCTAACATTAGCCACCATAGCAACTCGCCAAAAGTGAAGCCTAAGCATCTTGATTGCCCCTGGTGGCTGGTTGCAGTATTTTTCTGGCAACTTGGGGGCAGCAAAAACAAGCTGCAATCAACTTTTTGGTGGTTGTGATGAACTTGTTAGCAAACAGTTAGGGTTAGGGGTTATTTTACGCATTATCGTTCATTTAGAGACATGTTTGTGTCCACTTGATGCAGCAGCCTCTGTGGCTGGTAAATGAAACCTATGCGGAAGTGCCGAGGCTGGCTCCAGAAGTGAGTCAGTCTCCATAAGTCCCCATGTTAGCCAGCAGAAATAAACATGTTTACAGCCTGGTACAAAAAACAGTTTTGGTCTCTATAGCTAAGTTCCCTGTTCATGACAACTGTACTGAGGGTGAATTTTTATACAACTCACCTGTTCAGATTATATTAAGGCTTAAAGTTATGCAGAATTAAGAGCGTGGACGCTTTGATTGACAGGTGAGGTGCCTCAGCTCCACCTACGCTCCACGTCTGGTGGCAACCAGAGCGACCACACACACAACCGCTCTTCAGGTTTTAGACAGTCTAAGTGAGGCAGCATAAGCGACTGTGAGTTTTAAATTTATATGAAATCATATTTTTAATTTGTTTGTTAACATTAGTTACAAATATGTAGCATGTGTTCTATTATACACAAACATCTGAATTCAATTAGATCATTACAAAAAAACTGAAAACAAACTAACAGACAACATCGTTTGAGATATGAAGTCGTCCAAAAACTTGATGAAGAGTGAAATTTCTGATCAGAGAAGATAATCAAAAAGGGCCTTTACTGTATCTGCTCTCCAAGTTTTTTGCGCTCTCATACGTGAACATCTGTTTCAGCTTGTTCCTACAAAAACAAGCATAGCTTGATCAGAGCTGAAGCCACACACACAACTCGCTCTGAATGTCTTTCTTCTGGCAGCAGCAGCCGTGTGTGTGTGTGTGTGTGTGTGTTTGTATATAAAGAGCCTGGAGATTTGGCCAAGATGACAGCACAGGAAGCTGTAAATTTACACTCAAAGCATTGTGTCGTCGAGCACCTTATAGTCAGGCCGGCTGCATTTATACAATTTGCACCACAGTATTTGACTACATACTGTAATCCTTTGTGGGTGCACCGCCAGGCACTGTTATTACTGCTGGCACCGAAAAATATGCTAAAAAATCTCATACTCATGGATCTCTTAAGTGCCCAGGATTAAAGTATTCACCAAATTACATATGTTACATTATGTCATGTTCGAACATTGCACAACAACAGTGTGAACTCATTTACCTCTGGCAGGCCTGGAGAGGACAGCACTTCTTCCACACTTTTGAGAAAAGCCTGGGTGGAAAGAAGAAAAACGGACATCACGGGAACTGTTGCATCATATGCACATGGGTGGGCATTGTGTCTGCGTGTGAACTGGTTTAACACGTGTGTGTGTGTGTGTGTGTGTGTGTGTGTGTGCTCCAAGAAACCTGTGTGAGGTTGTTGGCAGTGTTGTGAGGAATGGTCCTATTGGGCAGCGCCTTCAGGAAACCCAACACTGGCATGGATTGCGGATCCCGGGAGTTTTGGACCTCCTCGCGCTGACCGATGACGACAGGAGGACTCACTTCGGTGGCTCTCTGAGGAGACAACACATCGAGCATCAGATGAAGGTTACTATTAGGAGTTCCAACACACACACAGGATGTTTAGCCTGACTTCGGGAAACACTCTTTTTTCAGTCTAGTACTCTACGGGGAGCTATTTTGTGCGGCGTGTTGAGCAGCTGTCTCCACTTTCTTCTATTTCTTTATCCGCCTTCGACCTCCAAAGCCCCCTTTTAATAAACAGGACCAGTCTGTTCACATGTGCAATCAATATCCCGCTTTTTCCCAGCTCCTCTGTCTTCAAACGGAAAGAGCTCATGCAGGCACCTGAATGCATTTCTAAATTACAGAAAACCTGTTTTTTGTTGACTTACGACTGTTGGTGTCGTCGACGTCACTTCTTTGGAGACTCTGGGTGTCGTGGAAGAAACCATGGCCTGACCTAGAAAGGACGATGCAGAGATACACATGTACAAGATGTTAAAACTTCTAGTTTGGTTGCTCTAATTTTTGTGTTATTAGCTCCTCTGACCCCCAGCTACGCTGCTGGATTTCATCAACATACAGCACAACAGTTTATGAGGCTGCACCATGCCAAGTCATGAAAGGAGACAGATTACAATCTCCACACAACCTGAGATAATCAACCGCATAATGCTCCGCCACGAGCTTCTGTTTAAGGCTGAAGATACATTTTATGTCTTTGCTGTCATTTAATAAAAACAGCATTAAGTAGCCACCAGAAAATGGCCATACATGGACATACATTAGAGGTATCAGTCTGCTCTTCATTGGTTCAATGCAACATTTTATATGCGCGCTCTGGAGAGGTGAAAAATATTTTTCTGTAACCATAACAGTCGGGCTCTTTGCGTCTGGTAATGGTCTGTGGAATATATTTCTTTTGGTAACGACTTCGGAGAAGAAATCAGTGCAGCGTGCACTTTATGCATCATATGCCGCGCGACCAGGTGAAGCTCAAGTGGTACACAGTCGTAATTTTCATATACGATTGCCGTGCACGCTGTGGAAACGACAAATCAGGATGTTTCATACGCAGGAAAAAGACTTCATAAATATGTTTTTGTCCATTTATGGCGGTCTTCTCACTCAAAGGAGCCAAACAACAAGTGCTAGCGTGTTATAACCTGTCGCGTTAAATCAAAATGATCTGCCCCCTGAAACCCAACATGCCTCTGCACTCTTATAAATACTTATAAGGCAGAACTATGTGAGCTTTGACACTTATATGGTGGAAGGTCATGACAATGTTTTGTGAAGAGCCGTTTGACAGGGAGTTTAATATCTTGTTGTTATTCATGAATGCTGTGGGTGGAATGCAGAGGCGGAAATTGCTTTTTAACCCCTGTTTCCCCCCTCGGAGTCAAGAGGGAGGAATAATTATTATAAATATGCAGGAAATACTTTCCAACAGAGCGTGATGTTCCTACCTATGGCTGCGTTGTAGTACAGCCGGATGTCTTGAGGTGAAAGAGCCCTCTCCCAGATGACGAACTCATCAAAGGCGCCCGTGACGTAATGACCGTACGCCCTGCCGGTGCCAGTTCCGATGACGAGGTCCGGGTAGGGGTCGCCGTAGTGCTCTGTGACGTTGCTGCCAGAAATGTCACCGGCAGTGAACGTCCCGTTGATGTAGACCTTCAGACCGTTCTTTTTAGTCCAGGAGAAGAGGATGTGCGTCCAGTAAGGCCCTGAAAGAGGAATGATGTAACATATTTACATCATCTACAATCAACCTCTCAAGTTTGAAGGCTCAAGTGCCAAAAAAAGCTGCAGTTCCTCAATCGTCCACTTGAGGCTGGCTCCAGAAGTGAGTCAGTCTCCATAAGTCCCCATGTTAAAATGTCCAACTTCACAGCAGCCTCTTTGCCCATTTTTTTGCATGCAGGACTGCCAATATGACAACAACCAGAGCCACCACACTGAGCTTCACAACAGCTCTTATGGGTGACGTCACGGATACGATCCGTATTTTATTCTGTCTATGGTCTCTGCCTGTTTGTTGCAGGACGTGATCTCTCACCTGGCTAATCACTACCACACCTGCATCCCTTCAACCAATCGACATCCACAGGATAAAAGACCCGATCAATCTTCCATTGATCACCAAGCTGCCTCAGATTTTTGCCTGTCACGTCCACCCCAGTCTCGCCGTCCTCTTTGCTTCTTGGGTTTTGCCACCACCAGCTCTGCACCTCTCTGGACCAACCACCGTGAAAGAACCTGCTAAATCCACCTCTCTGATGTCTAAAGAACTGGCTTGGGTTTGCCTTTCGGGTCCTAAAACGTTCATTATGACAGCACCTCGTTACTTACCATTAATTAGTAATCTGCAGATTAATCGACGATAAATCATGAAAAACTCCAATAACAATAACAATGCTAACGTGCTAACGTTACTTTGAGTGGGTTAAATCTGGTGCAACTGGACCTCCGGCTCCGGGGTGGACAACGTAGTCCACACAGCTCAGCTCAGGTGACTTAAATGACTCGGACAAGAGTTGTCACAACAACAACAACAACAAGCATTAATGAACCAACTAATGAACCAAGTAGAAACAATGACCCCACCCAGGTTAAATTCCTGGATTTCCCCACCAGGCAGTCTGAACTGAAGCCTCTTGGATGAGAGGTGAAACATCTTCATGGATCTACAGTTAAGTCCAGTTGCCCCAGACTTAACACTCGAAGAAAGACGACTGAGAACCTTCACAGACTTCGTGCTAACATAACAATTGTTAACCACAAAGTACTGAGGCTCAGGGGATGTCATTAGTTTTGCAAGTACTGGACTCTTTTTTTACTTTTTGACCTGATGAAAAGTTAATGAAGTTGTTATCATTTATTGGACTTAGCTTAGTTGAAAAAGGTTTAAAACGATTAATCGCTAATCAAAATACTTGCTGATTTTCTGATAATCTAATGAGTAAATCAACTTTATGTCATACATAAATCCAAGGCCAGAGTCTGTTCTGGTGCTGAAGGCTCTTTTCGGTCAATTTTACAAAACCATGAACTTACTTCCCCTCGTTCCTCCTGAAAAAACTGACAGTAAGGGGAGTCCCAGAAGACAATAACTGTCTGAAAACTCTTTTGCCAGCAGAGAAAAACAACCAAAACATCATGTCATTTGTGGTTAGAATATAAACCACATGTTCTGAAACCCAACAAACATTTTAAACTCTCCCTCTTAAACTTCTTTACACTGTAAAAAAATGTCTATGGTGAGAAACTGCCAAACTATGACAGTAAAAGACCGTAAAATATGCCATGAAGTATGACTGTGTTTTCCTTTCCACAGTAAAACAGTCATATTTCAAAACCTTTATTTATACGGCATTTTATACAAAACAAAAGTAGTATTTTAAATTAGAGACCGTTAATTATACAGTAAAACACCGTGGCATATTTTACAGTCTTTTACTGTTATGGCAGTTTGGCAGTTTTTCACCTTAAAATCTACAGACATTTTAAAATATGGAATAAAACGCCAACCTTATACGTAAAATCACTAACATACATTTACCGTAATATAAAAAAAGTTATACCGTAATTATTACAGTAAAATTCTGTCAACCACAGCTGCTGTTTTTTATTTTACCGTTTTTTTTTTTTAACGGTATAAGAGTCATATTTCAAAACCTTTACGTATACGGCATTTTAAGGCATTTTATACAGAATGAAGCAGTATTTTATATTAGAGACTGTTAATTATACAGTAAAACACTGTAATATTTAATGGCATATTTTATGGCCTTTTACTGTTATGGCAGTTTGGCACCACAAAATCTACAGACATTTTAAAATATGGAATAAAACGCCAAGTACTAACATCCTTTTACTGTAATATTAGACAAAGTTGTACCGTATTTATTACGGTAAAATTCTGGCAACCACAGCTGCTGTTTTTTTTTACCGTAAAACCAACAGTTTTTTTTCACAGTCATATTTTATGGAAAATCCTTTATTTATACAACCTTTTCAGGGAATTTATACAGAATAAAGTAGTATTTTATATTAGAGACTGTTAATTATACAGTAAAACACCGTAATATTTTTTTACTGTCATGGTTTGGCAGTTTTTTACCGTAAAATCTACAAACATTTTAAAATATGGAACAAAATGGCAAGTACTAACATCCTTTTACCGTAATATTAGAAAAAGGTTGTACCGTATTTATTATAGTTCAATTCTGGCAACCACAGGTGCTGTTTTTTACCATAAAACCAGCTGCTTCTTTTCTTTCTTTTTTTTTACAGTGTATGTTTAACGTTACATTCCTTGCCTTCGCTTACAGTTAGTCACAGAGCACCTCAAAGTGTAATCTACCACCCTCAGAGCTTTTCATCGCGCCGTCCTGAAACCCCGACATGTCACACTGCATCAGAACCAGATGACGTTTGATCCTCTGTAACTGTACACTCGAATCAAAATTGAGTTATGACGCCCCGTGAACACAAACTTTGAGTAATTGCAGCGAAAACAAAGATGACAGAATCCATTTAGAGAACAAAACACTGATCTGTAAAAGCTTCACAAAACGTTAAACCTCAGATGTTTTTCTTTCTCTTCATTGTGTCAAAACAGCTCAGAGAATCGTTTCATCTCATTTAAAAGCACGCTCTGACCTTTATTATGTTTCAGATTTCATCTCACTGGACCTTCACTAATCACCTCAAACATTGCTGCATTTAAGAGGGGAAGTGACCACATCTCATTACACGTCCATAATAATTGTATGTTTTGTGATACAGCTAAAAGATTTATGAAAAATCAACTCCCTGTGGCTACATCTGGGTTCAGTTAAACCAAACCATGAATGCAATTATATAACTAACAATTTATGGTTGAAAACAAAAAATTATATTTATATATATATTTCCAAAACCAAAATACATTCCTCATGAGAGCTTGGGAAATTCATTCATTCACAATACCTGGAACTGGGATGTTGACCTTCCATCTGCAGTTGTTGCCTCGAGTGTAAAACTCCACATACCCGCCGTAAGTGTTGGTGTAGACGGAGAAGCCGTTGGAGATAACTTTCCCTCCGGAGGCCACGGCAAAACGAGACTCTGCCTCGTGGTTTTTCCAAAAGAAGGAGAAGGTAATCCCTGAAGGATGGCAAAAAAAAATCAGGCGTCAGTACAAGAAAATCTGCCAGATTATAATATGAACATACAGTGCGCTCACCCTCAGGACCACACAACGTAGGGTCACTGATGCAAGAGTTCTGGTAGTTTCCAAAGTGGAGAAAGGTGCCGCCGTTATCTCCGTTCAGAAAGATGCCCTTGTTGACCATCCCTTCAACAATATCTGCAGCGGAGGAACAAATCAAAGGCGTCACTTCGCTTGAAAATTATGAGCGCTGTCTGCAAGCCGGGAGGTCTCCTACTTAAGAGCCAAATATTCCAAATGTTCAGTTCTCTGGTCATCCTCAAATCAAATTATCCAAAAGTCCCCGAACAGTCAACAAATCATAAATCGTTCTGAGCTGATGAACATGAGAGTTTTACGGCTTTCTTGGTGTCTCATAAAAGAACATTCACAGGCCTTAAGCGGCTCAGATAATTGATATTTTATGATCATTAAAAAAGGCAAGAGTTCCTCATCTTGGACTCGAACGTGGAGAAAAGTGTGACTCAACCGTGTGCAGATAAAGAACGAGGATAACCGGACAGCGGCTGGGTGATGCACGAATGAATTTCAGTGAGTGGAAAAGAAGGAATGGATTCTCACCTACTGTTGCAGAAATGTTAGTGTAGGCAGAGTCATTGGTATACACATAGGAAGAGTTATGGGAGGAAGGGAGCACAGTGTGGTTGTGGATTCTGAGTGCTGGACAAAGAGAGAAAAACAGTGATTCACACCTATAGAGACAGACAAAGAGGAGACACAGTGAAGGGACAAGACAATGGGAGGGACGTGGTGTGCAGGTATGAGACGGAGTGATGCTGAGCTGAGCGCACTCGAGGAGGTTCACACATCATACTCGAGTCTATACCCGATCCCTCTACAACTTTATCCAAAAAACTGAATGCATGATGGAGAAGTAACTCCCTCTCTGCCTCCACCTCCACCTCCAGATTATAAGATACTTATTGCAGCATTTAAATCACACTTCACATTTTCTCTGAACACAGCAGCACGTTTAAAAAAAGCATGATGATGGCTGTGGCTGGAAGGTGGGTGAGATCATGCAGAGAGCAATCAGACAAAAGGACAACTTTGTTGCATGTGTTGCATTCCCACGAGCGTGATGCATCGGTTTGTTTCAGTGTGTGTGTGTGTGTGTGTACATACTTATGTTGCTTCCGTTAACATAACCTGGTCTGTTTCCAATCTGGTCCCACAGTTCGTGGATCCCCTCCACGGCATCGAGAGGCCAGTAATGTGAGGCCGTGGCCAACACCTGCAGGCCTGGACGGGAGAGTTCACGGGTAAACAAGCATCTCCTCAATCAAGCTCAGTCCCACCAACCAATATTTATTTTCACGGATCTCCATTTTGGATTTTGGGAGGATTCAAATATTGATAATAATGAAGTAACAAATAAATAGCATCATCTACTTTGGATCTAAAGCTTAAAACACTCTGGAAAAAAAGACTCATCACTACCTGGATGCTTCGCCTGATGTATCACTTGAGCATAAACCTGCAAAGAAATCAAATGTGTTCATAAAAGCTGCTGCACAACACATGATCACACAGTCAGAGTGAGTTTGAGGAGCTTACCTTAAAACAGGAGACAAAAGCTGTGAAAAGGTGAATCCACAAAGAAAACTCCATAACTTTTTTAGAAAATGTACCATGTGAAGTCTTTTCTCAAATTAAATCCCCAAATCAAGATGAATCCAGGAGGTCATTATTCCAAGATTTGAACACTTCTCATCAGTCCATGTGTCCAAACTCAGAGATACAGATGAATTATAATAAAAATACTAGAGCCAAAAAAACAGGGATTAATTCAGAGTTGTGGCATGAGGCTGAAAAACTTGATAGAAATCTGAAGTTCCACTCAGAAAACTGTAATCCGTGATCTCTCATTCCCACATTGAAGCAAGCAGTCCTCTGAGTTTCTGTGCCTGCATCTGGAAACTGCAAGAAAAAAAAAGCTCCGTGGAGGAGAAGGAGAAGGAGGCGTACACTGACTTTGTTGGACTGAACGTGGGAATTGCAAAACGTGATGTCATTTTTGGATCTTCCTGAGGAGGGGCGTTATGGAGCTGTGCGTAAATGGCATTATTTGTGCGTAATTGGAGCTGAGTGAGATCAGGATCAGCACTGTACAGTCCAAACACTGTTTAGATCAAATAAAAAATACGTGTTGAACGTGGTGTCATGACTAGTGTGGGGATATATAAGGGTTAAATTACAGGACAACACCCCGGACTCTCCGGGAACAACATAAAGATGCTGCAGATACAGAAATCATCGCACATTTACAACATCTAAATCACTGATTATAACTTTATACGAGTGATCTGCTGATTTGATTAATTACATGTCAATAAATCAAACATTAATAAATAAAATAACTTCTCACCTCACACTGTAACTCTGCAGAAACACCCAAAAAATCAGAAAGAATTGAGATGAGCGAGTGAGATTTTTGGCGCTACTTTTTGTGATAGTTTGGAGGATCCCCACAGGTGGGGGAGACACATTCTGCCAAGGGCAACTTGCACACACATATCCAGGTAAACAGCGCCACCGTGTGGCCACATGTACACCAGTTTACAGCCTTCCTCTCACCTATTATTGATTTATAAAGCTTCTCCTGTGACTGCCTGACGGTGCGTTTGCTGTCAAACTAAAATTCATCTGATAAAATCGCAGATTTTGTGTTCAATGGTTGTTTTTTCCCTCCTTTTCTACTAATATTTATTAATTTGTATGTCATGATGATCAAATTTAATGGAGGGTGGACTACTTTCTCCCCCCCTGAGGCGGAGAGAGATACACACAGAGAGGGAGAGGGGGGGAGAAAAGGCGTATCCCGGGCAAAGAGACACTGTGGGTCTGTGTCGGTGCGCTTGGAGAACAGAGCAGCAACAAAAAAAAAAACACCTCAGACTTTTATTTTTTTAGAGCTTTTATTTTTTTAAGTTTGGATCAAACTTTTAAACCTGAAACCCTCCTCCTCCTCCTCCTCCTCTCTTCCTCTTCCCACCGCCTCGCTGTGGATGTAGGCCGGGTGTGTTCCTCAGCGCGCAGTCCGCCGTGGAGGTGGCGCAGACACATGGAGGCGCACAGGATGAGCTGGGTGTTTTATTATTAGAGTTATATCAGGACGGGAGACGAGCTGAGCTGGTGTGATGAAGGATCGACTGGCTGAGCTGAGTGCTGTGAGGCTCTCTCCTCTTTGATTCTTTTGGTTGTTTGACACCTCCACAGGTAAACCGTGCCACTCACGTAACACTTCTTTTCTCGTGCGTACACAGAGCAGGACACAAGCAGAGGAGGATGTTGCAGTCGCAGTGGACAGAGATGGCTTCATGGAGGGCTTTTTCAGGAGGGTGGGTGTCCACCGCAGCTCACACAGAGAGAGTTTGGACATGGTTGAAGATGCTGATGGTGTGTTATTGGCTGGTTTTTAGGTGGAGGACGTCCGAGGACTCATTGACAAGATCTACCACCAGGTTGAAGAGGTGAAGAAGATCCACAGCATGATCCTGTCTGCTCCCCACCCAGATGACAGTAAGTAAAGAGATGTGATGTTTGTGCACTCAGTATGTTGGTTAGTTTGACTTTTGAGGCATGCATATGTCACTTCCTGTGCTGAGTTTTCCTGACAGGAAACCTGCGAAGGAAACAGCTCCAGAAAACTCACAACCTCATTGTTATCCGGGCTCTGACTCTGACTTGGCTCCAGTGTGAATTCAAAGTAACGATTTAAAGATGTACAGAGTGTGAGCCGAGGCCCGAGGACCTGAAAAGAGAGCCAGCCTCACAGCTCCGATGGCATCATCAGCGATTGTGTTTTAATGTGTCAGTGTTTTAAGATCCATGACGTGGAGATGGTCACCAGGGAGAGAGACAAAGGGCTTTGTGTGACCTCAGGGTTGTTGCCAAGTTACAAGATGAAATCAGAGTAAATCCAATATTTGCAGGAAAGAGAGAGTGTGATTAGCTGGATTTGTATTTTTCCTCAGTGTGTTTCTTTGTGTTTGTGTGAAGGAACAAAAGATCAACTCAACGCACTGACCAGCGATATCAAAGGCAACGCCAACGTGGTGCGGACTAAACTAAAATGTGAGCTTGACCGTCACACTCAGATATTTACTGACCACGTCAGACACAAGCTGATGTTGTATCACAACTCTTTGTCTCTCTCTCTGTCTCTCTCTCTCTCTGTCTGAAAAGCCATGGAGCACAGCATGCCCAAAGATGATGCCGCTAACAGATCCTCTGTTGACTTCAGGATCCAGAAAACACAGGTCAGGAAACTTCTTCACAAACATCAGGAGGGACGCAGGAGTCGTGTTTTTGTAGAGATGTATCCAGGAGCTTTGATTTATTTTGAAAAGCTTTGGATAGGAGCACTTCCTGGACTCAATTTCAATTTGTTTAGACACAAAAATCACAATTAAAATGCTTTTTCTGTCACAGTTAGACCTAAAAACAATCATCAAACCTCTTTCAGGCAGTCAAAAGACTATTTACCGTTCGTAGGCTGGCATTTCTCTCTCTTTGTACAGAAATACCCCATAAAATGTACTTCTAAAGTCACGTCCTTGTGTTTTCATGCTTGTCCTCAGCACACGGTGCTGTCCAGGAAGTTTGTGGAGGTCATGACACAGTACAACGAGACTCAAGTGTCCTTTCGGGAGAGGAGCAAAGGACGGATCCAGAGACAGCTGGAGATAAGTAAGTGACAAAATAAGAAGAAAATGATGATTATTAATGTAAACTGCAAACGTGAAATACTCCCGTCGGTCTGACGTCCAAGATGTGGAGATAAAAGAGAGACGAATGAAAGCCTGAAGCGGTGTTAGGACAGGATCCAGGAAACAGACCACACCGGTTTCCTCTCTGCTTCTATGGACACCAAGTGTCGATAAACAGACAGCAGCAGCAGCAGCAGCAGGACACGAGTTATTCATGTTTCTGTCTCACTGCTGATCACATCTAAAGACGAGGCGATTAAACAGCAGCTATTATGGGTCACTTTTAAAGAAGATTCTCTGATTTCAGCATCTAAAATCTGAATATTTGCTGCTTTCTTTCATCTTCTGTGACAGTAAACTGAATATTTTATTTTTAAGACATTTAAGGACGTCACTTGAGCAACATTTTTCACCTTTTTCTGACATTTTATGGCTCGATTAATCGAGAAAATGATGGCCAGATTAAAAAAAGATAGATTTTAGTGATCTCACACTGGGGAAATTAACTTGTTACAACAGCTCATGATACACAAGGTGGTAGAAACAGACACTATACACACCTTTTATAATCATTAAACCCTAAATAGTATATCAACAGGTTGTGTAGCGCCTAATAAACTAATTAACCAACCAGAATCAAGAGAAATGTGTAGTATATATGTGATGTAAGCTATTGTTTGTCTTTGCTCGATATTTTCCACCATTTTTTCAGAGCTCCATCATCTCATATGTTTGGCCTTACGGCGACAAACAGATGCGAGAGAAGGCGTGGTGCATCAGGTGCATTGTATCATGCACATATGAGTAACACGAGACAATAGCGAAAGGTAGAAAATAGGACTGTCTTCCCACAGTCCCTGCGGCCGGCATTAATGAGAGGCTCCAGTTCTCCACGCTGCAGACGACGGAAGAGCCTGATACTGGAGACGGGTCGCTGTGTTTGCGTCGCCCTGGAAACGGGCAGAGAGCTCGGCAGGCCCGTGTAACAGTAGTTCACCTGTGTTTGACACGGACACATGAACGGCTCATCATCGTGGGTGCACGCACGCCCGTTAATTCACCATCATTCAGAAGTGAAACTGTTTTTCCTCGGTGTGTTGTGGTGGAGGGGTGTGTGTTTTCGCTGTGTTTGGCTCCGTCTCTCTCTGGGGGAATTGCAAAAGGTGTGTGACATCCAGTAAGCACCTGCCCAGAGAGCTGTCTCTCCAGGGAGGGTGTTGTACAACAGGAGGCACGGCCTCAAGAAAAGAAAGCTTTCTGTTTATAGAGTTTCAGCAGCAGTTTTTTTCCTCTATGAGGGTTCCTTTGTTCCTCTTTCTAATCTTAGACCTTTATCCATGAATAAACCGAGAACCAGAGCAGGAAAAAGACGACAGTTAAACATGAAATGGTGCTAACTAACGTAAGCTAACAGCAGCTACAGTTCGCAGCAGTGTACATCACTGTGCTCTGGCGTCTTGATCGGTCACTCACTTTTTTTTACCTTCTTAGCTTCCTCCGTCAGCGTCCTCTTCGCTCTCTTCTCCTCTGCCAATATGTCCATAGAGGCTGCTGAGCCTGGTTACATTGCCTGCTCGCCCAGCTCCAGTTCTGGCACAACACTGGCTCCACATTGGCATTCTGGATAATCACTGCATGCTCTTTACTATTTCAGCTGGAAGAGCGATGACCAATGAAGAACTGGAGGACATGTTAGAAAGTGGAAATCCATCAATCTTCACCTCTGATGTAAGTTTTCTCACTCGTTACTGCCAACTAGTGGTGGAGGAGGTGTAGTGCGCTGTTTGGTGTTTTATTTAAACGTGTTTCTCTCCATCTTCCTCCCTCAGATCATCTCTGATTCGCAGATCACACGTCAGGCCCTGAACGAGATCGAGTCACGACACCAGGACATCATGCGCCTGGAGTCGAGCATCAGGGAGCTCCATGCGATGTTCATGGACATGGCGATGCTGGTAGAAACTCAGGTAAGGGCTTAAATCTTGTAGTATCTGCTTTGTGATGCACAACATCGCACAAGTGTAGCAGTATGAAGCTTACGTGCACATTAGTCTCCTAAACAACTCATTTTAAGAAACCTGGATGTACTACCAGGAGTACTTTGATGGAAAGCAGGATACTGTGTCATGTAAACACCTCTTCACCTGGATATTGTTATGATCATGTTCCCTGTCAACTTCATATCTACACTAATGCACACTCTAATGTGTTTCTTTACCAATGCTACCAAGACAAACCCAATATTAGATGCAGTAAATATCATCCTGTTTCTCTCGTTTACAGGGGGAAATGGTTAACAACATTGAGAAGAACGTCTCCAACGCAGCCGAATACATTTGCAGTGCAAAGGAAGAGACCAAAAAAGCTGTGAGATACCAGAAAAAATCCAGGAGGGTACGTGTTCCTTTCTAATCATGTCAGTTATACAAGATCAGTTCAGTATTTGTTCTGATTACATAGCGAGTCGACAACTTTGCTAACAGCCAAACATCAACAAGGTCACCAACAGCAGACATAGCAGCCAGCTAATATTACTGACTAGTCCAACAGCAGTCAGCCCAGCTCGGCGTCTGTCTTTCAGCCTTTTATTTCACCAAGCTCTCACCAACCACTAAAAGTCAGTCCCAGATTCACTCTTGCCTCTCTCGCCACGTCCTCTTCTATCTTTTTGCCTCTGCCATTATGTCCATAGAGGCTGCTGAGCCCGGTTACATTGCCTGCTTGCTCAGCTCCTGTTCTGGCACGACACCAGCCGTCAACATTCCCCTGTAAACCTCCTCTTCTTCTTCCCGGTGGTCCAAAACGCCTGTGGTACAAACACTAACACTCCCCCTGGTGCTCTGAGCTCACAGCCCGGCTACCAAACTGAGCTAATAGCAGCTACAGTTGGCAGCAGTTTACTTCACTATCAGGAAACTCTGTAAATCACAGAGAGTTGAGACCAGAGGGAAAACCAGAAAGCATTTTCTCCATAAAATATGATCCAGTTTCACCAAAATCAGTGAAATAGTTGGTGGTGTGTGACTTAGTGCCGTAAAGCGTTACGTACTTCTCCCGACCCGGAGCCCAAAGTTACATAGTGTGAGAACAGACGTACGAATGAACCTGATTACAGGTCAGTGTAGATCAACAGGAGGTAACAGACGTCAGTTTATGGTACAAAATGTTGCTTTAAATCTACTGTAACATCTTCTTCTTCTTCATTTGGCAGAAATACATTATCCTTGCCTTTGCTCTGTTGATCCTGCTTGCTGTCATTGCACTAATTGTTGGCCTGTCTGTTGGACTAACCAAACCGCCTGTATGAGATCTACCCTGATTACTTCTGTGAGGTAACACTTTCATCAACTTCCATCATTAAACATTCATCCGCCCATTCATCCATCCATTCATTCATGCAGCCATTGGATGATTTAAATGATTTGTAATGACTCTTTCCTCTCCTTCTTTGACAGAAACTTCTCTGCATTGCCATGTGTGTGGCTGCAGTTTCCCTCCTTTTACTCATCATAATAGTCGGAGTCTTTGAGTGATGGGTTTCGTGGACGTCAGCTGTAGTCAGCTCCTGTAGTGGTGAAACTCACTCAGAACAGCTTCATAATAAGTCATTCACTATCCAGCAGCATTACGGAGAGGATCTGTCGCCTACAGTGAACATAAACTGTGTGATCCACTTTGCACCAGTAACGTCCGACCTCATGATAACTGAACTGTACAGCTAGAATACGTTGTGATGTAATGAACACTGACAGCACATCAGATTGTTGGTGTATGTTCTGTGTTGCTGCCATTTTTTCATGTTGGTTTAATGACTTTAAAGGAATGCTAAGACATTTTGGGAAATTAGCTTATTAGCCTTCCTGCCGAGCCTTAGATGAGAAGGTTGACACCACTCTTATGTCTATACGGTGAATATGAAGCTATCACCAGCAGCCAGATAGCTTAGCTTAGCATAAGGACTGGAAACAAAGGGAAACAGCTAGCCTGGCTCTGTCCAGAAGTAACAAAAATGACACGTTAAAATTAACAGGGGTTGGACTATTTCATGGCAGTGACTTCCTGGAGTCTTGTTGTCATTGTGAGGTTGCAGGGCAACTAATGGAGGCTCCAGGAAGTCACCGCTCCTGGCAAAAAAAAAAACCCTCATACAACACAGTGTCATTTTTACATGTATGTTTGTGTACAGATTAAACAACAAGATATAATGCGGCTGATGTTGTTACCTCTGGATAGACACAAGGCTAGCTGTTTCCCTTTGTTTCCAGTCTTTGTGCTAAGCTAAACTATCACCACCAGCTGGATAAGCTTAGCTTAGCATCTGTCTGCCTCAAAAATGAGGCACAATGACTTCCTGGTGTCTTGTTGTCATTGTAAGGTTGCTAGGCAACTAATGGAAGCTCCAGGAAGCCTCTGGACAGACACAGGCTATCCGTTTCCCTTTGTTTACAGTCATTGTGCTAAGCTAAGCTAACTCACTGCTGCTTGATAAGCTTAGCTTAGCACAAAGACTGGAAACAAAGGGAAACAGCTAGCCTGGCTCCGTCCAAAAGTAACAGAAATGAGGCTTGTTGTCATTGTAAGGTTGCTAGGCAACTAATGGAGCCTCTGGACAGACACAGGCTAGCCGTTTCCCTTTGTTTACAGTCATTGTGCTAAGCTAAGCTAATCGGACACTGACTGCAGCTTCGTATTTAGTGTAAAGGTACGACAGTGGTATCAGTCTTCTCTTCGAACTCTTGCGAGGAAAGTGAAAAAGTGTTTTTCCCCAAAATGTCGAACTATTGCTTTAATATTCAAAATATATTGTGACTGATTGTAATTCTCTTTATAAATTTGATTGTATAATTCATGTTTACATGTTCATGTTCCGTCTGTTCTTGTCCTTTTGTATATTTACTGTAATTCATGTGAATTGAATGTAAAACTTCTACGCCTCAGGAGTCCTTTAGAAATAGAAAAGAACTGTAAGCATGCCTAGTTAACAGAAATATTTTCAGATCAATCGCTTCATTTAATTAATTTGAAATCTTATAAAAGTGCCTTCTTGAGATTGAATATAATATAAATCTGTAACTTATTGAACTGTATTTATCATGATCACAGTGTGTGTGATGACTGAAATATTTGTTGTGAAAAAAGTCACGTAGGACTCTTGGATGAAATTATTTCAGGAGCACACATTTTCATTTTGATATTGATGATTGATGATTTTTATTTGTAAGTTATATCTTGTATTTTATATTGAAACAGGATCATTAAGTCATGTAATTAAAAAAAATAAAGAGTAAAAAGTCTTTGCAGAATGTTTTGTTTGTGTATTTGCTGTCATATCGATGGTGATAATGTTGAATTCAGGTTATTTTCTCTGTTGTTGTCGCACAAACATTCTGAGGTTCGGTTTGTTTACATGAAACAGAAAGAAGAAGACGGTGCCGTTTACTTCAGGACTCATGAGCACTTCACACAAAGCGCTTGACTTCCATGTTATCAATCAAACAAGATGAGCGAAGAAAGTGGAAGAAGCAAATTCAGAGGTGCACTTAGGGAAAAGTTACTAACTGCGCCGACTGAAACATGTATGTCAGATGTGTTCAGAAAATAACATGACCTATTTTGAAGCCACTCTGGGCGAGCTGAATTAATCTATCTTTCTCTTGGTCCCAGTGTACATACAATAAGTCATTAACGTCAGTGAAACAACGCGCTGTGTGGAATATTATCGTCACTTTGTGGCTGCGGCCTCACTGCAGTCATTCTTTGACTAAACTAAATTTATAATCTCTGGTAATTAATTAACTCCAGATAAATTACTTTGCCCAAGGTGCTGATCATTAGACCAAAGGCACACTTTATTAAATACTATAATAGTTGGAAAGTCAGTTTTTATGTTTGTTATTTTGGTTTAAATTTTTATGCAACTGTTCTTAATTTGTGCTTTTTACCTTATAGGTTTTAATTTACGTTTTAAAAATTTGTTTTATTGTTGTAGTTTTATGCTTTTTATTTTTGTTTTAATTTTTAGTATTTATGCTTAAAAACTGTTCGGTGCTGTCTATTTCTGTCTTTTTTCTGCTCTGTGAAGCACTTTGGGCTGAATCTCTGCATGAAAGGTGCCATATAAATAAATAAAGTTGAGTTGAGTTGAGTTTTATTCAAACATTTTCTTTTGAATTTGCATTAAAAGTAATTGAACAATGGTAAAATCTACATTTTGTGTATGCAAACCTTCTTTAAGGGTCAAAACAAACGAACAGAAAAGATTGACCTCCCCGTCGGGGAATCGAACCCCGGTCTTCCGCGTGACAGGCGGAGATACTGTCCACTATACTAACGAGGAAAGCTGTAAGTACACGTGACCAAATCCAACCAATCAATGTGCTGTCTGTGTTCGCTCACTAATATTTCAGTTTTAAATTAATCGTCACCTTTTAATTTGTATTTTTGTAGATAATAAATAAATAAATATATTAATTACGCAATATTCTGTCGTTGCTTTGGTTCAGCGTCAAGTGGCCGTTCAAGGAACTATTTTATATTATTATATATAAACTATGTAATTAATAATATTTATAATTTATTATATAGTCGTTGTAATTGTGGAATATTAATTTTACTAACCGTTTTTAACCGTCTTCACGGAAAAAAAGCCCCCATAATGCATTGAAGTGATGGGAAGTTCGGTTCTTTTTAGGGAGTCGGATCATTTGACTCACCAAGAAGAGTCGGCTCTTCATGTTACCACTTATACCTTTAATAATTCAGCCAAATTTAGCTTTGATTTGACTTATGGCTTCTATGTGTACACATATATCACGTATATATTCAATACATCCTTTGTACTGAAGTATTCAAAAGTAAAAATTACCTAATTAATCTAAGCTCTCTTAGAACCGGCTCGTTCACGAACGACACATCACCAGAATTAACCAAAATGGCGGCATTTCCGACATGGTTGTGTTTGTGAACTTTCGTACTTTGTTTTTTGGTGCAGACACGTTCAGTTTATCAAATTATTATTTAAGTTTATAAACTGCCGTAGTTTCGGTGTCACTGCTCGTCTGTGCAGGTTGTTACGGTGCCACGTGCTGTCCGTTAACGGATTTACCTCGCGCCGGATAAACCCCCCCTCTGCGGCGGCTAACGGGGACGGGAAACAGCGGCGGTGACAGCGACAGACGGGCGGAGATAAACGTTTAAAACTCGGCTCGGACATGAAGGACGGGTTGTCTCTGGTCCAGAGGCTCAGCGCACACCCGGACTCTCGGTGCTGGTTCGTCAGCTGGAGCCCGTCCGGGACGCTGCTGGCCTCATGCGGCGGAGACAAGGCCATCCGGATATGGGGACGAGAAGGTGAGCCGTCAACAAGACGAACGCAAAGCGACATTTATACGTTAAATAACGTTATAATATCATAATTAAACAGTCCTCACTGCTTATTACAGCTCATAGAAAGTAACTGCACCAGTTTTAAAGAGTTAAACCTCTCCTGACTGATCATAAAGTCACTTTTACTCAATCAAAACAAACAAAAACACTTTAAATCACACTCAGTAATCTTCACCTTTATTTCTTATTTGTACTATCTCCTATGTGAGAAGTTAAAATGTGATTATGGGTTCAAATAAAACAGAAATGAATGACTTTTGTACAGGATAGGTGTAGCTGATATGGACAAAATTATAATAATATATATTATATCATGTTAGAGATATTCTGGAAGTTTTAGATTAAATATTAATAAATAGAAAAGTCTGTTTTTGGCCAATCTTGGTGATTAAATACCTTAAAAACTGAGGAACTACATCACATTGACGTACAAATCCTGTGTGTGGTGCTGATAACGCCAAGGTCGCGGGTTCGATCCCCGTACGGCCAACAGTTGTTTGTTTAGATACCCATTAAATGTTGTATTATAACAGTAGCTACTCTTCCTGGAGTATATAATACTACTAATACTACAGAAAAATACATAACACAGCAACATCTGTTAACCCAGGCGGGTCCAAACTTCTTTTAAAGAGGGCCAGATCTGACAATGTAAAGATACCTGGGGGCAATACTTAAACTGATAACTTAAATTATCAGTAAAAGTTTACAAATCAATTTTATTGTCATTGTCACAATTATTTTTTTTTTTTGTAACCAAATCTAAGCCAATCAGGCGTGAACAAATCTAACATCTGAAGTCAGATAACACAGAATAAACTGTGTGGAACACGTTAAACTTGCATGAAGTTGATACAAATCTTCACCGCGTGTTCATTTTAATCATGACTTATTATGAGTAACGCAAAGTCTGTTAACATTTAAGTTTAAAAAGTGTCACTCTTTCACAAGCAGTCACAGGTGAACAGCCAGAGGGAAGCCTTTCACATTTATAAGCCTGTTTTTATGTCATTTATTCAGTGTACCACCACTACACGCTGGACTGCTACTACAGTATACAGAGATAAATGAAAGGGCCCCAGTGTAAACAGTATGATTGTACGATGGCTGATCTTCCTCCCTGACTTTCTCCTCTTTCAGGTGACTCTTGGATTTGTAAGAGCGTCCTCCAGGACGGACACCAGCGCACCGTGAGGAAGGTGGCGTGGTCTCCGTGTGGGAATTACCTCGCCTCGGCCAGCTTCGACGCGACCACGTGCATCTGGAAAAAGAAGAACGATGACTTTGAGGTCAGACGAGATGTTTCATCTCCACTTTGCTGTACCTTTCGTGTAGGTTTTACTCAAGAGGTTTCCACGTGTCTTCCAGAGTTTGACTGTGTTGGAGGGACATGAAAACGAGGTGAAGTGTGTGGCGTGGGCTCCTTCAGGGAATCTGCTGGCCACGTGTAGCCGAGACAAGAGCGTCTGGGTGTGGGAAGGTGTGTGTTAAACTTCTTCAGATCATGTCATATCTCCTCTCTGTATGTCCATAAATGAACTCTCTCTCTTCCGCAGTGGACGAAGAAGATGAGTACGAGTGTGTCACCGTCGTAAACTCTCACACACAAGACGTCAAGCATGTTGTCTGGCACCCGACCCAGGAGGTAGATCACACACACACACACACTCACTCTGCTCTGCTGTGTGAATGATTCGTCAGTTTGCTGCTTCCGTTTATCTCACCGTGTATTCACCATGTGTTCACACAGCTGCTGGCTTCAGCCAGCTACGACAACAACATCTGCATTTACAAAGAGGAGGACGACGACTGGGAGTGCCGGGCCACCCTGAAAGGACACACGTCCACGGTGTGGGGTTTGTCTTTTGACGCTTCAGGACAGAGGATGGCGTCCTGCAGCGACGACCGCACCGTGAAGATTTGGAAGGAGTATCCGACTGAAAGCGGACAAGGTGAGCTGTTGGTGAAACCTAAATTTTATGCACATTTTGCATTAAATGAATGAGTTGATGGATGTTTCTGCTCTGCTTGTAAACAGACGACTTGTCGTGGAAATGTGTCTGCACTCTGTCTGGGTACCACGGACGAACGGTGTACGATGTCGCCTGGTAAGACTCATTTTTATGTAGCCTATTGTACAAGTACGATGGACTCTCACCTCGTCATGACTTGTCGTGGATATCGATTGGCATTTACAGCAGCCAACACAGAGCAGTGCGCTACACCGCCACCTGTATAAAATATGATCCAGTTTCAGAGTTCTTCAGAACACCAGTGAGTCGTTTAGGTCACCTGTAGGTCGTTATGGTCACCTGTGGGTCGTTGAGGACACCTGTGGGTCGTTATGGTCACCTGTGGGTCGTTTAGGACACCTGTGGGTCGTTGAGGACACCTGTGGGTCGTTATGGTCACCTGTGGGTCGTTGAGGACACCTGTGGGTCGTTATGGTCACCTGTGGGTCGTTTAGGACACCTGTGGGTCGTTTAGGACACCTGTGGGTCGTTATGGTCACCTGTGGGTCGTTGAGGACACCTGTGGGTCGTTATGGTCACCTGTGGGTCGTTAGCTGAGCCGCCAGAGGACATCAGAGGGAAAAGCAGCAAACATATTGTGTATAAAATCTGATCCAGTTTGAATAAAGTTCTGAAGTTGTGCTTTTGTACAGTAATCAGTGAGGCCCGGACATAGATGACTGTAGCAGCCCTCACAGTCACTCATAGACTGGATCAAACAGGAAGCACTCCGCTCCGTCGGCGTCAGAAGAGAGAAAGTGTTTCATTGGATGTAAAATTGGCGTCATCAACAACTTTTTGTGGTTAATCAGGAACGACAGTTAAACATCATCTTCTTTCTTCAGGTGTCGGCTGACCGGCGCCCTTGCTACCGCCTGCGGCGATGACACAGTGCGAGTGTTCAAAGAGGACGAGACGTCCGATCCCGACCAGCCGGTGTTCTCGCTGGCCGCTCAGGTGACCAGAGCTCACCAACAGGACGTCAACTGTGTCGCCTGGAACCCGAAGGAGGCGGGACTCCTGGCCGCCTGCAGCGACGACGGAGAGATCAGCATCTGGAGGTTCCAAGAGGAACACTAGAGCTTTAACGTTAACCCGGCCCGTCGCTGAACGCGATGTTACACTGGGAAGTGTGGTCACCACACGTCATGACATTAGCGTCTAAACTGGTAATGCTTCAGCTCATCTTGTGCTTTGTCTTCATGTTTCATGATGTTTATATAAATAAATATAAGGACGATATATAAACAATCGCATGGCTTCTCTTTATTGCAAAAAATAGTCCAGACAGCACTTAGTACTAAAAACACCTCGACCAGTCCAAGAATCACATCTCACAACAAGAAAACTTAAATTTAAAATATAACTGGACACTTCAGTTCAGTGATTAAAGACCCAGTCTGGAATAAGAGCTGAAAAAAAGTCATTTTTAATCTTTAATTGATCAAACTTCCAAAACTGACAGATCAGTGAGTATAAAGTTACATATACTTAATCCACTGAGATTGAGGCTTCAGTGACGGATCCTGTACATTAATTCTGGACTGGTGATCTAAACTGACATGTATATTGAATAAAATGACACACGGGATGATGACATGCTGAATATCTACAGTAAAAAAAACAAAAAAAACATCGGCTGATCCCTCGAAATAAAACAAAACGAGTCGGTGCTCGGGTCACTGATTAGTCCGAGTCGCTGTCTCCGTCGCTGTCGGCCTCCTTCACGTCCACGCTGAACTTGTACTCCTGGTCGCAGCCCATGTAGGCGTCGCTCATGAAGTACAGGGTGTAGTTATGAACGCCCATCGCCGGAGCGACAAAGTCCAGTTTGACCTGCGGACAGAGGAGATAAACACCATGAGTCCTCTCTGCTGGTTTGAAGGTTTGTTTGATTTTAGAATAAGTGTGCGGCTCTCGCTGACCTTTGCTTTCTGCTGCAGAGTCAGCCTCTTGATGGAGATCAGGCTGTTCGATTTGGGGTCTCCGATCACGACCCACCAGCCCTCCTCACGTTTCTGCAACAATTCAAACATGCACTCTCGTTACACATCCGTTAAACACAACCACAGAGACTTCTAAGAAATGTAAAATGGGTTTTACCTGTGGGAAGAGAGGTGCGATGACGGGCCCGGTCACCTCCTCCTCTCTCTCCAGCTGAACCTGAACCAGAACTGGACTGCCGCTGTGAAGAAACACGGAGACATACATCAACGCACCAAAAATAACAACGTGGGATGGAGATGATTGCAGCTTCATGACTTGATTTACAGTCCGTGTGTCATTCGATCATCTGATTTTATTTTCAGAAACAGGTATTAAAAAAACTAAAGCGGTTATCTGACTCTCTCTAGTCGTTTACAAGACAAGAGCAACTAATGTAGGACTGCTGGTCTCACCGGGTCACGTCTGTCATGCCGCCGCTGTTTTCTACACAACTTCAAACTCCACCAGGAGTGTTTTTCCTGCTAGACTTTGTTTACTTGCTCAGATTTGCTCATTTTTCTGGTTTATGTGCTTCTAAATATGTAAATATGCTACATATGCACATGCAGAAGCCAAAATATCTCGGATACAGACGTTGCCGTTGCCCGAGTTTGTGCAGTCGTGATCTTGGTTGGAGATGCGTTATCAAAGCGTTGCCTGATATCTTGTTGAATGCTGTGTGAAGTGTTTCCTGCTCATTCTCTAAGAAAATGATGCACGGTTAACTGAAATTTCTCCATCTCTGAAAAGAAAATCAGGAGACCAAAGGACTGATCTGAACCCTCACGAACCTCTTGATGTTTTCCTTTTCTGCCACTTCGTACGACAGCTCGATGTTCGGGTATCGGTTGCAGAAGCGAGCCACGTCGGCCATCTGAGCGTCCGAGAGCTGCAGCAGGCCGGTTCTGTCCTCATCCTCCATCTCCATGATGTCAAAGATGCTCTCCACCCCCTGATGGAAAGAGCGGAGGTCAGACATGTGGAGCTAGAGTTTATGAAGTGTGTTTGTAGAAGGAGAGAACAGCGGTGTACCTTGTCTGTGCAGCGCTTGATGTGCTCTGAGGTGAAGAACGGCAGCTGCTTGAGGTACGAGTCCTTGGACCACATGGCCTGAGTGACCATCTGAGCCAGCTCCATCGCTGCCAGAGCGGGACTCAGCCAGCCGTTACTGGACAGCACGTCGACGCAGGCCTGGATCAGACGAACCGCCTACAAACACGACACACACACTTAGGTTAAAAACACACACACACACACGCAGGAAACAGTCCAGAAACTTCAGCACTGGGATCAGCGTTAATGTGCACCTTGCTCAGGATCTCCTCGGTGTCCGACTGCAGCTCGGCGCTCAGCTGCATCCTGGAGAGGTGAGCCTGCAGCAGCAGGTTGGTCTTCACGTGGGGATCGTTGAACTTCGGGTTGTTGAGTTTGTGCGGCACCTTCTGCGCCAACTGAAACACAGAAATAAGGCGTTACAACACGGAACACCAGGAATTGCTCCTCCTCAACTCTTCTTAAGTTTGAGTTGTCTGTTTACCTGGCGGAGGAGTGCGTCCTCGTGATGCCTGATGGGAATGTTCTTGTACTCGGCGGCGTTGGAGATGATCTCGATCAACCCTCGGATCTTTGTCTTGGCGTTCAGGGACATGCTGAACAACTCTGCCAAACACAAACAGACACAAAGTTTAATTTTTCCACACACACACACAACAGATCTATGAATCAGGCGAGTGTGTGTTGTGTTGGTACAAACCGATGGTGGTGTAGTTGATGTAGTAGTAGGCAGCGATCATGCCCAAGTTGAGCGGTGCTACGTCCATCTCGTCCTCTATGCTGATGCACTTGGACTGCTCCAGGTCGTGTAACGTGTGCTCCACCAGCTCGGACAGGTGGTCCGACAGGTGACGATGGGACATGCCTGACGAGAGAAACACGAACATTCACAGGCTGTTCTTCCAACATCTGATCCAGGAGACGCTCAACCTAACTCCTCTCTGGACTCACCTTGCAGGTTGTAGTAGTTCGGGTTCTGGGTCATGCGGCGGTAGAGGAACGTCCACGTCAGGTAGTCCACGGCGTCCTGCTTGTTCTCCACCGTCTTGGTGACGATCTCGGCGTTAAAGTGGTCGTGGAGGCAGTGATCCAGGTGAGACTCGACCGGCAGCGGCTCGTACAGGAACTTCTTGAAGAAGTCCTGTCAAGAAAAGAAACATTTGGTTTGTTCTCGCTGTCGTACAGTCATTACTTTACGGAAAAGATCAGAGGTCTTCGTACCTTCTTGGAGCCCTGACACATGATGACACAGCGTCCCTCGTCATCTAACATGGGTCTGTTGGCTTTGCCCACCATCTGCAGGACGTCGTATATGGGATAGTCCACGTATCTGAGAGAACAGGAGGAGAACGTCACCAACACAACACAACAGAGTACACGCCTTAATCAGAGCATTAGAGAGGCTTACGCGTGGATTTTGCCGTTGTAGTACTGCGTGTCCATGACGATGACGAGGTGAGCAGAGATGTTGATGCCCCAGCAGAGCGAACGAGAGGACACGACCACCTGAACGGCACCTGTGGGAGGAGAAGAAGACACCAAAAATAATTATTCAGTCCCAAACCGGCACGCGGATGATGATGATGATGATGATGTGGAGGAGTGAGTCGTACCGGAGTTGAAGAGCTGCTCCACTATCTTGCGTTCCATTGCAGACAGGCCCTCGTGCAGGTAGCCCACGCCGTTGGCCACGGTCTCTTTCAGAGTCGGGTCGTTTATTTTGTCCAGGAACGGAGCGAGGTCTTTCTCCGTGCAATGCAAGAACCTGGAAGGAGACGAGAAACTTTTAGTCTGCGTCCGGCGGCGACATCAGCACCGTCACACGGTCTGTTTCGTCTGATCTCACCGACCTCTGAGGAACCACGTCAGCAGCGCAGAAGGTGAGGATGTCGATGGCCGTGAGGCGAGTCTGTCTGCGGGACGGGACGAACACGACGGCCGGCTTGGAGGGAGAGTGCTTCATGATGGCGTGATAGACCGGCTTAGCCATGGACAGCAGGCGAGTCTGAGTGTGACTCACATTGAAGCCCTGAACAGAACAGAAGAGTTAGCAGCACATCAGGAACCTGACTGACTTCTTTCTGCTGAGTCACACACAGTTTACAGACCTGGATGTGGAGCTCCAGAGGAACGGGCCTGACGTTGGGGTGGAAGTTGAATGTGGCTGTGGTGCTGCAGCCCAGCCAGTGAGCCACGTCTTTGGCGTTGGACAAAGACGAGCTGAGGGCCACGATGCGGATCGGACGCTCGATCTGAGAGGAGATGTACCTCATCCTGGAGCAGATGACCTCCAACACGGGCTGACGAGGAGAAACGAGGGACATGAACACGCTGCACACTCTATGAATGACTCACATCTGATGCTGGTTGTTGCTCTTACCCCGTTTTCTCCTCCGATGAGGTGAGCCTCGTCCACGACGAAGAGGCTGACGTTCTGGACGTTCTTCCTCTGCTTCCAGCGTCGAGACAGGATGTCCCATTTGTCTGGTGTGCTGACGATAATGTCACCTTTTCCCAGGAGCTTTAGATCTGTGCTGGTTTCACCCGTCAGCAGCACCACCTTTTTATTCAGGATGTCCTGGAACTTCTGGTGCCAGTCGACAAACACCTGAGAGACAACGACGGACAGGATTATGTTAAACAGGAAAAGGAAGCAGCGCTGGGTCTGACGTGAGTTTCAAATGACGTCATACCTGCTCGGCGAGGGCTTCCATCGGGGTGATGTAGACGCAGCGACCTTCGGCGTTGTGCAGCAGCATCCTCAGAATAGCAAACTCGGCACAGATGGTCTTTCCGCTGCCGGTGGGAGCGCCCACGAACACATTATCATCACTGTTGTACACGGCGTTGAACACTGGAGGGACAGAAACAACACGACTGAGTCAGACAACGTGACGTGGAACCAAAAGTGGAAACACCCGAGGGGGGAAGCTGTCTTTTTCAATGAATGTTTCATGTCTGCACCTTGTGTCTGAATGGGGTTGAAGAAGGGGAACTTGTTCTGGTAGAGAGCCTCAAAGGCAGAGTTCCTGAGGGCGGTGACGGGCAGCGGCTGCAGGTCCAGCAGCTCGGTAGGCGGGGGGTATTTCTCTGGTAGGATGAGGTGACGGAAGGACACCGGCAGCTGAGTCTCACAGGCTGAAAAGAAACAGAAAGAGTGAAGCAGTTAGTGGAGATGTTCACAGACAGATCGTGTGATGACACGTTTTAATGAATTCACTCACAGAGCCAGCGGTCTGACACCACACGGATGAAGTACTGTGGCGGCAGAGGCTCGAACACGGGGACGAAGAAGGTCACGAGGTGTTCGTCCTGGGCGTACTTGGCTTTGAGCAGGAAGTACTCGTGGTGGAGGATGACCTCGCTGTCCACGTCCTCAACCAGGATCCAGAACGCCTCGGACGATCCGTGAATCTGAGAGCGGAGAATTTAAAGTGTCAGGAAGCTCAGAGACAGACCGATTAGCTGCAGAGCATCGTGGGTGTAAGTACCAACCTTGTCATCCCACTGGAAGTCAGGCGTGATGGTGAGCTCCACTTTGAGCGTGGAGCGGGTGATGGGCTGCAGATGGACAGCCAGGTCCAGTTTGGGGAACTGGTGGACATATTTGTGGATCGTCTTCCCCATTTTAGGCATTCGGATCAGCTCGCCTGACAAACCAAACACACGACTTTACTAATGACTCTCCAGGCTGATGAGGAGGGACTCATCGAGCGTGTTGTGAAGGAGGAAAACTCACCGATCTCGTTGTGGTTGAGGTCATAGAGACGCTCGAAGGGGAAGTTCTTCTTCTCGATCTTCTTGATCACCTCCTCCGGCAGCTTCTTGAACTGTCGCAGCGGAGACATCGACTGCCACCTGTGGAGGACGGGGGACAAAGAATCCATCAGTGTCCCGCCTCGGCAAGCAGAATAAACAGTTTTAGGAGAGGAGAGAGAGAATCACACTTACATCCTCTTGTCGATCATCTTGCAAAGATTCATGGTCTTGTCCGTCAGCTGAGCCCAGCCTCTGTTCAGTACAATCTCAAATATGGCGCGCATCAAACGTCCAGCACTCTGAAAGACAAAACTGATCAAATTAACCTCATGACAACAAAACTGACATTTTATTTGATTACGAACATGAATTAAATATTATTCATGGACTGTCTGGCCGTCGACATTTTCAGAAACTCTTGGTTTGAACACACAGAGGCAAAATATGTATGTAGCTTGTGTTGTTTATGTGTTTACACACACACACTCCCTGGATCATCAGAGTTATTGGCACACGGGGTGTGTGTTGTGTGGTTTCACTTCATTTTATCTGTTTACTTGGTGGCGGGATTCAGACAAAGAGGGCGAGACAGGCTCAAATATTTTCTGTTGATCGTCTCGTATCGTTTTGTTGCGTTATGCCAAGTTAAGTTGTTTGTTATTCTTTTAATAAACACTATGAAACGCATCCAACGTGAAGTAATGAGAGTCGAGCCTGTTAGCTTAGTTGATATTGGTTGCTATGATGGAAATATTTTCCTTCACATCGGGCTCTGTAATGCTGAAATTTAAGATCTTGTCAATATGTTTAAAACCTGCGTGACACTGTCAGCATTTCTGTGCATTACACGGTTTGTATGACGTGAGCGATGATGTTTATAGTTCAAGGTTACCTGCTGTAGCAGGAGGAGTTTGCTCGTGGCGTAGCTGCACCTTCACGGCAAAACTTGGGAAGCTTTTGTGCTGGTAACGTGTTGTGACGCTCTCTGTCTCTTGGTTAAGCTAACGTGTTTAAAAGTCATTTATTCTGTCCTAAACTAAACGTAACAAGAGATAACTGTTAATGTTTACGTGTGTTTCAGTTTTTATCTGTTAAATCTGACAGATTTTGAGCTCATTTGCATATTTTCTGCACGTGTTCACTAATGTGCCATTAATGTGCAGATCCTGATTCCTGGTCCAAGTAAAGACCATACTGCAGCTGTTACACTGTCACACCTAAAAGTTCTTCCTCACCTGTGTGACGTACACCATGTCGGCCATGAGAGCAAAGCCTTCCAGTTTGAGCTGAGAGATGTACGCCTGGAGCAGAACGTTGATCTGAAATAATAAGACAAAATAATTGGGATTTAATTAATTCGAGTTCTGACAGTTTAATGTAGTTTTATAAGCTGATTTCTGGTGAATGCTACCTTCGCGCTGGGCTCCTCGATGCTTTCCTTCACAGGAATAGGAACTCTTTCCAGCAGCTTCTGCAGCTCCAGCTTCTCCTCCTAAAACACAAAACGGGATTTAGATTCAGCACGTTGAACGAAGGTTTGTCTGAGGTTTGAAGGTTTGAGGTGTGGAGACCAGCCGTACCTCTCTCACGGTGATGTTCCTGAACTCCGAGGACAGCGAGAAGACTCTGAAGAGCTCGATCTCACTGAGAGTCGGCTTCAGCAGCTGGTTGTAGGTTTGAATGGAGTCGTGAGTGATGTAGAAGTGACTGGCGATGCGTCCCAGATCTGTCACCTTCAGGTAAACAGGCAAAGAGTCAACATTTAAAGTCAAACTAGTCGGTATAATAATAAAAAAAGGATGATTACGAGCTGCTTACCTGAAAGCTGCCGGTCCTCTTGTCGTATTTGACGAGGTTGTTCTTGTCCAGGACGTTGGCTGCCGTGTGCACCAGGTCCGTCCTGCGTCTCTCCAGCAGGGGGTCTGAACTCCGGTCGTCGTGGGAGACGCCGTACAGGGTGGGGTTGCGGAGCATGCGCACATACAGGTAGGTGTAGCCGAGCCAGTTCACGGCGTCCTGACACATTAAATCACACAAGTTAGAAAAGAAACAGAATATCTGATCAGCTTTGACACACCTGACGTCTTTACACGCAGCTCACCTTCACGGTCTGCACGTTGCCCAGCACGATCTCAGCATTGAGCATGTCGGGCAGCTTGCCCACCATCTGACTCTCGATGGGCAGCTGCTGGTTGAGCAGAGACAGGTAGTACTGCAGCTCTCCGTGAGACGTGATCAGGATTCCCTCTCCCTTTGTGTCGTACTGAGGACGACCGGCTCGACCAAGCATCTGAAATAAGACACAAGTCATGAAGTTATGCCTGTCCTCTCTCCTGTATGTCAGCATCCATACTGCACAGACTCACCTGTAAAATGTCCAGGGCTCCGAGTTCAGTCCACCTGCCTTTCTCCGGGCTGTACACCTGAGTGCCTTTGATGATGACAGTGTGTGCCGGCAGATTGACACCCCAAGCCAGAGTAGCTGTGGACACCAGAACCTGGATGTGTCGATCAGCGAACAGATCCTCAACCAGCGTACGGTCCACTCTGGTCATACCGGCGTGGTGGATGGCGAAGCCGTACGGCAGCAAATCCTTCAGCTCGAGGTTCTGGATGAGAGAGATCAGGTGTAAGTCTGACAGGATTCTGACGAGGAACTCAAGGAACCTTAAATTAAGTTTCAGGTCCGCTCACCTTGCACTGCTCTGCTTCAGTTCTCAACACTTCGGTGGATGCTGAACCTTCTCTGAGGAACAGACCCAGCGTGTCCTTCTCCAAACACATGTCTCTTATGGCCCTGGCGGTCTTTCCTGTCTCCTTCCTGGAGTGGACAAATACAAGCACCTGGTGGAGACAAGTGAACGTTAGAGGTCTCTCAGTTCAGGAGGTCGTGTAGAGCAACAGGTAGAGGACTCACCTGGTTCTTTCCGGCGTGCTCCATTATCTTTTCATAGACGATCTCATTCATGATCTGGAAACGTTTGATGGCTTTCTTCTCCGTGATGCCGACATAAGTCTGCTCCAGCGGCACAGGGCGGAAACTGCAGAGAAAAAGAGATGAAGTCATCAGAGATGAATCACCAAAACAAGCGGCTGTGGAGGGCGTCCTTCTCTTCTCCAAGCCGGTCATACCTGTTGTCGAAGTAGAAGAGTCCCTTGGCGGGATCCACGCGCAGGCAGGTCGCCACGTCCTCGTAGTTGGGCAGCGTGGCACTGAGGCCCAGCAGACGCACATCCTCCTGGGTCAGCTCCACGTTGCGGATGGTCCTCGCCACCAGAGATTCCAACACGGGTCCACGGTCATCGTGCAGCAGGTGGATTTCATCCTGAACAACACATTCGCTTTGAGTTTTATATCAAATCATCCTCACATGTAATGAGACTGGGTGTGTTTTAGCACTTACGATGATGATGAGCCGCACTAGCTGGGTGTAGGTACGCTCTCCACCTTTACGGGTGATGATGTCCCACTTCTCGGGGGTGCACACGATGATCTGAGTGGCGTTTATCTCCTCTTTGCAGAGCTGGTGGTCTCCCGTCAGCTCGGACACGGTGATGCCGTAACTCGCCAAGCGCTGGGTGACAACAGAACACAAGACATTAAAACAACCGTTCTACAGTACGTCGAGCTGTTTGTACACACACAGATCTCTGCAGGAAAGAGGCCGCACTCACCTTACTGAAGCTTCCCACCATCTCCTGTACCAGCGAGCGCATCGGAGCGATGTAGATGATCTTGAAGTCGTCCACGTTGATGGTTCCGTCCAGGTTTATGTGCTTTCCAATTTCTCTCAGCATCGCCATCAAAGCAACGTTAGTCTTACCAGCTCCCTGCGTGCACGACGAAGAACAGAATTACAGGAGAAATTCCTCAAATGAAGTGCAATTTTTTGGTTTATTAAACTGTGAGTGGTTACAGAAAAGCTCCAGGATTTGGTCTTTGATATTTCTGCATCTGTGGCTGAGCCAAGTCTGATAATACCCACAAACTGTAGCATCTCTCCTGCGCACTGATGGATAATGTTTGTGCACACGTCACGTCGGTAAAGGGCTGCTCTGATCTAGCAGCACACGTGTCGTAGCTAATCTAAGAGAAGTGGAGTAAACCTCCAGCAGACGGTTCTGTTGGTTTGCTTACCGTAGGAGCACACACGAGCAGGTTCTCGTCCGTCTCCATGGTGGTCTTGAACAGCTTGCTCTGGATGCGGTTCAACGTTTTGAAACCTTCGAATCCAGCCTGCGCGTACTTGGGCAACTTCTCGATGGCGACAAGCACCTGACGACACAAAAATACGCTGAATGTAAGACATGAACACACACACACACACGCTGCCCATCACTGAAACTGTTGCATTACAATGACAAACCTCGTCGTCAGAAAAAGGTTTGGGTTTGAGGGCGGGCACGTGGACTTCCTCGTAACCTTTGCGCTGTTTGCGGAATGAGCCGTCCGGCAGCTGGCAACGCTTGTTGGCCATGAAGTGGCTCCCCTGAGTGAAGGTCAGGTCATCGAGGTCGAGCAGCTGTCGAGGGGCCATCGACTGTGGGATGAGAAGAATGGATCATGTAAACAATACGTCAGTTTCAGTGTCGCTGCAGCCATTTTACTGACCCGCTGTCGTCTTTTATGGTGAAAACTGTTACTTACCTCTCCGTGTTCGATGTCCATCGCTTCCATGTCATCAACCCGAGACTTCCTCACCCTCTCCCTGCGAGATCTCTCCTCCTACAAACAGAACAAACCATTAAACATGTAACAGACTAAACCAAAAGATCCCTTTGCACAATATCTGACAGAACTTTATAAGCAGGACGTCTTACCCGGATGATATCCTCCTTCTCCGTCTCCTGCAGCTGGTAAAGAATCTTCGACAGTTCCTGATCCGCCTCCATCTTTCCGATGATCCGTTCTTTTTCCGCCTCGCTCTGAGCGCTCGCCAGCATGGTACAATACTGAACTGTGTGTCAGAGAGAAAGAAAGTTATTATCAAGCAGAAGAAGAAGATCCAATAATCTGAAGCTGCTTCTTTCCACACCGCTGACTTACTCATGCGACGGTGCTGACGGAGGATTTTGATGAAATCGAAGGTGTTGAAGCCGAGCAGCAGCACCAGCTGGTTCTCACACTCTCTGTCGTCGCTGGCAGTCTGTGGATTACAAACACACGATGGGTGAGATAGTCTAGGAAACATACGTGCTAAACAAAAAGCTCACGGGATGTCGGACATACCTTGAGGATTTCTAAGACTTCATCGGCTTTCTTCTGAGACACGATGGCGTCGTCATAGAATCGACTGAGCTGACGCTGCAGCCAGAAGGCGTCGATGTCTCGAGGATGCAGATCCTTTTTCTTCACGGTCATCACGTCGCCTGTAGCGCCGAGCTGAACGAAGAGTCATGCATTAACTTTCTGCGTGGCGTCGTGTGGAATAACTCAAAAAGACAGACGCATCTTTGTGTACTTACGTTAGCTGAAAGAGTGCAGCTCTGCCCCGCCTCCTCTCCTTCGCTGTCTTCATCTGAGTGATCGTCTCGTACCTCTCCAAACTGGTCTTCATCCCCCTCCTAATTAACGAGGAAAAAGGAAGTCAGTGACACATTTTACCTAAAACAAGCACTTAAAATCAGGGAGATGTTAAGATTTCTTCTCACCTCCTCATCGGATTCAAACTGGACGTTCACGCCGTACGTTTCATCAATGTTGTCGTCTGTAAAAGAAAGATAACGTCTGTAATCACGAGAATATTCTCCTGAAAACTAACAACACAAGACTTCATTGACGTACTACTACGTACCCATATTCTGTAGATCTTTGTCGCCTCCGTAGTCGGTGATCTTCTTGCCCAGGTTAACCAGCACGTGGTATCGCGTGTCATCAGCAGGTCCAAGAAGCTGCTCGACTTCACGCCGCCGTTCCTTATCCCTCATTTTGTCGTTCTTCAACACCGCTAACACTTCATCAGCCGCTCCGCACAGAATATCACGAGGCTGCAGGAAGATGTGACGAATAACCGGGTCAATACGAGCTTCACCGATGAAAAACACAAGCCGACGTTTGAACTTTAAAGTTTTCTGACCTGATCTCCCAGAGCAGCGTGGATGAAGCTGAGCAGCACCTCGTAGGTCTCTCTGGTTTCTTTGGTTTTGGGTTTGTACACGATGCCCACCATTTCATCGATGCCTTCAGACAGGAGGGTGAAGCCCTTCATCTTGTTGATGTCGTGCCTGTCCTCGTCTCTTTTTCGCCTCCTGTTTAGACACAAGAGAGAAAGAAAAAAACTGATTAAGTGGATCGTTAATACTTCATTTCACTCGGTGAGGATCCTTCCTAAGCAAAATTGACTATTCGGCCGCAGGAATCAGGCTGTGTAGTACCTGCTGGTGCCACCTTAGAGTCGGGAAAACGCTCCACCTCCACCCACACCTGCTTTGTAAACATGATGGCAGATGGGAAGCGCAACACCAGATGCTGGCGTTTAGCAACCAGCCTCGCCAAGCCACACTCGACCAAACTGATGAAGTCTACTAGTGGCAGATTAACGAACCGCCTCGCAAAATAGACTGCAGGTCGATGTCAGTGGTAGAGGACAGGCAGAGGTTTTACAGATATTGACACATAAGATGTCACGATGTCAAAGAGAGTGTTACTCTGTTGTCAGGTTGAGGTTAGAGGTTTGTCCTGAGACGCTCATATTAAGCTATTGAACTTTAATGTTTAAAATGTCTGCTACTCATTGATTTATTGATTTGAAACATGTTTGAATTGCCAAATATTAGTCTCTGTAAGTTGATTCTGATGCCTGACATGCCACACGATGTGCAGTACGTGTGGTCAGACTAAGGCTTGTGCACACTCCATCATGTTGCTTTAACTTTAACACAGACAGCTGTTGACAGTACTGACTTGTCTCGTCTCTCCTCCAGCTTCTGAGGTTTGGTCCTCTGCGCCTTGTCACCCATCTTGGTGCCCTCCAGCTTCCCCACCAGGGACAGGACCTCTCCGGTGGGCTCATCTCTCCGTGTGCGGTCGATCAGAGATCGATCGGCTTGTAACACCAAGTTTGAGTTCTAATAATCCAACACAAAAGACAAAAAAAACAATCAGTACAGTACGTTTAGTTCTCTAAGCTTGTCACCCTGGAGGAGGTGGTGGAGGACAAAACTGCTGGCAATCCCTCTCACCTGCTCCACAAAACACTGGACGAACTAAAGACCAGCTTCAGCAACCGTATATTACTAAATACTGTTATTAACAAAAACATTACCATCATACCATCAGTACTATTACCGTCATCTTGACGCTGCACCTTATCTACCTGTTTATCTTGTGTTTTTTAAGTGTCCATGTCCCATTCTGTGTTTTTATTTATTCTACCTCAGTATTTTATTCTATTGTATTTTTATTGTATTCAAATATACCGGACTGCTATGACGACCTAATTTCCCTTTGTGGATTAATAAACCAACCTACCTATCCATCCATCCATCCATCCATCCATCCATCTACCTACCCATCCATCCTAACTACCTACCTACCCATCCATCTACCTACCTACCTTCCTACCTATCCATCCTACCTACCTACCTACCTACCTTCCTACCTATCCATCCATCTACCTACCCATCCATCCTAACTACCTACCTACCTACCCACCTACCCATCCATCTACCTACCTACCTTCCTACCTATCCATCCTACCTACCTACCTACCTTCCTACCTATCCATCCTACCTACCTACCTTCCTACCTACCCATCCATCTACCTACCTACCTTCCTACCTATCCATCCTACCTACCTACCTACCTACCTACCTATCCATCTACCTTCCTACCTATCCATCCATCCTACCTACCTACCTATCCATCCATCCTACCTTCCTACCTACCTATCCATCCATCCTACCTACCTACCTACCTACCTTCCTACCTATCTATCCATCCTACCCATCCATCTACCTTCCTACCTACCTACCTATCCATCCATCCTACCTTCCTACCTATCTATCCATCCTACCCATCCATCTACCTTCCTACCTACCTACCTACCTTCCTACCTATCCATCCTACCTACCTACCTTCCTACCTACCCATCCATCTACCTACCTACCTTCCTACCTATCCATCCTACCTACCTACCTACCTACCTACCTATCCATCTACCTTCCTACCTATCCATCCATCCTACCTACCTACCTATCCATCCATCCTACCTTCCTACCTACCTATCCATCCATCCTACCTACCTACCTACCTACCTTCCTACCTATCTATCCATCCTACCCATCCATCTACCTACCTTCCTACCTACCTATCCATCCATCCTACCTTCCTACCTATCTATCCATCCTACCCATCCATCTACCTTCCTACCTACCTACCTATCCATCCATCCTACCTTCCTACCTACCTATCCATCCTACCTACCTACCTACCTTCCTACCTACCTACCTTCCTACCTATCTATCCATCCTACCTTCCTACCTACCCATCCATCTACCTTCCTACCTACCTACCTATCCATCCATCCTACCTTCCTACCTACCCATCCCTCCTACCTTCCTACCTACCTATCTTCCTAGTCTGCTCAGCTCCGGCTAGGCTAGCTGCTAGTTAGCCGAGTTGCTCGTAGCATGACTGTAAAACACAGCTAGTTAGCTCGTTAGCATTACATCGTGTTAAAGCCGCCACAGACACTCTTCTTTCCTTCTACGTGTAGCTGTTAGTTAGTTTAGTTAATATTAGTTTAATCCACGAACACACAGACTCACCGCTTTGTACTCGTACTGCAGGCTCCGCGCGGTAACGTCCGCCATGGTGCGTGTTTAAGTCTTTTTATCTTTTACCGCCGTTTTCAGGTCGAAGAGGACGCAGACAAACATCCGCAGAGTTCACGTCACTCTGTGCTCTTTACACACACGAAGGGAACATCGGGGCTGCGCTCAAAAGTCTCCAAACTGTCCGAGTTTCACGCAGCGGAGGTCCGTCTGTCTGACGTTACAAAGACGGTGTGCTAACACGAGCGCACAACAAGCCGCTGCTGCCGACGACTTCCGCTTCTGGAGCCACAGAGGGCACAAACAGTGAACGAAATGGAGGCGCGCCCCCTGCAGGCTGTGTTTATATCACAGGGAATATATAAAAAGCAACAAAAACTCAGAAAGTTGATCAAATTAATCACTAATTAGGATTATCAATTAGCACCCTGTAGCAACCGATAATGTAATAAAGTCCAATAATGTAATGCCTGCCAATAACGTAATAATTTTGGCCATTTTAAATGTAATAACATGACGGTAATGTAATAAGTTATTATGTTCTTGGGGTAGCATTAAAAAAGCATTATTCCGATAATGTAATAATACATAAATAGGGCTGCATTTCTTGGAAATAAAAGAATATTTTGCAGTTTTTCTGCAGTTTGCTCATCGAAAATACATTTAGTGGATGGCACAGTCCTCATATTAATTCATCAAGGGTGCAGCACTCTCTCTCTCCTTAATTATGGCTGTAAGAGCCAATCTGAGAATTATTTGTTGTACAAAATCTTTATTTAGAATATTGTTTATTTGCTTAGATATGTACATTCAAAATTTCATGTATGGATGAATATTATTTAATTCATTACTGTGAAGTGTGTATGGTAGTTAGATGCTAGAATTCAGGAAGAGGACAGTGGTCATGTGACCTACATGTGTTTGCTCAGTGTTGAAAAAGTCTAATCAGTCTAGTTATTACTAAGTTATTACATTATTGGCATGTTATTACATTAAAAATGGCCCAAATTATTACGTTATCGGCAGTTATTACATTATTGGACGTTATTACATTATTAGTTGCTAACACCCTATCTATAAGGAAGATAATAAAATACTCACGAACAAGAAATAAAATAGAAAAAAATCTAATTGTACAGATATAAAACTATATAAAAAGTAAAAAATAGAAGTACATATTTTAATAAAAATAAGAAATAAAAAAAAAAAAGGCTGCAGAAAATGAATGAAAGTCACATCATCTAGCAGCGGTAGTGCAAATTGAGTCATGGCAGCAGTAGCTTAGTCTGTAGAGAGACTTGGTTTGGGAACTTGGGAGGGTGGCCGGTTCAGGTCCAGTATGGAAGGTGCCACCTCCTGGGCACTGCCAAGGTGCCCTTGAGCAAAGCAGCGTGAGCGGCGTCCCTCTTCTTGCTGCTTCTTCCTCAGCACACCACAGCATAGAAGAGGACTGGTTAAACATCTGTAGCAGTTTTTTTTGCAGATGTTGACGGAGCCCCAGCCTTCTCAGGAAGTTACAGGCCGCTCCGCCCTTTCCTGTGGAGAGTGTCCATGTTTGATGTCTGGTTAATATCCTGTGCAATAGACCTTCTTCACAGCAGCCATTCTGACATGAAATAGTAGCTTCTACGTGGGTGTTCCTAATGATACTAATGAAGGTTCTGCTCCATTTAGACTTTCCAGTGAGCCAACATGCACCACAGCAGCACCCTGACCCTGTTTGACCGGAATGGAACTGAACCTGGATCAATAAAGTCTCATCTTATCTTCAGTGTTACTACTACTACTTTTGATTCTTGGCTAAATTCAGCTTTCTGAATTAGAAAGATAAGACTCGTCACCTCTCAAATAATTAACTCTATCGGCACAACTGCTTTGTGAATGTTTGGTTGGTTGTCCTTGCTGCGGTCTCTGTAATATCTTCTGACATTGAGCTCTAAAATAGACCAATTAAGTTATCTCTTAAGGTTTGATTCAGGTCTCTGGAGTATTTCTCAGTCTCTAAAGAAACCAGATTTTTTTTTAGCACATGTAGTTCTCGCTGGACAATCTGAAACCCCTGTTATCTTTCTTAAAAATTAGGGAAAAATTCCCTGAAATTTGCAGAAGTGAAGCAGACATCACTCTCCATTTCTGTGCGCATAAACACTGTATATATGTAAGTACACGTCTTAGCATGTATGCACTGTTTTGTGTTTATGTGTGTGTATAATACATGAACTGCACTAACAGCACTCACACCCAGATGGCAGCAAAGAGAGCAACGTGGAGTTCAGTGTCTCACTGGAGGGCACTCTATTTGTGTACAGGAGGATTAATGGACGACCCCCTCTACCTCCTGAGTCACAGCCGCCCCCATGTGCATGTGATTACACATAGATGTGAAGGCGATTTTAATAAGAGCATGTTCAGCGAGGGTCCAATAGTCTGAGACCACGCTGAAAATCTGTAATATTTTCTACATAAAGCTGCAAAGTTTGAGGATTCAGAAAGTAAGAGAAGAAGAAATTGTTTTTCTAGCAAAGCGAGGCTTCGTCAGCGTTAAATCGTGACTAGACTCGTGGTTTCTAAGGGGGTTAGCATGATCTGACCACACCACCAGAAGATCAGTACATCACTCTTTAGTTCCCTGAGAGATAGAAAAACAGCTTCATCACACATAGAGAGATTTTCTAAATAAAGAACAACCAACTTGTCAGGAGGTGAAACGAGGCCAAGCGATCAGGCTGGCCTGAGAAATACCAGCTTTACTTAGGCTTCAAGTTCAAGTTTCTTTTATTTATATAGCACTTTTTAAAAGCAGACAGACACAGAGAATAAAAAATAAGACTAATATAGATTAAAAATAGAGTTTAAACATGCTTAAGGTGCAGCTTAAAAGCATCAGCCTCCAGGAGCCACTAACAAAAACACCCTGTCCTGGGACTTTTTATCTTTGAAGAGGCCACGGTGTGACCGTCTGAGGGGTCTGGTGGTGCTTTAGAGGGTGATATATAGATATATGTAGGGGCAAGACTGTGGAGAGATTTATAGACAATTAGAAGGATTTTAGAGTTGATCCTGAAGTAAGGATGTTACAGTGGTGGACTGGAAATAAGTCCTATGTATTGATAAATCAAAAAGTTTGAGATGTGACGAAGAGGCGAGAGGATGATACCCGCAGTGAAGCGTGGAGGTCTGAGGTAATATTCAAGTCTATTCAATATTCATGCCTTCTCTGGACCAATGAGAGACCTCCTACACCTTCTAGTTTGTGGAGTAGGATTCATGCTGCAGCACGATAATGACCTCAAAGCTTTGCAAGAACTGCTTGAAGGGCCAAAATCGGCCTGACTTTAACCCCAAGAGTGCTTGAGGGCTGAGAAAAAGTCCTGTGATGTCACGAGAAGCTCTTTGGATTGTTGTCAGATCATGCTGGGACAACATGAGTCATCAAATTTTACAACTTGTGGAGTCCATGCCAGCACGAGTACATGCTGTCATTAAAGAAACGAGGCCAACCACTGAAAACACACACAGATTTAACCCTTTCAACAGAAGTATCTTGACCAGTGAGCACAGAATTGTATGTGCGAGTACTTAACATGTGTACATGCGTGCATTCTGCGTGTGAAGTAAGGTTTTATTACTCAAACTCATGTAGTCAAAGTAAAAGAGGAAGATTCAGTTAATGTGGGTGTGACCGTTGTTTGAATTTACTGTCTGTGGCCTCATAACTTTCAAAACTCTTTGCACATCTGGCAACGGCATCTGTCACTTTCCGCCAGTCAGAATCTCTGATGTTTTTTTACGTTGACTGAGCCAGCTCTTTGACCTCAGTCACACCCAATGACAGAGAGGGTTCGCACACATCAGTGAAACAAATTATAGGCTAAACGTGTGTCTTTAGCACGTGTGACTCAGGACGTCTGCAGCAGTTCCAGGTCATATTTGGAGTGTGTCACCGCATTAGTTATGAAGTGTCCTCTCTGCTTCATGCAGACCGACAGTAGGAGGTGTGCTCAGTGATTAATTAGGTCAGCGTCTGGATTTGAACCTCGAGTTTGTGCACTCGAGCTGATGTTTTCTGCCTCTTGACGCTCTGTATGTGTGTGTGAGCGTGTGCAGACAATGTGTTCTCTGTAGCGTTCTGTCAGAGGAACACCACACGAGCACACCTCAGCTGTCTGAGCAGCTGTTGCCGTGACGCCATCTGTGAACACACTCTGCCCAGGAGCTCCCAACAGGAGTGTGAGAAAACACATTGTTTCTCAAACACACACATATATGATGGAAGCCCTGCATGCACGGAACAGGATAGCTTTCTTCCAGAGTTTAGGGGATTAATACATCCTGTGTGACCCAGACAAGGTTTGGACAAGAGTCTCTTGAGCGAGGTTTACAGCCTGTGCTGCCAGAACTCTGTATTAACACGAGGATGCTAAAGAGGTCGGGTTAGCCAGGGTAAGGGATTACAGGGTTGTGCTGGAGCTCCGGGCGCTCCTACACTATTCTTGTCTTGAATGAAATTACCTCCAACTATCTTGTGCTGATTCATCTTCCCAAAGCAGGCAGGTCAAAGTGACTCTGCCGAGGCGTAACGAGGCCGACTGCAAAACGGTGAAAAAAGTCAAGACACGACGAAGCTTGGTAATGTCTCTCTGTACAGTTTTATTTACATGATACTATTCTGTCGTAATGCTGGATAGCAAGATTATATGTAATACATAAATATCAACACAGTTTGTTGTTTTTTCATTTTTTGTACAAATTTGCATATAACTAAGAATCAGAAAGGAAAAACTCAAACGGATACATACAGTTGTCTCGTAAATGAAAAACATCCTTACAGGGGAGGGGAAAAAAAAAAAAGGATCGGGGTGGAGGGGGTTAACACAAGTCACAAACATACATGTTTCAATGTGTCAGGCAGCCGTCGCATCCACACACACACTCACACAGTCACACTTCTCTACGGCTCTCTAAAGCACACACACACACACACACTCACACTTCTCTGCGGCTCTCTAAAGCAGACACACACACACACACTCACTCACACACACACACACATAGACCAATAGCTGTTAGACGAGATGAGAAGTTACATCTAATCTTGGTATCTATTATTTTTCATAAATCTAGCTCTGGCATGCTCCTGTAGTTCTGTAAACATGTGCTGATAAACCGGGTAGCTCCACAGACGAAAAGGGAACACACACACACCCGCACACACACACACACACAAACACACACACTGTGCTCACATGAACGTTCTGTTAGCGCATTAAAAAAAAAAAAATCATGGTTCACATACCCCTAATTCCACAAATGCACTGAATACATGCGCTAACATCAGTACAATATCGATGGAAGAGAACAAAAAAAAAAAAGCTAATAAAATATAACATAATTGTCTCTCAGCAAATAAAATGTCTGAAACCCTAAGTCGACCGAGTGAAACACTAATGTAGATGAAGAGTAACTCATGCATTTATCCCATTCATTTCATTCACGCCCCTAAAAATTCACCTAACAGGCCCGCCAGGGTAAAGGGAAGGGTGCCATCCTTCCTTCTCAGGCCACACATCGGTACGCACAGCCCTGCGCCAGGCGTCTGTGATGGGGGGGTGGGTGGTGGTGGTGGTGGTGGTGGTTTAAACTCCTGTACCCTTGATGTCCATTGAAAATGTTTAGAATCAGTGAAACGTGGAGTAATCTGTTTGTCCCTGTCTAAGCGTGATACCTCCAGCCTTAAAATGGAGCAGCCTCTTTTTTTTTTTTTTTTTTTTAAAATCACAATCAAACCGATCAAAGTCAACACGGACATGCTGATCAGAGGGGTCACTGAGGCTGACTATCAAGATGATCCATTGTTCTGCTGGGGTTGAAGCTGGATGGAAAACAAAAGTTAAAAAAAGGGGAAGACGACAAAAGCTTAACACAGCAGCTGTGAGGTAGGTAAAGCTAGGAAAGACAGAGACAAGGTAACAAAGCCCCTTGTGCATGGTCGGGGACACTTGTACGTTCTCCAAACGTTGACTGACTTCAGTACCAATGGAGCACAGGACAAGAAGTTCAAAAAAACAAAGGTTGAGGGACTGTTACACTGTGTAGTCTGGATGTTTTTAAAAGGTCCGTCAGTGTCTGACACGTGACAGGGATCTGAGTAAAATGGTCGTCTACGGTTTGGCACAAACTGGCGCCTGGTTTCTGGGGTGAGAGGAGCGCAGCGGTTCCTGGACAGTTAGCCTGGGCTGCTCTTAATAATAAGACAATACATATTCTTAAAAAAAACAAAACAACAAAGAGAGGGACTGAACGGCGGCAAAGTCACACCACAGAAAATAGGATAAAACAAACTAATGAATTAATCAAAAAAAAAGGAGAAAAGTGATCATTCATGCATCTCCCTCAGACAGGATCTTTTTTTTTTCTTCTGTTTTTTTTTCTTGAGGTTGTAATTTTTCATAAATCAAGTCCTTTCAATCCTCACGTGGCCACTCTGTGCCAGTGCTCATTTCAAAAGGTTCACACTCATACTCCAGTCTTTGTCAAAGGTGTTGTCATCGTTGCCGCCTCTGCTTCAGCTGCTGCTGCTGTTGTTGTTTTGTCAAATCTATATTCTCTGGATCTTGTCGGCCACCACCACGGGGTTCTCTTTACGGATCTTGGCGGCGGCCTCGGCCTTGTAATCGTAGGGACAGTTGTGCTTGTCGGAGTACCGGTGGATGCCGCAAAACAGGTTGCCGCAGCGACAGTCGAAGCCTGAAAGCACAAATAGAAAAGAAAAGGGGTCAAACCCAGAACAGGAGAGGCGTTTTTCTATCTGTGACCAGCTAAACTATTATCACTGCCTCACCTGTAAGGCCCACTCGTTTGCGGCACATGAAGCACCTGTTCTTCTTGGGTTTGGAGGTGTCACCTTTGCCGTCTTCACTGCTGGAAGAAGCTACAGGAGTTGGGCTAGAAGCAGCAGGCTGGTTTACAACTACACAAGGAGAAGAAAAAACATTAGTCATGCTCAGTTTAATTAGTTATTATCTGACATCTTTAATTTGCAAGAGCAGCAGATTAATGAGTTTTGTTCATAGCTCTATAAGGCGTGCAAACACACCGGAAATTGTGTACTTTTTGTCCAAAATGATCGTAATTCGTACGTTCCTTATCTCCTAATTGCCGTCTCTTGTTCTTGGCAGAAAATAATGCACTACTCTGAGAAAGCCTCTGGCAGGCGGCATCAAATCTGAGAAAGCCCTCTGGTGTAGAGGTATTTTTAAACACGTTTATTTTTAGGCCGCCTCGCTTTCTTGGAGGCTGTAAGGAAAACCAGCAGTCGGGTTTAAAAAAAAGGTGCCAAAAATAAACTGTGGGTCCTACAAGGCGATGTTTGCCTTAAGGAGTCTGTATGTGAGCGATCACCTGTGAGTGTGTTTATGAGCGATGTGTGTGTGTCTGGTGCTCCTTACCAGGTTCTAAGGGTTCTGGCTTATCCTCTCTCGAGATGCTCATCTCTGTCATTTGTTGAGTCACAGGAAGAGATCCTTGAATATTTCTGAAGTAAAAAAGGGAGAAATAACGGTTCACACCTTCGCCAAATCTAAAAAGAAAGCTCATCATCTACCTTAAACAAACAGAGCATGTACTGACCTAGACATGTCTGGTGAAGAGGCAGGGGAGGCATCAACCTTGGCTAGACTGGCTTCTAGTCTCTGGATGGCTGAGGCCTCTGAGGTAGGACTAGCAGCTGAGCCTGGAGGCGAACAGAGTGAACTCCATTAGACGAAAAACAATGACACAAAGAACAAAACAGGTACAAACATGAACAAGAGAACTATTAAATATGAAATAACTATTTAAAATCATCCTTTGTGGCGTGTTTGTTGTTTGAGAATAGGCTGTCGGTGTCACACTGTAAGAAAAACGTCCATGTTTGACCTTAGAAATGCCTAAAAGGAGTGAACACCCACGTAACCTTGAACACTGTAATGAAGAAAACAGCTGTCTTTCATTACACAGAGTGGAAAAACGGAAAGAGAGAGAGGAGGACGGGGGAGGACGGGTGAGGGCGAGGGGGGAGAAAAGCTGGGAAAATACACCGACTGGCCTAGAACTTGTTTTCATTTCAAAACAATGCGTGCGCTTCCTGGAGTCCGTCTGCCTTATCTCTGGCTGTAAATCTGTAGGCTGAAGTCAGTTTGTTTGTGTGTTTACATGCGTATGGACTCACTTACCCATAGGGCTGAGGGGGCTCATGCGGTCGCTGCTCTGCTGCCGCGTCAGGTGTTCCTTATAGCATACAGAGCACATGCCATTGGTTCTCGGGTTGCCATAGAAACCACAGCCTGTGGCACAAAGCATGGGCACCGGGCTCTGGTTCGTCTCTTGGGCCATTGCTACAATTAAAGACAGAGAGAGAAATGTTTAGTAGGCCGACAGACGTGAACACCCGGTGTGTGTGTGCCAGAGAAACTGGTCGGGCTGAGAGATAACAGGAGTGATATTATGAAAATCAGAGAACAACACGCCTTGTGACGTTCGTTTCACCACAGGAAGTCCAGGGAACAAACAACACTTGCTGTGTTCTGTTCAGTACCTTGGCAGAAGTTGGACCTCTGTTCTGTCCCACAGCTTTTGTTCACATCCCCCCTCTTTTCCCACCCTTTTAGTACAAACGTTTCCTCTCATTTTCACATCCTTACGCTGCTTTAAAGCGTCGACATCACTGTGCGTCACGCTCCGTCATCACTTTGTTCACTTCCTCCAAGTAGACAAAAAAGTTCTGACGAAGTTCTGACTCACGTGGCCACAAAAAGGAACAACAAAAAAAAAGACTGCTCTTACCAAAAGACACAAGATAACGGGTGAAGATGAAGAAAATAGGCCGACGCTTTCAGAAAGTATTCCTCCCCCTCCCTCCCTCTTTGTGGTTTTTGCCACATGAGATATTTCAAAACTTCCCGAGTCATTTCTCTCCGCTCTCTCACGCCCATAAACAAGCGTGTATAAGCGTGTGATGACGTCGTCACCAGGCTCTGTCGTAATGCAACACACCAGGAATTTGTGTAATGGAGGAAGGAGGAGACAGATCAAAACCACCCTGATGAATGAGCAAACCGACACACAGAGAGACAGACAGGAAGGCCTAGAGTGGTTGGGTAAGAGGCTTCCTGTCTGTCTGCCTGCCTGCCAGTCCTGCCCTGACTGGTTTACAAATCATCAGATCGACTGATACCAAACAACCCCCGACCCGACCCTGTACACAGCCACAGTGCCATACCCCCCCACCTTGTAAACAACCTTTGGCCCTTTTGTGCTGTAACATGGCAGCTGCGTCGGTGTGAAGCTCGTATATATTCTGGTCACGGACGCAAACAGAGCAGGCGAGCTTAATGTTCCAGGAGAGGCTGGCAGTTGTTTCAGAACGTCCTGTCAGTTCACTCGAGGTGGCCTGACCTCACCAACAGACTAACAAGTGCTATTAAATTTTGAGCTCCCCTCCCCTCCTCCCTCCCTCCCTCCCTCCCTCCCCCACCCGTGCATGTTATCACTCCCGTGTCAACAAAGGGTTTCCTTGGAAAAGCCCACAAAGACCTTCTCTCCCGTCACGCGTCACGTGTTCGACTGCTGACTGCTGAAAAAATACCAGACAGTTGGACTGAGTTAGGAGGCTGGTAACTCCCGTGTGGCTCAAAGGGAATTTTTCTTAAACACACACACACACACACACACACACACACACACACACACACACACACACACACACACACACACACACACCATCGATGATATCTTTATGTAGACGACAAAACAACATGAAAAACACGAGCAAAGAGCACGACGAGACCCTTCAGCAGCCCGTAGATTAACCGTGACTGCTGACTTTCTGACACAAAGGAACAATGGATGGTGATGTTGAGGCTCAGCTGTCACATTTAGGGCCCAGCTGTCAGACAAACAGGCAGGCATGTTAACCTAACCTTCACCGAGGTTTAAATCTACCCAGCTTTTAACTGGATATGAATCCACGTTCATCAAAAACACAGATGCTATTGATGAAAAACAGCCGATGTTGTTGTTGTTTATCACCAACTAAGTGGCGATTATACACACATAACTGCTCGTGAGCAAAGCAAATACCCTCGCAGGGAACTGAAATCACCAAAATATGCCTTTTCCTCCTTATTTTTACACCGTGATGTGCCGTAAAACAACATACATCCGACAGGGTAAGTCAGGGGGTTTCCAGCAGCACTGTGCAGATTACCAGCTATAAAGCCTTTGCCACCAACTTCCTTTCACGAAACAGCCACAGTACAGCCAGTAAAAATGTGAAAACTGCTCCAGTTTGAGGAAGATATTACAAATAAACAACAAGACTTTGGTGTTCAGTCTCAGTCAGGCTTTGCTCATATTTCAGGCCCTGCTGGACTCAAAACTACTGAGTCACACTTGAAGGACAGAACTGAGGGGAAAAAAGCCCCACTGTTGTTTTTTTGTGAGCAATATGTTGTTATATTTAGAAAAAGGGGCCACAAATAACCACATGAAGCGAGGAGCGGTGGTGTTTTCTGAAATAAGCCAGTCTAGACAGTCAGTGTGCTCTCTGCTCCCTTTGTTTCTGCTTTCTTTCCTTTGTCTACAACCTCTCTCTTGCTTCCTGTTTAGTAGACATCTCCCTTTTCTCGCTGCTTATAACCATTTACAACGAAACAATGTGAACAACCTGCATGATATAATCACTCTTAAGTACTTAAAAACGCACACATAGCTCTTTAAACCCAATCCAAGGCTGCAAACTACTTCCAAAACAACATGCAACACTGGCAGAAGCTCGTTTAATATTCAACCAACGATGTGGGGTAATTTTCACATGAACCAGCCTGGTTTCTTCGTGTATTCGGCTTATGATTTTTCTATTTCTAGATAGGAATTAGCTGGCTTTGGTTGCCCCCCATCCCCCCAAGCTCGGGGCAAATAGAAAAACAAGAGACAAGCCACCACCACCAGCAGCAGCAGCAGTAGCTAGCTCCCTCCCTTGTTTTTCAGTCACGTTTGAGGGCTTGTGATATTTCCAAACCAGGAGGTGAAGATGGGTGGTGTTAGCGACAACTTATAACAAGCGTAAAACACCAAAATATGCGTGTTAACCGTCACGCAAACACCAACCTGACCTTTCAATCCACCGTTAAAGGTCGCCATGACCGACCGTCAGCTTAGTTTAAACACCCCCACCTCCTCCCTCCCTCTCTCGCCTTCTCCATTTTTTTTATTATTAATTTTTTTTTCGTTGTTTACCTCGATAAGCTGAGCTCACTTCAAAATTCATCGTTGTTTTAAAGATTTTTTAAAAAAAATTTAAAAAAAGCAATAATCCATCATCACCTGCTGAAAATCGATGAAGTTTCTCGCGAGACGTCAGCGGGAAAAGTAGCCGTTATGTCCCTCGCGCAGAAGAACAAGATGAAGAAGAGAAGGAGAAAAAAAACAAAATGTCGACTGTTTCGCGGTCCTGGTTCCTCGCCGCCTCGCTTGGCGTGTTTATGTGGCGTTGTCCCTCCGTGTCAGGCAGGTTTAAGGTGGGTTAAAGTCTCCCTTCCTTCGCCCTCCTACCTCTCTCTCTCTCTCTCTCTCTCTCTCCGTCTCCCGTTCCTTCTGGATGGATGTTTGTTTCCTTCTTTAGTAAGAGGAGTGGCGGGTGATGTCACGGCTAAAATGACGCGCTCCCATTGGCTGGCAGCTGGAGCCCCCCCGCCCCCCCCCCCACGAGCGCTATGTACAGTTAGACACTAGAGGAGGAGGAGGGGGGGGGGGAGGAGGTTCACGCGCATGCGCACAGCCGGCGGTATTACACATCTATTCGTCATCCTCCTACAAGGCCACGAATCTTTTTATTGAGTAATCCACCTAAATGAATGGATACATGAATAACGGTGGCGGTGCTGACACGACTGATTTTTTATTTATTTTTTTTATAGTATGATTAAGAGGGTAATCTCCTGGGAACACCATACTCACAGTGTCAGGAAAATTACTGGCGCAATAACTTTAAACTATTTATTCTCACTGTTTACATTTAGTTTTTTGTCCTTTTAATACGTAAATATCACACAAACAATCCTATATAATACATAATACTATAATATGCACAAACAGTAAATACTCAAGGGTTCAAGGGGTTCAGTGTACACAGTACACAGTGAAACAAGACAGTGTTTTGCCAAGGACTATGGTGCTACATATAACATAGAACATAAAGTGCACACACATTGCAAAAAACAAGAAGGGCTACATACATATATATATATACAGTATGGCTATATGAATATGATATTGATAGATACTGTAGATATTAAATAAAACAATTAAGCAGCAGCAGGTAAACAAGGTGCAATGTGCATGGATATATATGCACGTTTACATTTTGCTGTTCAACAGTCTGACTTCCTGTGGGAAGAAACTGTTTCCCATCCTGGCAGTGTTTGTCCTTAATACTCACTTTACTGTAATATTTACTACCTCATGTACATACATATAGGCCATATTTATTTCGGCATCCTCTGCACTGAAAAACACAAACTAACAACCTATCCTACCTATAACTACCTCGGTACTGCCCTCTTGGTACTGTTATACACACATATATGTATAGATATACACATTTCTATATATTGTATTTATATGTACATAGTTTTCATGTCATGTTCATGTTATCTTTCAAGCTCCTTGTTTATATAACATGTCTATATCTGTATGTACATCAAGAGCAAAAATTCCTTGTGTGTGCACACGCACCTGGCCAATAAAAGTGATTCTGACATATATTTATATCATGTTAATGTTTACCTTTCAAGCGCCTTGTTTTGTCTTATGTCTATATACATTGAGAGTCAAATTCCTCAAATAAAAAAGTGAGTCTGATTCTGAGATTTCTATGAGAGGGGGGACCACTGATACCTGTCAGAGGAACAAAACAAGTGCAGATTTAGAACTTGAAAGATATAAAAGCCTGTTTGTTATGGGAGACCACATACTTGTTGTGTTGGCAGTGAGAGGGTAAACATGTTTTCAAGGACACTGATAATGACACCAGTACTCTTAATTTAACACAGTTAATGTAGTCTTTCACAGAGCGGTGAACTACAGAAGCAGAATTTATGTCATTATGTTGAAATAACAAATATTATCCTGAGATAAAGGGACAATTTGTAGCAATGTAAGAGCAGCAGGAGAATGTTGCAATTGCAGCAGATAAGATACATGCATACATACATTTAAGACTACCCAAGGCCTTTCAGCATGTATTTGATCTGGGATTAAACTCCATATTTCATTTTAGGATTGACAAAAGAGTGCCTTAGTTTAACCTTGTGAATTTGTGGAAGACTGTATCTCTGGCTTGTTGGTAATAATTTGTATCCACTGTTCAGGACATGGTTAGGGTCAGAGAAAATGTTACTGGCATTATGGTAGCTGAATCACTGAATTTCTGAATTTCTGAAGGGGTTGTCCTACAACCTTTGAGCAGATTTTCATTTGGTGGTGCAGTTTTGACTTTAAAGTAGTGGACAAACATTTGTACAATGTTTTATTACAATACTTTGGAGGTCTCAGAGAAGTAAAAAACAAATGGAGGAGAAAATACAGTTCAATGTTGTATTTGCAGGATAACAGCTGGTCTATAATTACACCTAAGTATTTGTATTCTCTGTAAATGCGTGTTAAAATACAAGACCATTTTCACTGTCAATGATAAATATATAATATAATAAATATATAATAATAATATATCAGTGTTCATGTGCCCAAAACATCATCTAATGTAAGATCAATTAATGTTTTGGTATTGCTCCAATTGGCGCCAGTATTGATACTCAACAAAGGCCTTGAATCAGTCGTATTGACCCACCCCTAGTAAGGACCCTCATTTACATAACTCATTACTTAGCCCCTAGCCCCTAAACAAACCATTAACTATCACAACTACACGCCCAACTCAAACCTTTACCCCAAACTGAACCCAAACATATTGTAACCCTCATCCCAAAACAACATACTAACAGTAAAACCGGCTAAAATGTCTCCACTTTGGAAAAAAGTCCCCAATCCCAAAGTTTTTAACTCACACAGGTCCTCACAAAGATACATACACAAGCACGCACACACTTTGTGCTGAGAGTGTAAACATGTCTTGTGGGAGGTTACAAAAGATAAGAGCTTAACAGCACAGAGAAGTCTTTTCAGGATGTACATCAGTTAGAAGATGATTGTGAAATTAGGTTGTCAGTAGTTTCAGTTGGTAAACAGTGTTGAAACCACAACAGATGATGCTTATGTTATGTCCTCAGTACTGTTTCAGGGAATTTGGGGGGTTAAAAACAGCTGCAGTTACACAGAAGTAACCGTAGTGAGGTCTTGAAGTGGAGTTTAAATTCTTATATCCAAGTATTTTAGGTTAAAAACATGTGAGAATGAAGGGAATTCACATTTCTCTGCCTGCTAGGATTAACTCAAACCAATCACAGGCTCTTTTGTTCTATCAGGTTTTATTTAAGCCTCCAGCTATCAGATCATCTACTGCTCATGTTTAAGAAATATGAAAACACGTTCCATCTGCTCACCTGCAGTGTGTCATGTGTGCTTCATAGTTTGCCCTGCAGGTCTAACAAGTCCCAACATCTTCCCCTCAATCTTGTCAGTATAACGTCACACACATCCCCAGGCACTACAGGCCACGCTGTGCAGAAAACAAACACTCGAGGGTAGGGCAGTGTGTGCTAGGGAACGTGCTGTCATATATCAGTGAGTGGATTCGTGGAAACTCAGAAGGCTAGTACAGTTTGTTTGCTCCAGCTGAAACCAGAAACTGAAAAAGGGACCCAAGTGAAAGTAAAAGTAGGCGCTGCTGCTGATCTTCCCCTAGATTTCTAAAGGGGAATATATACACACACACACACACACACACACACACACACACACACACACACACACACACACAAGGAGGTCAGACTGAAAAGTGTTAGATTGTGTTTTCCACATGAAATAGATCATTCACATAAATATATTTAGTTGCTATGAAGGAAGGCGCTGTCAATCAAAGCGTCCACGCTCTTAATCCTGCATAACTTTAAGCCTTAATATAATCTGAACAGATGAGTTGTATAAAAATTCACCCTCAGTACAGTTGTCATGAACAGGATAATTAGCTATAGAGACCAAAACTGTTTTTTGTACCAGGCTGTAAACATGTTTATTTCTGCTGTGAAGTTGGACATTTTAACATGGGGACTTATGGAGACTGACTCACTTCTGGAGCCAGCCTCAAGTGGACGACAAGAGGAACTGCAAGTTTTTGACCCCAATATCAAGGAATGTTTGCTTATTTACAAACCACTTGGTGATTATCTGAGTCAGTATAACTGTGGGAGTAATTTACAAGTCGTCCTTTGTTACCATGTGGAGTGAATAAAAGGAAGAGACAGTCATGATTATCACAAGAGCTCAAACAGCACATTCACACTGGTAATTTTCAGTGATTTACTCAATATCACATGATGTTAATGATGTCTTCTGCTCTTATTTCTGTTTCACAATGACTCGCTTTGATGACAGTGAGTTAATTTGCATACAATTTACAAGCAGTGTGACAGAGGAGATGAAATAATGTCAACAGATGATGGCAAAGAGGTTAAAAATGGCTTAAAGTCGTGCTCTAAGAATAGTTTGAGCTTGTGAAAACTCATCATGTTGCATTTTCATGCAAACCGTATCACCGTGGCAGCAGTACGATCCCCTGATTGTACAGGCTTGAGGAAGCGAGCGAGCACGGGGAGTCAATGGGGGAGGTGGTGCAAGGCGAAATGGGGAACTCAGCTCTGTGTGTTTTACACTGAGGTCTTTGTGTGTGTGTGTGTTGTGTTAACGCAGCGCTGTACGGAGACGCAGAAAAGAAAAGAACATGTGTGTGCGTGTGTGTGTGAGGGAGATGTATGTCTCTGTTTAGTATGTGAAGGTTCAAGGGTTTCAGCGACGGGGAGGTGGGGCAGCTGAGGAGAGAGTGGGAGGTGTTGAGTATCATTACCCATCCCCCCCGGTCCTCGCTGTCATAGCTTATTATGTGTGTGTGTTTGTAGGTTTTGGTACCAGTGTGTGTGTGTGGGTGGTTAGGTAGAATAGTGCTGGTGGTTGTATTGAGGTGTAGGAGGGGGGTGGCGGCATTATTTTCCACAACCATGACGTGAACACGTGAGCAGCTGAAAGTGACAACGTTGCCATGACAACAGATGCATATACAGTTTGCAGCAGCTATGCTTTTTCTATTAATTTTCATTGCTGTTGTGTTTCAGTGGGTGTGAGGAGGATTACTTACAGCCCGTCTGTATAGTTACCAGGCAGATATTGGCCCACACCCGTCACACACACACACTCACACACACACAAGTGAAGCACAGCTTGCCTGTGTCTGGCGTCGGTGTGGTGAGACACTGTTGATAAAGGGGCTCGTGGTGGAAATGGCAGCTTATCCATTTACATAAGCTGTGTGCGGGGCATGATAAGCTTTTTGCACTGACTAAAACCATTCCCCCTCCGCTCCACCCGGCTCTGTCCACAACTTCGTGAGCGGTCCCCCCCTTCATGAAAGGGAGGCGACGGTGTCTCTCTCTCTCTCTCTCTCTCTCTCTCTCTCTGAGTGTGTGTTAAGTAAAGAGAAACATTTCGTGAACAGAGGGTGTCTGTCTGTTTGAGTCTGGGGTGATCAGGGACAGCTTTGTTTTAAAGCCTCGGTACTTTCAGGTCCATTTACACTGCTGTAATTGTTGAGGAAACATTAGGTGAAACACTGGAGGGGTGCAAATATGTGCAAATATGTGCGAAAGTATCAAGAAGCGACACATTGCCAAGTGCATAACAAAGTAGTAGACTACTAGATGGTATAAATGTATGTACTTTAATGAAAGAGCTGTTCAGGTTTGTGTATTCACCAGGTACACCTTTAAAAATAAAAGTTTGAGTTAAAAAAGTTAACTTTTTACCTGTTGGTTCTTCAAAGAAACATTTATTATCAAGTTCTTCCAATGTGTATAGGTGCAATATGTAATAATTTGAATGTAAATACTTAATTTTAAATGCAACATTGTGTAAATTGCTTCAAAAAGTACTTCAGTGAAGTTATTTATCACATATACTGATTGCTCTCGCTAAAAACTAGTTGTAGAATATTAAATTTAGAAATGACACCACAACAATATGTTAGGCATATAGCAGCCATTAGTTAAAGATATATGTACGTCAGGTTCACAGAAAAGGTGTTCAAACTGTTGCTTCGTTGTTTTGTATCAAAACCAGGTCACATTGCTGCAAAAGGGTGACTTAAAGAACGAGTAGTCAGTCCTCAAAGAACCTTTAAAGGATTATTAGACATTAAAATGCACCAAAAGTGCTGCAGTTGTGACTTAAAGAACTATTTTTCTTTACATTCAGTTATCCAAATAACCCTAAACAGCAAAAAAAAGGTTCTCCAGAGAACTTATCAAGAACCAGTTTTTCTTAGAGAGTAGTGTGCAAAAGTTGACAGTATGCAGAATATTTAAAAATGTGCAAGACAATAGTTGGACAAGTTGTTGCCTGTGGGGGTTGGAGGCCTTGTTGAAGGAGGCCAGCAGCAGTTAAAATGTGGATATTTTGAAAGAAAATAGAGAGAACGAAAGATGAATGCGATCTGCTGATTCAGCATCTAGCTGACCGTTCGGTCGCTCACTTTGTGCTGCGACAAAACTCCTCCGCATCGCCCATGAATGTGTTTCTTGTTATTCTGACCATGCAGGGAGGAGTCCCCCCAGACTTTCCCAGCACACACTCAACTGTTTAACAGTTCTCCTCCCTCCTTTGCAAAATACAAACCTCACCGTACATGGATATCTGGTAAAAATTGTTGGAATAACACACACTGTGTGTGTGGTGTGTGAGTGTGGAAAGCTGTAAAAGCGTGGTGCATATGCATTTATGTTCGTGTTGCTATTATTTGCCATTTAGGCCTTCATGCTGCGTGGGTTTGTCCTTTGCAGCTGATATATGAGACTCAATGTACAACCGCATGCCTGCGTGTGGTGAACAAATGTGAACCCCTGCATGTGTGTGTGTACATGTGTGTGCAGCAGATGTCCTGTGTGCTGTTCTGTTCTCCAGACTGGCTGGTCTTTGTTGCTGCTCCCTCGTGCAGACGGGCCTGGCCACGTGCTTTTCTGTCTGCAAGGACAAGCCACTCCTCCGTCGCTTTAATCTGTCAATTGCAGCAGCCAAGCCCCGCCCTTAGCAACACCCATAGTCTGACAGGGTCCGCCTGCTTGCTTGATGACGTTGCTTTTACTCACGCATACTTACCATGCTCCCTTTTTTTCTGTTTTACTCACACCTACCCTGTGTATCTGTAGCTGTGCCTACAAAATTGAGCAACACTTCCTCTGTAAAACCGTCCCTTTCTCTTATTTTATCTGTTGCTTCGGCTAAATTTAGGATTGAATTTCCTTTCTGAAAAGTTTGCTTTCTTCCTCTTCTTCCATACTGGGACAACAGTTAGTTCTCCTCCGCAGAAACACCCCCAGAAACAGGAAGAAGGAATGTAGTGAAGAGGAAAACAAGGGAGGGAAAGATCCAGCTGGGCAAGGCCTGAGTTTCAAAGTAAAGACTTGTGTTTATGAAGGAATGATGTTCCTTTTATGGATGTTGTAATGACCTCAGCTGGGCTCAGATCCCAACAGCGATATTCAAAGTAGTCGGTTCAACTGAAAAACAAGTCTCACTTCTGCTCAGGAGCAATCAATCATCCCAGACAGTTTTCCAGGTAAACAGATGACACCGAAACTACACCTGATACTGTGAGCTTCTTTAAAGCAACATTGCGTAGAAAATAGTATTTTTTAGAGCCCCCAGTTTCAGAGTGTAATTCCACTGAGTAAATATGGACAGCTGTACTTGAGTATTTGTTTGACAAAAACTTCGAGTCGACAACTTCAAGCGAGGTCAACAACAGCAGACATAGCAGCCAGCTAATATTACTGACTAGTCCAACAGCAGTCAGCCCAGCTCGGCGTCTGTCTTTCAGCCTTTTATTTCACCAAGCTCTCACCAACCACTAAAAGTCAGTCCCAGATTTACTCTTGTCCGGCGGCTTCTTGCTCGCTCACTCTCTCCTTTTGTCTTCATCAACGTCCTCGTCCTTTGTCCTCCGTCCTCTTTGGCCTTTTCTCCTCTGCCATGGAGTCCATAGAGTCTGCTCCGGTTCTGGCACGACATTGGCTCCACTCTACATCATCATTCCCCTGCGTTCTGAGCTAAAAAGCTTCCTCTTTCCAGTGGTCTAAACCTGTGGTACAAACACTAATACTCACTTACTACTACAAACTGAGCTAACATTAGCTAACAGCAGCTATTTAGAGTTGAGGCAGAGCAGCCGGAGGACATCAGAGGGAAAACCAGAAAACATTTTCTTACGTACTTCTCCCGACCTGGAGCCCAAAGTTACATAGTGTGAGAACAGACGTACGAATGACAGAGACACCATTCACCTGATTACAGGTCAGTGTAGCATCAAAATAATCAAAAATCTGTCATTTTATGGTAGAAAAGTTGCACAGTGTGGCTTTAACGATCAGTCTCTGTGCGCTCATTTTGAATCCCTTTTGGAGAAAATATGTTTACAGTCTGACTCACACCTGATTAACCTGAACTCCCCCTCTCTCAGCTGACAAAAACAGCCAAGTTTTTGCCCTCAGGGCCAGAACTCCCTGCTGCTTTACATTTAGTGTCAACAGTTGTGGAGATGGAGAGGCTTTATTGCTATACAAAGTTCACGTGTTGATCGCTGTCAGCAGAGAAAGACAGGCAGTCATACAGACGCTGTTTGCTCATTTGTTTTTAGTGCATGTAAAAAGTCTTCCATCCGACTCTGTCCAGCTGTAAAGAACTGATAATTTTGATTTGAAGAAAACTTTATAGATTGTTGCTCATGATAACCCTCCTGATAAAAGATTAACCCTTCATATTTCTGTTTAGCAGGAGGCAGTTCAGTACCTTTAGACCTCACAGCACAGGCTTCCTATGAGTCTCTGTTGTTTTTCTTGCCTTTCAAACCTGCATGAGGGGGCAGGGAGCCCGGTGACAGACAGATCATCTGTTACCGAGCTGCTGTTTGACTCATGCAGTACATGCAGAGCCCTCTGCGGCCTTTTACAACGCCAACTGTGAGCTGACTCATTGTCTAATGCCTGCACACTGTTAGCTATAAATGTTTTTAGTGTTGCGCTAAACAAAAAAACAGCACACTCCTATCATTTCCTGTTCTGCAAGAGACACACCGAGGTACACTCACGGAACAAAACACATGCAGACGCATTTTGATTAGATTTTATGATCTCCTCACATGGAAAAGCAGTAAACATATGTCAGATCTTTGCACAATATGTTCAGTAGATGATACACAGTGAGGTCTGTGAGTGATCCTGAGTGACACTGCGTCTGGAAAAACTCGCTGTGAGCACCCCCCGAACCAAATTCCTCCCCAGGATTTTTGGCATCGGAGACAAAAACCTGAACAAAACAAGTGTGCTGCAACATAATAGCTGCAACCTCGTGCACACATGCATTCCCACACACAACCTAGATGTTAGTAATGTAATAATATGAAGTTTGCAAAGTGTTTTGAGGCCAAATCACGACACAGAAAGCCAGAGACAAAGAAAAGCAAGAGAAAACTACGATTTAAGACCACGGTACGGGGAAGACAATGAAAGATAAAGACAGTGAGAGCAATAGCTAGTGACTCTTTGTTATACAGCAGTTAACCAGCCATCCTTTGGCTCATCAACCCACCTTTCCACTAAAAAACTTGTGCAAGTCTGTTATCAATTTGGTCAAGTTAGATAGAGACAGATAGATAGATACTTCAAGCATCCAGGAGAACCATGAGACACAGTAAACACACATTAAAATGAACCTACACTACAGTAAACATACGTTACCTTTAACCTGTAAGATAAATCTGCATTTAAATGAAAACTGTGCTAAGAAATAGGTTTTATATTCTCTGTACATGTTTAGTTATGCACCTTTTAGTTATGCCAAATTAGCATTTGCCTTCACACACTTTACCTCCAATCAGATTTCAGTCTCATAGGGGCAAAAACTGTGACTGCCAACCGTCTGGAAAACCAACAGAGCGACCTGCAGGTCGCAGCTGTTAAACCAGAACTATCTGCATGTCCAGATCTCACACGTATCGTTCTTTATTTGTGTGCATCACCATTTTAATATCAAATACTTTGCGTTTTTTGGCACCCAGTTCTGTGAACTTTTAACACAGTTTGGTAGCTTGTAATTTATTCCTTACAGTAAGTAATCACCTTAGCTGTGCTGCAGTGATGTATCCATTTACAGTCAGATGCATCGTGCGGTTTGTTTTGATGCTCTGCTCAAGTGGCCTCGACGACCTCCCTCACCTCTCCGTTCAATGATTCCCTCGTAGCTGCAGCTAAGTTTAGAAAGAGGAAACTGATATCTTTTCCTACTCTCGTTGCAACCATGTCACGCATGAGTACATGAACATGTACACAAACTTACATGCGTGTGACGCTTTGGGCTTTCTCCACACGTGCATGTATGAACATGCTCAGACAGACAAAGAAAAGGAGTCAGTTAAAAGATAAATAACCTTTATCAAGGCAGACGTGTCTCTTCCTGCACATTCCAGTGCAGATCAACACCGCCCTCTACAGGCCGTCTGCATCTATCTTTCAGATTTTTATGGCTTCTCTGCACTGTAAAATAGGATTAGGGTTACCCCATATGAATGTTGTGCTCCCAGGATGCAGGGTTCCTCGTGGTTCCTCGTGGTTCCTCGCGGTTCCTTTAGTCTCCAGAGCCTTCATCTATCAAGCTCCTCTTCTGTGGAGCAATCTCCCAGTTCAGGTTCTGGAGGCAGACCACCCTCTTCACATTTAAGAGTCATCTTCAGGCGATCCTTTTTGATAGAGCTTATAGTTAGAGCTGGCTCAGGTGAGTCCTGAACCATCCCTTAGTTACGCTGCTATAGACCTATAAACTGCCAGGGGACTTGATGCATGCATGATGCTCTTCTCTCCATCTGTAAACACTCATGTCCCATTAATGCATCTTACTAACTTAGCTTCTTAACCTGGAGATCGGGGATTGTGGTTGCACCTCCTGCTGTGGTCCTACCTATTACTATGATTGGTCATATCTCTGTTAAAATGATACTTGTAGTTATCATGATTATTATTGCTGCTGTTAATCTTTGTCTCTCTAAACTCAACCGGTCTCAGCTGATGTTGGTCCACCATGATCCGGGTTCTGCTCGAGGTTTCTGTCTCTTAAAGGAAGTTTTTCCTTGCCACTGTCGCCAAGCGTTTGCTCATGGTGGAAATTCTACGGTCTAGACGTGCTCTATATGAAAAGTGTCATGAGATAACTTCTTAAATAAAACTGAATTGAACATTCTTTAGTTGTGTCACATGGTCTGTTCTGCACACACAGGCTTCTCACCACAAAATTAGCATGCAAGCACACACGCAGTCAGAATTAGTTTAGAAACCAACCCAGACGCACAAGACGGAGACAATGTGACTCATTTCACATTCATCACCAGTAAAGATCAAAACCTAACACACTGTGAAATGACCTTTGATTTAGCTTCATAAGATGAAGACACAGCAGAGGCTCTGTTACTGTTAAAGAAAGCTCTCACCAACCACTATACTCTTGTCTGGCGGCTTCTTGCTCGCTCACCCTCTCCTTTTCTCTTCTTAGCTTCCTCCATCAACGTCCTCTTCAGTTTGTTCTCCTCTGCCATTATGTTTAAGAGGCTGCTGAGCACGGTTACACTGCCCGTTTGCCCAGCTCCTGTTCTGGCATGACACTGGGTCCACTCCCCGGGCAGCCCGGCTAATTCACATGTATATCTACTGTTTTTATACACTCCTGGTTAGATGTTTAACTGCATTTTGTCTCAGTATTTGTGCAAAGACGATAAAGTTGAATCTAATCTGATATATTCGTCTCTCAGTTTTTTACCTCTTTACCGGCGCTTTATGCATATTAATGTTTTAGCTATAGAGGCCTGAGTGTGTCAGGGGTCAGTTTGTGCTCAAACTAACTGATGTGCATTCGAATAAACAAAATCAGGAAGCCATCTGTGCATGTCAGCACCGTGAGGTGAATGTGATCTTTGAAAGTCACAGTCAATCTGCTGCTCTCATAAAACCCCTCATATTTTTTTTGTCTTTTCACACACACACATATCTATCATACATTCACAAACACACACACACAGCTGCATAAAGGCAGTCATAACTGTTTTGAATAATTGATCGCTAGTGAAATTGCGTGGCTCTAGGGTTTCCATGCTGTCATTGTCCTTGTTTCGGGTCGATGGGTGGCGAGGAAAAAGTAAACTTCTCATGCGAGTTGCTCATCATGTACCAGCCCCCTTAACACGCACAAACACACACACACACTCCTCATTGCTATGGCAGTGTGTGTGGGCTTGGATAAGGCGTACCCTCCCTGTGAAGATGCAGAAGAAGCAGAGAGACCACTGAAACTCCACTGGATGCTGGGGCGACCGCTTTAAGGGGGTACAGGACCATGAGAGGAAGATGCCTCGAGACAGCCTGATCAGCTCTGACAATGACAGTAAGACCTCGACCATCTTTATATTTCTGCTAGTCTGGCTTTCACATTACACGATGCAGGAGTTCAGTTAATAGAGGACGTTCATTCTTTGTGCCTGTGGTGATAAATGTCTGATATATTTATGTTTTTATCTGCAGAAATCATCTTAAATGATCAGTTTAGTTTAGTCAGAAATATGACTTATTATTTATATAAAGCAACGCCCTTTGATCTCTGTTTGCAGAGTGTTTATGACTCATTTATGCACAAAAACATCCACATTTATTGAGTTTTATAGAGCCTTATGTTCATGGATGAATAGAGCAGCTATTTGCACTGGATCTCTGGTTTTAATCTTCAATAAAAAGGCCACATCAGACATATTTATTCACTACTTTCCTGCATCTTTACTCCCTCAGCTGCATATTTGGGTTCTGGCCTCTGGCCCTCGACTGTCTCCCCCGGTCTTTGTGGACTTAGCCACCCCCGTCTCCCTTCATTAGGCCATTGTTTGTCTCTTTTGTGCCCCTCTGCTGCACACGGCCGTAATGACCCGTGCGCCGGCCACTCCGGTTACACCAAGGACACATATCAAAGGGCCGACTACATAAATATCTGCTCAATTTGTCAGTGGTCCTCTTTGTTTTCCGCTTTATCCCCCTCTTTACCGCGGGACAATAGGGCAGGTATACAATAAGGTAGGCTAAGCTGGAGCAGTGAAAGGGGTCAGGGTTGTATTGAAGAAGTGACGGAGAAAAACGGACTTGATTTATAGGCTGAGGTCATCAGAGGAGGAAGGGGTAGGTTTATATAGACCGAAAAAACACGATAAACACGAGACCACAGAAAAACAGAACAATAAATGATAATTAATAAAAATATGAGCATGGTTTCAAGTGGAAGTGTCCAGTTTCCATTGTCAGAGGTGAGATACCACATCTGAACTGAGCACAGACTCTAAAGATCCCTTTGTTTTGTCTTTGTTTGGTAAGTCTGTTATCAGGCGTCCTGATTAATTTGTTCCACAGTCGCACCGTGTCACCCTCACCACACAGTTACAATACAGTTTGAGACTACAAATGCTACAAATACACACAGACAGACACTTAACTTGCACCAATATAAGATAGAGTATAAACAAAATAAAATATTTTCCAACATTATTTACAGTTTCCTTTCAGGTAAAGGCCACATTTCCATCTTTAATCACATTTATGCATGACAAAATCTTTCCGCTTGTCCTTAGCAAGTTAGTCTTCCCAGACCAAAACAATCCTCAATGATGGTGTGTCCATGCTCTTCCAACACTTGTAGAAGCACAGAGTTTGACATTTAAAGGGACTTTGGTGTAAAAAATGTCTGACAAAGATTTTTAGAACATCCTTCCAAAAGTTTTGGATCTTTAGACGCTCTCATAGACAGAAATATTCAGAGCAGACATCTGGAATATTAGCAGACACATGATGAACAAATGTTATTACATAACATTTCCTGACATAGGACTTCATGTAATAAATGACAGCCAGTACAAGTTACAATATTAATAAACAACAACAACAAAAAAATAAAAATAAAGCATGAGTCAAATACTAAGAGTAAAAATAAATAGATAAAATAATAATAAAAAGATGATATAATAAAATAAAAGGAGGTATATAAAGTGAATACATGAAAATAAAGTACAAGACATAGATTAAATAAATAAATAAATAAGTAATTATGAACCAAAAAAATATAAATAAAATAAAATAAGTAAAAATTAAGATAAAAATATTAATAATAACAACAGCCACAAGCAGAGGAGACGATTTCCATGGATGGTGGCTAAGCAAGATTATCCAAAGAGGAATTCGACAGTATTCTGTCACATCATCCCGTCCATCAAGCACTCAGGTATCGTGAAATAAAAGTCCATCTTTGCACAAAAGTGTCAGACAGTCAGCTGCAGACTTGCAGTCATTCGCTCCATCATGTAGACATTGACCTGTGGTTGGCTGTTTTACATCCCTCCATTTTCTTTGCTACTAGTAAAAGAACCCTCAGTATATATATCGCTGATCTGCATTACATAGCTCTTTGTGTAAGGCTCCAAAGAAAACACACTTTTATGTTCATAAATAAACAACACAAGCTGGTCGGACTTTGAATCATAAATTTTCAGCATTTACAGAAACTCTTTAGCTGATATTCATTACGAAGAGAGAGAGTCTGCTTGTTTCTTTTGTAGTTTACTTCGTAACAAACGTCTCTGCACTGTGAACTCTCATTGAACGAACTCTTCTTTTATGATTACTTCAGTGTAATTAGAGAAGTCAGGTCAATTTAAACAGTGTACTGATCGCAGTCCAGTCTTGACCAAAGGTGAAATTCATTATTCATTGCAGTGGTAGAGCGGCTCGTCCTCTAATCTTTTCTCGACACTGTCAGAGAAGTTTTCATTTAACTATTATGTTTATTATTAGTTCATTATTATGTTTTATTAGGTTGCACTAGTGCTAAACCGCACTGCATTATTCTGAGATGTGTTTACGGCCCTCTCATGTGTGCAAATGAGGTGGCCAAAATATTAGAAACACCTCTGAATATAATGCAGCCCAGTTCAGCGTCACTGCAAACTTTAAATCTGTCTCAGCTTTTTCATTTTTACAGTGACCTTATCTCTCTCCCACAGTTGAAATTGGTCTGGAATTTGCAGGTAAGTCTGTTATTATGTTATTACATGATTCACTGAAGGTTCCTGATATGTTTATCATGAGGAAATGTCTTATTAAAACTGCAGTCTTGACTTCTCAGTGGTCTTTAGTGGATATTTTAAGATTTTTTCTCACGTTATTCCTTCATTTGTCTCAGTTTTTGTCTCCATACTGAGTCCTGTATAATATTTACACTCCCTTTGCCACTCTATTATGACCTCTGACCTCAATTATCACACCTGGATAAAAACACGTCAGTGATAGAGAAAAAGAGATGATTTAACTGAGTAGAGAACAATGAGAAACGTCACAGTACCTTAAGATAATTGGGTGATTATGGGTTTATATTATAAAGCATCTCCGTTTTTACCACAGGTGACGAGGATGACGTTTCCACCTGCCAAGAGGAACACGAGAGAGAAAGACACAGAGGAAAACGAAGGGATGGTGATAGAGAGAGAAAGAAGAGGAGAAACAGGAGAAAAGGAGCGTCTAGAGAAGGAGAAAGAGAAGAGGAGTCACAGGCCAGGCCTGAGAAAAGAGAAAGAGGGAGGAGAAGGAGAGCAAAGAATGACCAAGAGGCAAAGGGAAGAGAGAGGAGCAAAGAGGTGGAGGAGGAGCAGGAGGAGGGCAAAATAAAAAGTTATAAGGCGGCAAAGACGAAGAAGAATATCAAAAATGAAACGAGAAGAAAAATGGAGCAGGAGGAGCAAGAGGAGGAGGAAGAGGAGGAAGAAGAACGAAACGCCAAGAGGAAAAAGAAACATGGAAGTGCCAAAAAAGAAGAGAAAGAACGTAGAGGAAAGGTGAAAACGCGGGAGGTGAAGAAGAAAAAGCACAAGAAAGTGGCTGAAACAAGTTCAGAGCAGGAGATGAGCGAGGAAGATGACAATGAAGAAGAGGACAACAATGAAGAAGAGGACAACGATGAGGAGGACGACAACAATGAGGAAGAGGACAACAATGAAGAGGAGGATGAGGAGGAGAAAGAGGTGAGGCCGGAGACTCTGTCACCGGAGGAGCTGGAGAAGCTGAAGGAGGCGGTGGACGAGAGGAAGAAGCTGATCCAGGGTCTGAGGGGAAAACCGTGGTCAATGAAGAAGAAACTCGTGACTCTGCGGTAAATTCTCTCACCGTGTCATCGCTCTGAGTCCTGAAACATTCAGTAAAACAACTTCAACATGTTCAACTTCATCTTCTTTGTTGTAGGGAGTCGCAGGAGTTTGTGGAGAAATACGAGGGAGCGCTGGGGAAAGGGAAAGGCAGGAAGCTTTATGCATACAAGGTCATGATGACCAAGGTGAGGAATCACAGACTGATTCTAATATCAGCATTTATTTATAGAGTTATTCCAATAATTATATGATTTATTTAATTTCTTTTGTAGAAATGGATGAAGTTTCAACGGGACTTTGAAAACTTCAAAACTGCCTGCATCCCATGGGAGATGAAAATCAAGGAGATTGAAAGTAAAGTTTGGTTTCATGTCTTCAGATCAATGTAGTGATCAAAAGCATCCAATACTGCCTGTGCAGTTTTAATAGATGTATGTTTATTGAGTTTATGTTTGCCATGGCTCCTAATTTAAAGTATCATGTGTGGTCCTGTGGTGGAGAAGTTGAGCCAGATTCAACTTTTGGAGAAACGCAACCTGACGTCACGCCGCGGTGGCCAATCCGACGATCAGACCAGTCAAACTGCTCCACAGTCAGCCTGAAATTTCACTGAAAATGATGCGACCCAGGTGGATTCATGGACTAAACTCTGATACTCTACCTGTTGTGGTCTGTCTTTGTTTATTTCATGCACCAGCTTCTATGTCTGTGTCTTGCTCGCAGTCTGTGCTGCAAAAACACGAAGAAGTTTCCTTTAGTTGGTGTCCGATGGGCAGTGGTTGAGCGACATAGACAGTGAATGAGAAGAAGGAGCTCTGGTATCGAGAAAGCTGGTGAATCAGTGAAATGAAAAGTTATTTCTGATTGTTTCATAGCAGTTACGTTCAGCACAAATAAACACCCCCCCACAGCTTATTCAGGCCGTATTCGGTATCATAGTTTAGTCCGTGGACTCCACCTGGATCACGCTCAGTTTCAGAGACATTTCAGGCGGACTGTGACCGGTCTGATTAATAAAGGTTGTGTTTCTCCAAAACGTTAAATAGAAATAAAACACAAACACAGTACCAACACGTTCAAATGAATGGAAACCCAGTGCTGGGTTTGGTTTGTTGATGACCCTAAATAGAGACTGTAAAATAGTCCGTCAAAAGGTTAAAAGTTAAGTTTAAAGAGACGATGCAGGATGAATCATGAGGCTTGCAGGCCTCACATTCCGTTCCTGAGCTTCCCTGCTTTCAGAAACTCATTACAGGTGTAACAATCATTCTCATATTTATTCCCTCAGGTCATTTCGGCTCCTCGGTTGCCTCCTACTTCATCTTCCTGAGGTGGATGTACGGCATCAACATGATCTTGTTTGGTCTGACCTTTGGCTTGGTTATGGTGCCAGAGGTACTGTACTGAAACAAATCATAATTTCCTTGCAATTCATGTTTGTTTGCATGCTTTAAGCTCTCTCCTTGCTCCCCTGCTTATTGCTAACAGGCATTAATGGGGCGGCCCTACGGCAGCATGCCAAGAAAGACTGTCCCCAGGGCTGAGGAGGGCAGTGCCATGGACTTTGCCGTCTTATGGGACTTTGGAGTTAGTTAATTATACAATACAGCCTTTGTTAAGTGCCTGTGAGCTCATTTACATTTGAAAAATGATGATTTATTCTTGTAAATCACCCCCTACAGGGTTACGCTCAGTATTCAGTCCTCTTCTACGGTTACTACAACAACCAGCGTGCCATTGGTTGGCTCAAGTTTCGTATGCCTCTGTCATACTTCTTGGTTGGTGTAGGAACAGTGGCCTATAGCTACATGGTCGTCATAAGGACGTAAGTTTATCCCGACTACATGCAATTAATTCATCTCCTGTAAGCACAGTGTTAAGTTGAATGTTGTGTTTCTGATTAAAGGATGGCCCGTAATGCGAATGAGTCGGGGGTCGGAGATGATAACAGCTTTAATTTCAGCTGGAAAATGTTCACCAGCTGGGATTACCTGATAGGAAACCCTGAAACTGCAGACAACAAGTTTGCCTCCATCACCACCAGTTTCAAGGTGAGTGTTGGTGATCCAGTCATAGTAACTGATGCCGTTTATATCACATGTATCTACAGTATATCCCTCCTTTTTCCTCTGCAGGAGGCGATCTTAGAGGAGCAAGAGAGTCGAAAGGACGACAACATCCATTTGACTCGTTTTCTGCGCGTGCTGGCAAACTTCCTGGTATTGTGTTGCTTAGCAGGAAGTGGATACCTCATCTACTTTGTTGTGCGTCGCTCTCAGAAGTTTGCCCTCGATGGACTGGAGAATCACACGTGGTGGGAAAGGAATGAGGTACAATGAGCCAAACATCAAGCAAGTGCAACGACACAAGACATAGCAGCCAGCTAATATTACTGACTAGTCCAACAGCAGTCAGCCCAGCACGGCGTCTGTCTTTCAGCCTTTTATTTCACCAAGCTCTCACCAACCACTAAAAGTCAGTCCCAGATTTACTCTTGTCCGGCGGCTTCTTGCTTGCTCACTCTTTCCTTTTCTCTTCTTAGCCTCCTCCGTCAGTGTCCTCTTCGTTCTCTTCTCCTCTGCCATTATGTCCATAGAGGCTGCTGAGCCCAGTTACATTGCCCGCTCGCTCAACTCCAGTTCTGGCATGACACCAATGCATTGAAAGCTCCTGTGCTACCCGTGTAAATACAAACGTTACTCTGAGCTCCCAGTCCAGGGAGTAACGTCACAGCTAGCATTAGCTAACAGCAGCTACAGCTGGCAGCAGTTTACTGTGAGGCAGCTTCTTGATCAGTAACAGCCTTTTTGTACCTTCTTAGTTCCTCTGTCAATGTCCTCTTGGTTCTCATTAGCGATGTCTATCAAGGCTACTGAGCCTGGTTACATTGCCCTCTCACCCAGCTCCTGTTCTGGCACGACACTGGCCTCCTCTTGTTCCTGGTGGTCCAAAACGCCTGTGGTACAAACACTAACACTCCCCCCGGTGCTCTGAGCTCACAGGCCAGGCAGCCTGGCTAACAAGCTGAGCTAACATTAGCTAACAGCAGCTACAGTTGTCAGCAGTTTACTTCACTGTCCATCAGGAAACTCTGTAAATCACAGAGAGTTGAGGCGGAGCAGCCGGAGGACATCAGAGGGAAAACCAGAAAACATTTTCTCCATAAAATATGATCCAGTTTCACCAAAATCAGTGAAATAGTTGGTGGTGTGTGACTTAGTGCCGTAAAGCGTTACGTACTTCTCCCGACCCGGAGCCCAAAGTTACATAGTGTGAGAACAGACGTACGAATGACAGAGACACCATTCACCTGATCACAGGTCAGTGTAGCAAATTTTAGGAATTTGATAAACATGCTACTATATACTATTTGTTTGTTTGTTTCTTCATGTTTCTCAGGTGAACATGGTCATGTCATTGCTGGGGATGTTCTGCCCCATGTTGTTTGACGTCATCAGCGCCCTGGAGAACTACCACCCTCGTGTCGCCCTGCAGTGGCAGCTGGGTCGCATCTTTGCCCTTTTCCTGGGAAACCTCTACACCTTCATCATTGCACTCATGGACGAGATCAACCTTAAAGTGAGAACTAGAGCGTGTAGACGCGTGCGATGGTTTATAGTTCTACAACACACTTAACCTGAGCTGTGTATATACGTGTTGCAGAGAGAAGAGGAGAAGATAATAAAGTTTAATATAACCACGTGGGAAGCCAGTCTTTACAATGGTACACTATCAGAAAACAGCACCGGTCCACCCATCACTATCCAGCCTGCTGATGTGCCCAGAGGGCCCTGCTGGGAGACCATGGTGGGGCAGGTCAGGTCACAACTTTGGTTTAATGATTACACTTGCTTGATACATCATTATGACTGTAGATAAACAGTATAGCCTCTGTAAGGTGATCCTTAAATTGCATCATCCTTTGCAGGAGTTTGTCCGGCTGATCATATCTGATACCATGACAACCTACATCACTCTGCTGATTGGTGATTTCCTGAGGGCCGTTCTGGTTCGTTTTCTCAACTACTGCTGGTGTTGGGACCTCGAGGCCGGATTTGTGAGTCATCTGTTCTACCTGATTACAGCGACTGTGCCACTGAAGTTCAGCAGAGTGTATAATTTATTTGTCCTTACTCATGAGCACCTTTGTATTTAAATGTTGGGTATGAAAATATGAGTCACGGTGAGTTATTTTTGTCTGTGAAAGCCGTCCTACTCCGAGTTTGATGTCAGTGGGAACGTGCTGGGCCTGATCTTCAATCAAGGAATGATATGGTACGAAAAGCTTTATTTACAACCAGCAGCACCTGTATCATGGAAATCTAGGTAGTGATTGGGAATATCATTATCAGTGTTTTGCCTAATCTTTCGTCCTGCAGGATGGGTGCTTTCTACGCCCCCTGCCTGCCCGCCCTGAACGTCCTCCGCCTCCACGTGTCCATGTACCTGCAGTGTTGGGCCGTGATGTGCTGTAATGTGCCGCAGGAAAGGGTCTTTAAGGCCTCTGGCTCCAACAACTTCTACATGGCCATGCTGCTGGTCATCCTCTTCCTGTCCACTCTGCCCGCCATATACACCATCGTCACCATCCCCCCTTCATTCGACTGCGGACCCTTCAGGTAAATGATGCTTGTTTAAAGGGTTCATCTACATCTACAAGCCTTATCTTCTCGGGCAGGTCATTCCAAAGTCAACGGGCTCCGATGGAGAAGGCGCCATCACCTCTAGGTTTGAGCCTTGACCTTGGAAAAGCCAGAAATGACCTGCCTGAGTAGTAAAAACTTAAATTCAACCCTAAAATGCACAGGGAGCCAATGAAGGGAAGCTAAAGTTGGGGTGATGTGATGTTGTCTGTTCAAAATGTAGCGTTCTGAACTAGTTGGAGGCGTGAGAGTGATTTTTTCTATCACCCTTCCCTCCCCATGAGCTCCATCTACAGGCCAAAATGAGTATCATCCCTGGAGTACTGTAGGTCATTGCTGGAAGTTGGGTTTTGTCTTAGAAAACAATAAAAAGAAAGATGAATAAGTAAGTAAATAAATAAAAGAAGGCAAATTTAGACGTTGATAGACTGTATGACTAACAGAAAGACAAACTGAGTGAGGAAGGTGTTTCCAGAAAAGTCCCCATACCTTTTGAAACTTCTTGTTTGACAAGTCGTAAAGTCCCTCAACCACTAAGCGTTGGTGGGTGAGGCAGCATCCCTCCATCTTGGTAATATCTCACAACTGGCCAAAAGAGAGGCGAAGGATGGAGTGAGGTGCACGTCATCCTCTCCAGTGGTGCCAAAAATGGTGAATAATGAGGTTGGGCTTTAGTTCAAAATCGAGGATTTGCGATAAGGTTTGGGAGATGACTCTCCAGTATTTTTCGTCCAGCTATGTCCAGAGAGATTTTGAATTAACCAGTTTGATGATTGAATCCCAGTGAAAGGCTTAAATCCTGCTCCCAGGCAGTTTTAATTTTGTGGAGAGTGGCATGTCGTATCTAGCAGCTCATCACAGATAACAGATATTAAACCTTTCCGTGACGGGTGCAGACTAAGAATCACATCAGTGATTGTCACATTGGGCGCCTCGGGGAAATCTGATATGAGAGTGGAGGAATTCTCCGGTTTGCAGGTACCTAAAAATAGGTCTGTGGTAGGCTGAACTTTTCAGAAAGTTGTGCAAAGCTGCTACCAGAATCAACATGAGTTGTGCCAACAGTTTGATTACTCTGTCACCATCGTTTTCTTCTGCTTGTAGTGGGAAAAAACGGATGTTTGACGTGATCCAGGAGACGCTGGAGTCAGACTTCCCTGCCTGGTTCAGTAAAGTGTTCAGCTATGCCTCCAACCCTGGACTGGTCCTACCCTTCATACTACTGATGGTGTGAGTTCCAGAGTCTTTGTTTCTAATCACTGTCTTTGTCTGGGTGGGTCTATTTCAGGCCATTTTCTTGTAACGGCCTTCCTTTAGCACCACTTTAGTTATGTTGCCCAGGTATAAAACTGAAGACGTCTTGGAGATTAAATACACTAATAACTCATTTAATACTGTGTCCACACATCCATACATCCATCTCCTTCCTCTTATCTGGGGTCGGAACTGAAATTGTGATGTTCAATTCCTTTTCCCACCAAGTTTTATCCTGACATTCCTCGTTTATATGAGTTAAGACATTTTATATGACCATGTTGCGATCGTGTTCTTTTAGTGATAAAGTTTAAGGTTCTCTGAGGGTTATATTTTGTTGTTCTATCTTTCAGACTGGCCATTTATTACTTACAGTCCACATCCAAAAGCTACAAAGAAGCTAATGTGGAGCTGAAGAAAAAACTGCAAACGGTAATCTCTTCTAACACTCTAATCTAACACTCAAGCTTTCAAGTTTGCACTTTTTTACATGAATGAGGGTGTAAATGTTGAGGAAATGTTGCAATGATAACCTCTAGACACACATAGACAGCCCGAAACTGCAGTAGTTGTGTGTCTATCATCACTCCAGCAGAGAGCAGCAGAGTAACAGCTACTATCTGTCTAAAAACCAGCAGGTTGGACAGTCAAAGCTCATTGTTGTGTCTGCTTGTCAAAAACACATATACCATCACTGTATGCTTTATTCTACATTTCTAAACTTTAAAATGATTATGATGATTTCTCGCCTGTGTGTGTCCTCTTCAAGCAAAACGAGGAGAACAAGAAGAAGAACAAGCGAGCGGCACTGAAGGCGCAAATGGATCTCGAGGAGGCCATAAAAGCTGCATCACAGACTGCAGAGCAACAGACGAACAACAACGCTTCACTGCAAGACCACGAGGGTAAATTAAAATGGATTTTTTAAATCAATTTATGTAAGGAAAAATCAGAAAGGTTGTCTTTGCAACCACACTGTGGAGCTGCAGTGTGATTTATGTGCTTCTAGTATGAGTAAGAAGGCTACAGAGTTTCCTTTTTGCCTGTTTTTACGCTCTGGAGTCTGCACAGGCTGTTTCATTCTGAAGCTTCTAGGATGTTTCTGGTGGAATCAGACGATGGAAGCCGTGCCCGGTGTGATTGAGCCAGCATTAGCTTGTCTAGAGTTAATATTTTGATGCTACAGCGGTATGCAGAACAGAGCGTGATTAATAAGTTGTCTTTTTTTCTCCCCTCCACATCTGAAATAATGAATTCACCTCATCCTACTTTCTCCTTCAGCAGATGAGGAAGAAAGCCAGAGCAGTGGTGAGAGGATGTATCATGGTAAGAACGGACGCAACCCTCCTCCTCCTCCTCCATCACACGTTCACGTTAGAGACCAAGAACCTCCAGCTACCAGAGCCCCCGTTCCCAGGACCTATCACCATGGAAACCACGGGGCTCAAGGGTACCTGCCCGGTTTCCCGCGGCAAAGTGATCCCAGGATTTACAGGGTGCCGAGCCTGCAGAGGCACTGAGGGAGTCAAAAAACTATTGTACATATTAAAAGCACTTTATTGTCCGGATGTACACTGTATGTACCGAGAGGAATGAGAGGCACAATTTCTCCTGATAAAAGTGTTTTTTTTAAACTGTGTATTCATGACAAACGTAAGCTGTAGACATTTCAAATTAGTACTTGTTACTTTGTTTACTAAATAAATCTTAACACCACCAACTACTTCACTGATTCTGGAGAAACTGGATCATATTTTATGGAGAAAATGTTTTCTGGTTTTCCCTCTGATGTCCTCCGGCTGCTCCGCCTCAACTCTCTGTGATTTACAGAGTTTCCTGATGGACAGTGAAGTAAACTGCTGACAGCTGTAGCTGCTGTTAGCTCATGTTAGCTGGGCTGCCCGGACTTGTGAGCTCAGAGCACCGGGGGAGTGTTAGGCGTTTTGTACCACTGGGAAGAAAAGGAGGCCGGTGTCGTGCTAGAACTGGAGCTGGACAAATGGGCAATGTAACCGGGCTCAGCAGCTTCTATGGACATAATGGCAGAGGCGAAGAGGCCGAAGAGGACGTTGATGGAGGAAGCAAAGAAGAGAGAGTGAGCAAGCAAGAGTAAATAGTAAATACTCGAGTACAGCTGTCCATATTTACCACAGTGGACCTTTAACTTTGGTTGTTTACCTTTTTTAGCGTCACAAAATACTTAAGTTATATTAAAAATGTTAACATTCATCATGTCATACTGTATATTTTACTCTTGGCCTCTCACACTGAGACGCTGAGCACGGCTGTCCCTGGACCTGTGACTGGGCCAAAGTATTAAACAATTCATTAGACATGGAAGCCATTTAACCTGGCGAGCGAGGCTTAAATGGATCTCTCTCTCTCATCTCTGGCTGCACTTATGCACTTACACTGACATCAGTTTTTCAGCTGTCTAACATAGATAATACACTGAGTGACACACAAAAGGGTGAGGAGGATTAGTTCCTTTTTTTTTGGACTGAATCTGTGCCAAACATTCAGATTAGCGCCGTCTCCTGACCTTCATCGTGTGGCATGAATGTCTGACTCCTCACCCGCTAACGACGTGCTCATATCTGATGTCCCAACAGCTCTACGCTTGCTGGACACCGAGTGGGCCTGTCAAGCAATCATTTAGCTGACCTGCCAGTCAAGTGTAAAGGTCAAACTCTCATTTCTAAACATCGATAGTCAGTCAAAGTCTTGTTTTATTGGGATTTCACGTGTGTTCAAGAGTTGCACTGAGGAGTAAGTGTTGCGTCTAAATCATTCAAGTCAACAAGCTCATAATGCTGCTGACACTGAGTCACAGTTCCAATCAAATCCACTTCCAGTGAAACTCATGATCAATTCATGGCAGGTAAGCATTAAGTATTAATTCTGCAGTTATTTGAGCCCCTATTCTTTATTCTTTCATCGCTGGCCAAGCGCTGTCAATCACATTATTTGTGACTGAGGTGACATTGATAAGAAAAGTCTCCTCTGTATCTACCCTACTACTCTTATTTATCCAGGTAATACCAACCCACCTGACGCCTGTCTGTCTCTGCTTTTTGGCCTCCCTCCATGCTGGTTACAATGTGGCAAGAAAACTGAGCCATGACAGGTTACACATTACCGGATATCTCAATGTCCACTGTGCCGTGATGAGCATCTTTTATTCACTAACAGTGATGAAGGGAAACACTGATTTGAACTGCTCGGATGGTGTCCAGTTTTCCTTTGGAGAGCAAAGGTCGGCGTTGAGTCTCAGTGCGAACTTAGACGCTTTTTAGTTAATGGATCTTAACAATAAATGCATCTAGGCCTTCTCTGTGTGCTCTATAGTGAGAGGGAGGGATGAAGACTGGTGGAGAGGAGCGAGGAGGACATGAATACTCCAACCCTGAGGGCTTAGCTTGGCTTTCCAGGTACAAGCCTTCAGATGAATATTCATACAACTCCCCAGAAGTGTGTTGCTCTTTGTGTTAGCAGCCTGCCGTCTCCTGTTTCCTCCTGCATTATTCAAAAGGTCAGATGTGACATTTGACCATAACCACATGGGTAGTAGCTGTATCTTAGTTTAAAAACACATAATGTGGGTAAGGACATCAGGCAACATTCCCAACAACAAAGACTGTAATGCAAAGAACTTGTTTCACACTAAAAAGACGGCTCCCTCATAACTTATTTTGTCCCAGAAGTGCTGAAAAACTGCAGTTCCTCTTGTCGTCCACTTGAGGCTGGCTCCAGAAGTCTCCATAAGTCCCCATGTTAAAATGTCCAACTTCATAGCTTCAAAATGGCTCTTCAGCAACCAGATGGTGACATCAAAGATACGCCGTCCATTCATCATACTGTCAGTGGCTCACAGCACCAGGGGAGTGTTTGTACCACAGGCGTTTTGGACCAACAGGAAGAAGAAGAGGAGGTTTACAGGCCCAGGGCTCGGGGGAATGCTGACAGGGAGTGTTGTGGAGAAATCGCTGAAATCAATGGTCAATGGTGAGGTCAGGAGGAAAGTCTCGCTCTCAAAGTACTAGTATTAAAAGTGCCTGAGTGGGTCTTGCATTCTGCCCCTACTCCTGCTGGAGGTCAGACTTTAAACCCCTTCAGATAACAGCACAAATACTATACCCCCTGAAATAGTGAAATATACCCATGTTAGTGCTACTGTCTGGACATTCTAGTCTGGAGCCACTGCTGTCAGTTTATGTTAATGAAACGTCAATGGCAAGCTCTGTATGACAACATTAGGTCCCTTCGACTCTGGTCACCACAACGTTGAGATAGGCTGGCAACTGATGTCCCCAAACGAAGCCAAACAACTACTACTGCCTAGGACCTCAAGGCCCACACGTGACCCCGTGTAACCTCAGGATAAGAGAAAATTCCATAGCAGGGAGCAGAGCTGGTGTCGTGCCAGAACAGGAGCTGGGCGAGCGTGCATAGTGACATGGGGAAAAAAACTGAAGAGGGCGTTGATGGAGGAAGCTAAGAAGAGAAAAGGAGAGAGTGAGCGAGCAAGAAGCAGCCGGACAAGAGTAAATCTGGGACTGACTTTTAGTGGTTGGTGAGAGCTTGGTGAAATAAAAGGCTGAAAGACAGACGCCGAGCTGGGCTGACTGCTGTTGGACTAGTCAGTAATATTAGCTGGCTGCTATCTCTTGTGTTGTTGACCTTGTTGATAGGGGATTACACTTTCTATGTAATGTTGCTTTAATGAATAACTTGAATAACACTAAGTTAGTGTTAGTTATAGTTTCACTGTGTATCACTGCCTTTTTTTAACTACAGTGACTTGTTTCACTTTTCACTTAAGCTTTCATCTAACTTTAATGGAGCCAGACTTTATGTCTACATTCACTCTGGTGTCTTCTTACTGCATCCGTTTTTTTCTTCTTGTATAATCACATACATCATTTGATGACGATACAAGTTGTTAACCATTATCCAATTAGAATAAAGATGAAGATGTAAGCATGTCGACTGAATATGAGCTCTAATTAGCATTTTGATTGACACGTCTATTGTGTGATGGATTCTGTTGTTCCATCCCCCCGGGCTCTTGAGTATCATCCAATGGAGTGTGTGTGTCTTTGACGGTTGTCAAGGAGTCCTAAACAGAGGCGCACCTGTTCCCACACAATGTGTGTGTTTGTGTGTGTGTATTGTTGACACAGGACCTTCACAGGTGTATCAGCTGCTCGCACTGAGCGACTCATGGATGGAGAAGAGGCAGAAGTGAAGAGAGGAGGAGGATAAAGAGAATAGAAACAGCTAAAAAAGAGACAGAAGAAATGCCTCCGAAGAGAAGAAACGAATCTGCAGTTAAGGTTGAAGATGGTGAGAAGAATTTGTTTCTTACAGTTAGCTTTAAATATTCACCTTTTTGACTATGTTAGGTAAAGTTATTCTTATTTATGTAGAGATGTATCTCCTTACTTTGGTGTTTTTCTTTACATGTCCATAGTTGGGATGGAGGTCGATGCCGTAGCTGACAGTGGAAGTGAAGGTGAGTCACCAGGGATCATTTAATTGGGCAGATTATGGATTTATGGACTGACAAATTAGTGTAAACTGCTGCTTATTTTTCCTTCTTTCATAGCATCTGAAAGGAATCATTTCAGATGTTTCTTGTGCATTTGATTATTGTAAAGTTTAGAGTAATGTCACACTTGATGGATGGAAGTTTCAGCTCCTTTATCTGTGTCTCAGATGAGGCCAGGAGGAGAACCAAAAACAGAAGAGCCAAACCACAACGTAAAGCCAAACGGGTCAGCAGTGAGGAGGACGAGGACGAAGAGGACGAGGCGCCGAGAAAAAGAGGACGAAAGAAGAAAGCCAGACCCCGAGACAGCGATGAGGATGAGGAGGAGGAGGACAACCGCAGCGTGAAAAGCAAAAGATCAAAGGGAAAGAAGAAAGCTGCGAAGGAGGAGAGTGACGAGGAGAGCGAAGACGACCGGCAGAAGAAGAAAAAACGAGGGTCCAAGCAGGAGAAAGAGGAGGAGAATAAGGAGAAGAAGGGGAATGTTAAAGGGAAAGGTGGTGAGAAGGACAAGAAAAAGAAGAATGGGAAGTTCAGCAGGTGCAGTATTCTCTGAGAGCTCTCTCTCGCCTACCTGCATGCTCCACACACCCGTATGGGCTTTCTCCATTCAGTGCAGACCCCCGAGCCAGGGGCCCGGCAGACTCTGGTCATGTGAAGCTATGTGGCATATATTCAGGGACATGAAACATTAGAAGGATGCAAGTTAAAGTCTTGTTTCCCTGAATATATGGCACTTGCAGTTATTTTTTAATGTAGTGTATCAGCAGTCAGATGCTGTCAATGAAAGATACTGTGAATGAATGTTTGTCATGTGCATCAACAACCAAATGTGGAGCAATTTATTGTATTATTGTAAGGCATAAAGTTCAGTTATGGTGATGGATGACGTTCATCCATTATTTAGCTGACCGCTGCGATAAAACAAAGGCAACAGGACAAAACATCCAGCTGAGATCATGCTGCATCATGCATCATGTTTCAGTGGGAAGGTTTGGCACCCTTAAACATGGTATAATTTGATAGAATAACTTGATTTGTGTAGAACAGAAACAAAGTTTTAAACTGTATTTTAAAGTTATCATGTTGGTAGTATAAAAGACTATAAAAGACATCAAGGCAGGATGTAAAATTAAGTATACAAGCGACACAGTGAAATTAAAATGACAATACAAGAGCAGAACAAGCATCCAGCGTTTGTTCGATGGTTGAATCATTTCAATAACCTAACCCCTAATCCTAACCCACCCTAACCTTTCTGATGTCAGATTAGGGGAAGGTGTATGACTTTAAAAAGCGCAAACGTGGATGGGCAACGCGTCGTACAAATTAGTTATTTTCTAGTGAAACCCAACCCTTATAGCAGGAGTTCCCAGTAGCAGCCCTCTGAACCACAACACTTGCATTATATTTTAATCATTTCATTTAATTACTGTCACTTCAGCCTACATTTAATCCTGTGCCAGGCTAACGTGTGTCTGGATGGTAGGAATGGTAGTCCTGTATTTTGATTGACAACTGTCGCCAAAGTCGCCACAAAACAAAAGGTTGAGGAGGAAAAATGGATCAACTATTACTTTATTGGACCTCAGTGGGCAGATAAAGGCATCTGCAAACAGTCGTTAGTTTTGCAAGTAATTGGCTATAAACTGACGTACTGGACACGTTTAAAAAAAGATGATGATGCCAGCTGAAAAGCATCTCCCTGTAGATCACCTGGTGGAGCGTTTGCCTCATATACCAAGGCTGAGTCCTCACCGCAGCGGCCTGGGTTTGATTGCAACCCTATGGCCCTTTGCTGCATGTCATACCTGCTCTCTCTCCCCAATTACCTGTCTGTCTTCACCTGCTGCTGTTAAAAAATTAAATGCATGAAAAGGATCTCCCAGGTTGTTACAATTTATTAGAACTACATAAAACTTGATTAATGAATGAATGAGAAACAAACTGAGGTTTTTCTGGTGTCTGACTCCTGTGGCGCCTTGTTCAAATCCATGGCACATGACGCATCTTTCCCTTTATCAGCTCTTCTTCCTCTGAGTCTGATGAAGAATCGCTGTCCGAGGGGGAGATGGAAGCGTTGAAGGAACAAGTAGAGGAGAAGAAGAAAATACTCGCTACATTAAGGAACCAACCCTGGCGCATGAAGAAGAGACTCGTAGTGCTCAAGTAAAAAACCAAAAACCAAAAAACAGTGGCCATAACTCACACCCTCTACCTGCTACCTGTGATTTCTGTAATTTCTGATTGTTGCTGCTGCTGCATTTTGTTCTTTGTGCTTGTTTTGTTTGTTGTTCACTGACTGCTTCTTACAAGCTCTTCCCCTTAAGGCCGTCCATCACTCATGTCATGTACATGTGATGTTCGTCATGCATTATTAAAACGTGTTCATCGCTACTTTAGCAGTTTGGTACGTCTCTTTATCCTTGCTGTGGAAGTCAACAGAAGTTTTGCAGAGAGGTCAGAGCAGCTATCATGCTTTCAGGAGACACTGATGCTCACTCATAAGACTTTTTTGTAGGAGCATGCACGATAAACTCAACTTTGCAGAGAGATAACACAGAATATCATTAGATCCAAGCCAGTTGTTATATTCAGCTATGTAAATCCTCCATTCTGTGAAATGCACATGAAAAAAAAACTGTTTATAAATCTCAGAAAGCTGCACACAAGGCTGGCTGCAGTTCAGCCTCCCTGCGTGACAAGACTGTAAACACAAGTGACTGCTTTGCCAAAGGCTAAGACTGGGAGTTGTGTAAGTTAGGATGTGTTTCTCTATGATCAGTGTAAGCATAGGCAACCCGATAGGTCCACAGCCTTAACTTTTTCATGAGCTTGACGCTATTTTATGCATGTTGTTGTGGCTGACTGACCTACTACTTGCCAACTCTTCCCCACACTGATGCTCTCCTCATGTGCAATGTCCCATCAATCAGTAATTCACCCCAAACCTGTCGCTTTTCATTCCTGTTACCGCTAACTAATTAATTGGTTAGTTAGATCATTGCTTTTCAGTTGGATTGTTGCTCACTTGATTTCACTGGTTTGTGTTTTTCTGATTGATCAAACAGGGAGTCCCAGGAGTTTGTTGAAAAGTTTGAAGGAGCTCTCGGGAAAGGAAAAGGCAGGAAGCTGTACGCGTTCAAAGTCATGATGGCCAAGGTAATCCTACCTTTTTAGAAAGAACCCATGATGTCGCCATAGGCAGTCACACATCCTCTAAGGCTGCGGCTGCCTGTGGTGTACCACAAGGTTCAATTTTAGGTCAGATTTTATTGTTTATTTTCTATTTATATGCTCCCACTCTGCCACATTATTCATCCTCATAATGTAGCCGCTTCTATGCAGACGACATACAGATATTTGTTGATAATTGTTATTGTTGTTTTGAATTGGTTATGTTTTGATGTTAACCTGTTGGCCGACTTAAAGCTTCATAATGAGGATAATATTGTGGAAATAACCATTTTATATTTTTAAAATTTCAGAAAATGATCAAGTTTAAACGTGACTTTGAAAACTTCAAAACAGCCTGCATACCCTGGGAGAGGAAGATAAAGGAAGTAGAAAGTTGGTACCACTTTGACATTATATGAAAAATATTCACTGAGCCGTGAACTCGCTGTTTCTACTGAGTCTTTATTCCCTATGTCACTGAGTCTGTTTTCTCAATCATAGGTCACTTTGGATCATCTGTGGCATCCTACTTTATTTTCCTGAGGTGGATGTATGGTCTGAATATGGTCCTGTTTGGGTTGATGTTTGGCCTGGTGATGCTGCCTGAGGTACAGACTTTCTCTTAATACATGCTAGCAGGTGATATCTGATGTAACAGACATGTTTTCAGCTCTCTCCTGTCTCTCACCTCCTCTGTGTTTAGATTCTCATGGGTCTTCCCTACGGCTCCATTCCCAGGAAAACTGTGCCTCGAGAGGAGCAGGACACAGCTATGGACTACTCGGTTCTCTTTGACTTCGGAGTGAGGATCTTAGCTTTATTTATCAGTTTATTTATCATAACTGACCGTGTCATAGGTGGATGATATTGCTCGTGACTTGGCTCGAGGGATGCCAGTGAGTTGACTGACATTCATCTTCCCCAGAGGATAATTCCTAGTGATGGTGATCCCCTCTAACACCATCATCAGGCCAGCATGTCTGCATGTTTCCAGGCTAAACTGGTGCATTATACCTCTTGAATGTTGCACATAAGCACACCTCAGAGTCACTAGCATGGCTGCAATCTTGATTTAGCCACTGGGGGCAACGGCTCAAATTTTGGGGCTTCCGGTATAACTAATGACAGTATCAAGACGTCAAGACGGCGTATGCGTGACCCACAGGTTTCTGAAGAGCTATTTTGAAGCTCAAAACATGCAAACACACACATGACAGAAGACTGGGTATAGTTCAAAAAGGTTTCTTAAACAAAGCCAGAAGGGGTGAATAGTGCAGGGGAAGGTTGGCGTCAGGTGGTGAGAAGATCCAAGCAGTGCAGGGCTGATGGTGGCTGAGAGACGGGAGTGATAATAAGGCACAGCTGGTCGTGGCAGGCAGCCATCCAAAGAGCACTAGATTTAGTTGTAGCGTTGTTACCACAAGGGAGACTGAACAATCTGGCAGAGTCTGGAAGTTAAATACTGCGCTGCTGATTGGATGATCAACCACAGGTGGTGGAAATGATCAGACAGGTGAGAGGGAATTGGAGGCCACACCCAGGACAGCCTCCACATGACAGATGAGTTCAGAGATTGCATTTCGTCCAATGTGTTCCACCTCTTTTCTTTCCACACGGACTGTTTTACCTCCGTATCTGTCAAGTGAAGCCATTATGGAAGTGCCAAAAGCTGCAGTTCCTCTTGTCGTCCACTTGAGGCTGGCTCCAGAAGTGAGTCAGTCTCCATAAGTCCCCATGTTCTTCACAGCAGAAATAAACATGTTTACAGCCTGGTACAAAAAACAGTTTTGGTCTCTACAGCTAATTTCCCTGTTCATGACAACTGTACTGAGGGTGAATTTTTATAGAACCCATGACAGAGCTTCTCAACGGCTCTTGAGAAAACTGTGGGTGATGTCTCGTATACGACGTCTATGCATGCAACCAAAGACGGCTCAGACTTGATGGGTCAATACTACGTGGACTATAGACAGAAACCAGAATGCTTTTGTAGAGATTAGCATGTCATGTTTTCCTAGCCATAGTCTAAAAAAATATACCTTATCAACAGGGATACTGCAAGTACTCCTTTTTGTTCTATGGGTACTACAACGACGAACCAACGGTTGGGGTGCTGAAGTTCAGACTCCCTCTGTCATACCTGCTGGTGGGCGTTGGCATTTTTGGATACAGCCTGATGGTTGTCATAAGAACGTAAGTCAAGGCAAACCAATATTAGCAGGCAAAGAGATGTACATGTATGTAGACAGAGGTGTTTGTTGATGTCTGCTTCTCTTCTCAGGATGGCTCGTAACTCAAATGAAGGAGGGGATGGGGCGGAGGAGGGAGAGTTCACCTTCAGTTGGAAGATGTTCACAAGCTGGGATTACCTGATAGGAAATCCCGAGACTGCAGACAATAAGTACGCCTCCATTACCACCAGCTTCAAGGTTAGCAGGTGTGTGTATGACAGCAGTTGGGCTTTAATATGAAAGGTCAATTAAGTGCAACTTTTCAAAAGGGTTAAATTTGGCCCCACTGTAGGAATCCATCGTGGACGAACAGGAAAACCAAAAAGATGAGAACATCCATCTCCGACGGTTCCTCCGGGTTCTGGCGAACTTTCTGATCGTGACGTGCCTCGGAGGCAGTGGATACCTCATCTACTTTGTGGTGAAACGTTCTCAGGAGTTTGCTAAGATGGAGAATAAAGATCTGTCATGGTTTGAAAAGAACGAGGCAGGTTGACATGATTTTTCAGATTAACACAAGAAGCTGTGGGAATTTGAGAGAGTTGAGACCTAACCACCCCATTTCTCTCGTCAAATATATCAGGTGGAGTTTGTGATGTCTCTGCTGGGGCTGGTGTGTCCTCCTCTGTTTGAAACCATCGCAGAGTTGGAAGATTATCACCCTCGTATCGCCCTCAAGTGGCAGCTGGGACGAATCTTTGCTCTTTTCCTGGGAAACCTTTACACCTTCCTCTTCGCCCTGTTTGATGAGGTTACTGCCAAGGTATGACGGTTACGCCTGTGTGTGTTTGTCTGTGTTGCTGGGCAGGTGTGGTACAATTGTATTTATACTATCTCTATACTCATGGTAGAAGAACATAAACCAAAGAAAATCTGAACAAGTTAGCAAAGTCTGACGGGCAAAACGCTTCTGTAACGCCCCTGGTGGGACATGAAGCCTCACGGGCCAAACCAGCGGCGTTTGTGTTATCTTGAAGTTACCTTGAGGTTATCTTGAGTTTAGGCTTTGATGTCTTTTGTATCCTTTAGCTGGAGAGCGAGAAGTCAATCAAGAACGCAACTGAATGGGCCTTGAATCAGTACTACGCCAACTACAGCTCCTTCTACAACACAACAGATGTGCCTCCTCCAGCTGTGCACCCAGCCGACGTCATCAGAGGACCCTGCTGGGAGACGGCAGTGGGAATAGTCAGTGCTGGGGCATTGTACTGTTGTCAAAATTCAGCAGTAGCTCGAATATTTCAATCAGTCATTATTCTTTTGTTTCCTTTCAGGAATTTGTGAAGCTGATTGTGTCGGACATTCAGGTGACCTACTTGACCATCCTGATTGGCGACTTTGTGCGAGCTGTCATCGTCCGCTTCCTTAACTACTGCTGGTGTTGGGACCTGGAGGCCGGATTTGTGAGTACTCGCTGTCATGACACGACATGTGATTTGAGTTATTTATTTTTTAATTTTTGGAGCAAGTCAAGTCACTTTTAGCCCCATGAGATACTGCAGTCTTACTTGCAGTATCCTGTCTTTATGTAGAGTAGAAACAAGGTATTAGTGTCTCAAATAATAATAATAATCTGTCCTTGATGTGCGCTTCTGGTTGCCCAGCTTTTTAGGCTAGTCACTGACTGACAGGGTCATCATCTAATCAGTAGGAAAGCCATTCTCAGCTGTTTTATATTTAAACTGAAAACATGAAATGGACACAAAGAAGTCGGTCGAGTCATCGACTCCAGTAAAGTCAGCTCATGAGTCTCAAGTCATTTATTATCTGTCAGGTTAAGTTGCAAGTCACGATAACTCGAGTCCACGATGTCTGTGGCTCGGTGTATATTACGTGTTTTTGTTTGTTTGGTTAAGTAATGAATTAATTATATTTTCTTCTTACCCATCCAACAAAACATTTTTCATGTCCTGTAAACCACGTTAACCACATTCACTGCGACATTCGTGCCACTTGTATCTGCAGTCGCGTCGTCATTGTACAGCTACCGTGTCATTATAGAACACTGTGTGAGTACAGTTCCTACTGGATACAACCTGATACCATACAATGACATGTGGTGAGACAGCTGATCCCCTAACATTCAGTGCAACATGACACTGCAATGAGAACTTAATTACAGAGAGAGAGAGGGGACCAAATGCAAAGTGTATCGACCTGGTTTTTATTAATTCAGGAGAGTATGCTAATCATGCTGTTGTGTTGTGTTTCCAGCCTTCATACGGAGAGTTTGACATCAGTGGGAACGTGTTGGGGCTCATCTTCAATCAAGGAATGATATGGTGAATTACTCCACATCTACATGGTTCATTTTATTCTCTGTCTTTCTCTTTGCTCTAATGGGATTAATGATAGACTTCTGAGCTCATGTTTGTTTGTTGTCTGTCTCCAATCTGCTTAAAAATTAACAACATAGTGAGTGTAGATTGTTGTTGCTAACTTGGCTGTTTTCCTCAGGATGGGAGCATTTTACGCTCCAGGTCTTGTGGGTCTGAACGTTTTACGTCTCCTGAGCTCGATGTACTACCAGTGCTGGGCAGTGATGTGCTGTAACGTTCCTCATGCGCGAGTTTTTAAGGCCTCGCGGTCCAACAACTTCTACATGGGCCTGTTGCTGCTTGTGCTGTTCCTCAGCCTGCTGCCTGTTGTCTACACCATTATGACCCTGTCACCGTCCTTCGACTGTGGGCCATTCAGGTCAGAAAGAGATGATAGTGAAATATTATTTAATATACCTGCTGGTGGGCGTCAACGTCGTCCACATCGCCCATTTGGGTGGTGTGTGACTTAGTGCCGTAAAGCGTTACGTACTTTGACCTTTTATGCAAAGAATTGAAACAACACACACTGAATATATCCATGTTTTTAACGCAGTGGCCAGGAGAAGATGTATGACGTGATCATGACAACTATAGAACAGGACCTTCCAGCCTTCATAGGAAACATTTTCACATATGCTACCAACCCTGGACTCATCCTGCCTGCCATCCTCCTCATGGTGTAAGTATAATTTAAATACTAGTTGAAATACATGTGCTTTGAACACCTCCAAACGGAGGCGCCCAGGATACCTGAACCACCTCACCAAGGAGCAGTGGCTCTCCTCCGAGCTCCTTCCGGATGTTCGAGCTCCTCACCCAATCTCTAAGGCTGAGCCCAGCCACCCCACAGAGGAAGCTCATTTTGGCCAATTGTATCCTTGTATCATTGTATCATGAACATGCGTGAGGGTTGGAACGTAGATGGACCGGAAAATCAAGAGCGTTGCCTTCTGGCTCAGCTCCCTCTGAACCACAACGGTCTGGCACAACGTCCATAATACTGCCACCACTGCACTAATTCGCCGGTCCATCTTGCTCTCCATTTTCCCGTCACTAATGTGCAAGACCCCGTGATACTTGAACTCCTTCGCTTGGGTTGGGAGTGAGTTGCTGCCCGAAGCGAAGGAGGAAAGTCTTTATACGTACAGTATGTACATCTAAAACTTGAGAACATGACCTTAGTATGTCTACTGTTTGCACAGCTGGACTCTGGTCTAAGTTGTTGTGCTGTTTATGTTGGATTTCACCAAACAGGTTGGCCATCTACTACCTGAACGCAGTGTCAAAGGGATACCAACAAGCAAACCTGGACCTTAAAAGGAAGATGCAAATGGTCAGTATATCTTCCTCCTGTTTCCGTCTTTTTGAAAATCTCCTTTGTTCAAGATCCAATCAAACAAATGACTTTCTATCTGGTGTACTGTTGGACACTTTAGGCTCGAGACGAGGAGAAGAACCGCAGGAACAACAAGGACAGCACTAATCAAGTGATGAAAGACTTGGAGGACCTGCTGCCAAACAAGTCTCTAATACCACCTCCCACCGAGGAAGAGCCACCCCCACCCGGTACACGCACATGTATACTCCTTTATTGCACATGCTATCAGCCATCTTGCACCCAGCTGTCCTCACCATTCATTTTGTTCTTTATCTGTCTTCTCAGATGTTGTAATCGAGAAGGGCAGCAAGTCTCCCAAAACGAAACAACGTGCAGCAGGAAAAGGGGTTAATCTGCAAAAGGAGGTGTCACTGGCTGCCCCAAACCCCAGAGCTCCAGTGACCCGTGCTCCGGGGCCAAGAGGGCCTCCTGTAAACGCCAGGGGGCCTCAACCTGGGCCTGGGAGAGGAAGAGGTCGGGGTGGGCCTCCAAGGCACTAAAGGTCAAGATTCATGGACTAAAATCCAGATGATACCTACAGTTCACCGCAAACAACCACCACCGCAGTCTGAGTCATACAGTATATGGAGGGTGCCACTAGAATAATCATAGTTTTTCAGTCTTGACTGATGAAAAATGATCATTTTATGTCAAGAAATGCCAACCAAAAGTCACACTACAGTCTAGTCCCATAACGGAGGTGGACATGAGTTTCTTTGTGTAAAGTAAATGGACACAGACATCACTGTTTTATCTGTATTACTAGTATTACTACAACAAAACAAAAACAGAGTGCAGTACTGTGTACATGATCATGTTTGCTGTGTTGCAATAAGGGTCAACAGTTTTATTGATTTCATTTGGAAATCCCTGTAAATAGTAAAATGTCTTTCTATTTTTTGTATGACATCTATTAAAATGATTCCTTTCTGGCAAAGTGCTATTTAAGTGGTTAAGCTAACAAACACATAACAGACACTACTGTAAAGAACATGCTGTCCAAAAAAAACTGTTAAAGAAACATTATGTAAGTTTTTTATGTTAAAATACCAGAGTTTAACTCCTGTCAATGCTACACTGACCTGTGATCAGGTGAATGGTGTCTCTGTCATTCATACGTCTGTTCTCACACTATGTAACTTTGGGCTCCGGGTCGGGAGAAGTACGTAACGCTTTATGTCACTAAGTCACACACCACCAACTATTTCACTGATTTTGGTGAAACTGGATCATATTTTATGGAGAAAATGTTTTCTGGTTTTCCCTCTGATGTCCTCCGGCTGCTCCGCCTCAGCTCTCTGTGATTTACAGAGTTTCCTGATGGACAGTGAAGTAAACTGCTGACAGCTGTAGCTGCTGTTAGCTAATGTTAGCTCAGTTTGTTAGCTGGGCTGCCCGGACTGTGAGCTCAGAGCACCGGGGGGAGTGTTAGTGTTTGTACCACAGGTGTTTTGGACTACCGGGAAGAAGAAGAGGAGGTTTACAGACATGGTGTTCAGCAGCCTTTATGGACAAATTAGCAGAGGAGAAGAGAGTGAAGAGGACGTTGACGGAGGAAGCTAAGAAGAGAAAAGGAGAGAGTGAGCGAGCAAGAAGCCGCCGGACAAGAGTAAATCTGGGACTGACTTTTAGTGGTTGGTGAGAGCTTGGTGAAATAAAAGGCTGAAAGACAGACGCCGAGCTGGGCTGACTGCTGTTGGACTAGTCAGTAATATTAGCTGGCTGCTATGTCTGCTGTTGGTGACCTTGTTGATGTTTGGCTGTTAGCAAAGTTGTCGACTCGCTAGTTTTTGATCATAAGTAATGTAATCAGAACAAATACTCGAGTACAGCTGAACATATTTACCACAGTGGGATTACACTCTGAAACTGGAGGTGATAAATTACAAAAAAATACCAATTATTACATAATGTTGCTTTAAATACCTCTGAGATAGTACACTAGAGTAACATAGATAAATGAAAGGCAGCATTTTCACAGTAATATCAAGAGAGCATTGATAAGAGGTTGAAAAAAAAGGAATTTCTGAGAAGAAATGAATGTTCATGGAATGACACAGGTGGCTTCAAAACATCCAGGTGCCAAAAGATCCGAAGCCATGCAGAGGCAGCAAAAAATCAGTCCTGATACGACGTTTCATGAGTTCTTGTGTGAGATCTTAATGGTGACTGCCTTGATCTCGGTGTACTCCTGAAGAGCGTATTCCCCCCTGAAACAAAAAAGAAAAACAGCACTGATGGGTCCAGTATTTACTCCAGAGACAATGGGACCTGTTACTAGTCTGCTAAAGGTGAGCAGTAGTGGCTAAACCCATGTGACACAGGTATAGGAATCTCTTGCTATATGCAGCTTGTGAGGAAGCCTGCAGACACTACTCAGGGCGTCCATGCTCTTAATCCTGCATAACTTTAAGCCTTAATATAATCTGAACAGGTGAGTTGTATAAAAATTCACCCTCAGTACAGTTGTCATGAACGGGGAAATTAGCTACAGAGACCAAAACTGTTTTTTGTACCAGGCTGTAAACATGTTTATTTCTGCTGTGAAGTTGGACATTTTAACATGGGGACTTATGGAGACTGACTCACTTCTGGAGCCAGCCTCAAGTGGACGACAAGAGGAACTGCAGTTTTTAGGCACTTCCTTTGTTGGCTTCACTTCACAGCCACGGAGGTTGCCGCTTGGGTTTGACTTCATTGTCCCCCACCCACCCAGTACCAACCATGCTACCCCTGATATAATATATACGATGGTATCACTCACAGTTCCCTCCCATTTCCAGACATCTTGAAGCCGCCAAAAGGACACTGGACACTCATGGCGTTGTAGCAGTTCACCCTACAGCAACAACAAAAAAGGATATCACTTAAAAGTGAAATTTCAGCATTTTTCCCATGTTTTTGTGTTTTTAAGTGACTAATGGGAACAACATTTCTTGAATTGATCTGGTATTGAGCTTTATCGTACATTATTGTACGCTTCGATCAGTTGTTTGTGTGACTTTGATGATATTAAAACACTAAAGTCACATGAACAAATTAACTGATTGAGGCAGTGATTGATCAGCAACTCCCAATTTTTTTTCAATGGAGTCTGGTCCGCTTTGCACACAGTAGAGCACGATAACAACTGTTTCTGTTCGAGTCCAGTTCTTTACAATCTCAGCCCGTCAAGATCAAGCACTTTTGATGGACCTACATTGACGGTTTCTGAAGGATTAGACATTGCAGTCCAAAAAATTGAGATTTGCACTGTTCAAGCCACCAACCACGGACTGTTGAAGGTTATTTTTAGAGGATTTGATCCCTACCAGACCATGCCAGCCTGCAGAGCAGAGGAGACTGTTAGGGCCTTGTCAATGTCGCTGGTAAACACTCCTGCTGCCAGGCCGTAGTGTGTGGCGTTGGCTCTCGTGATGACTTCATGGATGCTACGGAAACTCATGATCTGCTGCACTGGACCAAAAATCTGAGAGAGGGAAAGGTCACAGATGATCCACGTGTTTGTCGTGTGTGTGTGGCAGGTATGTGTTTTAGCACACGGTACCTCTTCTTTGGCGATACGCATATCATCTGTGACATTTGAGAAGACGGTGGGTTGGATGAAAAGTCCCTGCTGACCCCACGCGGACCCGCCACACTCCAGCGTGGCTCCCTCCCTCTTCCCGCTCTCTATCAGCTCCATTATCTTATCAAACTGCTTCTGGTCAATCTGCAGAAAACAACAGCTCGAATTAGCATCAGTTCATTTGAAGTGGACATGATCAGACAATCCGAGTGTCCTGTACCTGCGGCCCTTGGTCGACTCCTGGCAGCAGTGGGTTTCCCAGGACTTTGGATCTGGCTTTCTCTACACTGCGGCGGACGAACTCCTCGTAGATCGGTTCCTCTACAAACACCCTGGATCCAGCCAGACAGCACTGACCCTGGTTAAAGAACAGACCACTGTGGGCCTGCTCCACTGCATGCTCTACTGTGAGACAGACATGTACACATGAAAGTCTAAAGTGAGACGGGTTTGAGCTTCATTTGCTACCAGTGCCATTCATGGAGTTTTTGATGTTTTGCAGTTGCAATAAACTTCATTATGTGTATTTAAAAAGGAGAAGATTAACTTTATTAATCCCTCAATGGGAAAATTGGAAGTAGAGTGATGGGCAGCCCCATAGTTGTTGCCTGGGAGCAGACCAGGAGTTGAACTGGCACTTCTTAAGCTTCCAGTCCACACTCTAGCTACCCTCGACGGTAAGGATAAACAGGTATGGAAAAAGGATGATGAATGAAGAACTACTCACAGTCACAGTCAGCAAACACAATTATTGGGTTTTTTCCACCGAGTTCCAGTGTAACTCTTTTCAGGTTGCTGTCACCTGCAGCCTTCTGGATGAGTTTCCCAACCTGGCAACCAACACATGACAACACAGTTACATTACACTAAAACACAAGAAGAGACACCTGCTTAGTTTTTATTTCATTAGATACTAACAGCAGTTGACCCGGTGAAAGCTACTTTGTCGATGTCCATGTGGTGGGAAATGGCACAGCCTGTTGTCTGGCCATAACCTGGCACCACGTTCACCACTCCAGGAGGAAACCCAGCCTGAACACAGAGTGACAGAGGGAGAGGCTTTTCTTTTAATATCTAAATGCAAGTTTATGGTTTCTGTCCACATGTTCTTTGTTGTTATATTATAATTACTAGTGGAGGATGCAGGTGGGTAATAAACCAAGTACCTCTGTGATCAGAGCAGCCATGTGCAGAGCTGATAATGGGGTCTGCTCAGCAGGTTTGATGACTACAGTGTTCCCACAGCACAGAGCAGGAGCAATCTTCCACGCAAACATCATCACAGGGAAGTTCCACTGTCGGCCAAAATACATAAACAAGTTTGAGTTGTGACAACATTCATAATTAAAGAATTAAAAGTCCATAATGTTTGTCTTTTCTTTGCAGCAGGTATGCACAGATGAGCAAAATATTCGGGTTACACTTAAGTTTTCTCCTCAAAATCGTCTTTTTAAATGCATATATATGATGAATTCACACTTTCTATAGTCACTAAAGAAACAAATAAATTAGGTGAATATATGTTTTGATTAGATTTTCGCTGATTCTGTTTATAATATTCATGGACGTGATCTTGAGGTGCAGCCGGGGTGAGGGTCAGTTTTTGGGAACCTCAGAATTGAATCTCCATTTTTTTGCAGATGATGTGGTTCTGTTGGCTTCATCAGACCGTGAACCTTCAGCACACACTGAAGGCCTCTGCTGGTTCTCTGCTGGAAATTGTTGGATTGGGAATTCAAGTATCTTGGGGCGTTGTTCATGAGTGATGGGAAAATGGAGCACGAGATGGACCGGCGGATTGGTGCAGCCTGTATGAATGTTGACCATCTTACTGTAATCTCGCTGTGATTTTCTCCATGATAAACGAAACTCTGTCTTTCCATTGTGTTATGGTGGGAGGCTAGTAGAGACATTAAATTCCTGTTTGTCATATCATCAGGAGGTATGTAAAGTGCTGAATCTAAAGTAAAATTAAAACCCCAAATCTCGGATCTTTGGGCAATCCCAACATATACGTGTAAAGTCCCCCACCAACCCACAACCCCTCCAACATATTTCAGATCATTTATTATCTTTGCTTCCAATTCCCAGTTTTCTTTGACATCCATATTGTTTTGATATTATCATAGTTTCTTTCATTCATTCATACCGCCTTGCATTTAGTTCATGTTCTAATTCTGCTGTCATTTCCAACCTAGAGAATCTTGATTGATCTCACCTGCTCACCTTCATTACTCACCTGTTTGTCATTCCCCTCATTACTTCCTAGTATACATAGCAGTCCTTGGCCCCTCTGCCAGATTGTCTATGTAGCACAAGCCTTAGCTTTCCAGCACCCAGATATCTCCCTTCCTGATTTTTGACCCAGATTTGTCAGGATTCTGCCTCAGCCCAGCACTTTGAACTTTGTTTGACTGGCTGTGATTTTGTATCCTTGTATTTGTCTCTTTACCTGAATTGTTACCTCCAGAGTTGTGCATTTGTATTCCCCTTTCTCTCTCTCTTCCTCTGTAAACGACATTAATAGTTCATCTTGTTTGAATATTTCCTCTTGCTCGAGTTTCTACTCACAGGAATGATTTGGCCACATACTCCAATGGGTTCATGTCGGGTGTATGTAAAATACTCTCCATCTAAAAATGCAAACAAAAGTATAACATCACTGTCAAACACAGTAATATATGTAATCTGTGTCTACGACTTAAAGGAATAATATGTAACATTTACTGTAATAAATCAATCAGTTTTTGGCACAGCCACATTGGCTTGACTTCACGGCCACGGAGGTTGCCACTTGGTAAAAACACGGGTAAATATTGGAGATGCATGTTGCCAAAAACACATTGACCACATTACTGGGGTCTATAGCGGTGTTTATTTGTGCTGAACATAACTGCTGTGAAACTTCTTGCTGTCATTATTTGGCAGCGCAGACTGAATCCAGACTCGGACGTAGAAGCTGGTACAAAATAAACCATGTTGCACTCATCAAGGTTCAGTGTCTTCAGTCTGTCAACCTGTGTGAGCTGAGTCTGGCGGGACGACTCTCCAATATTTTGAATTTGGACTGCAGTACCCAATTTAACCGCTAGCTGTCAGTGTTACACAAAGTTATTTCGTTTTTAGAGCGTTGATGACATGATATTTAAAAGACGGCATCTTACCTACAGGGATTGTTTTGCCGTGAATTTTGTCTGCCCAGCCACCATAGTATCTCAAGGTTTTGATTGTGGCCTTCAGATCGACAAAGTATGCCATGAGAAACACTTTGCCAGAGTCCAGAGCCTCTAGTGTCTACAAAAAAACAATAAAAACACACTAATTAGTGCAAATGCACCATTACTAAACAATTCAAAGCTGAATTGTGTGGAGGATCTATTGTATGAGTGTGTTTCTCACTGCCAGTAGACGCCGGTCTCTCTCCACTAAGTCAGCAAGTCTGTTGAGGAGTTGACCTCGGTCTGAGGCGTCCATGGATCGCCAAGGTGACCCCATCTGGAAGGCGGCTCTGGCACTCTTCACTGCCTTGTCCACATCTTCCTGCAAGAGATAAGATTAGCTAACAGCAGCTACAGTTGGCAGCAACCAAAGTTACATAGTGCGATCTGTTAGTTTATGATAAACTTACATGATTTAATTTAGGAATTACGGATGTAAAAAGCACGTGTGATTTATCTGTGATGTATAATATACTCACAGGATCAGCCTCCTCCACTTCACACAGCAGCTTCCCTGTGGCAGGATTATACACAGGAATCTTTCTTCTGCTGCCGGACTCATGCCATTCATTATTGATGAACAACTGCGATATCAGAGGAGAATTAGAGAAGAATATCAGATTTTTATTAAAGTATATTATGATTGAATAAGAAATCTGAGCTCAGTTGTGGATCGATCTTCACGTTTGGTTCAGTTTCTTTGACTCTTGCCTGTTTGGTGCAGCTTACCTTAGTGTACTGAATTGGGGGGTCTGGGATTGGCGTGGGCAGGACCTGCACATCAGGTCTATCTACAGGATGTGGTTTATGGTTCTGGTTTGGCGCCTGGTGGTTGCAGCCGTTACCAGACTGCTGCTGGTGGCCGTTGTCAGGCTGTGAGTTCATGTTGGCATGCTTTCCCTCTGAAAAATACAAATGGAAGCCAGTGTCCACTCCAGCTTGTTTTCCTGCATGTGTGTGTGTGTGTGTGTGTGTGTGAACATTTGATTGTGAAAGTTAAAATCTGGATCGCTGAGTGAGAATAGCTCCTTTCATGTTTCATCATAACCCTGTGCATAAGTTGCCACCCTGACCCGATGGAGAGTAAAATGTGCCAAATGAGGTACTGGCATCGTCAACAGGGTAACACCACGGGGTCAAGGGTCACGACTGGCACCGTAAAGTCGGGCTGGCTCTGAGCTGTGGAATGGACTGACCTCATTTGGACAGAGATGATCGGAGAACAGCCGAACACAGAGAGGTGTGCTTCAATACACAATTTTAACTCTGTGGCTGCATCTAGTGATTATTTCTTTTAGATGTTTGGTTCAGAAAATGGTAAGAAAAGCTCAAGGTGACGTCCTCAAATGTCTTGTTTTGTCCACAACCCAAAGATATTCAGTTTCTAGTCATAGAAGACTAAAGGAACTAGAAAATATTCACATTTGAGATGCTAAAAAAAAGAATTTGGAGAATTTGTCCTTTGGAGCATCACTTCTTTTGATGGTTCTTTGAAGAACCGTTTGCATTTTTGGTTCCAGTTTTTTCTGACTGTAGTTGACAACAATGAATCGATTAATTGTTGCAGCTTTAATAAACACTTTACTGTAGACCTATATCTATCTATCTATCTATCTATCTATCTATCTATCTATCTATCTATCTATCTATCTATCTATCTATCTATCTATCTATCTATCTATCTATCTATCTATCTATCAATAGAAGGCAAGTTTATGTCACACAAAGACAAAAAAGTGCTTTTGCTTCATGCATCAAAAACATAAGAAGTTAGGAAAAACAGCGTAAAAACACAAAGAAAATACAACTTCATAATCTCAATATGTTAATAGAGATACAAGAAGGTTCAATTTATAATTGGATTTAAAGGTATCATCTCTGTGGTGCATAGAAACTAAATGCTGCTCCTCCATGTTTAGTACAAATCATAATTATTCCTGTCAGGTTTGGGATGTTAAAAGAACGTTGTAACAGCTTCATAATGCAGAAAAAGTTTTGTTACCTGGAGAAGATGCTGCTGGTGCAGTTTGGTGGATTCCCACTTCAGTCACGGGCATGTTGAAGCAGCCTGTCCGTCTTCTCTCTCACCCACCGTCCGGAGTGGACCAGAGACCCGCAGAGCAGCTTTATAAATACCTGCCACACTGAAAACTGAAAACAACTGCATCATGTTCCGCCTCACCGGGGGTCCTTTGAAGGTCCCACTGCACGCGCTAATCACCCAGACAGAACCAATCCCAGTTCACCCCACGTGCCCCGCTCAGTTTCTTTGAGCAGGAAGCACAGTAGCATGCTTGTAGTAGATGTTAAGTATATTTATTTTTATGTATTATTCATTGATATACACAGTCAGGAAGTGTACTTTTTAAGCTCTCTTGGTGAGTAAGGCTACACTTTTTCTGTTTTTCTCGTTCTTGTGGATGGTTTTAATCAATTACTTAAAAGTGGCAGGGTTAAAAACTTCCCTTTTCTCACCATATCACCCTTTCCTACAAATTTTAAGGTGTTCCAGCTTCGTAAAGTAGGTCTACTGTGCATGTTTTGGTTGATATACATGTTCTTAATTTGTCTCTTCTTGTGTAAAGTTAAAAAAAATGCTTTTGTACCCATAGAAATAATGTAAATAAATAATGACAAAGTCTCATCAAAGCAAATTAAAGTTTTACTGTGTGAGCTGAAGTATGCAAAAGGCCAGACATTCAGACTTCACTGCATCATGTCGTGTCCGCATGTGGCACATGCAGTGGACGGGCTGGCTACAAGGCAGCAAACATAATTGGGAAGATGTTTGCTTTGTTAAGAGGCCTCCTGCTGCTTCACTGTCTCCCAGGAACAATGCGATCACATAACTTTGTCTGGTGCGCCTGTTTTCATCTAGGCTGTACACACATCCCTTTTGAGAATTACCCCCACAGCCTTTGTAATTAACCCTTGTTAAACAATGGAAAGATCAGCAGAACTGCTGTGGTAACTCATCTTCCCATACTAATGTGTAGCTCTGTTTTGTCTCATAGTTGACTTGAAGTGGCAGTGGGGAGTTCTCCACGAGCTCCTCGTGAACCTTCAGAACCAGGCCCCCTGCTACCTCAGTGACCTGCTCCACCACCACAACCAACCTCCTGTCTCCACCTCCACCGGACCTGGGGCACCTCTAGGGAACTAAAAATGGTTCTTCTGAACAATTACTGAAGAAACTTTTAAAAGGTTTTTGAACCAGTTGGGTCCTCCAAAGAACTTTATTGAAAATGGCTCCTTAAAGAACCTATTTTTACTAAGAATCCATTGGAGCACCGTTTAAGGTGCCCTAAGGAACCATATTTTGATGGTTCTTTTAAAGAATTTCTTGATAAAGGGTTATTTAAAGAACCATTTGGATTGAATCTTTAACTATCTTCTGGACTAAACCGGTAAACCATACTCGATCATGAAAACAGAGCACACAACAGTCAATCCAAGTTTCTCCCTTTTTTATTGCGTCAACATTTCTGGGAGGACATTTTAGGATAACAAATGACACTACTAACAAAATCAGGAACACTTGAGCAACTTCCGTTGAAGACCTTCAGATGTGGTCGAAAGCTACTGCTAAAAGCTAAATAAGTCAACCTTGAGCTTCTGATAGTTTACCATGAAATTAAGGAGTTCATTTTAATATTTCATAAAAGATTATCGGGTCCTACAGTAAGTGTTTGTAATGTAATTTCCAAAGGAACAGCAATAAGTTAACCTCAAACAGACATTTGACTATTTTCATGCGCACATGACGGACCTCATCAGATTAAGAATTGCATGCCAACATACACCTACATCTTTGTGGTGGTCGGGGTACTGGCGGTTGGGGCCCTGGTGTTTGGGGTATTGGTGTTTGGGGTATTAGTGTTTGGGGCCCTGTTGGTCGGGGCCCGGTGCACAGTGAGAGGAGCATCAGGTCCATTGAAGGTGTTGTTGCTGAGTATCATATCGTCCAGGTACTCACGCAGCTGCAGCTTCAACTGCTCGTTCTCTTGCTTCAGTTGGACTTTGTGTTTCTTCAGAGTTTCTCGCTGCAGCACCACATCGTTCAGGCGATGCGTCAGCTGACGCAGCTCTGGAAACTCTGATACCTCCTGCAGACAGAGACCCAAAAGTCAGGGAGGTTGCATTTCCAAATAAGTGAACAACTTCTCATTTACAATGATGACCTGGACAAGGTTCCTAACCTGTCTGATCGTCCTGAACTTCTTACCTTGGCTGGTTCCTCTGTCTCCGGTCCAGTTTTCTCCTCTTGGTGTTCCGTTGTAAAAAATGATATTGCTGAGGCTTTCTCCAGCTTGCTCTCCAGCTTGCTCTCCAACTTCTGACATACTTCACCAATGTGTAAAAGCCTCTCTCCCTGCATCGCCACACAGTGAAAACACAGAGTGAAAAGAAGGGCGAGCATAGGCGTGAACAGTGGGCAAACCGGGTGTAAGATGGTTCACCTTGGCAATAACTGTTTGCAGTTTCTTGGCGGCGTTGTTGCTACGGATGGTGAGGTTGGTGAGCCGTTTCCTTCCATCTTTTTGAGCCTGAGCCAGCTGATTATGAAGCCGAAGTTTCTCCTGCTGTTGCTGGGCTCTCACATCTTCTATGGTCGATAATTGGTTCAGGGTTTGTTTCTTCCTCATTAAAGAATGCTAAGAAAGGAAGGTAACAAGATGGAGACTTCAATTTAACAATATGATGCTACATTGCGCTACACTAAACATCTCCCGGTGCTAACTCTGTTCTCCAACTTCTTATCTGGCTCTGGGGAAGATTTCCAATCAAAACTTCAACAGCTTTTCCAAACTTTTCAAAAAAATGCTTCATGATGCATCCATTTCAAAAGCTGTAAAATCCTTAAAACAACAAACCAGCATCCAGCATCAAATTTTTACGATATGTAGGCTTTGGCCCAATTTCAATCCAGTTGGACGGAACATCTCCAAAGGAAGGCGCCCAGGAGACATCCTAATGAGATGCCCCAACCACCTAAGCTGGCTCCTTACGACGCAAAGGAGCAGCAGCTCTACTCCGAGCTCCTTCCGGATGTCCGAGCTCCTCAGCCTTTCTCTAAGGCTGAGCCCGGACACGCGGAGATTATCTATTAGACAAATATTTTCCGAAATCCTTAAAACAGGGTTGCCATTAAGGAACTAGATCTTGTTGATCAGATGTCCCTCAAATATTATCAGATTAAATTATTGCACACAGTAAACCTTCACTGACCTTCATCCTCATCATCTCCTTCATGTCTATGTTAGTGTCCTGAATCTCGAACGAATTTATCCCCATCATTCTCTTGAACCTGTCATCCTCGGCTTCCTCCTCGGGTTTCTCCTCCTTCTTCGTAACAACTTCCTTCTGTCCGCAGAGACAGGAGACAAATCAGGACACCTGTATATTGGACTGAATATGGTGAGAGCGACCCGGTTCTGTCAGATACCCTGTCTTCATGGGCGATCTTATACAATGTGGCGCTTCGTAAATACAGTTTGTGCATGTCTTTCATCACTGCTTTGTGCTCGTCCTCCATAAGGGACATTGCGGCCTCCAGATTGTCTTCCTGCTGCTGAGAATCTGGCAACATCACCTCTCTGAAACACAAAGCCCAGATCACACCAGAGAGGCTATAGATCAACACAACACAATGTTGTCACGTTGTATGTTGTTGGTTCTGTCACAGTTGTAATCAACACTGCAGGCTGTGACCTCTGAAGGTTGAACTTGGAGCTGATGTGCTGCATGCAGTCCTCCCACGGCTGCTGCACTAAATTCAGCCTTTTTTCCTGCAGAGCACACAGACTCTCCACGTTTTGCAGGTGAGCACGCCGCACCTGAGCCGACTGACGCTCACTTTGCAGCAGGCCACACTCCAGATTCTGCAACACAGACAAACGGGAAGTGACACACTGAGAGTCAAACGAATTAACGTGCGTTAGCGCGCAGAGCGTGGTTTCACCTTGATGTCAAAGTCCAGGCCGTCCATCTCCTTCTCAAACTGCTGTTTGAGCATCATGATGTGTTGACGCAGCTTGGGGTCCTGGGTCTGACGGAGAATCGACCTCCAGCCTTCGTTCACCTTCAGCATGTTGGCAGCAGAGTTCCTCTTTTCCGTCTCCAACTTGGCCTGATTTTTAAACAGACGACACATTGAACAGCTGCTCACTGACACATCAAATACTGATTTCCTTTTGAAAAGCTCAAGTGTCAGTTAATGCGTCCAAACTGGCGGGCCTTACCACCACCAGAGGTTGCCAAAACTTCACAGCAAGGTTGCAAGGCCTTCTTAAATTTAAGGGATTTAAGAAAAATGTATACAGCAGGCCTATATCAACATTTCAAAGGTTGGGAACCAGTGCTGTAATGAAAACAGCTGGAGTTGAACTGTAAGTCAAAGAGTAAAAGATCAAATCAGTCTGAATCTAAATAAATGTCACCTTCAGAGACAGTGTGCGGCAGCTCTGTACGTTCTTGTCGGCCGTCTCTTCCTTGGACTGAGCCTCTGATGCTGACGCCTCCTCCTTCATCTTTCCACCACCGTTAGCTCCTCTGTCTTTCTTCGTCTTCTTCGGCATGATGGCTGCTCCTCCTTCTTCTCTTCGTCACTGCTGCTTTGCTTTGATATCTGACTGCAAAACAGTAAAAATAAGATAAAAAATCAGAATTTAGCTTTTTCATTTCAGAGTGCAGACTTAACGTAAAGCAGAACTTTAATTTTGTGTTGATTCCGGTAGCCCCTGTGCACAATTAAGACTATAGAGATCAATCTTCTCTCTGACGGTCTTGTTTGTGTCAGCGATATAGAGGCATCAGTATTAAACAGAGACTGTTTCATAATCAGTGAAATCTCCTTGTAGTGCAATTTAAAATTGATTACATTTACATTATCGAGATCTTGATTTTGGCAAATTCACCTGCACACGTCTGTGATGCAAGCTCCCACAACTCAGTGCTCAAAACCTGAACACAGCTTCTGAAATCTTATGATAACTCATTTTTTAATTTTCTTTATATACATTTTAATTATTATTGTGTGAAGAATTAATCACTGAAAATGTGAATTTAATCCATTTAAAATCAGTTATGTGCTTTGTTCTTGTGTCTCTGAGGTCCATATAAAAAGGTTACATTAATGTTGCGTTCAAGGTCCAGTGTGTAGGATTACGTTTGAATCGTGAAGATTTAAACCAACTGTTTACCCCTCACCTCACCCTCACCTTCAAACCATGTAGGAAAAAACTTCCCTGACTACTTATCTAGAGCCAGCTTTTAGTGTGTCCATTCTGGGCTACTGTAGAAACATGGTGGTTCAAAATGGCGGACTACGTGGAAGAGGACCAACTCCCTCTGTAGATATAAAGGCTCATTCTAGGATCACAAAACATCTTTTTTTTTTTTTTTTCTCATTTTCAGATGCTTATACACGAATGAAAACATGATCCTCCTAAATATTACATACTGCATCTTTAATGTTTGTTATAGATTGTAACAAAGATGAACATATTTCTATGAGTAGTTTAAAAACTGAACAGCTGATAATAAACCTGATCAGTAATCAAACCCTGTCATACCTAACAGTTACCTAGTGTTTCTGTAGCGTTGATAAAACGTTAAACAATAAACATATCAGCAGTTTGACACCAAAGAAATATGACATTTTTATTATTCTTTAGGTGTCTGTAAACAACATCACTCTATAAACACGAGATAAAGGATGTCATATGTCCACAGTCTGACATCAATATAATCCATAAACATAAACTGTGTTTCTGTACAAACTTTGTTGTTATATAGGCTACAAACTGTTTGTGTTGTTTTAATGTCAGACGACGTCAGAAACGGTCACATAATTATAATGTAAAGCACATTTAAAACTCTCCTCACGTAACAGTCTGTCGAAAACCAAAATATAAAGCTCTGACAATGTTTCTAAAGTAAATTAAACATCTTTAGTTAATCAGAAATTTAAGTTTTTAAACTTACCCGTCGGGTTTTTTTTAAATCGTCTCCATAGCAACAGCTTTAAAAATGCGTTTTAAAAAATGCACTTTATTAATTTTTATATATTAGATTTTTAATGAGTCTATTTAGTACTTGTGAATTTTATCTTAATGAGTTATTTTTTTTATTTACAGTCACTGTGTCATTACAGTCACTTTTTTAAATATAAATCAAACGTACATGTCGGACGTTTTTTGTTTTTTTTTATCGTCTCCATAGCAACAGCTTTAAAAAAAGCGTTTAAAAAATGCACTTTTTACAGGCTGTAACGTTCAGTCCAGTGGTATGTTCTTTGAATCATCACCATAGCAACAGCTTTAAAAAATGCACTTTAAAAAAAAAATGTGTTTGTGAATTTCATTTACTTTTATCTAGTATTTATGAATTTTATCTTAATAAGTTATAATAAGTCACTTTATTTATTTTTCCTGTGGAAAGCTAACTTACTGAACATCTACTGTTTTCTGTACTTACTGGTTTTATTCTTCCTGGTCTTTGAAACCACACACACAATTACAAGGTGAAGCTTCATAATGATATTTGTTGTTGAGCGTGCACCACGTTTTATTTTTGTAAACCAGGTTTTATTGGTGAGGTGTTCCTGTTGTTTTATAGACTGACAGCGCCCCCTTGTGACACAAATTACATTGTTCATAAAAGGAGACCAGTAAAGGTCTGAAACAAAGTCCTGAATTCAAATATGAAATAATGATTGCATGTCATGTTGCTGTGCTCATACATTCAATACACTTGAAATAAACTAACGCAGTGCAACAACAAACAGCCTCCAACTTTGTGAGGGGACAGTAGAGGAGGGCCCCATTTTGTGAATGGTTCATACGGGCCGATGTGGTCACTGGCTGGCCAGGCCGGACTCGTCATTCACCCACCCTGAGCCAAGTTTCTCACCATGTGTGCCTCCCTGTCATGAGCGGGCTGCAGCTCCCTCTGCAGGGGGCACCGGCTTCTGCTGAAAGGGACGTCCTGGACTGTTTCTGAGGATCAGACCTCAAACCTCTGCTCTGCTGAGTGTTTACGTCTCTGCTCTGCTGTCTGTTTTCTGGGTTACAGAGGATACTGCATGGTGAGTTTTCTGTCTTTGCTCCTTTTAGGAGCCTACTACTTACTTTTTATGAATAAATCCACTCTGTGTTTTGAGCCACAACTTCTAGATTTAGAATAATTTCACCTTTTATGTCTTTCAGTATTTACCTGCCATGATGAGATTGATGTTTGGGACTCTGCACATCAAGGAGAACCCTTGTGCCTCTTTGTCTAGCATCACAGTTGTTCTCTGTCTTCTCACCCTGCTCCTGATGGCCCTCAGGAGCCGAAAAAGCCACCACCACCACCACCACCAGCACTCCCAATTGGACCACACAAAATACCCCCCTCCTCCTGGCCCCACGCCGTGGCCTCTTGTCGGCAATCTGCTCCAGATGGGGGACCAGATTCACCTTTCTTTAACCCGCTTGAGGCTCCGTTATGGTGATGTTTTCAAGGTATTTGCAGTAAAATGTGTTTCTCTTTTAGGTTGACAGATTATTTGTTTAATCATTTATCATTCCTTAACTTTAGATGCGTCTCGGCTCTTTGACTGTCGTCGTCCTGAGTGGATACACCACCATCAGACAGGCGCTGGTTCGGCAGGGAGAAGCTTTTGCTGGCCGACCTGACCTATTCACCTTTTCTGCTGTCGCCAATGGGACCAGTATGACCTTCAGCGAGAAGTATGGACCGGCCTGGATGCTCCATAAGAAGCTGTGTAAGAATGCCCTCAGGTCTTTCTCCCAGGCAGAGCCCAGAGGATCTGGTGCCACCTGCCTCCTGGAGGAGCATGTCTGTGCTGAGGCAGCTGAGATGGTGGAGGTGATTCAGGAACAGGCCGCCGCTAAGGGAGACATGACGGGTATAGATCCGGTGACGCCCCTGGTGACCTCAGTGGCAAATGTTGTCTGCGCCCTCTGCTTTGGGAAAAGATACGACTACAATGACAAGGAGTTCCTCACAATTGTTCACATCAACAACGAGGTCCTGCGGATCTTTGCAGCAGGGAACCTGGCTGATTTCTTCCCTGTGTTCCGCTACTTTCCGAGTCCATCTCTGAGGAAGATGGTCCAGCACATCCACAGGATGAACGGATTCATGGAGCGGAGCATTGAGGAACACATCAACACCTTTGATAAGGCAAGAGGCACATGTGGTAGTAGTCCAACTTAAGTTACATTTGTCTCTTACCCTAGCTCTGGTTCTAGCACAACACTGGCTTCGCTCTGGGGCCTGTAAACCTCCTCTTCAGTCCCAGATTTACTCTTCTTGATTCTTCCTCTTCGGTTCCTGCTCTTTGCGCTGCTCCCTATATAAATACCACCAAAAAACTCCTGTGGTACAAACACTAACACTCCCCCGGTTGCTCTGAGCTTACAGTCCGGGCAGCCCGGCTAACAAACTGAGCTAACATTAACTAACTTCTCTGCAGTTTGGAGCCCTGTATATTAATTATTTGACTCTGACTCGTTGCATTGAAGGCTTTGATTTTACACAACGGCAAAGAAGTAGAAGAATACTTCACAAATTAAGGTTTTCTAAGTACATGCAATGAAAAATTCATTTCACAAGCCGACCAAGACCAAACCACCACAATGATTTGTTAAATATCATAACAATGTGTCATAATGACCAACCGCTAGTTTGATCATTATCTTACCCTAAACCGGTAAACCGGTTCAGGACAGCCCAATGCGGTAGATGGCGTGTCTGTAAGTTTTCTTTTCTTCAGATCTGTCCCACTAATTTGCCGTCCACTATTTCATCTGACATTGCACTCGTACAGTAGTAGCTGTGAGCGTAACTCTAGCCAAAGAAATAACAAACAAGTTCCCTGGGAGGGACCTTTGTTCTTGTGCAGAGCGCCTAAACTGTTCGCACGCACTCTAATTAGGAATTAGCACCCGCTGGAAGACACGCGTCGTAGCATAACTGATTACTGCCTCTTCCGTAATTATTGCTTTTAAAACTCTGAACCTCTATTTCTATATATGATAGCAATGATTTCAGAAATCAGTGTTAAATTAAGTTATGTGTGTGTGATTGCAGAACTGTATCCGGGACATTACAGACGCTCTGATTTCGCTTTGTGAGGACAGAGAAGACAATAAGGACATGTCTATGCTCTCCAACTCTCAGATCATTCACAGTGTCATTGACATCTTTGGAGCAGGTTAGACACACACTGGACATTTCACTTATACTATAATTGATGACGTATAATGCTGGTAATGATTACTCTCTTTTTTCACTGCTTCTTTGTGATTTTCTAAAGGATTTGACACCATCATTGCTGGTTTACAGTGGAGCCTGTTGTACCTCATTAAGTTTCCTGACACCCAGGACAGAATACACCAGGAGATAGGTACTGTACATCCATGCATCCATTTCCTTCCACTTATCCGAGGTTAGGTCACGGTGGCAGCAGGTTTAGCAGGGCGTTGCCAGACGTACCCCTCCCCAGCAATGCACCTCCTCCTGCAGGATCCCAAGGCGTTCCCAGGCCAGATGGTCTATACAGTCCCTCCAGTGAGTTCTGGGACTGCCTTGGAGGTCTTTTGCCAGTTGGACGTGTCTGGAACGCCTCCAAAGCAGGACTGCCAGAAGGCAACCACCTCAGCTGGCTTCTTTTCGACATTTTCTACTCCAAGCTCCCCCAGAAGAATCGCTACCTTAACATAGTGGTGGGGTCTGTGATCTGGGTATCCCAAGGCAAACTGGTTCCAGGGAAGGGGACCAGACTAAACTCGATTTAGAGAACCTTATGAATCAGCCAAAAAAAGCTACACTGGAATCTGGTAGCTGGGCTCAGCCCAAAGGAACAACATAAAGCCAACGCCCTGTGGGCCCACCACCTTTAGGGACAGGCATAAGGGTCGGGTGCTTTGCCAGCCTGGTGACGGGCAAATGGGCACTTACAGAGCATTAAAGAGAAATAATTCATGCTATGCTAAATAGCAAGGGCCCATTCTCCAGTCTCCAGTGCAATGACTTATAGTCCAGATAACTAAATTTAGATGGTGAGATGGTGTTGCTTCCTGCACAGTAACTCTTAATATTTGATATGAGAAATAGATCCAGAGTTTAATACCAAATTTGGATGCTGATTGCCACCCCCTCACCTCATCTCATCCTTCCTAGCATGAAGTATAAACTCCTTGAAGTAGTTTTTGCAGACAGAAGCAGGTGAAAATGTATATGTGAAGGAAGGAAGGTAGGAGTATCAAAATTTGAGGGAGGACCAACATAATAAAAACCCAACAACCCGAGTGCCCTTCCCTGGACAGACAGAGTCCAACAGCCACCACCAGAGAAACTCACAAAAGATCAGTCCAATTTGCTGACGCCAGAGCTACAGAACTGGTGCTGTCTGTTCTGAGGCAGAGGAGGAGGGGGGATGAATCAGAATGAGAGAGAGGGAGGCACAAACAGCCAGAGAAAGAAAGAAAGAAAGGTTAGAGAGTTGTTCCAGACCAATACAAAGGCTGTAACACGCAAGGCACTGATCACACACAGTTTGACATTCTCCACTTACTCATCGCTTTAATCTTTTATTCTACTGCTTACAGCGAGCTCACCACTTTACTGGAAACATTACCAATGAATGAGCAACATTTTTAATTAACTTGAAAGACGAGCATACTTAATCAAAAGATACGACACAGATCTCAGCACGTTTAACCCCAGTTTTTACAGAAAGGGAACTTTTGAGGTCTAGAATTAAAAATAATGATGACATAATTATATTAGAAATCTATTATATACATAATAGGTGATTTGATATCATTAAAGACTCCAGCTTCAAGGGCTGTACTGGCCGAACACTCAACCTGCATCACAGTTCAAGGAGTTGAGTCCTTCAAAGTCTGAAAAGCAAGACCCAAGACCTGAGTCAACTCAAAGTCTGGAAATCTAGATCTAACAAGAATCTATCTAGAAATATATTAGTGTTTGGTGGACATGGACAGTGGTGGGAGGACAGCAGCGAGCTAATATTACTGACTAGTCCAACAGCAGTCAGCCCAGCTCGGCATCTGTCTTTCAGCCTTTTATTTCACCAAGCTCTCACCAAACACTAAAAGTCAGTCCCAGATTTTCTCTTGTCCGGCGGCTTCTTGCTCGCTCACTCTCTCCTTTTCTCTTCTTAGCTTCCTCCGTCGACGTCCTCTTCGCTCTCTTCTCCTCTGCCATTATGTCCATAGAGGCTGCTGAGCCCAGTTACATTGCCCGCTTGCCCAGCTCCTGTTCTGGCACGACACCGGCTCCACTCCCTGTCAGCCCAAAGTTACATAGTGCAGAAATAGGTGTACAGGATGGAGAGTGGGAATGACAGTTTGGATTTTCTTTTTCCAGATGACCACATTGGCACAGACAGACTGCCGAGGTTTTCAGATAAGCCTAAGATGCCTTTCACAGAGGCGTTCATATATGAAGTGTTTCGTCATGCTTCATATGTCCCTTTTACCATTCCTCACTGGTAAGTAGGCAGTTTTTATTATTACATTACACCCATGTACAGTTGTATGTTTTCTTGTTAAAACTTCTCTCCTCTTTAGCACCACAAGAAACGTCACCCTGAATGGATACTTCATTCCCAAAGATACCTGTGTCTTCATTAACCAGTATCAAGTCAATCATGATGTGTGAGTATAGTCACAAACAATCGTCAGTACATTATCTCTTTGAATTTGACTCATAAGACACCCAGATGTGTCAGTATCTCTTTGGTTGTTCTGTTTCATTGCTTTGTTTTTCACTTTTTCCCAGTGATCTTTGGGGTGACCCGGATTCATTTCGCCCTCAGCGCTTCCTGGCTTCATCAGGACTCCTCAACAAGGAGCTGACGGAGAAGGTTCTCCTCTTCGGCATGGGGAAGAGACGCTGTCTCGGTGACGGATTTGCACGTTTGGAGATGTTCGTCTTTCTCACCACGCTGCTTCACAGGCTGCGGATTGAAAACGTTCCCGGGCAGGAGCTGGATCTCAGCACCGATTTTGGGCTGACTATGAAACCACGTCCATACAGGATTACAATCTCCTCGAGGTTTTAGACCGCCAACAAACAAATTATGCTCTGTGTGGATGTTTTGGACAAAAGGGAAATATACTGTATATAGAAATGTGTTAAGATTTTTTAGTAATAGTAGTTAGAATAGTACTTTGAAAGTGTCACTCCTTCTTTCCTGTTCCACCACATGACACCAGCTGACAGCAGCTACAGTTGGCAGCAGTTTACTTCGCTGTCCATCAGGAAACTCTGTAAATCACAAAATCAGTGAAATAGTTGGTAGTGTGTACACTATGTACTTCCTGATGAAGCATGCTAATTTCAGTAGTCGGAATGTCAACGTATCTTTGTATGATAACATCTGAGGTCATACGTGTAACTTCAAAATAAAATGAAAAATGTTGAACTTCTGTGTTGCTTAATGTGTCTTCAATGAGTACTGTAACTCAAACACTGTCTCGTGACAGGCATCATTGCCAGTTTGCCTTTGTGTGCTCATGTATACAAACCATTTACAGTGATAAATTGGTTTGTGTCGATTAATTAACAAAACACACCAAGGAGATGAGACCTCAGCCCCCTCATCAACCCTGTTCCCTCTCCATGTACTCCCTGTAGCTCTCTGTGTCTTTGTCTCTCACTTTGTTCTAGTCCACAGAGCTCAAAGTATGATTCAAACTATGGCCGTCATTAAAGAATAACAAATCACGGCGAACATGTGCTGACTGGCCTCTGATCTAAAGCAGCCAATAAAACGCAGCACGCAAAGCCACGGAACCATGGTCCTAACAAAGAGAAGCACTTGTGGGGCCCACAGTATGGATTAAAAATGTTGAACAATTAAGATTGGCCCCAGTTGCAGACAAAAGACAGTCTACTTATAGAAACTGGTAACCCACCGTCAGTGCTGACATGCCACCCAGGCTCAAACAGTTCGTTTGAGTCCGAGCCAAGGCCTAAAACGAGCCAATAAACATCAGCTATCGCCTACAAATGACAAAAATCTGCTGCAAACTCTTCTTTTGGTTGTTTCTACCTTCATTCCTAACCATGGGATGTAACCCGGTAACAGTATATACAGATTATGGGCGATGGAGATTTAAACTGATGGGCTACGAACTGTTTTTCCCAAATACAAAAGGAGTGTAAACCAACCAGCTGACTTCCTATTTGCCTCTTCAGTTACACGTGGGGCCCTGTAACTGTGGGGGCCTCATTCTGTAGACGCTCCCATTAACAAACTGCACGCAATCCCCCTGAATGCAACCAGCCAGTGCCCCTGGAGTGATGTCATCCATCCCCAGTGGTGGCATGTAACTAAGTACATCAAGTTCATCATCATTTTATACAACTTCACTCCACATCTCAGAGGAAGATATTGTACTTTTTACTCTAGTAATGCTTTGGTTACTTTCTCTACCACAAACTAATATCTGTTAACTCCTGTTGATGCTACACTGACAGGTGAATGGTGTCTCATTCGTATGTCTGTTCTCACAATATGTAACTTTGGGCTCCGGGTCGGGAGAAGAACGTAACACAACTCTCTGTGATTTACAGAGTTTCCTGACGGACAGTACTAGTAAACTGCTGCCAACTGTAGCTGCTGTTAGCTAATGTTAGCTAACTGGGCTGCCCGGACTGTGAGCTCAGAGCTCACCACCTGCCGGAGCTCACAGTGAGGCCAGTGTCGTGCCAGAACCGGAGCTAGGTAAGAGGCCAATGTAACCGGGCTCAGCAGCCGCTATGGACATGATGGCAGAGGAGAAGAGAGCGAAGAGGACGTTAGCGGAGGAAGCTAAGGAGAGAAAAGGAGGGAGTGAGCGAGCAAGAAGCCGCCGGACAAGAGTAAATCTGGGACTGACTTTTAGTGGTTGGTGAGAGCTTGGTGAAATGAAAGGCTGAAAGACAGACGCCGAGCTGGGCTATGTCTGCTGTTGTTGACCTTGTTTGCATGTTTGGCTGTTAGCAAAGTTGTCAACTCGCTAGTTATTTTCCCAATATGGTATTTATACTTGATAACACCATGCGACTCAATTAATGCCACTCAAGTAATGGTCCGGATATCCCAGTTTAATGTTCTATTCCACTATTTTACACAGTTATATTTACAGCAGAGTTCAAATATCCTCGTCTTCCACTGTCTGTCCTGATCTCAGCTTTATGATCACCTGTCAGGAAAAAGAAAACACAAATAGATTCAGAATACTCCGTCGTACATTTGGCAACATTGTTGTAACAAATTACACGCACCTCTTTGAGCTGGGCGATCTCTTTGCTTTCCAAATTTCTCTGAACATAGTTGGTTATTGTCTTCGCTCTTGTTGCATAACTGGAAGGTTCAGGACATGCGGGTGTTCTTAGTTTGTTAGCATTTGAATAAATGAAAAGATAAATCTCCCTCTCTTTGTCTTTTACATGAGGGATGTGAGCGTCTCATCCAGGTTGCATTCTGAAGGAGAGATGTTGACGATCATCAAGGTTTTGGCGTTTCCGCCCAGGGAGTCCTGCATCACCTGAGAGGACATGAAATCCACAGGTCACGTGAGAAATCACAAGCAGCTTACGGTTCATTTTACGACACTACCTGCGTCAGCTTGCTGTTCCTGTATGGTACATGGGGCAGCTCAGCAGACAAGGCTGAGATCACATCACCCAGAGCACTCAGAGACTTGTTGATGGAGTTGGCTTCCTGCAGAGAATTTACAGAGTTCATGAGAAAGCATCTGATAAATCATCTTTATAATTAAAACATAACATCTAAGCAAACCTTAAGTTGGTGGTCCTTGGCCCCGGTCTTGGCTGCTCTCTCACTGCCCGCCAGGTCCACAAGGCTCAGCTTCCCGTTGCACACACTCCCATTGGTCAGATTCTTGCTCTCCACCATGATGCCAACAATGAGATGGGAGCGGGAACTCTCCACGTTCATCTCTGGGGGAACACACACCACAAAAAAAGGCCCTAAATGTCACAGATGTTGATCACAGTTTCCCAAATATTTGTCAATGGCTTAAAGGGGCAATGTGTAAGATATGGCCAAAATACTTAATAATAATTATGAACAGAATGTGAACAGCTATGAGCTCTGATGGAGAGATATCTACTGAAAGGGACAGATGCCGTCCTTAGCAACCCTGGGAAGCTCAAAAGGAGAGTTCTTTGAACCTCCTACAGTTTGCTGATTCACAGCTTGGCTGCTCTGCCACTCACCACCCAGTCCAGTAATGATGTACCCAGGCAGCTGCTGCGCCCTCACACTGTAACTGTAGCTAACACGATTAATCCAAACCATTTAGCCGAGCCCTGTTTGAACTGGGCGACATGGCACGGCATCGAGGACTCACTGGTGGCAGAGATGTGTCGGTTGGCGCAGGCCTGCTGGAACAGAGCGTAGAGTTCCTGGGCACTGGAGGCCTCTTTTGTCTCTGCTCCTTGTGCGAACACAACCCCCTTTCTGTTCCTCTTGATCTCGACCCGCCTGGCCTGGCCATGGGACTGGGGCTGTGCATGGGCCTCACCGGGCAGGCTCACAAAGAGGTCCTGCAGCTTGTCGTTGTACAGCTCCAGCATATAGGCTGAAACCTGATGTAAAAGGATTAGGAGGCACAGGAACAGAGAGGAAGAAAGTCAGGAAATGATGTGATGTCCCAAATGAGATCTAATTACACTGGTGATATACCGTCTCTTACCTTGAAGTCGAATTTGGCTCTGTTCTCCTGTATGATATCAAATATGGCATTAAAAGATCTCGGCATGATCCCGGGGTTCTTCTGGTCCTTGTCCCCAACCATGGTGAAAGTCTTCCCCGAGCCCGTCTGGCCGTATGAAAAGATACAGACGTTGTAGCCATCCATAGCCGACTGGATCAGCCTGTGTGGAAAATATATCCCAAACGTCAGGCTCAAATTTGTTCTACAAAGTATCAGAATCAAAAGATTTGTGGCCCATTATACGTGATACATTTCCCTCTCACCTGCTGGTGTCAAGAAACAGGTCGTCCTGAGAGGCTTCGGCGGTGAACACCTTGTCAAACTGGAACTCCCTCTGCCCACGAGGGGTTTCCACGGTGACCGAGTACTCGTCTGTTTTCTCCACGACGATGGCGCCACCCTGCGCAACCTCCGCCCGGCTCACCGGTCGAATCCGACAAAACACTCTGATTTTACCTAAGACAAAATAAAACCTTAATAATGTAAACAAAACTCAGTGAGGGTTAAACTGAGAAGGCCTTACCTTTCATGTCTTCCACCATGTTGTAATACTTCTTCCTCATTGTTCTTTCTGAAGTGTAGTTCTCGATGATCTTCTTTTTCTCCTCTTTGATTTGCTTCAGCTTGAGAGAAAACATTTCACTTCATGCATCGGGAACTTGAAACAATAATGAATCCATCATTTATGATGTTTTTTTAGTTTCAAGCAACATTATGTAACTTTACTTCCTTTAAACTTCAAAATCACTATGAGCGAATGGTACCTCTGTCATTCCGAGCAGTTTCCTAATGGACTGAAAGCTTGACTTGTTGCTAAAGTAAGTTAACTTTTACCTCAGTCTGTGCTGCCTGGACACTGAGCTTTGGTATTTACAGTACTGACAAAGGAGCTTTGGATCACCAGTTGGAGGAGGTTTAGGGCCTAGGGTGAGGGGGAGTGCAGCTGATGTCGTGCCAGAATCAGAGCCAGGCAATGTAACCGGGCTCAGCTGCCTCTGCATACATGAGGGAGGCTGAGAGACCAAAGAGGATGTTGAGAAGCTAAGAAGAGAAAAGGAGAGTGACCGAGCAAGAGGCCGCTGGACAAAGAGTAAAAACCAAATCTTACATAATGTTGCTTTGAAATAGACCTGACGAGAGATTTTGACCTGACCAACCTCATCCTGCAGCGAGAGAAGCTGCTGCCCGACGATCTTCACTCCCTCTGTGGTTCGGACCGTCCCTCGTCCCAAGATGGCCTCCAGTTCTGTGACTGCGTCGGATTCTGAGCAAGGCAAAATTTAAAAACCACCGATATAAATGAGTTAAAGGTTAAAAGTTAAAGGACGGTTGAATGCACGATAGATGATTCATATTTAAGACGATTATTTACCATTTATTTCGGGGCTTTCTCCAGTTTTGATGAAGCGCAAAGCCAACTGAGCAGCCTCGTATTCCCTCACTGTTTCTTGTAGTAAAGACAAAGTTGACTCATATTCATCTGACCTGCAAAATAGATAATAAATCAAGTGAATGAATGCAGTATGATAATTGGCTCATTTTTAACTCTGGCTCTTTCTCTAACCCTTCTTGGTCAGTGGTATTATACTCTCTGGCCTCCTTGGCCTGCAGATGGTCCAGTTTTTCTCCGGCTTCGGCCAGAGCGAGCCGATTCTCCTCGACCATCAGTTTCAAAAGAACTCTGGTTTCAGGCACTGCACTGCAGATTTCATGAGCCTGGAAAACAAAATGAAACCGTCTTTTGGTATCAGAACAGAGTAAAGTTTATACTTATAGTTTAAGAGTTGAGCAGCACCTTGTGTATCACTGTGGAAAGCAGAATGGTGCAGTAAGGCAGAGCGATGGGAGGGATGGGGGTCCTCTCTTCCTCCAGCAGCTCAGTGATCTCTCTCTCCCTCTGATACAGCCTCTCTTTCAGCTGTGCTAAGCGGGCTTTAGCCCCCTCTAGTGTCTGATCTGACTCCTGCAGAGAGAAACAACTTGAAGCAACACTGTGTAACGTCTGTTAAATCCTGTTGATCTACACTGACCTGTAATCAGGTGAATGGTGTCTCTGTCATTCGTACGTCTGTTCTCACACTATGTAACTTTGGGCTCCGGGTCGGGAGAAGTACGTAACGCTTTACGGCACTAAGTCACACACCACCAACTATTTCAACTGTAGCTGCTGTGAGCTCAGTTTGTTAGCCGGGCTGCAAGAAGCCACCGCACAAGAGTAAATCTGGGACTGACTTTTAGTGGTTGGTGAGAGCTTGGTGAAATAAAAGGCTGAAAGACAGACGCCGAGCTGGGCTGACTGCTGTTGGACTAGTCAGTAATATTAGCTGGCTGCTATGTCTGCTGTTGGTGACCTTGTTGATGTTTGGCTAGTTTTTGATCATAAGTAATGTAATCAGAACAAATACTCGAGTACAGCTGTCCATATGTCACATAATTGGATGGCAGCACAAACATGTTTAATATGGTTACTTCAGATTGTTTCCAACCCACCAGTTGTTGTGCTAAAAGCTCTTTTTCGGAGATTTCGCTTTCCTTAGCGGCTTCCTGCTCCTGAAAGGATACTGTCAACATTTCTTGGACCTTCCCTACTTCCTCTCTGGCCATTTGCAGCTCCTGTAGGGCTGTTGAGCACCAGAGGGCATGGATAAAGGTGTTAAAATGTAAAGGTCAGTGACTTTTGCAGGCATACAGTAGATATCCATGAATGCATGTAGACTCACTGGACGCCTGGTGGGTGTGCAGAACATCCATCCTGTTGGAGAACAGTTCCAGCATTTTGCTCTAAAAAGAAACAAGAACAAAGTTGAGGTGTTGCCTGTTATGCTCAAATTTGTCCACAAGGGTGTGCTCCAGTTCAGAGGAAGACATGAGAGTTTATAAGCCCACTGAAGTCCTCTCCAACCTTTTCTCTGTTCCACTGCAGTGCCTCCTCTTCGCTCCTCCTCCTCTCAGCTCGCTGCTCTTCCTGCAGCTGCTGGTTCTGTGCGGTCAAGGCCTGCAGGAAACAGGACGAGGCAAGGAGATAAGTGCATACAGCTGTTTAAAGTTTGAAGTAGAGATCAGGGAGTTTGAGCTGCAGGACAGGGGTCTGGTTGGGTTTGAAGGTGAGAGGTGAACATCACCGACCGCGACTCTCCTCTCCCAGTCAACGTTCTTCTTCTCCACCTTCTCCTGGTAGATGTTCAGGATTCTCCTCAGAGTGTTCAACTTGTTCTGGTAGTGAGATGTGATCCTCTGCACTGTCCACTCCTGATCACACAAGAAGATTTGTATTACTGATGTGTTAGGCCTCTCTTTTTCGCTCTCACTCACATGCCTCCTCACCTGATTCTCTCGTGCCGTGATCTGAAAGTTCTCCTCCAGCTCCTGCACCATTTCCAGGTGCCTCCTCTTCATGGCTTCCATGTCCTCGGCTATCTGTTTTGGAGTGTATACAACACAAAATAACAACCTGGTAGAACATACTGATGAAATGCCTCGCATGGTCACACCAGCAGCATCAGGGCAGCCATGTGAGCTCAAGAAAGAGCTTAACACAGAGTCTGACAGAGTCTTCATTGTGTGTCTCTCAATGAACACAGCTCACTTGTATAGACTGATTCTGTTAGAAATAAAATCTCACTGTGCTTTCCTGTGACGATGCTCATTATTTCACCTGAGTGAAGCACAGTTCAGCGGACTCGTACGGGATGTAGATCTTGTCATCTTGTGACCTCTCTGCTTCTGGATCACTGCCGTCCGACAGCTGAGTGTCTGACGAGCCTGCAGGAATAACATGCCGCGAATCAGCTCACCGTTCAGAGTCATGGAGAACCTCAACCTCAGTATCTTTCTCAGTATCTCCCTTCACACACCTTGGTTGACCTCTTGTCCAGGGCGTTTCCTTCGATTTGCGCCCATCCAGCGTCTGAACGCAGCCCACCTCCTCATCCACAGAGTTTTGTGATGAATCACAGCTTGAACAGGGAAGCAAATGTTGGAGAACAGCGTGAGGAGTCAAAGGCAGGTGAAAGAAGAGGAACAGCAAGTCTGGTCACACATTTTGTTTGATTACCTAATTATTTTGCAATGTAGTGAATGTGCTTGACACACCCTTTAATAATGAACAGTTGCAACATAAATCATCATCATAATAAATTCTGCTCTCTCTTCATATTTCATGCTATGTTAACAGTTTAGATCCTGTTGATCTACACTGACCTGTAATCAGGTGAATGGTGTCTCTGTCATCCGTACGTCTGTTCTCACACTATGTAACTTTGGGCTCCGGGTCGGGAGAAGTACGTAACGCTTTACAGCACTAAGTCACACACCACCAACTATTTCACTGATTTTGGTGAAACTGGATCATATTTTATGGAGAAAATGTTTTCTGGTTTTCCCTCTGATGTCCTCCGGCTGCTCCGCCTCAACTCTCTGTGATTTACAGAGTTTCCTGATGGACAGTGAAGTAAACTGCTGACAGCTGTAGCTGCTGTTAGCTAATGTTAGCTGAGTTTATTAGCCGGACTGTGAGCTCAGAGCTCACTGTTTGTACCACAGGCGTTTTGGACCACTGGGAAAAAGAAGAAGAAGAGGAGGTTTACAGGCCCAAGGCGCGGGGGAATGCTGATGGGGAGGAGTGGGTGTCGTGCCAGAACCGGAGCTGGGCAAACGGGCAATCTATGGACATAATGGCAGAGGAGAAGAGAGTGAAGAGGACGCTGACGGAGGAAGCTAAGAAGAGAAAAGGAGAGAGTGAGCGAGCAAGAAGCCGCTGGACAAGAGTAAATCTGGGACTGACTTTTAGTGGTTGGTGAGAGCTTGGTGAAATAAAAGGCTGAAAGACAGACGCCGAGCTGGGCTGACTGCTGTTGGACTAGTCAGTAATATTAGCTGGCTGCTATGTCTGCTGTTGTTGAATATTTGCAGGTCTCTTCACTTAAAGTCAAGTACATCATCATTATTGTGTACAAATGAAAGTCAGAGTTTTATTGGGTGCCTCAGCTCCTCAGAAGTGAACAAACCAAACCAACCAATCACCAAACAACTGGATGAAGTCACTCAACATGTTCCCCTTGTTGCTTTCTTGCACAGAATATTTGTTTATAACACATTTATCATTTTATTAAATAAATCAAACACATAAAATCTCAGTGAAAACATTAACATTTTATTTATTTGATTTAAAACATGTTTTACATCTTTATGAAGTGATTAGCATGCAGTTTATATCGTCTATTTACATTTCAAAATGTAGATCATTTCATTTTCCATTCACTAGTTAGTCCCTGTTTATTTTCAGTTTGAAGTTATGAAGCCAGACTTATCTAAAATATTGAGAAATGCCTCCCCCTGTGAATATTTCACCACGCTCTGTCTCTCACATTCCCATCCCACCCTCTCCCCTCTTTGTTTCCTCATACAGGAATGTGGGCGTGCCGTCATGCTGTTACTTTCCTTCCAGAAACACCTTTCAGTGGAGAAACAGAAATTATGTCAGGAATTACAGAGGAACGTTACCTGTGCGAGCAGGCAGAGAATGAACCCGAAGGTTTATATATGAGTTATCTTATAGTTTACACCTCTGTGATTGCCTGTCTGTGCTTGTCGGGGGGCGTTTACTGGTCTGACCTGCCGCGCTGTCCTCGTACTGGTCAAACTGTGTGTTGTGAATTGTTGGACACGGCCTCTCATCCTTCAGCTCTGGTACACTGCCCGGTAAATCCTCCATCACCTGCGCTGCCACTGGGACCCGTCCAGGGCGTAAGGACACCTCGGGGTCCTCGGGGCAGGTCGACCTGTTAGTCGTCTCCCAGGCAACTGAGAAAAATTAAACAAGTAGATGGAGAATGATGTGAAAAGCAAATTCACACGTTAAGACTGAACCATAGACTGTATGGAAGCTCAGTGTGGTGGCTCTGACTGCGGCCATCTTGGCAGTCCTGCCTCTACTGCCTCCTGTCTAATCTAAACTGTCAAAGATGTGGATCAGCCCCTGGAAACTCAAGCCTGGTTGCTCAAACAAGCCACCTGTAACAGCACCCACCTGTCAATCAAAGCGTCCACGCTCTTAATCCTGCATAACTTTAAACCTTAATATAATCTGAACAGGTGAGTTGTATAAAAATTCACCCTCAGTACAGTTGTCATGAACGGGGAAATTAGCTATAGAGACCAAAACTGTTTTTTGTACCAGGCTGTAAACATGTTTATTTCTGCTGTGAAGTTGGACATTTTAACATGGGGACTTATGGAGACCGACTCACTTCTGGAGTCAGCCTCAAGTGAACGTTTGAGGAACTGCAGTTTTTTTTAACACTTCTGCCCTGGTTTCACTTCACAGCCACAAAGGTTGCCGCTTGGACAGAGCAGAATATGGATCGATATAAGACAAGTTAACAAGATTTGTCAGTTCAGGTGAACAGCTTCAAAATAACTGCTGCAGGAGAACAGATATCGAAACATCTGGACAGAAGATGATGGCATAATGCATGCTAGTCTTTATATATCTTATAAGAGGCCACAGACCTCTGTGTGCATGTACGAATACACATGTACGTATATATAAGTGTATATAAACCACACTCAAAACATTTCTGCTACAGCTGAACTGACACCAGCTGCTTTGCTACTGACAGTAAAGATAAGCGTGCACATGTGGAAGTGCAAGTGTGGTTCTAGTGGACCCGGCTGGCCTTCATATCCAGATCTCCAACCAGACCCTGCCAGGAACAATGAGTTATGTTTGTTCTGCTACACTGAGTGCGCCGCTGCTTCACAACGGAGGCAGCCAAGCAGCTGAAATATTTAAACCTCGTCTAAATTCACCTGTTTATCACTCAGTGCAGCTTCTTCGACAACATATACTCTGATAGCTGATACAGAAATGAACATATGGATGTCACGCAAATACCACCATGCAGATGAATACTGCCACTGTTGTAGATGTTTATTAGTTGTTGCTATGTTTTGCACTCACGTTGCTTGCCTGCGGGGGCCACAGAGTGATGTCTCCCTACTTTCTTTCCCAGGAAGGTCAGTGCATATCCATTCTCAGCTCCGTACATTGTGAATATAAGTGTGTGTATGCTCTTTGGTGAGCATATATATGCAACTGGATCAAAATCTGCAAAGAACAGAGAGTTAAAATCATTTTAAAACCATGGTGATGCTAATGTTTTAATTTATATGCAACTGAAAATCCCGGTAATACTTCAATCTATGATAAACTCTTGTTCAATCCTCAAACTATTTGCAGATGTCAAGAAGCTCACACAGCACATTCACTCAGGGAGCGTAATCCTTTTGTCAGCCTCTCTCCAAGCTACTTCAAGCTTCTGAACAGGAATAACCCAACGTTTGTTCTTTAAAATTCCCTGATTCATGCCGTCAAAGTACAAATCTTGGCAGGAATTGGCACCATGCCAGTTCTTTTACAAAATAGAGTGACTTGAATGGACTGAAAACTGAAATTTGTGCATAACAAAATGAGCTACACTGCAGTGAAACTGACCTAAACTGACCTATATGTATATCAAAATATGCATATAGATCAATCATAAACAGTGTTACTTTCAAGAGAGTCCATGACAAGACGAAATGTTAAAATGAATACCTGGTCTGGGAGCAGTTTAGATCCGTCCGGTATGATTCAGTGCAGCTTGTGTGCTGCTATGCTGACCAGCACACGTCGGTCCGGATCTCTAAGGGGAACCAAACTCTCAACAGTCTTTAAATATTAAACCTGCAGAGATGGAGTTTCATTAGTTACTGGCTTAAACCCCACAGAGCTCGCTGCTGGTAAAAAGATGCCCCAAACAGTCCTCAGGTTTCCCGTGTGTAAGATAGAGATTGTAACTAGATGCTCTTTCACACTCGCAGACACACTCACTTCATTCTTTGTATTTGTTTTCCTGGAGACCCCGCACACCCCCACACTAGGTCACCTACATCCAGGTGAACTGCACTGAGGAGTGTCATCTTTGTGGAGGTTGTGTTGTGACAAAGACAACATATTATGACATATTTATTCAATTGCAGTCTCCATGTACCTCCTAAAAAAGTAGTGTTTACAATAGCCAATAGCGAGTGAGTGTTACTCCCCCACTGCTATGCATTGCGCTAACGCTATGAGCTAATGTCAGCGTCTACCTTCCAGACACACAACCTCCGAAACCATTGGTTTCCGAGGTGATTTTCTTGACGGGTTCGGCTGCTGGCATCCCGGGGATGACTCTGTCCAGTTAGCCACACAGCTGAAAGAGCTAACTACAGTTAGCGGTTTGCTACTTAGCAATCTTTCCATCAGGAAAGTCTTTCCCGTTTTTCCCTGTTCAGGTCCGGCTGCTGAGCCCGGTTCTGTTGCCTGCTAATGGCAGATTCAGTTAGCAGCAGTTAATTAGTGGGTCGTTGAGGACACCTGTGGGTCGTTGAGGACACCTGTGGGTCGTTAAGGTCACTTGTGGGTCGTTAAGGTCACCTCTGGGTCGTTATGGTCACCTGTGGGTCGTTGAGGACACCTGTGGGTCGTTAAGGTCACCTGTGGGTCGTTATGGTCACCTGTGGGTCGTTGAGGACACCTGTGGGTCGTTAAGGTCACCTGTGGGTCGTTAAAGTCACTTGCGGGTCGTTAAGGTCACCTGTGGGTCGTTATGGTCACCTGTGGGTCGTTGAGGACACCTGTGGGTCGTTAAGGTCACCTGTGGGTCGTTAAGGTCACTTGTGGGTCGTTAAGGTCACCTCTGGGTGGTTATGGTCACCTGTGGGTCGTTGAGGACACCTGTGGGTCATTAGCTGAGCCGCCGGAGGACATCAGAGGGAAAAGCAGCAAATATATATTGTGTATAAAATCTGATCCAGTTTGAATAAAGTTCTAAAGTTGTGCTTTTGCACAGTAATCAGTGAGGCCTGGTCTGTAGCAGCCCTCACAGTCACTCATAGACTGGATCAAACAGGAAGCACTCCGCTCCAGCGGCATCAGAAGAGAGAAAGTGTTTCATTGGATGTAAAATTAGTACACGCCCCCTGAGTGCAGGATGACATCATCAACAACTTTTCATGGTTTATCAGGAAATGACAAACTCTAAAATACCATGAAGAATACCTGAAAATATTGAAAACATGACTTTGGTCCAGATAATGGAGGACAGAGGACAGATGGGAGACTTTAAAGACTAACCCACCCATGATGCCACTTTTAATTAACATACAAACCAAACCCTGCTCTGACGTCATCAAGGGCCTGTAAAGTCTTGATTGTTTGGACTATCGCCCCACAGTTCAATGACAAAGTATGACTAGGCTCGACTGATGTAGTCATCCGCCCGACGTGTCATTATCCCGGCTCAATCTCAGCTGTGTGAAAGCATCACCCTCTGTTGAGGCATGTAGCCTGCAGGTAGTGTCAGGCCCTGGGCTGTGCTGTCATGATAACCCACCACACCTTAAAGAAACTCATTACCTCATTGCAGCACAGGCAGACTCTTTTGAGGAACCTTGAAGTGCTCTTTACTCAGTCGTACCTACAGGTATTGTTCTGCTGAGGTTTACAGGAACACAGATCAGGGGCCCTACAGATCGATACAAAGTGGGGTTATACATTCAGTAATCTCCTGATAACATTCTTGCAAGAGGAGAGATAACAGTGGCATGAATGTCAACAACCATTCATAAAGATTGGATTCCAGTGAATACATTACTTGTGGACGTGGAGGAGCATGTGTTCATATCCATAAACACCACAAAAATAAAGTGCTGCTAAGACGTGTTGTAAAGTAAACTGCTGCCAGCTGTAGCTGCTGTCAGCTAATGTTAGCTCAGTTTGTTAGCTGGGCTGCCTGGATTGTGAGCTCAGAGCACCGGGGGAGCGTTGCTGTGTGTACCACAAGTGTTTTAGGAGGTTTTTCAGGCCCGGGGAGTGGTGGAGCCTGTGTCGTGCCAGAACTGGAGCTGGGCAAGCTGGCAATGTAACCTTGTACTGCTGTCTTGTTTTTTTTTTTTACCTTAATTGATGCTTGGCTGTTAGTAAAGTTGTTGACTCGCTAGTTTTTGATTATAAGTAATGTAATCAGAACAAATACTCGAGTACAGCTGAACATATTTACCACAGTGGGATTAAACTCTGAATCTGGGGGCACTAAAATTGTACAGAAATACTATTTTCTATACAATGTTGCTTTAAACTATTGCAATTGCATCTATAACAAGCAACATTGTAGATAATAGTAAGCAAGTTAAAAATTAGAATAAATAGAAATTCCTTTATATAGTAGGTAGGCCTATATTGCATTAAAACCTCACTATAAGAAGCAAACTAAAGTATAAAAGTACAATAAAATGAGTCACCATAAACTTCTTCACACGTGATTTTCCATGAGATTTCCACTATTATGAAACATTACGAGCTGAAAATCGGCCAGCATATGTCTTCAAGTACGCAGCGCGACTGCTTGAAGTCAGCTGGAGAAACGCTTCCTCGTTTTTACGCACGGCGGAGCTCCGCTGCGCTCTGATGCGCGCATGCATGCATGCAAGCGGTTCAATCCAATGGCAGCCTTGTGGAAGGGAGGATGGGCTGGACCCGTTACTAGGTGGGGTTTATCACGAGTATAAATATACTCTGTCGGTCGCTACAACGCCCCAGGAAACTCAGTGAGACAAACTTCTTCTCTGTAAAGCCACACGGTAAGTCACATTCCTTCGAAAAAATAAATAAATAGACATCTTCAATCTGTTCTACAGCTTTTAGTTTGGTTTGGAGAGTTTGGTGAATGTTTGGTTCCAGATGTGATGACTTTAGGACGCCTCTGCCTGAAGGTATTGGTGTAATCTGTGAGGGTGTGGTTGGGAAAACAGCATATTTGACGCAGGGAAAGTGTGGAGCTGGTTTTATTACGCGTAAAACATGAATAAAATTAAAGTAAAAATGATCTATAATGTAGCCTACAGTCTCCTATATATCATATCTGAGTTGATCGTGGGTGTGGCCAGGCTGTCTCCACATGCTTGCCATTATGGAAAACCACCTAACATAAACCTGGAGTAAATATGCAGAGGCTTGAGGTCTCCAGGAGTGGATGAAGGAACATTTTAAGAAGATAAGAACTCATTCAGCACAGTAGAATCAATAGGCGAGTGATTATTTCATCTTAAAGTACCAATATGTTCAGTGCACTTTGTTTCTTTCTCATATCAGAGTACTTTCTAAATGTTACACATCAGCATTGACATCTTCTCTACTGTCCTCTCCCCCTTTTACAGACAGACCCCATCGTCCCACCATGTCTTTCATCAGTGCCTTCCTGGAGCAGACGATTTATATGGGCATGCCCGATGACTCAGTATGTAACTCTGTGGTTGTGTTCCAGTTGCTAAGGCCAACCTCAGTATTTTTTCCTTTTTTTCTCTTCCTGTGGTATGTTCGGGTGGAAAGAATTATCAGGCAGTGTATGAGAGAGAGAGAGAGAGAGAGAGAGAGAGAAGTGTTAGAGGATAGTGGAGGAAAGGAATGAATGAGTGGGATGTTTGAAGGAGGATAGAGGGAAGGAAAAGGGAGTGGGGTGCTGAGAAAAAAGATAAGATGAGGAGTGTAATTAAAGTGAAAGGCAGTCTGCACTATGAAGCTTATATGCAATGAGAAAGATGACCATACTAAGCCTTGTGAGTGTGTGTGACTCATAGAAGCAGGAATTTACACCCCTCCCTTTATAAACTTGACAAAATGCTACTTCTGCTTTCCCTGGTTTCATAAAGCGAATATGGAAAAGTTGCACAAGGTTCTGAGTCTGTGCTCTCTGACTCTGCTGTTATTGTTGAGTTCAGTCCAACAGGGGTGTGTACAGGCATTTAAAAAGGCACCATCATGGTTTTTGGAGGCGTGAAGCTGTCAGGCAGCTCAGAAAGGAGCCACAAAAACACACACCACACATCACACTTCATACTTCATGCATCTAAGGCATTTTAAAAATGCACTTTTGCAAACACACCTCACACACACCACCAAAGCAGAACTCGGGTGTTTACCATACACACAGTAATCCGTGTTGTGTGTGCCTCTCTCAGGTCCTGAAGAAGGAGGGAACGGTGACCCCGGCGGCCAATTTCTGCGCCAATGGAGACGCGGCAGTCTTGGAGAAGGCCATCAAGACCAAAGGTGGACTTTGAGATGCATACGTTGAAGCTTTGGAGCGTGTGTGAACACGTCTTGGCTTTGCAGTGTGTCTCTGTTTGACGTGTTGGCTTTTGTTGTAAGAGCTGTAACACCCTCTGCTGGCAAACATGCACTGTTACTATGAACAGAGTGACTCTGTAGTGGAAAGTCTGACTCTTCTCTTTGTTTGGGCCGTGGCACTGAAATTACAAATACTAGAAGTACTGAGTAACCTCTCGCCTCCTGCAGGAGACTGTGGAGACCTTAAGCAGCTCCTTCAGCAACAGACCAGCAACATTAGATAAAGTGGCACTGTTACATCCTTATAAACATCTGACTTGTGCAAAACATATTTATTTATCTACACTGTACAGTTACCTCCTGTCTGTATTACGATTCTTTTACAGAGGAGGTAATTGCACAGTGTAAATAAATAAATCAATATAATTTGCATCTTAGTGCTTACACACCGTGTGTGTGTATTCAGTAACCTGCACATGATTTCTGTGAAATGATCCAACATCCATATCTGTATCCTTAAAAAGTTTATTTTTCTGTCTCTGGTATATATGTTTTATTTTAATTTATCAATCAAGCGATCAATCAATTATACTTTATTTGTACGTCACTTTATATAAACAAAATGTAACCCTGACACAGCATCGTAAACACCGGAAGCAGATTCAATAAATCGTATTCATTAAATTAAAATCTGTTATAATAATAATCAAACACATTAAAATGTGTAAATAGACAAACTAATTAACTAGATAAATAATAGTAGTGATAAAATAACAGATTAAAATCTGTTATAAATAGACAAATAAATAAATCTAGTTCACGTAAAAGCCAGACTAAAAAGATGAATATTGAATATTTTTCGGCTGGGTTTAGGAGGTAGAGCGGGTCGTCTACTAATCAGATAATCAGTAGTGGCGGTGGTTCAATCCCCGGCTCCTCCGGTCTGCATGTCGAAGATACTGAACCTCAAATTGCTCCTGAAGTGTGTGTATGTGGGAGCAGTTGGCTCCTTGCATGGTGTGAAAATGTGTCTTATCTCATCTCATATATATTTATTTCTGTCACACAGATGCTGAATAACAAATAATGATCTTTGCTTCACGTCCTCTGTGCAGGTGTGGATGAGAACACCATCATTGAAATCCTGGTGAAAAGGAGCAACGAGCAGAGGCAGCAGATCAAAGAGGCTTACCAGCAGGCCAGCGGCAAGGTGATTTTAAAATGAATCGTAGCTATCACCTGATCAGTACACACACACACACACACACACACATGATCTCAAACACTGTGTTTATTTTAGCCTCTGGAAGTGGCGCTGAAGAACGCTCTGAAGGGAGATCTGGAGGACGTGGTGTTGGCTCTGCTGAAAACACCGGCCCAGTACGATGCTCAGCAGCTGAAACTGGCTATGAAGGTAAACACACACACACACACACACACACACACACACACACACACACAAATCACACACATTCAGCATGTTTGACGCAAACGCTCTGGCCTCTCCATCATCTGTTATTTTTGGTGCGTGGTGACATCCACCCACTTCCACATATTCATCTATTGTTTTCTTAACGGGACGGTGAAAGGTGTGTTTTGTTTGAGTTGGGCCAGCGTTGAATGAACAGTCTCTCTCTCTCTGTATTAATCATGCTGTCCATGCATCCTTCCTCAGGGTCTGGGCACAGACGAGGACACCCTCATAGAGATTTTGGCTTCCAGAACCAACAGAGAGATCCTGGATATAAAGAAAGCCTACAAAGAAGGTGCTTGCCGACAAAATGTTGTGGATTTAAACACATTTTAAATCTCGAACATCATCTTATATCCTTGATTTTAATGTTATAGAATACAAGAAGGACCTGGAGGACCACATCAGGTCTGACACGAGTGGAGATTTCAGGACTGCCCTCCTTGAACTCTGCAAGGTACGTACTGTCACACTTCTTTTGTATCATGGTGAGCGTTTAGTACAGACACTTACTCGGTCACCAGGATGCATTAAGTTCTGAGACAACATAACACACCCTGCTGTGTGACAGTGGTTTATTATAACTAAATAAACTATCTACACATGCAAATACAACAGTTAAGACTGGTGGGTGGAGAGGTGTCAGCTAGGGCCTTGAGAAAGAAACCAAACTCCAAACTGCTCTCAGGGCGCTGTTACCTGGCTTTGTGTGTGTGTGTGTGTGTGTGTGTGTGTGTGTGTGTGGTTGTATTTAAGGCCTTATATGTGTAAAAATTGAGGGATTCTTTAAAAATTGGGCCTTTTTATGGAAAATGCACAGCACAAACTCAACATGCTGAACTTCTCTTACATTTTAAATAAAATGTGGTGGAGAAATGTGAACGTCTAGCAGCCTATCGGCTAAATTAATCTCATATTCAACCTTTTTTCTAAGTGCTTAATCTGCTTTTTAAAACCTTTTAAAGGGAAAGTTCACTCTAAAATCAAAAATACATAGACTGGTTATCCAGATATCGGCCGTAGAGTTGTCTGCTTCCTCTTGAATATAATGTCACTAAATGGACTCGGCTTGTGATGCTCAAATAATACATTTGAAAAACTCAACAGCAGTGTCACTTCCCAGAAATCACGATACGGTTACTCATGATAGTCCACAGATTGTTGTGAACAGTTTCCTGCAGGAACTGTTTTCTTTTTTTTTTTACCAAACTACACCTGCCAACCACACAACCACGCAAAGAGAAGCATGCATATTGAGCTGCATAACAATACAGTTCGGTTTACAGCCCATCTAAAGAATAGACCATTATATAATAAGTAACATTTAACGTGGATTTCTGTTGCCTTTCCCAATTTTTACCACCATTTTCATGCACAAAAAAACAGAAAATGATGTGAATGAACTGTTAAAACTGAAAAAATAGCAATAATTCTAACACTCAGCATATATTTCAGGGTACAAACACTAATATTAAGGACTTCTCTATAACAGAAATAGAGTAATGACATCTTGTAACTGTTTGTCTTCATCACAGGCCGGCAGGACCGAAGGAGTCAACGAGCAGCTGATCGACAGCGATGCCAGGTCTCTGTACGAGGCCGGGGAGGGCAGGAAGGGCAAGAACTGCTCCGTCTTCATCGAAATCCTCACCACCAGGAGCGCCCCTCATCTCCGTAAAGGTTAGCTGCCGACTCGCTTCAGTAAAATCTTCTTTTTTTTTTAAGTTTTATTGTTGCTGTCGGACCTGACACTCGTTCCTCTCCTTCAGTATTCGAGAGGTACTCAAAGTACAGCAAAGTGGACGTGGCCAAAGCGATCGACCTGGAGATGAAGGGAGATATTGAAAACTGTCTCACAGCTTTAGGTAAAGGCACAAATTTCTAATCTCTAACTTCATTATATGCACATTTGTCCCGTGATTTATGCACAACTTTAACCCTTTTTAAAAAAAATAACCACAGTGAAGTGTGCGGGAAGCAGGCCTGCGTTCTTCGCTGAGAAGCTCTACTTGTCCATGAAGGTACAGTATGCACAGGCTACTCCTCACAAAATATATATTATAAAGAGTTAGGGAGCTTTCCTGACTGACTCCCTTTGTGCCCAATCAGGGTAAAGGTACCCGCAAAGCTATCCTGACTCGCATCATGGTGTCCCGCTCTGAAATCGACATGAAACGGATCAAGGACGAGTACAAGAAAGCTCACGGCAAAACACTCTACCAGGACATCCTGGTGAGCAAACACGTGACCGCTGATGATGACGATAAACCCATCATACATACATGTTATTTACAGTATGTGGTCTAAATGTATCTTTTCTGTCCTGCAGGATGACACTAAAGACGACTATGAGAAGATTCTACTCGCCCTCTGTGGGGGTGAAAACTAATCGCCAATCATCAAGATCAGGGCTCATACAAGTCACATATTGTGCCGTATGCTCTTATAGAGAACCGACAAGTGTCTTTCTTTGTGACTGTCATGACATATAGAAGATATAAACAGCAAAGATTAAAGTGGAATCGGCACTGCTTCAGCAGATAAAGTTATTCCTTTTCATCCCCAGCACTCTTATTTCAACATATTTCTAATAGCAGTTTGCCGGCGGGACCAAAGCTCCGGGACAGACTTAGCTTTTACACTCAGTAGACTCTCGTATCTGATGCTCGAAGAGGAAGCTGAAGTCCCTGATCACAGTGCAGCTGCTAACAGATGTATACAGATATGACCATGTGCCAATCATATTCAGTGGCAGCAGTAGGCCTACCCTTGAAGGAGCTTGAAAATCTTGCAAATAAAAGCTTTTTTGTATGAAGGCTGATCTGAGTGTTTCTTTGCACACTGGCTATAAGATATATTGGCAATTATTTAAGCACTAATAGTACCCAGCATTCCCATGAGCCAACTATAAATTATAATGTAACATGATGAACACACTCAATGTGCAAACAGTGAGAATGAATGAATGAATGAATGATGAGTCACACAGACGGTGGTGCAATTCAGCAAAAGTATATTTACTCAAATAACTCACTACACAAGTACAAATTTGAGGTACTCGTACTTCACCTGAGTATTTTCTGGTCATGCCACGTTCTTCTTTTACTTCATTACACATCGAAATATTCTACTTATTATATCTGACAGCTTTAGTGACTGTTTAGGTAGATTATTTTAGTAGACTGAGGTCGTTTGGAGTCGACAGAAAGGTCAAGAGGTCCAGCTCTGTCCTGGACTGCCCCCTAGACTCCACAGAGGAAATGAGAAGTGAGAGGAGACGTCTTATTTTATTCTTATCTTACTTATTTTTTGGATTTTTGCATATAAAACACATGAAGAGTTACGACTTGAACTACCCAACAATATACAACTACAGCTGATACAGCTGTTTTGATCATCCATCAGTATTTTTACAAACCAAACAATCGATCGATTCATGGATAAAATAATCAGCAGATAAATCCGTATTGAAAATAATCATTAGTTATAGAAAATAGTTAGAAATGAGCTGTACGTGACGTGTAATAATGATCTAATGATGTCACATACAGCAGTATGTTCGGCAATAAGTACTTTATTTTTAATACTTTACCACAGTTTCCTGATTATACTCACATACTTTTACTTACAGGATTGTACTCTCATTAGGGGGACCTAGGGTTGCCAGGTTAGGTAATATTTTTCCTGTATTATATTGTATAACCGACAATTTGTCAAGTAGTTAACGATAATAGATGGAAAGCAGGCACAGAGGGTTTTACATTACAAATATAAAACAGACACACACGCCTCTTATTTGCATATAAAACACATGAAGAGTTCATAAAATATGATGCTTTGTTACACACGACTACAGCAAATAACAGCTGTTTGATCAACCACCAAGTCATTTTTTTATGTGAAAACATGACAAATATGAGCATTTGCTGCTTTTCATTTTTAGCATTTTCATAATTTAATTTTTCTAAATAATTTTGAGGTGTGGACAGTTGCACAAAACAAACATTGTGAAGGTGTCACTTTGAGTTCTGGGTAATTAAATCTAACTGTGTAAACGTTGAGTTTGATTTCTTTAGTCCTGTTTCAATAAAATTGATGTTTTTAGAGAAGATTTAGACTTCTTTTACTTTCCACAATTATATGGCAACAATTTACCAACTTTTCGAGTAATTTTGAGCAATAAAAACACATTAATTTTTATTTTATCACGTCTAAGTAATAATTCATACAATAGCGGGTTAATACCTATAGTACTTATTGTACATTTTTCTGATTATACTTACAGACTTTTACTCCAGTAACATTTTCAATGCAGGATTTTTGCAGTTTGGTATTGTACTTTTACTTAAATAAAGTATTTTAGTGTGATGGGGGGGCTAGGGTTGTCAAGTTGGGTAATAAAATGTTTTTCCAGTATTATAATGCATTTTATATCAGTATTTTATCAAGTAATAAGTAAAGATAGTACAGTAAAGTAAAGTAAAGATGTTAGGCAGTAAGCAGGCACTGTGGGTTTTACAGTAGACGTGACCCCTCGTCTGCAGAAGGGGGACAGCTGTCACAGAACCTGGCATCCTCTCACAGCTCCTCACTATAAACAAGCGGAGCAGCTCCTCCGGTGTGCTAACGAGCTAAAAGGCTAACCAACTTTCTCCCCCGCCCCCCTCAAGTATGTGTTAAGATTTATAACAGTCACAACAGTGACGGAACTATTTTATGACAGCAGATGACACACTGACACGCGGCGCTGAAACGTGTTTTTATAGCTGTTCGGCTACTTAGCTTAGCGTCACAGCTAGGCTAGGCTAGGCTAGGCTGGGCTAGCTGAGCTAACGGTAGCTCAGTCAGCAGAAAATGTCAGTTTAAAGTCACGTGTGTGTTTTAGTATGAATTAAATGATGAACACACGTGTGACAGCTGTCATATTAAACGTGTGTGTGTGTGTCTATGTTTGACTTTGAGGAGCTAACATTAGCCTAGGGTCCTTTTAAGGGTAGTGTCCTTTTAAGGCTCCTTGCAGGAGCCTCATGTCTCCTACAGCCTTATTATAAGTTCATAGCCTTTAACTCTGAAGCTCACACTGTTTTTCTCTTTGCATTTCAGGTCACCTGGTTCACCTGTCCGTCCATTTGTCCCCCTCACAGCCAGATATTAAAGACAATGACCTGACCGATGGACCGCTGCAGTGTCTGCTCAGAAAAGGTAGATCATGAATGACAAACTAGTCTTCCTGGGCCTGCTGTACTTCGTCCAGGGCATCCCCTACGGTCTCCAGTCTTCCCTGCTACCTGTCTACCTGCGTGGAGCCGGTCACTCCCTCACCCGCATCGGCTTCACCAAGATCCTCTACTTCCCCTGGGTCCTCAAAGTGCTCTGGGCTCCTCTGGTGGACCGGGTTGGCACCAAGCGTCGCTGGCTGGTGGGGACAGTTTCTGGGCTGGCTCTGACATGCCTCTCCAGTGCCGCCCTGGCTCCAGAAGCACATATCTGGGGGGTAGCAGGAACCCTGTTGGCCATGAACAGCTTGGCATCCGTCCAGGATATCGCTGTAGACGGGGCTGCGGTGGGGTTGTTGAAAGGTCGCGGGGAGCTGGGGCTCGGCAACACGGCCCAAGTCGTGGGCTATAAAGCTGGGTCGGTGTTTGCGGGAGGCGGGCTGCTGGCTGTGATCGACGTGGCTGGATGGAGCTGGATGTTTATGCTGCTGACGTTCGTGTACGCAGGCGTGGCCCTGTTTGTGTGGGGGGCCCCTGTGCTGGACGATGAGACTGTGAGGGGCCAGCAGCCGGAGGGCAGCAGGAGGGGAGGGCAGGGAGCTGACGCTGTGAGGCCATGGAGGGTGTGGAGGAAGCTGCTGGCAGTGCCCGGCACCCCTTGGACAGTCCTGTATGTGCTGACATACAAACTGGGTGAGTCTGATATTAAGTCTGAACATTTCCTGTGATTTAGTGCCCCCAGTTTGTGTAAGTGTAATCCCACTGTGGTAAATATGGACAGCTGTACTCGAGTATTTGTTCTGATCAAAAACTAGAGTCAACAACACAAGACATAGCAGCCAGCTAATATTACTTATTAGTTACATTGCCCGCTCAGCTCCTGTTCTGGCACGACACGAGCCGTTTCAGCATTCCCCTGAAATCCTCCTCTTCTTCTTCCCGGTAGCCCGGCTAACAAACTGAGCTAACAGCAGCTATAGTTGTCAGCAGTTTACTTCACTGTCCATCAGGAAACTCTGTAAATCACAGAGAGTTGAGGCGGAGCAGCCGGAGGACATCAGAGGGAAAACCAGAAAACATTTTCTCCATAAAATATGATCCAGTTTCACCAAAATCAGTGAAATAGTTGGTGGTGTGTGACTTAGTGCCGTAAAGCGTTACGTACTTCTCCCGACCCGGAGCCCAAAGTTACATAGTGTGAGAACAGACGGACGGATGACAGAGACACCATTCACCTGATTACAGGTCAGTGTACATCAACAGGAGTTAACATCTGTGAGTTTATCAGAGAAAAGTTATAAAATGTGGCTTTGTGGTTCACACAGACTCTATGTTCACGTCCCTACACACACATTTTGCAAGATTGCAATCATTTTGTTATTTAACAGATTCTTTTGGCCGCGATAACTGTTTAGTAAAAATCTGATAAATCGGATATATGCTGATATAAAACAGAAAAAAACAGCAAATCCACACATTAAAGAGGCTGGAACCAGAGAGTGGACATTTAGTTTTTATTGATAAACGACGATCAATTATGAAAATGGCTTCAGATTCATATATTTTACTAATCTTTACAGCTTTAATGCAGGGCAGCTGGTCATTTTCAACATGAATTCAGCTGTTGGTCACTTTCTCGATGAATCAGTTAGTTGTTGTCGAGCTCACGGTGACGTCTTCAAATGTCTTTTGTTTTGTCCACAGCTCAAAGATACTCAGTTTGCTGTCACAGTGGACTAAAGAAAGCAGAAAATATTCACATCTGAGAGGCTGAAATCAGAAAAATCAGGACATATTCTCTTTAAAAAACGATGAGTCCGTTATCAAAACAACATAGATTCATCGACTTGAGTTCAGATCATCACAGATGAGAAAGAAAAAGCATAAAATGGAGCATTTCCACCTATAAACTGGAGACCAGTTTATCAGAGAGAAGCCATAAAAAGTTAAAATGATCCCGCTCGTGGTGCTGAGAACTTTTCTTTCCCTTCATGTCGAGCCCTGAACTCACCACTAGATGTCTCTGTCGGTGCGTCCATGAGGACTGAACTCAGGAACGAGTGTGTGGAAGAAGTTGTGGAAGTTTATTGAGTCTCAGCGGATCCTGTACATACATTTAAAAAATAAAAAAACGCGGCCCTGCTGGAGATGAAACAGTCATTCTTAATGCAGCAGTTGTAAAAAGTATAAAGTTTAGTCACTTGAACAAGAGTACATCGTTCGTTTGAGTTCATGCAGACAGTTTTTTTTTGTTTTTTTTTGTGAACCAGTTTGTCCCAAAAAGAAACTAAAATTTTAAAGTAGTTTTTGGATCAGTTGAGCTTTGTGTGTGTGTGTGTGTGTGTGTGTGTGTGTGTGTGTGTGTGGGAGAGAGAGTTGATATGACCGGAGTTTGGTGTTTGGTAGCAGAAGGGGATTATGTAAGGATTAGGAGTGTCTTTGTGTCTGTACAGAAACTCAAATAGAAGACGGCGCATCACGCTCATGTTTGTGTTTACGTGTGTGTGTGTGTGTGTGTGTGTGTGTGTGTATATGTGGGTGGTGGGAATATAATTGTCTCCTCACATTTGCATAGTCTTTACTCGTGTATGTGCTTGAAAATCTTTTGTTTTTAAATCGTCTGTGTGTGTGTGTGTGTGTGAGAGAGTGTTAAGGGTGGCTCGGTAATCGGATGAACACTACTAGACAAAATATGAAGGCTGGCTGGACCCCCTTAATCTGTCTAGGGAGTAAACCCCCCTCCCAACACTCTCACTGTCACACACACACACACCGTCTGATGCTCATGATTACAACAGGAGTTGCTCAAAGTGTTTTCCGTGTCCGGAGATTAGTCTCGTCACTTGTTAGCACTTCCCGTCGAGGTACTTGAAGTATTTCCCACCTTTCCCGACAAAAAAATCATTGTGTAATATTCCAGATCAGGCCTGGATGTGCCGCCATAATTGCCTATGTGAGACAGTATTGTTTTTGTTCAAGGGGTGTGTGGGTATGTTTGTGTGATCCTCCTGTCTGAACCCCCCCAACACCACCAACAACACCACCACCACCACCACCAAGCCCAGACTCCCTCTCCCTCATCTATCCTTAATGAACTCAGAGTTTGCGCCAACCCAGCGGGCCAATCACGGGGAGCCTTGTGTCTGAACTGTGACCCCTGGTGCCATCTGAGGCCACAGGCATGATGGGAGGACTTTCTGGGTAGACTGGGAATGGGACGGAGGGCAGGAGGGGGGGAGGAAAGTAGGTGCAAGTCCTGGAAAGAAGCAAACGAGGGAAGTTTCCAGTTGGATGCAAACGTTTTGATACCCTGTTGTTGTCGTGGAGAAACAAACTCCTGTGCTCGAATGTGAAGCTGATAAAACACAAAGCAAGTCGAGCTAAAATATAATACAACAGCGTTATTTTACCGCACTTTTGTCTTCCAGATTAACACTGTAGCTGCTCTGAAAGATCCTTCTCTGCACATCAGAGCGGGTTGTTTTTTTAAAGGTCCAGGCCCGGCAGCCTCGTAGGTTTTGACAAGAGATGTGAGTGATGGTGAAGAGAGGCGGACCCTGATGGTGGCTTTCTCTGGGAACTGACCAGGTGGACGGAGGAATGGATGGATGAACACAAAAAAAGAAAGGCTTTGTCCCACAACACTCCCCTTTAACCATTTCCTCTAACAAGACAGTTCATAGTAAAATAAATCTTGTGACAAAAAAACAAAAAACATCAAAACTTTATTGGAAAATGAATAATTTTAAATAACTATACTTAAAAAAAAACACAGAAAGAACATAATTAATAGATCTAAATGAGCCCAATTATCTTTTTCTGCAAAGTCTAACATTTTATCTGTGACAGGACGAGATCGCTCAATAAAATCGTCTCTACTTTACGCAACTAGCGATGCAGTGAGTAACAGATTTCACCATATAAACTTGGCTACACCGACCGTTTCTGTCACCTACAATTAATGAAGTAACGAGTTCAGAGTTTGAGTTTGAGGGCAAAGTAAACCAACAGCAGCGAAGCAGCGAAACCACTTTTCTAGATACTCAAAGACACTTTACATGGTGAAAACATCGAAGCAGTAAAAGCATCAAAAATCCAAACAATCCACCAAAAAATGTGTGTTTTTGTTGGTGATTTGAAGGTGTGTAAGTCAGTCAAGATGGCATGTGATGTCCTCAAAGTCTTAACACCTTCAAAATAAACGTCCTTACAAACAAACAAGACGCTCATGTGTTATTATACCGTAGTGTTTTTAATAAATTAATGCGTTATAATCATCTATAATCCAAAGCATCAAAATCTGTAATCGTTGCAGCATGTTTACGGTGACCCTTAATGAAGAGAGGAAAGAAATCACCTTTCACTTGAGTTTTTATTGAGGCCTTGTCTTGAGGTCAATAAAATACAATAAAATATATCGTGCCATTAATGAATTAAAAGCAAACACAGGATTGACATAATATCTGCAGTCTACAGTTTCTGAGACGTGGCTGGGCGAGGTGATCGGAGATGAAGAGTGGGAATGAGAGAAACTTGGGGCGGGAATGTGTTTGTGGAGTGGGGGGTTATTTTCCAGAGGGGAGGAAGAAGGACTGCAGGGAGGAGGGAGGCTGAAGGAGGCGGATGAATTAATGAACATCCACCACATGGTGCCCGGAGAGAGGAAAAGAGCAAAACACTTGTCCATGCAGAGACATAGAGGTCCAAGATCTGTCTGGATATTTCTATATTATCAACACATCAAGAGCTAAATCCGAATACAAAGTCGATTCTGTGCATTAATGGATCAATTTGGAGGATTTAGTGACACCTAGTGGTGAGATTACAGATCGTAACCAACTGAATATCCATCGACTCAACCAAGCACATAGGAGAAACTTGGGTGGCTGCAAAGAACGTCACGGTTTAACATGTGGAAGAGGTTTCAGGTGATTATACACTAATAAAAACATGCATGTTATATTACATTTCTAGATATTCTGTAAATATTCTGTCCATAGAGCCCCATAAATCTGACACGCTGGACCTTTTAATGATCAAAAACCAGCAGTACTCTTTATTTTGGATCCCCAGTAGCTTCCTCAGTGGTCGCTAGTCTTCCTGGGGTCCACACAAAAACAACAACAACAACAATAAGACAAGAAAATAACAAGAAATTAAGCAAAAATATAACAATAGAAATAAAAACAAAGACGTGTTATATACAATATATAAAAACAGTATAGAGTTGAGTTATTTTTCTAGTTTTCTAGGTGTTTTATTTAAATAACACAAATAAAAGAAGACTCGATTTTAGTTTAACCTCCAAGACAATCGTTTATGAATCTCACACATATTAGCACGGAAAGAGCGATGAGGAACTAATCTGGATGCTGAAAGGTGTTTTTTATGCAGCACTTGAGGTCAGGTCAGTACTTCAGGTCTGACAGAACAAGTGACCAAACTACATCATTCATAACAGAGAGTGAAACGTATGCAGCACGTTTCCTTTTAATAGTGACGCCCTTACAGTAAATTAAATAAATAAATCTGGTTTTAGTGACCTTCTCAGCTCTAATTGATCTGGCTGTTTTGTTTGTGTACTTAAATATAAATAACTGATGTAAACGAACCTTCAACAGCGTCTCTGTCAATTTCAGACGTTTGGTAGTGTGTTGAGACTGTTTCCTTTCTGTTTGGAGCACAGATTGCACCTTTAACTTTAACTTTTTTAGCCCCTGGCCAAACAGCTGGTAAAAGTTTAAATGTTACCAGCCGCTCGGTAAATTACTGCTGTTTTTTGGGCTGGTGAGTGACATAAATCTACTAGCTCTTTGCACATTTTTCCAGCATTTGTAAACTAAATTTACGACTTTTTCGTCCAACAAACTAACAAATACGGCTGTATTGGTGTATTGTATTCGCTTTAAGACCCTAAATAGACATTCATATTACAGAAAATGAAACACAGTAAACCCAGTAACCTTGCAGGAGTGATCGTGGTTGTAGAGTTTGTTCTCCCAGGCCACGGAGAACTTCTTGACATGCACGTTGCTCTGCAGAGACTCATCCTGTGCGTGTGAATACGTCAATAGACCAACATGGATATTATGAAAGTGTGTGCAGATAGAGGTCTGTTTACCGTTTTGTTCGCAGAGAGCCCGAGGAGCTCAAAGGTGTACCATGCTCAAATATGTAGTATGTATGAACTGGTCTCTGTTTACCGTGCTCTCTGCAGGCAGCGATAATGTTGTTCTGCCGGAGGACTGAGTGTCCTCGGTGATCTCTGCTGCTCTGCCAGCTCTTTTGTCTGAGCTGCAGCGTGGATGTCAGGATTTGACCCCACCGTCCTCATCGACCTCTGACACTCACCTCATCCTCATCTCACCCTGATCCCACTCTGATCCCTCTCTGTAACACCACCCAACCCCCTTCTACCACACATACATACACACATTTATACTCATGGCCATGGATGAAGGCGTTACGTGTAGAAACTAATTGTGAAAGCAGCCAAGATTAGAGAGATGCTGTTTGTGTTTAATCACAATTAAGACACAACACAACACAATTAAGGGTATTTGTCTTTTGCTTTCCTGAAAATAAGGTTCAGTCTGTGTTTTACAGCCACCGGTTGCTTTCTTTGACCTACTTTTTGTGCTGTAAATCACCTGATATCTGATGAAATCCATTGAACTAGCATGTCAGTTAACAAATGAATCTTTAAACGCCTAAAGCGTGTGAAAACTTCGTGTCTAATCTTCAATAATTATCCGTAACACTGAATATTCGTGACTAAATAAACAACTGTTACAGTTAGAGGATCAGTGTGTAGGATTTACTGGTATCTAGAGGTGAAGCTGTTGATTGCAAACCCTTCCACTCCTCCTCTGCTCGTGCGAAGGCAACAAAAAGCCTAGAGGCAGTGTTTAGTTTGTCTGTTTTCTGAAACATGGCAGTTCAACAAAATAATAAGGTAACAAAAACACAATGATTCTTATTTTTAGGTTATTATACACTGATGAAAACAGAGTTATGGATATTATATTTAATTTCTGCCATATTCTGTAAAGAGAGCCACCTAAATCTGACACAACGGACCTTTAATGCTGACAACAACCTAATTATTTATAATGAGAGTAACATCTGAACCAATGACGGTATAAAAAATGGAAAGCTTTTTCAGGTTTCCAAAGTGTTGCCAACAGAAACTATTAAAGGTCCAGTGTGTAAAATGAAGGAGGATCTGTTTGCAGAAGTGTAGTGTGTTTTCATCAGCATATAATCACCTGAAAATAAGAATCATTGTGTTTTTGTTACCGTAGAATCAGACCTTTGTATCCACAAATGGAGCAAGTCCTCTCCTCCAGAGTCTGGCATGTTGAACCACCATATTTCTACTCAGTCAAATACATGAAATCACCTTTTTCTAACCATGTCTACTTCAAACCAGTAAGAAAAGCAAGAGCTAACATGGAAAGCGACAGAAATCTGTGACATGAAATCACCAAAACTGCTCAAACTTGAGCAGAAAATTGTCTTAAAATATGATTTCAAGACCTTTAATCGTAAATTATTTTATTCCCTTCGATATCTCGGACAGCACTAGAGTTGCTTACAAGTCTAGTAAATAATAGTTGTTGTCACGAAGCACCTTTTGAATGCTGAGGATGAATCAAACAGCCCTTCCTCTCTTCTTCTGTCTGTCACTCGATGTTAAGTTGTGCTGTCTGTCTCTAATGTAAACACAAACACAGAGTTTTCTTTGAGCCTGCCATCCCTGCTCTGTTTCCTCTTCACTAACCTCCTAACAATGTCTCTGTTCATCTGCCTCCCTTCCTCCTCCTCCTCCACCTCCACCTCCTCCTCCTCCTCCTCCTCTGTCTGTAGCTGTCTCCATCCCTGCTGCTCTCCTTTCTCTCCACTCATGTTTGACTCCCATCTTTTATGATTGTTATTCCCTCTTACATCTCCTCTTTCACCTCCTGCCCTCGCTCCTCTGTATTTCTTTCTTTCTTTCTTTATTGTTTCTCTCGTTATCACTGAGTTTCTCGTAGTCCTCCACTCTTCTCCTCTTTTCTCTCTCTCTCTCTCTCTCATCTTCTCCCCCCTTCGCTCTCATTCCACCCTTCCCTCCTTCCCCCCTTCACTCTGCTTGTTTAATCTTTGCGGATGTCTAATGAAATCCCTGCTGAAATGGACAATTGTTGCTTTGAGAATATTTATAGAAAGGAATAATCAGCCTGGTTGTGTTTGTCTGCACGCCCTCCCCAACCCCACCCCACCCCCCAGCCCTCCTCTTTAAAGAAATAATTAGTTGAAGGCAGGACTGTGAAAGCTCCGAGCTTTGAGCTAAACAACAGGCAGACAGGATCGAGAGCACAGAACCATGGGTAAACAAGCCAGGCATCATGGGTACCGCTGCTGCCAATGTTTACTTTATTATGACTAATATGCTTACCGCGCGGCTCGAAACAGTTCAGCACGGAGGATGACAGAGATTAAAATGTGAATAATGCACAGAGAGGGTGTAAGTGTATCAGAGCAGATCCCGCTGTGTGTGTGTGTGTGTGTGTGTGTGTGCAGTGGTAATAATGTAATGTGATATATTATAAAGGTTTGTTAAGTCCACCGCAGATAATCTGCAGTTTCACGTCGGGATGTTAAATCTAAAGCGTCGTGTTAATAAAATGTTTCATCTCTTAATTTCAGAAAGAAGTTTTCCTTTTAATGTTGCTGCCACATTTTTACCTTTACTGGATTAAAGGGATGTTTCGTACACGTGTTCCCGTGCTCAGGCATTACATATGATCGACACTCACAGATTCATCACTAACCGTGAAGCCCTGACTCACCACTGTGAGCTTTATTTTTATATACAAGGCGATTAGTGTGTTGTTCCCATCATATCTGTGTTCTTATAGTTCTCAGAAGTGTGATGGACACATGAACTCGTTGCATGTTGTTTGGACCAAATGTTCATACAGAACTTGGAAAGAGGGCGTTCTCCACCCTCGGGGGAACATTATAAAACTCAAGCTTGTACCGCACTTTTATTATTTTTTGGATTGTTCTGTGTTTTAATATAATATATAGTGTTAATTATGTAATAATCATTTTAAAAAGGTGTGTTTCTGTCAGAGATTTGCATGTTGGAAGGTCGGTGCAGTCACGGATGTGTTTGGTGGAGAGAGTTCCAGAGGGAGGAGGGCAGCTACAGAGAAGAAGGCTCCAGGTTCGGTGCTTGGTTTCTGGGTGGTGGTGGTGGTGGAGTCAGGAGGTTATAGCATCAGATGAACGGAGGAGGCTGCGGGATGTGATTGTGGCGATGGAGCAAGTCAGTGAGGAAGGAAGGAGGCCTGGTTATGGAGCCAGTGGAGGTTCTGGAGGACAGGGGTGACGTGGTCAGAGTTTTGGATGTACTGAAGTTTATTTAAAGTTTTGGATGGTGTGCCGTAGAGGATACTGTTGCAGTCGTCGATTCTGGAGGTGATGAAGGCGTGAACGAGGGTTTCTGCAGCAGAGAAGGAGAGTGATGGACGCATATGACATATTATATAGTATGATTAATTTGTATTTGTTTTAATTGACTTGTTCTTAGTTTGTGCTGCCGCCCGTCTCGTCCAGGACTCCCTAGAAAAAGAGGTAATCTAAGTGGGACCTCTCCTGGTTAAATAAAAAATGATCTCATTTTGCTTTATTTGAATGTTCATAGAGGCCAAATGCTGTAAAAATTTAAATGAAGTTGAAGCAAATAAAAAGTGAAATAAAACCCTCTAAGGCATCAGCTCATGATTGTACAAACCAATGCATGTGTTGTGCCGCTGCCAGGCAGATCATCTTATTAAAACTCTTGATACAGTGTGTACACATTCAAATAAATCAGTGTGTTACAAGAAAAAGATGATCAACTTCCAGATTTGAATCTGCTGGATCTGCAGGCAGCTCTTATATTTTACACGTTTCTCTGTCAGACAGGTAGATGTGTTTAATAAAAAGTCACAATCTTCTTGGCTAATTTGATTTACTTGAACATCATCCCCGTCTGTGTGAACTATGTGTATATTTCTAGCAGTGAAATGTGAGTGACAGAAGTGAGAATCCACATTTCCTTCTCCACATTTCTGCCGGGTTGTCACACCGCTGTTACAGCGGCGTGACACTCTCTCGTTCTGCTGCTGCACTCCGTATCACTGGGAGCTTCTCAGCTTTCTCTTATTATTATTATTTTTTTTTATTTCAGTCTGTTTCATCTGTCTTTTCTTTTTTTTTCTCTCTTCTTTCTCTATTTTTGTTTGTCTCCTGGCTGACTGAGTGAGTGAGTCGTCGGTCGTGTTGCGTCGTCTTTGACAGCAGTCTGGGAGCCGAGCTGTCACTCACGCAGCTCCTTGGTCCCACTGTCTTTCTGAAGTCAGTCTCCATTAATATAATAATGGCGTATAGTCGGCGCCACTGAATATTTTACTGTAATGTTCAGCAGAACATTACCCCCACACTCAACGCCACACAGAGAAAGTCTTACTGTCTGACAGAAACTTTTTATTTTGACTGAAAGGTCTTTGCGAGGTCTGTTTCATCCGCGGAAGTTTTTGTGTTTTTGTTGTGTTTTCCTTTTTGTGCTTTAGGAAAAGTGCGAGGCCTCCGTTTGATAAAGTGACTGAGGGTATTCTTTTTCTTGTCAGGCATCTATTATTGACACTTTCCAGGAATAGGCCTAGGTGCGCTGCGTGTCGGTGCTGTATCTGTATTTGATTCTGCAGTTGTCATCTCATGAAAACCGTGTTGTTCAGACTTGCAGGCTAAACAGTTTGCTACATCCTCGTCGTATTTGACTGTGATTGGAAGAGGCGTGTGTATCCAGGAGGTGTCTCACATATTTACAGTAATGCTTAGTCATAAAACACGCTGGATTGATTGTATATTTTCCTCCTCTTTGTCCACCTCGCTCTCTCTCTCTCTCCTCTCACACAGGTGAGCAGGGTGCGGTCACCATGTTTCCTCTCTTCCTGTTGGATCATCACATGACCGCCAGGGAGCTCGGCTTCTGGAACGGCGTCATCGCCATGGGCTTCTCCATCTGTGGGTCGTCTCTGGGAGGCCTGCTGCTCGCTCAGTTCAGGTAACCTTCATCAACACTGGCTTTAAAATTAATTCAGAAAGCGGAAAAAAACAGCCATAAAAATGTGTAATACCTGTGAAAGTGCATGTTTTTAAAGCATGTCCAGTACTCATTAGGGTGCAACTAACTAATTAACTTCCTGTTCTCCTTTTCTGGTTCAAACACAGGCTAATCGTTCTTTTTGTAGCTTCATCTCTCTCCATCTCCACGTATAGTACACACACTTGACAAAAAAGAGACAAAACAATTCACAGTTTTACGTGACGTCACATCCCTGTAGGAACGCCCGCTTGGAGGGCAAAACAAGACTTCCTTCCGCTGCCCGCCAGCCAAGTTAGAGAGCGACTTCCAACAGAGATTGACTTTGTTTTAGCCAAAATAGAGGATAGTTGTTGTTCGATCGGACTCTCTAACAGACGAGGAGACAAGTCTAGGTTGAGCAGGTTGAAATTTAACCAGCAGAGAGCGGACCGCAAATCGCTTTGTGTCAAATGCTTCGACAGAATTTGCATCTGAAAAAGAGATTTTGGATTTATGCTGTTAAGACGTGAAGGAATTTCTTCCAGCATCCAGATAAAAAAAATACATATAACTATCTGTACTTTTGTATACTTTCATCTTGGCGGCAGCGTACAAGATTTCTGCATCGCCAAAGAGGAGCTCTGGCAGAGACTTGAAATACTGCGGCGGGTCGCAAGTGATTGAAATATTCGTGGGTTGAATATTTAGATTATTTAGATGTCTTCGGTCCTGCGGACTGTTCAGTGTCATGTTGGAATGTTAATTTGCTCCACGCCACAGTCACGTGACTGAAAACTATGAATAAAAGCTGAAGATTAATTTGACGTAAAGCTTCTCCTTTTTAAAAGAAAAATTCCTCTAGATATCGCCAAAATATTATCGTGAATTCTTTTGTCACGATAATTGTGTTGTGTAAATCCATTACTGTGACAACACTACAAGAAATACATAAAAAATGGCTTTTATAATTTCCTAGAACCCAAAGTGACGTCTTCATATTCTTTGTTTTGTCTGACCAACATTTAAAAACCCAAAAATATTCAGTTTACTGTCACAGAAGATGAAGAACACAAGCAAATATTCTCATTTCAGAAGCTGGAAGCTGTTTTTTTCTCAAATAATTATTGTTTTTATTATCAAAATTGTCCATTAACTAATCCATTACGTGACTAATTAAGCTCACATGAACTTGACCACATGTCTTCGTGGTCACGGCTGATTTGAGGGACGCTGTAACACGACTGAAAACAACCGATCAGATCGTTGTTCTTCTGTAAAAGTAGTCGTGAGTTTCCAGCAGTGGGAAACGAATGAAGATGGTGAGTTACAGTCCACTGCACCACGCGTATCGTTACCGCCTCACACTCTCCCATCAGATGTTACAGTATCACCACCATCATCATCTTCCTCCTCTTCCTCTCCCTCCAAGCCTTTTGTGTACTGACTCCTTCTTCCCTGCAGCTTTCGTCATCCTCCTTTACCTCTTCCTCTCCACTCTGTGCCTGCTCTTGCTTGTATTACTCTTTGTGTGTGTGTGTGTGTGTGTGTGTGTGTGTGCGTGTGTGTGTTTCTGCCTGTCTGACTGTGTGTGTACAGTAATTTAAGTAAACATAGCCTTGTTTGAGAGCTCAGGGACCCCCTGTGTCTGGTGTGTGGTGTGAGAACAGCATGAGCAGCAAATCCATCACACACACTCATGCACACACACACACTAATGCACACACAACCCTCAGGGTTTGATCGCAGAGACAACGTGCGACTGTAGTTGAATTTAATTCTGAGATACGAAGATGTTAGACTTTCTGATTAATATATCAAAATGGCCGCGTTGCAGCGCGTTAGATTAGATTCATGATGATCTTCATGTGCAGGTATACGGTGTTAAAAAGCTGCATATACATGTAACCTTTACATGTTTCCCCTTCAGCACATTGACTCTTTGTGCCTGACCATCGTTGCGTAAGGTTTTTTTTACGTCTGCTCGTACTCGGATCACGTCATAGCACCGTCCTGCCTATGGCCAGTGTGATGTAATGTCTATAAATAACAACAATGCCTTCATGTTAGTTCCCACAGCGTATATTACTGTACTCTTAACAAAGCATCCATCTATGTGTAGACAATGTTAGCTAACATTGTGCCTGATTATATCAAGCAGTTGGGATGATTGTGAAGCGATGAAGTGCCCGTTGGTTGACATGTCTCAGTTTTGCTCTGTGCTTTGTCACGTCAGTCTTTTTGTCCCCGTGTTGTGTTTTCAGTCGGCTCCCACGTTTTCTCCTCTTGTAAAGTGACACTAGCAAACATGCAGCAAGCCTCCGAAGGCAACATTTTTTTGTTTTGTTTTCGTGAAAAGCGCTTTCAAAAGATGTCATTGTCATACTCTGGCTTTGGCTCTTTCACTCTCTCTCTGCCATCTCACTTGTAAAGGAGTCAAGTTGTAAAGGCAGTAAAATGTTCACACACTTGACAAAAACAGTCATCTAAATGACTTCTTCTGGTCTATCAGTCTTTACTGGTTTCAGTTTCTGGCAGTTTAAATGTGTGAGAACTGCTCTTTCCTAATTTTAAAGCAACATTATTTGGTATTTTTTGTGATTGTATGTCCCACTGTGGTAAATATGGACAGCTGTACTCGAGTATTTGTTCTGATTACATTACTTACTGATGAAAAACTAGCCAAACATCAAGCAAGGTCAACAACAGCAGACATAGCAGCCAGCTAATATTACTGACTAGTCCAACAGCAGTCAGCCCAGCTCGGCGTCTGTCTTTCAGCCTTTTATTTCACCAAGCTCTCACCAACCACTAAAAGTCAGTCCCAGATTTACTCTTGTCCGGCGGCTTCTTGCTCATTCACTCTCTCCTTTTCTCTTCTTAGCTTCCTCCGTCAGCGTCCTCTTCACTCTCTTCTCCTCTGCCATTATGTCCATAGAGGCTGCTGAGCCCCGGGGCGTGTAAACCTCTTCTTCTTCTTCTTCCCGGTGGTCCAAAACACCTGTGGTACAAACACTAACACTCCCCCCGGTGCTCTGAGCTCACAGTCCGGGCAGCCCAGCTAACAAACTGAGCTAACAGCAGCTACAGTTGGCAGCAGTTTACTTCACTGTCCATCAGGAAACTCTGTAAATCACAGAGAGTTGTCATCAGAGGGAAAACCAGAAAACATTTTCTCCATAAAATATGATCCAGTTTCACCAAAATCAGTGAAATAGTTGGTGGTGTGTGACTTAGTGCCGTAAAGCGTTACGTACTTCTCCCGACCCGGAGCCCAAAGTTACATAGTGTGAGAACAGACGTACGAATGACAGAGACACCATTCACCTGATTACAGGTCAGAATAGATCAACAGGAGTTAACATCTGTTAGAAAAGTTTCCTTAAAACATTTAAACCGAGACAGATTCACCTTGTTTGACCTCTAATAGACGAACTTCTGTTAGGCCAGCAGGTGTGATACGGGTTGATACGACAGCTGATGAATCAGAGTGTGGAGATATAAACTGAATGATTTCTACAATCTCCAGCTTACTTATTAGATTATATGTACCATCCAGTGTCAGATGAACACTTCTCCCTTCCTTACCTCCTCCTATCACACACTCACACACAGAGAAGGTGCTGTCCACCAGGCTGTGGTCCCACCCCTAAAAGCTCAGTTGGAAGGTTTATCCTCCCCACCATCAGAAACGGCTGAGTGGTCAGTGAATGACCCCCTTTACAACCGCCACTGGCAACCTGAGAACATAGCTATTCTTATCTGGGCCCGGCCCGTGTGAGGTGGCAGCCAGGCAGGTTCTCTTTCTCACACACACACACACCTGCACACACACACCTGCATGCACACACACACACACACACACACACACACACACCAATCGGCATCTCTTGAGAGTGCGTGATATGAAAGGCTGTCATTGAGACGGGAAGTAAAGGAGCAGCAGAGAGAAGAATGTCTTTAGCATGTGAATGATGCAGGATTGGTTTTCCAGTAAGAGAGGTAAGGAAAGGCTGGGCGGGGAGGGGAGAAGATACAGAGAAGGGGTGAGGGAGGGAGAGAGGGAGAGAAATAAAATAAACAGAAGTCAGTTGATTTAAGGTCTATGTTAGCGGACATGTTGGATGTTTTATATCCTCAGAAATGCTCCAAGTCAAAGGTGTTCTGCTTCGCCTTGACAAAAGTTCTCGCTGATAATCTGTAAACTCTTAGTCAGTGAGTGAGTTTATTTTTTCATGGTATTTGAAAGGGATGAGTTGTTTCTGTTTTTTTTTTTTTTAAATCTGTATTCACTGGAGCAAACATTTAAGAAACACATTCTCAACCGGCGTGCTGCGACACCCCGGGGTGCCCTTCTGTCTTCGTCAGGGGTGCTGTCAAAAATATGTATATCTGAAATTGCAGACATAATAAAATGCATTAAAAAAACTGTAATTTCAGCTTTTAAAAATTCAGAACATTAGCCACCTCATACTTCAAAATCTGCCTCACATGCCCCTTTTTTCATGTTACAGCATCAGGGTCAGCGAATCTTAAAAGACGCCTGACAACAACTCATCCTTCAATAGGTAGCAGGGATGCATTTTAAAAGTCAGCAGAAGCAACAGGCTGTTTGGAGAAAGCGTTGGGAGGATGGATATCTAGTGGCTAAGATAGAAGCAGAGGTTAAGAAGCCACACATGATTGCTGAGTTGTTCATATTTTCAGTGCGAGTGATGAGTGTTTTCTTACATTTCAGACTGGGGTGACTTGAGATTTTAAGTGTACCATGATTGCAGTAAAGTTGATCTAAGACACCGTCCCCATTAGAGCTGCAACACTTCAGTCAGGTAGTCGATTGACAGAAAACTAATTTGACAGCTGATCGTTTTTCAAGCATGAATGCCAAATATTTGTGGATTCCAGCTTCTCCAGTGTGAGCATTTGCTGCTTATCTTTGTCTTAACATCATTGTAAAGTGAGTATCTTCAGGTTTTGGACTGTCGATCAGGTGAAAGAAGACAATTGAAGATGTCACCTTGGGCTCTAGATAATTTTATAGCTCAGACCATTAAAAGAGAAAATAAAGAACCAGTTGATCGATTACGGTTGATTGGTTGCAGCCCTGGACCTTTATAATCAGAACGTACCTACTCTCCACATTCAGGAATCACCTATATTATGCATACGTTTAACCTGTAATGATGCTTAAAAGAGGTGACTTCCCAAAGGAGGCTTCTCTTTGGGCACAGCTCATTCATCCTGTCTCCAGCTATAGAGGCCAAAACTCTAGAAGCTTCCTGAAGCTTCACAGGTTAACACTTGGGTCACGATCAGGTGTACTGGACAGGACAGCAGTGTGTTGTATCACCGCTTAGACAAACTCATGAAGCAAGAAAACAAACTTTGGTGAGAAGAACATGAAACTTTGAATGTTCATCATGGACTGAAGCTGTTTGTGGTTTTACTCTCGTCCTACTGAATCAGATATCCTGCTCTGTGTGACAGACCTTTTTTACACATGAATAATTACATGCATAAAAAACATAAACAAACACACACCCAGTCCTTTGAGTGGCAGGCATCCTCTGAGTGATTGGCATTGTTAATCCCTGATGTGTGTGTGTTTGCGCGTGTGTGTCTGTGTGTGTGTTAACAGTGATTAATTATCGTCTTCATGCTGGGGATCTCCTTAGGTTATTGATTACGTCATGAACCAAACCCACAGGGGGATGATTTTCTTGCACTAACAGGGAATCAATTAGTGTCTGGGGACTTGTTTACTTACACACGTGCACGCATGCTACCGTATGTGTCTGTGTGTGTGTGTGTAATTGTGTGTGACATGAAAAAAAAGTCTCCAAATTTAATGACACTAGCCTTGAGCCACTGTCACCACATATCACACTGCTCATAAATAACACTTGTACCTAAAAGTTGGTGAACGTCTGTGTGATACTCGGCTTGTTTGCTTGTGTCTCCTCAGCATCGGGGCTCTGATGCGACGCGTGTTTGTGTTGCGAACCGTCAGCATGGTCTTCCAGAGCTCTCTACTCACCGTACTGGAACCATCACCGCTCATGAAAGGTGAGAGACGGACTGAAGTAACCACGTTTAACTGGAACCCAGTGTATATATGGTTATAACCTGTCAGTAGGCAGTTAAAAAGCAGCAAAAATGGTCAAGCGTCTCCAAAACTGCAGCTCTTGTGTGGAGTTGGCGGTGGACTACTTTTGATACCGACCACTGCAGACCGGGTGCGGCGACTGTTTGTTGGACAGACGGGCTGCAGGTCACCCGAAACAACGAGCGTACGAGTGAATATCATCCAGGAAAGACCGTCTGAAAGTGTGCACCATCTTACCTTCACCTTCCAGCTGGTGCACTTCAAAGAAAACCACCTTAAAGACGAAGCGTTGTCCTCTTTTCAGCTCAAGCCTGTTTTTGTTTTTTTTTGGTAGATCCAGATTGATTTTGAATTTTTCAAAATCCAAGCCACATTTGGAGGTGCTTTGAAATTCAATTCCAATTAGATGCGTCTCAGTCTGGACGCTGTGCTCACTCATATTGGATTTCAAAGTGTCTTTTGAGTTACTCGAACAAAGCCCATGTATCACCTCATCACAGGTTAGAAATTTCTTTGTCCTGTGAGCAGTTCCTACATATTTTTATGTCTGTTTAAATGTTTGGAAAACTTTTTAGGCCAACAGTTTGCTGGACGGTTTCAAGTCACCCGAAACAAAGACCAAACAAAGTACTGTATTTACTGTAAAATGATGTTACATCACTTTAATATCTACTTACACACCTGCCGGCCGAGCCGACAGTAATCAGCTGACATTAGAAAAATGAACACCGCACACGTTATGCGTCATTGTTCCTCCTTTCAGAGTTTCTGCAGGTTTCAACAAGTTTAAGACATTTAAAACCATCATGAACGCAATTCAAGACCTATTTAACGTCCACACTGGTCAAAAAGTATCAAGGATATGAACCAAATCAGTCCGAGAATTACTTGCAAGCGGTTAAGGTTCGGTTTCTGACTTCCCATGCGACTCCAATGCCTTCATACCCGAAGTTCCTAACTTGAACTTGAACGTGTGTTTACACGAGAAGCTTTAAATTTGTTATTTTCAACAGGCTTGAACTGAACACTAAACACGCTGTTCTCAAGCCAGCTCTCGCTGAACTTGATTGAGGATTTTTAAAGACCTTCTAACCTGCGGAGAACCCCGCTTTTCTAACGCAGTTCTGCTGTTTGAAGTACAAATCAAGACGTTTTAGACTTGTTTTATTCACCACATTACATAAATATGTCTGATTGATGAGCATATTCAAAAAAACAGTGACTGGGTTGAGTAAATAGTTCTTATCTTCAACGAAAGCAACCTTATTTTAACTTTGTTCAAGACGAGGTGTTCCACATAAATACACAACACATGTGTGACCTTAAGCCGTGCATCTATGTGTTAATAACTGTGTGCTTAGTGTGTTTACTCGAGTAACTAGAGGGTCAAACGAGGACGGGATCAGGACCCGGAGAGTTTAAATATGTAAATCTACAGAATTCAAATAACATGCGGTGTGCTTTTACAGGATTCATGGAGAAGACCAACAGGGTCACTTTTAACTTCTTCGTCTTCGTCTTTCAGTCCTTTTATCATCTGCTTACCTCATTTTTACACCAGTTACACTGTTTACCAATCAGCCATAGCATTATGCAGAATATTGTGTAGGTCCCTGTTTTGCCGCAAAAGCAGCCCTGATCCGCCAAGGAGCGGACTCTACTAGACCTCTAAAGGTGTGCTGTGATATCTGGCACAAGACCTGGTAGGAACTGGTAGGACGTTCCACCAACAGGGGAGCAACAGCAGCAGCAGCAGCGGCAGCAGCGGGGTAACGTGTGATCTTTTGGGTTGATTGAAGAGCAGGCGCGCCGTCACGTTCTTGGATCATCTGAAAGGGTTTCACTGTGCAGGCTGGGAGGTCGAACACACGAGGTGGAGTTGGGTGGCATGTTGAGACAAGTAAGGAATTCACTCGTCCGTACAGTACAGGTCGGACTCAGCGTCCAAACCTCTGGCCTGGAGTCCGATCTTTTCAGCCAGATGTTCAGTATTTATACAGAATGCGAGTGGATGATGGAGAGGACATTGATAGACAGGTGCTCTCTCTCTCTCTCTCTCTCTCTCTCTCTCTCCAGAGAGCCATTGAGTTATTAATGTCTGAATGACACATCTGATTCAGTTACACAGCCAGTCGCAAAGCTTTTGGGATTCAGATCTGCACCATTCATCTCCGACTGAGTTGTCTGTTCCCCTATCAAACCTCTCAGACTGAAAGTTGAGGCCTCCCCCACCCTCCACCCTCCACCCTCCACACTCCACACCCTGCACACCCTCCACCCTCCTTTTTTTTCTTTTAAACCCAGAACAAAGATTTCAGGAAAAAAAACTCAACATTCAGTTTCAGATTTTTCAATATTACATGATAACCCTCCGCTTTCCCCGCTCTCTTCCAGTGTGATCAGTCGGTGCATCTCCAACCTCGTCTTGTGTCGCTGACTGAAGAGTCTTATTCAGGAAAAACTCTGGCGGCTTGGGTGAATAATTCAGCATCAGCGGGAGTTAGAGACAGATAGGCGCTGTGGTTCCTCTGTGTTTCCCCCGCCAACACCGCTCTGCCACTTCCCCTCAGAGGATACACTACATGTGTTTTGGGGACGATACGGGGGGGATGGTGGTGGTGGGAGACAGTGCAGCATCTCACCGTTTCCCGCTCACTTTGACGTCTGCGTAGAGCTGTTATACTTTTCTGCCTCTTTCAGGAAAACTTGAGCTGTACTCAGTCTTGTCGCTTTGTCTCGCTCCCTCAGGTATGGCCGTCCTGAGCATGAGCGTTCAACACTTCCTGGGCGGTCTCATCACCACGCTCACCTTCACTACCATGATGCATTGCACTCAGAGGGCCGAGGAAAGCATTCAGGTAACTCGACATACCTGCTAACAGCCTCCTTGTGGAGACACAGGCTGCTGTTACTTAATAATTTGACTCTGTTAGGTCATCTCCTGTGGCTTAACAGACAACACACCTCCTTCCTCGCCTTCTTTCCTCCCTTCTCTTGGTTTAATTGTGCTATTATATAATTTTAGGTCATTTCCTTTGGTCGTCAAAGGGGGGGAGGCTGGAGAGGGAACTCCACCACATCTGTCATCACCTATACCTGACACTTCCCATCAGCTGTTTCCACCTGGAAAATATCAGCGCCTCTATTCATCGCTGCTTCTTTTTGTCCCCCTTCTTTCCTCCCCCTCGATGACATTGTCCCACCTGCTACCTCACTCTGTTTCTTTGTCATTCTCCAGTCCTTTAAACGCTCTCTCTCTCTTTCTCTCTCCCGACTTTTTCCCTCTCCTCTCTCGTTTTCTCCTCTTTGACATAACTCCTTTTGTCCTCCGTCGTAAACTGGGCCATCGTTGCCTGGAGGTGATCGCTGTTCACACAGCCATTCGAGACGTCACTCAGTCAATCTCTGAAGGTGACAAATTATCATTTAAATTGCTGTCACTCTTAAAGTGGAGAAGAGGAAGAAAAAAAATGGGGCGGATGGTGGAAATCACAGGCTGTAGCACAGATCTGGATCTGGTTACTAATAAAATAAATAACGGGAGTGAATCAATCACGACATGTGGCGATGAGAACCACGGTTAATTTGAGAGGTTCTCATGACACATATACTGTTTGCTTTTTAGTGTGTGGATCAGTGTGAGTGTGTGCACACCAGGAGCATTAGTGCATTAGTCCTCCTGTGCTCGTTGTGTGTGTGTGTGTGTGTATGTGTGTGTTATTGAAGGTAGTGCTATCCAGTGACAGAAAGCTGATACTGTGAGTGCTTGTTAACGATCCCCAGGAGAAAGAAACCGAATCTGTTAAACAAGTTGCTCAGAATAAAGGCACTCCACTTAGCTGTGGTCACACAGGCTCTCAGAGCTCTCTGCCACAGCCTCAGTCTGAGATACTCACCACCAGTTCCTCAAACTCTCGTCCAATTCATATCGTCTCTGTGAGAAATGTTCTGCACGGATCGTCCTAAATTACAAAGTACAAAGAAAAGCACTTGTAGCGTCTGTGTCAGCTCGGTTCAGTCCATATTTATACGACGAAAAGGCTGCAACACGTCAGAGATGAATCTGTAGATTTATTTTAGTTTTTTCTTTTATTAGTATTCGACTACAAAATGTTCAGGACGACGACCGACAGCGTAAAACTGAAAGATATTCAGTTAACCAAGAGATAAAAGCAGCAAATCCTCACATCGTAGATGCTGGAACAAAAGTGTTTGTCCTCTTTGATGAATCTAATTGTAAAATGACTATAAAAATGATGCAGAACAAACATTTTTAAAGGGACAGTTCACCCTAAAATCAGAAAATACGGATTCCTCCTCGTATCTGTCGTGTTATTTATCTGTCTACATTGTTCCTCAGTTTCAGATTTTGTAGATTTATTTATTTTTCTTCTGATTAATCTCTCAGATCAGTGTTTCTTAAACTATTCACGCCACCTCCGAAAATATTTGGCTACCACCATCATGACAGACGTTTCGATCAAGTCGACCCCGTTCACACAGGATGAAGGTTTACTCTTCGTGAAAAGATTGTTCATTGCCAAAGTGGTCCTGAATGGAACCGGTTCCAGAACCAGATCTGCACGGGTGGAAAAGTTGCTCCTGATCTGTGCTTCTCTTCCTGTTATGAAGCAGCACCATTAATTTTACCTCCTCTTACTATCTCCATGTGACCTTGACACACAAAGTATTACTGGAAACACATTTTAAATGACATTCCTGTGATCTCACAGTTTAAGAATTTTAATTCCAAATGTTGTAGTAATTTGTTTCTAAATTAATTTAATTCAAATATATTTTAGTGATTCGTCCCGCCACTCCCGTATCACCACCGGTACCTGTACCACAGTTTGAGAACAAAATGTCCAGGATGACGTCTTTAAATGTCTCGTCAGACCATCAGCACTAAACTAAAAGATGTTCAGTCGACAAGCAAGTCAAAGTAACAAATTCTCACGCTGTGGACTGTTTGAAGAAACGCGTGGCAGCGAGCGGAAAAACTCAACAGCAATGTCCTTTTTTTTTTTTTTTTTTTTAAAGATATTTTTTTGGCCTTTTTCAAGCTTTTATTGGATAGAGACAGCTGAAGAGTGACAGGAATGTGGGAGAGAGAGATGGGGAATGACATGTAGCAAAGGGCCATGGGTGGGAATTGAACCCGGGCTGCTACCGAGCCTTCGTACATGGGGCGGACGCTCTACCAACTGAGCTAATCAACGCCCCAACAGCAATGTCTCTTTACAGACTCTTTTTTTATGCAGGAACTATTTTCTTTATCACCAAACTACACCCAACATCTCCACACAAAACAATGTAGATCGATAAATAACACGACAGGTACGAGGTAAAATATTGTCAGCACCTTTAGTCCTTCATGTTTATGGTGTCATTGGTGGATATACAGTAGAGAGGTCTGCCAACTGAAGGTGAAATGTTCGACACAGTTTTCAGAGTCACTTATTTGTGAATGTTTTTTACAGATTAAACATTATTTTATTGCATGTAAGGATTAAAAACAATCCCGAGCCTGATGAATAAAGATGTTGGGTCGACGGTCTAGGTGTCACTAGAGTCCTTCTGTTGTGTCGGACTTACCTGCCTCACCTGATGTTGTTCTCTCAGGCAGAGGGAGGAGGCGCGGGGAGATTAGGTAATCTCCGTCTCTCTCTCTCTCTCTCTCTCTCGCTCTCTGTTGAAAGCCTGAAGGCTGGGATCAGATACTCTTCTTCGTTTGGCCTCCATCCATCGTCTCAGGCCATGATCTCACGCTTTCTCTTTCAGGCTTTTTTATTTTTCTTCTTCTATCGTTTCACACTTCTTCTCTTGTTTGTTGTTTGGGATTATTCTGTTTTACCGGTTCAAAAACAGCATGATAAGTTGTGCTACAGGAGAGGATGAAGTGTCACCTTTTCTACTTTCCCATCTACTGCTCCCTCCTTCTTACAATGTGTCTTTATTTTCCTCCCCCCGCCTTCCCCTCTTTCTGCCTCTCCTTTGACTTCCTCCTCTTACCTCTCCACTCTTCCTCCTCGCTCCTCCAGGCGACCCACTACAGTTTCCTGTCGACTCTGGAGGTGCTGGGGAAGCTGACGTTCAGCGCCCTGGCCGGAGGCGTGGTGGACTGGTTCGGTTTCCAAGTGGCCTTCCTCTTCTTCCTCACCCTCTCCGCCGGGACGGCCCTGCACGTGTGGACGGCCACCTTCACTGGTGCTCTCCGGGAACACCAGCTCAAAGAACAGCCCAAGTGAGATCAGGATCGGGAGTGAAAAGGTCCTGACGTAGGGCGGCGGGGAAAGGGTGGGGGCGTCTGGAGGTACTGACACCTCCAAAGTCCTCAGATCACATTAAATATAACACTCATGACTTAAGCAAATCATAAAAATCTTGAATAAGTTGACTTTCTTGTTCTGCCATTTTTAAAGGAGAAATCAGCCATGCGGTTAAGTACTCTGTTACAGAGTGTGTTTTTGTCACTTTACCGGCAAACACTGGCCTTACGTTGTGTTTATTTTGCATCTGAAATGTCTGGAAAAGTCTTAATATTTACAGTGTGACAGATGAGGATGGAGTTTTCAGGTCAGGGCTGTATCTGTGTGATGAATCGATGTGTGCTGGGCAATGTAAGTTGAGAAGTACTTTGGGAAAAAGCTGTTTTTTTTAATCATCTGAGCCATTTTAATGTTTTAAATAAGCCAGCAATAAGAGCTGTAGCCAAAAGCAATATCGCTACTTCCTGATGCTTTTCCTGTCATATTGTACTGTATATGAATATGTTAAGTCGTTATCCTGAGTTTGTATGGTTTACAGTTCGATATGAATGAATCTCTACTACCTCGTATCAGCACTGTATGGCACGATACACGGGAGGTGAATGTACAGTAGCTGCACCAAGTAGAGTAAACGCTCATTCAACGCACACTATGTTAGCCAAAAGTAGGTTTGTAGTCATCAGGGGTGGGCGGATCGATCCCCAAAGTACAGATACGACCGATACAAAGTCTGTTAGACGACATCCTGATCACATGAGCTTCCTTCTTACGTCTTGCAGGCATACACATAACAAGACGTAGCAGCCAGCTAATATTACTGACTAGTCCAACAGCAGTCAGCCCAGCTCGGCGTCTGTCTTTCAGCCTTTTATTTCACCAAGCTCTCACCAACCACTAAAAGTCAGTCCCAGATTTACTCTTGTCCGGCGGCTTCTTGCTCGCTCACTCTCTCCTTTTCTCTTCTTAGCTTCCTCCGTCAGCGTCCTCTTCGCTCTCTTCTCCTCTTCTGCCGTTATGTCCGTAGAGGCTGCTGCTGACCCCGGTTACATTGCCCAGCTCCCGTTCTGGCGTGACACCGTCAGCAAGTGCAAGGACGCAAGACATGCAGACGGGCGACAAATTAAAGGAAAAACCTGAATAAATGAGTGTAGAAACGGTCACGAGGGGGCACATATTTTGATGAGTATGCACGTCAAAGCTGTTCTGGTGGGCACATGGAGGCCCAACACCTCACTAAGACACTTTATTTGAGCTTTTCCTTTAATGCGTCACCTGTTTGTAGCAGCCGGCTAATATTACTTACTAGTCCAACAGCAGGAAGCGTGTAGAGAAACTAAAAGTCAGTCGCAGATTTATTCTTTCTCTCTTCTAACAAACTTCACTGTCCATCAGGAAACTCTGTAAATCACAGAGAGTTGAGGCGGAGCAGCCGGAGGACATCAGAGGGAAAACCAGAAAACATTTTCTCCATAAAATATGATCCAGTTTCACCAAAATCAGTGAAATAGTTGGTGGTACGTACTTCTCCCGACCCGGAGCCCAAAGTTACATAGTGTTGCTTTAACGTAGCATAAAGAAAGGCCTCATGCTTGGCAGATTATTCAGTAGTTAGATATTATATATAGTAATTGTACATTTTATGCTGTCGCCCACCCCTGTTTCATTTTAGAGAGGACATAAAAACACACTTCATCTGTTGAACGATGATCGTTTTATTCAGTTTATTCAGAGTTAAAAACTCGGACTGGGTCGACCCCGGCGGCTTATAGGAAACCTCAGCCTTACACTCTGCATGGTGCCATCTCGTCTCAGTTTTTTCAATCAAACGATCAACTCTTCTTTATAAAACTTGAAAGTCCAATACCTGCTGGCGCTGGCATTGGCTGCTCACGTCGTTTCACATTTCATGTTTTAAAAAAAAAAAGAAATATTAATAATATGTACTATAAAATATGCTGTAACTCTCCATGGTACTGTATATCAAATGATTTCCTCCAGGCTTAAAATATGAATGAATCAGCAGCGTAGAATGTTCTTTTCTTTCACCAGGCTCTGTAGGAGAATGTATTCATAGAAGTTAAGTAACTTTACGTTAATAACTGTGGCAGGAGACAGACAGATGAGGCAGGGATGGATTAGTTTACAAGCTGCTTTCATCCACATCATAAATAAAGGGACGTCGTACCAACACATCTCCAGGTCCTCTGTCATGAGATTTGCACAAAAATAAAGCTGCTGAGTGAACCTGACGAGTCGCCTCTGTTTGTCGTGTGACCTCCACCAAGATTTCACCACATTTTCTACCCCCTCCACCCTCAAGGGAGAGCTCCTGTGTGGCCTTTGAGGACGCTCCCACCTTTTGAAAATCCACCGTGGCTTAAAGCTCCTCCGAAACACAACGGCGGCTCGGCTCTCTCTCTCTCTTTCTCTCTCTCTCTGCGAGCGCCACTGGCTGACGGCTACGGGAGTGAATAGGGCCCCGTGTCACAGGATCCACAACCCATACAGCTCTAATGACACAACAAATGCTGTGAAGGAGGATTAGGGCAGCTTACACGGCCCCTCAATACACCTCCACTTTACACTTTCTCACCCGGCCTCATTATCTGGGCGTACTGTTTGTGTAGTGGGAGAGCGGAGGGAGGGTTTGAGGAGAGAGGCTTATGTTTTATCCTCTTGTCTCTCAGAAAAGACGAGAGCGATCGGCCGGTTTAGCGTCTTTAAATCACGAGCTCACGTAGACTTATGAGTTTTGTATGTTTTCTGGGCCGTTTGAGATCCTGTAAATCATCGAGAAGAGACACCGTCAGGCTGCTGTGTTCAGAGTTACATCAGATTCAAGTTCACCACCTTCCTTCACTCACAAAAACTGTTTTTTATTATATCTCTTGTATCAAAATGTCACCTTGAATCTGAAATGAAGTTGCTCACATGCACACCGGAGAGCTTTCTTTGCAGTGTGTGTTTGTGAATATGTAAAAGGGAACAATCCCACCGCAAGCTCCATTTAGTGGCTGTTCTGGAGCTTTTGATTGTATCGCCTGATCTTCTTCCTTGTTGTGAAATTATAGATCTATAGACTTCTGAGAATTTTTAGGATTTTCTTTGACGAGGTTAGCTGAAAAGCTGAGACTGAAAGTTTTAACTGTGCAATTTAAACATGTTTCACTCAGAATACTTCAAAGTTTCTGATAAAAAATAAATAAATGTTGTGTTTTTGGTTTCCTGCTACGTAGTCACGTTCTTGCCCGTCGCACGCAAAAAAAAGATGGTAAGCAGAGGTGAAATAAGTAGTTTAACTCTGCAAGAGTACTGCTTTCCAACAAATGAGCTCCGGTCATGGCGGCGGTACTGCGAAAGCTCTAGAGCCCTCCGCTCTTCTGATCTTTATTTATTGTCCCTGAAGTCAGAACAAAAACCCACGATGAGGCGTCCTTTTGTTACCCTGGTTCATGTCTGTGGAACGTCCTGAAGACCTGAAGGCATCGACTCAAGATCAGTGTTTTTAGTCTGGATTATATTTGAACTATATTTATTTATTTATACATTTTAATGTGTTTTATTATTATCATTTATTTTATTTTCATTTTTAAGTTGTGATGTTTTCTTTTGTGTGTTACAGTTTGTGTTATATAAATAAAGTCTGATAGATTGATTGAATCAAAAGCTCCAGATCAGCTGGTAGAAGACTGAAGAACTTTCAGTCTCACCACATTGTTGGACATTTTGTCCTTGTGTCTTTAAGAAAACATTTTAAAGGGTTTAAAAATTCATTTTCTACTCATGGTTTTGAGGTCTGAGACTGTTTTCACCCCCCAAACAATGGAGATGAACTGAACTGTGTTTTTAACGGGACTATTTTCTTCTGAGGAAAGTAGTTCCAGGAAAACAAACTGCATCATTTTGCTAACTCTATTTTTAAGCCCGTGCTCAGACAAGAGAGTAGACGAGTGGTCTGGATCCTACTGCGCTGATGAGAGTGAGACCTCCCACTGCGGTTGCCAGATTGGCAGAAAACCTCCCCCCTTTTCCTCACCCTCCCCTGTGGAGAGAGAGAGTGCATGTGTCGGGGGGGTCACCCTGCCCTAACACCACTGTGGCGATAGATTGGTTGGATTTGATGCACGGTACAGATAAATAATTGCATAAGACTCCGTGAAGTTGTGTCGATTTTCCAGGCATGTGCTGGAAAACACGAAATGTGCCACACCTGGACGCGTTGCACCAATCAGGCGGACGACTCAGTGCACATGGCGCTCGTGTTTGTTCATGTGTTGAATTCCTGAGCCGTTATCGTCCGAGTCAGATTCCCCATATGGAAAGGTAAGGCCGGGTATTCTTTTATGTCAGCACCTATTCAGTTTCAGTCATTAACAATCAGGCTGGGGCACAAGTCTGGTCACACCACCAACTTTATACCCCGTATCACACAGGAGGTACAGCAAAAGGATAGGTCTGCTCATTCACCCCGTGCCAAGGCCGATCCGCTAATCACAAACGTCACCAGACGCAACCACAATGACACCCAAACAATAGGAAACACAGCGATAATAAGGCAGATTTTTTGAGCTGCCAAGAATGGAGAGAGAGTTTACTGACATCTCTCGGCCCGGTAGAGTTACCTCTGGGGAGGAGAGGGAGGAAGGCAGAGAATGCAACATGTTTTAATCTCAGCAAACAAAGGTGTTGTATCGCTTTTTTTTTTCTATCCATTGTCTCCGAGCGCCCCGGGAGGAGAGAGGTGTTGGCTTTTTGCGCTGCTTTTGTCCCGTGGCAGGCAGAATGGCCTTCTGGGAAACCTGAGTGGGCAGGTGGAGGAGCGATCAGCAGCATCAAGTGTCACAGTGTTTCCTCCACTGGTGTTTACTTTTTGTTTATTTGCAGAATGAGAGACATGGACACCTCTCTCTCTCTCTCTCTCTCTCTCTCTCACTCTATCTCCATCTCCTCTCGTTCTTCCCACCGCTTTGTCCTCCGCCTTTGTTTTCCCGTCCTCTGTTTTCTAACTTCATCGTACGCTCACATGAAGGCTGCGCAACTTTTTTTTTTTGTTTTTGTTTGTTATCGTGCTCCGGGACATTTCTCTTCTTTTGTTGGTGAGAAACACACAAAGATTTCTGGGTGTAAAGAGTATCAGATACAATTCAGTCATCTGAGGTGATTAAAAAAAGAAAAGGGCAATAAATAATCATCTCAACAGTACTGGAGATCATTTTGATCGTGAAAATGTTGACGTAGTCTGCAATTTAAATAAAAAACTTCAAACTTTTTCAGACACCTGCAAGTCAGGAGTTATGTTTGACACCCTGCTGATGAACCAAACTTTGGTCAGCACGTGAGGACGGCCTGGGAGAGTGAGACTGGTGTAAGAATTTCCAAAGGTGCACAGACTAAATGTCTTCAGAGTTAATCCAGTATAAGTCAAGTCAACTTTATTGTACAGGACACACAAGTACAGGACATACAGAGAATTTAAATAAAGTTTCCCTCATCTCTCTGGTGCAAACAGCAAATAACATGACAAAATAAAAAAACAAATATAAATATACAAGTTTAAAGAGATCTTTAAAAAACAACTTTTTCACATGAAACAGCCTCTTTAGGCTCAACGGCTAAAATCTGTGAGTCTCTGGAGAGCTTTGTTGATCCGGTATGGGACGGTCACTGCTCGCCTCTTGTTCTGAGTTCTGCAGCACTTTCTACATGGAGAAGATCCGATACGAGTCGCCGGGGAAGGCAGCCAGGTTTCTCAGTGCAGAGGGGACCATCACGACACCTCAACAACTCTTTTATTTTTCAGTTAAACATTTGTCTGTTGTGTAATTCTACATTTTGTATAAACCGATGAACACAGAAACCTACGCAGAAGAGTGCACCAATGATGAAAAAAGAATTTTAAGAAAAAAAAAGAAAAAAGTGAGCATTTTGAAAAAAAAAAGAATTTTAAGAAAAAAAATCTGATTTTTTTTCAGAATTTTGAAAAGAAAAGTGAGAATTTGGCAGCCCAGGGTTCAAATCTGACCTGCGGCCCTTTGCTGCATGTCATTCCCCATCTTTCTCAGAATTTTGAGGAAAAAAAGTCAGAATTTTAAGAAAAAAGTCAGAATTTTAAGAAAAAAGTCAGAATTTCGAGAAAAAAAAAATGAATTTTTTCAGAACTTTGAGAAAAAAAAAGTCAGAATTCTGAAAAAAAAAGTCAGAATTGAACCCTTTAAATTCTCAGAATTTTGACTTTTAAACTCAGAATTTTGACCTTTTTCCCTCAAAAAGACTTTTTTTTCTTGGGGGATGGTCTATTCTATACTAACTGAGCTAACCAACACCCCAGAATTCTGACTTTTTTTCTTAAAATTCTGAGAGAGACGGGGAATGACATGCAGCGGAGGGCCGCAGGTCGGATTTGAACCCTGGGCCTCTGCAGTAATGACTGAGCCTTTGTACACGGGGCAGATGGTCTACTAACTGAGCTAAACAACGCCCCAGAAGTCTCACTTTTTTTTTTTTTTTCAAAATTCTGACTTTTTTCTAAAGAAATAATAAAATATATATATTTTTTAAATTCTTAATTTTTTCTAAAGAAATAATAAAATACTTTTTTCTCAGAATTCTGACTTTTTAAAGTTTTGCAGCTTATAGTTCATGCTTCATAAACTTTTGTCACATTTAATTTTTTATTTATGAACTTCATCATCAGGATAAAAAAGTTCCTCTGTGTGCTGCGAATGTCCTTAAAGTGACAATAAAGTATAAGTAAAGTAATATGATCTGTAAAATAACTGTTTGTGGAGCAGATACAGTCATTAAAACTGTGGGAAAACTCCGGGATCCACCTTAAAAAAGAGAAGTTATTCTTATTTCTGTTCAATTGTTATATTAGCGGCCGTAATTCATTTAATGGTCTAACCGTAGTGATAATTTTCGGCACGCAGGTGAAAGGCAAAGACCAAAAATAGAAAGTAGGACAAAGAGAGTAATTGAAATGAGATATCTGCTGAATGAGCCACAAATCATTTCTCATAATGCTGGAAACAGATCTCAGTGTAACGTTACACAACAGGACATTTCTGTTTAGAGGTTGAGGCCATAAAAATGATGATCGGAGTGTGAAGCTGCTGTTAGAGACGAGCCACAGAAACTGTAAACTATCATAAATGTTGTATATCATAAAACAAACTCGACACAACAAACTGGTTTGTCTGGAACACTCAGCGTCTCTTGCAGGTGAAAGAACGAGCAGCCGAGCTGAACAGAGTTTTTAAGTCACCAGTGGATTTTCTTTCAGTGGTTGGATGTAACTAAGTACATTTACTCAAGCACTGTACAAATTCAATGTACTTATATTTTACTTGAATATTTTCATTTTAAGACACTTCATGTTGTACTTTTACTCCACTCTAGTTACTTTTCAGACTGCATTTTTTGAACACCCTGATATTTTGAACGATGAAGAGTTTTTTTTACGAGTTGAGAAAATCCTCAGAAACTTTAAACTTTTGTTGCTTTTCATTTATAAATCATCTTTCATGCAAACATGAAGCTTAAAGTGCTTCACGGAGCAAAAAGTAACAACAGAAAAAGACAACAAAAAATATAATTTTGTAAAATAAATACACAAATAACATTTGGGAATGATAAAATGCTATAAAAAATAAAAAATTTAAATATAAATCAAGTCATCGGGGGAAAAAGTTTATTTTAAGTTATTTTAAATGATATTTCTTTTTCTACTATTTCATAAACATAAAATAAACTTTAATTTGCTCATGAAAAGTTTAATTTCTACGGTCAGATATCTTCTTATGAATTCAAATTCTGGAGATTTTGGCACCAAAGCGTCACGTTTGAGTGTGATTTTAGAAGAGGATGTCAACGGCGGCTGAGCCCGGTTGCACGTCGCTCCTGTTCTGGCACGACACTGGCTCCGCAGGTACTTCTCCCGACCCGGAGCCCAAAGTTACATAGTGTGAGAACAGACGTACGAATGACAGAGACGCCATTCACCTGATCACAGGTCAGTGTAGATCAACAGGAGGTAACAGACGATATTTTATAGGAGAGAGAAGTTACACGATGTTTTCATGTTTATGTAAACTTGCTAGGATTTGAACGTTTCTTTTTTCAACACTCATTTTCTTTGCTCGTCCCTGCAGCGGGTTGAGCGAAGGCTCAGAGAGGAGGAAGAGGAAAAGAAACCTGAGACGTGTCAGGCCAGGATCTATGGAGGAAGTATAGGAGCGAGAGGCAGCCTTAATGCCGGACGGACAGAGGAGCAGTCAGGGTTCAGTTTGCTGTTAGCTAAGACACAACGACCGGGCCGTAACTCTAGCCCCAGGAGAGGCGAGCGCTGGTGTATTTTCTTCCATTGCAGGCGGGCAGATATCTTTACCTGGTGACAACACACACCTGTGTGTAGATCACATGACCTGATCGACACTGTGGGAACTGGCGGTGAGACGTACTCAGTCAGCTTTTATGCAGATTTAAGGATCTTAAAACAGGAAGGTGATGTTCACGCTGTGTTTCTGTGCATGTTGTCGCATGTTTTATGTTACAGATGCTCTTTATTTGTCTTTATTTCTGGCTCACGCACACAGAATCTGCTAAATAAATCCAGCACATAATCGTGTTTTTGAGAATTTTTCTTTTTTGGGGGAATTACCAGCATTTGAATACAGTTAATTTAACACAAAAACAAAAAAAAAAACATACATAATCCCTTGCACTTAATTTTAGAAACAGTCATTTTCCATTTCGATGAGAGCCTGAGTAGAATATTCAATTAGTTTCCTCTGAAAAAGTCACGAGTTCACCGTCACATCCTCTGAGCAATAACCACAAGCCCGGCCCCCCACCGCCGCCGCTGCATCACATCACATCACATAACATAACGTAAGAATAAATTGTACGTTCTCTACTCATTTCATTAATAATACACAAGTCATTTTCATACAGGATCCCTGCTCCCTGCCAACATAATCATAGTTGTCTATTTTTAGGTTCAGGCTTTTAATTGGCATGAATATTCCAATGAGAGACAAAGAAGCGAATGTTGAAGATGGCAGCGTAAAAAGGAGACACAGGATAGTAAACAGACACACCGTGAGTTCATCTTCTTCATCACGCCGGAGTTTTGGGATGGAAACTTTCTGCTCGTGTGTGCAGAAGAATATAAAGGTGTAGTTTTTACACTCTAGTTAGGGTCATGTCAGCTAACAGCAGCCTGAGACTCATTTTTTTATTTTTTTATCCATCATGGGAGATCATTAATTCAGGCTTTATATGTATGCAAACATTTAAAATATCATCCACATCCAATGAGTATATATTTGTCGTCGTTTGTTTTTATTTGGAGAAGGCAGGTATACAAAATGTACACAACCTCTTGCTATGCTTACGTAGACGCCTCCAGCTTTTACATTCATAAATCATATGCATAGTCACAGTTATGTATTTATCTTCTTGTGGCACGTCTGTTGCTACCGTGAGTCCGCTCAGCACAAAGACACACTTATGACCGGTAACCGTTTAGATTATTTTTATTTGTTTAAGGGCGACGCGCCACAAACGCCACACACAGTCCAGCCAGAGAGTGATTAGTTAACAGGGAGCAGGTGTGCTAATCATCTCACCTGAGCCATCTCCACACTTTTATATGAAGTTCTTCCCAGAATTTATTTTTTGTAAATACCCTGTTGCCATAAAGTTGGATTACAATACTTTTGTTTACCTCTTCTCATGAAATGATGTGACAGTGTGACTTATTCTTGACAGATAAAGTTTATCTTCTTAAAACTTTGTTGATCAATCTCTTCTAAACATCACATCACAGTGAAAATCTACAATTAACCTGATGTGCATAGATCTAAATATAAACAGGAATATGTCTGAAAACAAAATGAATACAAATTTATGGGCAACAGTTTATTAGAAATGTGAGCTACCTTGGTTACACTTACTATTATTCTCTTTAGGAGGAGAAGTAGCACGAAACTTCAGTGGCGTCAAACAAAGTCTGCTCGTGTTTGGGTTATAAATTCAACCTATTTATTCCAAATTTGTCTTTTTGAATTGTTTTCTTTTTACATATTTCCTAAATTGTTTCACACCAATCATCTAATGTAGGTGGTGCTGGACTTTTAGCCACTTCTCTATGGGCCTGCAGCAGCTTTGTATCCTTCCTCTGTTTCGTGACTTTGTTTTTTTTAAGCCGTCCACTTCTGAGATCAGTCTTATATTTCTATTTCTTAAAATAACTGTAATAATATCTGATGCTGCAACTTTCAAGTGGTGGCAAATTGTTTGTAGGTGTTTGTGTTTTAATCACATGACTGTTTGAGATCGAGATCGAAGATTTATATCTTTTAAAATCACGTCGTTACGTCTCTGTCCTCGTTGATTATCTTGAATTTTAGCGCAAAATCTGGAGAATTTGGATTAAAATAAATTGGAGCGACATTATCATGTAAGGTTAAGATAATAGTGAACTTCATTCCATTAAAAAAAAAAAAAAAAGGTTTCAGCGTGATTCTTATTTATTATTTTGGAGGAAGACTCGAAAGTCTCGGGTAAGTTGACTACACTGGAAGCCCCAAAATATCGGCCGTTGCCTCTAGAGGCTAGATTTCCGGCAGATGACAGTGATAGGTTTCAAGATTGAAGACTTGGTGACTTTCTCGAGGGACTAGAACCTTTGGAGGAACTGCACATCCTCCACGGGGACCAGAGTTTGAATTAAATTCCTGAGAAATGATTTCCCCCTCCCAAAAAAAAGTCCCCACTTTGGAGGGTAGTACTTTCAAAACATGCAGGAACTCTCCGAGCATTGCACAACGTTTCTGATCAGGTCCATCGACCAATGGATCGCCAGCAAAGTCGTGTGCAAAAATAACATTTACACAAGGGGAATTCACACAATCTTCACAGGTCATTAGACCGTGACGCAGACAACAAGAGGAACCTTTGAAAAGTAGTTCCTGGAACCAAAAGTTCTGGGTACTTTGGGTGGAAACCTGCATGAGCAAGCTGGAAAAATACTAACATTTGTCAGGCACAATAGGTTTTTTGTACTCCACTCATTCTGTCCTCACAATGGTACATCATTTTCATTAAATAAAGAGTTCATAAAAAGGACAATTTATTCAAAAGACCATCGCCTCTCCTCTGATATCTAAGTGACATGCCTCTTTTGTGGAGGAGTTCATACACTTGCAGTGGATGGAGGTCAGCACTTTCTGGCCGACTCCACAAACTTGTACTTGACATAAAAGTTTGAAATGTTGGTGAACGTGCCTTTATACACATTTCTAAAAATAAACAATAAAATGATGTAAACCACATCGTGTGTGTGTGTGTGTGTGTGTGTGCACGGGAAGTGATGGGAGCTTCTCTGCGGTGGAACAGGCTCTGTGATCCGGTCCTCCTCAGTGATGGTCTGGGATGTGACAAGCTGCCAGCTCATATGGTGTTGAGCCTGAGTCACTTAGCTCTGGTCTGCCTCAGTCTCCAGGCTCAGACCCCCTTCAGCTCAACCCACCCTCCTAGCCTTCAGTCCCCCCTATCCGAGCTCTCTCCCCCAGCCTCATTTGGACCATTAGGGCCAAGACAGGAGAAGCCTCGTTCTCGAGCGCACACCCCACTTCTTCTCTTTCGTTTTCTGTCATCTATTTTCCGACGCCCTTCGTCCACTCGTCCATCTCGCTGCTCTCACATGCGGACAACCCGTCGGGACTAGTTGTTGACGGGGGAGTTAACAGCGCTTTGTGATGGTGTTTAAAGGGTTTCCTGCTCTATATGTCTGTCTATCTGGAGGACTCCATGCCTCCTGGTGATGGAGCCTTTTTTTTTAGGTCATTTTATCCGTCCATCCATTCGTCCATCTATCTATATTTTGCTGTTTGTCCTTTGCTCATTAATAACAAGTGAAAAATCTCTTCCTAACTGCTCATTGAGGAGCTCTTGGCAGATGTGATCCTATCGTATTCCAGGCCTGTATTGTTTTCAGTATCTCTCAGGGAAATCATTCTTTGCCAAAGCTTGGCTGAGAACAAACTCTATTGTTTCTTAGAGTGCAGTAACACAAGAAAGACTCATATTTCTCTTAATCCCATATCAGAATATCTGTGGTATGAAATCCAGGCTATGAATAAATGGGAAATGTCAAATTTGTCATACCGGTATCACTTACAGAAGTTTGTGAGATATTATGCTACAGAGATACACAGCTGCTGGCCTCCATACAGTTTCTTTTCTGCTCTTCGGGGAGCGTTAACGTTTGTTTTAGCTTCCTGAAGGTGAAAAGACTGAAAGACTGTAACCTGATACAGATTTTTATAAAACATACTGTTATTTTAAGAAGTTTCCAAAGTACATTTTCATTCACTAACTGCAGGAACTGTTTTTTTGTTCACTTGCATGCTCGTTTACAACCAGATTATGTTAGCAATTAATTAAAATTCTCTGGATTGGAAGCGCACCAATTAAATACAATATTCCTTCTTATAATTAGCACCAAAATGCATTGTTCTTTCTATGAAATATCTTTGGAAATTGTTAGAAAATCATTAGGAAGTAACAAAACAGCAAATTTTCAGGTTTCTATGAATGTTATTTTGAACTTTTTCAACAAAAACACATGCAGAGCCACACTGTAGATCCAGAGTCCAAGGCTGCAATGATGTAAACGTCCATACGGGCTCAAAATATACGTATGTCTGTACACAGACGTGGTCCATCGATGTCCAGAGGTAAACTTTAGAAGAGGTAACTTCACATAAAACAGTCCAGAGGGACACAAACATCAACATGTGCTCCTAAAAGGCAGTTTGCTGTCTGAAATGATGAGTAAGGGTACCAAAAATCTAAATTAAACAGGAGTCAGACATACAACATGATGTGGATGACGCATTTTTATACATATATGAACAGATCTTATTCCTCTTTCACTGAATCGGTCCTCACGTTTTCATTTTCTCAGCTGGTACCCTCAAAAAACACAAACATATTTCAGGTGTTCACCAAACTTGCAGGTTCAACCTTAAATGACCTTCCCCACTTGAAAAAGGTGATCCGGTGTGATCCCAGACACTCCCTGTCTCAGGAGTTCAAGTTGCTTTTGTCTGGCCAAGATGCAGGACCAATAGACTCATTTGTTCCGGCTGCCACTGGCCTTTTAAATAACTTTATGTGATCTTTGTATCGTGTTTATTGTTTATTGTTTGTTTACCTGTACAACAAATTGCCCTTTGGGGGATAACGGAGATATCCTAGATCATCGAGGAGCGCCCGGTCTCGTCCAAACAGCCAAATCATCGAGGTGCGAGACATTAAAGCCTGCGTGGACTCACATGGCAGTCGGAGCTTTCATCCATTCTCAGTTTTTTAATGATAAAAGTCGGTTCGATCTGACAATATCACGACTTCCAATTACCTGCCACTCTCCAAAAAAACGATGATGGGTGTGCTGATGTGGAGAAAACGTGAAGCGACGAGGTGATAGAGCGAAGAGCGCGAGGAAGGGTGGAGATCTTGTGGAGGAAGGGTGAAGAGGATGAAAGGACAGAGGAGAGGTGGAGTAAGAGGGTGAGGGAGGGGGATGCAGGACCATTACTACACTGTTTGACATCATCAGGGATTCAGCCTCGGGCCAGAGAGCCACTAATGGGGGTCTCTCCTCTCTCCCGGCCTCCCTCTCTCTCTCTCTCTCACACACACACACAACAATCACATTTCAAAATGCACACTACATGTACAGATATGAATTCATGCTTCAGTGCTTGGAGCTATACAAGCAGACACATGTGAATACACATGTGCACAGCGATGCACACACACACACAGCTGAGCTGCTGTGTCCAATCCAATACTGTTTTCATGCAGTTTAAAATAACAAAAAGCTGATTCTAGACTTCCCTTTTGCTCCCTCGAACTGTCCCCATCTTCATTTTGGTGCACATTCAAACATGCGCATCCTATTTTCCTGTTGCTTCACGGCTAAACTAAATCTCGTGTTATCGTTCATGTAAGTGTTGATGTGTCATCTGTGAGACAGAAGAGGGAACAGTTTAGCTCCTCTATCTCGCCCTGTACCTTGAAAGCCACGCCGTTTGTGCATCTCCGCCGTCTTTCAGAGAGGAGGAGGAGAAAAAAGGCTTACAGTGCCACGCTTGCAGAGAAAAGCCAACTCATCCCCACCAGCATTTGTTGTGCTCTGCTTAATCTAATTCAACTGCTTAAAACCCCTGTGACAGCAGCTCCTGTGCTTCAAGCGCTAAATCACAGGCAGCGAAAATAAAGACGAGAGGGAGAATAAGCAGAGAAGGTAATGAATCCAGATGAAAAGAGATGGATGTGGGAAAGAGAGAAGAGAGGGAGCAGTGGTGTATCAGAGAGGCAGTGTGTTGACTGATGTAGACAGCTGGACATGGATTTTTTAATCTGTCCAAATAGGATCTGCCCAGTGGAGGTTTTTCTCCCAAACCGCAGGCCTAACACCGGGGTTGTGACAGCTAGACGACAGCATGGGACCACAACACGGAGATGACACCACTGCTGTCTGCATGTGCGTGTGTGTGTGTGTGTGTGTGTGTGTGAAAGAGAGAGCAATATGTGTGAAGAAGAAGAAGAAGAAGAAGAAGAAGAAGACAGGCAGTCAAAATGTCTGCAAGTCTTGCCGACAGTCGTGTCAGATAAACTTTGTAGTTTTGCTTTCAGATTTCCGTCCGATGCCAAACACGAGCTGTGCTGCAGTTTGTTGTTAAATCTGTGATGTAACTCAGACACAACAGTCAGGTTGTCATCCAAATATAGCACACATTTTTAGGGAAAAAAAAAAAAAAAAGACTCCCGCGGTTACATTGCACACTCGCCCAGCTCCTGTTCTGGCACAACACTGGCTCTCTTCCTCGGGCCTGTAAAGAAGAGCACGCATCATTTAATGTACGTTGTGATTAATTCACTAAGGCTCTAAGTTTCTCTTGTACTTTGTTGTATTTTATTTCAATCAATGCACCAACTAAATGTGTAAAAGCCAAGCGTAAAAACACAAAATTGCAAGTTGCACCTAAAACAGCTGGACGGAAACGCACTTAATGAATGTTAATATTGAGATAGTGTGGGGTCATATTGTATGAAGCTGCCTGAAAACCCAAATTCCTGCCTCCACCTCCATCTCCTCTGGTAAATATACTTCACTTTATTGATGTCAATACAGTGGGCTGAATCACAGCTGAAAGTCTTTTTATTGAAATATATCTGTTTTTGTTATTTTAATGTGATTTTTCTCATTCCATATCATGTTTTTAAAGGTTTTTTTTGCACATTTTTATGAACTTTAAACTTCACTGTGCATGTTATAAGTGTACTTTTATCATTCCTATGCACCTGTGAACACGTGTAAGTTATTTTGTTTCAAAACACAACATCAATTTTCATGTTTCCAATGCAGAAAGTTTCAAGAACCAAGTGAGAAAGTCAACGCCTCGACTGGTTTTATAAGAAAGTGAGATTGTAAGGAATTTATTATGGTGGAGATCCTCCCCAGGGTGTGCTTTTATGTGTGTGTGTGTGTGTGTGTGTGTGTTTAGTTGACTGGGTGTGTCAGCCTGGCCTATTGTTGACTCTTTCAGACAGGCTAACAGCCTCTCGGGGCCCCGGGTCCCAGAGACGGTGATGGAAACACTGTTTAATTGGGGTAATCGGCGCGCTTTTAGGGACCTGCTTATTAAGAGAAACCCCTCTCACACACACACACACACACACACACACACACTCACACACACTCGCCTCAGCATGGACAGACAGGCAAAGTGACAGCTCTGCCTCTCGCCACTCAATGGCTTCGCCCACATCCCTGCACCAAAGACCCCGAATCATCAGACGGGGACGCGGTATATGATCATGTGTGTAACGATGACATGTCTGTAACACTAACAATGTTTAACAGCACTTAAATGTGTCAGTGATACAGCGCCTATGCCAGGAGATGGAGACGGGGTGAAAGGTGTGGTGGCAACGGGAAACGCTGAGCTCTGAGCGCAAAGTTGGACATTCAAGAATAATAAATAAAAATAAAAATTTAATCACGGATCTATAATCTTGCACAGAAGCGAGTCGACAGCTTTGCTAACAGCCACAAGGTCAACAGCAGCAGACATAGCAGCCAGCTAATATTACTGACTAGTCCAACAGCAGTCAGCCCAGCTCGGCGTCTGTCTTTCAGCCTTTTATTTCACCAAGCTCTCACCAACCACTAAAAGTCAGTCCCAGTCTCTTCTTAGCTTCCTCCGTCAACAACCTCTTTGGCCTTTTCTCCTCTGCCATTATGTCCGTAGAGGCTGCTCCGGTTCTGGCACAACACTGGCTCCACTCTACATCATCATTCCCCTGAGCTCCGGGGTAAAAAACTTCCTCTTTCCGGTGGTACAAACACTAACACTCGTCCGGTCTCTGAGCTCTAACAAACTGAGCTAACAGCAGCTACAGTTGGCAGCTACTTACTTGAGAGTTGAGGCGGAGCAGCCGCAGGACATCAGAGGGAAAACCAGAAAACATTTTCTCCATAAAATATGATCCAGTTTCACCAAAATCAGTGAAATAGTTGGTGGTGTGTGACTTAGTGCCGTAAAGCGTTACGTACTTCTCCCGACCCGGAGCCCAAAGTTACATAGTGTGAGAACAGACGTACGAATGACAGAGACACCATTCACCTGATTACAGGTCAGTGTAGATCAACAGGAGTTAAACTCTGTTAGTTTATGGTAGAAAAATGACACAATGTTGTTTCATGTTCACATATTCCTTCAGAAACAGAAGGCGGACGGATCTTTTATCATATTTAACGCACACGTTAACCTCTGTAAAAGTTTCAAAGCGTGTGAGTAAATAAGTAAGTATGGAATTGTATCTTATTTCCAGTGAACGGTACACCTCAGTGCAGTGTTACTTGCTCACTGATCATGCTCACTGCTCAGTTTAATTCACTGTCTGAGGCAACAATGACTGAGATTGTTTTATCTCGTGTCATCCTGCGTTATTGTCGTCGTAAGAGCGAGAGGGACGTGAGGATTAGACGCCGTCTGACTCCGACTGAGCCCCGACTGCAAGATCACAACTTAACCCTCTAATGCGAACATGACCGTAATTAAAAAAGGCCAAAATAAATCCCATCTTCACCTCACTTTTTTATTTATTTCCTCACATTGAACTCCTCCCCTCACATTACCCATGCATTCCTAACTTCGTGAAACTCCGCGTTTACACCCCTTTGAGAGGCGATGAGTTGGGAATTCCTGATTCCTGCTAACCCCTCCTCGCTCGCTCATCCTGAAACAAAAGGCCTTTTATGTTTTGTTGTGTTTTCTAGCTGGTCTTTAACATGTTCGGGAGATGTTGCCCTCAGCCTGACGGAGGGGTCAATACATATTGTTTATGAAAAACAAAAGGATGATGACGTGATGTCATGTCTAGACTCCATGCAAATGAACGAGGTTCATAAAAGCGTGCTTACAGTATTTTCAAAGACACGTGACGACGCACACACCCAAATAAACCACACACACACACACACACACACACAGAGTGGGAGACAAAGTGGGAATGATTATGGTAATGATAATAATCATGGCTGTCATCACCGTCTCCTCCACCATGTTAAAAATTAATCTGAGTTAACGGTAATCCACGTCTCCTCATTAGATTACTGGTGCGGGGAGGGGAGACTCACAGGCCATCTGCACATCATTAACAGAGTCTCAGTGACAGCTCTCTCTCCTCCGACATCAACTTCCTCCATCCATCCATCCATCCATCCATCCATCCCTCTGTCTCTCTGCCCTTTCACCTCATCCTTCCATCGTGTACCGCCGTCGCTCAGCCTCCTTCCTTCCTTCCTTCCTTCCTCTCTCCGTCTTCTCTCTACATTATTCAGCGTGTCAGTCTAGATGTGCGTCACGTTCACAAACAGAGCCCCGGCGACAGTAAATAACGCTGATGTGAGGCCGTCTCTCAGCGGTGTCATTATCAGCTGGCGTCATCAGTCCATTATTATTATTATTATCACATCTCACTCCTGTTATGTCATTGGACAGCGTTGCCTCTGATGCTCCTTCTGTTCCCTCTCCCCTCCTACACGCACCGTAGGCGACCGAAGCTTTGATTTCTGTGCAGACGTCACGTCTTACAGCAAAGGTCAAAGGTCAAAGGTCACGGTCATGCTCAAGGAGACTAACTCCGGCAAAAAGCGGTGATCTTTTTTTTTTTTTTACATAACTGCCAAACAAGACATTGAAAAAGAAGAGAAGAGACAGACAGAATAAACCTTGACACATTCGTCATTGAATCACGTTGCTCATGTCTCCAAAATGAACACAGGCAGGCAGAGAAAACAGACGCTGAGGGGCACGCACAAGAAAACGACAATGAAAGTCATGGAGATGTAGACAGGTAAGGAATAATTCAACGTTTTCTTGCCACGAGTTAAATGAGAAGATTGATACCACTCTCACGTCTGTACAATAAATATTAAGCTAATCCCAGCAGCTGGTTATCTTAGCTTAGCATAAAGACTGTAAAGAAGGGGAAACAGCTAGCCTGACTCTCTCTCTAAAGAGAGGAAGAAGAGGAGGTTCTCAGGCCCGTGGCATGGGGGAATGTTCACGGGAAGGGGAGCCGGTGTCGTGCCAGAACTGGAGCTGGGCAAGCTGGGCAATGTAACTGCACTCTGCAGCCTCTGTGGACATAATGGCAGAGGAGAGGAGAGCGAAGAGGACATTGACGGAGGAAGCTAAGAAGAGAAAAGGAGAGAGTGAGCTAACAAGAAGTTTTTGATCATTAGTAATGTAATCAGAACAAATACTCGAGTACAGCTGAACATACTTACCACAGTGGGATTACACTCTGAAACTGGAGGGGACAAATCACAACAAATACCAATTATTACACAATGTTGCTTTAAACAAACAAGATGTAATGTATTCATTAGTGAGCTTTAGAGTCTTTATGTTAAACTAAGCTAAGCGCCTGCTGGCAGTAACGTCATGTTTAGTCACAGACATGAGCGCGCACTCTCCAAAATGTTTCTTTAACGAGACGGAGTGACTGCAGACTGGACAGGATTGTAATTAAACAAACAGAAGAGGTGATGAGTACAGTAAATGACTCCAAGGCGCTCGATAATTGATAACATCTGTGCCTTTATTTCAGTCTGCCCTGCTGTGGGCAAACATCCACTGTCTGCAGTACTTTTCTACAGTCACTACAGTACAGTGAACTGTGTTTTTCTGTGAGGAGTCAGTTGTTTTTCCGCCCGGGCTTTCGAACTGTCAAGACTCCCGAAATCAAAGCGTAATCTCGCACAGCACGACAACGCGAAGCAGCCGCTGAACGAAATCGACAGTGGAGTCCTCAAGTCTCAGGTGTGGTTTCACATCGCTTTAACCTCAGCCGGCGCCCCGGCTCATCTCATCTCGACAGACGTGCGGTGACGAGAAGCTCATCAACTTTTACTGTGACATCTGCCGGAGAGGAAAGTGTGGAAACAAACAGACAAAAAAAAAAAGTTCAGCTGCTCCTCCTCCCAGGCCTTTTTTTGTCTCTCTGTCAGATCTCCATTGATTTTTCTGCTGACTTTATAGACAGCTTGGAATATTGTTAGGAGGCGGAGCTCACAGCGTTTTGGGGTGTGTGTGCGTGAGTGTTTGTGTGCGTGTTGACAGATGGTTGTCATTGTATGAGAGCTGGTTTGCACATTCATGTAATGGAGGCGGAGAAACATAGCAAACATATGTAGTGGACAGCAGGACTCACTGGCTGGAACTAAAGGATGCACGTTCACAACACACGCCAAACACACTTTGACTGCGTCAATTACATGCATGCTCGGTAATATACGAGCGTGCATGTTTTGTGTGTGTGTGACGCAGGCTGCGTGACTCATGCTGCGTTATAGAAAATACGTTGTAATGTAAGGGTTTTGTCTGGCAGGAATTATGTGTCTTGTTTGCGCGGGATGTGTTTTTTTTTTTTTTTTTTAAAGGAAATCAATGTCAGAACAGGCGCCAACACGCGGCGAGGGAGGTTTTAGTGTCAGGGATGAAGATGACGTGTGGAAAAACACATGAATAAAACGTCAGAAGGCGACAGGAAGAGGAACACGTGAAGACAGAAGTGAGAAAAACTTCTAAATCCTGAGAGGGACTGAGCAGAAATGCCACAGAGAGTTGGAGTTTCGTGCTTGACCGACTCACTCTTCATCACTCTGTGTGTGTATTTGTGCATGTGTGCATGTGTGTGTGTGTGTGTGTGAAGACCCCCGCCCCTCTGCTGGCCCCGCCTCTCCATGCGCAGCAGCCTAACCGTTCCTGACAGCCAATGGCTCATTAGAGCTGCTGTTCTATGTTCCTACCTCCATCCGCTCGCTCCCAGTTTCCTGGACTCAGCCCCCCCCCCCCTGCCAAACAATATGAGTGTGTGTGTGTGTGTGTGTGTGTGTGTGTGTGTGTCAGCTGGCTGCACTCAGGCCTCAGTCGGGACAAGGGGAGGGGTGTAGGAGGGTGGTGGTGGTGGGGAAGATAGGGAGAGAGAGAGAGAGAGAAGGGGGGAGTCAAGGCCTATTCACCGGCACAAAGACATAATTAACCAAATTGGCAAATGGTTCGAGAAACCGCCTCTTGAACATTGTGTGCTGGCCATCGGTTGCTATAGCAACTCTAAATTTGTGGCTACAGTTGTGTGTGTGTTGTTGTTGTTCAATGTCCAAAAGTCACAACTGATTATCAGTCACATCATCCAAGAACACACACACACACACACACACACACACACACACACACATGGACGTCTTTTATACAGATGAATGTTTAGTTTTTCCTCGAGCTGTGTCATCCTTCACTCACTCAGTCAGTCATCCAAATATGAAACAAGGCCAAGTAATTTCTCTTTCTGTCCGAGACTGTCTGTCTGTTTCCAAAAAAGTTGTCACACTGTGTTAAATGTAAACAATTTTTATAGGTGACAAGTCCGGACTGCAGGCAGGTCAGTTTAGCACCTGGACTCTCTGACTAAATGCTAAATGGACTGTACTTATAGAGCTACACACATTCACACACTGATGGTGCTGCCCCGAGAGCAGTTCGGGGTTCAGTATCTTGCTCAAGGACACTTCGACATGCACACTGGAGAAGCCAGGGATCAAACCGCCGATCGTCTGATTAGTGGACGACCTGCTCCACCTCCTGAGTCACAGCCGACCTGACTACAGAGCCGTGCTGTTGGAATACGTGCAAACTGTGGTTTGACATCGTCCTGATGAAGTGAGCAAGGCCGTCCCTGGAAAAGACGTCGTCTACTCGGTGGCATATGTTGCTCCAAAACCTGTTTGCATTATTGAAATGTGCAGGTTACCCAATGCGCACTAATCCATATCATTACGGATGCTGACTTTTGACCTGTGTGCTGATAACAAGCTGGACGGTCGCTCTCCTCTTTAGCCTGGAGGACAGAATTTCAAATGTGGACTCGTCAGAGCACAGGACAGTTTTCCACTTCGCCTCGGTCACCATCTTAAACGAGCTCAGCATCTTTTGGAGGAAGATGTTTCTGGATCTGGTTCATATCCGGTTGCCTCTTTGCGTGGTCGAGTTTGTGGATGCAGCGATGAAATGTGTTCACAGACGAGTGATGTCCACGACAGAAGCCTGTCTGTTTTTGATGCTGCTGTCTGCAGGGCCTGAAGATCGCGGCCATCCAGTACTGGTTTTTTCTTCAACATTTCTTCTGATTCCCTGAAACTTTTAACGATATTATGAACTGTAGACGATGAACTTCACAGAAACATTATTCTTAACCCCTCCCACAAAGTCTCTCTGGACGCTCTTTTTATACTCAGTCATGTTACTTACCTGTTGCGAGTTCACCTCATTCATCGTGAGACGCTCCACCAGCTGTTTTCTTTGAGCGTTTCACAACATTTGCAGTCTTTTGTTGATCCTGTCCAACGTTTTTCATTCAACATTTCAGCATTTCGCTGCCATCAAATTAAAAACAACTAAAATATCTTTGTGCTTTTTTAAAATAAATGTGGGGTTTCAATGTTTTGCACGTCATCACAGTTTGTTCACATCAACGTATATGTTCACAAAGACTTTTTAGGATTTTAGCAGCAGCCTTCAAAACAACATTAACTCCAACAGATTGAAGGAAGAAGCGGTGGGGAGGATCACAGGGAAGGTGATGACAGTCACACTCATGGCCGCCTCACACATCTTATTCATCACAGACGTGTGTGTGTGTGTGTGTGTGTGTGTGTGTGTGTTGGTGTGTGTTAGTGTGCTCATCAGCTGACTCTCCTCCCTGCGAGTCAATGAGACATCGATCACAGTGACAGCGGGACAGACATCAAGGACAAACTGCTTGTAGATCAATAGCTGCACGGCTGCACTCTGTGTGTGTCTATCTTGTATTGCTTTCCTGCCATAGATGAAAACATTTCATATTTAAACCACAGCTGCATAAGACATCACTTTATCTATCAAATATAGATTTCACTGCAACACAAAAGTTGAGTTGATTTGTACTTCAGAGCGGCACTAAGTTTAGTCCATAAAAAAAGTTGCTCTTTTTTCGGTTGCAAGGTTTGTTTGTTTGTTTCTGTAAAGCTGTCTTCCTCCCGCCGACTCCAGCCCCATTTTGAGGTTGAGTTTCTGTAAAGTTGTGCCTTTTGGCACTGAGCAGCATTGTGGTTTGGGAGCTCGAAGCTTGGTTAAAGATAAACTTCAGGTCTGACTGAAGAGTTCACTCTTTCCCCCTCCCTCTGTCTCCCCCTCTCTCTCTGTGTTTCTTCCCCTCCCATCCCTCGTTCGGCCCCCAGAGTCACAACAAGAAGCAGCAAACAGCTTGTGCATCCCTCGTATCAGGAGAAAATGCCCCATTTTCATCTGTTTGAATCTGACATTTTTGGCACATTAAATATTGGACATTAATAAATTAAATGTAATGAACTGACATGAAAGAAGGGAGAGAAAAAAAAAGTCCAATGGTACAATGCAAGAAAGTATAAAAGGCAAGAGTGCAAAAGAAAGAAGCAAAACAACAACTAAAAAGAAAAGCTCAAACTTTTTTCTTTAATTCCAATTAACTATCGCCTTCTGCAGCCATTGGAGATTATTTTTCATGTTCATTTATTCAAACAAATATTGAATAATTTATAGTAGCGGGAATAACAACATGAGGAATCACACTTGGTGCCGGTGGAGGGAAAGAGGTCTGTCTATGAGGAGCGTGGCTGAGGAGCTCTGACTTATTGGTCATTTAATATAATTAGACCTCCGCTGGGTGTTTTGTAACATTGAAATAATCATAACTGCTTGAAGGAAACAGATGCAGCTGATCTGCGACCAGCGACTGCATTAGTGTATTCAATTTATTCATAACGATCAATTATTCAGTTTTGATTGGCAATTACGGGAAATGATCTTCCTCTTAGATATTTGCTGCTTTATTGGCTGTAATGTTACACACCGCCGCCGCCGCCATGCATTTTTAACACCTGTACGTACGTCGTGTCCGAGGTTCAGTCTTATCTGTGTCAGTGCGTGTATGTGTGTCACTGGCCTGTATGCAGTATGTAGGTCGGTGTAAGTGACACCAGGGGTCACACCCTATGATTATGTTGCATAACACATTGACTTCCGCAGATCCCATAGCACTCCTCCGTCCACTGGGATTCCTTCAGAACGGACTGACTTCTGTTGTCCGATTACAAAAGTTTTTAAGATTCTCACTTTCTATCAACTCTTCCAGCAAGTCCTCCAAATTAAAGGACTTAGTAAGTGTTTGGAGGTGTGTGGTTAAGGTTTGGTTAGGTTAGAGAAACGTTAAAATAACTACTTTGTTAGGGAATGATCGTAGTCATGCTTTAAAAACTTCCCATTTGGAAACAGAAAACGAACAGCAATCTGTTGTCAGAGGGTTAATTTGTGTTATTTAAAGTGTCGGTGTATGAGGTACTGATTTATAGTTAGTGTATTACCTGTGGATCGGGGCAGCTGACACTCAAACTGAAGCGTTTATCGATACTCCGTTGACAAAAACAGTAATTTTACCTCACAGAACAGATGAGTTGCTGGTCCAGCACTGCCTCAATCAGTTAGTTTGTTTGTGCCGTTGTGTGACTTTGTTTTTTGGTTTAGCTCGGATCTAAACTAACATAATGTCAACCAGCAACTCCCGTGTTCTGCAAGGTAAAATGACGTGTGGTGGATTTGAAGAGAGCAATATAGGACTTCTGTTTCCTGTGAGGAAGGGCTATCTGCCAGCAAGTCATAGATTGTACAAGATTGCGTGTGGTTCGGTCTAAGGGTTAAAATTACTAATTTGTTAAAGTTATGGAACATTTGTCATGCTTTAATTCTGTAAGCAGTCTGTTGTTAAAGGTTTAGTTTGGATTTATATATTTATATACTATCTACCTAAGTAGACTACACTGTCTGGTCCTGGTCTTAACTCAGCCTTGCCCTGCATTGGTCGTGGTCTTGACTTGGTCTCGACCCCTCAAAGTCTAGGTTTTGATACACTCTGGTCTTGACTACAACGTTTGCTGCATGGAGCAGTTTTCTTAGCCTCCATTATGCTTCTCCAAACTTGGGGTATGCCGACTGCCGTCTACTGCAGGTAATACACCGACAATGAATCAGTACCTCACAAAACCACACTTCAATAAATCCAAGCTAACTACGTCTCATATTCTGTTGACCAATCCACCTCACCAAGAAATCATGCTGTAATAAACGTGGATGTAACGCCTCGGGATACTGGGCTCCTAATTTTCACACTCTGGTGCTGTTGTTCACTTGTTCGCTCTCAGGTGTGAAGCTTGGGACTCACGATTTGAGGAGTCCATCTGTAGCAGCACTGGAGTCTAATACGTTTCCAATTCCAGGCAGATAAACGGCGCACAGAGCTGGTATTTGTTACTACAACACATTGTCATTTAACAATGAATGAAAACAACAAGCCTGATGTGTTTTGCATCTATTCCTATGACCAGTGTTGTCCCTATTGAGTACAGAGTACTGTGATTTACAACACCTTGTTAAAGTGAATAGGTGTGAGATCTCCTGGTATTGCAAATTGAGCATAGCAGCATGCCTCGGACTCTGTAGCGCCTCAGGACCAATTATCTGTTCCTCTCATCCTCCTCTCTAAGCAAAAGACCCCATTAGAGGTCCATAAAGATATCACAGATAGACCAGAGACCAATTAGGTGTCCCTAAACTAATAACAGCAGGTAGACCAAGTGACAACACAGGGCGTCCAATCTGCATCTTCCTCTCACAGCAGCATGTGTCACAGTAAGTTGTGCCTAACAAAGCCCCGAGGCCCAGTCTGCACTGTTACAACCACGTCTCTGTAGACAGTCTGCCGACTGATACAATATACAGTTTATGCACGTTTATTAACAATCAAAGGACATTTTATAAACATCAATTTAACAACTGTACGTCTGTTCTCACACTATGTAACTTTGGGCTCCGGGTCGGGAGAAGTACGTAACGCTTTACGGCACTAAGTCACACACCACCAACTATTTCACTGATTTTGGTGAAACTGGATCATATTTTATGGAGAAAATGTTTTCTGGTTTTCCCTCTGATGTCCTCCGGCTGCTCCGCCTCAACTCTCTGTGATTTACAGAGTTTCCTGATGGACAGTGAAGTAAACTGCTGACAACTGTAGCTGCTGTTAGCTCAGTTTGTTAGCCGGGCTGCCCCTGGACTGTGAGCTGAGAAGAGGAGGTTTTTAGGAATGCTGACGGGGGAGCGGAGCCGGTGTTGTGCCAGAACCAGAGCTGGGCAAGCGTTAGCAATGTAACCGGGCTCAGCAGCCTCTATGGGCATAATGGCAGAGGAGAAGAGAGCGAAGAGGACGCTGATGGAAGAAGGCTAAGAAGAGAAAAGGAGAGAGTGAGTGAGCAAGAAGCTGCCGGACAAGAGTAAATCTGGGAGAATCTAATATGTTTTCTCAGAATTTTGTCTTAAAAACATCCGGATTTAATTTCGTGTTGATGTTCTTTACTTTCAAAGTATTACTCAGATGCAGCACATCAAATCCATCACATTCCCAAAGCCCGCTGTGAGTGAGCACTCCTGACTTCACTGAGAGAGAGAGAGAGAGAGAGAGAGAGAGAGTTTGGCACCAGCTCATATCAAACTCTGATGCCAAAAAGTGGCACCAGAACCCCAAATCTCCCACCCCTACCCATCCGCTCCGCCCAAACCTTCCCGTCACCCTCCTCTGGATTGGGCATCCGCAGAGGGTTAGGCCAGGTCGACTACGCAGCGATGAAAGAACCACGAGACACAAAATCCAACGACCGGACCAGAGGGGAGGAGAGAGGAGAGAGACGAATGGCAGCGATGGAGAGGAGGAGGAGATAGAGGGGGAGGTGGGGGGGAGGAAAGGGACTTCAAAAACAACAACAATAACAGCAAGAAAACAAACAACAGGGAAAAAGAGAGAGAAGAGAGAGAGGAGCAGAAGAAGCTCAGAGGCACCCAAGGTCCTCGAACTAATTAAGATGATTTGCATTTATTTATGAGGTTTAATGAGCAGCTTTTCAATAGTTTGTTTTCGCCTAATATGAATATTTCCTTTTCATTATGTTACACAGATGAAGAATCTCATTCTTTCCAATAATCACATCCTGGCTTTTCTGTTTTCTGCACATACTGTGGCTGTTAATGTGTGTTTTCCACTTTGTTTGTTTGTTTGCTGCCGACGAACAACTTTACATGTGTCCATGCAGAGCGACAGACACTTCTATCCAGTTTTATTAAACCAACGCGACTTCTGAGGCGTCATCGACCTGCAGACGACACTTTTGCATTTAACATACAGTAGTTCTAGCTTTTATCAAGTGAAATGAGGACTTTGGATTCAGCAGGATTGTGCGAGGGAACCAAAGGGTATCATCTCTAAAGAAATCATGGACTGTTTTGCAAACAAAGTGTAACAACTATTCGATGGATTACCATGAAACTGTGTACAGACATTCTTTGTCGCCAGAGGATGAATCATAAAGTCCCCTAGCTTTTCCTCTGGTGCCACCATAAGGTCAAATCTTTGGTTCAAATATCTGCAAAATCAATGACATTGACATCAGCCGCACCCGAACGGCAGCATTCTATCACGCTGAACTCAGATGGTGAACATAAGACTTTGGTTATAGGATCAGTGTTTATGATTTAGGGGCATCTAGCAGTGTAGTTTTGGATTGCAGCCCCTGTCCACTCACCTGTCCTTTTCCAACTGTGAAGGAGAAACTACCATGAAACACATGAAATGCCCTGTCTAGAGCCAACTGTAGAAACATAGCGGTTCAAAATGGGCGAACACCGTACAAGAGGACCATGAATGTACTATAGATCTGGATACCGAAAATATGGCGCCTGTTCAATCCAATGAGAATCGTTCACCTGGCACAAACAACAAACAGACTTGACAATGACAGCTGCAACGTTTTACTGCTTCGTCTCCTCCTTTGCTGAATTGCAAACGGAGCATTAGCACCAACATTTGACTGCCAAAATATAATTATAAACATATGCACAACTTACATTTGATTATTGTGTTACTCATCGCAACCTCCTCAGCTGCAGCAGGTCCCTCATCTTCTGCTACGTAACCGAAATGGCGACCACTGAGGGTGAAAAGTTCAACACTCAACTTTTTGACATAACTGACAGTGTGAACGGACTTATGTACTGAATAGAGAACTTGCATAAATATTTAGCATTAACGGTGTGATGATTTGATTTTGGATACAAAACATGAGCAATATCATCAGCCAACAGCTGCTGGAAAAGTAAGAAAAGTTCAAATTTCTACAGCGTGATTGGAAATGCACGATTAAAACATGCAAACACACGTTTGTTTAAGCTCTGATCAGCTATGAATAACCAATAATTCTACTTGAAACAGTTCATTTCCTTTAGAACAATGTGTACCCTTGTAAAAAAAAATCATGTCTCTCCTCTAAATCCCAGTTTGTTTGTTTTTTGGCTTCACATGTGGGACACCAGGTCCACGAATCTGTCCGACTCTACGTCAACGCGGGACAGATTGATTGTTTCCAGCAACGTTATAATCACCACAAAAACAGGAGACAAAATCAATGAGTAATTCCCAGCAGATGTTAATCAGAATCCTGTTTACCTCCTGCTGTATGTAGAGAGGCACAATTTTCTGATCGTCATTAACAAAGGCCATATTACCCAGCCATACTGGCCTGTACTCCGGATTTCACTGGGAGGCCCTGTGGCTGCACGCAGGAGTATGAATCAATGAATGAGAGAATCTACAACAACACTATTGAATGTTTATTCTACAGTGTGTGTGTGTGTGTGTGTGTGTGTGTTTTCCTCAGAGCTGAACCCTGTCAGCCCTGCTAACAGTCCCCATGGCCATATGGCCGACTGTAATTATACATAATGTTCTTCTCTGTCAGGTAAGGGTTCATTTGGAGACTGTATGTTGCGAGTGTGTGCTCATTCAGTGTGTGTGTGTGTGTTTTCCTTTCTGTATATACTATGTGTATGTGTGGGCATGCATGTGCAGTGTGCCTTTGGTAAATACACAGCCAGATGGAGATTACAGTGCTAACAGAGTTACGGAACAGTGCATTGAATCAGTTAGTAAAGTTAAAGTTTAATAGTTTTATATTTATTCTCATGATTCTCATAATAATCCATAATATTTATTTAAGTGCTGCCTGATGTTATAAAATGTTTTTTTTTATGGTTCATAGCCGATCTCTGCTTGTGTTTGTAGCAAGGTTGGAGATGTTTCATTTAGAAATTATCTTTATTTGAGAGATTAATCCCTGAAAGAAAAATAAAATTGAAGGTATTCTAATTTCAAAAACTAATAAATAAATATTTTTTGTTTTATACCTGTCCATTATTCAGTTCAGGAGATTTCTGGTGAGTTCACCTATTAATAACAAACTAATTATTTCACTTTGTTTTGCCGTAATGGGAGACTTTCACCGAATCTTCAACCTGTAAGATAATTTCCTCTTGCATTAATTTTTTTTAACACATTTTGCTAATAAACAACCCCCCCGCACCAAATTCACAAATTTATCTGCAATTTGTGACCGTCACTCATTTGAAATGAGTCCCTGGACTTCTACATGATGCTACAACACCAACATCTGCCATCTCTTCCAAACATATCACAGTAAAGATTAAACCACAATTAACCTGATGTGTATAAATAGGAATAAAAAGGACAAATTATTCCAACTTTATTGGAAACAGTGCATGTATGTAATCTTCATATTCTCTTCCATCTACAGTCAGCATTTAGAGTCTTACTGACCAATGAAAAGATGTTTTGTTACATTGGGTATAAAGGAAAGATAGGAGGATATATCTGGATAAATAACATTTTGTATTTTGATTCAAAGATAGACAAAAAAAAGCTCTGTGATCTCTGAACCGAGTCAGACTGATGCTCGAACGTCAGCGTCAGACGGCCATTAACCTGAATTATGATTAGGCCAGTGTGCTATTGATAGTTTACCAACTGAGATGGACATAAACAGGAGAGTCGAGGCTCGGGATGCACGTCTGTGTGAACGTAGATTTTTCACTTCTGATGTTTTAAGTTGATTTTGTCGGCTAATTTCTGAGAAAAAGGAGTTCTTTTCTCTCCATCCTCCATATTGCACATCGGATGAACTCGGGGACATTATTTAATAATATTTACACTAAATTCTTGGAAGAACTTAATAATAAATGGTTCTCTGAAGAAACGTTCCCCTATGGCATCACGTGAAGAACCACTTTAAGTTCTAACTCGAACCTTTATTTTAAAGGGTGTATGTGTCCATAATGTGTGTGTGTATGACTTTGATGTGATTTCTTCTCTCTCTCTTTCTTTCTCTCTGTGTGTGTGTGTGTGTGTGTGTGTGTGAGGGTGATGAGTTGTGACAGGTGTTGTGGCCGCTAGTGCTGCAGGAGAAGGCGGAGGAGGAAGAGGGGAGGGAGTAAACGAGAGCAACACAGATGATTATTTAATTACTGTCTAATACTGTGTACCCCTTCTACTCCTCCCTCCTCCCTCTCTCTCTCTCTCTCTTTCTCTTCCCCTTCTCTCCCACCCTCCTTACCCCCTCCCTCTCCCTCTCCACCACCTCCTCCCCACACACACACACACACATAAACACACCCCTCCACCTCTCTACCCCGTTTTCATCCTCTCTTTATTAATGAACAATCCGGGCCTTTCTACAAATCCGCCAGGGCTTACTGTACCCCCCAGACACTGTGCATGTGTGTGTGTGTGTGTGTGTGTGTGTGGTGGGAAGGGGGAGGCGGGGGTCTAGTTGGCTTCTCCCTTAGGAGGATACCCCCCCAACCCACACATATACACACAATCACACACACACACACACACATTTCCAGACTAATCAGCGCGTTCACTCTTTCCATCTTACTTTGTCTTGTATTTATGTATTCAGTATGTGTGTGTGTATTATATCATTTCGACATGCAACTGGCAGGTCAACTACATTATTTTAAAGCGTACATGTTAAGGACACATTTCTAACAGCAGTTATGGGATCTGTGATTCACATAGAAATATAAAATAAGTCCACAGGATGAAGGAACCCCTCTTTAAAATGCATACCTCACCTTTCCACACATCAAAATAACCCACAGAAGAAGATAAGTTCTGCTGAGAGTAAATTAAAATAAGTGCACTCATGTAATAACAAAGTTTATATAATAAAAGCCGATATAAAGTCAATATTTGTTGCTAATACTGCAGTCATGCAGCTCAGTTTCATGTCAAGTGGGTTTCATTGTCATTTTAACCATATACACACAGTGAAATGAAGATCATGGTGCTACATTAAACATGAAACATAAAACATAGAGCAGACATTACAACACAAAATAAAACAAGGGCTACATGAGGTGCAGTAGATAAAAACAACAGACATAACAGACTGGAAGGTGTATGTACATATGCTACATATGGTTATATACAGTATGACTATAGTGGGAGAGGTAGATATTGAATAAAATTTAGCAGCAGCAGGGATAAAAAAAAGAGTGTTTTTATGTTTTGCTGTTGTTTACTCTTAATTAAAAATGGCCATGATTATTTTTGTAATATTTGTATTTCACATAAATGGTAAAATATAAAAATATTAAAGTTAAATTACACATTTACACACTTAAACTGGATACAGGCAGTTATACTGTAGTATAATATAATCAAGTCCCCACTTGGCAGTTTCTTTAAAAAAAAATTAAAAAGCAGCATTTGCTATAATAATAATAATTATAAAAAATATATAATAATATTATTGTAAAAGACCTTAAAAATATATTTTTAAATTCTATTTCTGTTTATTTAAAATGACCAGAAACAGAAGTCCACACTTGGTCAGTGTGGAGCGATAGTCCACTGTTGGTAATATAGGAATGTATGTGTGTGTGTTGACCATACTTAATTTTATGTGTACATGAATAAAAGAAGTAATGTGCATGTATTGTTTTGTGCACCTCTGCTTTATATCACATGGGACACGTCTGTGTGTGTGTGTGTGTGTGTGTGTGTGTGTGTGCACTCAGGTAAGTGTCACTGATGTTGACACTGACGGTGTGTGTTGCATCACTGTAACCCAATTATGTCCTTATGGCGGCACACAGGAGTAGAGTAACAGTGTGTTAATTGTGTGACGTGGCACCAGGACCTGTCAGTCTCCCACAGTAACAACAGAGATGTGATCACTCTGAGACTGTACAGTGAAAGGCAGTGGGTCACTGAAGACAAGAGTATCACCTTTCTACACCATCCACACCACCGCTGTACTGCGGCGTGGAAAAGAGATAAGTATGGTGTAACAAGTGAGATTAATTTAACCTGAGATATATGACAATGGACATCATCACAGATATTTTTGTACTGCAATTCTTTAAATAAAGAAAACAATAATATATATTTTTTTCCAGTTGTTTCAAGGTTCAATCATCTAGGAGGGGGAAGAGTTCCTACCGTACTCTGTGGAGGGTTGGTTCGGCTCAGTTCAAGTCCAATCGCAGGTGTGGGATTCATCGCAGCACGCCATCTTCAACGTCCAGGTGGTCCAGGAACTTTCTACATTAAAAAAAAATCCTGATATAAAAGGTCACAAGAAATAATTAATAGTTTAAAGTTATTAATTTTAATGTCATTAACAAATAAATCACTATTAGAGTACAACGTAAAGACACCTTTAGTCAAATCTGTGGTCACTTAATTCACAAAAACCAACAGGTTTAATACATAACATACGCAATTTACAACCTTTGCATTGGAGGCTAGTGCAAAACTAGCAGCAGCAATGCCAACGATTTACACTGGATTACACTATGATAATACTACGCTCGCGGTGTTCGAGACAGACGTGTAGGCAAAAACACAAGATCAAAGACTTTATGCAACTTCCCTAAATAAATCCTTCAGTTTAGATTTAAGGTAGTTTACGTAACCGGCACCTCAGCTACGTTTATACTATATTTATACATTAGTTTATACTTATGGATGCAAAGGCATCATGTGGAAAACTTACTGCTATTCTAAACAATAATATGACTGAACACAATTTCAAAAACTGGAAATCTTTAAAGGATTGTTCAGCATATATAAAGACATTTTTATGTGTTTGTTACTATATATGTCAATTTCCTGTTAAACATTTCAAACAGTTAATGAATGACAGACAATATAACAGTTGTAATTGTATAAAATTTGTAATTTTGATATGAAATATGAATCATTTATTAATTATTATATTTAACTATACATTGCTTATTTATTTATTTCCCATGAGTCTTCTTTTGTTGCTGTAAATATTACTTCTATAAACTATTTTCAAGGTCAAGAATGAAGAGCAACTTAAGCTTCAAACTTGTCTTCAAGTTTTAAAAACACATTTCTAAAACATTTTGAGCCGCCTGTGAATTTTAAAATTTGCTCTCACGTATAATTATATGTTGTTAAATATCATTTCATTATCAATCATTCCTTCACTGATTACTGATGCTTCAAACTAGAAGTTCTAGTTGTTGATAAATACATTGATATACACTTAAAAATGTCTGTTTACTTTTGCATTATGGTGTTTTATAAATTATTTACTACTGTAAATGCTGAACAGGAGAGGTTAAAGTCAAAGTGCTACACAAGTGGCTGCTTAAATTATGTGACGAAGTGCTGTAAAGACTTTATTTAATCATGATTTAATGATCAATCACATTATTAAATTAAGAAAAATATCAGTTTTTCTGTCTTTCTTTTGACCCACCATCTCAACTCGTTTCTATTAAAACAAACAAAGGTCTGTGGTGCAGTACAAGTTATGTTTTCTGCCTTTCGAGGAAAAATCTGGTGACTGATCATCACCAGTTAAAGCTTTAATGGTTTGAATGAAACTATTGTAAAACCTTTACGTCGTCCACTCTTCATCCGCTGCCTCCTCTCACCCTTCCTCCATCACTCTGCCACCTCTCCTTGCTCTTCTCACCTCAACTCTCACCTTCCCTACTACATCTCCACACCTCTCCTACTCACCTCGCCACACTCTGAGCTCTACCTCTCACTTCTTCCTCTCCCCTTCCTCCTGAACTACCTCGTTCTTCTCTCACCACCACCTCCTCCTCCTCCTCCTCCTCTCTATCTTCCCATCGCCTCCCTCTTCCCTTATCTCTCTCGTTAATAATTCAACAGCAGTGCACACATGAGTGGTCATCGTGGTGCTTCACATGGGGGATCTGGAGGACAAATGAACCATAAGGGTGGAGGAATTAAAAACTTCCCCACGGCTCCACTACAGGGCCGGAGGAATCTGCCGCCTGCCTGCCTGCCTGCCTGCCTGGCTGGCTAAAGCCCGTCTGTGCGTCCTTTCCCTCTCTTCCCCCCACCGTTAAATGTTAGCACGCCTTTTTCAGGATAGGATAGGGGTGGGGTGGGGGCTTTAAATGCTAAGTATGCCCTGAGTGGGGACCGCCTGGTGACATTTTGTCTCTTCACACAGCTTGTTCTCCCATTAGAGAGCTGCAGAGACACTCTTTGTGTCAGTGAGGACGCACTCGTTTGTGGACCTCAAAAGACAATGAGATGCAAACACAACAATGTGAATTATAGATAATAACGCATTCCACGACATTTACTCAGCTCGTGAATAAAGCCCTATTAAAATAAAGTGGATATGCCCATTTAGTCTCCATGTTTAGAGGTTAAATATTTACTTTAAGTCAACAGTATCTGTCATTCAGCTTCATTAGCAATAGTTTATCGTTGGTCATTTTAAAATAATTCCCAGTGAATCAAGCTTTGTAGCTTACATTAGTTTAAGTTGTCCTCAAAAACGGGGACCAGAAATATACATAATTACGTGGATATTTATGTTTTTTTTGGCGGGTTTACTCTGTAAATCTAAGAATGTCTTCGCCGACAATACGTCCCCATCTTATGGAAGCTGTAAGATTGTGTTGTGAGGGAGATCCTGACCCACTGTGCAGAGTGAAAGAGACAAAAACATTGTGAGTTCAAGTGTTTTGCTTACATCACATCACATAATCACCAGTAAACAGAGGGACTTACTCAGCTTTCAGTGCCAGAGACAGAGGCTGTTTTCCGGGGGAGAGTTCGCCGAAGAGTCGAGAGAGAGGACTGACCGGGTCACACAGCCTTTTCCACATAAATTTAAGTAAGAAAACACTTCCTACCGCCACATTACTTTAGTCAGAACAATGTGGGTTGCTTGAAATTTCATCACCGTAGACAAACAGCAGGACGTAGCCGGCTCTCACTGCTGGAGACAGAGGCTGTTTTCTGGGGGACAGTTTGCCGAAGAGTCGTCAGGGAGGACTGACCGGGTCGTGGTGACTTTTTCACATGTAAATTTGGTGAATTTTTCTCACATAGCTGTACTGTTATTTGTTCTAATGAAGAAAATATGTATTTACAACAGTTTTAGTACAATTTATTCGTATAAGCGTTGAATCAAACTTGGCTTAAAAAGCTACAAATGCCACATTTGGTATCAAATCAAAGAGGAAGTTGTTCTGTTGGGGTCCAGAGAGTTAAAGGATTTGATGCCATCTTGCAGTGCTGTCTCTGATTGCAACCAACTCGCCTCACCTTCTCTTTCCTAGCATGAAGTAGAAACTATGATGGCCTTGAAACATGCAAAAGACCCTATCTAGTGCCAGCTTGTCCACTCTGGGCTACTGTAGAAACATGGCAGTTCAACATGGCGGACTCTGTGGAAGAGGACCCACAGCGTCTCAGACGTTTTGTCTTTGTCCATCATCTGCTGTAACTCACACTCCAGTAATATCAATAATCTGTAAAACATCTCTCATCTTTAGGCCACAAGCTTTTAAACCAGCAGTTCTCAAATAGCTTCCCTTTATCAGCTGAACACACAGTCAGTGTTGAATCATGTGTGAGCTGTATGCAGATAAAATAACATGAGCACTCTGACACAAACATTTATCTCACCCAAAGGATGTTATTTACGTTGTTTCTGCCTGATTTCTCTCCACACTTTTATTCACAGACCGCCTTCTTGAACCAAACTTGACACCTTCAGCTGAAGCTCCGTCGCACTTACACAGTTTCCTTCTTCTTTTTTTTTCAATTACACACCCGGCTGGTGAATTTCGGATGTTTACTGGTAGAAGAAACAGACCTGAAATTATATTTGAAAAGTTGTGAAAGGTACCAAGTAGAGACACGTCCATCTGAGCTCAGTTGGATAAGATGATGCTCTCATCTCCAAGGTTACAGCTTACATCTGCATCAGGTCTCAGAGTTCACATCAGACGAGGCGTTCAGCTCTGCCTGCACAATCCTGCGTTGTTTTTCTCTGAAGGATCGTGAGCGGAAACAAGTCTATTGTTTTGTTCTACGGGAGGTGTGTTTTGAAATGAAGAAATTGACTCAGTGTGAAATCAATTGTGAACAAGTCTTGGGGATTTACGGGGGCCGCTCCGGTGTTGTTTAAGTACAGAGGTCTGACTCTTGTTTGGCACACAACAACATCACCTCGGGATCACAGTGGGAGGAAAACCTGCAGCTTTGTACAGAAAAACACAGCCACTTGTAGTTTTTGAAAACAAGGGGAACCTAAAATCATCTAGTTTATTGACTTGTTCTTGTTCCCTCCCATTGCTTGTACCATTTTTTTTCGAGTTCATGGGATCATCTGGTTTGTGCAGGAGACAAGGAAGGAAGAGATGAGCGACAGGCCGACTGTCACTCAGAGGAAGGAAGAGGACGAGGTGTGATTTGTCCCAACATCCTTTGGATTTTACCACGGCAACGGTCCTGTCAGTCAGCGAGCCAAGAAGTGGGCATATGTCACCGCACAGTCGCCATGGCAATGACAAGAGCGCCGATGACTCAATGTGACACGTTGAAATACAACAAACAGACTGGCGGCCCACACACACACATACACACACACACAAAGACAGACACACAACTGAGTCACTGTGAGACGTGATCACAGCGGACAACACAAACAAAAACAACACTGTGCCACTGTACAAACCAGCAGATTAACAGTTACAGCCAATGCAGTCAATCCCCACGTCAGTCCCCCGGATATAAATACCTGTTGTCTACCTCTATCTTCCTCTTCCGCTGCCGCTCGTGCTTTTCATCCTCGATTGAGATGACACTGCTTTATTTTATTACAATGCATGCATGTTCGTTTACTTTTGTGTATTTAATTTAGTGCAGTGTGTGCCACTTTAATCGAGTGTCTAAGTGCTCGGAGGTTAGCTGTAACGCCTCTACATCCAGTCAGTTTCCATCTTATAGGGTTTTTATTTCATATATGGTCATTCTATATGATTGGTACTTTATTTCTGACACGTTTTATTGACTTTAAAGTTAAATTATATATTTATCTGTTAAAAATTCACATCTCTGATTTTACTTTGTGGACTTTGTTTGTGGGAATCCCCTGAACTTTGACTTTAACTGATGGGTTGAATTAAATCTTTCGGTGAAAGTCCCAAAGGTGGCATTGGTAGGCTTCTGCGTTACCTATCCGTTGTGTCTAGTGGGTCAGACAGATCTCCTCTAACCTTGCGCCTGGCTCTGCCACCCGTACGCTCAGGAAAATCCAGACTTTTTCATCTGTTGTTCCCCGTTGGTGGAACGTCCTACCAGTTCCTATCAGATCGGGGCGTCCTTCTTTACCTTCACAAACCTCCTGAAGACCTCCAGCTCTGCAGAGAGGACCTCCTCTCCAACACTACCAACAACTGGACATGATAAATCTGTCCCCCTTTGTGAGTAATACTTATTGCTGCACTAACATGTCCTTGTCGCACCCTTGAACCTGTGTAACACTCATATGTATCGAGTTAGAACAGAACATTCCCTTACACCCCCAATAAAACCACAACCAGCTACCTGGTTGGCTAGCTGTATCCCTCTGTATCTCCTCTTTATGCTAAGCTAGGCTAACCTCCCCCTGGCTTTCCCTTCATATTTTATCTTTTCCTCATCAAATTCTCGGCAGGAAAATGCTAATGCAAATCAGTTGTTGATGAATATCATTTTTAGGACAGGGTTGGACATTGGGCTATTTGAATAGGAAACATGAGCAGAGGTCTGATATTGCTTTCTTAACACGAACAAAAGCAGCATTAGTGAAGGGAGATGATAGCGCATGAAAAAAACACTATATCCTTGTTTTTGTCCTCGTGAATACGGTGTGTGTAACAGCTACGCCGGTGTAGTTGTGTGTACATGGAGACGTACAGTTTCTCCTCAATGTTTGGCAGCGGCAGCAGCAGTGGGTCTGAAGTTAATCTCACGGGTAATCTAAGAAAAGACACCTGCCCTATTGTAGCGGAGGTGTAGAAGAGCCAAATCACTTCTAGTTTCAGGCTCTTCCAAAGAAAAACTGTCAGAGTAGACTTTTTTTTGTCCATTTGGTTGGAAAACAACTCCTTTATATTCAACTAGAAAGGTGTTTTTTACTGTAGATGAGTGAATCAACCACAAGAACAACTCAGCGTGGAAGAGTTTGGGTTTACAGTCACGACGGAGCAGTTTCTTTTTCTTTTTTTAGGGCTTGGTTCAAATATATACTCCATGTTTGCATCCAGCAGTTTCCAAGTGTGAGAGTGTGTGGTCTGTCTGGCAAAGAGGCCCAGCTGTAGTGAGGCTAGACACTGTAAGCGTTGCCTTCATGCCCGAGGCTACAGAGCACGATCTAAAATGAGCAACCAGACTGAAGCGGGAGGGAGATAAGAAGAAGGGAAAAAAGTATTTGGTGAAAGGCTTCTTTCATATTTTGCAGGTAAAAGGTCACTTGAATTAAATATTGTGATATTTCTCGTTACCTTTCACCACCAGCCTCAGAAATGCTGCATTTTGAAAAGAAGCTTCATTTAAATTTCATGATTCTAAGTACAGTAGGGCCTACTGTATAAGTCAGAGAGAGGAAGATGGAGGGGGAGTAAGAGAGCAGCTCAGACCGCCAGGGAGAGAACGAGGTTCACATAAGAGCACACGAGCGAGCTTTACATGTAGGTTCGTCTAGACACTCAGGACATCTCCGTGCACAAATGGAGCACTTTACAAGAAAGACCCACCCACGGGTCTCCTCCTCTGAAACTCCCATCCATCCCCGTCCATGCACACACAAACATGCACATGCATTTCTCTTAGCAAAACACACATCTTCATCGTCATGATGTGTCTGTTTTAGATTGTCTCCTCGGGGCGACTGGAGGGGGGGAAGGGAGGGCGACAGAAACAGCAGCAGCAGCAGCAAACATTTCTTTACCAAGACGCTTATCTTACGCTTGTAACGCTTCAGCTTTATTTGTGTCATTTTTGGGTGGCTGGGTGCCATCAACACATGCTCTGATACCAGATCTTAACTCAAGGACAGTAAAATCTCAAAAAGTCTCCCGCAGAGCAAATCTGGCCTTTAACATTCCTAATTTTCCACATTTTATCGAGCATAATTCATCATGTTTTAGTAAGACGCCTCCTTATTTTGCTCCCATTTTAAGTGGCTGATCTGGTTACAAACTGAAGCCTTGCCCTCATGTGTTCATCTCCAACAACAGAGTCGTGTCATAGTCACCACTTGGCTGACTGTTCTCGCTCATTAATTTGCTGTAATGAAACACCGCCTGGTCTAATATTTCACATTAAAAGCATTCTTGTGGTTCAGAAGGCAAAATCTCATGCAACAAATGATGGGCTGGGTCAAAGTTATGGGAGTTACATGGTGTTGTCATAGGTCACACATTGGTGTGTGTGTCTAATACCTGCATGGATCCATCATAATAATCTCAGTTTTGGACTGCTAGGCGTTAACAACATGAATACATCCTATCTTGTGCCAACAGTTCAGGCTGCTGGTGGTGGAATACTTCCTTGGCACACATTAAACCCCTTTTTACCAAGTGAACATTGTTTAAATGCAACATATTGTTGCTGACCACGTCCAGCCCTTGATGGCCACATTCTACCGATTTTCTAATGGCGACTTCAAGCAGGTCATCTCTAGCTGGTTCCACCAACAGGACAATAAGTTCAGGCTTCTCCACAACAACAGAGCTCAATCCAATGGAGCCTTTGGGATGTGACGGCACAGGAGAGTCATGGCATGTGCAGCCGGTAAAACTGGCTACACCGTAGTAAACGTGGAGGGGACTCCAGTTGAAGTCTTGGACCGTAGAAAAGGAGGAGAAATCAGTGGAGTAAGCGAGAGTGCCTCTCCTCCCGCTTGTACCACGATCGAGAAGGAAAAGAAGTGGATAGAAATCACTGCAGCCCTCTAAATGTTTCTGCTCCATTGTAAATTTCCACCAAGTGCATGATGGTAAATAATCTCAGAATGAATCGAGCTGTAGTCTTTCAATAGTGATCCTGCAAGATCCTCAGTCTTTGCAAAATCTTTGTCTTATTTACTTAATATCAACCGTGATTGGATCTCAAACTTCCTGCTTCAAATGAAACCAATGACTCGTTTCTAATTAGACATTTTTGTCCCTGTTAACGGCGGTCATCGCTCGTCGCCCACCTTCACACGCCGCGGCTGTCGGGCCGAATCTTGTGATAAAATTTGATTACCTAAACAACAAAGACGAAAAAAAAAAAAGACCTCCTATGTCATTTCCTGAACACTTTTCCTCAACCTTAATGGAAAACATCACAAGGTCAAATAAAGATGTGAAGGAGACTCGGGAAAAGACATCCGACTGCTCTTACACGAGGCTGTGAAATGATGTGACGGCGGGTGTTATTGACGTGATCTGTGGAGAAACTGCAACGTTCATAGGATGGACTACAAGAAGGTCCGTCTTAGATACATGCTGTTTCATGCTGGATTATAAACATGGAAAACCAGGTGAAATATATGACGTCAGAACTGAAGGCAACAATGACTTGGTCCCACCTCTGGAGGTGTATCTAATAGTTACAACAGAGCGGAGAATGCAGCTAATTAAAGGTTAATTCTAGTGAATTAAAGGGACCACTCCACCTATCTTCAACATTAGCGACCGGTCTGTGTTAATATTTGAGCCATTATCTGACTTCTGGCCTTTTTATGTGAGAATTTACAGTAATTCAGGCTGCAGAGCTCAATTAATAAATTTAAAAAGAATTATCATTTTTTAATAAATATTTTCTCACTCGGCAGCCGAAGGAGGTGAATCACGGCGCGATGATGTGTTTGCGTTGGGAGTGCAACTGATTTAACTGCAGGTTTAAATTACAGATGGTGTCATAATTGTTGTTTGTGCGTGTCGCGGAGTGCGCTCGTGCACGTCCGCGTGTGTGTGCGAGTGTGCGCTCGCGGCGCTATGATTGGAGTTATCCATTATTGATGATGTCCTGATGAGATCAATCAAGCCAAGAGTTTTCTCGTCTTTTGGCTGCTGAAGCTGATAATGCCGTTATGACATACTAATCGTCATGTCATGAATATTTAAATGGCGAGGAACACACATTCCATATTCATGACCTCTGTGTTTTTTTGTTTGGCGTCCCGTCTGGAGTCACCCCCCATCATGCATTTCTTCTTCATTTGAGGCTGTAATTATAGAACAGTTACTCCGTCTTATTTTCTGTGAATCTGATTTTCAACACTGGAAATTGTTCTTACAGAATATAACAGATTTTTTTTGACGCTCTCCTCCTCAGCCGTGACCGTGAAGTCCACAGAGAACCAAACCACATCACTGCTGCGTCTCCGTCTCGTCTGTTCTGCCGCTGCATTGTTGTTTTATTTACCTCAGAGACAAACACCATATTTATTCATGACTCCTCACAAAGTGCTGGTAAAATAAACATTTGTTTCCTCCTAATGAAAAGCATGTTTTCCGAAATGAGTTGTTTTGTTTCGAGCTCGACCCCCAAATTTCTCGCTCTCACTAAAACAAACACGTATGAAAATAAAAAGGCAATAATGCGATGGTTTACAGTGTAAATGCATTTGTTCAACTATCCTGTGGAGGCAGAGCAGTAATAATTCATAAACAAAAGAGCTAACTGTGTTCATAATTCATAAGAGGAGAAACATATACACTCCAGTCATTGCTGTGGTGTCCTAAATGAAGATTTGAGGAGCAGCATCAGCGTGTTTTTATGATTTTTAAAAGAAATTTGTGAAATAATTCTGCAAAAATCGTCTTTAGCAGCGATAAACGGTTAAACTCAACGTGGTTATTGTGCAGATTTTTAAAACATTTTTACAACCCAAACACAAAAATGAGAGCATCTTTCTAGCAGTCTTGGCTCACAGGTGTGTGTGTGTGTGTGTGTGTGTGTGTCCCAGTCTGTGCTGGCTGCCATGAATGTTTCAGTGCTTAAATGGAGGCAGACATATTGAATCTTCACTTCTCCTTGGGAGAGGCCTCTGGCGCGCACACACACACACACACACACACACATACACATATGCCAAATTTGGTATTTCTCAATTCATTATTTTTTAATGTTGTGTGAATATTCCCACACAGGAGAGCCTCGCTTTGGTGGTGTGTGTGTGTAGTTTTATGAATTTCAAAATAAAACACTAAAATATGATTTCTTCCTTCATTAGGATCAGGAACTATTTTTACCTATTTATGTTTTTTCTTTTGTTTGTTTTTTGTTTTTTAATTTTCAGACATTTTATTTGCATGTTTTGTTCTTATTTTTGCATTGACATCCTTTCATAGAGTTGTGATGCCGTTTCCGGCATCCCCAGTGCAGGATTTAGGACTCCCATTCATTTTCTATCTATATACAACATTACACGATTCACAGTTAGAGTTTCTACTAGCACTAATAGTCTCCTCCCACTGCAAAATATGACCAACTGCATTAGAAAATATCTGATTCCTTAATAAAAACTTGAAGATATAATGATACAACTACTGATACTACAACTTCCAAGGTTTTTTTTTAGTTTGAAACATCAGTTCACTGAGCTTAAAATTCTCTTACGTACGTCCCGTAACCTAACGGTTTTGCTGTTGACTGAACTGAAAACACAATCTGCAGCTTAATAAACTGAATGCGGGCTCATCGTTCAAATTTTAAACTGTTGTATGACGCCAAACTGAGTAAATACCCTCGAAACACGCTGTGTTGTGGTCGCCTATAAGTATAAATGCTAACCAGAAAGCCCAACTTGAAGTGCGATGCATCGCCAATGAGCTGCACGGCGACTGATATACTTGTGCTCCCTCATGGCAGGGTTGTACAATTTCAGAAAGGACATCACAGCGGCAATTAATCTCTCTTCCGTCTTTACAGCTGTTCAGCAAACAGTGAAATGTGAACGTTACACGGTAAACGAGGTTCTTCTTCCCGTCTTGGGCGTCTTACGGTCTGATTGCTGGTTTATGTGATTGGCCGCCGCAGAGTGACATCAGGTTGCGGACCTCCAAAAGTTGGATCTGGCTGAACTTCCAGCAAATCCTGCAGCCAAAACACAGCACCGCCATTGAAATGAATGGGAAAACCTGCAGATTTGGTCTAAATCTGGCTTAAAAAGTTCACTTCTGGGGCAATTCTGGAGCCACATTTTGTTCACAAATTCAACAATTAATTGTTTTAAATTCACTACGGCTCTTATTGGTGCTTCGGACAGCGGCCGCGGGTCATGGATATTGTAGTATTTACACCCAGACAAAACACGATTCTTTACCGACATTATCTGTGACGTCACTACACGTCGTAATAACTTCAACCTCTGACTATCTTCAGCAAACTGATACAACAATCATCCAGTCAAGAAACCAGCAGGAGCTGCATTAATGTCTTTTTCTCACTGCTTACTCGGTTTGCATCAGCCGAAGCCGGTCTTCTCTGCTTTGTTTCAGTGTGTTTTGTATAAGTACTGACAGTAAGTGTGCATCTTAAAGTGAAGTATAGGATCCTGTCGGTGGCGGCGGGAGGGGGGAGATCTAAAAGTGGCATTCTCTTAGCGGAGCTGTCTAGACCTCTTGGGAGCTCAACGAACATAACGAGTTGCTTTTTATTCAGACACACACACACGTACACACTCAGACTCTGACTTTAATACCCATGCTGTGTTTGTGTAAGCCGTATAGGATGCCTCGAGCACTGAGGCTTTATGCTGAAGCCCACAGACAGAGAGCACTGATGGACGGATGGATGGATGGATGGATGGATGGATGGATGGCATTACATTACATGCCAACTGACCACAGAGGTGGAGATTGAAGCTTCAGGCTCAACACTGTATCTCTTTGTCCGTCTCTCTTTCTTTCCAGCTCTCCATCCATTTTCTCGCAAACTCCCCTCCACCCAAATCCATTTTTTCTCTGATGAACCACGTTCACTCATTTGAATGTCTACATGATGATTGGTTTTTAGCTGAAAACAAACTGCGGTTTTCTCTGTTTTGAGTTTGCAAACAGTTCCTCTCTACTCTCTCGGCTCTGTCTGCAAAGATACATGACTACCATTACAACACACACACACACACACACATAAAAACACACACCCTCTCTCTCGCACCATCACCCCCTACTCTTGATAGGCCAGAGGGGGTTCCATTAGCCCCTACCACCTGCTGTGATACACCCACTCATCCTCTCTCCCTGCACACAAACCCTCACTCACATGCACTTGTGCAGAAACCTCCCGTCCTCACTGACTCACTATTACTCTCTTTTTTTTTTTACATGTGCACAAAACAAATATAACAGCTCTGTATCTGTTTGTGCTCAAGAAAGTACTCCAATCATTAACATGACAGAAACACTCGTTGACGTATGCTGTTTGCACAGTCCTATAAAATGAAAATAAAGATATAAAAGTCTATGAAACAATCTCTCTCTGGTTCCTCTCAGTGTTAAATTATTGATGCATTAACCTGCAAGTTATATTTTAATATTGTAGCTGGTCTGACTGCTGCATATACTGTTTAAACGCTAACAATGCATCATATTTTGTGATCTTATCGAATGCTTTGCATGTAAACACTGTAGTAAATATGTTCAGCTGTACTCGAGTATTTGTTCTGATTACATTACTTATGATCAAAAACTAGCGTAGACAACTTTGCTAACAGCCAAACATCAACAAGATCAACAACACAAGACATAGCAGCCAGCTAATATTACTGACTAGTCCAACAGCAGTCAGCCCAGCTCGGCGTCTGTCTTTCAGCCTTTTATTTCTTAGCTTCCTCCGTCAACGTCCTCTTCGCTCTCTCCTCCTCTGCCATTATGTCCATAGATTGCCCAGCTCCTGTTCTGGCACCACACCGGCTCCGCTCCCCTGTCTCCCTGCACCATGGTCCTGTAAACCTTCTCTTCTTCTTCCTGGTGGTTCGAAATGCCTGTGGTACAAACACTAACACTCACCTCGGTGCTCTCAGTCTGGGCAACCCGGCTAACAAACTGAGCTAACATTAGCTAACAGCAGCTACAGTTGGCAGCAGTTTACTTCACTGTCCATCAGGAAACTCTGTAAATCACAAAATCAGTGAAATGGTTGGTGGTGTGTGACTTAGTGCCGTAAAGCGTTACGTACTTCTCCCGACCCGGAGCCCAAAGTTACATAGTGTGAGAACAGACGTACGAATGACAGAGACACCATTCACCTGATTACAGGTCAGTGTAGATCAACAGGAGGTAACATTGGTTGCTTTAAGTATTTAACTACAAATGTGGAGGATCTTAACTCTTCCTCATCTTTCTGTACCAAATCTAACCATATATCTCCCCTCTCCTCTTTTGTCATTCATTCCTCTCTCACTCCATTTCTTCCTCATCCTTCCCACATTTCTATTCCCTGCATCCCACACCTCCCTCCCTCCCTCCCTTCCTCCCTCCTTCCCTCTCTTTCTCTCTTTCTCCCATGCCCCTCCTCAGCTCAGCAGCCGTGGCGAAGACGGGGCGATGCGCAGCAATTACTCTAATTGGTTGTGACTTCTTCATTTACATGACAAGTGCACGGCAGTCCTGGGAACCAACGGCCTGCTTTCTGCACCCTGTCGCAGCTCTGGTCAGCCCCGGGACCGTGGTCCTGTGGGTTTAAAGGGGGGGAGGAAGGAGGGGGTATTGGGGTCTGGAGGTCTCAGACCCATGGGAGTGAGAGGTACTAGAGGGAAGTTGGCAGGGTAATTGGAAGGATCTTTAAAAAGGTGAGCAGAGGAGGAGTTCAGTGTAGCGAGCCACAGAAGTCCTCATGTCCCTGATCGAGGAGGAATTTCACCCTGTGAGCAACAACTTTCGGAGGTTAAGGGTGGTGGGAGTGTTGGACGGACGCTGCAGAACAATATCGTCTGCTTCTCGGCATTCCTCCTGCTCATCGTCACGCCGACGCTGCCACCGCGGCTGCTGCCACCCCTAACAGGGCAGCAATCTCAAACTGCGAAACTTCTCATTAGCGTGGCTGGAGTGCATGTATGTGTGTACACTCGTGTGTGTGTGCGCTCGGCGCTGTTAGTTTAAGCATTATTAGTGTACTCAGCTGAGCTATTCTTATGGTAATTCAGGAGTTAGGTATTCATTCGGGTGGGCGGATCTAATGTTTGCTTAGCAGATAAAAAGGGGGTTTTAGTACCAGCTGAAGTTCACTTGTCAAGACTAATCTCTTTTAAACAGGCAGGGCAGAGAGGGCAGCACACACATTACTCAACAAGTTAGTAGTATGGAGCATAGCACTGTTTCTATGTGGAGCACAGGATTATTGTCTTACATTAACAGAAGGCTACAAAACATTTTATTTCCATATATAATTATTCTCCAAATCACTGCTGTTTCCCAGCAATGCCACCACTCCCTGTCCTGCACCAGGTGCCAAGTATCGTGTCACGTATGCCAAGCGTATTGGGTGCCATGCCATTGTTCAAACGACCCATTATACCAAAACCCCCAATAGTCTGAAAAATGTCCCATTGGACAGGAAGTCCATTTGTCTGACGGTCACTGCTCTGAAGGCATGTTGTTCCAAAAAAGTACCGGCGTAACTAACATACTTACTAACTAACCAAACCTAACCAAACTACGCTTCACAACATTAACCACATGTTTATTACTGTTACCATGACACAGAAGGTCTTTTGACTATGGTGACGTACACCCAGAAATGTCAAAAACTCCGGCCTCTTCTCACTCCCAAGTCTTCAAATAGTCAATTGGTCAGTTGCCCTGTGCTGCAAATGCTTCAGACTAGGACGTTGGAAGTATCCCCCTAGCATCATTTCTGGACACACCTGTCTGGCGTAATATTTGATTTGCCATATAAGTCAGGTAATGCAGTATAATGACGAACAAAGTCCACATACGGAGGTGGTTGGAGGGGTGGATGGATGGTTCAAACATACACAGGACTTTGACCCAGGAGAGCTGTTCATGTCCCATGTGAAACCAAAAGTTTAACTCACACAATGTTACTTAAGTTACGTACTGTAGGTAATGTAAATTACATTACTGTAAGAACGCGTTGGGGGCCTTCAGAGCAATGACTGTCGGACAAATGGACTTTCTTGACTTCAGTGGGACATTTCTTAGGACTATTAGGTCTCAGAATAATGGGCCAACAGAACAACATGCAGTCCTCAAGTATCATGACATTTATATAAAAAAAACACCTCTGTCTGTCTGACAAAAAGCCGTTACTTTAAAAAAATAAAGCCAGCGATGATAGAAAATCCTACATAAATCAATCCTGTTAAGCTCTCGTAGTTTACCTCAGCATGTGTGTTAACTAATCACTTGTTTTCTCTCCACAGGAGCTGGCCTGACGTAAGGTCAATGATGTCAGTCTTGACCTCTGGTGACCCCTGCGGGGACCCTTGACCACACAGAGTTCAAACAATGGAGCGTCTTTTACCGAGAGGTCAGGAAGAGGAGAACAAGTGACAGTGACGAGGAGAAAACACGTCTCGGACCGGGAAGCTTTCTTCACATGACAAAAACGGTAAATGTGTTTTCAAACATCACCGCGCAGTCGTCTGTTGAGGTTACTGAAATATAGAAGAGAGGTGGGGAGAACGAAAAGAGAGGTGCAGACGAGGTGACGGAAACGTTACCTGCATTAAAGAAAGTGCTCTTTAGCAAGCGATCACATTGTACCTCCCCATGTGATGAATATCTAATTAGACCTTTTCAATATACATTTTGAAATCCAATTAGTCCACACAAAAAAACGGAACATTACTCTCCCAAGGTGACAATAGATTAAAATAGATTGGCAATTTCAACTGATCCTTTAAAAGATGCTTCATCTTACTTTTTTCTCATTACTCCATCGCTGTCAAATCAAGCCCTCTAATCGCAGGCAGGAAAATCACTATCACCACCATCAATACTGCTCCCAATTATCTACTTCTTACTTTGATAACCATTTCTGCTTCTTAGCTAAATTAAAATTTTTGAAACTTAACCCTCTAGACTCTAGAAAACAGAAAGAAATTGACGATCACAAGTTGTTTTCATTTTAAAAAACACAACTTCCTCTTAAATTCAGAACTAAACGTGGTATTTGCAGCTTTTTAAAACACTTAAAAACATTGGAAATAAAAAACAAACAGCACTAAAACTGTAGATATTTCTTTTATGCAAATACATAAGAAAAAATCACCCAGTTTAGACATTGAAAAGTCACCGCAACCGGGTCAGTCCTCCCTGACGACTCTTCGGCGAACTCTCCCCCAGAAAACAGCCTCCGTCTCCGGCTGTGAGAGCCGGTTAATACCTGCTGTTTATCTATGGAGAAGAAATTTCAAGCAACCCACGTTATACTAACAACAGTATTGTGGTAGTAGGTAGTTTCTTTGACAACTTATATGAGAAAACATCTTTGAATTTACATGTGGAAAAGTCACTGTGACCCGGTCAGTCCTCCCTGCCGACTCTTCGGTGAACTCTCCCCCAGAAAACAGCTTCCGTCTGGGCAGTGAGTGCCAGGTAAGTCCCTCTGTTTACAGATGGTGATTATGTAGTAACACTTGAACTCACAATGTCTTCATCTCTTTCCGCTCTGCACAGTGGGTCGGGATCTCCCTCACAACACAATCTGACAGCTTCCCTATGATTACAGCCTTTATTTCAAGAAGCTCTCGCCAACAACTAAAAGTCAGTCCTAGGCAGATTCTTGCTTGCTCACCCTCTTCTCTCTTCTCCTCTGTTATTATGTCCATAGAGGCTGCTGAGCCCGGTTACATTGCCCGCTTGCCCAGCTCCTGTTCTGGCACAACACCGGCCCTTCTCCCTATCAGCATTCCCCTGCGCCCCGGGCCTGAATACCTCTTCTTCTTCTTCCCGGTGGTCCAAAACGCCTTAAGTACAAACGCTAACACTCCAAAGATTTCCAAAGATTGTTGTGTTGCAGAAAACCAGATGCCTGCGAGAGGCAAAAACTGGGGCAATAAATTGTATTTAATACGCTATGTTAGAACTATAAGGCTCCAGACTGTTTGCCATTGATGAAACAATGTTCACAGATAACCTGTGATAGTAATTATTGTCGTAAGTGACAGATATTTTGATCAGTAACTTCCACTCCAGATGGTCAGTCAACAGAAGCACCTTCACACGCTGCAATCAGGAGAGGTTGCACGCCACAGATCACCTTTGTTAGTTGCTATCAGCGTGTGACTGTGACCTGCTTACAGGGAGTTTGGAGCAGAGTTGCTTTGAGGTTGCATCACTCAGACCTGCAACTGTGTTTGTGTGGCTTCCTCACTTTGAGCTAATGCAACTTATCAAAGGCGGCGGCGGCAGGGAGACATGTTCGCTCTGCAGCCCGCAGCTCCTCGCACAGTCGAGCATTCCTTCAGTCTTATCTGTCCATCTTGGTGTACAAGTGCCAACACATGATGGGCGCTTTTACAAGGAAGTCTTTTCTTTTTTCTCCTTCGTACTTCCTCCTCTCCACTTCGCCTCAAGGAAGCGGCTCAGCTTGGCAGCCATAAACTCCAGTATCACCGCGATATAAAAGAGTGATTGTTTTTTTATTATTCTCAGAAGGCTTTGTGTCCTGCAGAGATAGTGTGCTAGGTGTGTTCTCAGTGTGTGTGTGTGTGCCAATGTGTGTGTGTTTTCTCAGCGATGCTTTTGTTGACTGTGTGAAATATACACTTTTTAAAGTTGCCTTTTGAAGTTGTAGATCCTCAGAGAGAGAAAAAAGCAGTGAGAGCTCGGAGATAGTGACAAAGCAAAAGGTATGAGGTGTGTAACAGGACAGGGGACACACTCACACACACACACACACACACACACTGGACATGTGATCACACAAACACACACACACACACACACACACTCTCGGTCTCTCAGCAGGCTGCCAGATTCCCCGCTGAACAAGCCAAGGATGAAACCCAAAGCTAACGTGTGTGTTCTCTCTCTGACCACAGCTGCTCCGCTCTCACGCTCCCTTAGGTGTGTCCCTCCCTCACACACACACATTCAAACACACACGCACTACAGGGACAAGATAGTGACTGAAGATACAGAAACACACAGAATTTAATAAACACAGGGAGAGGATTTGTTTTCCTCTGCCAGCCTCGACACGGCTCTCGTCGTCGTATCATTCGGAGCCAGGTCACGACCAAAAGAGGCATCAGAGATGAACTCCTGGTGAAGCCGCAGAGGAGGAGAGGTCATGACCACGATGGCACAGAAATGAACCCTTGACTGCCATCAGGAGACCCGAGAGCGAGAGGGAGAAGAGAGAGAGTGTGTGTGTGTGTGCGAGGTGTGGGATGTTATATTGCTAACAAATTAGTTTTGGCTCGTCTTTAGAGATTGGCCATTTTGATTGGCTCCCCAGGTCTCTTTGGCACACAGCAATTAGGGAACCGTACAACCCCTGCTCTCCACAGAGACAAAAGCTGGAGACGCCGCTCCTGCTCTGCCATGCTGACTGAACCCTGGCTGGCTTCTGGTGACGGGGAACGTAGAGGAACGAGGATGGACAGGCAAATAAATACACACAGCTCATGGGCTGAAGCAACTGGGAAGAACACATCCTCTATAATGCAGATTAGGAAAGGAGTATGCTGTGTTATGTCGGTCCCACTGGGTGCTAAATGGTCAGAAATTTACGTCCACAAAAGGCCGGCTGTGTGCTCTCACCCTGTCCACCCTGAACTGAAGTAAAACGCCTGAATCTCTTTATCTTCCTCGTCCACATAGAGCGATTTGATCGGAGCTCATAAATGCCGCCTGTTATCTCGACATCAGTCACTATTTTATGGTCGCAAAGTCTGACACAATCATCGTAAGTGTAGGTTGCTGCAACCGAGCCTCCTAGAAACGGCGCTAATTTGCGACATCAAAAAACAAAACGCCGACTGGATTACGTAAGAAAATGTTGCTAGTTAACGTTTTTCATTTGTTTTCCACCAAGATATCTGATGATGCAGCACAATACAGCTGCATAACTACCTCATAATAAACTTTTTTATGGTTATGTTTAGACACTGGCAGCTCTTGGTTAACCCTCTGGGGTCCTATCAGTTGCTTTTGCAGTTACCAACGATTGGTGGGACCCCAGAGGTTTAAGGTCAGGGCAAAGACCACGATCTGGCACCACGTCATAACTGGGAAACAGTTTAGTGTTATATAAATGTCAAATATCATTTCTAGGAGTCTAGATTTGTTCATTACATCAGCTGTTTTGTGCAGTTGGTTACACACTTTAGAGGTGACATTAAGTTGATCTTTACAGCCACAGAGAAGCCGACCAAGCTCACGTCTGATTCCTCTAAAATTTCTGGGCTAACATACGAGGCCGTTATTTCCAGAAGTGTCAGCTCTGGACGGTTTATCAGCACTTCTACCTGATTGTGTGATAATTATTACCTTCAGGGTTTAACCTCACAGTCATAAAGTTTTAAGAATACTGTAGCAGCTTCTTAAAATACCACCAGAATGGTTGAAGTCATGAGTCTGAGACATTTTAATAAAATAAAGAAAGACAACGACCCAGTGTTTTTGGATGAAGACATGAAGTGAGGATTGGTGGGTAAATTTGCCAGAATTTTACCGTAATAAATACGATATAAAGTTTTCTGTTTCTATTACAGTAAAAGGATATTAGTATAGGTCTTTTTCCATCATTATTGACATATAATTGACATAAAAACAGTATATGAATGCCGTATAAATTAAAGGTAAAAAGTTTTATGTACAATTAACAGTCTCAAATATAAAATACTATGATAGTCTGTGTAAATTCCATTAAAATGCTTTATAAATTAGTTTTCCATTAAATATATCAACAAATGTTGTTTCAAGAACCTCTCATCTCACTGTCAGTATATGTATTATATATACATGTACAATCTTTGTATTATTATTTTCATTATTATGATTATTTATTAATTTTACTGTCACATTTTTACCTTTTAAAGCATGCTGATAGTTATTTTATGGGATTTTAAAATGCTTAAATGCTCATTAATATTTAGTTTTATTTATTTTGTACTACATACTTAAATATGAAGATATGGGGTGGGTGGAAGGGGGTACTCACTATTTTAAAAAAAAAGGCCTATAATTTACTATAACTATAAAATGTTAGACACAAATATCAAGAGAGAAAAAAATAGAAAAATACAGACAGAAAGAGGAAGGCGGAGATAAAACACTTCATATTTCAGCGTTTCTGACTGATTCTCTTGGTGTGAAACATACTGTATGCTGCACTGGGTTGAAGGTGACTATGGCCTCCTGGTGTGTGTGTTTTCTGTATGTATGTGTATGTGTGCGTGTGTGTGTGTGTGTGTGTGTGTGTGTGTGCTGCAACTCTTGCTCATTTCCAGTCAGAGCACCCGTTGGGCATCACTGTGTGGTCACTGTAGGGTGTCCTCCTGTCCTCTCGTCTCTTCAGCCACACCATCCTAACACAACCTGACACATTCACTGTCCTGCTCTCATGTCATATATGTGACTGTGTGTGTGTGTGTGTGTGTGCTGTATGGATGTGTTCGGACTATCAAATCCAGATCTGTAATGACTTAATCAAAGATTTGAACATCTCTAACTGAAGTTAGAAGAAGAGGAACGCTAAAACTTTCAGAAAATTAATCTGCAACTACTTTGATAATCGTTAAGTGATTATCAAAGCAAGAAAACGTCAAACATCGTCAAGTTGCAGCCTCTCAAATGTCTTTTTTTTTCTTAGAAGTGACAGTAAACTGAGCATGTTTGGGTTTTTTGGACTTGACAAGCACCCTGAACCTAACGATTAATCGAGGAAACACCCTGCAAATGAACTGATAATGAAAATGTTCTCATTTGTTTATGGGGGTGTTAATCTATGAGCACATGTATGGAAACCATCTTGACTTTCTGCTTCACATTCAGTGGCTACAGCTTCATTTCAGCTACACGTATGTGACGCGTGTGATGAGGTACGTCGTCGACGACAAAGCTGAAATTATGCAATCAGTTAGAATTTGTATTTCCACCTTTGCAAACAGACTCTTCCTCTGTTAATACAGTTAATAAACGACCATCTCCGATGTTCAAAGTTCAAGGTTACGCACTGCAAAGACACGCACGTCCTTAAAAACTTCAACCTCAAGCTGAATAATCTGTTCAACTCATCAATCTTCCTGAGAAAAATTCACTCCCTTTCCTCCTAATTCTCGTCTTCACTTCCTCCCGCCGCTCTCTCGTCCTCCGCCACACTCCACAGAAAGGAAAGTTACAGAGGAAGTTCGCACAACTCCTGTGGCTTGGGTGGCTTTTTAAGTCTTCTTTATTCATGTGTTATTTGTTTATGTGGATTAATTATTAAAAATTTGGTGCATTTTACAAAGGTTCGAGTCTGCAGATAATGATTCCTCTCCATTCTCTCCCAATGGGTTGTGTTTGTAATTTTCTTGAATATAAAAGTTGCATAATTCATGCGTATCGGCGGGCCACATCTATTAATTATGTCAGTCTTTTAGGTGCTTGCGTCTTTACCACGTCTTCCTTTTCCTTTTATTCTTCCTCCCTCTCTTCTTCCTCTCTTCTTTCTCTCTCTCTCTCTCTCGCTCTTCACTGAATCACAACAGCGATGAAGACGTCCTCCGCTGTGTTCTCCCCTCTGTTTTTCTCTCTCGTTACTCGGTTCACGAGGGTCAAATGGACTGTGCCCAAGTTTCAACGAGAAAAAGATGAAAGGGAAAACAGCGGAGAAAAGGAAAAAGTTTGCAGTGGTGCTGTGATGTAAATGCCCTTATTTAGTAATTTATAGAAGAGGGAATTGAGCGCAACTCTGTGGAGATTCATAAACTATTGATGTGTCTAATCTTTCAGATCCTGCCAACATGATGATCATGATCTGTGTTAGCGTGAGATGCTTCAACCCCCCCCCACCTCCCCAACACACAAACCCTCACCCCTTCTCCTTCCTCTCCTCTCCTCTCCTCTCCTCTCTCCCCCTCCCAACTCTTGTTTCAGTCACTCCCCCACCTCCCTCCCTCCCTCCCTCCCTTCCTTCCTCCCCCACCGTTCTCCTCAACACTTTGCTGCTCATCACGAAACGTCTTGATCAGGTCCGTAACGTCTTAATGCAAAACATCGCCGCTGCGATCGGGAAGTTAATTCATGTTCCTCTGTTTTCTGCTTCACATTTCATTCATCTTGTGTCCAAACGGTAACACGAGAAGAGGAAATAAACTAATCGTGAATTTCCGATTTAAAACAAATAACATTTAATGGTGTCGTTCTCTCTCTCCGTCCTCCGCTGACCTCTCCTCGCACAGATCTGGGAAAATGCAACCAGAAGAACAGAAGGCCTCGCTTTCTCTTTGTGCAAAAGAAAGAAAGAAAGAGAAATGAAAGGAAAGAAAGGCCCCTCCTCTCCGAGAATGTGTAAACAATAGTGATACTGTATGTCATTTCTCTCCTTGAATGAGCTCTCTGACCTCTGACATTCAATTCACCTGCGGCCTTATCTCACCCTATATTCAGCTTAAACCGATCCACTAATTGAAAACACACTAACTTAGCATGAAGTGCATGTCAACAACATACAACATAAATAAGACAAACCCAAACACATGAATGAAACTGTTAAAAATATCTCTGGTGACGTTCAGCTCAAAAAACACAAAACAGATCGAACGACGTGTTTGCATCTCAATAAGCTTCACATAATAAACTCTCTCTCTCGTCTCCGTCAGTTGAAATAATGTGTGGTATAATCAGACACAGTTAACAAAAGCAACAGCAGGAATAAGGATAGAAATCTATGCACATCTAAATAATACAACCATCAGTATACGCCAAATCTCCCCGGCTACAATCTCCCCCCTAAGGGTGCATGCCTGGAGCTGATTTGTATACAAAACAAATCTAATGTATGCTTTCAACACATATTTAACATATGCCACTCACTGATAAATTATTCAGGGAAAAAAGGAGGGCTTAAATATTTCATCGTCAATGTTTCGTCTTCACGATAAGTAATGAGGAAATGGGAGGACAACGGGTCCGAAGAAGGGGGAAATTAAAATATTTAGTTGACGTTAATTGAATGGAATAGCGACGTTAACGTAATGTAATGCACACAGAGCGGCGTGTGCTGTCTCTACATCGAATGAATCTCAACACTGTCTCCGAAGCGTTTCCCGAAGTTACAGAAAATCAACAAAGTACTGAGAAACAACAAAAACTGGTTTAACTAAACAAATATACATACTGCAAATGTACAAACACACACGTAGGGATCAGTTTGTGTTTGATTACCTTGACTCGTAGTCAGTTACTGATTACAAATTACAGAATTTTTGTAAATTAGTGACATAATCAATAAAAAGTAATCTAATCTGATTACTTTAAAATCAAAAGATTGCACCCTTATACTAAAAAAAATGGACGCAGCCACAAAAAATTGAGCTACAGTTTTCTTTTTAAACGTATCAAAACATTTCAGTCCAATTATAATTATTTTTTTTATATTTGGAATTTACAAATCAGATTACTCTGATGAAAAGAGTACTGGCTACAAACTACATGTGTACTGTGTGAGTTGCACGACGTGTTCATTGGCCTTTCTTCTGCACATCACATGCAGGACTTTGCCAACAGAAGGCGAACACAACATGAGATTTACCCCCATCCCCCCGCCATCATCAAGAGCTATAGACCCCAGAGGGTCCGTCCCCTTCTGCTGGACCACCATGGGACCTTATTTTGGAAAACATATGCACAGTAGTCAACGGAGAGAGACGTATTCATTTTTTGATCCAGTTTAAGACTGTGAAAATATGTAATTAGCAAGACTACACACTCAAAGTCGTGCTAGTGACGTCGTGGCTTTTTCTCACCACAAGCTTGCAAGCTCTTAAGGAACCAAATAGCTGCAGCTGTCAAACACAGACTGTTTAAAACAAGCCTGGTTGCTCAAACATGGTACCTGTAACGACACCCACCTGTCAGTCAAAGCATCCACGCTCTTAATCCTGCATAACTTTAAGCCTTAATATAATCTGAACAGGTGAGTTGTATGAAAATTCACCCTCAGTACAGTTGTCATGAACGGGGAAATTAGCTATAGAGACCAAAACTGTTTTTTGTACCAGGCTGTGAACATGTTTATTTCTGCTGTGAAGTTGGACATTTTAACATGGGGACTTATGGAGACTGACTCACTTTTAGTACTTTTTAAAGATGTATTCTTGACAATGTAACTATAATCTAACTAATTAACGTAATCCAGGCTGATTATAACTTCTTATTTTTGCCATCTGATCACGTAATCCCGATTACATGTAATCAGTTACCACACATCACTGTCTGTAACACACAGCTGCAAAGCTGACTAACACATGTACTCACGCAGAAGTTGAACCGTGAAGGTTAGACGTGTTCAGGAGGTGATGTGTAACACGCAGATGACTCATCAGGCAGCCATCCAAATTATTGTTCAACATAATAAACATACTGATGCATGGCACAAAATAAACACAGGCAGGCTGAGAACTTTTCTATGCATATGTACACACACACACACACACATTATGGAAACACACCTGCCCCCCTCTCAGGGAGGCACAATGAACATGTTTTGTCAGTCCTTCTTTCTTCCAGATGTTAACTGTGTGTTTTTGTTAATGCCTTTGTCTTTGCCACAGGCATGTTTACTCACACACACACACACACACACACACACACTGTGAGCTGGCGTACTCACGAACGAACACATGCAGTGTTTGCCTTCAGCGTCATGATTCTGACAGGATTAAGGAAAAATGTCTGACATGATGTCTGTCACAAGAACAAGAAGGATCACTGATAGTACGAATTCATCTCGAACAAACAAACAGATTCATCCTGAATAATAAGTCAAACATTGGGCGTGATAGGTTGTCACCTCGCATGAAAAGAAAAATACTGGGAGATGCGTCTGAAATGAACATTTTGATATTAAAGCAACATTGTGTTTTTCTAATTTTCTCTCATAAACTAACGTTTGTTACCTCCTGTTGATCTACACTGACCTGTAATCAGGTGAATGGTGTCTCTGTCATTCGTACGTCTGTTCTCACACTATGTAACTTTGGGCTCCGGGTCGGGAGAAGTACGTAACGCTTTACGGCACCGAGTCACACACCAGCCACCGGGAAGAAGAGGAGGTTTTCAGGCCCAGGGAAGAGAGCTGGTGTCGTGCCAGAACAGGAGCTGGGTAACCGGGATGTAACCCTGCCATTATGTGGACATAATGGCAGAGGAGAAGAGAGCGAAGAGGACGCTGACGGAGGAAGCTAAGAAGAGAAAAGGAGAGAGTGAGCGAGCAAGAAGCCGCCGGACAAGAGTAAATCTGGGACTGACTTTTTAATGGTTGGTGAGAGCTTGGTGAAATAAAAGGCTGAAAGACAGACGCCGAGCTGGGCTGACTGCTGTTGGACTAGTCAGTAATATTAGCTGGCTGCTGTGTCTGCTGTTGGTGACCTTGTTGATGTTTGGCTGTTAGCAAAGTTGTCGACTCGCTAGTAATGTAATCAGAACAAATACTCGAGTACAGCTGAACATAGTTACCACAGTGGGATTACACTCTGAAACTGAGGGCGCTAAATCACAAAAATACCAATTAAATTCTTGACCAAAGGGACTTTGTTGGAGTTAAACAAGTGAGAAGAAATTTGATGACAATTTATAGGCTTTGTGTTTCTCTGCAGGGAGAATGTGCTGTATTTTCTTATAAGCCTTCTATAGTATTTCATTGATCTCTTCTGAGATTGAATATGAGCTGCATATTTGTAAGAACTTGCAATAACCTCTCTCTTCGTGAAGCCTAAATATTCGTTAGTATTTACGACCTCTGTCTGCATGAAGAATAAACATTCTATAGTATTTACGATCTCTCTTGGGAGGACAGTGTGCTGTTCTGCAGAACTCTCTCTGAGATATAGCCTTTATGAGATGACCTTTGGACGTCTCTCTCTTGGTAATGGAACAGATGTGGTAAAGTAAGTTATGAAAGACAATGACGGAAGTTGGTTCCTTAAAAGGACATTTTCAGAATGTTTATTCATGTTTTTCCTGTGAGTATAAGAGCTAGCCCGGGAGAAGAGGGGTACAACAATTTGGACAACAATTTAGAATTCGGCATGGAGATTCGGAAGGGACCCGACCAGGGGATGCATCCCAAACTCACTTGTTTCTTTGAATCAAGTCCTAATTATTCAAGTCAAGACGAGCTGCGGCTCTTTTCTTTTCAAGCATCCACAGACCGACTTCGGCAGCCATGGAAAGCTCAGGAAAAAAGGTAACAAGTGGACCTTAAGTTCAGATTTTCTTTGTCCAAAGTATTTTTATTTGCCTAAACCTAACCAAACCTCGTAGTGACTGCAGATCGAAACATGCGTGGAGGGGGACAACAAAGGAACTAATAATGACCTTTCCTCCGCTATAACCTTATCTCCTTCACTCCCTTCATCCTTTCATCATTTTCTCTTTCACTAAACGCTCGTCAGGTCTCTCCCTTGCTTTTCTGTCCCTCCACTGTCACTCCGTCTCTCCCTCCGCCTCTCTCCGGGTAAGAATAAGGAGCAGCAGTGCTATTCAGACCGGTAATTACATTTCTGTCCTTTGTTGGAGCCGAGTGTTATTTTCCATTAATGGTTGGACATATTATATAAGAGAGTCTTTATGGGAGTGATAATGGTTGGGGACAGAGGAGATGGCGAGCTGGCAAGTGTATCAGTGTTGCTCTTTTTCACAGAAGGGGCACGGCGGAGCTTTCATTAATCCTTGAAGAGTACACACCTAACCCTGCTGACACTAAACACACACACACACACACACACACAGGATACAGATACACTCACCTGTACATATATGGTCACACATGCCTGGTTCACACACACACACACACTCACCATTCAGAAAAGCAGAGAAATAGGCCACGGTGATATGCTGATGCAGAGGTTATGCCCACTTTCACGGTATAATTTATTCATCTGTTGTTTGCAAAATGATGTATGAAATATGGATGGTCTGAGTTTGGCTTTAATGTTTCATACGGGCACGAGTGTGGGAGCAGGAAGGCGAGGAAACATGGCCTCTGAAATCACACAGGATGGATGGATGGATGAGGAGGAGGTTAGCCGCCTTGTCTACTTATCTGTGTGTTTACTGTTGAATATATAGAGTCTGTGTTTGAGGGGTTTGTGGATGGTTAGCAAAGGGAATTGCATGTTTAATGTCAATTTTGTACTCATGGACAGAAGCTGGACAAAATAACAGAAACAATGCATGACAGAAAAAATAGTAAAAAGACTCTAAAGAGGCTCTAAAGTTCAGGTGGAAAAGTTAGCGTATCGATAAAAGCAGACTCAACGTTCGTCAAATTGCCACATGAAACTAACAAATGTCATATTTACATCACGGTTTCTATATTATTTTCCACTGTTGTTCCACCAGGCACACCGTGTTGCGTGTGCGCCGCAGTCCGGTTCAAAAGCGTCCCAGAAGCGGGGCCTCCGCTCGGCTCTGCGTTTAATACGCGGCCCGCGTCAATTTAACACAGAGCAGCTCGAGCTGACAGGAAGCCAGACACAGAAACAGCATAGAGAAACCGGTGGATTTTCAAAATAAAATACCCCGTGCAAACTCCTGGTTGAAACAAATGAACTACGTAGCATATTTCCACATGTAGAAGCATATTTAGAAGCACATAAACCAGAAAAATGACCAAATCTGAGCAAGTAGACAAAGTCTGGAGGGATAAACGCTTCTCAAACGCTCCCAGTGGAATTTGAAGTCGCGTGCAGGACGGGCCAAAACAGCGTCGCATCCGCAACGTGACGGGGATGTGTCTGGTGGGGTTTCGGGGTTACTGGCCCTCTCAGAATTAGCTCCACCTATTATTGTTCATTTGTGCTTTCTTTTGTTGACTTTTTGTAAATGTGGTTGAAATTTGTATGTAAACATAGCTTATCTAACATGACTTCATACTAACCCAGAGGAGATCCCATCATAGAGCGGTGACACTTTAAAGCCCGTGTAAAGGCAACTCTGAGAGTTCTTTCAAAACACATTAAATATGTTGTAAAATAGTTGCTGAAAACACGTGAAAAGACTTTGAACGATATATTACTGAAATGTGGAGTTAGAGGTTCAAACAGTTTTTCACCAGTTTTCAGTCCAGGATTTTGTGGGCGGTCCTTAAAGGGTGACTCGATGACACGCCGAGGCCACCCTGAGTCGTCATTTTGTGAAAAAGTTTTTAAAAAAATAGCCAAATGAAATACGTCTTATTGTCTTTTTAGTATGATATTAACTCTTTTTTTGGTTGCCCAGATAGTTTTCTTGCTGAAGCTGAGCTGCTGAACTGTTCACTACAGTGTAGTCGCTCTACAACACCACCAATACTTTCAATGCATGTCATGAACACTAGCATATTAAGAAATCTAAATGTTATTGAACCTTCATGGTAACTTCTGGTGTCTATAAACGCCTCATGGAGCAGTATGCCGCCACCATAACTTGATATATTTTTTGAAACAGGATGTCACGTAGCACAAATATAAAGACATATAATCATGATAATGACACAACTGTTTACATGATTACAAGCCTTATTCCAGCAGCCTTATTTTATCTGTGCCTAAATTGGTATCTCTCTGCAACAACCACGACTTCAATGCACCATAAGCACTGTCGATCTCTCCTGCCTACGAGTGTTTCTGATGTTTTGTCCAGTTACATCACGCCTTCATGCACATTTCCCTCCTGTCGCCGCTGAGTGCATGTCCATAGGAGGAGGGTGAATATAGAGTTTTGTTTCAGTATAACGCTCGAGTCTGTGTGTGCGATGAGTTAGGTGGCTTGTAGGACCGTATGGATGACTTGATGAGATGTATGGTCGGCTTGTAAATTGACTGTCATTGATTGTCTGCAGCTGTGGTTTTCCCGTGAGGCCTGTACATGAGGGGATCGATGCGCTTTGGTAAAAGGTAAAAACACAAACGCTGCCGCTGTATCCTGTAATGTGGATTACATGCAGATCAGTTCACATGCATGATGCAGATCAGTGGAAAAAACAAACACGGGTAATGTATGGTGAAATGAGAATAATGCACTCTGCCAGAAACACCTTTTCACTTTCATTTCACAATAAAACACAATATATAATTCAGATGAAATACGAAGATGAAATGTTATCATAAGAAAACGTCCGGGCAGGAGAAATGTACATAGCAACCGACGCACCGCACAACCATGTAGCGTCACTTTTACTGCAAGAGCAAAGCATGATGGGACGTGACAGTGGTGCCTAGGGCAACATGGGTGAAAGAGAGGAGACAGAGATAGAAAAGGCGGATGGGGAGCGGGGAGCGGGGGGATGGGGTGAGCTGTACTGTTACATCAGTCTATAGCGATGCACACACACAAACACACACACACACATATATAAATCATGCTACAATAGTAAATGAGGTTAAAAGGACAGCGGATTGGCCCTGGATCTTCTCTGCTGTTGTGTTTGGAGGTAGAGATGATGGCGACAGACATAAAAGTGGCGTCAATTTCATCAATCTAATTTAAGAATCTAAAAATGAGTAAGTAAAATAACTATTTGAGGATCCTAGTGTTCTGGTAGAAGGTCAAAGCTGTTCCTGAGCCTCTCATTGCTGGTCTGGTGTATCCAGAAGCTTCTTCATGATTGTAGCAGAGAGAAAAGTCTGTTATCCGAGTGGTTTGGTTCTTTAGAGATTCTCCTAGCTTTATTTTTGCAGCATTTGGTATAGATGTAGCTGAACGAGCCGCTCTTTGCAGCGCCTTGCGGTCTCATTCGATGCGTGTTTCCGTACTAGACAGTGATGTGTCCCCCGTCAGGATGCCCTCAATGGTGCAGGAGTAGAAATTCCTCAGTATTTGAGGTGATATTTGGAATTTCCTCAAAAATCTGAGGTGAAAAAGTCTCTGTTGCCTTTCTCAGCACAGTCAGGATGCACCAAGGCACTTGAAGCTGTCCACTCTCTCCTATACATATTAAAGTTAGCAGCTCCTCCCATGCTTCTTCTCAAAGTCTGCTAGCTCCTCAACTCCTTTAGTCTTGCTTACGTTCTGGAGGAGCTTGTTGTCTTGACACCAGGTGTAAATGGTAAATGGACTCCGCCTTTCTAGTCTTCCTACCCCTCAAAGTGCTTTTTAAACTACATATCTCATTCACCCATTCACACACTGATAGGCGCAGCCTTCGGGAGCAATTTGGGGTTCAGTATCTCGCCCAAAGGACACTTCGACATGCAGACTGGAGGAGCCGGGGATCGAACCGCCGGTGGTCTGATTAGTGGACGACCCGCTCTACCTCCTGAGTGACAGCTGCCCCCAGTAGGTCAGGTCCTCTACTTCCCTTTAAATGTATCTTCTGTCATCAGCAAACTTTATGATGATGTTGGAGCCACGACTCATATTTAGTCTCAGAGCCTGACGAATAAATGAACACTGAACATATGAGAAGCTTGAACCAGATATAAATATTTGACTTTTTTGCTTGATTAACGAATAAAACAATTATCTGACTGATCAAAATTATATTATAAAGAGTACGGTCTAGACCTGCTCTGTAAGGAAAGTGTCATGAGATAACTTCTGTGATGATTTGGCACTTTATAAATAAAATTTAACTGAATTGGTGTCACAGGCGATTAAATGACTTCATGCAAAATACTCAGATTGTAATAGGTAACAATGAATCGTACAAAACAAGGTCACAGTGAGGAGCTGCACAAACAGCACACACTAGTGAGAAATCACTGACCTCACTATCTCGTCTCTCACTCATTACACACACACACACATCATCACTCCAGCACAAACGTCCCGTCTCACACGCTGAAAGTCAAGTTGTTTCTTCTTGCATCAAGAGGATGCGTGTGATTGATTACATCGTGCCGAGAAGGATCTAACACGGTGTCCTTCAGCTCCACCATTATTACAACATGTGCCTTGCAGAGGTAACATTGCAGAGTAATCATAACAACATCTCTGCCTCATAATGCCTTGTAATGAGATTTCCAGCCACACGTCCATTGATTTCAGCCCGTCTGCAGCCTCTCAAACAAGAAAAGGAGCTGAAATTGGTTCTGGCACCGAGAGGTGCTGAAAAAAAAAGAGTGAAAACAAAAGCCGCTCCGCTGTTGTTCTAAAAACATTTCCTCTGATGTTTGTCAGAATCAAGGTGATGGAGGCTCGTTGTGGGACAACGATAACGAAGTCTGTGCTGAGAAAATGTTTGCAAAACCGTGTTTAATATTTGCGTATGCACGGAGAGGGTGAATGCACAGCCATCCATCCATCCATGCATGCATGCATGTGTTTGTATGCCTGTGCACGCATGCATGCATGTGTTTACACTATGTGACAAAATGTGTGTATGTATGATTCTTTGAGAGAGGATGTTGGACTACGCGAGCTAAATACCTGCAATTATCTCCGTTAATAGGCGACCTCACAGACTTCTCGTGGATGTGGTGACTCACAGTTTGTTACTGACTCCTCTTAACCTTCATAATATTGTCTCCACTACTATCAGCCCTCACTGCTCTCCACCCACATGCCCCTAGACACACCTGGTGGAGATCTACCTCTTCTGGTTAGCTAATGCAATGAATCATTGTCAAGTTGACACTCTCACTCTCTCTCTACATGATCTTTAGTGTGTTTGTGTGTGTGTGTGTGTGTGTGTGTGTGTACCTGTATCTGAGAGTTGCCTGCAGGTTTTCTCATTAGCGAAAAAAGAAATCTCTTTTCATGCTTTTAACCCATGAGACTCTAAAGATAAAGAGAGAGAGAGAGACAGGATGACAGACAGCGGGCTGGGAGGGGGGAGACTGTGATTGACTTACTGAGTGACTTGATATGTTTTTAAATGAGAGAAGACGACAAACTGGAGTGAAAGCAGAGTGTAGAAATAAGAAGCAAAGCCGGCGAGGTCCAGGCAGAAGGAGGCAGACGGGGCAGACAGCAGACATAACATTATTTATGGGCTGGGAGTACGGTAACATGAAGCTACATCACAGACTGGATTTGTCTTCTAAAAGCTACGCGAAGACTCACTTTTCTAACCACTCTGCAGCTCACACATGCTGACACACACACACTGACACACACCTCCAATCCCATTCATTTATCAATATTTCAGCTTGGCAGCGAGGGGACGCCGCTGTTACCAGGCAGACTAAGAAACAATGATTTACTAAACATCATAATCATCATCAACAAACGACAAAACATTACTACAATCAACTGGAGAAAGAAGTCATAAAATCATCGACATTATGATGGTGATTCTTCAGAGGAGTCATGATAGATAGATCACCAGCTCATAGATAACATCAGATAGATACCTACCCTGCTATGAAGAATACACAAATACACAAATAAATAAATGAAAAATAAATACATCATAGTAATGAAAAGGCAATTTCTGTATTTAACTACCTACATCAGGTCCACCGGCGGCCTCCGTCTTGAGGCCTCTGTGTGGATTATATATAAAAGATGCACAATGTGGGGGCTCTGGCTCCCGACTGATCTATAAATCGGCAAAGATGAGGCAGGCTGGGTGCTCTAACAAGCCATCTGTAACGGCACCCACCTGTCAAGAACAGAAGAAACTTCCTGTTTTCAAGCTGGTCAGCCACATCCGACATCAGGTCCACCAGCGGCCTCCGTCGTGGCAAAAGACGTGGATCATCGGTGGACCTGAGGCAGGCCGGTTTGCTCAATCAATCCACCTGTGCACCCACCTGTCAATCAAAGCGTCCACGCTCTTAATCCTGCATAACTTTAAGCCTTAATATAATCTGAACAGGTGAGTTGTATAAAAATTCACCCTCAGTACAGTTGTCATGAACGAGGAAATTAGCTATAGAGACCAAAACTGTTTTTTGTACCAGGCTGTAAACATGTTTATTTCTGCTGTGAAGTTGGACACTTTAACATGGGGACTTATGGAGACTGACTCACTTCTGGAGCCAGCCTCAAGTGGACGACAAGAGGAACTGCAGTTTTTGGCACTTCACTTCACAGCCACGGAGGTTAGCCAGCTAGCTTGTGCACGGTTTACAGTACGGGATCCACGAAATAACCAATCCTGCTTTGGACTGATTTAAGACGGCGCCGCACAGACACAGAAATAAAGAAATTAATATAGAAATGCAAATAAATAAATGTAAACATACAAAAACAGCCTTTTCCATGACCTAAATGTGTTTATTTATATATATAAATAGCTCAAAGATAGATGGAGGCTTGTGATTATTAGAGGCTCTGCATGCCACATCCAACTCGTGTGCACCCACTGCATGTTCCCTCATACACCCATCACCTCATTGGTCTGGCTGTGGAGGCAGAGGGCTGGCAGGCTGGGTGGAGGGACTGAATCAGTATCCAGGGAGAAAGAGGGGGGATCACATCTGGACCACAGACTGAACGAGAGGAAGAGCAGGACGGGGCGAGGAGGAGGAGGAGGAGGAGGAGGGGTGGAACATAGACTCAGTTGAATGAATCATTGCCCTAACACAAACACACACACACACACACACACACCGTCACCCCATCTACCCTTCCCCACAGCATGTTGCACCCTGCAGCACCCACTGCCATACAGCTGCCGACCCCAACGCGGACGCAGTTACAGTGCACGTCGACGCTCAGACAGCCACACCAACGCCGTATCCAATTTCCATTTTGTAACATCCATCGAGCTCAACAAAGGAAACTTTACAGAATGCCACATTAACACTCCTTTCATCAGCGCTGGATTTGCATTTATGCACGCTTGAAAATTTCAAATCAATTTAAAGGAGCGCCCCGTGGTCATGTTTGCCCTGTTGTAAATATCAACTCCCAACTGATGGCATTTACGCTGACATTTCTACCACTCTGTTTTTCTTCACAGATGGCGTTAATGTTTTTGGTAATGCCCAGCGTGCTGTGAAGCCTCCTCAGAAGAACTTTGCCCCTCAGCTTTTTCCCTCTCCATGTGAATGTGTGTGTGTGTTTTCGGGTGTGTTTTCCAATGGACACAGAGTCAGGCAGTCAATGGAGCTCCAGCGTGGTGCGGTGATTGTGCTGGTCAATGTGCTCCGCTGTGTGTGACTGCATGCCCCCAAGACTGAGGCTGAGTCTAGACACGAGTCAGCCAAGCCGCCCTGCTGACCTATATCCTACAGTTACACTAAGTGAGAGACATAGAGAAACCGAGAGAGAGAGGGAGAGAGAGAGGGGAAGAGCACGGGAATAGAAAGCGGGATGAGGAGAGTGGATGCAGAAAGTGAAAGGCTGCCATAAACTAAGAGAGCAAATTGAGAGAAGAGACAGAGAGCGAGCGAACATGCAGACAGGAAAAGAGAGGGGGAGGAGGATGGAGATGGGAGAAGAGGGGGAAAGTGAGGGAGCGATGCGGCTATGGATAATTCAGAATGAGTTAAAAGGGGGAAGGGATAGGAGGGGAAGAGAGATTGGAAGTGGCAGCCACTAAAGCAAAGAGAGAGCGATGGCTAAGTACAGTATGTAAAGCACAAGAAACAGAGGAGAGAGCGCTGTAAAAGAAAAAACCCCAGGAGGAGGACGACAGACACATTAAATTATCACTTTAATATCACAGGAGAGCTCCAACAAAACATGCATAAGGATATATTCGTCAAGCTTTATGGGATTTTTTTATGTAAATAACAGTTTTGTTTGGGGTTTTCAGTCTCAAATTAAGGAGGGCAGTCATCAATTAACCATTTATGGACTTTTACACTCAGCAGCATGAGAATATAAATCATATTCTATTGTTTATCAGTCATTAAACTGTGCATACACCCTCTAATGATAATAATTTGTTGATACTGAACACTTGGGAGGCTGTAGAACCGGTCGTGACCCATTAACAGGAGACAGTCTGAACAATAACAGGCTTAGAGTCTGAATCTTGAGCTTCCCGCTCTGTCTAAACCAAGAAGTAACCTCCATAGCTGTGAAGTGCCAAAAACAATTCATGCAGTTCCTCAAATGTCCACTTGAGGCTTTCTCCAGAAGTGAGTCAGTCTCCATAGGCCCCCATGTTAAAATGTTAAACCAGAAGTTAGCAGCTTGGCCTTGCTTGCTAACTTTGGGTCATTTTATGCTTGACAATCAAACTTTCAATCCAACACTGAGCAGCTTCTATAAAAATGAACGAAGCCCTGCAACCAACACTGTATGCAGTTCTCTTTATACATCCAGCACTACAGGACACGTCTGCTACTACACAACCTCGAAACGGCCGCAGTTTGCAAAAGGTTCAGGCACAGGTTTAGGAAAACCTCATAGTTTGGGTTAAAATCAAGCGCCAACCTCCATGGCTGTGAAGTGAAGCCAAAAACTGCAGTTCCTCTTGTCGTCCACTTGAGGCTGGCTCCAGAAGTGAGTCAGTCTCCATAAGTCCCCATGTTAAAATGTCCAACTTCACAGCAGAAATAAACATGTTTACAGCCTGGTACAAAAAACAGTTTTGGTCTCTATAGCTAATTTCCCCGTTCATGACAACTGTACTGAGGGTGAATTTTTATACAACTCACCTGTTCAGATTATATTAAGGCTTAAAGTTATGCAGAAGTCACGCATACGCTGTCCATTCGAACCCACCGTCTATAACTGCCTGTCGACAGCGTCACCTTCAACCCCGTTTACACACACTTTGTCTGTTTAATGAAGAATTAATTTTCTTGGTTCGACTTTCATCAGGAAAACACACGATGAAGGCAAAGAAGGTGAAGTTAATATAACAATATCAAACTAACAAAAGCAGTTGAAATCTGACAATTTGTTCAAGTTTTAGTGTCACACTATTGTGAATACGTGACCAGTGATATTGTAAATACACATATCTATTATTTTATGACAGCAGCCGTCCTTTTGTTATGGTTTGTACACATCCAGACTCTGTAAGGCCGCTCCTGTAGTAACTTAGTGTTTACCATCTCAACCATAAACCTCAATGGACAAATCATCATCTGTGTTTCCAATTTTTTCTTTCTCTTTTCCCCATTACTCTTCTTCCCATGTATGGGAGAATGAATGGGCCCAGACAGAAGAGGACAAAGACTTAACATGTTTTTCTCTCTTTTCTTCTGCGCATTGAGAGGATGAGCTGGACTGTACTAATAGTCTTTGTGTGTGTGAATGGGACAGAGGGCTTTTTGTGTGTGTGTTCCAGACAGCGGCGCATAAGGCAGGACTTAAGTAGATGTTCGCCAAAGCGTACGTAATGCCAGGGAAATATCAACTAATCCCTACACTCTTCTACCCTATACCCCTCCCTTAACATCCATTCTTCTCCTCCTCCTACTACTACTACTACTACTACTACTCATCATCATCATCATCATCATCATCGCCACCACCATCGCCGTCGTTGTCACCTTTCCATGAACCCTTAAAGTAACATTCCTCACTTAATTTCTAAATTTTTAAGAAAGAGAAGAGTCAAAATCAAAATTCAGACACACACATACTGTATTGCACTCTCTCTCTCTCACACACACACACACACACACACACACACACACACACTCCATGGGGGATTGTTGTTGTTTCTTAATCCTGGTGGATTAACAGACTAACAGACTCATTTTACCTCAGCCCAAACAAAGAGAGATGTCAAATCATCCACCCAACGCTAAAGGTGATGATCGTATTAACTTTGTGTGTTTGTGTGTGTGTGTGAATGTGTTTGGGTGTTATCTGGCACCCACTGCATGATGGGTAAAAAAAAAGGTTCAACACCTGTTGGGGAAAGGCATGCACGATCTTGCTCTAATGCTAAAAAAAAACCCACAGCAGGATGTGTTCTTACATTCACGTAAACATCCGACGACGGGCATTAAAACATGCGCCAGCACATTGATTGCATTGGATGTCATTAGCCAACGTGCTAACTCCAATATTCTCACAGAGCTGTGAGCGTAAACTGCTTAAAGACGTAATCTTATATGCTCTGTAGGAAACGCTGCATTCTGTCAAACAGTGGTGCTGCAGAGTGTCCACTAATCCACATGCTAGACTCCAGATTAACGAGAGGGGATGGGGATGTGGACGAGGGAGGGGTTAAAAACATACCGCCCATACCCACCCCCACCACCATCCCCATCCCCATCATCACCACCACACATACGCACACACACATAGTCGATCACCCCCCCCCCTCCCTTCAGATTATAGTGCTTAGTGCTGCCTCTGTGTGACAGACAGTAAGAGGATCTCTGGGTGGCGTCCCCCAGGGCTCTGTTATTGGTCCCCTAGAAAAGCCCCCTCCGGACTGGACACCTAGAGATAGGGGTGGGGGTCATAGGTCAGTGGTTAGGGGTTGTAAAGGGGCTGTGATGAGGTGGTTATAAGAGATACATCTGTTTGTTTTGATGAGAGGGATTACTGGAAATGAAGCCTCGAGAGAAAAAGAAACAGTTTACAGTCCGGGATGCGACATTAAAATGATTTCTAATTATTCTTCAAGGCTACGAGTGCACACACAGTGTCAGCCCCCGTCTTAAATAAAGACTAACGTCAGGCTGTGTCTCTCTGCAGGCCGACTCTTTCACGAACCATCAGCGAATATTAAACGAAGACACTGATTTGCAAAGCTGTTGCCGTATCCTCCGTTGGTTTATATCATTACGAACCACTTCAGAAAAATCAACATAACTATCAAGTAGCCCTGAACATTAAAGCCTCGCACAGTCCCAGTCTGCAATTTCCTCCCCCGTTTTCAACGTTTATTAAGCTCTCCCAAAGAAATCAACGACGACTAAATTATTTTGAGAGAGAGCCTCGGGCTACAGAGACATATTCGATATGCCTACCATAAAAAAAAAAAAAAAAAAAATATATATATATATATATATATATATATATATATATATATATATATATATATTAAGAGGAACAAGCAGAGAGGAGAGAAGGGGAAAATGACTGACTCAAAGTAAAACTAGATTTAATATCTTAATGGCTTTGTGTGAAAAAAAAATAGATAATAGAGAAATCCAATTAAAATCTGATGATTGGCACTGTGAGGTAGAGACATGAAACTGTTTGTCTGAACCACTGGCTCTATATAAAGCTTTGATTAGATGATGCTAGTAATAGTAGCAGCCACAGACTAATAGGCTGTATATTTTTAACTCTGATACTGATATACCACAGGCTGCCAGCCACGGCACTTAACACAGATGTATAACCCGTCGTAGTGTAGCAGGCTTGTGGACAAAGCGGGGCTGAATACAAATAATGGAGTAAGTCATTACGGGAGAATTTATTTTTGATTTGCAAGAACACATAAAATTGTACTGAGCCATATTCAGAGAGCATTACGTGTGTGTGTGTGTGTGTGTGTGTGTGGTGGGTAAGCGTTTCCCCTAATGCCTCTCAAGGTGACTTGGCCTTCCTCCTTCAGGGCTTTCCTTTCAATTCTTTTTGGGATTGAAATTATGATGAAGTAATTTTTCTGCAGAAATTGCCTATGTCACTTGTGGTATCTCTCGGCAAATTTCTCAAGTGTATTTTCAATCTCCCTCTCTCTCTCTCTCTGTATCTGTCCTCTTCTCTTCATCTCTCATCTCTCTCGCTCTCTCTCCCTCTTTTGGCTTTCTTTCTCTTTCTCTGAGCTCTCACTTGACATGTCAATGTGTCAATGTCACATTACACCGAGGCAATATACGTGAAACAATTTGGCACGATAGGGGGGAAAAAAAAAAACCCTCTTTATATTTCGCAGCAGCAAAACAGCCTGTCTTTGAGGTATACGGTCACACACACACACTCACACACACACATATATCTATATATATGTACATATATATATAAAAAACACATTAAAAGACATGCACAGACACAAATACACTCACAAAGTCACACACACACAGTTTCGCAGTGAAAAATCACCTGCTTGTTTCAGGGGAAAATAAGAGGCAGTGTGGAACATGTCGTCAGATTGGAGAGGGAGATTCCTCAGAGACCTGTGGCCTAATTTCTTATTTTCAAGAGGAAACTTATCTAATTATATATAAGTTAACTTCCTAGTGGTCGATTCAAGGGCAGCACTGACTGGTATGAATGAACGAACAGCCTTAAAAGAAACAAGGTTATCACATCCTGCTCTCTTCAGGTTAGATGTTCTCTCTCACGCAGTCATATCTCTCCATGGGTGTGTTGTTTTGTTGTCGAGATACTGTGGATGTGTGTGAGAGGGTGTCCCAGTAATCAGGGAAATTCTGCATTGCACAAACTGTTCATAAGGTAAAAGAAGCCTCGCTCTTTAACACTTCTGTTGAACCTAATTCCAACAACTGCAACAGAGTGAAGCGACTTCTCTCTAGCTGATCGCTTCACGTTAATTTCCCCCGGTCAACATTTTAAGCTCATAAGCGTAATTTTTTTTTTTCCAGTATTTGGATTAAGAACCTCATGAAAAATAAGTTGAGTCACCTAATATTAAAGGACAGTCGGATCGGGTCCAAAAAAAGCGATACATGCCGAGTAACTACACGACCGTGTGTTGAGCCCTGCAGACAGTAGCGAGCGGCAACCTCCGTGGTTTTTATAGAAGTCACCTGTTCAAATGATATTAAGGCTTAAAGTTATGCAGAATTAACAGCGTGGCCGTTACAGGTGGCTTGTTTGCACACCCGGGCATCATTCATCCACAATCTTTGCCCATTTCTAGTTGAGCCGTAAGGTGGCAGAGGCAGTACTGCCAAGATGGTGGCTACCCGGAGCCACAACACCGTGGGTGACGTCACGGATACGACGTCCAGGTTTTATATCTGTCTCTGCTCTTGAGCTTTTATTTTGACAGGAGCAGCTGAAGAGGGTGGATGACGCATGCAAACATTTGCTAAGTGACAAACATAAAGGACGGCTGAGGCCGATGGGAACGTCATTATCGTTGGACACGTTCAAATTTTGACATTGTGGTGGTGCTAGTGGAAAAATTAATGGACCATCAAAGCCATTAGGATTCATCCTCTGGGTACCATGAACGTCTGTACAAAACTTCATGGCAGTCCATCCACTGTTGACAGATTTCAGACTGGTGGACCGACCGACAGATCGGCATTGCCGTCCCTAGAGCCGCGCCGCCAGCGTGGCTAAAAATGGAGGGAACGCTTGACGACCTTCAAGGTCAGTCAGACAGGTAGACAGACAGGGATGTAGCACGCGACCAGGCCGGCCAATAGGAGCAGACAGTGAAACATAAAGGCAGAAGGACCAGAGATCCCATCTCGGCGCTGAGTGCTGCTTTCTCCTTCTCCAAGTTCAGCCCTTAGGCATGGCCCGGTCTGCTTCTCCTGCTCCCTTCCTCCCTTCCCTCTCACCACCATATGGACAGAGCAGCCTACACTCCAGTATAACAGTAACAGACGATGTACATATTCAGTCACGTTTAAAGTCACTGCTCTGCTATCTGTGTGGCTTTTGGGAGAACAGAGGTAATCCTTCTTAATGGAGTCCCCAGCCTGCAGATGGATTCAAGTCCATGCAGCAGACAGATCACACGAGGACGCATTTTATCGCTTAGACAAAAAGGGATGAAACCTTTATTGTATTTTGAAGTCCCTCTCTTTTATTTCCTTCCTTCCTTCCTTCCTTCCTCCTCCTCCTCCTCCCTGTCTGTCTCTCCTCATCATCTCTTTCTTCTTCGTTCGTCTGCCCGTCTTCAAGAGCGTTTCATCCTGACCAGTCTGGGCTTTTATCACGCTTGCTTTGGTCATTACATCACAATTATGAAGCTGTTGGTACAGGAAAGAAATAAGAGATGAAGATGAAAAAAAAAAAAAAGAGTGGAAAAAAGCGACAGATGAAATGTAGGTCAGTGGAGATGTGCTCGGGGCAGTTTTCTCTCTGTTTCTCTCTCTCTCTGTTTCTCTCTCTCTCTCTGGGCCACAAGCTAAAGAGGCTAAAAGAGACCGGGGGTGAAAGTGCCTCTCTCACCCACACCTGCCCCTCTCTCTCTCTCTCTCTCTCTCTCTCTCTCTCCAAAAACCTCGCACAGACTGACACGAGCGTCCGACGACGGTGTTGCCTCTTAGAAAACCACCCTAATGACAGACGCTGAACGCCGGGGACGTGATGCTGACCGAGTGTGACAGCACTGAGACGACACAAACTCACTCCTACACATTCATGACATGATCACTTTTTACAGTTTGCTACTATTTCACCGAGCCAGAGGTCACCAGGAGTCTGTCCCGGGGTCAAAGAAGACCTCGTGGGCTCCAAACAGTCAGTCCAGTCAGGGTCTAGAGGATATTTTAAAATAATCTAGAGGCTCGGTTGTCCCTGTTTAACCTTGAAAAAGACCTCACATGTCTAGCAAGTAATTAAAACTGTTATCTCATATTTTGGTGCACACATTATATCATTTACTGCTGTAATTACCCGTCAGAAAGTGACGCCCAAGCCCTGTATGTGATGTGATTGTTGGTCTAGTGCCAAGCTATTCCATACCAAACAAGGGACGCTGCCAGATTCCGAGTTATAATATACCCCCGTAAAACAACATTAAAAAGACAATAAGGTATTCTGTGCATGCATTTTAATACCCCTGCAGCCTACACTGGGTCACTCATTGTACAGTACAGTGGTCTAACATGAACCTACTCTTTCATTTTCCAGGTCAGTATTTCAGTGTTTCTCAGAGGAAGGAGAGGACCCCACCCTGAAAGCTATCCTGGGGACACCTGAGACAAGTGGTGTCACCTGAGCCGCTCTCCTTTCTGTGACATGAGATCTATGAGCCCCTATACACAATATATACAGTATGCATATATATATATATATATGTATATATATATATACACACACACGATGATTTATTGTTTTATATACTTTCAGATAATCATCATGATGTCATTTACTGCAGTCGCAGGTTGAAGGTCAGCGTGAGATAATCAGTTCCTGTGGTGATAAAGTATCCATGCACATTTCTGTGTTACATTTACAAGTTTTAAAGATGATTAAAATCTATTTTTTTTTACTGTAATGTGCTTTAAATCTGTGCAATCATGCTTCTATGTCCGGTGTTGTTATGATAATATTTCTTTATTACAACTACAAGTTTTAAAGCTCGAATACTTGAAGCAAATCAGTGATTAAAATCTATTTTTTGACTGTAATATGCATTAAATCTGTGCAATAATGCTTCTATCTCCGGTTTGTTATGACAATATTTCTATATCACAGTTTGTATCAGTCTAAAGTCGACAGATGAACTCTTTCAGCATCATTTTTGTCACCGTTTGCCCTCCTCGTCTCCTGAAATCAGTGTTTTTAACGTATTCTCTTCATTGTGAATGAATTTAATGAAACAGTGTTGACTGTCAAACAAATTAAAAAAAAAAAACTGGAATGGGGCACCAAGAGGAATAAATAATCTCTCCCCAGCAGGCAGAATGTTAGATTTCTGCAGCAGCCTCCAAGACATGAGACCGGATTAAAGATTTTCTGTGCATGCATAAGAAAAAAAAAATAGCCTAAATTGCATGGAGCTGATGTGGAAGGTGACATTAAAACTTTGCTGTGTCTGTGTACTGTAGCGGCACAGTGTGTGTGTGTGTGTGTGTGTGTGCTCCTGGCTGGAGGCTGTGCAGGAGAGAGAGAGAGTGGGAGGAGCGGAAAGTGCTCCAGTCCAATCGGGGCCGCCGGGTAAAGCCTCTCCTATACGCTCTTCCCTCCCTCAGCCCGCAGAAAACAGTGAAACCCTCCCACAGAGGTGAGAGCGCAGATGTCATGAGAAAAGAGACCACACGACCAGAGCGCAAGGACCGACGCACCGACCGACCTCAGCCTGCCTCCATGCGCCCCGGTCTGGGATGCTTTTAGCGCAGAGACGCCTCCACTCAGGGCAGCCAGTGGACGTCGACGCAGATCATCTACACTCTTTTCGTTGTTGTTGTTGTTATTTTTAAACCGAGGATCTTTTTTTTCTTTCCCCACCACCTCCACCTCCACCACCACCACACCGCATCCTCCTCCACTAAACTCCATCCTTTTTTTTTAAGTGTTTATGTTTGTTTCTTCATGACTGCTGCTTTGGGAAGCGAGCCTCAGCAACCAGCAGCTCCAGCAACGCCAACACCATGCGAGGTAAGAACCATCCTCTACTGCTCCAAACACCGCCGCACTTTGCCCCAAGCTTCATCCCCGCTACACACACACACACAACACACACACACACACACACACACACACACACACACACACACACACGGCAGTATCCAACATTTGGCCTTGGAAGTTTATTCTGGGAGTCTGTCAGAGCCTTTTTTTTCGGGAGTGTGTGGTTGGATTTCGCGGCACCTTAAACACCAGAAATGCGTAAAAGTTTATTTGGATCTCTCTCTGTCTCTCTCTCTCTCTGGGTGTGTGTGTGTGGGTGTGTGTGTGTGTGTGTGTGTTGAGTGTATGTGAAGGCCTAGAGATTTTGCAAATTCATGCGCAAATCCACTGGAGTCTGTGATTGTAAAATTAAAAAGTGGCGCATGATGTTTGATTAAAGCTTTAATCGTCTGAGCTCAGCAGCACACCGGCGGATAGGCTGGCACCAGATCAGATCAGATCAGATCAGATGACGGGCTGTAAAAACTAAATAAATAAAAAAGGAGATTTTTATTTTGCACATTTCGTTTGTTGCGTTGATCAAACTTTAGTTGGATGTTTTTTCTTTGGTACTTTTTTTTTTTTTTCGCGCTCCACTAACCCATTTCCGTAAAACGCACCGGGGATGTTGAAATTCAACGTCAATGCTGCCCTGTGCGCGCACACACACATAAACACACACAGGTGAACACAGCTCCTCACACTCACACTTTTTTTATTTAAATCCCTTAAAAGCATTTTTTTTTTTTTTTGCAGCTTTAATATTCCACAAATCATCCGTCAGCTTATTTAAATTTGTTTTTTTGTTTTTATTTAGTGTCCTTAAATGTTGTGCAATTACAGCTGGGGCAAAGTTGCGACACTCGTTCAACTGGCTGATCTTGAACCCTAATTTATGTGTTTAAGTGCTGTGACCTGACGGAACCTCGTCATGTCTGACAGCTGACATCATTAAAAAAGCTAAATGTCACGAAGGATGAGAGAGAAAGTTTAAAAAAGTTTCAACCTTTCAGCTTTTAATGTGGAGAAAAATTCAAACAACACACAGTTTTTACTCTGGACTGTAATCAGGTGTGTGGTTTGGTAATATCAGAGGAGAAATGATCATTATTTTATCATTTTTAACAACAGTAACCCAATTTAAATCCAGTTTTTCCTTGAAATAAATGTTCAATCATCTTTGTATCTATCTATCTATCTATCTATCTATCTATCTATCTATCTGTCTGTCTATCTATCTATCTATCTATCTATCTATCTATCTGTCTGTCTGTCTATCTGTCTATCTATCTATCTGTCTGTCTGTCTGTCTGAGCTTCAGGCCATCAAACCTCAGGCAGGAAAAACATGAGAAGGCCACAAACACCCTCCACCTTTCTTGTTCTTCCTCTCTCCTCTGTCATGCACCTTGTATTTTATCCACGTTTTAATGGCGACCACTCTCGTGCGTTGGATGGAGGCTTTAAAGAAGGGGAAGGGGACGGAGGTGGAGATGGATGGAAGGGGGGGGTATACACCGAAAGCTTTCACTTTATAGCCGTGGTTTGGCAGAAGAGGCCCCTGAAGCGTCTCTCTCTCACCCCTCTTTCTCCCTCTCTCTCTCCATCTTCCTCTCTCCCTCTGCACGCCCCAAAGGGTTTTGTCAGATAGAATTAAATCAGTGTGGGCCGTTCGGCCCCCACTCCGCGACCTGTGTGTGTGTGTGTGTGTGTGTGTGGAGTCTCGAGCTGCCCTTATACACAGAAATGTGCTCACAAACCACAAGGTTATAAAAAATAGAGGCCCCTCATGAGCCGTGGTAATTACCATTTAACAATAGACACAAACTCCTGAAGCCCCTGACCGAAGATGATGTCACCGCATCGCGTGGACGGGAAAGGCTGGAAAAATAACAGAATAATATCATCATCATCATCATCATCATCATCATCATCAGCAGGGCCTTTTTTGAATCTCAGAAAATGGAGCTTTGTGTCGTCATTGTTTTTGTGCAGGGATAATTATTTCTGTATTTTTAACGGCAACATGATGCTGTGCTGTGTTCCTCTAAGAGAGGTTGTCAGTAACAGTGCTGTTATATTATATATTATATATTATATTATATTTAATTAAATAAATGTCTAAAAAAGACATATTTAGTCAGAAATAAGTTTGTTTATCCAAAGAAAATCAGAGCCAGTCATCAGCATCCTCCAACTAAAAGTTTCATTGAGTTATCGTCAATGACTGCACTGAGATTTGTGCTAAAATAACCGATAAACCACACAAACACAAACATAAAGTGATAAACTGTAGATGTTCTGTATGTTTCCTGTCACACGTATGAGCCTGAGAGCTTTTTACAGCGACATAGATGCACCGGGGTCAGACAGGTCAAAGAGTTCAGCGATGGAGGGAGCAGCAACAAGCAGGAGGAGGTGGTGGAGGAGTTCATCTGATCTCCTCTGTTAGCGATACGTGTCAATCACAATCTCCTTCACGGTGGAAAAAAAAAAAGAGGATGAGAGAAACTGAGTGTGAAAGAGCAACAAAACCGGCGTCAAAAGAAAAGAGGACGGAAGGGAACCGCTAAAAACTCATTAGTGACTAACTCCAACGTTGTTTATGCTACCTTGCTAGCACAGAAAGCACTGAAAACACACACACACACACACACACACGCAGCTGCAACACTACGCATGACGGCCTCATGCCAATAGAATTAGTCCCATCCTGCTTTGTTTTGGAGGCTTGTGCGAGCATCGATTTGTCCGATTCTAAAGCATCCCGGGATCAATGTTGGAGTCAAAGCCAACGGAAGCAGTCTGTTTAGATAAATCTATGGCACACAACCTGCACAGCTTTACTTCACCTTTAATGTTAGCAGATCCATAAATGCGTGAAATCGGTCAATAAAACCCTCAACTTTAACCCTCTTATTTAGCATTTATGAGCACATATTGAATAAACATGCTATAATGTGGATGTAAAGTGTTGTTATGCTCCTGTGAGCTGCTGGATGACAGTAAACAGTTGTAATAATATGAAATGTCTTCAAATCATGTGTTATAATTGTAAATAAACACCCATAAATATGTAGCGTAGTTTATTATATATAATCGATTTATCGACTAGATGTCAACTCTGAAATTAAATTGAGATATAAATTGAGTCATTTTTAAGGGAAAATGGTCCAAATTCTGCGATTTCAGCTTCTTAAACGTGAATATTTATTTGTTTTTTATGGCAGTAAACTGAATATCTTTTGGTTTTGGACATAATAAGACATTTTAGGACGTCACTTTGGGCTTTGATCAACATTTTCTGGCCAAAAACTCATCGATTAATCAAGAAATTGCTCAACAGATTGATCGATAATGAAAATAATCTGTAGTTGCAGCCCTTGCCAATGCAATATAGCATTTTTATTAGATTTATATGGAGGTTATAAATGCTAAATTGGAAGTCTTAGTGAGACATGGACAGTTTGTACTAAGAGATGATGAAAATTATTAACAGGAAGTCTGCATGTTTCACTAAAAGTTGTCCAAGAGCACCAACAATGAACAACTACAGCTAAATGTGGAGTGACGTACTTCATGCTGACTGATGATGGGGACAGAATCAGCAGGTCAGCTCGCAGGCTTCGTCACCAAATCGCCGTTTTCCCCATTGTTGCCATGAAAATCACTTAAAGTGCACAATGGGCACCTGGCCTGCAGTGCATCGGAGGTTTTTGCAGTGCGATCGGGGGGTCTGTGTGGTCCGCCTGTCGAGCTCCGCGTCGTTGATTGTGTTGTTTATTGTGTGTTTGTGCTGACTAATGGCCCGGTGTTATGTAAGAAGAGAGGAGAGATTACCCCAAGCCCATGCAGGCCACACTGTTAATCCCTCAACACAGCCCTACTGACTGACTGAGGTACCGCCAGAGTGCTGTTACAACACACACACACTCACACACACTTCCCACAGTCCGTGCACCTGTCTTCAGATACCCACAGTCTACTCCTCACCCAGCATGTCTGCCTGACCTTTTTCAGGCCGTCTACTAAAAACATCCCTTCGTGCTGCGTGTGGCCTGCATGGTCCCACTGAGCCACTATCATAGCCCGTGTTTGTTTAGCGTGTGCTCAGCGTGCACTCCATGTTGGTTTTATCCCTCCGCGGCTGTCTGGGGGAGTCTAGGCGAACAGTTTTTCCCTCTTCAGTCTCTCCTCTTTTTTCTTTTTCCTTTTTTATTTAATCTTCATACACACAAAGCGTGGGCTACGCGGCACGCTTCGGTTTGTGTCTACACTTTATCTTAGCCAGGAGGGATTTCAGCCTGAACCACTCCTAAACTCTAAATCTGCCTTGAAGTCATGGAGTCCTCTTGACAGCTCCTTCTGTTTTGTCAGTTCTACTCATCCATGAAGCCAGCGTGTCTCAACGGAGGCACAATGACATTCAACATACACATTTTTCTTCGATTTACATTGAAGTAAAAAGATGGAGGGGGGGAGGGAAAGAGGGTGACGCATACGCCGAGTAAGATCATAGAAATCATCAGACGTGGAGCTTATATTGAAATAATTTTGAATTACTTGAGCAGGAGTTGAGTTTTGCTGTCTCATAATCAGTGGAGAGAGATACAGAGCAGCAGTGTTTGATAGTCCAAAGTCAGAGAGTCGGTGTGTTCACCTGCATTTCTAAACTCAGGTTTCAAGAGTCAAGGAGAAGATCTACCGCTGAATTAACGCCGGATTAAAGAGCAACAACAGGACGAAGCGTTTCATTTCTTTAAGTTTTCAGCCACTCCCTTTTCTGCACTTTCTCTGCAAAGCCTGTGTGAATTATTTGAGGATCTGTGAAGTGAATAAATTTGTGTTAAAGACGAAGAAGAATATTAAAATGCAGGAGATAAAATGAAAGGAGAGAGAGAGAGAGAGGGAGGGAGAGGGAGAAGGGGGAAAGTGAATGAGGGAGATAAGAAAAGAGAGAGAGAGAGAGAGGACCAAAAGAGTTATATAATAGTGCAATCGTGCATGTGTGAACGAGTGTGAGTGTGCAAAAGTAAAGCAGAGGGTGGATAGAACAGTCAAATGGTGTTTACTTGCATGCACGTCGACACACACACACACACACACACACACAGACACAAACTATCTTGCTCTCACATTACACTTGCACACTGTAGCTGCCCTTAGCAATGAATAACGCCAGAACCCGTAATAGTAGTGTCCAAAGTCCACACTTACACACCACCTATTAGACTTTAGCTAACACTCAAAGCAGATTAGTCCACATACTGCAGGTCGGTGTCAGTTTAACATTCCAGCTTCCACTTTATACACTTTATACACATGTATATTTATAGATTAAATAAGTTAACAGCATTAAAAAAAAGCAGCTTTTCTTATTTTATTTAAGCGTGACATTTGAAAAACTGCAGGAAAAGAGCCTGAATGAAATCTATTGTCGACTACCTTTGCATGAGAAAGCAGCGTCCGTCTCCCACATTAGCTATGTGAAATCTAAGATCACGCCGCTAAATGCCTCTACTCTTTGAAGGTGTTCAGCGCTGGCAGGTACGTCGCACCCACCCAGCAACAATAAGCCCATAATATGACTTAGCCGACCGCGGCATCTTTTCTTAATGACAAAGATTAGCCTGTTTTAGTGCTCGTAATCTCATTGAAGAGACTCTTATTAGGTCTATCGTTCTTTCTCTCTCTCCACATACCTCCCTGGGTAAATCCTGAGTTTACCTCTCTTAACCTGTGTGTGTGTGTGTGTGTGTGTGTGTGTGTGTGTGTAGGTGTGTGTGTGTAGGTGTGTGTGTTTGCACGAGTGTGTCCTAAGCCGTGGCCGTGGACCTGAGGTCTCCTGTCATTCACAAAGAGTTTGCAATTATGAAACCGACTGCTGCTTTTCGCTCTCTCGACTCAGATTTAATGTTCATAACGCATTCTGTTAAATCATCCCACTAGAGAGGGGAGGAGGGGGAGGAAGGGAGGAAGGAAAGGAGGGGAGGGAGCAGGTGAAGAGCAGAGCTGTGCAGAGCAGAGCTGGGCCGAGCTGAGCCGAGCCGAGCCGCATGCATGCATGTGTGATAGTCTTTGTGATCAATTTGCCTCTGTGAGAGATGCCCCTGGGGCCACTTTGGGGAGAACCTTGTTAGGCTGAGTTAAATTGTTGCCCGAGGCGAGCTATTAGCGGCCATCCCTGGGAGAGGACACACACATACGCTCTCACACACACACACACACATTGAAACGCACACGTACATTTAAACCTTTTTAAAACTCATCATATGCTCGCGTTCGCAGCAGCCTGTTTCACTCGGAGGAACGCATAAACCCACAGAGAGCAGTCGACGACCACAGGGTGCAAATATTGTATTAAAAGTAGAAGTTGGGTGCCTCAACACAACATTTACAAATGATAAAACACAGCTGCATGCTTTGGGAGGAACATAAGTTAGCGGTATGATCCTTTCCAAGTACAGAAGTACGATAAAAATGTACTTAAAGTACCAAAAGTTACATTTTAATGGCTTTATATACTGATATATCATATTTTATCATGTTTTATTGGTAAGTAAACGCAAAGTAACTTGTAACTACAAGTAACTGTAGCTTTCAGATGGATGTAAACTGTACTAGAGTAGCACAAATACTCACACACTTTATTCTCATAAAGAGTTTCAATAATATCCAATCAGATTTGGAGAGCAGACACACACACACACACACACACACACTCCATCCGTCTCTTTAATTCTGTCAGCTCTTCACACTAAGTGCTGCTCTCTTCATTAATGCTTTAAAGCTCATTCAGCCTCACTCACGTCGACGTTCCCGCTCCCTGTTTTATCCGACTGACCGTCACTCCCAACAAAACTCTCGCATCTTATGTAAGAACTGAGAGTCATTTTCTGTCTGTGGATGTCTCTCTCTTCTCTTTCTCTACACTGGGATAGCCACCTTTCCTCTCCCTTCCCCCCTCAAACACACACACACACACACACACACTGTCATCTACAATTAGACTCAAGAGAAGCAGCATAGGAGGAGGAGGAGGAGCGTGAGGTTATAAGGGGAGGATGAGGACATGGCCAAAGCCAACAAAACATTATTTTCTCACCTCAGGAATGAAACAACAGGATCTCAGTGAGCGTGTACATGTGTGTGTAAAAATATTCCTCTGTGCTTTGATTCATCCAGAACGCCACGACCACGACCACGACCACGACCCCGCTGTGTCTTTTAACAGCTCGCTGTGCACACATGCGTGTCTGCTAACGTGAGAGAGAGAGAGGAAATCAAATATATAACACAGAGCTTAAAGCACTGTGTGTGTGTGTGTGTGTCTGTGTGTGTGTGTGTGTGTGTGTGGGTGTGTGAATTCTCATGGCTGATTTCAGGACGGTAATGACCAGATGCAGACCTCTCACACTTGGACTCGTTCCTTCCACTCTGATGCGCTCGCTCAGTCCTTAAGGAAAGGTCAAAGGCCGTCAGGGTCCTACAGGTCACCCAGGGGGTTTGAGTGTGAGCGTACGCCTGTGTGTATATATATGTGTGTGTGTGTGTGTGTGTGTGTGTGTGTGTGTGTTTACAGTGACCATGAGAGGCAGATCTGAGAGGGCAGATGGGCAGACTGTGTGTGTGTGTGTGTGTGTGTGTGTGTGTGTGTGTGTGTGTGTTCAGGCAGGAGTTGGGTTTACCCTGTGGATTTTTTCCCACGCCTCCATCTCCTCTTATCCATCTGAGGACACATGCTGCACTGGGTGGGAGACTGTGTGTGTGTGTGTGTAGGAGGCGGGGTGCGAGCATAGAAATCATACTGTAAAGTCTGCGTTTTCAGAAGCAGTTTGCAGTAATGTATTCATTCGAGCATGTCTGAATGTGCCTCTGTCTGTCTGAAGTGTGTGTGTGTGTGTGTGTGTGTGTGTGTGTGTGCGCCTGTGCATGTGAATCGATGCACTGGATGACAGCCAGTGGCCCCCTTCTGTTCCCTCTCCGTGGCGTCCAATCACGCCGCGGCACAATATTCTATGAGCGAGCCGCAGCTGATCCCAGACCTGCTATCTGAGCAATTACCCAGAGTGCTTTGGGGGGACCGCCATGCATGGCAAAGCTGGACGAGCTCATGCCCTCTGACATACAGCGTTGGGGGGGGGCGACTGTTTCTGACTGTTTGGACAGTGTGTGTGTTGGCAAAGTGCGGGAAGAGGAGATGGGGGGGGTCGATGACGATGGAGTGAGGCTGGGGGTGGAAACATGTATGTTGTTCGTACCGTGTGTGTGTGTGTGTGTCACGGAGTGGACAAAGACGGCGAGGGATGGAGACGACGACGGGGGGGATGGCATTATGATTATTATTATTATAACGACTGTAAAGACAAAGACAGAACCGGACCAGGACTGTGTCATCATTGTTTAATCTACAGATTATTTTCTCAGTTAAAGTTGATAAAATGTGAGAATGAGAGAAACACGTCCACGGTGACGTCTTCTTTTGTCCCACCAACAGTCCAACAACTCAAAACAAATAACTCTGCATACATAGTTTATATTTTATTTTATTGTTACAGCTGTTAAATCTCAATTTTTCTTCAGCTCCATCGTGTTTTTATTTCCACTCTCTTATTCTGTCTAATTATTGTCTTGTGACTCAAAGTTCGATAGATTTATTGATTTACTCACGTTCTGTACTTCAGTATAATTTTGAGGTACTTGTACTTTACTCGAGTGTTTCCAATTTCTGTTACTTTATACTCCACGTTTCACTCCACCATATTAAACACAGATAAACATAAAACTTTATTAATCCCCGGTTGGAAATTCACAGGCTGCATGACAGAATATAAAGTCAATAAAGTGATGAACACATTAACGCACCAATAATTATATTACAATAAGATTGAATCTGCATGAGTACTTTTACTTTTGGTACTTCTATTTAAAGTTTTGAATGAAGGACTTTGAGTATTTATACGCTGTTTTGTACCTTTACTGCAGTAAAAGATCTGAGTACTTCTTTTCATCTTTGCCAATTAATCTTGTTCTGATCAGCTGATTGATTAATTGACTGACTGTTATGTATGTTGGTGTTTACGAGCTACGTAGAATAAAAGCAACTGATCGGGAAGCAGTGATGCTTTCAAGCAAACTGCACTGTTAGAATTAAAAGAAAATAAAAATAAAAATAAATTTATCTTTGAGAAAATCCAGCGTAAAGCACATTAGGCTGGTTATCTAACTTTAATGTTTGGTTGCAACCAAAATCTGTCTGCGAAACGATGGCATCAAACCTCTGATCAGACTTGTACACTTTCAGATATTTACTGATTTAAATCATATTTTAGACTCAGTTGTATTTGTCACAGTTCTGTTTATGTTTCAGACGATCTGGCTTCTTTTGTTAAATGGAAAAAGACTTTTATGGGACAAAATACCAAAATATTGTTTTAGTTCATCTCATTTATCATGTTAAAGGAAAAATAATGATGCACAGTGGTCAGTTGTGGGGATTTTACTGGAGGACAGACAAGTAGAGAGACAGAAAAAGAAGGGCAGAGAGAGAGAGAGAGAGAGAGATGAGGAATGACTGGACTCAAACTGGAAACCACTAATTACACGGTCAGCCCATTAAAAGCCACCAGGGCTCCCAAACAGCAGCGTTTATAGTGAATACTGCTGACTGAGATGGACGTAAGACAGATCAGAGTCACACTCACTTTATGTTATTTACTTTTTCATGCAGAGCAGATTGTCCACCACACTTAAATTATATTTTTTAGACACTTCAGACAGGAAAGAGAGAAAAGTGTGACAGCACAAGTCCGTTTGAAACCATATGCAGTGGCTGTGTTTCATTGATTTTAATGGGACAGTGTGATGTGAAAACATGACAGGAGACACGGGGGAGATAACCCAACTGCTATACGCTATTCCCAGCTGTGTGTGTGTGTGTGTGTGTTAATCCACTCAGCAATCACGCCACCAAAAGTTTTTCTCAGTGTTTTTCATCATCGGCAGGAGGAGAGAGAGAGAGAGAGGAAAAAAAAGAAACTCTTGTTCCTCTCTGAGCTCTGCTGCGAGACGAGGAAGACAGAGTTTAGAGCTGAGAGATGGAAATAGATCATGAAATACAGAAACTGGAATGATTTCTCAGCCACACAACCACTGAAAACACTCAAATGAAAAAGTCAAACAGACTGAAGTGGAATGGATGGCGAACAGTGATAGCATAATTCACAGTATGTAGACATCTAAAAGCAGCGCCGGGGTTGCACAGATTTAACAAGGAGCGTTGGTGGTGGGGGGTAAAGTGCTGATCTCCTCCATTCTCCCAGAAGATATCTAGTTAACTGGCAAGAAGCAATGCATATTTTTTAATGAAGTGAAGATACCACCCACATTCATCCTCCCCCCCTCCAACAAATCAACCCTTGGGAGTCGTGTTTGCATTTCTGAAGTGGCAAAAAGTTACGCTAGAAAGTGATTTCAACTGTTCCGTAAGCTGTGATACGACAACCTCCCGGTGTGTTATGTTCTGTGTTTGTAGACTCACCCCCGCAGGCTGAATGAATGAAACATGCATGTCCAGTCTGCCCCACTTGAAACACAGAAACTAAACATGCACAGCAGCACCTAGTGGCCTTAATTTGCTGTTACATTGTCAGTATGCACGAGAGCCGCCCTTTAAAATGCTCGTGTCACTGTGTGTGTGTGTTTGAAGTATTGTTAAGATATTGGTGCTAGAGCTGCTGATTTTTTTTTCCTTTCTGTGGTGCAGTGTAGATAATTAGGACTCTATTTAGAGAGAGGGCCAGCCCAGGAAATACACAGGAGATCCTCACCTCATTAAAAATCAATTATCATAACACACGTGCCAGCGCAATACAGCCCTCATGGCCATAATCAGCTGCACACACACACACACATGCATGCACGTGTGGTAACTCACACACTACAAGCTGCTATCTTTGCCCTGTTCTTTGTAATATTCATCTCGAGTTAGTTTCCTCTCTCTCTCAAGAGATTGTGCGCGCCTGATCCTCCCTCTTAGCTGAGGAATCGCCAGCCTTGCAGTCCCCGCTCTTACATAATAACCTCAGGATAACAAGTCGCGCTCCCGCCTGGTGCCGAGGACGCGCTGTCAGTCACTCGGCTCGGCTCGGCTCGGAGTGGGTCAGCTCAGGTTGGAAAGAAGGCCCTCGTGTAGCTAAGAGCCAAATAATCTGTGAAAAAACAGAAGTGAGTGGCTTAGTCTGGAAATGGATGCCTGTCAGGAGAGGTTAGAGGAGAGGCTGCAGTAGACTCTGCAGTTTGAGAAACTCACTTTCTCTGCAGCTTTGAAGCTATAAGTTTGTAATGTAAAACCATGAAATCAAACCCCACGCTGCATTATCACACATCCTAACTTTGAAAACAATAAGAACACACACACTCCTCTGAACACCTCGACAGATACCACGTCTTAAATCTGCAGTAATCCACCGCTGCAGCTCACAAGGCGTGTATTGTTGACTGGATGTGGAAGTGGGAGTCCTCCTGTGGTAAACAATTCACAAAGCCTCCTCCTGCAAGGCGAAACTGTGATGATGCACACAAGAGCTGGATGACATCACTTCCTTTAACGGTGTGACAGCTTAGCACATCATCGCTGTGACAGCCAGACGAGTGCAGCGAGTGGGTGGTCACCCTGGCAACAGCAATGCTGTCATGACCGTCTCCCTATATCCTACCTGACAGTCCCCGCTGGCAATGAGCAAAAACACACACTCGACAATGCACACACCCACACAAACACACACACACATTCACAAACACTTTGTCAACATGCAGACATGTACGCGTACTTTATCTTTCACTGTGTCTTCTTTGGAAGTGAAACGCTCACTCAAACCTTCTCTGAAACAATGCACATGCCCACACGCCCGTGCTCCTTTGGGCATAATTATGTGATACAAAAGAGGAGTACAATCTCCCACGGGGCAAAAAGAAATACAGCAAAGATATAATGTAATCACTGGAGAGAACCCGTAAGCACACACTCTCCTCTGAGGTGGAAATATGCGAAGAGCTTTCTCTGAAAACCGACAGAAATAAAAGGTGTGTGTATTCACATCACAGCAGCAGCAGGTGTGGGATGAACGCAGCTCACTTCTTTCATGATTAACAATTTAATCAAAGAGTTTGACTAAAAGTATGTGCAGAGAAGAGAAAGAAGGCGATAGAAGCTCGGCTGATGCACTGTTGTCCCATCTCCTGTTTACAGCTCATACGTGGTCCGTTGATAACAGCCATCTCGGGGCGCGACTGACCTGTTTTTACAGACTATAAATAGTTTTGTTACAGGCCGCATTCATTGACAGCTCTGTGTATAGTCTGCGTGTGTGTGTGTGTCGTCCCAGTCCGGTGCTCTGCTCTGACCCAGTTTGGAACCAGTTGGCTGGTTGGAAATGGGTCACGTCTTGAGCTGCAAACAGCAAACGCGCACGGCGTGAGCGTCGCCACCTCAAGCACGCGGCAGTCAAAAAGCAGTGCGCAGGTCATTCATTCACAGACTGCGGAGCGACACAATGATCTATTGTTGGGTTTGAGGTACTAAATGCAAACTGTAATTTCACAACAGAGAAATGAAGAGGCTGGAGGCCCATCGGCACCTTGAATAACAACTATAAAGATAATAGGCCTGAAGGAGGGTGCATAGTCCAGTGTCAAGGCAGTTTAATGCCTCCTAATGGCCACTAGGGGGCAGATAGACAAGTGGATGAATGAAAGAGAGGTAAAACAAATGATGCTCTATCGTTATATCCATATTCCCACTTCTCTAACTCGTGTTATGTCTCGACAAAAGGTGTTCAGGCTCATGCAAAGAGAATACAGCTCAGCGTGGGGAATCGGCTGCCACATGCAGGCCGGTTGTGATTATCTGTTTGTATGAAAGCAGGAATTTAGTGATACTGTGTGATCGTGGAGCGGTCGAACTCCCTGAGGTGCAGGTAGAGTGTATAAACAGCTACCCGTGTGTCCCTTCTCAGTCGCTTAGACTGACAGAACTATCTCCATTGATCCTCATGTGGGATTATCTAATTATATAGACTGCACACTCATCCCCCCCCCCACCAACAGACATTTCAGTATACATGCATGCATACAGTATATAAACACACACAAACAAGTGATGCCGCCAACAAGAACACATGCACAAATGCACAAAAATAACCAGATACACCTCCTACTCATGATATGCAGCTTTTAAAGCACAGCTCCAGTTTCAGAGTGTAAGTTCTGCAGTGTTCTTAAGGAGCATCGATCAGGCAGAATTCATGCAAACATGAAATATAAAACTGAACGACTGTCCGAACTTCTCTGAAACCTTTCATAAAACTCGCAGAATTTTCCTACAGGTGAGAATATGCAATGAGATTAACAAGTGAATGGCTATTTCAGCTTGTGGCTAAGCCAGTGCGCTCAGCAGAGGAGGCAACCAGCTCGTCGGGAAATAATTTAGGATTAGATAGGCTGTCTAATCTCTTTATAGAGGGTGTGCCATCTCAGCAGACATACCTGCCTACCTCTACATCCATCTCATATCTCGTAACAGGCACCGCGGCTTTCTCTTTCCATATGTTATGGGTAGTACGTTCAGAGACGCAGGTGATAGGTGCTTTCGGTGTGTGTGATTGAAGTGCCTTTGGTTGTTTACATGGAGCTGCCAATACACAGTGAGTAAACTCTTAAAGTAGATAAATTAGTATATCTGTAGCATCGAGAATGGGCTAAATACTGAGAGCGCAACTAAAAAGGTTGAAGACCTCGATGTGTGTGTGTGTGTGTGTGAGAGAAAGAGTGTTGCAGAGTGGTCCTTCAGTGATGTAACCTTTTTTCTCATTATGGGCAACCTTTCTAACCTGCAAGGGTCTGTCCTTCAAGCCTCAACACAAAGAACACACACACACACACACACACACACTTAATGCTGTCCTGTCATGTATGTGTGTGTGCGTGTGTGTCCTTGTCACGTCTCGCTCGTTAGAAAAAACTCTTACAAGGACGTACAGAGTGTCCAGGTGTCACTGTGCCCTTGTGAAGTCACACACATACTGCACGCAGACACATCTCGATCGGGTCCTGCAGCCGACACACCCGGGTTAGGAGGTTTTTGAACCTCAAATTAGACCTCCAACTGAGCTCTAAAAAAATCTGGGAGGTGACTGAATCAGGCGTGGAAAGAAAAGTCCATGTCCTGTCCAAAATGTGTTTAGTAACGCACAGTCTTTTCTGTCCTTCCCCTGCAGCCCAAATTGAAGTTATACCATGCAAAATCTGCGGAGACAAATCTTCAGGTATCCACTATGGAGTCATAACGTGTGAGGGATGTAAGGTGAGACTTTGTTTCCATTTCTGTTTGTACGTGCTCAAAACGTTTGCACCTTATCATGCACGGGTTAACCTGTAAGTCCGTATTCACGCTCTTTGTTGTCATGTGACCAGGGTTTCTTCAGACGGAGTCAGCAGAACAATGCATCGTACTCCTGCCCCCGCCAGAGGAACTGCCTCATCGACAGAACAAATCGCAACCGCTGCCAACACTGCCGCCTGCAGAAATGCCTCGCCCTAGGAATGTCCAGAGATGGTGAGGCCCAGTTTCATACTTCAACATGCTGCTTCTTACTGATTTATCCTACCTGAAGAAGCTGCAAGACATTTTTTGGTTTTGTTATTAATTTTGTCTACTTCCCTTTCGCCTCTCGCTACAGCGGTAAAATTTGGCCGCATGTCGAAGAAGCAGCGTGACAGCCTGTACGCAGAGGTCCAGAAGCACCAGGCGCGACTGCAGGAGCAGCGGCAGCAGCAGACAGGCGAGGCGGAAGCTCTGGCACGTGTTTACTCGTCCAGCTTAACCAACGGACTGTCCACCCTTAACCACGAGATTGGGGGCACCTATGCCAATGGTCACGTCATTGAGCTGCCCAAGGGTGGCCATGGTAACGGAGGCGGAGTACCAGGGGGATACTATGGGATGGATTCCACCCAGCCATCTCCAGACCAGTCAGGTTTGGACATGTCGGGCATGAAACACATTAAGCAGGAGCCGGTGTATGACCTGACGCCAGTACCCAACCTGTTCAGCTACGGAGGCTACCAGGACAGTCAGCTGGGACCCAATAATGTCAGCATGGGAGAGCTGGGTAAAGACTGCACCATATCTTGACACAGTCCAAAGCTTCATCATTTAAAATGAATTATCCACATGGAAAAACATGCCAACAAAGTAGTCCTGGTAGAGAGCGTGAGTCAGAGTGCTAATCTGAGAGCAGAAGAGGAGATCAGACAGGCTTACACAGCTAGCTGACAAGGTGTCATATCACTGTATGTGCAGCTCAGGCTGTTAAGATTAAGTTCAAATTAAGGATTTAACACAAATCCAAGAGAATGTTAAATTAAGGAGTAGTGCCTGTAGTCTCTTCCTATAAAGTACACTGCAGCCCTGCATGTCCAACTTACACACATACCACTGTATCAAATGTATAAATGAATGACCAGACTGTACAATCGTCTCTTCCAGACCGTATCGCTCAAAATATCATCAAGTCCCACTTGGAGACATGTCAGTACACAACAGAGGAGCTGCAGCAGCTAGCCTGGCAGACACACTCCTATGAAGAGGTCAAGATGTACCAGAACAAGGTGAGGGTATTATAGTTACTTTAATTTTCGGCTACTACTGCCATGCTACAGGTGTAAGGTGTTTCATTGTCACATATCTCCATGTTCATGTGCAATCCTTTGAAATGAATTTTCATCAGGACTGATGGGAAATGACGGGACAAAGATCCGAACTAAGTTGTACTCAGTTCAGCCTCTCCTTTCTTAGCAATGTCACAGTCAGGTAGGATGTAAGTACAGAACATAAAATCCTAAATGTGTGTGTGTGTGTTTGGTTCTAGCCCCGGGACGTGCTGTGGCAGCAGTGTGCCATCCAGATCACCCATGCAATCCAGTACGTGGTGGAGTTCGCCAAGCGCATCTCAGGGTTCATGGAACTGTGCCAGAACGACCAGATCCTCCTGCTCAAGTCAGGTGAGTCGACCAGATTCAGGGACAACTCTCCGTCAAGAGGATGTAGCTCGGGAAAATCATCACAATTCAAAATCATCACAATCTTTCTCCGTGGTTCTTCCAGGTTGTTTGGAAGTAGTTTTGGTGCGGATGTGCAGGGCGTTCAACCCTCTCAACAACACTGTGCTCTTTGAAGGGAAGTACGGAGGCATGCAGATGTTCAAAGCTCTTGGTAAGACATCACTACCTTTGCATTTCTTCTTGGTTTAAATGAGGCGCACACCTGACTGGAATAAGTGTAACAAAAATCTCTCTTTTTTTGTCTGCCCTTCGCTGTCCTCTTCTCTATTTCCCTCCAAGGTTGTGATGACTTAGTGGGTGCGGTGTTTGACTTTGCCAAGAGTTTGTGTTCACTGCAGCTGACAGAGGAGGAGATCGCTCTGTTCTCAGCAGCTGTACTAATTTCCACAGGTCAGTGCACATTCCCTAATATTATTAGAATACAGGAAGCATCCTGCAAGAACTCAGTACTTGCACTGAATCAAGGAACTTAGCAGTAAGAAAAACAAGATAGACGCTCTGCAAGCAAGTCCTTGTAGTTCCGTAGGAGGAGTGCAATCAACACGAGTCCAATCAAAATCTAAAAAAATGAACACTTCTTTCTTTATTCTGTCAGATCGGCCGTGGCTGATGGAGCCTCGGAAAGTCCAAAAGCTCCAGGAGAAGATCTACTTTGCTCTGCAGCACATTATGCAGAAGAACCACATGGATGAAGATGCATTGGCTAAGGTAGGTCACGCCTTTGTAGTGAGATGTCACCTCAAGGTAGCCCCGAAGCATTGTCCTCAGGCTAAACAGCTCCTCTGGCAGAACTCCCTTCTTATCTTGCTTGCTTGTTTGTATCTTACAAGTCTGAATTTCCTCATCCCTGACTGTCTCTCCCTCTCGTCTGGCAGCTGATCAGCCGAATCCCAACGTTGTCAGCCCTGTGCACGCTCCATACCGAGGAGCTCCAGGCCTTCCAGCAACTCCACCCGGAAACAGTCAACGTCCTCTTCCCGCCGCTCTACAAAGAACTCTTCAACCCCGACCCCAACTCCGCCATGGTCATGCCCAAGTGACTGTCCGTGGTCTCGGCGGAGGAACAAGAAAATAAGAATACGGCCACGTCCGACGAGACGACAGCAGCGACAGTGTCGACTGCGTCATCAACGTGGCAACCACATATTCCTGAGCTCCCCCAGCTTCATTTCAGGCTGGAGGGTGAGGAGTCACCTGCCAGAAACTTACAGTTACCGCCAACAATACTAGGAATGTCCAGCACTTATTCCATCCTGTTCACCGATACAGTCTGAAGAATGTATATATAAATGAAACGCGCCCCCCGAGCCACAGCCTAAGCGGGGGCTTCCTCCTGTCTCCTGAACTGAACTGACTGACCAGAAATGTACAGACTTTAAAAACCATCTAGGAACAATTTTAAGCTGTCAATCTTTAAAAAAATGGGTAAGTTAATTTGTTTTAACTTTGGAAAAAAAAAAACTTTTGTTTGTTTGATTTTTTTTTTTCACGTGAAGAAATTGTGAAGTGGAAGAAGCTGGACGGGGGAGGGAACTGTGGATTTAGAGAAGCTATTGTAGATATTCTTCTAGTGCAGAGCGGATTCCAGTATTACTTCTTGTTCTGTTTAAATAATAAGTTAGTCCTAATTTAAATATACAGCAGTCCACCGTGGCTGATTATACCTATGTCTATGTGTTTTTATTTTATTTGATAGTTTCTTGTGTACAGAATTTGTAAAGCTGAGACTTGTAAAAGAATATTGGGTAAAAACCGGGAGTCGATTCGGGTTTTGTTGACATATAGAAGCCTTGTCTGGATTTTGTTCATATGTAAAGAAGGTACTGCATCCTTCTGATGAGAACTTATAGAATTGTAAAGAGAGCATATGAAGGATTTAAAAAAAGAAGAAGAAGAAACTAATGGCTACTACTTTTCAAGGTGAAGATATATACATAAATATTCTATTTTGCAAGTAAAAGAATCTGGCAGATTTGCCGTCCTATCAATCATTTTTTTCTCTCTCGCTGCAATAATTACGTCCAACAAAAAAGCTGGACTGCTTTCGAACAATCAACCAGAAACAACCAATCAGAAACTAGGACCTCACTCACAATAAACCCCCTCACCACTCCTACCAAACTCCCCTCACCCTAACCCCCTCATTTCTTACGTATTAGGGCCTTGACATGAGATTTCGTGAAGAGAAATCACATTGAAGGAAAACTAAATCAAGACAAACTTGAATTGAAGTCGCATCTTGCCAATCTTCAAAAAAAATACCCTCCCCTCCCATCACTATTTGCACAATCCAGTCGGTGGATGTCGATCACTCCAGGCTGTGAATATGAAGGACCCTTTTTCCTCTAAAGAGCAATAATAACTTTCTTCACGCTGCCTTTCTGATCTTACTCCTCTCTCCTTTTCTTCTCTTCCTATTCCCAGATGTTCAAAACAGGGTAGCAGTTTTTAAAACGAGAATGCACTATATTTGACTCTTGATCGTTAATTATGTCTAACAATCATCTCTATGGATGGTATTCATTCCACCACCGCCACCGCCACGCCACCACCGCCACCACCACACAATCTGCAGTGTTTTTAATGTGACACCACACGATCTGGGGTTAGGACAGAACACAGAGCACTGATTGAAAGATCTTCATACAGAAATCTGTGATAGACAATCACTTTTTTTCCATAATTAGTAGCACTTAATCATTCTTTATTGCTTTTTCTACATTAATGTTATGTTGATTAGCATTTGGCCACTGTGTAAACACTGTGTGTTTGTCGTGATTAGTGAAGGGACAATTTGAAACTTTACGCTCTGTATGCATTTCTTCTTTTAATCTCCAAGTACGACTTAAAGAGCTTCCTTTATAATGAGCTATTTACCAAAATAAAGTGACCCACTACACAATAAGAGCACAAAAGTAATCAGCTGATGACAGTCTAAGGCAGACTTTTACCTCAACTGTAATTACTATGATTAATGGACTGATCTGGTGTTATTTATGCACTAAAAGTGAAGATCTGTGTTGCAAATGTTCATTGCACAGTGGCCAAATCTTCAACCTGCTACGAGCACAGACGCAATCAGATTAGTCGTGCACTCGTTAACATTAAAAAACACTCGAATCGTGACCATTTTCATCCACATGATGTTAAGCGTAAGTGACCACGTCCATCCACGTGTCTCAGCGATCCTTCACCCTGACCCCTGACCCCCGACCCCAGATCAGAGGCCAGTGACTCTTTAAGACAATCACTTGCTCGTTAAAGGCTCGATGCACTACGCAGCATCTCTCAGGGAGCAGCTCTTTTTCTGACTTTGCATTAAAAGAGGGTTTAAATATTTTTGCAAATTTACAAAAAAAAAAAAATTATAAAAGAAGAAGAATAACTTTTTAGGATAATAAACAACACGGCATACGCCGCCAAACGTATGCAGGCAAACGCGGAATCTGCCCAGACAAGGCTTTGATAAGTGTGTGTCTGTGTGTGTGTATGTGTGTGTGTGTATAGAGCATGAATTCACTGTCCAAAATCTGTTCAGAGCCCAGACTTTATGACAAGCATCGTTACGTAGCACATGAAGAAAAACATATATAAATATATATAAACTGTACGTCAGTGTGCTCCTGTCACCACTGTGCACTCATGTTTACTGCTTATTTTTGCTGCTTTCGGGACACTGAGGGAAGTCCACTAGTAAGCTGTGAATCAAGCGCCATCACAACAACAACAAACCCCCCCCCGGGACAGTGAATTCCAACTCTGAATATGAAGTTTTTGTGCGTGATGTTTTTTTATTTTCCCTTGTTAGACTGTGAATCAGAGGGGTGGGATGTGGGTTACGAGAGAAGAAAGGGGGGGATGTGCTGGCAAGAACGAGTGGCAACGCAACACTGTAAGTAAGATACTGTAGCAATAAGAACTGGAGGCATTTACTACTGTCATGTTTGCATTGTAAGATTATTTTTTATTTTATTACTATTTACTATTATTATTGTTCTTATTATGACTACTATTCTTCTATTACTATTAGCCTATTGTTGTTCTGTTCTCTATTTGCATGACGTTTCATTGCAATGAAACATTCGGGGCTTATTTGTGTTTTTTCTCTTTCTCTCATGATATTGTGAGTTTCGTGGGAGGGGGTTATATTGGCAGGGTGGGCGATGGGTTTAGGGCAAAAAATTCCACATCAATTCAGTCAGTTCAAAGCGACTTTTTTTTTTCTTTTCACAAGCTGAAAGAATTTTTAAATAAAAGGCTCTTATTTATACACAAACTATGGAAAGATTTGTTGGATTTGAGATGGTTTTTTTGGGTTTTTTTGAATGTGTGAGTTGGTATGACCCTTTTTTCTGAACTGGCCTTATTGAAACCGGATCAGAGACCCTTATAACCTGCTGCGGGAGGGAACGATGTGGTGGGTGGGTGGGGTAACCTATTCTGAATGTTATGGAGTAGCCTGAACGCATCACGCGCCTTTTTACCACTCCATCAACACAGACTGACATCGCGAGAGCGCACAATAAAACTTACAAAGTTGCGGACATTTTTTTAATACACACATTTCCTACACTACGTCAAATACACTCCACCCCAAAACCTCCTCCTCCTCCTCCTTTTCCTGAGAAAAGCCTGTGTGTGTGTGTGAGTGTGTGTGTGTGTGTGACAGAGAGAATGATTCGTTTGCTCTACCAATGCTTTGTAAACTTTCTTGATGCATTACACGTGCGTGCAATTGGGAGTAGCGTTGAAAATTGTTAATTTATTGTTTAGAATGTCTTTGCATCCTAGCAAGAGCAAATAAAACAAAATGTAGCAGTCTGTAAGCGAAAAAACCTGAAAGGTGCTTCGACTACAGAACCTCTTTTACACAGGACTAACGAAAAAATACAATAAAATGAGACTTTTATTATTTTTGTTTTTGTTTTCAAAGTGCCATAGCTAGTGAGGAGAGGATTGGCAGAGTGGAGGCGTAGATGCTTTACTGTGTGAGTTTACTTGAGAAACCAATCAAAAAAAATAAATAAATAAAATTAAAAAAAGGCGAGACTCCGAGGAAAATGTGTATTTGAGTACACCGACAAACATTTTTACATTTTATGCTTTTTCATTTGGTGAGCGGAGATGAGGAGGAGGAGGGAGGACTCTGCTGGACTCTGAACTCTGACTCCACGATACATCCACGAGCTCTACTGTTTTAATTTTCACATGAGAATGAAAGAGTGTGCATGTGCATGCGTGTGCGTGTGTGTGTGTGTGTGCGTGTGTGTGTGTGCATTCATTTGCATTAAAAGAGAGCGACAAAACACCACCCCACATTTGATGGATCGGACTGGGTTGAAGTTCAGAGCGATGCAGGGCCCTTTTTACTGAGTCCTCCTTTTTGAGATGTACATACAATGTGAAGGTCTGAAGTGATTTTTTTTTTGTTAAATTCTATATTTTATCGCTTTTGTAGACATTTTTTTGTTGTGGGAAGAAAAAAAATAAATAAAAGAAATTTTATGGGTCCATTTCTGCCTCGTTTTTCTGTCTTGCACGCACACGATTAGATTTAGATGTGTTTATTTTAGTACAATTTTAACTTCGGTACATTAATCCATAACATTTAAGTTAAATAAACAGTAATTATTGTCTCAATATCAAAATATTAGTACAAAAAAATAGTTATTTAGACCTTTGTGATCCGAAAACAAAGAAAAGGCATCATGTTCTCACTGCATTGCAACAATATAAACCCTTTTTATAAGAATAATCCCCCTGATAGTATTTACTTCATATATTTAAAGAATATGAGCATCATTTGTACAAACTGCAGTGATAAAATCTGTAGTGTCCAGTCACAGACTGCTGATCTATCTCCTTGTTTCCACGGCAAACAAAGTCAGTATTTTGTGTGTATTCAGGCCGACATGTCTCGATACATGTGTTGTTAAAAAGTGCATGTGTCTTTTTTTGTTTTTTTACTTCCTGAGTCAAAGGTTTGCTCCTCTTGTTCCTCTTGTTTCCACCCGTGACGTCGGCTAAGCCTCGCTGCTGTTCTCGCAGCTGTCCGGACGCTTCCTTAAATCTGAACAACAGAAAACATCAGTTAGCGACATGTCGTTCCAATAACGCAGTCATTACCACAAGAAAGAGAATACTGACAGGCCTGGGAGGAAGTCCACGCATCCGGCATGAATAATTTGGTTTGATTTGTTGGGAGAAATCTTGGAGAGGACACAAGAAGAGGAAGAGGAAACACAACGCACCTTTGAAATATCAAAACAACTGTGTCTGAGTGTTTGTGTTTGTGTGTTTGTTTGCCGGGCTTGTTTGTTTTTGAGCACAGTTTCTTTCCGAGCAGTTATCCTCTAGATGCCGGTATCGTGCCTACCCAGAGACGTTAATTAATAGCTAATCAAAGCTAATGTCTCAGCAGCACATCGCCAGCACAAAGACATGATTAATACGTAATCAAAGGCCGTGGAGCACAACGCACAAAGCAGGGCCCACCCCCGCGCCTCGAACACTACTGTTGTTATAGAAATAAACGAACACTCGCGGCTTAATTAGCTGGCTGTTGGTGTGTGCTGTCTTCATTTGAAGTTGTCTGGGATTTATCTCAGAGCCAACGTCGGCCTCCTGAGTGACGACACAGAGGTGACACATACGGATACACGCATAGAGACACGTGCGCGGGAAAAAAAACACAATCGTGACAGAAAAATCTTTTGTATACGCTGAGGAATGCAAAGCGCATATCAGGTGAAACAAAACCTGTATTTTTTATTTTTTTAAGATATTTTCAAGTTTTATTTGACAGAGACAGCTGAAGAGTGACAGGAATGTGGAGAGAGAGAGAGATGAGGGAATGACATGCAGCAAAGGGCCGTAGGTCGGATTCGAACCCTGGGCTGCTGCGGCAAGGACTGAGCCTTTGTACACGGGGCGGATGCTCTACTAACTGAGCTACCTACTATTTTTAACAATGTTAACATCCTCCCTCTCTCCTTCACACACACACACACACACACACACAGCGGTGTTAAACATTTCTGACCTGTTAGGCCGAGTCTGCGACAGCAGGCGCTGCAGGAGTGTTTCTGCAGGAAACCGTTGACGGCAGCGTCCCCGAGGTTATCAGGACCGAAGAGCATCTCACCCCTGCTACCACTGCAACAGGGTCAGAGAACAGTCATCCAGTTTAAGTTTTTAATTTCAAAATCAGAAGAACGCATTAACGTGTCAGCATATTGTACCTTTGATCGTCTGCCATAATCACTGTTGGATCGGTCAGCGTCTCTCCGACTCCTGCCATGAAAAGAAGACAAATAAATAAAGATACAAACTCAACAACAGCTCACACACACACACAGAAAAGGAGTCTACCTTGTATATCGAGCACCACAAGCTCTCTGCACGAGTACTCGTACGTCCAATGAGAGAACGCCAGCAGCATTTCCTCCATTGAACAGCAGGGGACGATCTCCTCTCCTGTGTTGTTGTTGTACTTCCTGAAGTCGCCGGACATGTTCCTCTCGATGGTCAGCCACTGGCCATTTGAATGCCAGAGGACCAGCGATACATCGAGAAACCTGGAGGAGAATAAGGCGATTGGTGCATGCACAGACACACACACATGCATGCAAACACAAGAGAAAACACGCGCACCTCGGTGAGTGGTGCATATCGTCAGGTTTGACCTGGTTGAACACTTGCATCATCTTCTGGGCGGCTCTCTGCTGCTGGATCTCCTTCAAGGATGTCAAACAGAGGATGATGATAAAGTTAAAGCTAGTGCAACTTTGCTGATCAGCCATGCACGGCTCCAAGAAATGTCACATACAACTCTTCAGTGCTTCCCCGTCGATGTGTTCTTTACTTTTTAAACATACTTACCCTCAAACAAAGCTGCAGCGCCGTGCTACCATGGAAGTACCTCTGCCAGGCACGAACCACCTCCGACCTGAAGGCTTTGACCACGTATACCAGACCAGGTTTGAGCACGTCCTGTTCGGCCCAGGTGCACAGCACCCTGCAGCCCTGCCGCAGACCCCCATCCAGAGAGCCCTCCTCGCTGGAGAGGTGCTGCAGCATGGCAGACAGGCCTCGTGAGGACCAGGAGGAGGCTGTGTTGGACTCGGGGTCAGCATCAGAAGGCACCTCCTCCAGGGAGTAGATGCTCACCTCTTCACCTCCTGCAGACAATGAGGAAAACAGTGAATGGAAAGAAATTCAGGAGGGGAATAAACAAGACGCAAGGTGACAGTTACCCATGATGGAAACAGGCGTGAAGGGAATGTTGTGAGCCAGTCTCATCAGGTTGTTTCTCTCCATTGCTGTTAACACACAAAGACAACACGGTAAAAACAACACAGGAGCTAAAATACACGTGTCATAATCATGGAACAGATGATTCAAGGTAGAAATAGCTTCAGATCTAGTGCGCGACATACCTGAATAGTGTGGGTACAAATTGTCGGTGGACTGAAACGAGGAGCTCTTCACTGGAGGACGCAACACAAAACACAAAAACGGTGAATTGCTCAATAAATTAACTTTATAAACATTTCCGAGGAACTGCATGTTCAGGAATACCTTCAGAGGCAACACCGTTCTGTAACCTGAAACAGACATGAATAAAAACACGATTTAACCCTTACAGTCTTTGAGTGTTTTGAAAACCGTAGATATCAAGGCTGACTTACGAGGACCTCCAGCTCATTGATCTGGCCCAGCTGTTCCAGGCTGAGTGAGGCGGGCTCCGAACGTCCTGAAGGCCAACGCAAAGATCACTGTTATATCATACACTGAATATATGTTACACAATATTTCTAATGTTTCCACAAGGGCAGAGGTTTACCTGATGGGAAAACATTTGTTTCTGCAACAAATCCATCGGTTCAAAGTCTGAAACGACATTTAAATCTTTCAAATAAAACTGTAAATAACTCATTTATTGTACTAATATGTACTACATTTAAGTAGGACAGTAGTACTTCCTTACTGAGCTGATTGAGGCTGGTTGAAGCCGACCAGTATCGAGCTTCTCCTCTCAAGTGGCGGCACCTTCTCCAGCAGGCGTCAGACAAGTGGGACTGCATGGCGACCTGTTTAAAACAAAGAGGTCAAAGTTCAGACAAAGAGTCACAAATCACGATGGGGAAAGTTCAACAGTCATGAATGAAGTAAGTCTCGACAGCGTGCTCGTTCTCGTGTCACATTAGTGTCTGGACTGCGCTCTTGTATCTTTACCGTCTTCCTGTTCTGGTTTTTGCCTCTGCTGTCTGTGTGAGTGAAGTCAGAGGACTTGGACCACTCTGCAGAAACAACAAACACACGACGTGTTGGAAAGTGTGTCTGCACGATGATGCAAAAGTAAATTCACTACACAAAGAGACACATAAAGTACACCCAGAGTTTTTAAATTAATATATAGTCGGCGGGTTCTTTCTAGATTTAAACCATCAGCTTGTAGCAGTACCTCTGTTCCTGCTGCACTGCAGCGATGTGTCGTCCCTAAAACTCCCGCAAGACAAACCCTCTTTGCTCATTGGTTCATCCAGAGAGGGAAATGACCCCCTCATTGGACTGAGGGGCGTCCCGGAGAAAGTTATGTTCTCCACGCTGGACGACAGAGACCTGCAGTAGCCGTAGGGACGGTCTCTGGACATACACGCCCACCTGGGGGCTTTCACAGGTCTTCCCCATTGGCTGAAAGGTCTGGACCGAGAACTTGGTTGGCCGTCGTCGTCAGTAAATGCAGGATTCACCAAACCTTCAGAGATGTCTCGAGGGTCAGACAGAAGGACAGCGTTGCTGGAGGCTTTGGATAATTCTGTATCAGACAGATCCTCCCGTTTCCTTTCCTCCCCCTGCTCCTCTTCTTCCTCTTCCTCTTCCTCTTCCTCTTCTTCTTCATCTTCTCCCTCTTCCTCCTCTTCCATGGAAGATTCCTCCTGATTGGGATACAGGTATGAGTCACATGTCCAGAGTTTATGATGTGGTGACTCCATGCCTCTGAAAGAAAGAGGAGACCCACAGCGGGACGGTCCACAGGACTCACAGGGTGTCTGTCGGGATGCAGGTCTAGAAACTCCGAGCCAGTTCTCACTGTGGTGGTCGGCAGCAGCAGACTAGAAAGAAAACAATGTGTTATCGGTATCAGAATGATGATCTGTCCCTGCAGCATTAAAATTAAACAGTACTTACCTCCTTTGGTCCTTCCTCGCCCTCCTCAGCATGTCCTTGTCTTCCTCTTCCTCTGCTCCCCCTGGCTCCGACATGGTAGTCCTGTGATGCCCGCTGAGTGTAGCTCTTCGGTAGAGAAGGCGGCGTGCTTTTACACGACTTGGCGATGATTCGCCGCACGTTAAGCACATCGCAGTCCGCTCCGCTTCTGTGCGGGAGGGTCCAGCTGTGAGGGAGGATGTGGTGGGACGCCGCGACGGATCGACACTGAGCAAGGCGCGCCTGCTCCTGATGTCGGCTGTCAGAAGCAGAGAGCAGAGTGAGGGTGTCCACGGCCAGCGCCGAAAGGTCCTGGAGCCGACCCAGCTGACCGTCCAAGTCTGACAGGCTGTCCTGGATGAAGTTGACCTTCTCTGAGACCTCGCCTGCCATCGTGCACAACTCTTCTGCTCTAGTGGAACAAGAACAGAAAAAAAACAGTGAACCACCGTTATGCCAATATTAGTGAGTAGGTTCATGAAATAAGCAGTAGGTGGCACCAATTCTTCAGTTGAGCTCTGGTCGCTGTCATTTTGGCAGTCCTCTTAAAAAGCTGTGGCTCAGGAAGTCGAGTGGATCTTCTATTAATCAGATGATCGGCGGTTTGATCAGCAGTTGGCACCTTTGCATGGCAGCCAATGCCATCAGTGTATGAATATATGTATGAATGGGTGAATGAGATATGTACTGTAAAAAAAAACAGCATGTGTGAGTAGTAACAATAATCACATTCACATGAGATACTGACAGGAAAATGTGATGACAGAAGGATCCATCGGGGGTGTTGTATTCAGAAGTATGTTTTGGTTTTGGCATGGAGACAGATGAACTTGTACGAGCCAACAGAACACATGTTTTTCATGATATTCTTATATCACACAGAGCCTCCCGGTACTAACTCTACAACACTGACATCATCCTGTGCAAGCACCCGGGTGAAATCTAAAAGGCCAGTCAGTAGCTGGCAGTCGTGATTTTGCCGGAGAGGAAACAGACCGCGGTGCAGCAGGAACAAAAGCTGGAGGGTCACAAATTTAACTCCACATCACTACACCGCTGGTTCGTACAAATTAACGAGAATCCAACCTCTCAGCTGTGGCTCTGATCCTGTTAATCTGACTGCCGTCATGTCCGTCGCTCCTCTCGTGGAAGTAGGCCTGCACACATTTCTCCTCGAACTCATGGAGCTTCTTACGATCCTCGTGGCCCAGAAGGAGCTCTGACAGAGACCGGGAGAAACAAGTTCATTATTAGACTCATGCTGTGAACTGACTTGTAAGATGTGAGTAGATAAGTGCTGAATTAGTTTTCCATCCACACACACACACACACTGCAGTACTCACTAAGTCCTGTGCCTCTCTCCTCCCGCTCAGCGTCTCCCCTACATCTCCGGTAGATGGCTCTCAAAGCTAAGGTCATGTGACTGAGGACGATCAGAGGCGGAGGCAGCCACGGCCTCTCCTGATAGGTCATGATGTAGCGGTAACGGTTGTACTTCCACAGCTTATTGGACGTCGACGCCATGTCAAAGTAGATGTTGCTGTTATTGAGAAGACGACATTCGTTTAAATAAAAGTGCTCTTTATTAAATTATTTTATTTAATATTTTATAAACATGCTTACTTAAAAAATGCAATGAGAATGTTGACCATGATGATATACTGGAAGAACATGTAAACGGCCTGGAGGAAGGGCGTGAGGAAGGAAGCAGGAGGACATGGAACGTCGCCACCACACACTGTTGACACACACACACACACACACACACACACACAGACTTTACTCAATTACAATTTTTAAGAAAAAAATGTCCAAATTCTTTTTCTCACATGTGACTATTTCTATTTTTTAAACTGATTATCTTTAAGATGAAATTTTAAATTTTAAATTTTAAATTCAGAGAGTGGCATATCAGATTTCCCATGAAAACATGTGGGAAAATGAAAATAATTACTATATAATATATATATAAATAATAAAATAGTAGATTGGCTTGATGGTTGTTTAATTCAAACCATATAATCATGCTGCTCCTGCAGCAGTTTTGATAAAGTCGGGAAAAGTGTTCCTTTATCCAAAAAACAAACAAGAACCTGTTTCTGGTCACTTTGCGACCATAAATGAACCTTTTTATGACGATAAAGTGATTATCTTTGAGTTGTGGACAAACTGCGACATCAGCTGAGGCCTTTTTCACCATTTTATGATATATGATATATTTTATGGATTTTATTTTTCATTTAAAGTGAGGTGAACGACCTGAATCTAGTTTCATGATTCACTTTGTCTTCTCATGTGGTAAGTCATTAAACTCAAACATGAAGAAGTGTCTAGTGTTTTCTTTTTACCCACTAACCATCTATCTCCGTTGCGTACACCTCTCCGTAGATCATCCAGTACGGCTCGAAGACCACGTCTCGGGCTAGGCTCCAGGACGGCTCCTCATTTGGCGACAGGATGGCCTTCCTGGACACCCCGAAGCTCAGCAGCACTATCGCCATCATCACCACGATGAAGAACATGTTTCTGGTCTGAGCAGATACACAGAGAGAGGAGTGACTACATAAACGCTTCTCCACTTTCTTCCACTTGAACAAGCAGTGTACAGACTCCACCCACCATCTTAGTGATCATGGTGAGGTAAGGGCCCGCATGCTGATTGACAGCCAGCAGATCCATCACCCTGACGAACCAGAAGATGATGTCCAGGCAGTAACTGATACGTCCTGCCGTCCGGTACGGGTCGTCATGCCAACGCATCGCCAGTCCAGCCAGGAAGAGGAGGATGGCGATGAAATCTGAAATGTTCCAGTACTCTGAGAACCAAATCTTCAGCTTCTGGCTCAGCTTCCTCGGCTCAGACATGAGTACCTAATCAAGAGGTATAACAGCTGAATGACTCCAAAGGAGAGAGGAGAAATAAAGGAGGGAACGTGCCTCTCTCTAAGCTCTCTCTCACCTCTCTGGTTTTCTCCACCGCTGTGGACAAGATGTACGCTATGACCAGCCACTCCTGAACACTGGGCCGGTCCTCCATCTTCACCAGGACGACGTAGGAGAACAACATGAGAAAGGCCAAGTAGGACATCTAAAGTGGAAACGGAGACGAGGTTAAAAAATTCAGAAAGCAACATGGAGAGATGAGAAAATATACACCGCCTTTCAAAAGTCTGGAATGAAAGCTCGTACTTATTTCTACTTGAATTAACAATTTTGTGCTTACAACTTTTACATCGAAGAATCCTCTATTCACAGCTTTGCAGATTTTTGGCATTTTAACTGTCAATTGTCGTTTGTCGAGGTAATCTTCAGAAATGTCACTCCAAGCTTCCTGTAGCAGTAGATTGGCTTGATGGTTGCTTAATTCAAACCATATATTCATGCAGCAGCTCATTAGGGCTGGGAAAAGCATTCCTTTATCTAAAAAATAAGTAAAAACCTCTTTTTATGGTAATTTTGAGACCAGAAAAGAACCGGCACATGCTCAAGTAGTCCAAAGAGACCGTTCTCGGGTGTGATTTGATGATTGCACAAGTGTTTTCTGATGATGAATTTGCCTTTTGCAACAATAATAGTCGAGATCTAGACTATATTTCTTATAATATTTATATTTTTTTAACTAAAAAAGGTGAATTTCCTTCAGAAACGGGGATTCCAAACTTTTAAACAGCTGTGTACATAAACTGAACAGCATCAAACTTCACGTTTACAATATAAACCCATGCACACCACCTACTGTGTGAAACCAGAACTTGACAACAGGAGCTGTGTAGAATTCATAGAGTCTCGTGATCCAGGACAGACAATGAACAGTCACAGAGGACACAGTTTCTGACACAGGGCCGAGACATTTGTCATGGAAAGAAAGGCCTCGCTCTGCATCCTGACCGCCCTGTGAGAGCAGAAGAAGAAGAAGACGAGACAACAACACTGACGCTGTGAGGATTTCAGTTCCAGTTTAAAAAACAGTGCTGGACAACTACCGGACCTTTACCGTGTGATCAGTTTCCTCGTCAGCTGGTACTGACTTCACAGTGTCAAGTCCAAACAGCATTGCCTCATGGGACTGTGGCACATGGCACATCTCAGCTTTGCTTTTAAACTCCAGTACTAAGATGGCAGGGGGCAGAAGAAGGCTCCAAATGATCTGAAAGACAGAACAACAAACAGAAGCTTAACTAAGCTCAATGTGCTTTCAGGTAACACTGAATGAAATGACTCATCGTGAGGTGAAAGGGATGCTGGGATGAATTTCAATTCACCTTCAGGAAGGAGTTTTTTCTCATGTTGAGCGGACCAGTCCAGAGATCTGTGAGGAGGGTCTGTGTGCAGGAGTGTGACACGAATGGTCTGTGACATGATGAGACAGCCATCTGCAGACAGGTGAAGTGGCTCCATGCCTCCATCTCTGAAGTCAACAGCTTCATGGCCATCTGCTCGTTCTGACGAAATGCACAGTCCAACACATCCACCGCCAGCTGACCGAACTCGCTGAGACACAGACAGGACAGGACAGGCGTGCAATCATATGCAGGATATGTTTAAACATACAAAAGGAAAAATAAATCTGCTGTTACTCCCAAACTCATTAATGCAAAAGTCCTGATATGACGGACGTAAACACTCACAGTGAATACGTCTTGAACCGCTCTGCTATGTTGTCGTCCATGCTGCTCTGCCGGGCTTCAAAAGCCATGGAGCGGTAAAGCTTACAGGCCACCGTGGCACGCGCCAGCGCCTCCTCGCCGTGCTGCCAAAGGAACAGCGCCATCTGCTGCCGCTGATGGAGCACGGCCCATACGAACAGGTCGTTGAAGTTGAAGGGAACCAGCAGCGGAGCATCACCGAGGCCAGGGCTCAGCGTGATCTCTCGACTGCTCCCGGGGGACTCACCCTGCTCCTGGATGGAAAAGATAGACGGCCAATAAGAGAACAGATAATTCTTATACTATAAAATGTACAAGGCTCATCTCCAGCATGGACCATAGTATGGAAGGTGGACTGGTAGCTGGAGGGGTGCCAGTTCACCTCCTGGGCACTGCCGAGGTGTCCTTGAGCAAGGCACCGAACCCCCAAATTGCTCGCAGGGCGCTCCTCTTGGGGCTGCCCATCACTCCACCATCTCTCTCCACATTGCATGTCTATGAGCCCTTGTATGTGTGCATGTCTGAGACTTTGTATGTGTGTTCAGGGTAAAAAATGCATGTAAAATAAACTGAGTGAAAAAAGAATTTCCCCGTTGATTAATAAAGTATCTCTTCTTCAAAAGGTGTCTACTGCAAGAATCACCAGCATGGCAGGACAGTATATAACCCATATCCCTCACCAACCTTGGGTTTGTACGGCTGAGCGGTTCTAAAGAACTGCAGGTCCTGGAGACTCCTGGCCCTGCTCGAGTTGAGTATTAACCCCCGTCTCTGTTTAGACAAAGAGGTGGAGCTGTCCTGTCGACCATCCTAAACACAAGAATAGAGTCAAACCATCAGAGTCAAAAGAGAGCGGACGAAAACAAGAGCTCCGACTATCGACGCTCACTTTGTCCTGCAGGCGGTTGTACGCGGCTCTGAAGTGTTTCCGCGTGTAGGTGCTGCGGTACGCTCCTCCTATGAGGTACTCTATCACCAGGCCGATGTCGATGAGAGAAAGACGGTAACCTATGGGAAGAGAAGTCTGCACGCAGATACAGCAAACACACACATACTTTATGGATCAGTATCTGTGTATGCCTACAGTGTGCTGAACTCAATATCCTGTGTAAACAGTGCTGTCTGTAGTCTCACCTGTTTCACATCTTCTACAAGGTGGTGGAGGAAACGGTCTGTCTGCACCTGCGGCTGCAGAGAGACATTTGTATTATTATTATTATTCAGAGAGAACAAGTAAACAGAAAATCAACAAATCACAGCAAAATCGACTTTTTAACACAGTTGCATATTGCATACGCAGCAGCGGCGGCTCTGGGACCCTTAGCTCGTTTCTTAGGGGGACTTATTATCCCGGAGTTATGAATAAATAAACAGGCTTTAATACACAAAAGATAAAGGCAGCGTGGAGAGAGCCAAGAAGTGTGAGCGTACTGATGATAAAGAGTCTTGTGATCTCGGAAGCATCCTAAAAACAACAACTGGGGGGGAAGAAAAAAAAAACAAAACCCTGAATGCGATTGACCAGGAAGCACGAAGATTATTGGTGCAAAACACTTACAGCGCATTATTGTGATTTCAATCAAAGACACACTTTTGGAAATTTGTGCTTCAACAGTCGCAAACAAAGGAATTGAATTTCTTCTGTTTGTGCAGCAAAGTGTGAGCCGAGGGGGAAACAAAAAGAGCAAAACAAACACGAGCGGATCAAAGTAAAAGATGAATATTCCTCTTATTCAATTCAGTGTTCTATTTATATTCTTGACCAATGAGATGCTGTGAAGGAGACGGATAAATATATCATAATAACCGTGTTATAGAGCTCCTCCAGGCGATCCACAGTGAGGAAGCGGCTCATAGTCATGCCGTTGTCTATGAGCAGTTTGACAAAACTGACCCGATCCATCACCACGGCGTCCAGCATGGCCTGCTCCAAGGAGCCCACCTACATGTATAAGGATCACACGGCTTTTTTAAGGGTAATATTCAAGCACTTTCAAGGTACCAGGCACCTAAAAAACATAAATGTGGACAATAAAGTTCATGCATATGTGCAGAAATCACTCTATATCGTCAACTAGATTGAGTGAAATGATGTAAAATATTCCCTGTAGTGATTCACGCTGTCTCACCTGCCAGTGCTGTCCGTACACCAGGACATCTTTCTGTGCAATGTCAGCCCTGTCCCAGGCCAGAGCCATGCTGAGCTGCTCTGCAGGACTCGCCCTGGTGCCTGTTCATCACACAGGACAGAAGACGGACAGCAGAACTTAAATCTCAGCGCTCCCGTGTCACGGCTGACGGTTTGACTTTGGCGATTCATTTTAAAAACTGACTTGCATTAAATTTTGATCTGAAGTATAACTTAGCTTAGTCTAGACTTAATGCAAGTCATTTTTCCTTCTGGTTATGTCGGGATGTTGCAGTTTGGGACGCAAACCTGTGGTGAACTTTAGCATCAGCTTTGTGAACAACATGATTGTCAATTAAATACTTTTTGTATCAATACTGTGTCAAATTAGAAAGAAGTAACCATGGTGATCCGAGAAAGCAAAGAGAAAACCTGGGTCGAACACAAAGGGTTGCTGTTTCAGACCAGTCAGTCTTGCCTGCACAATAGTGAGTCTAAAACTGGTGATTTCTACCTGTGGTTTTCCTGTGAACACACGTCAAAATGTCTGCAGTGAAAAAAATCAGTACCTTTGAGAGTAGTCGTCAAAATGGCTGCATCAGGCGTCATCTGATCTTCTGACTCTGAGTCAAAGATGGTTATCTGTCGTTTAAAAGATATAAAGACGCAGTGTGAGCAGCCCACGTGTTGACTCACAACACACACACATCCAAAAATGGTGTTTCACTCACAGACTGCCTGTGATCCATGCACTGCAGGAGGAGATTGTAGAGCTGAGAGGCTTCTGCTCTCTCGACTCCAAACACATTTCCAATCCTGACGAGGAAGTCCTCTCTAATGTCAGCGTCCAGCTGCCTGCAGAAAGCAGTGAAGACTGCGGGTTAGACTTCTTCTTTATAAGGTGTAAGATCCACCAAAGTGAGCATGCATACCTGTCAACAGCAGTCTGCTTGTGTAAAAAGGCGAGCAGGTCGGCAGCCCGGCCTGATCCCTCAAACACAAACACCGGAACAGGGGGAATGCTGCTAACATAATCCAACACTTTGGACACAATGGCCGGGCCTCCCTCCACCACCACACACACCACTGGCACTCCTTGGTTCAGTCCTACAAAGGAGGGAGGAGAGGACGATATAACATCAGTCACATCAGACACTTTTCTCTGTTCCACACACACGCCGTGACTCACGAGGGTGTATCTTCTGTAGCTGGATGTGTTTCTCAAGCTTCTTCCTGATGCCTTGCTGGCAGCCGTGTTTCCCCAGCGTTCCATCGTCCACCAGGAGGAAGTGGGAGTGGAAACCATTAAGACAGGCCCTCTTGCTCAAAGGGTTCCCCAGCGGCTGGTAGGGCCTGAACACCTGAACGCCACATAGAGCAGGAGTCAATCATAGTAAAACAAAACACTCTGAGGTGGAATCTCATTGAGTAAATCAGATTTCGGTACTCACATCTCGACCTATCAGGCCCGTGTTGTTGTCGATGACTCCCCACGGCGTGACGCCGACTGTGTTTCTCTTCCTCAGGTCGTGGCCCCCGAATGTTTTCTGCGCCTCGCCCACATACTTAGACACACCTGGAGAGTTCGTACAGAGCAGCTGAATGCACAGCAAATATACAACTCAACAGGGTAAATAAATAAATCAGCTGACCTAAGACAGGCATCAAACACGCCGTCTCACTGAGTAACAGTCAGATTCTTTGTGCAGCTGCAAACAAACGGACATAGCATGCAGCTGCACCCCACAGATTACACCCAGGGACACTGAAATCGTCACACAGCCCAAGAAATGAACAGAACGTACTTCATAAATGTACAGGCCATTCAAAATGAAACCTTTTGGTATCTGAACTTCATGCTGGCACACCTGAACAGCCATTTCACACCAGGGCCGACACTGAATAAAGTGGAAACAGACAAGTGTTTCTAAGTGGTATGATTGTTTGTGCCGTGGTTACAAAGACAGAATCGACCCTCGCTCTGTGAAGAAACGATCAACACCACTTTGGAAATAAGACAGAAGAAAGGGGAGATAAAGTGCACCTCTGCTGGACTGTTCATGATCATCATTTGCATGCGTCTGCATTTAATCTACTCTACTGCACTGGTGAGTGAGCATGTATTATGTTTTACATTGTCTGTGTACATGTAGAGATTAAGATTGTCTGTTTATTTTGTTTGACAGGTCGACATGTTCATTTTAAAGTGAGTTTAGTTTGCGGGCCAAATGGTGGTTTGGTCATAACACGTGACCCTCAGATATATGTATGTGTGTCCGTATATGTGTGTAATGTATGGCCTGTGTAATATGTTGTATGTTTTGTCTAGAGGAAGCTTCTCTTTTGCAGGAACGCCCTGAGACAACCACAGTCTGATCTGCTGGACACTGAGCAGAGCAGGTTGAGGTTAAAGACTTTGCCCGAGGGCACCTCAGTGGTAGTAATGCGGGAGGGGCAGGCACTGCTTTTCCACTTTCTCCACCCAGGTTTATCCTCCCAGTTACACGCTTGTTTCTCTGCCCTTTAGGCCACCACTGCCTAAATAACATCAGGAAGAAAAGTGTGCTTCTTTATTCATTTAGTCTACGATAAGTCTCATAAATCAAGCCTTCATTCTCCCGTGGAAGACAGTTTAATAATCTGAGTACATATCAGACACCCGAGATCCAGTGTCGTTCCAGAACAATAAGATTTACTGACCCACACACACTCAGTGTGTAACACCTACCTGTATTAATGCCGTCAGTGAGTATCCACGCCCCTGTGCTGAGGGCGGCCGTCATCAGCCCTTTGCTGAACGCCTGCTCGACTTTCGGGGGCAGGCTGAAGTTTTCGGAGCCTCCCTGGACGGTCAGTAGTAACTTGGGTCTCTCCATCTGCCACTCCCTCAGCATCAGCTGGAGCAGCGCCTCCGGCTTCGAGTCCACCGCCACGCGAACATACTGGACGGGAAACACAAGGAACTGTTGGAGACTCTTTGTGTTTTTCTCGGGTACTGCTAGCGTGACTGTTTTGAAGCAGATACTATCTCACACGATAACAATGCAAAGCTCGTTTACACCAAAATTTTGGTTTGCTTATTGAGCAAACAAACATTTTTTTCTTCAGGCTATAAACACATATCCTGTTGGACTCGCTGACCTTGGCCCGGCAGACACGTGTGGCAGTGTCCTGAAAGTCCACGATCCCGTAGGCGTCTGTGGGACTGGCTTTGGTGTGGAGCTCTACGGACCAGTCCTCTTCTTCCAAGTCCTGACCGGGACCAGGATGAAGAGATACGGGGGGAAGGGACTCTTGCCAAGAGTGTTCCCCCATCAGGCGCCCACAGCAACATCTAGCCAATGGAAAGATTATGTAACGGAGGTGCAGAGTGTTTGTTTGTGCACACAGAAACATTGTTCACTTGTCACTCGGCATGTTTTTACTATAATAAAAAAGTAGGTATGATTTATGGATACCTGCCAGGCGGCTACAACTTTCCCCTTTCCTGTCTCACTCCCTTCCTCTTCGCCTCCCTCTGTCCTTCACAGCTCACATCTCTCATTAACTTCCATATCATATCTTTATTTTTTCAATACAAGATAACAAAAACTAAAGCCTCTGTGAGCCCCTTTTTCTAAACATGCAATGACATTTAAACCAGAGCGACGTGAACAAGTGGAAAAATGAAGGGTGTGGGAAAAAATGACTAATGACTAGTAAATGACAGCAATAATAAAATAAGTGCTTCACTGGAATTGTGGGTGGAGAGTAGGAGGGGGGAAAAGACACACATAACAACAAAAATTCATAATTATACCTGATTAAGTTTTGGCACACTTGACACACTGGAGTACATCTGAAAGAAACAGGAAATAACACATTATCAAAGAATCTACATGGTCTCTATTCCTGGAAGTTAGGGCTGCATGCCAAATAGTTTTGCTCTCAGAAAAATGTTCTTTCCATCCTGCCGCTGTTAATATTATACTACGTAACCATGCTGTATTTCTTCTGAGAATCATAAAGTCTTGTACTTTACAGCCTTTTCTGGGCACTTATCAACACAATCACACTCCTGTGTTTACCTGTGTAGGTCCCGAGAGGAAGGGATAAACTTCACACACTCTCTCTTGAGGAATGTTTCCTCAATCCAAGACTTTCGTGACTGGAATAAAGAAGAGAAAAGATTTACTTACAGTAAACAGATCCAGGAGCAAGCCATGTACTATATATTCTCAGCTGTCTCATCCTCAAGCAATAAAAGAGACACCAGTTCCTGAAAAATTTGGGATCAGTGACCTTCTCAGTGAAGCTCATTGCAGTGCCGGCGGCAGCAGCAGCAGCCTACATGCTGGACTCAAAGGGAAACAAACTGTAGGGCCCGCCCTGTCGAAGAAACCGGAACTGCACTCTTAAAAAACACAGACGGGATGTGAGGTACAGCAGTCTTCTGTTCGTCCTCCTCCCCCTGATCTTCCAAGGTCTGCCCCGCTCCTGCGCTCCCGTTTCCCAGACCCGTTTAACAATGGTCCCACTGAGTGGAGCTTTGTTGGTAGGAAACATACACACATCCCCTTCCTGAGATTAGCACACATGGCTGGGAGCTGTGCTGTGCTCCCTGCCGGGTCACACTGTGTAAACACTGAAGTGTAGTTGATGGAGCTCACAGTGTTTCTACAATAAATAAATTTCTTTATAGACGATAAACCTCACAAGGAATGGTATGACTGCCACATTAATTAACTAAATCACAAAACTATCAACTGAGTATAACGGAGTAACTCACTCAAAAACACTTCAGTACTGCAAAGTTTTTAGTTTTTTCAGCAATCATTTTGCAAATTATGTTTTAAAAAATTAAATATTTTAATAATTTAAAAAAACCTATCAGCACATTCCTGCACAAAACTGTACAGAATCAGAAAAAGGTTTATTGTTTTCACATACCAGGAATTTGTCTTGGTGTAATTGGTGCATAACAAACATTAAGTAAAAATATAAGATAAAAAATCAGTGTATTAATATAAATATATATACACACAATATGTTCTAAAATGAAAAGAGCTGAGCAGTTGTGCAGAAATATATAAAGTATTCGCCAGGTATTGTGCAAATGCAGAATATTAAGATATTAATCAAACTGAGGAAGACCAACACGATGATGAAATGAAGTTCGAGGCGTCTCTGAAAGGAGACGGCTGATTTACTGTCAAAACACTGATCAGCCATGTGTTTTTGTGTGCTGTTAGCATCTTTATCAGTAGTTTATGTAGATGTTATTACAACTTGCCGTGTACTTTTACAAGTTTGGGTCCCTGGGAGACACCAAGCTTCTTTTTTGGGGGGTGTTGAGCTGAAAAGTTTTTAGATGTCCTGATATGGACAAGAGCTTTTCAGAGTTTCAGGGGCGACTCGGTGAATGGAAATGAAAACATACAACGTTAATTATCAAAAGGAGATCACACAGAAGAGCCTAAATGTGTGTGACTTTGGGGGGAAATTGACTGTTTTTACCACTTTCCCAGAGTAATAAATAAGTTATGAAAGACCTTTTTATGTATTTGTGTAGTAAATTGTGTCAAACAGCATTATTAGGCTATGCTGACCATCTATTAGATCACCACATTCATCAGGAATGAAGTAAACTAAGTGGGAGTGAGGGGAAACCCAGTCTCAGACTTACCAGATAGACAAAATATTTTATCTTATATAACATCATTAACTCAATTTCTACCACAGTTATTATTATTATATTATTATTAGGTCATTGCTGCCATCAAATAAGAGCTGAATATTTAGAATAAAACATACATTTCCCCCCGAAATACTGCGGTTTAAGTAGAAATATGCACATACATGTAAATACATTCAAAGTATCAGTACATGAGCTAAACTTTTATAGAGCTAATAGCTTAAAGTTGAGTTAAAGTCAATTATAGCACTTTCTAAACACAAACAGTGACGTTACAATGTAGGAATAAATGATTTATCTGAAGTGAAGGGTAAACTGGTTTTATATGTTTAGCTAGGTTACATGTTTATGTCAGCTAGCCTAACTTAGCTATTTGCTAACAACAGCTAATAAGTTAATAAGTGAATTATTGTTGCATTAAAGATAATTGTACACACTCAAAACAACATGGCCTCCACAGTAGATGTAAATATGAAGCATAAGTTTGAACAGAACTCACCATGGCTGAAGACTTGAGTTAAAGCGTGCCTCATGTATCAGTCTTCATCTTTACTCCTCTGACAAGGACTGAGTGAACTTTTATCAGCCGCAGGTCCAAAGGGCAGAGGAGAGGCTTTCCAAGAGGCCTTGAGGAGTCCATGACCTCCTCCTTCAAACACAGACCTCCTCCCCCAAACACAGACCTCCTCCTTCAAACACAGACCTCCTCCTTCAAACACAGACCTCCTCCTTCATTGAGTCAGGACTCATATTTCAGGACTCCAGGACTTCAGACGCATTTAAGACTGATACTCACAGACTTCAGGTATCTTCAGTATTAAGACTTCAAGACTTCATACACATTCAAGATTGAGACTTCAGGACTTCAGGATTCCTATATTCAGGACTGATACTTAAAGACTTCAGGTCCCTTCAGGACTAAGACTTCAGGACTTCAGACACACTCAAGATCGACTTCAGGACTGATACTTCAGGACTAAGACTTCAGACACATTTGAGACTGATACTTTGCACAATTCTTCTATATACTTGTCACTTTAAGAGCAAAAAAGCTATCATGACTGTACCATCACTGGTGCCACAGTACTAATCCTATGTGTGATACCTATACCTGTACACACTGTCACTTTAGTCTTACTCTTTATCTTAAGTCTATATATATTTAAATAGTGTAGTTTATCCAGTTTATATACGTAGTACATTCATATTTTTCCATATAGTGATACTTCTCCTTGTACACCTTGTGTACACTTGTCACTTTTAAACAAAATCCCTCCACATTTATACAGTGTAGTACACTAATACACGCTTGCTGACACATTTCATTGTACCGTTGACCCTTGGTATGGACCCCATGCAGTGAAGACGCTCCATCAGGATGATGAAAAAGAATGACTTTAAAGTAAACAGCATTAAAATGACACAGGATTGAAGAAAACTGTTGTGTCTGTGCTGTGATCGGTAATGATTTGTATCAGTAACATGCACATGCAATAAAAGTTTACACAGAACACACTGAAGCCTTTAATATGGGGTTTTTAAAAATGTATTTGTATTTCCCGTAACATCTACAACAAGTTACACCAAGCAACACGCTCTGAACGATACAATGTTTATAATATGAACTGTTATGTACAGAACCAACTTTTCATACGTCATTTCTTTAACAACATTGTATAAACTGTAGGAAATAACAGGCAGGGGTTCTGCACAACACAAAAAATGTTGGACATCAGGTTGTCTGAAGTTCTTTTAACACAAAGCGCTTTTCAGCTATCTACAATTTTAAGAAAGGATGAACGCTTCACAGCAGTTTACAAAGAGGTTTTGGTCCCCACGTTAAGAACAGTATTGTTGCAGCGCAGATCTCACTGTTGCTTCGCCCAATTCACTGAGATCTTCCCCCCAGCATGAGGCTCACTAACAGCCTACATCACTCTGATGGGGCTACCATGGCAGTCTGCAACATCAGGTTGTTGCACCTCACCTGGATGCATTTTAAGCAACCTTTGAATGTTGTTTTTTGGACGTGTCTACCTGCTGGACAGCAACACGTGTTTTCATGCTGACGTCAGGACGGTAAAACACCTTCAGGTCTCCATGGCGTCAGAAGAAGAGCTGACTTTTGACTTGTCTTTTGTTTGGGAATGATCGTCGGCATCTTCTAGCAGTGAAAGGTCGAGTTCGGGTAACGGAGGCCTCCAGTACTGGAAGGAGTTGTAAGTGCAGTCTTCAGTGTTGGCGTCTTCATCGGCCTGATGAGTGATGAGAAAGTCAGGTTTATTTACAGGCCACAGACACAGGACAAGACAGACATTAGAGGATAGAAGTAAATTAATTAGAGCAGAGGATATCTTGATTAAATCCTTGGATCAGTAATAAAAATATAAACCGGGCATGTCTCCATGAGAAGCTAAAGAAAAGACGTGTTTTAAAGCCATCAGTCCAGGAAGAGAGAGAGAGAGAGATGGCTTCTTAGTCTGGAGAGTACATCTTATTTTGACTTGTATCTGTAAACTTAATTCAATCTTCTTCTTCTAATCACAATGCAACGAGGAAGTGAAACTTGAACGATGATTTATTTAATCATTAACATCTTGCAGCGTCATAAAACGTGACTCCTACATCTCCCTTTTTTCTGAGCCCATGTGCACTCAAAAACTGCTAAACAGAACAGAACATCAGCAACCTCTATTCAACGTATACATTGATTTTACACAAAAATAACATTTTTTTTTTTACCAAATCAGGTAAGTTAAGTGACTCTTACAGAGCTAATGTTAACATTTTAGACTGTCTGCACCACATGAACCAAACCTGGGTTAAATCATTTCCCCACTGAGAGAGCTGAGAACACACCAGGCTACAACCAAAAGATGCTTTAAAGTACTACTAATACTAGTATTAGTATTGTTCATGCTGCCTTACTAGGATAGTTATAGATAGAACAACATATTGTTAATGGAGTAACAGTTGAGCTTTTCCTTCTATAAGTTAAAATATCTGCTGTGAAAAAGGTCTATTGTTATATTTACTCAAGTGCCCGCTTTACCTTTGTCATTATTAGGTAGGGCCCAGCATCAACATAGGGTGAACTGGCTTGAGGGGATATCATTATCTGCAACTTTATTAAGTAATTTAGTTGAGTTAAAGTGATCAAATACACACTGTAACCTATAAAACACCTCAAAAGTGAAACGAATAGCTGATTTGGATGAATTTTGAGATTATTGCCTGTGAATGTTGCATCAGAGATGAGGTTTCCTGATATTTTTAAGAACTTTTAATACAGTACAACATGTTAGATCTCTGACAGACTTGTGTCCCATCCCTTGTCTTCTGCTGACAGTCTGATTGTACCGTTTGAACCTAAACTTCTTGTCACTTTCAAATAGTTGCTTAAGATATGGTTAGACATGCACAAGACGTGGTTAAAGTCTATTGTCATATCTACTCAGGTGTCTGCTTTACCTTCGTCACTATTAGGTAAGTCCCCAGACCTACAGGGGCCTCTGAAAACACCAAGTTAAACGTAAGGCAATCAGTTTGTGGTGATACGATTATCTGCGATTTTAAGGGTTTAATTAGCCGATCTTGAAGTCCTGTAATTAATCTCTAAGAGTTTAATCATTACACCTGTTATTGTTTTACAGTGCATATTTCTTAATTAAGTCTAACTGAACAGATGCCCACACACAAGGTCGACTGGTACACCTTTCACAACACTGAACTTTTGTCCTCTAATATTCATTTAAAGGTTTACACTCATACATGATATTTTAGCATTAACTTATTAGTTACTCATATATGTACTTAACCTCTATCAAAAGACCTCAAAAGGCACAGGTGTGCTTCACATTAATGACCACTAAAGAGACAGAGATGTTATGAAAAGGTAGCTTCAGGTGGAAACACAGCGAGCTCTATAGCAGGTAAGCGGTGACATCTAGTGGCCATTTGCTGCCACTACACCCTTTAAACTGCCTCACTATCAGCAAACAGTGAAAACAGCACACCTCTGCTGTTATCTATAACTTACCTTGTCATCATCTTTAGGGGTGACAGTCTCTGAGACTGTGGAGTCCTCACGGGGTCGTTTCTTGGAGCTCGTGGAGCCTCGACGGTCCTGGAAACTTCCAGAAGTCTGCACGGTCACAACATTTGCTGCGTGCTTCTTAATGTCGCAGTGTGTGGCCTTGCGATAAAGAGCTGCTGCTGCTTCTCCTTCTTCTTCTGGTTGTTGCTCCTCGAAGTAGTACGGCCTCTTTCTGGAGCGGCTGCCCAGCAGAGCGAGCAGGGACGGCGGGCTCACACCCCCGGTCGGAACCACGCTGCCCAGCTGCATGTCAACACCGCCGCAGAGAGAGCGGCCGCATCTTTTGGAGGGAGAGCCGTGCAGGAGGAGGGAGTCCTCGGCTCGTCTCTTCGCCATGAGGGTGAGCGGAGTGTCGAAGGAGCAGGACGACCAACAAGCAGGCTGCTGCAGGTACTCTGACTCTGACTGGAGCTGCTGTTTAATGCTAACGTGTTGAGCGTGGATGCGTTCAGGTCCGGTCGTAAAGCATCCAGCATCGGTAGTAAAACTATCGCGAGAGGGAGTCCGGTTGACCAATCAGGGGAGAGCACTGCTGTCTGTCCCCGCCCCACCTGTGGCGGGTTCATTCATGTTAATCTGTGCTTTCACCATCCAGACCAGATTATCATAATCAGAGCCTCAGAAAATGAGAATTATTATATTTTTATATAACATGTGCATCTATTTTGAACGTCTAAGTCCTTTATTTATTCATATTCTTGGTCAAATACATACTGTTTATGCTAAAAAGTCTAAAAATACTGGAATTAGCCCATGAAACACGTCAATAGCTGCACCAAGTTTGTGCAAAACAAGCGTATTGGATGAATTTTGAAGAGCAGCATATTATTAGGACACAGATTCCCTTTGAATGTGTGACACTATTTGGATGACTTACTTTAAAGATTAACAGGAAATGACAGACACCTTCTGAAAGTAATGACTGTAACCTGTAAAACAGTGTTAAAATGTCCAACTTCACAGCAGAAATAAACATGTTTACAGCCTGGTACAAAAAACAGTTTTGGTCTCTATAGCTAATTTCCCCGTTCATGACAACTGTACTGAGGGTGAATTTTTATACAACTCACCTGTTCAGATTATATTAAGGCTTAAAGTTATGCAGGATTAAGAGTGTGGACGCTTTGATTGACAGGTGGGTGTCGTTACAGGTGGCTTATTTGAGCAACCAGGCGTCATTCAGCCCGCCTCAGCTCCACGTCTTTGCCATTTTTTGGATTAGCCAGAGCTGGCAGAGGTTGGACTGGCAACACAGCGGCGGCCAGAGCCGCCACACTGAGCTTCACATACGGCTCTTCAGAAACCTGTGGGTGACGTCACGGAGACTACATCCAGGTTTTAGAATAAACTGTATCCTCTTCATCACACCTGTAACCCTAAACAAAACCTAGATTTGTCCTTGAGCTGCGTTTTAGTGCTGTTACATTGGTGTCAAAATAATATTAAACTTCAAATCCGTAGATGAATATTTTTTAAAATGTTTGGCTTTATTCCAAAGTGTGATAAGAAACAAAGAAAGATGAATTAACAAATGATTCCTGTGAAGCTGAAACATGTTTTGATTACAGTTTGATAAATGCAAATGAGTAGACAAAGTTATTGGCACCATATTTGAAAAAAATAAATAGATTTCAAAAGCAAATGTTCACATCACGCTTACCTATCACACACACTCTCACTCACACACTCTCTCTCAGGCAGTTAAAGTCAGTGGAGACGATGATTAGTAAGACCGCAGCTAAAAGACGTAGAGCATTTAGATGTTTTTCAGGTGTTACTTCTACAATCTGAGCCGTATTCGGGTGCAGCTGCAGCATCGGACACGTTTCTCCATCGGGTGCATCATAAAAAATATATATGACAAAAAAGAAAATGTATGTCCACTGATTTGTTTCTCTTCTGTGTCCATTCTTTTTCGTTTTGTCGTCAGTCTAATCTTCAGTTCACTGTTTTTTTTTGTCAGAGGGGTTCTCCTGTCACGTCAGGCTGTCGGTACCTTCTCGCCGCGGTGACTTGGCGGCCGGCGGAGAATTCTGTTGTTGGTCGTCTTCTTGACCGTTGAAGTACAGATCTGCGGGTTTCCGCGCCACAAAGAAGACGCAGTCATAAACGTATCTCAACATCGAGCGGTCGTTCTCTGTGTAGGTGGTCTGGACCGACTCTTTCTCCACCTGCAGGAGGAATATAAACGTTTTACGACTGGAACAAGACTTACAGAGACCAACATGATGTTCATATGAATCACAGCCAAATAAAAAAGGCTTACCTCTATGTGGAAGCCAAAGTTAACAATCGCTGTCCTGATGTCTTCGTAGCTGAGTTCAACTGAGAGCTCATTGGCCATGTTCTCAAAGTGGTACAGCAGTGGACCTGAAGAAACATTGAAGACTTAAACTATGAGATCATTTTTCTGAGAATCAAACCCAAAACTTTTGCCCAAAACAAACAAAAGTTTTGTGTGCAGATAACAGGTCATGTCGTGCAAATGACAATCTAACTAGGTAAGTCGAATCAAAGTGCGAACACCAAGAGAAATAATAACAGAGCATGCATTTAACAGTGTTCAGAGAATATTAGAGTGACATTTCTTTTAATACTTTCTAATTATTGCTGTGACAAAGAGAATATTTTGCTATATTTGTCGAGTACATAGACGTCTCCTGGGTGGTGCTTTATCACTTCCAACATCGTGTTGTCCGCTCATGAAAATTATTTTGTTTTGTTTGCATATAAAGTTTAAATTCTAAATTTAAGTTTTTACTAAAGCTGACTCACCCAGGTTGATCCACACTCCACCAGGCTTCAGAATCTTCCAGATAGTCTCCACGTACTCGATGACATTATGAGCTGTGTCAATAAAGAAGCAGGTCGCCACGCAATCCCAGGATTCTGAGCGAAACAGACAATATTATAACGTGAACACTTTTAATAACTGTTATTAATTAAAAAAAAAAAGGGCATCATGACTTATTCATCGTTTACATTACATTCACATCAAATGTAATGACATACACTTTTCACCAGGTGGAGCTCAGATTCATTCGAATACAGTGTATGATCCAACAAGTAATATTTATTCAGTATAGTTCATGTCATCGATCAAAGTGTGTGTTCACATCTGGAGGTCGAATCAAGAGGAAAATAAATGAACCCATTGTTGCATTTTTTGTTTGTGAGGAGTAAACATGAAGTTATACAGACCGACGGGTAATTTCACAGCTTTGATCGTCTTCCTGCATCCTCAGCGCATCGACTGACAGCAGTTATTGCAGCACTTTAATGATGACAACAAGCCCTATTGTTATTATTATTATTATTATCATTATCAGACTGCAAATCGACTGCATATTATGAATCAATAATGACTAATGTGGAGCTCATTACTGTGTGATGGCAGGTCACACACAATGAACTGACAGAAGTACACCAAGTGTATTATAAGATCCCTTCCTGAACAGATTTAACAATCAATATTTATTAGTAGTTAAACTTCAATCATGTTAAAAATCACATTTTATCGTCCATCATAAAATCACCAACCAGGATCACCCTTTTCAAGTGTTCACTGTCCACTTATTCCCGCATCAGAGTGTGATTGCTATGTTCACGTACCCAAAACAATCAAACCAAGACGAGGCTCCTGGTTTCCAAACGAGACATGGGAATACACTCAAAGAAACTGCGCCCACACAGATTTTACTGACCTGGTTCACTGTAGACTTCCACAAAGTCCCCTGCTACCATGGAGAAGTCTGCATCTAGAGGTAAGCTCTGAGGGTTGATGTCAGGGAATCTGATTGGTCGTGTTTGGTCGGAGGATTTCTTGTTGTTGCTGAACTGGTGGATCCAGGGGTACAGCGTGAAAGAGTTCACCTGCTCACACCTGAAGGGAGCGGTCCAAATTTATTAGGACATGTGGAAGGATGGAGTGTGAGGTGCCAAACACCTGAATTATGTGTTATGATTCATTTGCAATCACTTTACTACATAATTAGAGAATTAAATGTGACAGTTCCACTTCGAGCAAGCAGATACCCCACATGAAGGTATGAAGAAGAAGGTGACTAGGTGCCTAGGTGTTGTGTTAGTGTCAGTATGTGCTGTACCTGTTGAGAACAAAGTTTGAAGAGAAGAGCATGAAGAAGCTCCATTCGTTGCCCTGGCAGATATAACCCAGCCGAGCGATCTCCCAGGCTAGACGGCCGAGCCCGGCACCCGGTACCAGCACGCTCACCTTAGACACATCACTGACATAATAAAATGTACAAAATGCACATATCACACGGAAAACATGGAGTAAGTCACATCATCAGCATTATTACATGGTGTTCTGATACCAATACACATATAAAAAGGCGTTGTTGCATGTATCATTTGTTTTCTTGGCATGCATGCAGGTGTTTGTGTGGTAGTGCTCATGTTTCCTACTATTGGTCACTTGGGAAGAGTCTTTGGATCTCTTGGATGATGGGCTGGTAGCAGGAATCCCTCTCAGCCCGGCCCACCTCGCTCCAGTCTCTGACAAACTGCTTTATGGTGGACTTAAGCTTGTCCATGTCAAACGTAGTGGACGGGCGCGCCTTTCGCGGATCCTCCTGGAAGTTGAATGAAGACACAACATCTTTACCTCAATTCCTTGTGAGTAAATAACAACCAAAAAAACCCGGCGTATCCTCACCCTCTCGCCATACTCGATGTTCTCAAACATGTGGAGGCTGTTGTGAACGATGGCCTGCAGCAACTCCTGGTTGTGATGCGCACACTGGCTGATCCGGGACAGATTGGACAAAACATCTGGCAGTAGATTCTGGTGGTGCTGCGGTAGACTCCGAAACTGACACTCGGCTCTCTTGACCTGCTCCTCGACGTGGACCCTGATGAAGAAGAGCCACAAGTTAAAGTCCGTGTAAAATAAGAATAAATGTGTTCCGAGTTCGTCACACCAACCACCCAGCCAAATATGAATGACACGCCTAAAATTCTCCTTTTATATCTACAGTGTGATCAGGTCCTCTTTAATGGAGGCCGCCATGTTGAAACACAGTGTTTCTACAGTATCCCAGAGCAGACAAACTAAATACCGACTCTAGACTAGGTCCTTAAAGAGTTGTTTCTCCTTTACACTCAGAAGGTGAGGGTGATGTGAGGAGATTGCAATGTACAGGAGCCGGCCAGATCGTTCACTTAAATAGAGCCGGCTCTTTGAAACTGGCTCGTTCATGACCGACACGTCACTACTGCTCTGGGCTACAGTAGAAAAATGGCGGACTCCGTGGAAGGGGACCCCCTCTCGCTGTAGATATACAGGGCTCATTGTCAGACAACAAAAACACAATGACTCTTGTGTTTTAGATGATTATACACTAATGAAAACACACTAATTATCATCATACTCAATTCCTGCCAATAGATACTCCTAAATCTGACACACTGGACCTTTAATGGACCATCTTTATTAAGCAGTTTTCCCTCCAAACCGAGTCAACTGTCCTTTTTTCTGCGAACATCCGTCTGTTGACACCAACTGACGTGGCTCGTGCTTCGTTTTCAAACGCTGGCGTTTTACCGGTAAAATCTAAAAGCGTCGATGATCCTCCAGAAGTGTTGCCTCTCCAGCCTGGCCTCCTCCTCCGGGCTGTATTTCAGCCTTTCTTTGTGGAAGTACGGTCCTCCTCCCTGCGCTCCTTCTGCTCCTGCTGCTGCTGCTGCTGTTTCGGCCATGTTTGAACCAAATTTCTACAGCCGTCCAATCAGAGCGCGGCGAAACTTCTTCTTCACGGGATTTATTAAGTCCAGCAGAGCACCACTCGACAAAGGCGCACTGCTGCCGCCCTACAGGCAGAGGATCAGACTGCAGGTAGTTAAACAATAACAATAAAATAATAGATAGATAGATATGATGGTAATGTTATTATAATAACAGAATATATTAATAATAATAATAATAACAACAGTATATAATAGTAATAATAATAAAATGAAACTCTACTCAGATTATTTATGGGGGAAAATTTAATCTAATTAAAATGATGCTGTATACAATATTAACACAAATAAAGTGAAAAATATACAGGAACTTGAGTCATGTTATGTCAGTTTGTTCAAATTTGTCAATAGAACTATCAGAATGAAGAGCAATGGTGCAGGATTTACTTTACTATTTTTTTTACAGCTAGACAGTTCAATAATTCACAGAATATTTACATTTATATTTATATTTATATTTATGGGAGGCACAATGGTGCAGCAGTTAGCACCATAGCCTCACAGCAAGAAAGTCCCTAGTTCGAACCTCGGCTGGGGCCTGGGGTTTACATGTTCTCCCCGTGTCTGGGTAGGTTGTCTTCAGATACCCCGGCTTCCTCCCACAGTCCAAAAACATGCACTTAATAGGTTAATTGGTGCCTCTAAAATTGGCTGTAGATTTGTCTCTGTGTGCCCTGTACAGGGTGTACACAAACAAAATTAAGTGTAAAAACCTGGGCAGCAGCATTGAGTGTTTCTATTGTTTCTGTTTCTGTCAGACCACATGCCCTGGAGAATTTTAATGTCCCGGACAAACTGAAGAAATTCTGGTCAAATATTCTCTGTTTATTGAGCTTAAAAACAATTGACAGGCAGGGTATACAAAGGGTGAGGCGCAATTACACAACATCTCAGAACACCAGGATTTGTATCCAAAACATTTCAGTTTTATCTAATGAGAGAAATATGTCAGTGTTTTTCCGCCTGGAATATATATGTTTACCATCTTAGAGATGGCAGAAATGACCCAACATTCACACAAACAGGAGACTGAAGAAAGGGTGTTATTCTCCACAGTCCCTGAATTTATTGTATTTGTTGTAAAATATCATCTGTCATACTGATGTTTTTAAGATTATTTTATATGTGATGCAACAGCTGTACTTAAACACAAAGGGTTTGTTCCGTCAGATTTCTGGGTTGATAATTTTTCCCACAAAGAGGATGTTTTCTGTGTTGTGTTCAGTGATCATGACCATGAATGGACGATCAAACTGCAGAACAGGACAAACAATACTGGACTTTAAAAAATGGCGGATGCCTGTAGCAGCTGTAGCGGTGGCTCCGGCCTCATCCACATCCAGGGTAGCTTGATGCACGACCTAAGGATCAACGGAGGCAGAGTGAGACAGACGGTGGACTGAACATAGGCAAAGGAAATATGTGTGCAATAACTGTCCTTACCTCTGAGACTGCCAATTCCTCTGAAATGCCGCTCAAATTTGCACGATCACAAAACATGTCTGACATTCCCATTTGAGTCAACACATCATTTAGTGTGTAGGAAGTCTTGATGGAGAACTTTGGAATATATATGTTGTATGTACTATAAGAAAATTAGGAAAAAAGACAAACATACAGTGATAGAAGCTGAATAGTTTATACAATTTCAAAGCTTTTATTTAATAAAACAAGAACATAAGGATGATTTTAGATTCTAACCAACCTGGTCTCCATCAACTTCAGCCATTTGGTAACATAACCCGGGGAAACTACGCTCTCCAGTGTTGCCATGTTGTCAGGCAACATCAGCAGCATGGAGTAGGAGCCTTTGAAGGGGAGGCGGAGGACCGATGTGTTGATCTCCTCGTCGCGATAGACATCAAAGTTATCCTCCGAATTCATCATCTGGACCGTAACCTGGAAAAAATGACAGTTTAAACATGAGTTCCCTTAAATGTGAAAAGGCACACAGTATGATGCATAATTCTGAATAAATTAAGAAACATTGAACCTCGGTGTTCTCGTCCACCGTGAATGTGCTCCTGTGGGTGAGCTCGGGATCAAATGAAGTCGCCCACTTTCCTGTTTGACAAGGATGAGCAGAATTTAAACTTATGGTTACTGTGAAGTATTCTTCTCATCGATGGTCAGTTCAGACAGTGAAGAGAAAGTTCACAGAAGTCTAAGATTTCTTAGGTTTATTGAGGCTTAGCCAAGGAGAATGGAGGATTTATCAATATGCTTGACATTAGTAATGATCAGAATGGTGCCTGCACCCTAACAATCTAAGAGAACATTGTCCCTACAGTGACCTCAAGACATCCCTCAAAACATTTGATACATAAAACTCAAAGACAACAAACCAAGCAATCTCATGTACCTTTGAAATAGATGTAGCTGATGAGATACATGACTGTCATTGAATCCAGGTCCTTGACTAAATCTTCTATCTTCCCATTGGTCTTCTCTTTCACATACTCGTTGATGGTTTTGGCGCTGTCTGCGGCATTGGCAAAGTCAACAGTGAACCCATCTGCAAGGTAGGACTGCTTCATGGTTTCCAGGAACTCCGGCTGTGGCTTGAAGTCGTCGTCCACGAACACAGCGGTGCCTTCACTGATGTCTCCATTAGATGTCTTGTTTGCCCTTTCGAGGAGAGCGTGGAAGGCCTGATCAACATCTGTCTGTGTCAGTGAGGTGCTGCTGAAACCCAGACCATTGAAAATCTGCTTGTGGGTTTCCCCCCGTGCTCCTACGGACAAGGCAGCCAAGGCAACAGACACACTTGATGGGGAGAAGAAGATATTCTTGCCTTGAGAGTCAGCATGAGCTGCTAACTGCCTGTACAGACGGTAGGCAAACTCTTTGTTTGCTGCAGCCACCAGTGAGATGTTGTCGAGTTCAGTGTCTTGGGTATCATTCCAATAGTATGGGCCTCTACCAATGCAGATCACCACTGACAAGATCAAGATACCCAGGGCTGCATGCATTACTGGAAACTGCAACAAAGTTCACAAGTGCAGCAATGTTCATTTGGGTTACACAATGTTTGACTTTAGATGCCCTAAAAACTAAGACTAAATATACTTTACAAATCTGGTTAAGATTTTCCAATTCGAGTGTGCACAGTTGCAACTCAAACTCAAGATGTCAAACAACAAACTAACTGTTGGCAGACCAGTTTAACTAACTTAAAAAAAAAAAAAATCTGGATTATCTTTTGAACCACTGACCTTCTGGTTTGGTGTCCTGTTGTCTTTATATAAAACTGCTTAGAGCAAACCGAACATTGGACTTATTTATTGAGTGTGCCTGCAAGGCACACTATATACTATTCCCCATACTTATTGGTGTGGGTGCCCAGAGGGCGACCACACTATTGTTCTTCAAATCTTTATTATTTTTCCGCACGTTTTTCCAGCACCTAACTAGTCCCACAAATTTTGTCCTACAAAAATAAAAATTATATCACTAGATTCAGCTTATTTAGGTCATGGGTGCTATTATTTTACTAATTTCTACTGTTAATATTTTACAAATTATTCAACTTTTTCTACAAATATTTTCCCATTTAAAATGCATTATACAAACTTCAAATCTTTTTACAAACCTTCTACAAACTTTCTACATTTTAAACTACTTCTACTTCTACTACAGACTTCATTCAAATTACAAATTGTACACAAGATCCTCTAGTATTAAACTTGTATTTAGCTTTTTAAAAAATATTTTACCGTTTTTAAACTATTAAAGCTTAAAGTTAAGTTAAGTTTTTACTCAAATTCTGCGTTTATAATGGGTGTGTATTGCGCCTGCTAGAGTGCGTGACATCATAGCTAGAGTGGAGAGTGAGAGAAAGATTTGTCGAAAAATAAATTTGGAAACTGCGCCCGAGGCCGCAAATTTCACACTACAGACATAATTTATACATAGAAACGTAGGAAAATTCATCTTCTCACTCACATTCGTCTGCTGAAGCTGTCAGAGTTATAGTTTTGGCGTGGGACGCAAAGATGCGCCAGCAACACCGACCCACAGCGCCATCTACTGCCATGTAAATTTGAGAAGACAAATTTCCAAAAGGAGCAGGGAGCACCTGTTCTTTCTTAAACTCCCGAGGGCAAAGTTTTTCACATTTAGCCCTGAAACTCGGCACAGAACTGGTCGACAAGATGAGGATGCTGACGGTCATTTCGGCTTTTGGATACGCCACACCGTTTGGCATTTTTGGCCACCTGTTCGAGGGGGTTCATTTTGAGGTTTTCTGTGTCTCTCAGGGGTCGACTGACATTCTAACGGGTGCACCTAACTGCTGTGCTCTGATTAGGGCCCGGCAGTTGGCCCTGGTTGCTTGGCAACCTCAAGCCTGAGGGAGGAGAGGGGGGAGGGGCTGTTTTCACAGTTTCTTCAGCTAATGTTCAACTTTCAGCTAATTTCACATTTTCTTCTACTATTCTACTTTTTCATACAAATTTCTACAGTATTATACAACATTGTACCACTTCATACTATTCTACTCTTTTCAGCTCATTTCACATTTTTCAGATATATATTTTATGGCTTTTTCAAGCTTTATAGTATAGAGACAGCTGAAGAGTGACAGGAATGTGGAGAGAGAGAGGAAGAGGAACGACACGCAGCAACGGGCGGCAGAAGGCACCCACACCGCACTTTCCGCAGGAAATGGAGTTTTCTAGTCTTTTAATTAATCCAGTTGAGATAAGGGATCTCATAATGATTCTCCTCCCTTCCTTAGATTTCCCACATTCTACTAAACTCTTGAAATTATTTCCCCCCATTCCTTCCTTCCGCAGCCCTCTCCTCATCATTTCCCTCTCTCTTTCATATCCAGGACATGCTATCATTACATGCTCCACTGTCTCCCTCTCCCCACAGTTACACTGACCAGTTGGATGTTTTCCTATTATACTTCAGTTTACTATGTGCTATTCTTATTCTACTCATGATGACTTGCTCTGTTCTATTATCTCCATAACATCCGATCTCTCCTACTACACTTTGTAATTTATATAAATGTCTCCCTTTTTCCTGCTCCTTCCAATGTTGACTCCACTGCTTGTTTATTTCTTTCCATATTAAACTTTTCCCCTCTGCTTTTGATAGTTTTACTTTCATTTCCACCGCCTCTTTTTTTACTGCCTCCTTAGCAGTCTTGTCTGCTTTTATATTTCCTTGTACCCCTAAATGCGCTGGAACCCACATGAACATTATTTCCCTCCCCTCAAGGACGAAATTTTGATTTCAGAGGTGGGGGGGACACAAGTATTTTTAAGAAAACTCTAACTCTTTCAGTTCACTGTGCTTTCTAGTAGTTCTTCTAGTTTTCTATTGCTACTTTTAAGTTTACTGTTCCCTTTTTTGGTTTGACTGGACTGGTTCTAAAGCATGTAGCAAAACATTATATCACCCAATTCTGTGTTTCACCTTGTTAGTCAACTTCACTCCAACTCAGTTCCCCCAATTTTACACTTATTTTGAAACATATGGTAATCAGACCTCATTTACATAGCACCACCCAGTGGTGGGCAGGTCAAACTGGCAGGAAAATCACAGGTGGGGAGAAATTGAATAAAATGTCCATAATTCAGTGTAAGTAGTCAAGTCATCCATTTTATTTGAAATGAGTGTAACAGAGAACCACTGTCATTTTTAGGCAGTTATATGGAAGAAAATCCTATTTTTGATGTAAATGAAACGTGAACAAGGGTCAATCTGACCCAAAGACCACAGAAGGGTCAACATAATCAACTCATCCAAAGCTTCCAAACCACGCACGCACATGGACACCGATTCAAACGTTGATGTAAACGAAACCTCTGATATTACAATCCTTCTAGCTGACGTGACCCAGGCAGAACAAACGCCCAGTTTACAGTGGCAGATTATCAGGCACTCCTGGGCAGCTGGCAGACCGGTGTGCAAGTCCTGGTGCTGTTTACAACCTGATGGAGTGACAGCGGGGACGGCCAATCACACAAGAGACAGCAGAGCCAATCAGGGAGCTTGTGGGCGGGTCTAAACTGAGGGAAACAGGCTTCAGCTTGAGCGGCCGTTTTCCGCTTGGTCCTAGTGCTTGACGAGTCTCTGTTTACGATAGCGTAACATTGTTTTTGGACGGTAAAAAGTGCAGGGGACATGCCCCCCCTCCCAAATTACGTCCGTGCCTCCCCTGTTGTGTTAATCTGGATGTTTTTAACAGTATTTCATAAAGTATTTCCTGATGTGTTTTTGCTGTCCTGTTTTTAATGCTTAAGAGTGATGACACTGAATCACTACATATTGCTATCTCCCTGTCCCTCATGTCCTCCATCCATTCTATTTCTAGTAGTATTGCACATAGTTCCACTGCATATACACTTAAATGATCTGATGTTGTTTTTGAAATTGTGAAATGATACCTGGGAACCACCATCGCTGCGCCTGTTGCTCCTGTTCTCCATCTCATCTTCTTCTTTGCACTGCATTGTTCCAGTAATGATTACTGTCTAAGGCTGCGGTCGAATAGTCAGATTTCTTAGGAAACTTCCTAACTGAGTGAAAATACCCGGAAGTATTTACGTGTCCGCTATGACAAGAGCTGTTCGAACTGTTCAGGAAAGGAGCCTCAATGCTTCCTTTAGTATCTCCTTTAGCCTAGGATACACCGGACCACCCTTTAAGAAAGGAAAGGAGGTGATGCCGTCCAACAGTTTCTTGCGGCAGCGACAAAAAAAATCGGCGCACCGTTCAGTCATTCACAACCAGAAAACATTAAGTGTATTTAAACAGTGTGATGCAGCCTGCAGCAGAGAGAGCGAGTGAACATGAACATACGTGTTTGATCATGAAGTGTGTTCTGTTGTTGACTGTGGAATAAAAACTGTAACTGTGACATCCAGCGTCCTGCAGATCATCATGAAGTTACCGTTGCTGATTAATCATATATCTTTGTCTTTATATGTTTCTATATGAGTGGACAGGAGGGTGAGCGACCATACCAGCGTAACAAACACTTCATGTGACTTCTGTGACAGGTGGACAATATTCATTTATTATTTGAATTCTGACGTTGATGATGACGTCACATTTTTCACCGGGTTGTCCACGTTTATATTTCCTGCATGAAACAACACGGTCAGAGCGCACAGGGAGTATCTAGTAAGTATCTCAGATGCGCGTTTTGTAGTCCATCTTCTGGACTTTGTAGTTTTACCACAGACCAATGACATTCGCCGTCGCATGATGACGTAGTCTAGTGTAAGTGCGGCCGTCTTCTCCTAACTCCTCATGAACTCTCCTTCACATCTTTCCTTATGACCTCGTGACGTTTCCCACAAACGTTTGTCTGACTCTCAGACAGAGATTAATTGTAGCAGATCAGAGTCAACAAGTCATACTGCTGCCACCTACAGACAGACGGTTAGCCTGCAAACACATAACAGCATAAAGCAAACCTATTCAGAACCGATAGTTCACTAAAATAAAACAGAAATTAAGTTTGAGGACTGAAATTGAGTAAAAAAAAAAAAAAACTCAGATTTTAATAATAGTACACTAGAATTTAAAGTATCCAATGTGGTAATATACTACAATATGAAGTATTTGTGTTTAATGTTTGCTACACACTTAATCACAGGACAAACATCAGAGTATTTTATATGTGATGCATCAGCCGTACTTGTGTAAACACAAAGTGTCAGTCACAGGTCAGATTTCTGGATTGATCTTTTTTTTTTTTGCCATTCATTGACACGATCCGGACAAACTACGTTCTCCAGTGTTGCCATGTCAACATCAGCAGCATGGAGTAGGGTAGTAGCGTTTGAAGGGCCTGGTCCTAATAGACATCAAATCTATCCTCATCATTCTTCATCATCTGGCCTGGAACCTGGAAACTGTTGGTCTTGGTCTGTTTGGGTATTATCCAGATATCCAGGGCTGCATGCATCACTGGAAACTACACTGCAGCGATGTTCATCTGATTTTGTGGCTTCCAAACATTCACCAAAAGATGCATTAGATGCATATCTTTAATGTAAAACTTCAGTTCATTTAACACGTACAAATTGACAGAGAATATATATTTTTATCTTAATGTTCAATGGCAATTAAAATATGATCCAGGAAATGATGAGTATCAGTATCAGTAGCACTAAATGTAATAAGAAAAATATGCAACCGTATAATGAAATCTTATCTGTTTAATATTGAGCTATCAGATTTGTACTTGTATATTCTTGACCCGTAAAAGCTGACCAGAAATGCCATCAGGCAGAGTTCAGTGAGTGCCAAAGAGCTGGCTGTCCAGTTGGATGAGCTGTCGGAGGAACCCTCTATTCGGGATCACACCCCGGTTATCTTTCACAGCACAAATAGCCTCAACGAGGGTCATGTTCTGCTTCAGCATCAGGTAAGCCAGGACCAGGGTGGCAGAGCGGCTCACTCCAACATGACAGTGCACCAACACTTTGCCTGAGAATCAGAGAAGCGTTTATTTTTAAACAGATTCTATTTAAATGACTTATTTCCTTCCCCTTCTTCTCACCTCCTTTGCTCAGAGCCCTGTGAATAAAGTCTGCTGCTGCCTGGAAGTTGACGCTCATGTCAAAGCCACAGGAGTCATGAGCCTCTATGCCCATGTAGGTGATGTTCATGCCCCCGTAGATTTCTGGCTGTCCTCTGCGTTTACTATGAGCTGCGTTCAGGATGTGAGTGATTCGATGCATGGACAGATCGGCCCGGTTCTCTGCACTGTGTCTGAAAAAACACAAACACAAAGTGTTTCCTGATGAACCGTCTGAATGCAACACATGTCATATTGATGGATCGGCACTTAGGGGTTGCGGGTTGGATACATGTCAAGAAACCTGAGACATGCTTTAAAGCCTTCCTGCATAGCAGAGCTGTAGTTTACGCAAGTCCCCAATGTGGAACGCAGCTTGTGGATCTTAAGTTACTCATTCTGATTTATGACTGTCACAAAAAATAGAAACAAATCCAGGACTAGAATTAGGCATTACTTCTAAAAGGGTTCAGTCTAGTCTCTCAGTCACAGCACAAGAATGGCTAGAAAGCAGCAGAGCAAAGAGTCAAAAGGCCACGCTATCTGTTTACCAAGAGAAAGAGTTGAGTTACTCACTGGTCCCCAATGTAAAGCCTTGGACACACTTCATCCGCATGGCTAATGATGGCTTTGCCAGTAAACAAAAGTCTCTCCAGCTCAAACACTGCCAAACCAGGTGAGCTCAGGTCAATTTCCACTTTCCGAGGAGGAGGTTTATCATTCCAGGATGCAGGAAGTTTGGATGTATAGGACATTACTCTTCCAGTCTAATAAAATCAGGTAAGAACCAAAAAGGTATCTGTGGTTTGTAACCACAAAAAACAAAAAGTTGTGTCCTCCAGAAGAAAACTCTGTAAGGATTATTTCCTAGCGAGTTGTCTGGAACGACTGCCTCAAAGTGGACTGTATGAATGACCCAGAGCTTCAGGCTTCGACTCAGACTTACTCACCAGTGTCCTTAGTGGTGTCAGGCCACTTGATCCTTGAATTATATCTAGCCTGCACGCCTTTAAGCCTTCAGAGGCCTGTGTTGTGCTTTTGCATCAAAATAGTTGTCTATTTAAAGATCTGAATGCTGGCTAGCAGATGTAGGGAGTGTTGGTGCATGCAGCAGTTTCCACATGGCAGAAAAAAACAAAGCGATTTCTCATTGTTGAATTTCAAATTTGAAGTTTCCAGTTATTTTTAAAGAATAAAATACGGTTATTTATCTGGAGCCACTGTCTGTATAGAGCTAAATATTTCACTATCGATAAATGTGCTCTGTATTAGAGAGTTTAAAAAGATATACTGTCATTTGATTATTTATCTTTATCTCTTTAGCTTTCTGCTGTTTTCTCACTTATAATAATGTTACATCAGGCAAAGATTCATATGTGGGCGGCATGGTGGTGCAGTGGTTAGCACTGTTGCCTCACAGCAAGAAGGGTCCTGGTTTGACCCCCGGATGGGGCCTTTCTTACAAACAGAAAGTTTGTATGTCGTCTACGTGGGTTCTCTGCAGCTTTCTCCCACAGTCCAAAGACAGTAGGTCTGTCTCTGTGTCAGCCCTGTGATAAACTTTCCTCTTGTCCAATGCCAGCCACCCACGACCCTGATAAGGATAAGCAGTTACTGTAACCAACGCTGTCCTTTAGGACAAAATATTATTTAGCTCAGGTTAGCTCAGTTGGTAGAGCATCCGCCCCCGTGCACAAAGGCTCAGTCTTGCTTGCAGCGGCCCAGGGGTTCGAATCCTGTGTGGCCCTATATTAGGGGGAGAGAACCGGTGGGGGTAACCGGTTCAAGTACAAAGTATGGAACAAAGTATGGTGGTGGACTGGAAGCTGGAGGGGTGCCAGTTCACCTCCCGGACCCTTGAGCAAGGTGAGTGCCCATCGCTCCACCATCTCTCTCCACATTTGCATGTCTATGAGCCCTTTGTGTGTGTGGTTGTATTTCGGGTATTGTAAAAGAATTTCCCCTCAAGGGATTAATAAAAGTATAACATACAGCAATTGACTGTACATAGTGCAAAAGGCTAATTCTAAGGCAATAAAAACAAGATAATGTCTTAAGGTGCTTGTTGTGGAGAAATTGCTGAAGTCAAAGGTCAATGGTGAGGTCAGGAGGGAAGAAAGTGTTCAGGAGCCTCTGATGTCTTATGCTGTAATATTTATTGACACTTGGCCAAGGAGAATTAGAGACACTCTCAAAGTACATCAGAAGTGCCTGAGTCGGTCTCACATTCTGCCCAACTCATCCTGGTGGATAGACTTTAAACCCCAAGATAACACCACAAATACTATACGCCCAGAATTAGCCAAAGAGAATGTCTTTACCCATGGAGGTGTTATTGTCAACATATTCTAGTCTGGAGACACAGATGTCTGTTTACGGAGATTGGAACGTCAACAGCCAGCTATCTATTATGTCTATGAAGGCAGCAACAGGTCTCTTCGACCCTGGCCACCACAGTGTTGAGATAGACTGGCACCTACTGTTCCCAATTAAAGCCAAACAATTAATACTGCTGAGGACCTGAAGGCCCACACGTGACCTCGTGTAACCTAAGGATAGAAAATTCCATAACAGTGCTTAAATATGATTGAAAACATAGTTATGCATATTATATTCCACCAGAAACACCCTAAAACACCTTGGACCTTGAGGTAAGGCGAACACTGCTGTTCAACACATGACCTGTAGGCGGCAGCAGTGCAGTGTCGCTGCGCGCAGAGCGTAGAAGAAGCCGCAGCAGCAGCAGCAGCAGCAGCTCTCGGAGCTCCACCGTCTCTCTCTCTCTCCTGCCATCACATCAGACAACTTCAGCTACAACCAGCGACGCTCCACATTGCGATGGTTACACCGTCAGTCGGCTCTTTCTCAGTGGACACGCCGGAGCTGCAATGAAGGTGTAGTTTATCTCCATCTTTTAGCTCCTTCTGCTTAGCAGCGGCGGCGGCGGCTAGCTGCCGTTAGCTCGCATCGGCAGAGCTCAGAGCTTTAAAGCAGCTGACAGCTGGCGACAGTGACGTTAAATATGATGTTATTTGCGTCAGTTTAAAGGTTTGTTCAGGTGTTTTTCTTCTTTATCGCAGCGTTAACGTCCAAAGCTGTTTTTAACTCTGCCAGCTGAGCTAGCTTTGACTGTTTGTTGTGACAGTTCCAGCTGCTTCCTCTTCCTCTGCTGTCTACCTGTGATGAACTCCCTTTATGTGGCCTCCATCAGCTGATGGTGAAGGTGTGTGTCTGTGTGTGTGTGTCAGGCAGGGGCCTCGTCCATGTGGGCTTCATGCTGTGGTCTGCTGAACGAAGTCATGGGTACCGGGGCCGTCAGAGGCCAGCAGCCGGGGTTCGGGGCCGGTGCTGGACCCTTCAGATTCGCCCCGAGTGCGGGGTACTCCACGTACCCGCCCACCAGCTCAGGGAGTCCCAGTCTGGTATGCAAGGCCTGTGGTCAGGCCTTCTCAGTCTTCAGGAGGAAGGTGGGTATCTGGATGTTTGGTGTTGTGGTGCAGAAGCAGAGGCGGGTGTTGGATGAATAGTTCAGGCTTGGCTTGATGTGGGATGCATTAGGGCTGAACGATTTCAGGAAATTATCTAATTGCGATTTTTCTGGCAGATATTGCGATTTCGATTTGATTCACGATTTTCTTCAAATCAAGCTTCAGTGCAATATTCACAATGTACAGTAACATTCACAAACATGACAGAAGATTACATCATACCATTAAAACATTAAATGCCATTACTCTAATGCAAGAACGAAAACTAAAGTTAAGAATTGATTTCAAATGTATTTATTAAGAAACATGCATGTGCATTCTATAAAGTCCTTGACCAACGGCAGTTGTTACAACTGAAGAACTAAAAGAGCCATCTTTGACTGTCTTAACTTAAAGTAGAGCAAAAAAATCCTTAATTTTGTTAAGTTAAAAAGTGATACAGAAGAAGCCTCACAGTAAATGAAATTGAAAAGTAATGGTAATAAAATAAACTTACTAAAATAAAATGACCCTACCTCTTACATTATAATAGGTGGGCCATTCATTTATGGCTCAGCAGCACCCAAATATTGCACATCTATTCTGTAAACAATATAGCAAAAATAGCAACACTCTCTCAGTCCCAGTGCAATATTCTCTCCTGTGTGGTCAGCGGGAAGGTATGCTGTCTTGTCATTTACGAAATGCACAGCCGGGCTGAGATACGGCTCGGTCGTTCTGCTTGACCACGTGTCAGTAGTTGTGGCATAATACTCCACATTGTTCAGCTCTGCCACTTTTTCTTTACACTCCGCGTACAGCTGCGGGATGGCAGCCTGACTGAAGTAGGTGCGGGAGGGGATCACGTATCGTCTGTCCAGCGTGCGGAGGAGATTTTTAAATCCGTCTTTGGTGACCGTGTTAACGGACACCATGTCCTTGGCAACGTGGTGTGTTATGGCTGTCGTTATCTCCCGGTGTACACTTGGCAAAAGATGCTGTAATTGTAGTCTGTTGGCTGCTGAGTATCCTTTCCGCTGGACTTTTTCGTCATGCAAATGCCTGTGGTGATTTTTCAAGTGTCGGTATAAATTGGTTGTGTTTCCGCTGGATGGTTGTTTTGCACAGCACCTGTTTCTGGTGCACGTCTGCAGCCTCCAACCCGAAATACTCCCACATGACCGACGTGCTGTTTTTCTTGTGGATTAAAATCCCCCTAACTCTGCCTCTGGTCCAGCTGAAGCCATTTCAGAAATTAAGGAGCAGGTGCAGCAGGTTATACTGACTGGCACGACCTGTCCACGAGCAGCATGTCGCTTCTGATTGGTTGGCAGGATGGTAGGGAGACGGCGTGCAGGCTATGTGTAAAATAGTTGACACAACAGATCGCGGCTTTGGCGACCATGTTGTCTGAAATCGCAATTTCGATCAGAAAACGATAAATCGTTCAGCCCAAGGATACATTTATTAATCCTTTGAGGGAGCACTCAGTTGTTTTAATAGTGCCTTGCTCATCTGGGACCCCTCCAGCTACCAGTCCACCTTCCATACTGGACTTGAACCGACCACCCTCTGGTTCCCAAGCCAACTCTCTCTACAGACTGAGCTACTGCCGCCCCATTAATCCATTAAATCTAGATACAACACTCATTATTTATGATTATTTTTAAATCTTTACGTCACAGAAAATGTTCAGATTCTGTATTTGGCCAGGCTGAAACAATCTTTGTTGTGTGATGGGGGGGAGGCCGCTGAGTCAACGCTGTGCTGTTCTGGCCGGCTGCAGAGACAGATGGACAACATACTTGTCCCGTAATATCATCTTCAGGGCACGCTCATGGTTCATGCACGGCTCGAGGTGTCTCATTCTGTCTGAACTCTGCCAGTCGAGTCCCACGTCCTGCATTTATTACCGTTTGATGTTTGTCACTTAAAAGGAGCGAGCCCTGCAGGGGAGGGAGGGCGAGCAGATGTGAGTGACTGAAAAATGCAGGAAAGATCAGTGCTGAGGTGGTTTGCAGTAATTTGTTGGATGTCGTCCCTCCATGTTTCCTCATTTTTATGTCATGATCTTAATGTTTTTATTGTGAAATGAGGGTTAAATTTGGTCACATCTTCATGTCAGATGCAGCGTTCTTTTAGTTTTGGCATTAACACGTGATGTTTCTTTCCACTCTCTGTGTCCCTGCAGTATATTTGCTGCGACTGCAAGAAGAGCTTCTGCTCTCTGTGCTCCGTGCTTCAGGAGAACCTGCGCATCTGCGCCACATGTCATCTACTGAAGGCGACGGCCTTTCAGCGGCCGCGGCTCATGCGTCTACGGGTCAGGGACCTGCGTCAGTACTTGCTGCTCCGTAACATCCCCACCGACACCTGCAGGGAAAAAGAGGACCTGGTGGACTTGGTGCTCTGTCACCAGGGCATCGAGGAGGAGGAGGACGCCGACACGGGCAGCCTCCACTCACGTTCCCTGTACACGCCGACCCCGTCGACCACGCAGTCCGCCTCGGAGCTGTCGGCTTTCGTGGCCTCTCAGGAGGAGCCGCTCAGCAGGAGCGATAGCTCTGATACCAACCAGGTCAGGACACAGAGCTTTGAAACTAGTCATCACATGGACCTTCTTGTTTGTTAGTTAGCAGAAATAATTAACTAGATTGTTTACAACGTCCATGCTGATGTTTCGTCACAGGTGTTCAGGTTATTTGTGCAGATCTGAGTACATCATGTCATCACTTCAGGCTACCTGATGAAGTGAGGTTTGTTGTTCATCTTCATCACAGAGGCAAGAAGTAAAAGAGAGAGTTGGGCAGCTCAGCTCCACTATAAATACTTGTTCTCGGCCTGCTTAGGGTGCAGTAAGCTTCTCTATGAATGGAAGGTATCAGACATGGTTGCTCCCGAGGTATCAATGGAGCTGTCTGAAGAGCGTCTAATCCTAATCCCTCAGTTAGCTGCTCCTCCTGGCACGCTGTGCACAGTGACACTAATGTTTGTAATCGCTGTGTTGCAGGACATCGGTGACGCCACATCCGTGTCTCTCCTCAACCTGGACCCCAGTGAACACACTCCTGAGGTGATATTCTGCTCATTATGAAATCATCGTTCTGTTGATAATGAAGTAGAAACACTTGGTGACACAGCTTTTTTTTTTTTTTTTTTTTTTTTTGGTGCTGAAACTTTTGGAGTGCAAGGAAAGCAGAATAAGAGCTAAAAATAAGACACTAATGCTGAAAATCTCTCTGCTGAATCTGAATATAAAAACCATTTATTGTCCAGAGATTCTCCTCCATATCAGAAAGTTTTTACTAAGCACGTTTCTGTGCTGCAGAAGTTGCAGCGTCTTGCAGATTCTCTCTCAGTTCTCAATAGATTTCATATTCAAGTCCAAAAGTGCTTTTTGCACAAAAGAAAAAGTAATAACGCCCTTTGGGATGCACGATGGAAAAAACAGATTACAAGAAGTATGAAGTGGAGATTCTGGGAAATATCAGCCATACTTTAATATAATTGTCATACTGACTGCACATGCATGTCTTAATGTGACTGTTTTTTGCACGAAGCTGTGTCTTAAAGGTCCAGTGTGTCAGATGTAGAGGTCTCTAAAGAGGCTAAATTCCACCGGGCACGGTCTAGTCAATGTTTCAAACCCCTCCAGAAGCGCTGTGGTCCATTTCATTAGCGGCTCTCTCCGCTCAACTCCACCGATAAACACGCAGTTGTTCTATTTTTGCCGGGCGCCACAAGCAGCCCGTGTCAATCTGCACAGAGCAGCTCGAGCTGACAGGAAGTCAGACGCAGAAACGGCACAGAGAATGCGGCTGATTTTCAAAATAAACTTCCGTTCGTCAAAACAAAAGAGAAACAATTTAACTATGCAGCATATTTACATATTTAGAAGCACATAAACCAGAAAAATGACCAAATCTGAGCAAGTTAACAAAGTCTGGAGGGCTAAACGCTTCTGCTGGAGTTTGAAGTTGTGTGGAGAACAAACTAAAGCAGCGCCGCGTGTCCGGTGGAGTTTCGCCGTAAATCCAGTATAATATCTAAACTGTGTTTTCATTAATGAAAAAGAGCTGCGTATATCTACAGAGAGAGAGTGGTTTGACGGAGTCTGACATGTTGGACTGGCATGTTTCTACAGTTGCCTAGAACAGACAAACTAAATACACTCTGATCCTTTAAGTAATTATATATAAAGGTCATTTAAAGGTTTGCAAAGGGACTCACTAACGTCTTGATTTCCGGCTCCTTCAGGTCAGCCCTCAGACGCGACGTCGGGCCAGAGCGTCCCTCTCGGACATCTCCAGCTTGCGGGACATCGAGGGCCTTTCAGTCAGGCAGCTGAAGGAGATCCTGGCCAGGAACTTTGTCAACTATTCAGGGTGCTGCGAGAAGTGGGAGCTGGTGGAGCGTGTCAGCAGACTGTACAGAGAGACAGAGGAGAACAGGAAGTCATGTGGGTATTTAACACGCCGCCCTGAGCACATCCTGTGTCTGATAAGTTAGCTTTACGTATGACCTGGACAGAGAAAAGGTTATATTATGGTTTAATCTGTTGCTATATTGACTTTAATTTCTCCTTCTTGCAGTGGAAAATGTGAGCAGTACTGTAACCACGGGTAAGTTGTCACTCATCCATGTACACGCTGTCCCAGATGTCAGTATTAGACCACATCCTGTTTTTAACCACAGAAACCTGACGTCTCTGCTTCCTATGACAACATCATGTACTGATAATATCACACTAATAACGATAAGCAGGGTCATTGAAATGAGTTATTGTCTCTCCCTTGCTTTACTCCTCCCGACACCAAAGTGGTGGCCTTCCCTCCGAGCCCTCCTATCTGCAACGGTGCCATCGGAGGTAAGGCGGTCACGAGAACAGCGTCTCCACCACATCTGTATTCACAGTGAACCCCATCCTCACCCGCTCTTTGTAGCATCCATCATCATCCGTGTGGAATGACATTTACCGGCTTGTTTCATTTGTCGTGCGTCGGGAACGTCGATCCCCCGTGAGGTCGATTTCCCTCCGTCAGTCATCTTGTGTGTTGAGCGTGTGAAGCTCGTCATGCTGCAGCATGTCAGGGGTGTGTTTACTTTCTCAGCAGCACGCTTCCAGTGGTTAAGACTGTGTGGTTGTCATAGAAACACCCATCAACAGGCGTTGACATTTTTGAGGAGATGTGACCTTAAGATAAGTTGCATTTCACTTCACACATTTCCACTCACCTCTCGGCGTCCTCTTGTGTCCCGCAGACGGCGAGAAAGGCCCGCTGACGATCCACGACGACAACCTGTGCAGGATCTGCATGGACGCCACGATCGACTGCGTCCTCCTGGAGTGCGGCCACATGGTCACCTGCACCAAGTGCGGCAAGAGGATGAACGAGTGCCCGATCTGCAGGCAGTACGTCGTGAGGGCCGTGCACGTCTTCAAATCCTAATGCACCACCTCACTGCCGCCGCCGCCGCCGCAACCAACGCCGCGCCTGCTTCAGAGCAGCAGCAGCAGCAGCTCGGACTGAGACTGTACCTTCAATCAACCATGCAGCTCATAACGTTTGAAGAAAAAAAAAAAAGACTAATTTTTGTGGATGTTCCTTGTTTGTATTCGCTAAATTCTCACACTATTTGCACATAAATATTATGAGAAATGTGTTTGTTTTTCTTAAGACTCTGACTCTTCGGTTTCACCAAGTGGGCAGAACGTAGGATCGTACACTCCTATGAGTCATTCCTCAACCAAACATATCTGTTTTCGTTCCTCCGTGTATGTTTTGCTTTTTACAGTTTTTCAAAGCAAAGAATGTGTGGCGCTCGGCCACGTGCAGTCTCGTCAAACACAACTCATCACCCTCAGATCTGCCTATAAAACTGTAGCCGGCGCTCGACGCCGCCGAGTTATTCTTAAGAGCACGTCTCTTTACAACTGCTGCAAGCGACTACATATCTTAGTAACACAGAGGACGACAGACACGTACTGAACCTCACCACAGGAGAGAGGGTCGAGGGGGTGAGTGAACTAGGTGCCAAATAACGGGTCATGCCCTCACGCTTCTCGCCCCCTTTTTCTTTTTTGTTTTGTTTTTTTGTGCGTCCCCTCGACTGTGTAGGGCCGGTGCGTGGCTGTTGATTCTTCAGCATGTTTTTATCTGAGAAGCACTTTGTTCACTGTGTTAACGCACCACCGCTCACAACCCCACTGCAAACTATGACGACCAGTAACAACGGCTGATGTAGCGCGCGAAGGCCACGTTCGAGTCGAACCTGGCGTTACTCGGCCCCGCGAACGAGCCCTCATTGTGTTTCGAGGATTTTCTGGTGGTGATTTATGATGCATCTTCACTTATTTTGTTATAGAAGCGCTTATCGTGACGCGTTACGCGTTTTTTAAAAGCGGTCACACAAAAGTCTGTCATTTACAGCAATAGCTTAACCTCCGCTGTCACCTCCGTCTCAGGTGGAGACAAAAAGACAAAAAACCGGTGCTAACTCATCCGACCATCTTCCCTGATTTTCCAGCTGAACTGTGGATGTGAAACTCTTGAATGTTTTTGATTTTTTTTCTCGTATATCGTTGGGAGTGGAATGAAGTGTCTTATCGCGTTTTATTTTAGTTGATTTATTTTTTTCCTCTCATGTAAAGTAATGTGTTGAACTAACTATTCAAAGATATAGCTACGAGTTTACTGACACCTGTGGTATAGAAAGTATATAGAAATAATGACTTGCTAATGTACATTTGCATATATTGATCCATATTGAGATGTATATATCTATATTTTTTTTCCATTTGATTTCAAATTGTGTAATATCAGATGATTAAAAATGTCCCCCGGGGTCGGGTTGGGTTAGTTTATTATCCCAGAGTTCTGTTCTCCTGTCACGTGGTTTTAAAATGTGTTTAATCGACATAGGTTTGCTTGAATTATCTGTCCCCTCTTTAACCAGAGCATGACAACAACAACCTGTATGACACTGGTTATGTTTAATCCACCCTTAACCCGGCTCATTTCGAAGTACCCAGCTCTGCACTGTACCCACACAAAGTCAACGTTGCTGCTATTATCATGGTGAAGATGTCCCCTACAATCATGAACAGTAGCGGAGCAGGTTGCACTTTTTCTGTGCAAGGTTTGGTCTTTGTATTTGGGAATGTTGAACTTTTTATTTTGGTAATTAAAGATTTTAATTAAAGTCTGTTTTTGTATACTCGTGCATCACATGCGGTGTCCTTGTACTATCTTGGATAAAAATGACAATTAGAGCTGAAATAATCAACAATTAAGTCACAAATCATCAGTTTCATATATTTCTGTTTTTTTTGGACAAAACAAACAGACAGACAGGTACAATAGAGACTTCCTGTGTCTATGTCAGGTGTATTTGACGATAATCCCACCCTGCAGAACATTTTCAACTCAAAATATATTTTACATATCAGGTTGAACATCAGTGTGCCAACATGCTGATGTTGAGCATGTTAGCCGCTCTAGTTTACCATTCTAACATTTGCAAATTAACACTAAGCACAAAGTACAGCTGAGAGCTGTCGCTTGTTTAGCAGAGATTTAGTTAAAGGTACTGTGCAAAGTTAAATTGTGACATTGAAAAAAAGGGAAATAAAGTGGCAGGAAATCCAAAAATAAATTAGCTAATGGGTTTGCAGAAGAAGCGTTTTGCATTCAATAAAAGTAAAATACATAAATAATAGACAGGAGGAGGAAAAACTAAATACTTAATCATGTTAAGAACGTGAGAATTGCACTTTTTGTGGATGATGTGCTTCTGTTCGCTTCAGCACGCACTCGTGTTTTGCAGCCGAGTCTGAGGCCTCTTCTGGTTCTCTGCTGGAAAACGCTGGAATGCTCCGTCCAGGTTGGGAGCGAGTTGCTGCCCCAGGCGCAGGAGTTCAAGTATCTCGAAGTCTTGGCGGTTTGGTGCAGCGTTGGCAGTTATTGCGGATGTTGTACCGAGGTGAGCTGAGCTGGAAGGCAAAGCTCTCGATCTTCCAGTCCGCCTACGTTCCAACCCTCATCTACGGTCCTGAGCTTCCTTAGAGAAAGGGCGAGGAGCTCAGACATTACGGAGGGAGGTCGGAGTCGAGCCACTGCTCCTTCACATTGAAAGGGATGGATGCCTCCTGGGCACCTTCCTTTGGAGGTGATCTAAGATTGTTATTGCCAACACTGCAATCGCTGTGTACTTGATAAGAACTTGAACCTGAAATGTCTGTATGCATGGATCTACAAAATGTCAATCAATCTGTTGATATTTTAGTCTGCAGCTAAAAAAAAGTGGACCGACTTACGGATCGATAGATAGAACTCTGAATGTGCCCGCTGAGACCACAACTACACACTACTACAAACCATTACAGCACACCAAATCAACCAATCACATTCCCTTTCCATCCCAATATGAAAACACGACTCAGCGATGGTACAAATGAAATTATTTTAATGCATATTAGCACTTAAGTTTTTGGATTTACAAATATAAACATTATCACATTCACCTGAGGTGATAGATTACAGCACGACACACCCCGAAGTACACACAACAACACCGACTGCATGGATTTTATAAACAGTATGCAAATGAGCTCTTTTGCAAAAGTCTCTCAAACGCGGCGTGAAGAGCCTGATGTGTGGTCGGTCGAACACGTCACAGAAAGTCACACATTCTGCTGTGACTGTCGACTTCCTGCCTCTTCTGTCGGTGCTGCGCCAGCCTCAAAACCGCCCACGATAAATTATCTGCAAGCATAATTTTCGACCCGGCTCCGAGGCGTCCGTGTCAAGTTACTGAATAAATGAATAAATACAAACTGCGGTAAAAAATAAAAGTCAATAAATTAAATGTTGAAATGTTGGCAAAAATCTCCAAAAACACTCAAACACTCAACAATTCATTAAAGTATTAAAGTAAATGAAGACGTGGAAGAGGGATTTGATTACTGCGTTTTATCATTATTATTAAGTATTTATGATAATTTAATCAGATATTTAATCACTGTACATGTTTCCGTCTGATACTGGAGTTATGTTTTGGCACGTAGAGGTTGTATGAAGACAGTCTGCAGTCTCTCTGTCATATTTAGCTCCTGAGACACTGTAAACTCATGAAATGACGTCTGTATAAAAATACTGCGTTCTCAGATATTTAAAGAGTAAAAATAAAACAAACAAACAAAAACAACCCAACAGCCAATTACAAGCACGTCTTTATAAAAAAAGTACAATCTCAAACAAATACATGCATGCTGTTTCCTCTTTACGTGTCCAGTGAACGTTCATCATCATCATCACCTCCTCGCGTCAGAGTCCATCTGAGATCTCTAAGAAGAAATCCGTCTCGCCGATTCAGAGACTTCTCACAGGACCGGTTTAAAAACACAAAAAGAAACTTGTTCCGTTAAGTGCAAAGAGAGTCTGTAAATCGTTTTTTTTTTTTTTTGTTGTCGTTCGTTAGGAACTAGCTCGACTTCTGCAGCAGTTTGTCCTCTTTCAGTCTGAACGGTACGCTCACGGACATCTCCGCGATAAACCTTTCGCAGGCCGTCTTGGTCACCTGCTTGCAGAAGCGGAGGTCGATCTGACAGATGCTTCCGCAGCGCTTGAAGAAGTTTAGGGAATGGTCTGTGACCCGGTTACAAACTGAAAATGGAAGCAGAGAGACAGAAATCAGTCACAGGCTCGATATGTTAAGAAGCAACGTGCAGCAATAAGGTCCACTGTTGGAGAGGAGGTCCTCTCTGAAGAGCTGGAGGTCTTCAGGAGGTTTGTGAAGGTAGAGAGGGACGCCCCTGATCTGGTAGGAACTGGTAGGACGTTCCACCAACGGGGAACAACAGACGAGAAAAGTTTGGATTGTCCTGAGCGTACGGGTGGCAGAGCCAGGCGTCGTTCATTGGAGGAGGTAACATATGTCTGTATGAGGACGTTCAAGAACCGGAGACTACTTTGTAGTCAGCGTTAGAGATTTGAATTTAATGTGATTAGTCGATTAACTGCCAACTATCACAATTAATAACAACTGTTTTGAGCCACCTGGATTCTCTGATTTCAGCTCCTCTAACGTGAAGACATCCTGCTTTCTTTGGTCCTCTGTGACGGTGAACTGAATATCTTTGGGTTGTGGACAAAACAAGACACGTGAGGACAAACTAATCTATTAATAATCAGTGTAAAGAATCCTTAATTTGCCCTGCAGTCTGCTTAAACTCATTTCCAACCTATTTACAGAGATGGCAGGCCGCCTTTGACTGTATTCTACTCAGACGGGTTTGATGGAATATGAATCTCCTGTGTGTTCACCGACATTCAAACTATTCTGTGATTAAAATCCAGTCTGAATGAATAACCTCCAAACAGCACGTTACTTTAACTCAGCTGCAGTCGTTCTGTTCTCGTCCATGTCACAGCGGGACGGCAGAATTCAATTAGAAGTGCTTTCAGGGTCCTGCTGCCTCAGCGTGCGGCCTCATTGTTGCCCGTCATGGTTTACTTGAACAGAACGAAGCCGCTGTTAATGTTTTTATGTCTTCCTGCCGTGTGGCAGTTCAGTTCACTGCTGCTGTGGTTGTTGTTCAGGTCCCACTTCTCACCTGACAGGTTGATTTCTGTGAGCGAGTCCCTGGTCGTGGTCCCGGCTGCCGTCAGCAGGTTGACTGACTGGTCGTTGATGTGGTTGCAGTAGCTCAGGTCCAGGTTGGACAGCAGAGGCATCTGTCGACTGATGAGGCGTAAAGACGTGTCCGTGATGTCGAGCCCCGCCAGCCGCAGGTCCTCCACGTTCCGCAACTTGCAGCGGTTGTCCAGTTGACCTGTCAAGAACGACGCCGATTAATGTTCGTATTCTGCACAGTCAGAGATAAAACACTAATCCGTCCGTGACTTACCTGGTCTGTTGTCTGTGGGAGGAGAGAGGAGGTCCCTCATCTGTGCGTCTTTGAGCCCCTCCACCCACTGCACATCCAGCGAGCGCAGCAGAGGGCAGCTGGAGGTGCAGAGCGCCGACACAGCCGCCCAAGAACACCCGGACAACTTCAACACTCGCAGACCTGAAACACACGGCGGCTCTTTAAAAATACTGACGCAGAACACGTGAAACAAAAAGACAAAAGGTCACGAATCAGAACCCGTTATGTATACCTGGTAATCTATTAATAAGCCAGCTTAATTGTTTCTTGGAAATGTTGGTCCAGCTGAGGTCGAGGGAGACCGGCTGTCGGCGGATAATCCCGCTCAGCATGAGCGGGGTGATGGAGATGCAGCGGTTCAGATCGATCTTTGTCCAGAGTCTCTTATCGCAACACCTACGAGACAGAGAGGAAGACGTGTTCGCTGAACAAACAAGCTTCACACGTGAAAACAAAGATTTGTACAATCTGTGCAGCATATTTGACTTTCTTCTTATCTGTGTGAGTGTAAGCATGTTTTTACCATCTGTTCCACGTCTTGCAGACTCTCATGCACACGCACAGCTCCTGGTGCGTGAGATAGCCGAAGATCTTCATCCACACCTCGCGCTGTATGACGTGTGTTTTGCCATCTTTCAGCGGCAGTCTGTCGGGAGGCGGACTTATCGGAGGGGGCCGGATGACGTGCCGCTCCATTTGGACACATTTGGGCGGCGAGTGCGGGGGCACCGGCCGGTTGGTCGGGGTGCTCCTGTTGAAGCCAAGCGGAGTGATCGGACTCGGGTAGAAGTGGCGCAGCTCCCACGGCGTGCCGTTCATCTCTTTGGTCTTGAGGTGGGGCCTCTGATCTCCGAGCTCGCTGCCGTTGCGGAACAGCTTCTTGGGCTCCTCGTTCTCCGTCTCCGGCTCCACCTTGAGGGGTTGGCGGTTCTCGTTGGCGAGGCAGTCCTCCGTCTTCTGGATTTCCTGGTTCAGTGCTTTGCTCAGCTCCCGGCTCAGCTCCCTGTTGGGTAAACGGCGCTTGCGGCGAGCTTTCGGACGCTGCCCTTTCTCCTGGGTCTCGCTACCGCCCTCGCTGCTGGGTCCGGCCTGCGGGGAGCTGCAGTGGGATTGGTCGCTGTCTCCGACGGGCGTCTTGATGAAAGGATTCAAAAGCTCGTTCCTGGAGTCCTTGTCATCGCCTTCTTCTTCGGCATCTCCAAAACGCCCTTTCCTCTCTACACCGCCCCGGAAGTGAGGCTCCCTTCCTTCTTCATTCTCCTCCTCGTAGGCGTCTTCGTCGTCCTCTTCTGTCTTGATATGGTGCAGGAGTTTGGAAAAATAAGGATCATCCGACTTCTCCTGCAGGAAGAAACAATGAGAATGACTTTGTGGAATCACCCTAAAACACATCTAAAACTCAAAAATCAGTCACTAAATGATACATACCTTCTTCCTCACACCTAAATCCTCTTCCTCGTCATCATCAAACAGCTTCCTCTTCTTCCTCAGCTTGTCCTCCGGCCTAGGCCGGGGCAGGTTGCACGGGGAGAGCAGCGGCGGCTGTCGGTGCAGAGCCTCGTCCGGCCTGTACCTGGGCGTCTCCTCTCGGTCCGGCCTCCTCTTGGCTGCAGACGACACGACGTCCCCCTCCTCCTTCAAAGGCTTCTGTTCCCTCAGCAGAGAGCCAGGGAGGTTGGAGGCGTACTTGAACCCTGGACCCCTTTTTTGCTTCAATACCAAGGGGGACAAAAATGGCGAGACGACTTTATATCTTTAGCCTATCGCGACGAGGGAAACAGACTGCACTGCCTGAAAGGTTTAATCGACTCTCTGTTACCAAAACACAACACACACAGTTTGTCAGTGGTTTCCTGCTTGTGTGACACAGACAGTCACATGTGAATGACTTTCACAAACCAAGAGAGTATAAACAGGAAGTGGCAAGCTGATAAACACACAGAAACTGAAAAACTAAAAGCAATACAGAACTAAGAAAGAGACGATTATCTCCCAAACTCAGAGAAAAATCTCAGAAATCTCTCAGAAACAGTAGTTGTACAACACGCTTCCAGCACGCTCTCACTAAGCCGTTACATAATCTAAATCCTCTGACTCACGCATATTTGTACTCACTTTTCCACTTTTTCCAGCGTGGTTGCACTTGGGACATTCCCAGCAGTTGGGGAGTTCATCGTTCACCACTCCTGAGGCGTCGCTCACCTGATAAAAAGCAAGAAGAAGAAGAAGAACCTGAGCCGGACTTCGACTGAGAACAACAAGCTGTACACTGAGCCTGAGTCCGTGTGTGTACAGTTTGTTTAACACAAACAGGACGAGGGAAGTGAAAGTGACTGTTGTGACGTGCGCCTGTCAGGCAGGTCAGCACAGTTTAAACCTCACCCGGGCCTGCTGCTTCACACGTTAAATAGAAAAAGGAAGTAGAGTTCAAGAAAGGAGCTTCGATGTTCACTTCTGGGTATCCGTGATGTCGAAATATTCATAAAAAAACGGACGAAAAAATGATTATTTGAGTCGTTGCATGCTGCAGAAGAGCTAGACGGAGCTTGTCTGCAGAACAGGTTTGACCAAATGTGTTATAGCAACGTCTTGTTGTGTTTTTCACACGACAGTTACAAACAGGGTGTGTGCTGCTTTACATTTTGGTTTGCCGTCACCTCGCAGAATGTTTTGCATCCTTCCCAAGAAGGCGATAAACTACATTCTCGGTTCCTCGTTTCCTCGAGTCGATTCCTGAAACGTGATGGCGTCATAAAAACGTCTAAACCACAATAAAGCGATGAGTGTGTGTTCACGGTTATATAAACAAACGCCGATCCTACATCCTAATTATCCCACTTCGGTGACTTACACTCCGAGCGTCTGACTCACTCACATTATGTTACAATGTCCTGAGATTCCTGGCACACTTTAACAGACATGCGTCACCGTGTGAGGAGAGTGTGGAGTTGTTCTCTCCGTACCTTCAGACAGTTGGGGTGGACGATCTCGTTGCAGATGGAGCACTCCATCAGCATGAAGTTGAACTTGTCCTCCTCTTCCTCCAGCGTGTCCTCTTTCCCGGCCTCTTTGCACACCACGCACACCGCCGTGTGAGGCAGAACCGGCTGCACGGACAACAAAACAATGAACACGCGTGTGCTGACTTTTTTTTTTTTCAGAAGAGAAACCGTGACAGCTAACTCACCGCGATGCACTGCCTCATGATGCACGACTGCTTCATGCGCCCCGGCCCCCCGAACTTCTTCATGTCCTTGCAGAAGTGACACTCTCCACACTCGGTCCGGAGGCACGCCTCGCACTTTCGGCAGCGCGTCCTCCGGCGTCGGGCGCCGGACGAGCTGCGGTTGGACGGCAGCTTAACCGCCGCCGAGGACGTCCCCATCTTGGGCTGCTGCTGCTGCTGCTGCTGCTGCGTCTGCTGCGCCTGCTGCTGCTTCGGCCGGTTGGCCGCTCGCTGCTGCTGGAAGACAAACGGAGAGAGCCGGGTTGAAGGGTGACAAGTTTATACCTTGAAAGCCACAGTGACAAGAAGATACTGGTAGGAAGTGGCGATGAGTCAGCGCATCTGGATTGAGCCAATGAAGCTGAGTCATTAGAGGCGGCTCCTGCTGCTTTCTGACAAAAACAAGATGATTTGTTATTTTCTCAACTTTTTGTTGTGAAGCTTTAAAGACGTTCAGCTCCATGGAAACAAACACTCATAAAGAAACGTGCACCTAACGTTATTCTAACGTTATTCTAACAACTATTAGGGTTATTATAAGTGATTATTTTTACTCTGCTGGTTATATATTCATTCATTTGACTGAAGCTTTTGTGCAAACAAATGTGAAAACTTTATTCATAAGTGATACTTTCATCTATAAAATATGAGAAGACGTCTTCAGATAGTATTTATTATTAGTGATTGTCCTGTGCAGTTACATCTGGCTGTGCACTCTCATCCATCTCTTCTTTCATGTGATCCATCGTGCATATCTGTCTACTTAAAAGGTGTATACAGAACTCTTTATTTTTCTATTTTTATTGTCTATCATTTAAACTGTGAGCTGTTGTAACAAGCAAATTTCCTCTGTGTGATAAATAAAGTATTTTTCTTTTAATAAACAGCCTCAAAAATGTTCCATTTATACAGAAAGAAGAAAAGAACAGCAAAAAAAATCTTCACATATAATAAAAGTAACTTGAGTAAACTTTTTACACCGCGTACCGCCTCAGAATATATTCAGTTCTCCGAATAACACCATTATGACAGACGTTATTACTATTTTAACCATTTATTTCATAAATAATAAATAATCCTCCACTCACTATCTCTAAATTTGAACTCTAATCATGGATGTATGTGCGCTGTGCACTACCTGCATGAACTGGAGCAAGATGACACTGAAACAAAATACTACAGGATCTCACAGTTTATTTTTGTCGTATTGATGATATCAAATGTTTATAACTTAATTTAATATTAATATTAACATATTTTTGAGATTCCTCTACGCACCACTCAAGGGAGCTCGCGTCCAGCCTCCAGTTTGAGAATCAGTGGATTCATCGATTATCATTAAATTCCTGTTGATCGATTTCAAGGTGCAAAATCTCAGAAAATATTGTGATACAGAGTATTACACAATTATCATCAGTCACAGTCACAGTGAGCCTTAAATGACTGAAAACAGAAGCTTATTTCGGTTGAACAAACAAATTTATTATAACATATTACAACATATTATATCATTGTAGATAAGCAGACACACACTCTCACACACACTAAGCCTTGAATCTACTACCCTAAATTCACATTTGCCACTTTCTCACGTGTATTTTTAGTCTCTTCCCTGTTGCCATGGCAGGAAGCGTGAAGCCCGATGGAAATAAGACAAATCACAGAGCGAGAGACCATCGCAGCCATTCTTGTTCTCGCAGCGAGAGGTTACCTTGGCAACACGTTTTGCCTTCGCTGGTGGCAACTGTTTGAATAGAGATGGATAAAAATAAGCTCACAGGAGGAGGTTATGATTTAGCGTGAGGGCTGCGAGTCATTTATTCTTTGTTGTATTACTACAGAGCGGCGCCTGATGATTTAATTTCTAGAGAACAACAATGTGTCGAACAGGTGGAACAGGAACAAGACGTTCTGGGCCGACGCTGTCCTGAGTGATAAGACGAGGAAGCAGACCTGAATCTGCTGACTCTCATCCTCATTCATGAGCCTGAGTTTCATGTCCTCTCTTTTTTATGTTTGTCCCAGCACCATAGGCTGTGTTTGGCCGCACAGATTTCTATAAATCCACCTGACAACTGTGGAAAATATGGGAGGGAGACATTAAAGGAAATGCTACTCCTGCAGCAGTGTTTTTGAGTTCAGCTGACACCGCCTGACACAATCATGTTTCCTACTATCATATTTAAAGTTTGTCACCCGATGCATGCAATAACAGCATAAAACTGTGGCTGCAAACAAACTGAAAGCAGACGCGGACACTTTGCCTCTCAAAGCAACTATCAGCTGACTCCCGTCCTTACTGTAACTCTGCGCAGTAATATGTCAGGAATTTGGGATCGGTTCCTGAGGCCTGGGAACAAAAACATGGCCTATATTCTGAGCGAGCGGTCTTCTGACTCAGCCTCGGCGTGGACTCGAGTGGGAGGAAGTCACAAGACTCGTGCAGAGTGGTCGTAAACACAAATAAAAGCTGTGTTACGCTCTCTGATCATGCGTCATGTCACAGATAAGATGAGCTGTCAGCGGGTGTTTACGGTACAAACACTAACTTTCATTCATCTGTTTACAGCCTGATTTAATTTACAGTCCTTTATCCCCATTTGTAGTTCTTTCTCATGTTTTTATAAAACATTTTTATTACTACGGTCACTTTCTACTTTTTGTAAACTCTTTTCATACTCTTAACACTGTTATATATCTATTTTCTATGCAAATGTTGAATTCCTCTGCACATTTTTTAACTTTTAGAGTTTAACTCCGATGCAAATGTTCAATTTCTCTGTACATATTTAAATTTAGATCTATCTCAGGTTAATTTTAACGTATGGTTACTGTGTTATAGGTTCATTCCAATGTACGGTTAATGTATGTTTGCATGCTGCTACTGGATGCTTGAATTTCCCAATAAAGTATCTATCCATCTATCTATCTATGTAAGGACAAGGATCTTACATCACAGGCTTGTGCAACATGTTAGAAAACACTCATTGACATAGATGCACTTTAAAATCTAAACTTGATCCCTGGTCAGCTGTGTTGTATATTCTTCTTCCTGCAGGTGGAGAAAGTTCTGACTGAAATCAAACCTAACGTGACTTTAGAGTCGCAGGTTTGTGTGTTTGTGTGTTGGAGGGTCAGTGGACACGACCAAAGCAACACAAGTAGTCCACTTCATTGTTCCTTCTCTCCCCATCCCCCCCCTCCTCTCTGCTCGGACTCAGCCTGAACAACAACTCTTACCTAAAGCCTCCTTAAAGACACAGAGAGGTGCTGAGATCAAGTTTGATGACAGGAAAAGCTTGTTTTTTATCTCAGAGAGGGAGAGAGAGAGAGACATGTGGAGCTAAATCACAGCTTTAGCTGCTAGCCGCTAGCTGATAGAGGGCAGTTAGCTTCAGCTCATAGCCGTGAATATATAACCATTACCGGGGTGAAATTGCTCTGTGTTGAAGAGGTGGTGGCTAACGTGATAGGTGGTGTCCCCAAGGTGGAGAGGACACGCTCGCTGTTATCAGTACCGATAAGCAACAGCCTATTTAACTCAGCGTACTTAGCATCGAAGCTAACTGTTCGTTACAATGGTAGAAGAAGAAGAAGAAGAAGCCCGCTCACAAAGTGGCTTCTTTAAAAACACGACGTAAGACAGAGGTCACGTAATAATGAAGAAATGTACGAGCTCTGACCTGCTCAGACTCTGAATCATACTCCTCATCGTCTCCGCTCAGTGACAAGGCCATGGCTCCTCCGCAGAGAAAACTAACATGGCTGAACTCAGTCCTCCAGCTCCGCTCGTTCACTCTCCTCCCTCCGTCACATCACTCCGACTCCGGGGATGTGACGATCGTGAACGAGCCGGTTCAAAGAGCCGGTTCAAAGAGCCGGTTTCAAAGAGCCGGCTCTTTTAAGCGAACGATGGGAGCCGATAGTAGAAAAAGAAGCAGCATTGTTGGACCCATTTTTTTTAAAAAAAACCTCAAAACACAAAGTATAATTCCCTCAAAGCACAGGCAGACTCAAGTGGCTTTCTTCTACTGGTTTATTAGAAGCTTTTCTTTTCCTCCAAATCCACCGTGAAAACTAAATAATGTTGACAAAATACAAACAATGTTAGCTTGACATATATATTAACATGCAGAGCATATGTAATAATATTAACAAAGTAAATACAGATAAATAAAATACCTCGTTGGCTGCATGCTACAAAAAGGGAATTGTCTTCAAATCTTCAGTGATCTTCAATAAAGTCCTTGGTGATGAGCATTAACTTGTAACAGCGCAAAAAGTCCTTAATCGCAGCTTAATTGCTCCTACCGATGTCAGTCACGCGAGAGCAGTCAAACGAGACCTTTTTTGTATTTCAAAATAAAAGCACCTTCACATGTACTAAATGAAATAATAGAAACCAAATGCAACTTAAATGAATTCTAATTAGACAATGATCTTTGAAAAGGTTAACAAATGATAGACTTATACAAACAATAAATGCAACAATTACACAAAGGCAGAATGCAGAATTTTGCAAAAGCCAAGCTGTCGTGCAGTAACGTTAGTGCATTCATTGGGCGGTTTCAGAGAGTTACAAGAGTCTATAAACGCAATAAAAAAAAGGAAGTTTTTGCTCGCCGCCGTTGCAAAGTGCTTGCTCATGGTGGAACTGTTGGGTCTCTGTAAATAATATTATAAAGAGTACAGTCTAGACCTGCTCTCCATGAAAAGTGTCATGAGATAACTTTTGTTATGATATGGCACTATATAAATAAAATTGAATTTAAAACAATTGGCTACAGCAATTTATTGATATTACAAAATGTAATGTTTACTTTTGAATGCTTCAGTACAAAGGATGTATTGAATATATACATGACAACCTCACCTGGAGCCAACACTTCCTGTCTGGTTAGGAAGGCACACCAGCGCCTCTACTTCCTCAGGAGGCTGAGGCGCCCTGGACTGGGGAGCTCAGTCCTGACCTCCTTCTACAGATGTGTGGTAGAAAGTGTCATGTGCTCCTGCATCACTGTGTGGCACGGCGACTGCTCTGCGGCAGAGAAGAAGGCTCTGCAGAGGGTGGTTAAAGCTGCACAGAGGACTGTGGGACACAGCCTACCCACCACCACGGACATTTACACCTCCAGATGCAGGAAAAGGGCCTCCTGCATCATGAAGGACCCCGCTCATCCCACACACGCTCTGTTTGTCCCTCTCCCTTCAGGCAGGAGACTGCGGAGCATTAAGAGCAGGACCACCAGACTGAGAAACAGCTTCTTCCCAGAAGCTGTGAGACTGTTGAACTCTGCAGGACCCCTGTAGCCCCTGCTGCACCCCCAGCCCCATCTTGTTTATTTTAATATTTCTACTTAGTTAGCTAGTTCTTTTCTATTTTTACTCTGATATTGGGCTGCTCCGGGACCAGGGAAACTAATTTCGTTCCATCCCATGTTAACATGTGTTGAAATGACAAATAAAACTCCTTGAATCCTATATGTGTACACATACAAATCATAAGTCAAATCAGCGCTAAACTTGGCTGAATTATTAAAGGTATAAGTGGTAACATGAAGAGCCGTTTTGGAGCCAAAAGAGCTGGCTCTTCTTGGTGAGCTGGAGTCAAATGATCTGGCTCCTTGAAAACAACCGAACTTCCCATCACTAACACCGACACACGGGCAGCTGCCTGGCTATCATTACGATGTGTTCAGGAACCATGGGAAACGTGGGAAACACCGACTTCCTGCTTACCCAAACCATTTGGATTAGCATTTTAAAAAATCGAGCGACAAACATGAAGGCAGCTAACAGCGATTATACGTGTGCTCTATAGATTGAAGAGTGATTAAAGCAGTAAACTAAATGAAATAAGGTGATAATAAAAACATTGGCGCCGCGCCATTCGTTGCAACCGCTATTTCCGTGCGACCTGACAGCAGCATCGAGATAGATAAGCAGCCAACACAAGAGGCTACACTCCCACACACGTCCGTCTTCGCTTCTGCTTGTTTTTGTGGGACGTGTGAGTCAGTGAACGGGTTAAACACTTCACAGGTTCATTTGATTTAATTAACATCTTAATCCTCGAGGCTTTAAGTACGTTATTAATTGTTATTCATATTTGCCACATGGTGTGCAGTGATTTTTCGCAGTCACCTGACCTCATTCTACCTGAGCAGGTATGACCAGTATCCACCGATGTCTATGAGTCACAGACCTCATCACAATACCAGATATTAAATGTTCTTTTATCCATTTGGCTCCCCTGGTATCTGTTACCACACACTCACACTGTTGATCTGATGTTGACAATCAGCTTCCAGGTGTACAAACTGTGTCACCGGCTTACTCAGGTCTGAACTGTATCATGTAATGATATAATGATGTGACATAATTATGAGTCATGTAATCAAGTCAGCAGGGACTCACTTTGGCGTCATCCAGTGGTGGTGTTTAGAATTAGTCTCTGGCAGTCTGTGCTGATAAAGCTGACATGAAAACAGATTTTCTCTGTTATTATGATGATATTTTGTACTATTAGACATTTATGTAATCTAGGGTGGGTTGACTGAGCATGCTTACTCCCGCACAGCTGCACTCTTTTCTGCCTGTATGACCCCTTCAGATTATGAAACTGCTTCTGATGATGACAAAACTTCAAATTCAAATTTCCCACCGTGCAGGCACGGATTCATTTGCTGGCCAGGAACAGTCACAGCCTTTTTACTCTTCCAGATATAAAAGTATAATTTAAATGTTTCAAATAAATGTAGTAATCTGTTGAAGTGTGTAAGCGTCTCACATCACCAGACTGAAGATCAGTTTTTACTGCCAGACCAACAGACATCTAACAGGATATGCAACACCAACCACGACTGCTGCTACAGTACCGGCTAATGACTGATACTTTAGTGCAATAACAGCTGTCAGACTCTTTAACATCAGCATAACTTTATGTATTTCACTTCAAACATGCATACCCTGACTTACATTTTACTTTTTCCGCAGTGTGGCATGATTAAAGTCTATCTGACTGTATGTTAAATATACTTTAAGATACAGTCAATCTATTGATCTACTGCAGTGTGGAGGCGGTTGATTAGATCAATATCATAACAATAAATATAAAAAGGAATAAATAAATGTGTTCTAGATGGTAGTGACCGTTTAAAGATCAGAGTTCTGCATATTTGTTGTGAACTGCTGAGACCTTTGGTGTAAGAATATTTATCACAAAGACAGTTTGTCACGCAAAGAGGACTTTAGTGGCACCAGCAGGCGAGCTGCAGCAGCGCGCATGCAGAGCATTGGATTGTGGGTATGTTGTGCTTCCTCTTCGGCTCTCTGACAGCAGGTCAGCTGTTGAAGGAAAGTTTTCACATAGTTCTGATCTCTTTCTGGAGCCTCTGCTGTTTATTAGATGTCACATTGGAGCCGCGTTTCCTGCGTGCGCCTCTCTTCTGTCCGCGTCACCGAGATCAAACCTGTAAATCCATCCGGTTTAATCTGAAATTCACATTTTCATTTATTTGTTTTTTAAAACTTTGAACAGCTGTCGGAATGAGTTTGAACGAGCACTCCATGCAGGCTCTGTCGTGGAGAAAACTCTACTTGAGCCGAGCCAAGTTAAAAGCCACCAGCCGAACCTCGGCTCTGCTGTCCGGATTCGCCATGGTAAGTCCAAACTTTGTCTCTGGTTCCTGTTTGACAGCGATCACTGGTGTTTTCTGCGTGAATGCAACGCTTTAGGCCGTGGACACACACACACACGCACACACACACACGAAATGTGACGCAGGTGATTGTTTTGAAGGGCTGTGTAGCTCCGGACACCTTCCAGGCCTGATATTTATGAATGACCCCCCCCCCCCCCCCCCCCACCTCCTGTTTTAATTATGTAATGACCCCCATGAAAAGGTCACAATTAGCAGCGCGTGACTTTGCACGAGATGTTTAATAATAACGGACGGTGTATGTAAACTTCAGTGGACTAGCCTACACCCTTAAATCCGGGTTTATCTTCCGCCATAACAAATAGACCGCACAGCAGCAGCCCTGCTGAAGCATCCACAGCAGTTTTAACACCTTAGTTTGTAGTTTTCAAGTCACAAATGAACTCCAGCTTCTTATATTTAAATACAAAACCTAGAAATGATTTATTTATTACTGTTTAAATCTTAAAACATGTAAATATCAACACTCACTGCACTGTATGCACCTGCTGCATAAGCTAGATTTATTTTAGCATCCTTTGCACTATTGTCTTAATCTGTCTGCAGATGTTGTTTATACATGTATAGATCTATATATAGCACCTTCAGAGACAGAGTTTACAAAGTGCTTTAACAGATGAGCACAATTAAAGACTACATTAAGATTTAAGGACACAGTAATAGGAACATCCAGACAGTAAAGGCCATAAAAACAGTTAGATAAGACAACAATAAATTCAGGGAATATTTAACAGGATCCTTCTCAGACACTTTGTGTGTCTAAGACTCCACATCGTCCATGAGTGGCTGGAGGGGAGACTGCAGGTAGTCTTCATAGCCCGTAGCAGACAGCTCATATGCATTGGGCGTAGGCCGGTTCTGGTTGAGGTACTGCAGGTAGGATCGGAAGTCCTTCTCAGTGTGGCGACTGTTCCTGTGAGGATGAACTACAGACACATTCACACACCTTTTTGTGTTTTAAGAAGTGATTTCCTCAGGCAGGTTGTTCCAAAGTCGAGGTCACCTTTTAGATTCAAGCCTCGACTTTATGTCTTCCATGTTTATATCTGAGAGCTACATGAAACCAGTGTACACATACATGGCCAATAAAAGTGATTAGGCTATTGATGAAATGTAAAACACGGCCAGTAAACGAGATAAGATGAGATAGAACTTCATTTATCCTGATGTAAGCTACAGTACAGAGGAGGAAAGAGTGCAAACATAAAATATCAATACACAAATATTCCACAAAATGACAGCAGTGAGATATTTATGAGACTATAGACTGATAATGCTGAGTACAAACGTGCAAATTATTAGACAACATGAGATAGTGATACTCAACTTGAGGCCCGTGGGCCAAATCTGGCTCGTTGTATGGTGTTCAGGTGGCTGCAGACCGTTTTCTAATTCACATTATTGACTTGGGAAGTTGAACATCAGCGTCTGACCTGCTGCTGCTGTGGATTTAAGGACGAGGCTGACGACGAGGACAGATGAATTTGTCTTTATTTCATAATGACAGCTGCTGTGTGCAGGGCGCCAACATCAGGCGCCATCACGAGTCAAAACATGCTCGCTTCAGTGCAGTGTTCCAGATGAAACTACGTCGATCACGACTTTGGATGTTTATTCATTTTATCTGCTAAATATTATTAATATTTGTTTTTTAACCGGCCGCTGGCCTCCTGTCATTTTGATAAAGTGCTTTATATAATAATAGTCCACGCGTCTGTCTCTAGAACTCTTTAGAGTGACAACTATTTCTGAAAAAGTCTGTTCTCCTTTGGCTCATACGCATATGAAACATGTTATATGTTGGGATTGGTTTAGATGTTCAGTAGAGGCCTCAAACCTTTAAATAATAACACCTTCATTTAAACTGTCATCCACAAGCTGAAGAGAAAGCGTGCAAAGATTTTCATTGTTACGTATGATTTGGTTAATACCAAATATAAATATGACAGCCGTGTTTACTGTGTTGCTTACTGATGCAGTTTATTTATTTATTTGGACTATTAGCCGCTGTCAGTGTAGCACGGTAAATCCAAGTAGCAGTGAAAAAAAAACGATTCAGACAAACTAACAAACTTGTTTGGGCAAGGTGACACTTCCTGTCACTGAACACTGACTGTGTTTCTCATTCACAAAAGTTCCAAATCACAGACAAGTGCAGACTAAAGACAACAAACTAGAGACGACACAGGATTTTAAAAATCTTGTAATCATTTTGGACTCTCAGCGAAGGTTTGACAAACACACAGACACGATCTGATACGTCAGCCTCTGCCCTTTAGACCACTAACATCGCTTCACACCCAGGCTGTGAAAGATCTGGATAGGAAACCACTGAGATGTCATCATACATACACATCATCAACACTTTCAGAAGTAAACTTTGCCGTACTGCCACTAACACCTGAAGGACATTGTTCCTTTACCAAACGAGCTCAGAGCAGATCCAGTGTTTGTTCAAACACATCATGACACCAGCTAGGTATTCTACTCCAGTTCATGCTATAAATGTTTGTGTGTGTGTCTCGTTCAGGAAGAGGACCACACAGCAAACAGCTCAGTGTAAGCAAACTGTGCTCAGTGGTGAAGTGTGAGTGCTATGAAACTGTAAGTGCTCACTTAAACTGTGTGTAACATGAACTAAAGCTGAACTGAACACATCCAAACACCAAACAAAACCAAAGCACTTAGAGAGCAGCCATCTTGAAATCACCCAGTTTATGAAGGCTGCACACAGGTGACAACAATCACTCAACGAGGTGGGAGGGGCCAAACGATCAGGACGACCTGAAACAGGAAACAAGCTTTCCCTCTGATTATTATATGCACTGATTGTAGCATGTAATTTTAATGATTGCATGAACTATCAGTGCCTATCAAAGGACCAATATTTGGAAATTAGCTTTGGCAATATACGTCAGGGTTCCAACTCTTCATTTTCCAGGATCTTTCCTTGTTTTTTTGGACAATACATGGTTGCGCTTGCTCATGAATGGTCGTATAATTCATCCAACAGGCCTTGTACTGACACATACAACCTCAGTTTTATTCATTACACATAGGAGGTCAGTGTTTACGGTACACTCTGCGTTACAGCCGATGAGTCTGGTGGGACTAACAGTAACAGAAGTCTTTTATTTTACAGAAAATTCATCTTCATCACTCACCAAGAAGTAGAAAGTGAAGGTGTTGCACATACAGTTAATGTTGCTGTACATGTATTTATAAACCACAACAACCAATAGTTACTGTCCAAAATCCACAAAATATCAAGAATAGGCTGTGTGCATGTAGTTATGACCATCTACAGCTTTTCTAATGATAATTATGCTCACAGCTCTGGAAAAAATAGACTCTGAAAAGAGCGTCAATAGCTAGATCAACTGACTTCAGCTCATCCCACCGACAATCGAGTTTCAAATAAAACAAAACAGCCAGGAAGTCTGAGAGAGAGACTAAAATACTAATTTTCCAGGATATTTGGCCATTTTAATCAAGTTCTTAGGTGTTTCCACGACTTGAAAACTAGTCTCTAAATTTCCAGGTTTTCCAGGATGCATGGGAACCCTGTTAGATGTGTACAGTATATCAGACACTACTTCTGTAACTGTCAGTGTTTCTCTGTATTTATCCCTTACAGATGAAACTAAATGACTGCTCTGAAAGCACACGAAGAAATAATAAAAATTGCCAAATGTCACATTAAGATGAATATAGACACTTGCTCTATCTATCTGTGTATGTTGCAGATGTTAACGCTTCTTCGTTCTTGCTTTATTTCCAGGTTGCCATGGTGGAGGTCCAGCTGGAGCGGGATTATAAGTATCCTCCAGGGCTGCTGATCGCCTTCAGTGCCTGTACCACAGTTCTGGTTGCAGTACACCTCTTTGCCCTGATGATCAGCACCTGCATCCTCCCAAACCTCGAAGCTGTCAGCAACGTTCACAACCTCAACTCCGTCAACGAGTCTCCCCACGAGCGCATGCACCGCCACATAGAACTGGCCTGGGCTTTCTCCACCGTCATCGGGACCCTCCTCTTCCTGACGGAGGTGATGCTCCTGTGCTGGGTGAAGTTCTTGCCCCTCCAAAGCAACCCGAATGATGGCAACAGCACCATAAGTTCCGGCCAGGCCGCAGCCATCGCTTCCACCTGCATCATGGTGCCGTTTGGAATCGTTTTTATCGTGTTCGCCGTCCACTTTTACCGCACGCTCGTCAGTCACAAAACGGACAGACAGATCCGGGAGCTGGAGCAGGTCATCCGGCTCCAGAACCAGCTGGACCACAGGGCTGAAAATGACGACCTGAAGGCAGCTGTCCAATTCCCTTAATTAGAGCCAGTTAGGAAACAACAGCAGCGGACATTCAACATGAAATCTCTTATAAAAGCTTTTTATTTTTTATGTTTGTTTTTTTAAAATTGCTAGCTTCATCTGTCGAGCGTTGCAGGTTCCGACTCAGTCCACTTTTGGATAATGCATGTTTATGGACTTCTACACGTTGTATATTAGGAAAATTGTTTAACTTGAAGGTAAATCTTTTGCTCTCAGGCGCTAACGTTTCAATGACATATCATATCATATTGTAACATTACTTATTTCAGGACTTAAGCCACTTAAAGACTTCACATTTGCACTTGAGTGTACAGTCATGGAAATTGGAGGGATACCCACTCTTGTACTGTAATGAAAAATATGTTGTTAATAACAGAGCTTAGTATCACCAATGAGTAAATTAAAGGACCAGTGTGTAGGATTTAGTGACATCTAGAGGTGTAGTTGCAGACTGCAGCCCCTTCCACTCGTCCTCCCATTCAAAGTTAGAAACTATGGTGGCGTGACCATATTTTGCAAACAGAGACCGCTAAATCTGACACGCTGATCATTTTTAAAGGTGCGTTTCCTCATTTGAATATAGCCACAACATATTTTCAATATTCATTTAAATGGGGCCTGTTTTTAGTTCAGGCACCATTTAAATGAATATTTAAATAGCTCTGTCTGGACTTTTCCATGTGTAGTTCACACAACTCACAGTTTATTCTGTGCTGCTGATGGAGGTTTACTGTATAACTCGCCACCACTGCAGCATCCACCTCTGTATGTGCTTGATGGTGTCCCATGGTGGGTTGCGCTGTTCTCACGTTTGCCTGGCTTTAAATTAGGCTTTATAGGGAGCATTACCAAGCCTTTATTATCAGTACAGATGTTCATAATTGTCTGGTATTGTCTGCATGCTTTAAAACCAAAGTTATAGAAGAAGTTACATTTATTTTAACTGATGCTGAAGCACACTCAGTGTGGATACAACACAAAAACTGCAAGAATCATGCAACTCGAAGGTGCCACTTTTAGAAACATGTAGAGAAAGAGTTTGTTTGTATTGGCCACAGCGATGGAAGATGCATGACCTCAGTGCTTTGGTTTGTTTGACACACACACGTCCAGACTCACTGGACTGAATGGTTACTTGTCAGAACTTTTTATTTTAGTTACGAGTTGTTTTGCCAAATGTTTATCTCCTCTCTCCCCTTCCTTATATGTTTAAGTGTTCTGAACAAAGATTTGCATAATCCTCACTTTTTTTAGGAGCACCAAAAATTTGTATGCATAGGAAAATGAAGACCTTGTTGACAAAACAGATATATTAATGTTAATGTCCAACAGTATTCGTGCACAACCTGAGGCGAAACAACACTTCTTAAAAATAAATGCTAGTCAGGGAGTGCTTTTAACCTGTGTTACTTGTGTTCGCTTAGAAAATCAAGCTCGGACAAAAATGAGAGAAATTTGCCCGACGTCACGTTGCTTTTGCAGTTTAAATATATATACTGTAATCTATTAAAACGGTTACTGGCTTTAGTATTTTCAAATGTATTATTACAAAGCATGCACATATTTGAAATGTGTTTAAGTTTGTATGTTTTGTACTTTTCATAGTTTACAAGTTTGAGCATGGTCACATTTTGTTTAGGTTCTACATTTAAAAAAAAGTGGATTAGAGGGTGTGTTGTGTTTGTCCTGTGGCACATTGTTGAACTGTTTTTACTTGGGTTTGATTTTTCTTTAATTTTCTTTGTCAATTTTTACTGTAACATCAGTACAAAAACTCTGTCCAAGCTTGGTAAATGAGGAAATGTGCACATATTTAATGCTGTATGACAAAGTTTTCATATTATTATATCACAACCCAAAATCTCTCCCCCTAAAGATGAGATTTAAAATGTTTTGTTTAGACTTTCTTGGTCAACAAGCTCACAGTACAATGTGAAGAACAGTTTTATCGAGTGCATTTGAATTCTTAACTGAATATTCAAACATTACTGTATTTATATCAAGGTAATGCTGTGTTTTTTATTGGAATATCAGTTTTGTATTAACCACCCCCTACACATGCTGAGTCTTGGTCATGTAATAACCTCTGTAGACCACAAGCTCCTAAAATTTGCATTTAAATTGTCCTCACCAGATGATATTAACATCCATATAGAAGATAGTATCATCTGCGTATATAGAGACATGTAGCTGAGTATGAGGAGCCGTAAGGGGTAAATAACTTACAGACTGGTGGTCATTGTTACTGATGAGACTTTTTACAAGGAATAAAGTTTATTCAGGTCAACTGCACACACTTTGAGAGACCTCTGATAGGAAATGCCACATGTGCCTTTTTTAAAAACAGATTAGTGCAAACAAAGGCATTTTTTCTTTGGTTCATTTTGTGGTTTATTTATTCAATCCCATGTATGTTACTGTATATAGAAATATTACACTGCTTGTGTCAATGCACTTCTTTAAAGTGTTTTTTTTTAGTAAATACTGTATTGTAAGTTTTGCTTCTGTGTGATGTTAGCGGCTCGTGAAGCTGCAGCTTTTTTCTGTTAAAGAGTCACCAGGATGTTTTTGTTGTTGCCGGTTTGAAAATAAAACACATCTGAGATGATATGTGAGATTATATTCATTTTTAGCAGTATGTTTGAACATTTGCATGTAAATACAAAAACAGGAAAGGAAAAACAAACAAGGAAACATGCACAGAATGTATTTTAAACTATGTGAAACCTGTGATAAACTGGCGTCTTGTCCGCGGTGTACCCTGCCCTCGCTCAATGCCAGCTGGGATAGGCTTCAGCTCCCCGGGGCCCTGATAGGGAAAAGCAGTTACAGGAAATGGCTGTATGCCTGGAAACTGTGAAGTCGAAAGGAAAACCACACAGGAAATGTGTCCAGACATGCAGTTTGAGTGTAAACTGATGTCAGTCAGTCACAGCCATGAGCTTGCATCAGAACAAAGCACACAAACTCCCCCGTTCTTGGACTTTTTCTGGCGCTCTTGTTGCCATTAGGGCTTGCTTTGCTGCTTGTCTGAATAGGTCGTCAACATTTTCCCGGTATTTGGCAGAGCACTCCATGTACAGCACAGCTTTGAGTTTCCTCTTGGCCTCTTCTCCCTGTCAGAATAGAGTTTGAATATAATATAATAGAGTCCTCATAGTCAGTGATGCTTGTCAGAAGTAATACTAACTGTACTGTAACAGTGCATCGTGTTTAGCTTGATACCTGAATATATGTGACGGCATTCTGGCCCGATGCCCAGAGCTTCTTGATCAGGGCTTTGTCTGTTCGAAGGTCTCCTTTGCACCCAACAAGGATGATGGGCACCCCAAGACAGAAGTGTTGGACCTCAGGGTACCACTAAAAGATATGGAACACGGTTAGGTTGTGGCACAAATGATTGTAATGCACTTAACGGCACTAAAATGCCAACAATTTCACTGATACTGGTGAAACTGGATCATATTTTACTGAGAAAATGTTCTGGTTTTCTCTCTGATGTCCTAACAGCAGCTACAACTGTCTGCTGCCAGCTGTAGCTGCTGTCAGCTAATGTTAGCTCAGTTTGTTAGCCAGGCTGCCCGGACTGTGAGCTCAACAAGAGTTGACGCGTAAATCTGGGACTGACTTTTAGTGGTTGGTGAGAGCTTGGTGAAATAAAAGGCTGAAAGACAGACGCCGAGCTGGGCTGACTGCTGTTGGACTAGTCAGTAATATTAGCTGGCTGCTATGTCTGCTGTTGGTGACCTTGTTGATGTTTGGCTGTTAGCAAAGTTGTCGACTCGCTCGTTTTTGGTCGTAAATAATGTAATCGGAACAAATACTCGTGTGCAACTGCAAACTGGGGGGCAACAAATCACAACAAATACCAAGTACTACACAGTGTTGCTTTAAAACTGTCTTGAATTGGAGTAACTGAAAGACACAACTTAAAATTACCTTTACGAAGACATTATCAAAGCTTGAAGGAGACGTGACATCGTAGCAGATCAGCACCACGTTAACATTGTAATAGGAGAGAGGCCGCAGACGATCATAATCTTCTTGACCTGATATAAACAATGTGAAATGATCAAATAATAAAAATAAAGGAAAAAATCCTTAATCAACATAATTGTACTGTTTAGTTTGACTAGAGATAAAAGGGCATGTGATTGTATTTCTCTAATCCTGTCGAGAATGATGGGAAACGCCTTCCTCAGACTTGTGATACCTGTTTGGCAAGATGATTTCTAAAGTGTGAGTAAAGAATGAGACCTTACCGGCAGTGTCATAGAGATGTAGCTGCAATTGTTGCCCTCTATACCTCGAATTTACAACACTTTTGTCAAACACAGATGGGACGTATTCCTGAAATAAAACATATTTTTTGAGTCACTGCTGTATTTTATTCTGTTTAGTCTGTACATTAGAATTAATTTCAGGCAGCATTTATTCCCACTTTGGGATGAACACAGGAAATACTGCAGATCTGATGACAGCCAGTGTGTACCACTTACTTCTGGAAAGACTCCTGTAGTGTAAACGGTGAGGAGAGAGGTTTTCCCACAGCCCCTGTCTCCTACAATAACAACCTTGAATTCCTGTAGCTGGCTGGTGATTCCTCTGTTTGCTCCTGATCCTTTCTGGCTCATGTTTTGTGGGAAGACCAATGAGGAGGGATACTTCCAGTGTGTCCTGGCAGTGTGTATATAACTGTAGAGATAATCCAGAAGTAAACAGAAACTGTGACTGCGGTTGGAGCTAAGCTGAAGTAGCTAAACTGACATACAAGTCATGTTTGCACCATCGCGGAGGCAGCGGTATGAACGCATGAAATGCTTTCTGGGACGCTCACACCTTGAAACACACCTACAAACAGTCCAACCTTCTGTTAATGAACTGCTCCTCCTTCTGTCTGAGAATCTGAAGTATTCAAACAGCCTCAGATGTGTTGGCTACAATAATGTTTTGGTCTATGTATCAAAGAAATACTTTTATTTTGAACCTTTATTTGATAGTAGCAGCCAACCCGGGCTGCTCATAGGGTACAAAGAGGGCGGGTGACATGCAGCTCAACCAGGTGAGCCCCTGATATAATCATAATCAGGAAAATGTACTTAAACAGTGGAGGAGGAAGTATTCGGATACTTAAGTACTAATACCACAATGTAAAATACTTATACCAAAGGACTAATACCACACTGTAAAAATACTTATACCAAAGTATGTTCGATCCCGAGTTACCCCTGTACAGGTGGTACTGGTCCAGCTCTCCGTTTAAAGGGTTCGATCCTCAAGCCCGTGGGTATTACCCTGTCAGGTCAAGTCAGAGGACTGTTTAAGCTGGTGGCGAGGACACATGCCTAGCTTCTAACTGCCTTCATCCGGACGTCTACCCTGCTTGCTCTAGCATAGCACCTGACCGAAAAGCCCCAGGGCCAAATACTACACTAGCCACGCCCGTTAACGGCAGCTCTCCTCTAAGTGATCGTGGCACTTGTTGTGGTTGCTAGAATATTTTTTAGTAGCTTGGACAGTAAGCTCCAATGGTCTGTTAATTTCGTGGGCTAGAGTAACCTGTTAGAACCTTAAAAGATGTTGAACACACTATACCTGATAATTACACCTTTCAGGGATGCTACGAATTTAATGTCCACCATCTAATCTTTAACTGCATTTGAAATATTTATTGCAAAATTAAGCAAGGGCGGGCATACAGCATCATTTGATTCAAAATTGATTGGTTACTTCCACTAATGATACTCAATCCTATCTCTAATACTGAGAAGATATTTAATCTCTAACAATGGTGTGAAGGCTGTAGCTTGGATGATCAGTTGTTCAATTTGGAGAGAGAGAGGGAAGTGGTGCACAGGCCCTGTACGGTCCTTCCTTGACTGCCAACCTTATTAGTTGCTGTTGAAACTCCTTGACTCTGTCCAAAGTCTGGAGAGTCCCTGTTCAGACCTCAGCCGTTGCTGACAGGATGAGAGGAAGGTAAAGGTGAAATAATCCTTCTTCAGCCAGGTTGATAACTGACCAGTCTTCGGCCTTGATGGCAGGATGAGCTAAAGGTGAATCCTCTTCGGCCAGATTAATGACCCACAGCCAGGTGGCAATGGCTAGCCCTCTTAGCACGGCACTCTCTCTTTGGCTGTAGATACTTGGAGTCCCCTTCTAGGATGTTGGGCTGCTCATCTGCTCTGTCTCTTGAGTTAAAATTTTCAGTTCAAAATGCAATGCCCCGATGTGGTCGATCAATCAGCATGCCTTGAACCCGAGTGCCGGCCGAGGACTAACCCCGATCCCCCTGGGGAGTTGTCTTTTAGACCTCTTCCTACTGTATGATCCCCCCCCCCCCTTTCTCTGATCCATCCTGCTGCATCCTCTCTGTGTAGTGCACTTCCTTTCTCACCTCTCTCCTTTTTTGGTCAAGATGCCACACTTCACTCTACCATCAAGTTACTCAATCAACATTTCATCATGATTTACCTTTCTCCTAGTTTCTAACATTCTCATGCATTCATAATTATGATGGTAGGTTCCTTATTTTCTGCTTTCAGGCCTGATGATGAAATTTTTTACTTTCCACTTTTAGGGCCTGATGAGAGTCTCCTCCTATCACCTTTCTGCTGGTTTAGTGAATCAGGGATCAGGGAAAGTACTAATACCACACTGTAAAAACACTAATACCAAAGTATTAATACCACACTGTAAAAATACTAATACCAAAGTATTAATACCACACTGTAAAAACACTAATACCAAAGTATTAATACCACACTGTAAAAATACTTATACCAAAGTACTAATACCACACTGTAAAAACACTAATACCAAAGTATTAATACCACACTGTAAAAATACTTATACCAAAGTACTAATACCACACTGTAAAAATACTAATACCAAAGTATTAATACCACACTGTAAAAATACTTATACCAAAGTACTAATACCACACTGTAAAAATACTAATACCACACTGTAAAAATACTAATACCACACTGTAAAAACACTAATACCAAAGTATTAATACCACACTGTAAAAATACTAATACCACACTGTAAAAATACTAATACCACACTGTAAAAACACTAATACCAAAGTATTAATACCACACTGTAAAAATACTAATACCACACTGTAAAAATACTAATACCACACTGTAAAAATACTAATACCAAAGTACTAATACCACACACATACGTCATACATACCTATGTCTGTATCCCATTATATTATGTTATCTTCTATTTATGTATATTATATTACACATCTATGCCTGTGTTATATATCATAAATGTTTATGTATTGTTTGTGGTGACAAATATATCCAACATACTGTTAGCCTTTTAATTATATTTATATTTTGTATTTTGCTGTATTGTAATATGAGTATTACAACTTCTTTTATCTCACAGTTGTTTCTTAAGGTAGCAAATTATGTCCCATATAAATAACTGTTATTCATCAGAGTTCCTTTTCAAGGTTTCAAGGCTAAGATCAGGGTTACACTCCTCATTACGGGAAGACTCCCTTGTCAGAAGAAACAATGGAGCTTCAGTTGAACTTATAATCAAAGTAGAAACCTCCCTGGTCGCACTAGGTGCAGAACAGAAACTGTGTAAATGTTACTTTATTTCACACTTTCAGACTTTGTGTGTGTGTGAGGATCTCTGACCTTTCAGCTGTAACTTTGTGTTCTTCTAGTTGAATGCTCGTACTGTCTTCTTGTTTATTTCTTCATCTCTCACTTGAATTTCCACCACAAACTTGGTGCCGTGACCCGGATGCTACGAGTGACTATACGCTGCTTGGATTGAGAAGTCTGTGCTCAGCCAGAGAAAAAATTCTCTGTAACCTGATTCCTTCTCTGCAAAGAGGGTGAGCAGTGAGCAGAGGTGATTTAACCAACGGAAATCGCTGCCGGCATCCAACAGACAGAACACAGGTGAGAGACAACAAGTATATTTCACACTAGAGAATACACAGGTTATAAAGTGTAAGCTGGTATATCTCGCACATGTAGATGCAGACAGACGTGTTTTGTTGTAGTATTCTCTGTGAGGTTGGTGAATCTTTTATCGTAAAAATAGGACCTATTTCTGTTAAGTACTTATTTATATTCATTAGTCATATCTCTATATATGTAAAGATAAGATAAGATAGACTTTATTGATCCCACTCCAGGGGATAGATATACTGTGACTTTATTTACTACTTCATGTTGCTCTGGATTAATAAAACTGTACTTTTGGTTGTGCACATGCATTATATGTATGACTGCACTGATTTACATAACAAAACTGTTTACACTGTGCACATCTTTTATTTTTGATACATCACACTGTTCATACTGTTTATACTTAGATCTACACTGTGAATATCTTTCTATATTTGCCATATTTATACTGTTTATATCTTTTTAGATTTGCCGTATTTTTCTTAGATATCTTTAAACTTGTATATATTTTATACTTTATATTCATGTTTATTGCTGTTTGCACCCAGGGATATGAGGGAAACACTATTTCAATTCTCTGTATGTCCAGTATATGGCAGCATTGACAATAAAGTTGACTTGACTTGACATAATCTACAGTACCTAGCTTTCTAACTTTGATTTATTTATTCCCTGTGGGTGGCCGTAGCTCAGTCTGTAGGGACTTGGCTTGGGGAACCGGAGGGTGGCAGGTTCAAGTCCAGCACGGATCTGGACAGCACGGTATGGAGTGTGGACTGGTAGGTGGAGAGGTGCCACTGCCAAACCTCTAACTGTTCCCATCACTCCACCATCTCTCTGCATTTACATCTATATAAACGCTTTATGTTTGTGTGTGTGGTTGTATATCTGTAAAATTTGAGTTTCCCCATTGAAGTATTAATAAAGTAAATCTTCTATTTGTTATCTGTATATATGTTTTTTTATTTATTTGTCTGTTTTGTGTCTTTCTGGTTATCTTTTAATTATATAATCTTATGTTATATTTAGTTATCTATAAATAAACTTATAAATAACTTTTTCTTTCACTTTTTTGAATGGATTCATTTCCATGTGCAATAATAAAAATAAATGTTGACATTCATTCTGTAATCAGTAAAAACATGATTACACATAATAGATACATTATTTTCTGTAACAAACATGTTTGTATTAAAAACGAGCATTAAAAACTGCAGATAAATGTCACACCTGTCACCTGTAAGCTCCACCTTCCTCCAACCTTTTTGTGTCCTTCCGCCCTCACAGACGGATCTATATTCCGTCTCTGTCTCTAACAGGCGGATGGATCCATTCTCCAACCTGGGCGACGAAAAAAAAAAAAACCCAGCGAAAATAACAACAGCTTTTCCACAATGTTGCTCCATCAAAGGATGAAACTTCGGTTCAGGTAAAGTAGACAAAGAAACTGTGACGTCAGACCTCACCTGAGGGCGTTTGGACTTTGGTTTCGTTTGTTGTCTTTTAGAAGGAGGATAACGTTCACAGGTGATGCTCTTCATCACCTGTCGGGGCGTGTTAACCTCCAGTGGAGGGACTAATGGAAGCGAGCTTACAGATATTTATTCACCGCGGAACAAATGACCTCATTCGGGTTATTTCGTGTTTTCTTCGCAGGTTTTGACGAATGTAATGGAAAGCGAAAAACAGAGTACTGAGAGAGAGACGCCGCCTCAGCACTGGAGAAGTTGCAAGTTGATGATTGACCCCGCGCTGACAAAAGGACTGTACAAAGTGTACCGTTATGATGGACAACATTTCAACATACCCGTGAGCGTTTCTACACATCTCTTCATTGTTTCTCTTTCATTCATAACTGCACGTCAACATGTTTTCCTGCCATAACATCGTCCCGTATGTTTTCCATGATGATGATGATGATGATGGTGGCTGTTGTTTACCTGCACAGGTGGAGGACCTAGGTCTGTTTCCTGTGGATACAGTCAGAGATCCGCGCATCTGCCGCCTGTGGAGCAAATGCAACAAGACTGAGCTTCTGGTGGCTAAATTTAAGGTAATGTAAAGAGTACTGATACCACACTGTACTCCATTACACGTGAGAGTACATTTAAAGTGTTACTGACCTAAAAGTATGTAAGTATAATCAAGAAAATGTATTTAGACAGTGGAGGAGGAAGTATTCAGATCCTTTATATCCTTTTAAGCAATACCACGCTGTAAAAGTATAATAGCATACTGTAAGAGTACTTATTCTAAAGTACTAATACCACATTGTAAAAGTATAATAGCATACTGTAAGAGTACTTATTCTAAAGTACTAATACCACGCTGTAAAAGTACTTATTCTAAAGTACTAATACCACATTGTAAAAGTATAATAGCATACTGTAAGAGTACTTATTCTAAAGTACTAATACCACATTGTAAAAGTATAATAGCATACTGTAAGAGTACTTATTCTAAAATAATGATACCACGCTGAAAAAGTATAATAGCATACTGTAAGAGTACTTATTCTAAAGTACTAATACCACGCTGTAAGAGTACTTATTCTAAAGTACTAATACCACATTGTAAAAGTATAATAGCATACTGTAAGAGTACTTATTCTAAAGTACTAATACCACATTGTAAAAGTATAATAGCATACTGTAAGAGTACTTATTCTAAAATACTGATACCACGCTGTAAAAGTATAATAGCATACTGTAAGAGTACTTATTCTAAAGTACTAATACCACGCTGTAAAAGTATAATAGCATACTGTAAGAGTACTTATTCTAAAGTACTAATACCATGCTGTAAAAGTACTTGTAAATTTTCGTGATTTTTTGTAAAATTTTGTAAATTTTTTTTTTTGTAAATAACTAAAATGATCAGAAAATTGTAATTGTATATTTTCCTCCAAGATGTAGCAGAGTAAAAGTTTAAAGTGGCATGAAAAGAAAATACTCAAGTACAAGTACATTTGTATGTAGTTGCAGAAAAATGTCTCCTGTGACTGATATATTATTAGATCTTTATTATTTAGATGCATTGACATGTGAGCAGCTAATTTATTATGTTATATTGGGCTGCACCTGATTTTATTAAGGTTTAATCTGCTTGTGATTTTCTCAATTAATCTGTGATTATTTGGTTTGTAAAACTTAAAAACTAAAAAAATAGTGAGAAAATGCTCATGAGTTACTGAAATTGTTTATTTTTTTCTGACTAATAATCAAACCTTTAAAAAATAATTCAGTTGATTGTTAATTAAGACAAGAAGCTCAGAAGCTTTCTGTTGCTAAACTAACCAGTCAATTAATTTTATGTACAGTTGGGTAGTTTAATCTATAACGATGCATCATATTTTATAACCTATTCATATGTTTTGTTTGAAAAAAAAACAGTTGTTTTCAGAGATGTAGTGGTGATAAAAGTGTAATATTTACCTCTGAATTGTCTGTAAAGTAGCGTGACAGAGAAATAAGTCCCTTAAATCACCTTACTTGAATAAAGTACTTAGTTACAGACCATCACTGATCTTCATAATACTCATAATAACAATACTAATGATGATTATATGAGTTATAACATCACTTGTTGTTTATCTTCGTCCTTCCAGGTTGATGAGTGGTACGTCGGCCCCGTTCCTCCCAAAGAAGTGACCTTCTCCAGGTTGAACGACAATGTGAGGGAGGCGTTCTTGACTAACATGTGCAAAAAATATGGGAACGTTGAAGAAGTGGAAATATTTTACAACCCCAAGAACAAGAAGCACTTAGGGGTGGCGAAGGTCGTCTTCGACACGGTGAGGGCCGCGAAAGACGCCGTTCATCACCTCCATCAGACGTCAGTGATGGGAAATATCATTCATGTGGAAATTGATCCTAAAGGTAACGCTGATTGATAAAACTAGCTCACATTTTTTATGTATTGAAAGTATAAATGTTGACTTGGATTCATTGCAACCTTCCTCAGGTGAAAACAGGGCGCGATATCTGCAGCTCCTCTTGCGTGGTCTTCATACTCCGTGGACGTTGCCGGTGGGCAGCAACGAGCGAGCTCTTCAAAGCTTAATCGACGGTTTGCTGGTAAAGACTTTAAAGCTGCTTATTTTGAAGTAATCATATATTCAATATGTTTTTAAGGGTCATATTTCTCACTCGTTTTCTCTTACAGGGCAGCGCAGCCACGCAGCGACAGGCGAGCATCTCCAGCCCCACCAGCATCGCCACCCCCCTCTCTCTGGACACAGCCTACTCCAGTATTTGGCAGGATACACCGTGCAGCTTTGGGCTTACACCTCGTTCTCAGGGAACCCCCCGCACTCCTTGCTTATCCGCGACTCCTCTCTCCCAGGACTCCTGCTACTCCAGTCTTCAGGCGACTCCGGTCCTCCAGGGGGAGTCCTCCACGTACAGTGTTCACAAACCTTCAAGACGAGAGCTCTGCCATCGCAAACCCGCGAGGTATCACAGGGGATCGGGCGAAGTCTCAGATGTGAGCTTATTTTTGAAGCAGCCTCCACACGCCCTCTCACAGTTACAAACCGGCAGCCAGCAGCTCGCACTGTGGGGTCACAACACACAATCCTCTACTCACAATAACACAGATCCTTCCTTTAACCTTTCCTCCCCGTGTCAGGAGTCCAGAGAGGTGGTCACCTCCACCTCCGAGGCTTTACATCTGAATTGCAACTCTTACAGCATACTGAGCATTAATTTCACAGCCGACCGACAGACAGCGGCCTCCTCCCCGCCTGATGGAACAGGTTTATCTCCATCTGCTGTCAACTGCTCCGCTAGCAGCCCCCAGCCCGAGGTGGAGAGTTTGGACTCCCGCATTGAAAGTTTGCTGACGCGTAGCCAGAATGCTGACTCCTCGTTCTTTGACAGAAAGACTTTAGAGGCTGATGTTCACTCTCAGGACAGCCCGGCTTCGCCCTGCTCGGCGAACACCTCCCCTCTCTCAGACGACTCGCTTGTCTGTGAGTCTTTCACGACGAGCCACCAGCGCTCCTACAATGATCCGGCGAACGCCAGCGCGACGTGGCTCGTCGACAATGAAGAGGATGAAACTACTCGAGCTGTCTCGTTTCTTACAAGAAACTCAGAGTCTCCTGCTGCACCTGATTTCACACACGATGCAGAAATGTTTCAGTCATTATGTCCGAAGGTAATTCCTCTAGATTAGAAAATTAAAGTTATGTTGTCTAATGTAAACGTGTTATTCAGATTATCTTCTGTTTTACTCAGGAGCATCATGCAGCAAATGAGGAAAACGAGCTCAGACCATCTGGAGCTTCACCCACAGAAGAGATCTCCTCTCTACCTCAGCCTCCGCCCTTCTCTTCTCTCAACAGCACCGCTCAGCTCCTTACCTCCAAACCTCCTCCTGCCATTAGGCCTGGATGCCCTCCTCCACCACCAGTCGCCCCTTTCCCTTTCCCCATCCCTCCCTTTCCCCCATCTATTCCACCCGTCCCACCACGCCTGCCAAATGGCACCATCCCCGTCCCACCTCCAGGCTGGATCCCACCTCCACGGCATCACACCGGCATCCCCATCCCTCCTCCACCTATCCCACCTCCTTGTTCTATCCCACCTCCTCGTTCCATTCCTCCTCCTCGTTCTATTCCACCTCCTCGTTCTATTCCTCCTCCATCAGCTTTTCTCGGACCCCCTCCACCCTTGATGGTGCCTCCTTCTCTCCCACCTCCTGTGCACACCTACCCTTTACCCGTGCGACCTGCAGGCCCTTTGGCCGAGGGGAATCCTCCGAGGCATTTCCCTCGACCTCCCTGGCCCGCTCCACCTTTTCCCAGGTTTAACCCCTTCGTGCCACCGCCAGACTTCCCCATACCCGTGAGGGAAAACCCTCACAAGGTCACGATAGAAAAAGTTTTAGACGTCATCGTGGATGAACTTAAGTCAATCATTAAGAAAGACATGACGCGTAGGATGATTGAAGGGGTCGCCTTCAAGGCATTTGAGGACTGGTGGGACTGTCAAGAGAAGAAAACAAAGGTAAGTTTGGTAATATTCACCTTTGTTTTGTGGGTATCTCTGTAGCACCACAATGCTTCATTTATAACGGTAAGATGCGACACCTTTATTAAAATATTGCAGCTCCTGCAACTTGCAATTTTGATCATCAGCCCCACTTTTAATGGCACTTTTGGAGCCAGCAGGTTCATTATTATTGTTGTTCTGTTCATAAGATACAAGTCCCTCCTTTGAAAAGTGGAGCAGCGAGTGCAGAAGAGAGGACCAAAGGAAAAAATCCCCTCAGTCACCTCAGTGAACAGGGCAAAAAACCTCCACTGCCGTCTTTCAAGGTAAAATAATAATAATAATAATAAAACACACCAACATTTGACCCCTGAGTGGGGCATTAATGTGAAATACTTTGTTGTTTTGCAGGTGAAAAGGAAAAGAGCCCATGATCCTGCTATATCAGAAGAGGCAGAAAATGTGTCCTCTACTCATGAAAGTTCTGGTCAGTGATTTTAATGTAGCCTGTAACCCTCATTCACTGTCTGTGATAGACTCTAGCGTGACCCACTGTGTCTTTCCACGTGGTTTTAGATGTGAAACAGGGCGACGACATATTTAAACCTGCATCTGAGAGAGCCAAACGCAGACACGCAAGACCGCATGAGCTCGACAGTGATGACGACAACGACGACGAGGGGAAAGAAGAAGAAAACACACTTCATGATCAAGACACTGTATCAGACAAAGTGCAGGCTGTCGCGCCAGCTGATGAACATCCTCAAATCTTGGTAAATACAGTCTCATTCTAGTAGTAAAATGGGGCCTCAATATATTTTCTTTCTCTTTGTGGCCACTCTGGGGCTCTGCATAATAGAAAACTACGTAATAGTATGTGTAATGTACTGTCTATGTGTTGCTGTAATTAGTGTGACAGAGCTGACCATGATGATGGTGATGATCATGCTGAGGAAGAAAAGGAGTCGGCACTTAAGCCCACAGAGGATGAAGATGGTGTCGTCGTCCAGACTAACGATGGAGCGCCGTGTTTGGACAGCGGTACGTTAAAACGTCACACAGATGCAGCATTGAACACTAACAAATAATCACGTGCTGACGAGTACATATGTATTCTTTCTTTGATTATAGAGACTTTTTCAGAGAGCAGCTCCTCTGAGGACAGTGAATACTCGTCAGACTTTGACTCCTCCGACTCATTCGCCTCAGACAGCTTCGAGGACTCGTCCTACTCCGACCTCGGTCCTGAGGATGAAGACATGGAGGAAGACAGCGAGGACGACAGGAGCGTCGAGTGTATCGTCATATCATCGGATGAAGAGTCGATGGAGCTCGAGCCCCCTGTCACCCCCTCAGCCCCGCTAACGCCCGGTGCTCAGCTGGAGCTGGAGCTGGAGCTGGACCTGCAGGACTGGACAGCTCCTTTTCATAGGGAGGAAACTGAGGAGAACCAGTACACCTCCTGTCAACAAGACACCTGTGACTTGGACGCCATCATGGAGCTTCAAAGCAGCGAACCCCAGGACCATCTACAGCTCCTGTCACCTATAGGACTTCCAGGTTATATGTCCAGCGTGCTGTATACCAGTACATGAAATAGTTTACTTCACCAAGTTTCCATTAGATGCCATTTCACCATAGAGAAAGTCAGGGAATAACCAAATTAATCCTCTGGGAACCATGAATATCTTTAAAACTTTGATCTCATCAGTTAAGTAGATGCTAAAACATCAATCTTCTGGTCAAAAAGATGTAATGATGGCACTAGATGAAGCCAAAGGATCAGAATTATTACAGTTAATCTTCTGGGGACCATCAGTGAGAAATTTGAATTTAAAAAAACGTTAACTTAGAGAAAGTCGGGGGATCACCAAACGCAGTAGGGTTCATCCTCTGGGAACCATGAATATCTGTAACCTTCGAGTTAATCTCGAGTAAGTAGATATTTCAGTGGAAGGAAGTGAAAACATTAACCTTCTGGGCAAAAACATATAATGATGGCACTAGATGAAGTCACGGGATCAGAATTATTGCTATTAATCCTCTGGGGACCATGACTCTTTGTGTGTGTGTTTCACAGCAAGCCACCCAATAACCATTGATAAATCTGAATAAAACAAAAACAAAACAAAAACAAACAAAAAAAAAAACAAAAAAAAACAAAAAACAAAAAAAGTTAACTTAGAGAAAGTCAGAATAAATTCAGTAGGGTTCATCCTCTGGGAACCTTGATGCTGTATAAAAATCAAGTAGATGCTGAGATTGCTGAGATTTCATTGAGTAAACTAAAACTTTGCTGGTGGAAAAGTTAATGGATTATTAAAGTCATTAGAATTTAATTTAGAGGAGCTTGAATATCTGTAGCAAATTTCATGGCAAATGATTTAACAGTTAAGATATTTTAGTTTGAATTCATCCTCTTGGGGACACGATTTACTGTACAATATGTCATGACAGCCTCTAAAACCTGTTGAAAGTATTGCTAGAATATGACCGTGTAACGTTTTCTTGTTATGTATCTGTGTAGCAGTGGAGCCACACCACGACGTAGAGATGGAGATCCCTGAATGGACGGTGGAGTCACTCGAAACCATAGAAAACCTGAGGCCTCCCACTCCTACCGGCTGCTTGGTGGACAGCGACCCGGACCTCCTGATGAGAAGCAAACCAACATCTCCAGCTGTGGAGGAGGTGGAACGACCACAAACACCAGGCAAGGGGATCGTGGCTGAACTTGAAAGCGTGGGCTCTCCCGATGAAGTCCTCTCCCTCTCGCCAACAAGCGCTGAGCTCGTTCTGGTTCGCTCTGGTCCTCCGGCTTCATTGTACCAGGATATGCCCAAAACTCCTGGTAGAGAGGATAGAAGTGGATGGACTCCACTCCACATGTCTGGGAGACCTCCAGCAACCCCAGGCCGAGAGACGATCATTTCAGAAGGTAGCATAGTGATCTGCAGCCCACCTCCTGTGCCATGCCTGTCTAGTAATCCATACATCACAGCCCCAAAGACTCCCGGTAGAGACATCATCCTACCCCGACGAGCTATAGTCCACAGGAGGACAATGGTGACCACCTCACAGCCCACGTTATGTGATTCTCTCAGAGGCTCTCCCATCTCAGTGTCCTCTCCATGCAGCCTCTCTGAGTCTTCATCTGAGTCTACCGATGGGACATGCATGTGGATCAGCTCAGGTGTAAGAATGAAGCCCTTGCAGGGACTGGAGAACATGCCCGGGCTTCTGGATGAGGAGAATCGGAGAGAGACAGAGAAATCCTCAGTGAGGAGAAAACAGCTGAGGAGGCTAAAGCGGCAGAGGTCGCTTAAAAGAAACGCCGGTTCCCTGTCCTCCCACAGTCGTCCTCACAGGTGGCGTTCACTCGGTGAGGAGAGAGGGATACTTCATTGGGTCTGGAAGGACGGCCTGGATGAAGAAGATGCGCGGCTGCTGAAGTGTACATATCACATGCTGCAAATGAAGGATAATGGCTTTGGTTGGATCAGTGACACCCTGTGGATACATCACCCTCATATCCTTTTTAAGAGTTTCAGGTTTTTTTGTGATTTAGCGCCCCCAGTTTCAGAGTGTAATCCCACTGTGGTAAATGTGTACAGCTGTACTCAAGTATTTGTTCTGATTACATTACTTATGATCAAAAACTAGTACAACTTTGCTAACAGCCAAACATCAACAAGGTCAACAACACAAGACATAGCAGCCAGCTAATATTACTGACTAGTCCAACAGCAAGAAGCCCAGCTCGGCGTCTTGCTCCGTTAGCTCTTTTAGTTCCATTAGCTCTGTTCGGTTAGCTCTGTTAGCTCTCTTAGTTCTATTAGCTGTTAGCTTTGTTAGTTCCATTAGCTCTGTTCGGTTAGCTCTGTTAGCTCTCTTAGTTCTGTTAGCAGTTAGCTTTGTTGGTTCCATTAGCTCTGTTCAGTTAGCTCTGTTAGCTCTCTTAGTTCTGTTAGCAGTTAGCTTTGTTAGTTCCATTAGCTCTGTTCGGTTAGCTCTGTTAGCTCTCTTAGTTCTGTTAGCAGTTAGCTTTGTTAGTTCCATTAGCTCTGTTCGGTTAGCTCTGTTAGCTCTCTTAGTTCTATTAGCTGTTAGCTTTGTTAGTTCCATTAGCTCTGTTCGGTTAGCTCTGTTAGCGCTCTTAGTTCTGTTAGCTGTTTGCTTTGTTAGTTCTGTTAGCTCTGTTCAGTTAGCTCTTTTAATCCCGTTAATTGTTAGCTTTGTTAGTTCCATTAGCTCTGTTCGGTTAGCTCTGTTAGCTCTCTTAGTTCTGTTAGCTGTTAGCTTTGTTAGTTCGGTTAGCTCTGTTAGCTCTCTTAGTTCTCTTAGCAGTTAGCTTTGTTAGTTCCATTAGCTCTGTTCAGTTAGCTCCGTTAGCTCTTTTAGTTCCCTTAGCTGTTAGTTCCATTAGCTCTGTTAGCTCTCTTACTTCTGTTAGCGGTTAGCTTTGTTAGTTCTGTTAGCTCTTTTAGTTCCATTAACTCTCTCTTCTTTTCTCTTCTTAGCTTCGTCTGTCAACATTAGCTAACAGTAGCTAACAAACTGAGCTAACATGAGCTAACAGCAGCTACAGTTGTCAGCAGTTTACTTCACTGTCCATCAGGAAACTCTGTAAATCACAGAGAGTTGAGGCGGAGCAGCCGGAGGACATCAGAGGGAAAACCAGAAAACATTTTCTCCATAAAATATGATCCAGTTTCACCAAAATCAGTGAAATAGTTGGTGGTGTGTGACTTAGTGCCGTAAAGCGTTACGTACTTCTCCCGACCCGGAGCCCAAAGTTACATAGTGTGAGAACAGACGTACGAATGACAGAGACACCATTCACCTGATCACAGGTCAGTGTAGATCAACAGGAGTTAATTTTTGGTAGAAAGGTTACACAGTGTTGTTGTTGTTAATTGTATAAACATATACGTAATTAATGAATTCAGAGTAATCTGTGCTTGACGTCCTGAACTGCTGCTCACTGACTAAAGTCCCCGCAGAGAAGAGTAACGAACACAAATCGTGGCAGCCGCACCACAGGACGGGCTCTGCTCGCAGCGAAGGTTTCTACAAAATCAGCATGAAGGACAAACTGAAATACCTCAACAGCACAAAGCCGACCACGGAGCTTCCATCTACAAGTACTCAGGTATGAAAGAGGGGAATGACGATGATCTCTGTGCCCGGTTTACTCCATTCAGCGCTTAATGTCGACATACTGCATGCTTCAGCAGGGAACGTGCATACCGGCCCAGCAAGCGACCTCACTGCGTTCTGGATCTGACTTCAGGTCTGAACAGCGCCGCCTGTTGTCGTCTTTCAGCTGTGATAGCGACCTGGTCAAGTTCAACCAGCTGAAGGTAAGTAACTGTAGGAACCCTTGAAAGAGGTCCAAACAATTTGATGAGCACCTAGTGTCCCTAAAGCACATATTTATTTGAGTTCACTGTAGTGATATGGAGGATCTCTGAGAAGTTGTTAGGGTGGAAAAGATGATCTTCATCTCTCAGCAGTATTTCTTTGTAGTATTTCTTTGTGGTTTTAGCGTCCGAAAAACTAGTGACAAAGGCTCAGGCATGTGTCCTCCCTCTACAAAAGGTTAACTTAGACTCCAAGCATAATGATCATTACACCATGTTTACTGAGGTCGAAGCAGGCAAGGGTCAAAACCAGAAAGACAGTCAAGACATGGGCAAACTTTCCCAGATGGGGGTCATGCAAGTCATCCAAGGGTCAGGCAAGCAAGTAAAAAAGCAGATTCAGACTGGACAATCTGGCAGGCATTGAGTGGAGATGGGCCGGTATATGTACTGCTAGGCTGATTAGTGAAATGGGAAGCAGGTGAGGTCAGGTGAGGGGAATGGGAGGAGTTAGTGGCAAGGCAAACACAGACAGATGTGTAAACCCTGGTGGTATCGAGCCAGTTTTATTTGCAGAGGTTTTGAGATATCCGCCACACACTGCCACACCAACACAAAAGACGGTAAACTCTAAGCACTGATAAGGCCAAACCTCAACAGTAACGCGTTTTTAACACCTCATTTTGCCGTGAAACTCTATATCTTGTGTCAGTTTCGAAAGAAGAGGATTTGCTTCAGCCGGAGTCACATCCACGAGTGGGGCCTGTTTGCGATGGAGCCTATAGCAGCAGATGAGATGGTGATTGAGTACGTGGGTCAAATCATCAGACAGGTAAGATAAATCATCAAACGAACAGCAAAGGCTTGGAAATAAATTCATTACACAAGCTGTTTTTTTTTTTTTCCTGATTGTTTCCCATGAATCAGCCCAGTGGCCCTTCGGGACCGTCTGGTTGTTCTGGGTTCTTTCCAAGAAGTGTGAGTAATAATAAACAGTCTCCTGAATGTGTTTAGGTCATCGCTGACACGAGGGAGCAAAGATACGAGGAGGAAGGCATCGGAAGCAGCTACATGTTCCGGGTCGATCAGGACACCATCATTGACGCTACGAAATGTGGGAACTTGGCCAGATTTATCAACCACAGCTGCAATGTGAGTAAGAGCTGTTAGAACTGTGGTTGAAGATCAAATAACTTCCTCATTACAAAATGTGTGGTGTTTTTTTTGTCTTGCAGCCGAACTGCTACGCAAAGATCATCACCGTGGAGTCTCAGAAGAAGATAGTGATATACTCCCGGCAGCCGATAAGCATCAACGAAGAGATCACGTACGACTACAAGTTTCCCATCGAGGAAACAAAGATTCCTTGTTTGTGCGGAGCAGATGGCTGTCGCGGCTCCTTGAACTGATCTCTAATGAAGTATCAGGTGCCAAAAGTCGCCTGAGGTACCGTACGATACAAAAACACAGACGACTCTGAAGAAGTCAAAAAGTTTTAATGCTATTCAGAACTGTACCATCAAGATCTGCAAGGACTGGAGACGCTCAGTGAATCATGATTTAATAAAAATCAACCAAGCACTTGGAACTTTATCAATGGAGGACTGGAATGACTTGCAAGGACTGGTTAAAACATTACAAAGGCAACATGACATTACAGTTTATGAATGAATGGCAACCAGAAGGGGGAAAACGGGCTCTCCGAACATCATGCAAAAGCCCTCCGTGATGATGAAATGTCTTGTTGAAATGATAACAAACATGTACAGTTAAATGTTTTCATTTACGAGAGCTTAAATGGTGTTTTGCTTGAGTCAAGCTTGTGTCGATAATGTCGGTTTTTCTTGTTAACTTTGTGTAAAAGGAAACGAAGCGCTCCTCTTGAGAACTCGTACAAACTCATACGATGATCTTTCACGAACATCAGGAGAGATTATAATGAAGTACTTAAATGGTACGTTGTAATAAAACATGCAAAAAAAATTAAAGCTTTAATAAACATGCTTTGTGAATTCATATGTTGTATCGCACGTCAGACAGTGTTTTTTCATAGTACATTGATAGTTATTGAGGCTTTCTAGAGGTGTAAAGCGATGGTAACGCTGGGATCACATGTTCTTTGAAACTCCATTCGGTGTCAGGATGGTCAGATTTCCTCTTGCGTGCTGGTCTGCTTCGATGGCTTCGAAAAGAGACTTGAAGTTTCCTGCACCAAAGCCCTGCGGATGAATTTAAGTTAGTGATTCAGCAGAAAACTGACAGGATAATGTGCTGTATATTTTGCTCTTGCAAGAGTGGCGCCCTCACCTGGTGGTTATGTCTCTGAATGACCTCCAAGAACACGGTGGGGCGATCCTGAACCGGCTTGGTGAAGATCTGAAGTAAATAGCCGTTGTCGTCGTAGTCCACCAAGATCTTCAGCTCCTGGACATGAGTAAGAATTTCTTCATGAGGTTGTTGTTGTTGTGTATAAAAATCGTAATTTTAATCACATTTAATCAAACTTGTTAACGCGTGATCTTAGCTCTGACCTGCAGAACATCCAGGTCTTCTGAGATTTTGACCTTTGAGTGTTTCAGGTTCTCCCTCAGCTGGTTGTAGTAGGTGTCCGGCACCGACATGAACTCCATGCCACGCTCCTTTAGGTTACGAATCTGCAGATAAAAGATCCACAAGAACATTACTGTTGCTGCTTTTTGTATGCATCCACATGCAAAGCCAAACAGGGTGTCTTGTAGACTTACTGCACTGATGATATCTGATGTGTTCATTGCTATATGCTGCACTCCTGGTCCTCCATAGTACTCCACATACTCCTGTCGGTGAAAACATGGGGAAAGGATGTCTGTTATTTATTTAAATCATTTCTAATCCACATGTTTGTTGAAGTGTAAAGAACATGCCTGGATCTGAGACTTTCTCTTCCCCATGGCAGGCTCGTTGATGGGCATCTTCACGGTCTCCTCGTAGTTGGCCACAACAATGGAGCGCAGGGCGCTGAACTCCGTCTGAAGCTGCTTGTCATCCACTGACCAGAAGCGGTGAAAGAGAAGGTTTCTTTGATACCTGTTGGATCATGAAGCAGAGCTTAGTGTTCGTGTTTCGTGCTGCTCTCATCTTGTGAGCTGAACTGGAGATCTGCGGCCTACCCAACATGTCTCGACTGTCTCTTTGAGTTACGAGCCGGCTCCATGAGGTCGTTGACATCTTAAAAAAAACCCTCTGGCCTGCCTTACACCCCTCTTTCCAGGATCAACCAATGAGCTCGCTTATTTAGAGAGCTGCCTTTTCCCCCGCCTTTTTCGTGCTTAAGTGATGGGGGTAAAACAAGATCCAGATGTGGAGAATGGGTGCAGACCCACTTAAGAAAAACGCAAAGTCATGATGATTCCAAACTCGTGCCAGAAAAAGGCAGAGTTGTGCAAGAATCAAACGTCCTTTCACTCCTCCCTGCTCTCTCATCCACCTCCTCTGACTTCATCACATCACAACACAAAGGCATGAACAGCAGGTAATGTTGTTACCACATGTGCATGTTTCTAAATATTTGAGAGCATTACCAGTCCACCACTGGAACCATCTCATCGTCCGGTTGGTTTCCCACAACGTGATCGATGAAGTTCAGGTATCCGCTCGGTCTGCACGGAGGAATGGAAGCAAACATTCAGCTCATTACTCTGTCTGTCATTCTGAGTTTATTTGAAATATTGTAATAAGTTGTGTTCACTCACAGTTTGGCTAGTAGAGGGTCCTTGAACAGAGGAGGCTGGTAGCCTGGCAGAAACAACCCAGTGTATCCCGTCCTCTCCACAAGTGTGTGTGTGGTGTCGCCGTACTGCGGCAAACATTTTTAGTTCATTCAGTAACGTGAACAAACTTTAATATTAACTTCATACTCGGTGATGTCTCTTACCGTTTGAAGCACAGCCAGCCTGACTTTACCACACTTGTCCTCCAGCGTGTAGGGCTCCTTTATGATGACTGCACCTCGCTCTCTGGCTTTCTGTGAAGGAAGTCAAGACGGTAAATGAATAGTGAAGCTGTGAAGCTGAGAATGCACCTTTAAATTAGTATTCACCTGCACAATGAAGTCACAGTCCTTCACTGTGAATGCAATATCCTTCACTCCATCGCCATGCTTGACTAAATGATCTCCCATCTCTGAAATAAGATGAGAACGTGTTCTTTAACCATGCAAACTTTGCAATGAAAGGGTGTTTTAAACATATACTAACTGGCTTTTTCCAAATCTACTGGAATAACGTTAACTGTAATATTTCTGTCAGGATATATCTGGAAATGTGTCGTCTTTTCTCTTGTTTTTATTGATAATAAGGGTTTAATTACTGAGCTCAATGTTCTACCAGCAGGCAACGATAAGATATTAAAGATATCAATATGCATTTGTGACATAAAAGACTCTTCACTTTACTCAGACACCTTCATTTTTAGAATAACAGAAGTACAATTAATGAAAATACAGTGACCGGTTTCCCAAAATGTGTGCAAGAATTCAAACTAATGCGTTTTAAACTCCTGGAAATTGCCTGGAATCTTAAAAATGATTTTCCTTGTGCATCCCAGATCTATCTTTTGTGTTATAATAGTGACATTTTCTATAAAAGCTGATCTGTGCTGTACCTTTGTTTCCAGGATTGAGGGCGGATGAGAAAACATAAATGATCTGTGAAATACAAAGAAAACATAAATACATTTGATTTAAGCCGCACAAAGCTAACATTTGAGTTCAATATTCATATTTATTGAAAGCTAGTGTTACAATCCACAACACTCATTGCTGTTACACTAATTTAAAATGAAGTATACACACTAAAAGTTGCACTAAATTTCTCACTGACTGATGTGTGTTGTACTTCCAGGCTGCAGGCACTGAGGCTTCTTTACCTTTCCTTGCCTGATGACATGGGACACCACATCTCGACTGCCTGTCTCCAAACCCTGGTAGGCCAAAGGCTCAAATCCCAGCTTGTTACAGTAATACGAGGCAGCCTGTTGAAAGAGGACAAAGACTTTCACTCAGCAGAAAGTCATAGAGAAGAAGTCTGATTGCCTTGAACGTTCTGATAGCACCATCTCCTGGTGACATGTGAGGTTTGACTCAGTTTCTGCGGGTCTGAAAATGTATATGTAGCGTGGAGTTTAATGTGCTGTGTGCCCTCCACCCCTCTGGAGAGCCAATAGCCTCGCTCTGTGTACAGATGTGTAGCGTTCGCCTTCATCTGTGAGAAAAGTCAGTCAGAAAAAGAAATAATGTGCCCCAAACAGTGGAAAATTAACTTACCTGTTTTGCATTTCCAACCCAGAAGGTCAAGTGGTCAAAGCAGAGGAAGCTGCCCTGCTCGTGCTGAACACAAGAAGACAAAACAGACTAAATTAACACAGATAAATGCTGCATTTATTTGCATTAAAACTCTATTTTTAGTGCAGCAACTTGAACATTACACATCTGATTATGTCACCTACCTTTTCACCTTTATCTGTGTATGTAGTCTAAAATAAAAAAACAAATTATAAGGTTATTATATTACAAAGAAAATGAGTATCCATGCTGAAATACACTGATAAATATTATTTAAGAGAATAAAAGCCACATGAAATCATTCAGCTGTGAACGGTAACTCACCATCTTGCTCCCGGTGACCTGACCTGACTGTCAGAATGAAATCCACAATGAACTTCTGAATTTAAAAGCTGTGAAGGAAGTTTCTAGATCCTCCCCCACCGGCGAGGAGGAGATATTGGAGGACGAAGAGGAGGAGAAGGAGGAGGAGGAGGAGAAGGAGGAGGAGGAGGAGGAGAAGGGAGATGTTGATGCTTTGTGCATTTTTGCTGTTATACAATGATTACTCAGGAAAACATATCACAGGTTTGATGACAGCTCATCATCACTGGATTCACTGTCAGTTTGATGCTCACATTACATCTACCAAGAGACTTAAATTTAATTTTGCATTAAAAAATTAATAACTGTGAGTTATTTTTCATGTCCTCCCTGCGTCATAATGCGTAATAAATCAATAAATGAAGGTAGAAAAACTGTTTGTCCACACGTGTTTAGCACTGCAGCTGTTTTTTGTCTTGAATCAGACGTCCATATGTTAGCGTTTAGTGGCGAGAGGAGGCTCACTCATGCAGGACTCTTATTGGCTCTCCGGGTTTGAGCCGGCTGAGCCCTCGTGTGCCTTGAAAAATGCCTCCATCCCATAGATCCTCCTCCAAATATTCCAATAATCGTGATTATTGTGGTTAAAGGGTGAAACAAAGAGTGAAAGAGTGAAATGTGATAAATCTAAAATCAGGTTGATTCGTTTGGGTTGTTTTCTGTTTTTGGGACATCATAAGTTGATTTAATGGATTTCAGCTGTTGGTCTTAACACTGCAGATCAGACTGTACTGATTTATGTCTATATTTTTTATTGTTTTGCATTATGTATTCTATTTTCTAATTATCCTTCTGGACTTGCGAATACTTGTTTTGTATCTTTCTTTATATTTTTGTACTTTATTGTTATGTACCAAAACACCAAGGCAAATTCCTCAAGGCAAACCAACTTATACTTTATAAGCATAAGAACTATACTTTATTATATAAGAGAGCAAAGGATGACCTTACCCTGTACAGAAGGTTCATTGTAGAGGTCTTTAAGTTTCTAGCTGCAGTATTACAGCCACATACAATAACATGTACAACAACATGTATCTGTGTTGTAAACTGATTAAAACTCATTAAATTAAACTGTTCTTAAAGCACTGCAGCACCAACCAGAACCCAAACAGGAAAATTATTTTCACATGATCAACACCAGACAAGAACTTTCTCTGCCTCAAAGAATCTCAAAGAATCCAAAGGATTCGATCACTACGTGGAATCATCGGTGGACACAAACTGACCAACCTGTGACGACTGAAACACTCGAAACAACAGCTAAGATTGGATTTGAGACCATCCAGCAGTTATCTCTGCACTGAACTTTAATAAATTAACTTCATGATTTGAGGAAACAATAAAAAACAACCTCATGCTACCAGAAACACAAACCAGGACCACCCCCATCGTGCAGTGACAGAAACTGAGCCAAGAAGCATCCTTGACTTACAGAACACTGTTTGTCATATCCGGGTTAATTATCCACATTTAAGAGTCATCTTAAGACGTAACTTTTTGATAGAGCTTATAGTTGGAGCTCGCTCAGGTGAGTCCTGAACCCTCCCTTAGTCTTTATGATATGGAACGTAATGACAACTCATTCATTACTTAATTAGCTGCTCTTTTTATGCACCATTAAGTAAAGCCATGCATCACACTGAGTAAATACTAAGTAGTCCCTCATTGTTTCATGATTATGACCAGAAGCTGGTGAGACAGTAGGAATCCCCAAAAATCTATTAGTCGTCATATTCAGACTTAATATATATTAATGTTCACATCTAAGTCTGAAGCACTGGTGATACTAATGCCTTAAAAAGTGTAAGAGAGGCTTAGAGGCTCAGCAGTAAATGACCAGGCTCATTAAATAAAAGCCAGGCTTAAAGGGTCTGTCTTAAGGTTTCTTTTCTAGAGGTTCAGATCCACGGGCAGACTGATCCAGAGAGGGCCACAGTGACTAAAGGCGGACTCCCCTTTTTGTACTGGAACTAGGAGTCCAGCTGCAGAGGATCTGACAGGCGGCTGGTGTCATTCAGTGATTTGAAAACTAATAAAAAGATCTTAAAATCAACTCTAAAACTCTCTGTCTGGTCTCTGTCAGTACTCATGTATTCTGAATAAATTGTGGGCGACCAACAGATGTTTTTTAGGAAGACCAAACACTAGAGCCCTGCAGTTGTTGAGCCTCGTGGTGATAAAAGCATGAATTCATTTTTCTGAGACAGGAACAGTCTGACATTAATGATGTTTCTGAGATAATAAAATGATATTTTGGTGACATTTCTAATGCATGCTTCAAAACTGAGGTCAGAATCCAAGAATCCGTGTAAACCTCGAGGTTTTTGACCTGCTCTGACTGTTCTCTCTGGAAATTTGGCCCAAATATGATGACATACGTTTGTCTTGATTGAGCTGAATGAAGTTGTAAGTCATATAAACGATGCACTAACTGATCAATGGGACTGCATTCTGTCCTCTACTAACTCACATGATCTCCTCTTTAATGATTTATCAATCGGGTCTCGCTCATTCCTTGCGTACTGTCTTGTAAAGCGTGGCTGCTGTTCATGCTCCTGCCTAGAAAACATGTTGTTGAACAGCTTTGTTGTAGTGAAACAGATATGTTAGTCGCGTGTGTTGTGTTGCAGCTCTACATTCCAGTAACAGCTCACTAATGAGAATTTCAAGCCCGCCCCTCAGAGCTCCCCGCCGCCAGCGTCCCTGAAGATCTTTGTTTTTCACGCCGTTACCAAGAGGTTCGCTGTTGTCAAGGGATGCAGCTACACACTCTCTGAGAGAGGAGCACAACAAATAAATGAAATGATATCAGCTGATTTACATTACTACAGCTGCTGTTAGATCATTGGAGAGTGTGCTAAGGGAGGCGTGTGCACCTGAGTGCTGCTTCAGCAGAGCAGAAATACACTTTGGCTTGAAAACACCTGATGCTGATAGATTTGATGTGGTTTGGCTTGCTTTGCTGCCTCACTGCAATGTTTTTTAAACGTTATCTCATGCATCATGCTGCATTACAGTGCACTGTAGGCCTGAATCCCCCGCCTCTGCAGCCTCTCTGAGGACAAACACCTCAGTCAATTAGGTCCTTCCCACGCCGCCTCTCCTCACATAATTGTAGTGGCTCGATTGGAAGGAGCACAGCAGCAAGAAATAAACATGAGTGAGTTATCAAATCCACAAATACTGGTGAACGATGAAAAAGAAGAGCAGAAGCAGCAGCAGCAGCAGCAGCAGGACGACGCCGCTGCAGAGGAAGAAGAGCAGATGTCTTCTGTCAGTGTGGACGAGGAATGTTTGGAGGACAGCGCCGCTGCAGAAACAGAGAAACAAGCAAAGATGCAGTCTGTTTTCCAACAGGTACGTAACCGGATCAGATCACAAGTGGGTATGAAGGCGCCAAAGAACAGCATACTGGAGCTGGTGCAAAGAGTCAAAGACAGAGAAATGGAGGTCACGCAGGTGAACGGTGACCCCGAGGGCGAGGATGTCAGCGGTGAGGAGAAGAAACAAGCAGAGGTGTTGATAGATGAGAGCAAACATGAGATGGATCTAAGGGAGGAGGAGTTGTGTGCAGTTTTTGAGGAAAAGCTCGAGGCTACTAAGAAGGCCTTAAGAGATGAGTTTGAAGTGCAGATTTCTCAGGTGCGTAAAGAAATGCAGGCCTACGCTGACAAGGCTGTGAAAGACTTGGAGTGTAAGATGCAACTTCACAATCTACAAGAGCAACAAGAGAGCAAAGGTCCAGACAGGAGACAGAAGCCTTCAGCAGCTCCTTTACTGCCGTCCAGAAGAGGAAGAGTCCTGACTCGGACCATGACCACCATCATCCCTAAGACGTGCGCCCCCGTCATCGTCGGCCCACGCGCCAAATCAGAGACACTGAGCTCCTCGAAGGGTGAAAGCTCTCGACTTCAACTGAGAGATCCAATGTTCTCCGTGGCAGGCAACAACAAGCAGTGCCAGAGCCGCAAGCCACTGCCCCCAACTGTTTGCCCCCCACTGCAACAGCGTAAAAAACCTGTCCGGGCAAAAGTTACAACAGGGAACTGAGTCGAAATCTTGATCTTTAACAAACCAGGAGCACAAGAATCCAGGTCACATTTATAAAGAGAACCTCTGTTAATGCTTGTTACTGTACCTGCTACATGCACTGTCCAGCTTTTTGCACAAATAAAAGGTACGTTTGAAAACTGAAATTATAATAAAGCATTCTGAGAGTTTCAAATGAAGTTTCCCGTTCACTTCAGTACAGTCAATGCAAAACTGTGGATTATTTTTTAACCATGGAAAGCTGGTTGAGCATTTATTAAACATCCCTGATATGAAATACTAATTTCTTGTTTTACTTTGGCAGTGCTAGAACAGCATTTGGATGTACTACTACTAAAATATGCACTAGTACTACTAGTAAGGCCCAAAATGGCGACTAGTATGCTCTGTAGTAGTACTTGTGGGACTTTTTGTCTTACTCGAAAGGTCCAAATGTGTACTACTGCTTAAATGTCGTGCTTGTACAGCCAAAGTACGTTCTAGTACAAGAAACTGATTGAATATTGAATAAATGCGACATGGTATGACTCCAGGTACCGTGTGCAGACCTTTTTCACATGCAGGATACTTTTTAGTCGTAGATTAGAGGTGTAAATAATCAAAATAATGCATACAGAGATTTGTTCTGACTCTGTGTTGCTCTTTTTATACCCACTCATGTCACTAACCTGTTGTGAGTCCACAAGCTTGTTTTCTTTTGTCTTTTGTTGCCACTGTGTCATGTTGCTGGCATCAAATTCAAAATGAGCATAGCGTTTGACAAAAATAAAAAAAAAAGTCTTTGTGCTATTTTAAATTAAATATGGACTTTCAATGTTTGCACATCATCATATTTTTTTCTGGTAATTGTACAATCTGACCAACAGATGGCAGCAGTTCCTTGTTGAGGTCTCAGGAGAATCACGTAAAACCTCTGCGTCACCTTCTTTGCAGAGCATGACTGAGCAGTTTTATAACGTTTTATAAGCTGCAGTGGGGCAACATGAACAACAACTAACCTATTTAACTCACATTTTCATCCTCTGCAGCACTTTTTTAAAAAGTAGATCTGCACACGTGATGCTGACTAATTATTGGAAATGTTCTTGACATTAAGCAAACTCTATATTATCAAATGATGGGAAATGATGGGGGCAGAGAAGAAGTGTGCCTGACCAGGAGGAAAACCATTATGAAGCTGTGATGTGAAGAAACCGCCTCCCTCCCTCTGCAGCTCTGCAGTCTGTTGCTGCTCCCCAGTGGCCAAACAGCGGATCGACTCCAAGGAGAGAAGATGTGTAACGATGAAGTGAAGAAGAAGAAGAAGAGCGTGCAACGTGTGCAGAAACCTTTTACTCTATTTTTACTGGTGCAGCTTCCTAATCACGGGTTCAAGTTTTAAATTTGTTTGAGTAAATGAGTCTAAATTATCTATTTTAATATGAATATTGAACATTTTTATCCCCATGATTCTGGAAAATGGTCCTGAAAAGCAAAAAATGACCACATGCACTGATACAGACAAACTAAACATGTGCATGTGATGTGGCGATATCGCTTCATTGCTTTCCTGCAGAAATGTCATTTTCTAGCTCCTGATGAGGCTCAAAAATACACACCATCAGTTGTAACTCGTGCCAAGACAGGTGATCTGAACCCTGTCGTTCACCTCTGACATCTACTCGTGCAGACCTGAGCACCTGAGTGCTTCCAGCAGCTGAACTGGCACTGGGACCAGCCAGTGACAGGAGATGCATTTAGCCCCTCCTGGAGCAGCCACAGGAGCCGTGTGCCTGGAGGGGAGGGAGGCCCCTTCACAATGGACGGGATAGAGAAGGATGTGAAGAGGATCTTTGTGTCAAAAAAAAAAGGGACGATGAGCCCTGAGCGACCAATATCCGGAGGGGACGAGAGCCCAGCACATTCAGGTCTGGCCAAGCCGCCGCCGTCCTTTCGGAAGCGGCATCTCCAGCCTAACGATATCCACCAGCAGCAGCAGCAGGGCTCATTGCTATGCAGCCGGGTCGTGGGTTTTCCATCAAATGTTGTCTGGAAATTATATTAGGTTGGCGTTTTTTTGCTTACTCATTGCTGATAAGGGTCCCTTATCTTGGTTTGCAGAAGTATCAGGTCATGTCTTGTATAAATATTCTGTTTTCAGACCCCTTTGCACAGGAACAAAGTGCTAAAACCAGGACAAACTCTGGTCATCTCCCAGGACAACATTCAGATAAATAGACCCACATGTGTGCCGCATATGTTCGAGGTTTAACCCCAGTCTTTACACTGTGTACAGTATATCCTCTTAGATATTTTCTCAGCTGACTAAAATCCTCTCAGTCACCCTCTCAGATCCAGTTAGTGCTGTAACGGGTGGAGTGGACATGACCCTGAACAACAGTGAATAACAATGCTAAAGGGGAGACGGTGTTGAGGGCGGGTGGGGGAAGGAGGAGGAGGTGGTGGTCCATTTGAAAAGCCCTGATTTCCTAATCACCCCCTTCAAATGTGCCACAAGATAACAAGATTAGCATGAAAACACTGATCTCATGTAAATGCCGTGTTGTTTTTTTTCAAGGCCCGGACAATTACAGTGAGAGGCCACTTCCAGGTTAAAGCAGCCACGAGACGAGCTGATTTCAATAGTGATTCTTGGAGCAGACGTGGTAGCAATTTACGGTGATCACACACGGCGTCTGGTGTGTATTGGATTCTTGAGTGGGCACTGTTTGTGAGGCATGATTAGACGTGTAATACCCCCGTTATTTGTGAGAGCTCATTGATAAGATTTGTGGCGATCTGGCTCCGTTTCCAAAGGTCTGTGGAATTTCATCGATGACTATCAGCCCAGATTTAAACAAAAGCGGGGAAGAGATGTGAGGGTAAATGTTGCTGTGAATGCAGAAAAAAAAAAAGATTTGACTTGTTTTTATTTACATCCAGATCACGAGCTCTGTGGAAGGGTGGGAACCCAAAAAACACAAGAATTAGACATTGATGAAACTCCAAAGACTAAGAGACGTTTCATTGTTGATTAATCTTGTTTTTCCTCGTGTGAGATGGCGTCTTTTTTTGACCAACAGTCCAGAACCCAAAGCCATTTAGCTGACTATCATAGAAGACTAGCAGATATTCATACCTGAGAGTATTTTCCGATAAAAACAGCTGAACACAGACGGGAAATTGGGAAGAGAGCGCGTGTAAAACATGCAGCAAAGGGCCGCGAGTTAGAACTGAACACACATGGGTGCACGCTCTACCATGAAGGTACTGCCTGGACTTTAATTATCCAAATTGTTGCTGATTCATTCAACTTTTCTCATGGTTGTAGTTTGTATAACGAAGATCTGGACAGCTCTGTAACATGTTAGCTTTAAGGTAACAGTTCATTACAGGACAGGAAATGGGTTTTCATTAAAAGTCTCACCATTTAGGAGAGGAGAGGAGGGGGGGCATCAATGAGACTGAAAAAACGCTTCATGTTCGAGGTGTGAACGCTGCAAACGAGCAGTGAAACACGGCGTTTGGTTTCGACAGAGATTCCTGCGTCGGTTTGAACCGACTTGTTTTGGTGGATCAGAGGCTGGAGCTGTCTAGACTGGAGCTGGGCTCATACTCAGACTCAGACACTTTATGTTATTAACTGTACAGTGTGAGCCTTAATCCTTTGGACAGTTCCTCATCTCGAGGCAGTCAGTCCAGGGCTTAAAAATCCAACCTGTTCACTCATCTTTGTAAATGTTGCTTAATATTAAAGTATAAAGCACATTTATATCAACTCAAAGGGATTATTATCATTATACAAAAGGGATTCATTACATAATACTGGAGTTACATACACATATTGACTGCCATGGCAACGACACATTGGGGGGAACATCTGTAAACTTCTGGTCAGACATGCAACTTTTACTTTTATCTTTATTTAAAGCAATACAGCCTTTTTTTGGGCGATATGTGTTGATTATTAGAGGAGCTGTACGCAGAATTTGTTAGATTTGGAGAGAGCACGCGAGCTGTTTGCTTGGAGTCTTTATGCTAAGCTAACCACTATAGCTTCATATTGAACAGGCAGACATGAGAGTGGTGCAAGAAAGGAGCTCGTTTATCAAACTATTCATTTAACTTAATAAAAACAAAATAATGTAATAAAAGATAAATAATCCAGCGCCGTTTTATTACATATTTTAAAACGTCTGTAGAGTTGACGGTGAAAAACTGCCATGACCGTAAAGACCGAAAAATATTTCACAACGTTTATTTATACAGCATTTTAAAGGTAAATAAAAAAAACATTTTATATTAGAGACTGTTAATTATACAGTAAAATACTGTAATATTTAATGGCATATTTTACTGTCATGGTTTTAGCCGTTTTTCACCAACATTTTGAGTCAACCTTCCGCATGACTCCTGCTTCATTATGTGCAGATTATAAATAAAAAGAAAACACGTGAAAATGTTTCTTTATAAACGAATATTCTTGACATTATCTTTGGGGAACTTCGAGGCCCTCTAGTCTCGCTGCTTTTCCCCTGGTCACATACTCGGCTGTCTGAGGACTGTGTGAATGTGGTTTGATCAGAACTGACTGACATCGTTGAAAACATAATTACACGACGACCCCACAACTGTAATTATGTTTTGATTGAAACGCTGCCAAACTCTGATTGGTGCATGTAAGAATGTGACATCACTTCTTTTTTTTTTGAGCCCTGCCCACTTCAAACCGGAGAAAACATTACAATAACCAAAACTGTTCAGACTGTGTTCATGTACGACCCCTGTTGCTTGTAAAAATCGGATGTTTTCATGACTTTAAAAGAAAGAGGACACATTTCAGCACCCTCACACCCGTCCACAAGTCCTCTTTCCTGATTTTCTGGGTCTGGTCTGAGCTCCAGATTCACAGGTAAGACAAACAGGCAGGGTGAAGGACACCCAGAGGTCCTTTTGATCTTTCACACAAAGGTTTTGGGGCGGATAATAAGTGATGCTCTCACCCCTCCACCTCCACCTCCACCTCCTCACCCTGCTCTGCGTTAAACCAGCTAATGGATGGATTGTATGCGGAGGTGCTTTCCCTAACTGCATCTTTTGTGATACGTCTCCCTCAAATGATGCTGTTTGAGGAGCTGTTTGCATGCGTGTGTGTTATAATCTGGCAACAGGTGGACGAATGCTACAGAGAAAGTGGGGTTAGCGTTGACAGCCCGTGGAATGTGTCAGATCTCTGTTTACATGTGCATATGAACACACACACACAGTCACACACACACACACAGAGCAGAGTGCATTTGTTGCTGCCTGGGTGGGATTGAACAGCAGGGAGATCTAAGGAGAGGCGAGCAGCAGTTGTGTTTTTGGTTCAGATGTCCCATTTGGGTGTGGCAGCTCACACTGACGACAACACTCAGAGCTGGGGGCACCTGTGTGTGTGTGTGTGTGTGTGTGTGTGTGTGTGCTGCTTGCAGTTTGGACTGGAGATGCTGAGTGACGGTGTTAGCAGTGAGATTAAAGGATCAGTCCGGTGATATTCGAGATTCTTCTAATCATCTAATTAAAAAAACAAAACTAAAAATTGATGTATCTTAATCCTCCTCTAAAAAAAACACATTAATGAACCACATGTTGCACTGGTTTTATTACCAAGAACACACACACTGTTTATTTTTAGTCAAACACACACACACACCATTCTGCTGCTGTAAATACTCAAAAGAGCTCCAAATGCGTGTTAATACGCAGCTGAAAATAGTCCCCAACAAATGCATTTTTTACGCCAGTTTGAGTAAAGTTAGCTAAAAACTACAGTGTCCAGCTGTTTTAGGGAATTACTTAGTGTAGTTTTATATTTGGGACATGTAGTATTATGTGTTAAAATGACCTTTACAATGTTTAGTGTGGAGTAAAGGGTGTTGTGTGTCCACAGCAGGTAGCAGCTGTTGGTCCAAACATCCAAAACTAGTACGTGAACGAGAAAGTCCGTGCAAGAAAAACATCTTAAAGGTCCGGTGCATGGTTGAACTCTACTTTGGGGGGGGCCACTGTAAAGCTCACACCCAAACATCCAAACAGTTCACGCGGGCCACACACGAACACAAGCAACATTTACGTGCATTTGGACGCCTCTACGCGAGTGTTGTTTCTGTGCCGGCCCCCGGTCGGTGCTTTGGTCAGCTGGTATTCTGGGTGAGTTATCCCAAAGTGGACTCGCTGGCTAACAGCATCAGACAAGCTGTCAGCCCAGCTCATCTCAATAACAACAACAAGTCTGGCCAACCTAGCATGCATGATTGGCTCCACCCTGATTCTTACGGTCAAACTACGGTTCAAAGATGGAGCTTTATGTCCTCCGCTCAAAGGAGCTCCACTTATAAACATTTCCAAATGGCGTCTGACTGAGCTATATGAAGGATAACTGTGTGTTTAAGCGACCCTGTTTCTCTCTGTGGCCCTCACATCCATCACTGCGAACCATCTTGTGATATTTCAAGCTCCACCGCTGCCAGTATGGACAATATGTAACATATGATCCCTCACACGGCGGCTTCACGCTCTCGCCGTTTCACACATGTTGTTACTTTAAAGATGTGATGTAAGAGCGGCTCGTGTAGCTGTGATTTGTCCCGACTCCCTTCACCTCATTCACATTTTTTTTCCGAGAAGCGCTCAGTGTGTGTCGGAGCATCTGCACCCTCCGTCCACAGCCCCCGCCCCTGCAACCCCAACGCCAACAACCGCTCTAACTGCAATCTCTTGTCAGCAGGGGACAAATATTGACTTGTTCGGCGGTCCGACCTCTGCCAGGATTAGAGCCTCACTTCCCCCCCTCCCTCCCTCCCTCCACCACCACTGCCGCCGCCACCGCCGCCGCCATCTCTAAACTGTGATTATGTCCAACAGAGCTCATTACTGTCAAATCAAAGGATCCCTCAGAAGAGTCACTCGTTGGTAATGACCCTATTATTCAGTGAACATGTGGGCTTTTTGTTGGCTTTACCTCCTGTTGACAGATAGTCCTGTCTCTGTGTCTTTTTGTGACAGTAAATAAGAAGTTTTACGTGAACTGGAGGTTCTTTAAATGTAACTAAAAACACATTGAAGTTGCCTCCTGGTGCTGCTGCTTAAAGACAGTCTTTCAAATTCGAACCTCCCCCCTCCACCTTTTGATTGTTACCCCACAGGTCTGTGTCATCAAACAGTTAGAGCACCAGAAGTCACAATACACACTTTTCAGGATGACGGTTACTTTGCATAATCCGGTTACAGTCTGGATACTGGCTGTGAATCAATAGAGATTACAGATCTGTTAGTCTGAAGGTGTAAACCAAATGCAAGGCATTCATAACAAAGCTACAACAACCCCTCTGGAGATACTTAACACTGAAATAACAGGATGGCGTAATGAAACTGATGTGAAACTACACCTTTAATGAAAAGACTTTAAGATGAAGTATAACTTTCACACACTCGGCTTCATAGAACACATCTTTAATGCAGTAGTTAGTTACACTGATGTCAAAAAAATAAAACATATGCATCAAACTGGAACATTTATTTACAGAGTTTCTTTGACCCCCTTTAGTGCCGTGACTACACCGCGAAACCCCTCCACCCCTGTTTTACCCCACCCCGCCCCGTTCCTGTTCAACATTTGTCAACTGCCATCTGCCTGTCTGCTCCCCCCATCCCTCCCTACCCTCCCCTACCTCGTCTCCCTCTCTGCACAAACTATATAATTAAGCTGCAACACCTTTTCTCCTCTTACGCTCCCTCCACCTCCACGCCTCCACCTCCGCCCTCCCCGCAGCTTCTTCTATACCTTCGCAAACAAGCTTTAAAGAGGACGCTGCTCTGTTTGATTTCCCTGCACATAAAGAAGGAAATAAAACAACAAGTGCTTCTAAAACAAAACAGCAATAGTTCTGAACACACACAAAAAATTGCTATGATATGAAAATACTGTACAGCTTTTGTGCTTCATCCAGTGTAAACAGATTTCCAATTTTAATTCCCGACATCAGAGAAATGAGAAACTTTTGCAGAGCAGGACAAAACAAAAATAGACTTTTCTTTTTTTTTTCTCTTCTTCTCTGATAATTTGAGGAGCTGAAGGAGCTCAGCCGGCTGGCTCCAGCTTCAACATGCAGAGCATCCACCTCTCTGTCGCGGTAGAATAGGAGGAACATATGGATATGGATTTCATGACTGTGAGCAGTGACAAAGTTCATCATCTCGTCTTACCAGCTTTGAACAACGGACACGTAAAAGTCTGTCTTTTTTTTTTACAAGTGTTCCAGTGGTTGGAGCTGGGACCGGCCCGCAGCCCCGCCGCTCCACCTTTCCTTTTACTTTCTACACCTTGGTGGCCAGAGACTGAACCTCTGACTTCTGAGTCTGGGCACTGAGTGTGGAGGACATGGAGCTCATCTGGCCATGCATAGCCTTCTTCAGGTTGAGCAGGCACAGGCACTGGGAACGAAAACGCAGGTCAAAGAAGGCGTACAAGAACGGGTTGAGGCAGCTGTTGACGTAGGCCAAGCAGGTAGCGTAGGGGTGAGCCAGCAGCAGGAAACGCAGGAACCCGCAGGAGGTCGGAGCCAGGTTCAGGTAGGAGAGGGCGTCCATGCTCTTCAGGACGTGGAAGGGAGTCCAGCAGATGGCAAACACCACCACCAGTGTGGTGATGATCTTCAGCAGCCGCTTCTTCTTCTGGTCCTCCTTGCGGAGGTTGTTGAAGTGGCGTGTGACGGTGCAGCCGATGAAGCAGTAGAAGATTGTCATGGCCAAGAAAGGTAGGAGAAAACCCAACGCAGAGGAGGACAGGCTGAGCCCGGCAATCCAGAAGAACTCGTGCCTCTGGTTCCTCGTCACCAGGCTGAAGTCCATGGCACACGTGGTCCTGTTGCTGTTTTGGTCGTTCACGGTGGTGCGGAAGAGCAGCGTGGGCACGGCCAACAGGCCGGACAGGAACCAAATAGCACCCAAGGAGGCCAGCATGGTGCCACGTGAGCGCAGTCTGCTGCTGGACAGGGAGTGCACGATGGCCAGGTAGCGGTCAAAGCTCAGGCAGGTGAGGCAGAACACACTGGCGTACATGTTGACCAGAACAACATAGCTGCTGATCTTGCACAGAGCCACGCCGAAAGGCCAGTGGTAACCCAGCGCTGTGTACACAGCCCAGAGAGGTAGGGTTACAACAAAGGTAAGGTCAGCAAGGGCAAGGTTTCCTATGTAGACATCTGCAGCCCGACGTTTAGATTTGGATCTCCAGACGGTGAAGATGACCACGCCGTTACCTGACAGGCCCAGGATGAAGATGAGCATGTAGAGGACTGGGATGAGGGAGTAAGAGGGCTCCCACTCTGAGAAGTCACAATCAGTCTCATTGTCATCATAATACTCATAGCTGTCATATTCCCCAGTGGTGACCTCCATGCTGCGATGAAACAAAAACAAAAATCCTTAAAAGTTCCTGTACAGATCCAAGTGACGTGAAATCACAGCAGGAATCAGAGAACCACAGGAGCTGCTGCTGCTGCTGCTGCTGGTGCTGCTGGTGGTGGGAACTGGAGGAGTGGGCAGGATCGTGTGTGAGAGTGAGTGACTGTTGGAGCTGTCTGCCTTTTTAAACTCAGCCCTCCACACCCCCACTGGTTCCCTCCCAGGACGACCCCCTCCTCCTCCCCCAGTAAAACATCTCTCAGCCAGCCCTCCTCCTCCTCCTCCTCTCTCTCACCTCTTCTGGAGCCCATCCCTAGTGCCTGGAGGACGAGGAGACCCCCAATATGTCCCCCACTGTAGACAGGTCAAGGTTTAAAGTTTGCAAAATTAATTGCAAACTTTTAAAAATTGCAGAAATTTTGCGTAAAAAAGTTAAAAACTGATCGACATCATCTATTTTGACCTAAAAACATTTAAACAGGAGATAATCAGCAAGTTTTAATACTTATAATCATAATAAATAATGTAATCGATCAGCTGATTGACTCTTTTTTATCCATCACTCACGCGAATAAATGACATCATGTAAACAATGCGCGCAGACGCAGACACACCCCGCGTTTCAAGTCAGATCTTCATCATTTAACCCGCATGAAACGCACTTTTTCAGTGCATTAGATTACATTTAAAGAAAGAAGAAGAATTTGTGTCGTGTGCGGGACAAGTCTGAACATCACAATCAAACCCAAACTGTTGCATGTCGCCTCCTCTCTCTGCGCGCTCATCCATAAATATAATAATAAGAAACTTTCAGAGAAATATTCCGAGTTTAATGATGACTGCGTAATTAGATCGACGGTGAACTGCAAACTGTTTGAAGATTAGACTGGATGTCAGCGGGGCAGCTCTGAGGATGAAATGTGTGAATTCAATTCTCAAGTCTGAGGATTGATTTCCATGAGAAAAGAAGAGAGGACGGCGAGCAAACACACCGGGGCTGAAACCAGAAAACACAAGGAAACCTCACATCGACACCATCATTGAGCCAACAATGTCTATTTCTAAATCCCTTTTAATGGGGAACCTTTTGGTTAATGCGTCATTTAACTGCTGATTGCATCACAGAGGGAAGGAATGCAACGTTAAAGGCAAGAAATGACCAAATTATACAAAGATAATTCATGTTTTTACTCACTGTGCAAGGAAATAGATTTGATTGCACCTTTTTAGCAGCTGTCCAACAATAAAAAAAGTTTAAAAAAATACTTTTTAATTGACCGTTAACACCCAATCTAAAGATACAATTTGCATAATTAACATGTAAGTTTGCAGAGAACCAGCAGCTGCAAAATCAGCTCATAAAATCTGTTTTTTTGCAGACCTGAAATGAATTATTGCAGTGCTGAACATGCATCTGGCCTCTTAGTGGTGATAACATGGAGTTACATGGTGGATTATGACACTGTAAATGCTTTTGAGAAATGTCTTTGGTGAAAGGAAGGAGTCTGCAGATCGCAGCTTATCAGGCTGCAGCGAGTGAGTGGTGATTGTGCTCGAACACAGAGCCGGTCGAGGGGGAGCCTAAAACCGAGGGCAGAGGGCTTTGGATGTCTTTCAGCGAGGAGACGTCAGTGCTCGGTTTCTGCTGCAGACACGCCGATGACAAAAATTGCTTCTTCTACTTGATCCACAAACTTAAGAAAACCACACACAAACACACACCAGGTGGGTCTCACCTCTACACTCCATCCCCCAGGGAGAGGATTGGCCGCCTGCTGCTTGCAGGCCAGCTATCCCTTACACAAATAAATTAGCAAATTTAAAAAATAAAAGGCGAGTAGATAAGAAACAGATGGTCAGATTAGACCATCTCTTGGATATCTTAGATATCTTCAGAGAACCTCCTCACTTGTTAATCGCAGCCCTTATAGGTGCCAAGATAAAGACCTGCTGCTGATCCTGATGTCGGTTTTACAGGGGATGAGAGGACGGTTATCAGCTGGGAGTGAGGGGTTTACTTACATTTCTGTCCAAATAAAATATATTCATTGTCTTTGGCTGTGTTGTGTCACAGGGTTTTTGTGTCTCTCTCAGGCCTGGACCACACATGTGTCCCCGCCACAGCTGTGGCTGCTTTTGATCCGCTGCTGTAATGACCCGGCTGCTGCGATATGACTGCTTCTGTCTCACTCTGATTGTAAGCTTTATTTTCACTTATGCAACACAAAGTTGCTGCGATCATATGCATGCAAACAGCTGATATTTCTGCAAAGTTCACAGCAGCTTTGGGGGGGACATTTGTAGTGGATGTCAGGTCCAGTCTGGTCCGAGGACGAAATTAGTGATTGAAGGTGTAATCTGTGACCCGAGGTTTGTTTGAAGTGCAAAAATTGATGGCAGCAAACAGATCCATCCCCCCTTCTTTTCCCCCCTTGATTTGTGGCTCTGCAGGCTCCACAAATCATGCTGAGGCACCCGGAGAGGGCCGCAGGGGTTCCTGGGTCACAGTTTGATGTCATTTGAGAGACATTGTTGGTCCCTAAGTGCACACTGCCCCTGCTGAAATCAGATTATGTGCAATAAAGATTACAATAACTCATCCCGAATCACAATTTTGTGCTTCCATCTAGTCAAATCTTAAAGCTAACTGCGAGCCACCTTTCACGTCGGCCTGCTAAGTGCCGACTCTGCTGTGTCAGACGACGTCGCACCCCTGTGCCATGGAGCCAAGCGCCACACCCTCAGATGTGCGAGGGCGCTGCTCCTGCTGAGGGGTTTTTGCTAATTGGCAGAGCATCTTGTCAAAGCGCAGGTTATCTGAGGATCGCTGGCTGTTGTGTGTCTGCTACTCCTGAGGAACAATTTGCTTCTGCGTGTCTTCATTTTCAGCGCAATAAGAAATGAAACAGAATCACGTGGTGTGAAATGAGAAGTTATGTGAGGGCGTTGTACTTCACTGTATGTGCCTAATTAAACGGTTTAGCCTGAGGCCAGCCATAACATAAACAGCTATCTTTCCCCTACATCTGCCTACTCTTGACCTCAGCATTGAAGTGAATAGAGATCTCCACCCAATCATAAGAAACGTCTGCGCTGATAAGGCTCCTCTATTGTTTCATTTTTGTCGCTCTCAGCACTATTTCTTTTAATGAGCAATGCACCTGTTGTTGAAGTGCTTTTAAAAGTTTCATCACGTAGCACAGATCCTGAAACAACGGATGCAAATTATTTTTATTGTTGATTGTAGAGTGGAAGAAAATTTCCTCCCTGTGCCTGCACAATGTTGTAGTATGGTTGGGAAAGGACCCTCCCCAAGATTAATACACTTTTCTTTGCAGCCTCCGTTTGAGTAAACATCTGTAACATCTCAAAATAACATAATAAACAACATTTCTACAATATTTTCACCATTAAAAACAGCGTTAGACATTTAAGACCCAATAAAAACAGCAAAAACGTCACTTTGTGTGTGAAATTTTAAAAAGAATATATGTATTGTGAGTAATGTAGGCGGCAGGTTTTGACAAGGAAGCATGCATGGAGTAGAAGAGAGAGTATTTTTGTGATTTAGCTCCCCTAGTGAGTCGACAACTTTGCTAACATCAACAAGGTCACCAACAGCAGACATAGCAGCCAGCTAATATTACTGACTAGTCCAACAGCAGTCAGCCCAGCTCGGCGTCTGTCTTTCAGCCTTTTATTTCACCAAGCTCTCACCAACCACTAAAAGTCAGTCCCAGATTTACTCTTGTCCGGCTTCGCTCACTCTCTCAATGCACAGTCACTTGGCTCCTGTTCTGGCACGACACTGGCTCCACTCCCTCTTCCTGGTGGTCTAAAACGCCTGTGGTACAGTCACTAACAATGTGCGACACTAAATCAGTGAAGAACTTAATTAAGAGCTGATGCTGCACCATGAAAAGACAAATCCATCCAGCTTTATTTAAACATGTACTGTGTCAGTGAGCTGAACATGTGTGTGCCTCAAAGCAAACTTTTCTTTGGATGGCTCGCATGGAGCCAAAGAGGGAATATTTTATCAGCAGCACCAGTCACGCTGTCTGTGTCTGGGAGACAGTTGTGTTTGACATCCGTATCAAAACCCAAACATGGTGCAGCCAGAGCCAAACTACAGCAGTGTTTGCAAGTCCTTTATCGTTGTTGCCACCAGAAACAAAATCCTGCCTGTTTATTTATGACTTATCTACCTTCCTTTAGTGCACGTCTGCCAAGAGAAGACACGCAATGAGTGGCCTGGATTTTTACAGTGACACTTCAGCCCACTTGAGCGTCGGCTTTGTTTAAATTTGCTCCTTTTCTTCCTGATTAAAATGTTTTTAACGCGTCACAAACGCGGAAGATTTGTGATGTTCTCCGTGCACCGATTGACCCAAATCGAGGCAGCTGTCCTGCAGTGCTCTCCGCTCCGCTTCGTCCATCCTTGCACCTCCAGTAGCTTTGTCAGGAACAAGGGGGTCACAAGGTGTTTCCCCTCTCTCCCTTCTCAGGACCCTGGACCACCCCCGCACCCATCCTCTCTCCACACACTTTAGCGTGTGTGTGTGTCTGTGTATCAATGGACAAAACAGCAAGCACCACAGGATGTGCTATAATAGGACAGTTTGTCCTCTCCTACTGAGATGCTGCTGTCACACTTTTGTTTTATAGCTGCTTGAGATGCGTTATTTATTTAAGAGATGGCAAGATTGAGCGATAATATAAATAAAACAGGTCGCACGTTCTCGGACTTGTTTTTATGGAGTATAAATAGATCAGATTCTTATCTTATCTTGTCATTCTTCACTTTAAAAATTGTTTCTATCAGTTTTTAAACTGACTTTTAAGTGTTTCACCTGCACTCACGAGGGGGGGCGGGATCGGGAAGGAAACGGTGTAGAAAAAGTAGGAAACAATAACACACGGGAGAAAATAAAGAAGCGGGAGATGAGTGTAATGAAAGAGAGGATGTAAGGGAAGAAATAAAGGGACAAAGGACAAGGGTTGATGAGAGGGTAGTGGCTGGCAGGCCGGGCCAGCTCTCTCTGTGTTAGTAGAGTTAATGACAGGGGATTACGGAGCCGGGGCTGCTGGGATCTCCAGGCCCCCTCTAGACTCCGGCCCTCCTGTCATCCCAGGAGATCTGCGGGAATCTGACTCCATTTGGTCTGAAATCTCCTGACAAAACAAAAAGCCCGTGGCTCAATTAGGAGGAAATTAGCCTCTCTCTCTCCACGCTCACATTTTGCTTCTTCACTGTTAACTCCTCGAACGTGCAGTGTGTGCATGCAAGTCGGATGCTTATTCTTAATTTTTAGACTTATTTTGAAGTGACAGGAAATGTCTGGATCTCAGTGTGCCGGTACCGTTCCTGCCTGTTTTCCTTTAAACTAGACACACACAGAAACCTAAATCCCGTCCTGTGTTATGAGAAGTCAAAGTGGAAATCCAAACAGCAGCCCATGTGAAAACCAGGTGCCCTGCAGACTTTTCATTCGCAGTCTCACAACGTCTGAGTGGAACTTATGTCTCTTATACTCTCATTTCCTTCACGGACGTCACAGACGTGACTGGCACTGAGAAAGACCAGGAGGGAGTCTCAAAAGACAAAAAAATGCGAACCATAAACTCAAATCTGAGACAATCAGTCTGCTTTAATTGTTGAGTTTACATGACTTTAAGGACTAAAGATTTGCTCGGTGCAGCAAGTCCAACCCAAAACTGGAGACTCGCCAGGAAAAAACTAAAGAACCTTTTATAAAAACTGCTAAAATAAGAAGCAAGTTGTGCCCCAGACTGTGTCAGGAATATCTAGACTATTTATATCTACGAAGATTTACAACCGAGATGACATCCACTACTGCGATTTCATCACAGGCGAGCACTGTGTGACATTTTTGTGTTCTTATTTCAGGGCCAAGTTTTTCTAAGAGTTTTAAAAAGCCCTTTTCAAATTTGAGCAGCTGTGTTTATTTACCATGTAGTCTGGATTCAGTGCCAACTGCTGCTAAATGCAGTTAAAGTGAGTGGTCTTGCACTGCGCTGCACTCGGCTCTGTTAAACGATATTTAGCAGGTCCAGTGGTCGTCACAGGTACAGAACAATAAAGCGTATGCTCTACTGTTACACTTTTATGGTGGCTGTTAACCTTCCCATCAAACTTTAGGAGCCGTCCTCGAGCATTCTTGCCACCGGTGAAACTGCAAAAGCATCTAACAGTGGCGACAGTGTGGCGGAGGCTGCACTGTTTCCCCCCCATCTGTCAGCTGTTTGACAGACAGCAACAAACTGTAAATCAGTCACCTCTGAGAGGAGGCCGGCCCTCTGCCTGCTCAGAGCAAACAAACCATAGAGTGTGTGTGTGTGTGTGTGTATTCACCCTGACAGTGCATCGTCCACTTCCTTTAGCCGTGTCATGTGGTGCTGACGCTACATCGCTATCAGGAGGGTCAAGTGGAGCCAAATATTTTGGATAAAGTTCTTCGAAAGGGAGACAAAAGAGAAAAATCTCAATTTTCTAAATGAAAAGTTGAATTTATAAACTATAAAATGCACGATTGGTAAATGTGTGTAAAGGTTTTCCCCTGACGTCACAATTCTCCCAAAATTCTCTAATAATTTTTCATTATCGTGACCTGTTTCTGGAACGATACAGCGTGTTTAATCTCTGAGACTCGGGGAAAAGGCATGTAGCAGAAGAGAGAGTACTCAGAATTAGCAAATTTCAGATGTTCTGGAAAGAAGATTTCCCATTTATCACTCAAAGTTTCAAAGGAAAGCAGCTTGCAGTTTTTAAAATCTGACATGTTTTTTTTTTCCGTCGAGCTCAGCACCCTCACTGACGTGAAATTATTAGTATTTAACATGGAAATGCTGATGCACATTGAAAGTCACCAGAAATCTTCTACTTATTTTTGAGGTTTCAAAGTTGGCAAGTTGGCCATATTATTAGGATAAAGTGCTTTGAAAATGAGACGGAAAATCTAAAGCTTCCTTTTGTGTAAATGAATAAACAAAAGTTGAATTAATAAACTATAAAATGCACGATTAGTAAATGTGACACCCCAAATTTTTCCCCAGGAGACTCATGTTTTTATTTCTCTCTCCCTGTTTCCTCCTGACGTCACAATTCTCCCGAAACTCTCAGAATTTCTGACTAATTTTCACTCCTTTGTCCCGCATCATGACCTGGTCAGGAACTCTAAAAGTCTGGGGAGGAAAAGGCGTGCAGCACAAGAGAGAGAACTAAGAATTAGCATTTCAGACATTCTGGAAAGAAGATTCCCAGTTTATTATGAAAAGTTTCGAAGGAAAGAGGTCAGCAGTTTTTTTTCCGTCGAGCTCAGCGGTCTCTCCGGCGTGATTTAGCATCGACAGGCTGACGAACATAAAACCAGAATTAAAAATTATTAGTATTTTAACATGAAAATGCTGATGCACTTTAAAAGTCACCAGAATGCAGAAACAGAGTTGCTGATACTGATATCAGTACAGGCCTGCTCATAGTAGCTAATGTCAGCATACATACCGATTAACTGACATCAGTTTGTGACTTTAAACAGACAAATGCACAAAAAAAGTGCAAACAGTGTAAGTTCAGTTTGAGGACTGACAGGATCTTCTTCTGCACTGGTTTTAATGGTGCCTGACTGGAGATCTGGTGTCGCCAGCTGTTTATCTGGAGGCTCTCCTGCTTAAGTTAATTTGTATTTTCTGGATATTTTGTGAAAATTTGCGAAACATTTGGATGGAAAACTGAATACAGCAACTGGATACAGTCTTAAAAGCTGGATACAGTCTTAAAAGCTGCTAAATGCAGAGAATCTTGGGAAATGCAGTCAAATTCAATGTGCCGTTATCTTGTAAACCACTTATAAATCACACCACACATTTTAGGACCTGGAGCTGCGTATTTGTGTCCGACAGCTTGACTCTCCTGTGTTGGTCTGCAGCCAGAAAACTACACGGCTCCTTTAAAAAAAACTGACAACTGCTTCAAGGACTCAAACAATAAAATCAACTTTAACACTCTGTCGACAACTTTGATGTGCAATCACAAGGCGAGAAGAGGTGGTGGTGTGTGTGTGTGTGGAGGGTGGAGGGTGGGTGGGGGGCAGAGTGGGAGTAAAAACATCCTCCGACTTGCCCTAATTGTTTCAGCATCTGTTTTGCTGTTGCTATCACCCAGACAGGCTGAAAACACAACTGAAAACACACATTCAAAGTTTCCACTCGCTCCGTTTCCTTTAATCAAACTGCCCTCGCTGTGACTGATTGCCAGACCAGACCTTGGCCTTGTCTCGCCTGTCTGTCTGTCTATCAGCCTCTGCCAACGGTGCAACTCATTCCCTTCAATAATACTATTCGTTTCCCGTCAGGAGACAGCTGATAATTACATTAACTCATTAAAACTGATGATTATTATCATAAAATGTGACTGGAGGAGGAAGAAGGTGAGGATCGGGCCAAGCGAGGATAGAGAGCATGCTAATGAAACGAGACCAACTGGCTGTGGAACGTGGCCTTCCCATTATACACGTACTTCAGGTTTCTAAAAGAGGAAGCGGGACACTGTTAAAACACAAAAGGTCCAGATGTGAGGCCCCCCTTTGAAACACATCTCACTGTCTCGTGCCTCGCGCTGAATGCTGACAAATTGGCCTTTAACGATCCCAAAACAGAGAGCCCGAAGTCAATGTCAAAGCCATGTGTCGCTCTTCTGAGCCGCACCGGTGTGCGGGAAGGCTAAGTGCCTTTCAAAAAGAAGCCGGGACTCTAAGAAAATATTTGCACAAAGCCTCTGCACTATTTCAGCCTCCGCGATGGGTTGATCCGCATACTCGGCACTCAGCACATGTTGTTACGCCTCATCTCGCTCAAGGATTGAAGGCCTGGAAACACAGCTGAGGGATTTAGGAAGAACTCTTGTATTATTAATGAGCAGAGAAGACACTCCTAACTCTGACTTTAGATGTTAAGACACAGGTTAGATGGATCCACACTCACAAGACGGCATGTGGCTTACTCCTTTGAGCTACTGGGACGTTCTTAGAGGGCTCCTGGGCGCCATGATGCCAGCATATGTGTTGACTGGCAGCACGATCTCTTATGAAGCCAAATGTTTGCGCCCCACGCTCATCCAGCCAAGATGTAGCTTGAAACAGACAGCTGCATACCACACACCCCACCCTCCCCGACACCATCCCTCCTTTAATCGACAGCTAACCGCCACAAAAAAACAAAACACTCAACAACACTGAAACGGTCCATAAACAGACACTAATCCACACACTAAAATATGAATCAGTGCAGCATAAAGAAGAAGAAGGCGTAATCGCCGTGGCTAATGCCGATCTGGATATGAAATATGATTTCATCTCGTGCCTCCTCACAAATCTTTGCCGTTACGTCGTCATATACAGTACATGGCTTCCATATGGCCGCCACACTATCGAACAATCTGGAGGAACCATTTTTGAAACGCGATCTGTCCGACTGCGACAGCGAGGCACGTTCACAAACCAACGCTGCAACGCTGCAACTCATTATGTGAACTTTTTACTGTCTCCATGTGCTGAAGGAGATGAGATAAGGTTAGATAAACTTTTATTAATTCTGATGGTGCAGCTGCACAGCGACAGAAAATAAGTGCAGAAAGTAAAATGAATGAATAATAAAACTGAAATAAGAAAATAATCATAAATAAAATAAAATAAAAACTGTAAAAGGAGGCTTGTAGACAAATTACGAGGTGACAGTTGTGTGATTAATAGCAGCAGAGTCAACAAGTCTATGTAAACAGCAAACACCATATATTATATTGACATTTTTATCGTCTTCATCTCCTAATTTTCCATCTTCACTCTCTTTTCTGTCTTGTTTTAACTTTACCTTCATTTAACTTGACTTTTTGTCATTTTGCTGCTATCGCTTTGTCTGTTAAAACACTTTGTAAACTCTGTTTTTAAAGGTGTTATGTAAGTAAATTTATCAGTATAACTAGTTTTGTATGTGTTAATATAGAGATGTAACTCTGTGAATCTGTACTCGGGGTTAGCATCGGCCGAGGTGCGTCTTGGATCACCACTTGCACCACAAACACACTTCATGCAGCAAGGTCAGGTGTGTATAGGACAGACGATGAAGAGAAGTCGCTGCTCCTGCTACAAGCGAAGGTAACAGCAGAAGTTGCTGTCTGCAACTGCAGTAAGAGAGGCTGAAAGAGCCCCGTTCGCTATGTGTGCATCATGCATCATCATCAGTGCAAGTAATGTCTTCAGTCTCCAGTTCTTGTAATGTTAATGCACTGTTTGACGTCTAAAAACACTTCCTGATGTGGTTGGACAACATGTTGACAACATGCAAACCTTTGCCTGCAGGCACAGTGTGGCTTTGAACTAAATGCTGACATGAGCATGCTAAACTATGTTAACACGCTGATAGTGGACTATATTCTTCAAATCACGGTGGCACCAGATGAAAAGTCAGGGGATGGCCAGATTAATTGGGTAACGGCACCGTGAAAATTCATGCAGACCAAAGATGTCAACCTCATTTTAGTGCTGGATGAAGAGTCAGAAAGAGACCAACCAACCAACGCTGACCTTCTCTCCTGTTTTTAATCGTCATCCTTCTTTTACAGTCAACAAGTGGCCTCCCTCCCGCGTCTTCACACCTTTACATTTCTGAAGTCCACACATCCCGATCAGAGCCGTGATTTGAGAGTGTTTACGTTGCTCTGCAGACCCCGAGCGACTCCTCCTCGCTCTCAGAGGGAGAATCCTCTGAGAGGGAGTACTAAAACAGGAAAAACAGTCTGCGTAACCCATCACACCGCGCTGACACTTTCTATGCATACGACTGATGCTATGGTTTGGCCCGGGTGTGCAGGGTTCAGCGGCCCAGCCCTTCCTGCCTTTGTTTGCTTTTTGTTTAGGGTGGTACGCCTTCATCAACCAGGGGTGCCCCTGTGCGTGACCCTCGCTCTACAGGTTCGTCCTGAAAGTTCACATCTTTATGTTGCATTCCAGTTTAAGTTTGAGGTATTTCATTTGTAAATTGAGCCAAACCTGGAGGAACTTATGTACCTGTTTTCATGAGTATCGTGGAAACTGAGTGTTTCTTTTTGAACAGAAGGTTGAAGTGGGTACAACCCTGAGGGCTTTTTAAGATTAGGGCTGAGAGGGCAAGTCTAAACCTGCTCTTTTACTTTCCTTTCATGAGCTTGTACAGACCACTGACTTCACAAAACATTAGATAAAATTTAGCTGAGTGAATATAGGTGATATTTGATCAAACAAAACCACCAAAATTACAAAATTCAGCTATGACGACTTAAAAAAGTGGAAATCTTTTGATCATACGCAGACTGCAGCCTCTATAATTAAAGGCCAGGACATTCTCCCTCTCACATCTGTGCAAGTTTGACTGCACGGGTCCATGCAGAGGGCAGGACGCTGCACGACATGAAGATCAAGGTCAGAGAGTTTGTGAAGAGAAGGGGAAGAGAGACGACGAGGACACCCAGATTATTCCTTTTCAGGGATAATCTCTGCTACCACAAAACGGAGTGACAAGCTTTCACGGGGCCCAAAAGGCAAACAGCTCTCAGCATTCCAACATGGCAGACTGATCGGTCTATTCATACGCAGAGCGAATGACGACTCATCGCCTCGCTCATCCCGACATGCAGAGGGATGGGGGGGATTTGTTGAGCCTCACAGGAGACAAGCCTCACCTGTCAGAGGTGGAAAAGCCTTTTGGCAAGGACACAAAGTGCAAAACAAAATCCGACAGGTCAGATGCTTCCTATAGACGCATGCAGACGAGGCTTAGCAAGAAAAATACACTTAACCCTCACTAAAAGTAAACACATGCTGGAGTCAACCCACACTAGCAAGCAAACATGGTTTGAACTGAAGCAGGAGATTTATGCACTGCTGGATGTATATTGGAGAAACTCCCTCAACATGCTAAAGCCCCTCAATGATCCTTATCTTGGCCTTAACGTCCTCCCTGCATAATGCACAAGAACAAGATGCATAATTTAAAGTGACGATAATGGACCTTTGTTAATCAACGTAATGGACCTCTATCAGATTTAAAGGTGCAGTGTGTAAAATTTACAAGGCTTTATTTACAGAATATGGCAGAAATGGAATAATAACTATGTTTTTATTAGCGTATCGTCACCTGAAAATAAGAACTGTTTTGTTTTTATGACCTTAGCATGAGCATTTTATATCTAAAGATGCTGCAGGTTCTCTTCCAGCCACCATAGTTTCTCCTTCATGCAAGTAAGAAGAGGGTGAAAACATGGGGTTGCAATCAGTCACTAGATGCCACAAAATCCTACACACGGGTCCCTTAAATGTCACTTAATTAAACATGTATTAATTTGCTTTCTTGCAGAGAGTTAGATGAGAAGATCTCTCATGTCTGGAAAATATGTAGCTACAGCTTAGCTAGCTTAGCTTAGCACAAAGACTGGAAACAGATGGAAACAGCTAGCCAGGCTCTGTCCAAACAACAAAGCTCACCTACCAGCACCCAAAAGACAGTTTAATTTTTTACAGTGCAGACACAAGAGTGGTGTCAATCTTCTCATCTAATTCTTAGCAAGCAAGGAAATAAACGCTTTCCCAAAATTGTGAACTTCTGCATCACGAATTGTAGAAATGTTTCCCAGAATGCAGTGGGAAATCAACAAGTCACATACTCTCAAAATAAATTTTTGGCATTGTTTCCAAGCTAATCAAGCTACTGTGTGCTGCTGTATTGTTCAAGATACCATTTGGCAGCAGGCCTGTAAATCATATTCTGGTCAGTGAACAGTGGACATGTCTGCTGAGTTTCTCTGCACAAAAAGAGGGAGAATCCAATTGTTTTTCGCCTCCCTCCCCCCGTCCTCTCCCTCTGTGGCTATCAGCGGGTCTCTGGAGAAGTGCTGGTTTCCGTAAACGTGATGGGGAGATGTTTCCTGTGGCAGGTCTGTCTGCTGCTGATTAGAGCCCATCCATCAGACGGACCTCCTTGGAGCAAAAGAGGAGGGCACTGGTCAAATCTGTCTCCCAGTCCAGACCTTTGCTTTTCATATATTTTAAACAGCACAACAGGTCCACGCCCTGCCCCTCCACCCCGGACAACAAGGCAGCCCGATAAACCCCTCACACTGACTCACTCAATGATCACACAAGTCACACAATAAACAATGCGCAGAACCTCAGCCAAGATTTATTTTTAAAGTGTAATTTGACAGATCTCCAAGCGACTCTTATCCCAGTTTCGGCGCTCTCATTGCTCACCTTAGACCAAATAACACTGCATCTGCACCCAAACTCACCCACGTGCATTTGCTGGGAATGTTTTACAGTGTAGAGCAGGCTGCCTCCAGGCTCCCGGAGGTCAGACTGACTTTTGTTTCTCCTTTGCAGACACGATCCTTCATCAGCTCTGGTCTGCAGGCTCTGATTGCTCTGTGCAGCCGTGTGGTTGGTTTTTCTTCCCCTGTGGACCTCGGTGTGCCACTCTTGGGTAAAGCACCCACAATAGCAGGATGGCTCGGGGTCTAAAAACAGTCTGCCCCCAACTGCGTTGAGGTGTTTTTCTCCCAACAGTCCCCCCATCACTTTCTTTAGCCTCCAGTGTAAAGTGTAAACAGGAGGTAGTGAAGTATCCAGAGGAAACCACACAGCAGTCTGGAGATTGAACCCTCCTGTGGTCAGCTGGTCAACTGGAAGGCAGCACGGTGAACTACGGAGTCTGAGAAACTGTGTTACGGCTACGATCTATTGTCTTGGACATTGTTTGTGGATAGATGTCAAAAGCGCCTTGACCTTGCATGAGAAAGAAACGTCGCTCCTGTGTTGGCACCCTTGACGTGTCATTAATATAAAAAAAAAGGGAGATACCCCGATGGGGATCAGTTCAGGGCGTCAAGACACGAACAGGAAAGATTGAATTTAACAAGCACAAGAGCAGTAAACGTCTCAGCTGGTCAGGCTATCATCAGGACAGGAACCTTCCTCCCAAAAAAGTAATCCCACAGGCGATAAATCGTGCTTGCATGTAAAAAAAAAAGAAGCTTCCTTTAATGTTCATTCTTTCAACACTGTTTAAATCTGCACATATTACTGTTTATAATACAGTCATGCAGGACTGCAGGCTGCAGGACTGTATCATGAAACTTGTTGTAACACAAATTCCTTTGTAGTACAACTTGGACATAATGGATCATGTCAGAAAAAGTACTTTAGTAAAATTTATGCCACACTTTGACTCTAGCCTCCACTGCTTTTAAGGGCCCCTTCAGGCATGCATTTGTACGGATGTAACATTCCTCAGAGAGCAGTAAGTGACGGAGCACCACTGACCGTAGTCACCTCAACCTGTCAGGCTATTGAACCTGAAGCTGATGTAGACAATGCCCAGGTCAGCAGGTCTACACTGCAATCACTACAGGCAATAGATTCCATTACTCAGGTCTGACCTCTGACCTTTGAGGGACTGTCAAAATAAGATCAATAAAAAAGGATGAATTGCCGCCAAAACATCAGTCATTCGTTATTGAATGAATGCATGAAAAAAAAGCAAGACTGAGAGTCATAAACTATGTTATCCACTGGAGGATTCGGGCCGTTTGAGGGGCAAAAAAACAATAAAAAGAGCAACTCGTGATGCATTTATGGTGAAACAGCTACAAACGATGGATGAGATTAAAACTGTTTTACGATCTGCGTGTAACTACTGCAGCTCTGTAATAAAACACACAAGAAACTATTAACTATTTAACCCTTTATTCCACACACACACACACACACACACTTGTGATGTGTGAGAATGCTCAATGAGAATGAGCAATATGTTGAGGAGCCTAGAGAGCATGTTACCACATTTTCTCCACTGGAAGATAGATGAAACTTTATCATGTTTTCTCCACTGGAAGGGCACTCTAGAGGGCACTTGGTTGTGTTTTCTTCACTGGAAGAAGACCCTAGACAGAACTTTATCCAGTTTTCTCCACTAGAAGGGCACCATACAGGAAACTTTATCATGTTTTCTCCAGTAGGAGGGCACCATAGAGGAAACTTTATGTTTTCTCCACTAAAAGGACACACCAGAGGAAACTTTATAATGTTTTCTCCACTGGAAGGGCACCATAGAGGAAACTTTATGTTTTCTCCACTAAAAGGACACACCAGAGGAAACTTTATGATGTTTTCTCCACTCGAAGGGCAGCCTAGAGGGATCTTTTTGTGTTTTCTTCACTGGAAGGATACCAAAGAGGAAACTTTATCATGTTTTCTCCAGTAGACGGGCACCATAGAGGAAACTTTATGATGTTTTCTCCACTCGAAGGGCAGCCTAGAGGGATCTTTTTGTGTTTTCTTCACTGGAGGGATACCAAAGAGGAAACTTTATCATGTTTTCACCACTAGAAGGGCACCCTACAGTCACGTTATCACATTTTGTCCACTGGAATGGCACCCTAGAGGAAACTTTAGATGTTTTCCCCCAACCAGAGGGGGGAATATTTGCCCCAAATGTTATGACAATTCAAGAAAAGCCACGGAATCACCAAGGACTCATCATCTGTGAACAATTTTGTGCCAGTCCATTGAGTCAATATTGAGAGGTTTTACAGGATAACTGAAAACTGACCGACTGGTGGCACTACAGAAAAGTCAGAGGATCATTTAAGTCATTGGGATCCGTCCTCTGGGGACCATGAAATGTCAGGGCAATCCATCTAATAGTTCAGTCTGGAACGAATTGTTGGAAAAATTGTGTAAAACGTTGCCTGATTGTGGCGGGATACATTTTATCAGGCTACAATCGTGGGTTAATTACCATCTGCATGCATAGCAGCACTAAAACTAACCAGATTTCAGAGACCTTCTGGCAGAAGTCAAAAGAGTGACCCAGTATGTTAGATGCTTCTTGGACCTGGTTATTGAGTAGCAGAGGCAGGACAGACGCCACCACAGGCATCAGAGAAAACACTTTGCTGCTTTGGCAAAAGAAAAAGGGAAAGAGGAACTTGGGTCTTCCCAGCTGCGCTGCTAAAGGGGGAAATGAGAGGCAGGGTTGGAAAGATTTATAGTCTTAATAATAAATTTCACAGGAAGGATTACAGCATTACATTGTAAGTGTGGATATAGCAGAGGAGAAGCAGGCAGACGGCACTTGGCCCGGGCGGGAATAGGCCGTTAATAGCCTGGCCACTGCTGCTGTTATTGTTCGGGAGACACTACAGGCAGACTCCTCTTTAGATCAGATACAGCAAGTCTCAGAGGCAGACGCTGAGGTTTCCTTTCTGCCATCCAGCTGCTATCTGTCATGAGTGAGAGGCTCTGAAGTTACAGCCAGCTGCCCCTGCAGATATTCTCACTAGAGTCTCCTGTACAGCTGGATACGAAGCATTAAATTACACACAAATACAAAAAGGTGTAATATTTGTCAATGACATTTTAATGCTTCAGTTTGTTATGGAGGAAATAAACAGATCATACTGTACATGAACCCTGAGATATGTCCTCATCTTGCACATTGCCTCCTCTCCTTCCCATGCATAACTCTGAGGAGAGTTTCCACATATCTCTCATTCCTTTTCAGCGTCTATCTGACCTGGATTGTTCACGGACAGACCCGCCGAATTCCACAGCTAACAAGTACCATGGGGCAGACAAGGAGGGAGGCCTGTTGGCTTTTCACCAAGGAACAGCTTATCAGACAGATTACCACCAACATGCAATTAGCCACCAAGCTGGGGCATTTAAAGTTAATATGCTGTGATAAAAAAACTGAACTGCTGCGTGGAGATGTTGTGCAACTCTGCAGCAGCTGCCAAATGCTAAATGTAATATATTTATAGGAATCTCAAAATAAAATCTAGCACTATAGGCCACACTATTGCACTCCAACATGAATGTTTTTCTCCACCAGAAGGGCACCTTAAAGAAAACTGTGTTTTTTTTCACTGGAAGGACACTTTAGCACATTTTCTCCACTGGAAAGGTATCCTAGAGGAAACTTTAGAATGTTTTCTCCACTAGAAGGGCACCCTAGAGGGCACTTTACCATGTTTTTTCTCCAATCTAGCGCTAGGGCCAGACTATTTCACTCCAACAGCACTGCACACGGAGAGACATACCTCAGCCTTTCCCTTATCCTTTGTTGCTCAGGCTTGGGTTGTCAGATCGCATGTACGCTGGCTGGCGTTCATTGTGTACGAGGAGGGCACGTTCGGTAGAAACTGCAGAAGCCAGCAGTGTGACCTGACGCTGGCCCCTGACCTAAACCAAATGGGAGTGGAGCTCAACGGCGGGACGCCACGGCTGACATGACAGCTCCTGCTGGGAGGGCGAACGGGCGAGGCACAGCTCACCTCTAATCCCCACCAGATCGAGCTTCACCGGGCTGGTATCCTGCCTGAAATGCTGCACTCACATTCCTGCACATCCCAACGGTGCAGAAGCCTCTGCTACACCAGAGGAAGAGCCCCCGCTGAGCCACATACAGAGGATGGAACTGTAGTGTGGCAAATGATGTCTGACAAGCGAAAAATGTCCATGTGAGCACACAGATATTTGCTCACACTTTGCATGTGAGCCGGTAATACGGTCATGTGTGCGAGGCCCACATGCAGCGGCATGTTTCAGATAGCATGTCACATACATGAGGCCTAAGATGTTGCCTTTGGGGGACAATGCCCAAAGCAAATACTGCAGATCTCTGAAGGGTTGAAGAAACAAGGGTAAGGCATTCAGGGGCTCCCTGAAAGTAATTATCCTGGCATGCATACACACACACACAAAGACTACGGTCAGTCAGTGGTGAACGGCTTGACTCCTCAGGCTCTGGTTCTCCAAACACACCCTCTTCCTGTTTTACTAAGGAGAAAATGGGAGCAGCCGTGGAGAAGAATAGATGAGAGACACAGCAGGGTGAAGGACAGACTTAGGTATCATTACTCAACAGCCGGGACAGAAACCTGTGAGGTGCATTACGCCTGTTTTAACTCGAGCTGACATGATTATGAGATTGACAGAAAATTAATCTTCATCTGTTTAAATAATGGAGTAATAATTGTTTTATTTTGTGCCATTTTTCAAGCAAAAGTGACCAATATTTTGCAAAACATATTGAATTATCATGAATTCATGCATGAAAAAGCAAGAATTCATTCATGTTGCACTCCATGAGGTGAATGGTGTCTCTGTCATTCGTACGTCTGTTCTCACACTATGTAACTTTGGGCTCCGGGTCGGGAGAAGTACGTAACGCTTTATGGCACTAAGTCACACACCACCAACTATTTCACTGATTTTGGTGAAACTGGATCATATTTTATGGAGAAAATGTTTTCTGGTTTTCCCTCTGATGTCCTCCGGCTGCTCCGCCTCAACTCTCTGTGATTTACAGAGTTTCCTGATGGACAGTGAAGTAAACTGCTGACAGCTGTAGCTGCTGTTAGCTCATGTTAGCTCAGTTTGTTAGCCGGGCTGTGAGCTCAGAGCACCGGGGGAGTGTTAGCGTCTGCACCACAGGCGTTTTGGACGAAGAGGAGGTTCACAGGAAGCAGAGCTGGTGCTGGACTCAAGAGGACGTTGACGGAAGAAGCTAAGAAGAGAAAAGGAGAGAGTGAGCGAGCAAGAAGCCGCCGGACAAGAGTAAATCTGGGACTGACTTTTAGTGGTTGGTGAGAGCTTGGTGAAATAAAAGGCTGAAAGACAGACGCCGAGCTTGATGTTTGGCTTTTGGCTGATATTATGAAATATAACTGTGTGTGTGTGTGGTGGCATGATATTGACCGGGAACCTCGCCCCAGTTATGTAAACAGGAACAACATGATCTGCTCTGTGAAATTATTCATTTCTTTTGAAGGTAGCGCCCAACATCAACTGCCATGAGATAGTGGGTGTAACTCCACCCGTGACATAGGTTAGGTCATGTCACAGAAACAAGATGGAGTCATGATGAAGTCATTCTTAGTTAATCATGGTTACAACACTTGTGCTCTGCTTAGCTGCAGGCTTACCTGTGAAACAGGCATGAACACCGTTAATAACTCAGATTCCTGATCGTTAAAGAAGTCCTACATAAATGAATGAATTAAAATTCATGCATTCTTACTTCAAAGTGTAATTATCATTTGTTTCAGCCTTAGTTTTACCTGATCCAGCTGCCTTAAGCTAGCACGGAAACACACGACACCCAGGTGCAACTAACCCTCAAGTTATAAATGCACTGAACCATCTTTTGCCAACACTTAATACAAAGTGTCATCAAATATAAAATAGATGTGTGTGGTGATGTTTTTTTTAGATGATGCAAAAATACCTCAAGGATAAGAGGAAGTAGGGAAAGGATGTGCAAACCACGAGTATGTGAGTGTGCATTTTTATACAGTTCACGAGCAAAAACACATAACATAATGGCTTTCCCCACATAAAGGCAGAAAAACAAGGAGAAACCACTGGCTTTTATCCACGGGCACGAGGTGTGCAGACAGAGAGCATCAACTAAAACATCAAGTATTTTAAAACGCAGGGGGAATTACCGGGGGATAATTGCGTCAACATGGAATACTCTGCTTAGTATGAGAGGGGGATACAGTGCATGGGGTTTACAGTGTCCCGCAGTGTGGGAGGTGAAGGGTGGGACACTTCAAAAGCCTTTCACACGAGACGCTGCCGGCGTCTCTCAGGGAAAACTGTTAGTTCCTCTCCTGCAAAACGGCGGATTCATCACGGTGTGAATCAGAAGAGCCATATAGTGCCTTCCTGGACCTTGAGAAGAGTCACTACTGTAAAGAAACCACAAACAGAGGTGTAAGCAGCAGAGTACTGTGTGAACGGCGGGGCCGCTCCTGTCGTCACAGCGAGCAAATTCCCAGTTTCCTATGACTTCCTGAGGGGCCCCCAGGTCTTTAGAACAGAGCCGTATGGCATACAACCATTCATTATTACACTTTCAGGCATACTTATCTGAAAGCAGACACTCTATATCAGCTCTCATATGATGCAATTCATGTGGACACATCATTTACGCACAGCTCTCTGAGGGAATGTAACAGAATCAGGGGATTGCACATAAGAATGTTGAGAAAAAAACTAAAAAATATTGCAGTTTTATCTGGATCCTCCAAGTTTTACGAACGCCGAATGAATAAATTTGGAAGCAGAGCTGACAGAAAGAGCCTGGTGCATATTTCTTTTTCTCCCTCACCCCCACTCATCTATATGCAACCTGTGACATTTCCATCTCCTCTCAGCGGTGTAGAGGGCCTCTTGGTCTGACCATCGTGGCCTCTCCCATGATATCAGAGTGATAACTGGTCCAGCTGGGGCTCCACGTCTCCTCCTCCCCTGCAGATATCGCTCAGAGGTGGAGCCCCACTTCAACCCCGTCAGGGTACACAAGACTTGTTACACAAAACACGTGTGTGCTACAGCCGCCCCTCCGTCCAACAAACACTGGATTATTCATACTTGAATGAGCTACTGTATTTTACACATTGTGGCCCATGTCTGACTGCAGATGTGCTTGACAGGTCATAGTTCATGTTGATGTAACTCTAAGTGGGATTCATAATAAATAAATCCCTTCAGGTATCAGATAACATTCAGATAAATGTTATTTTTCTCCCTGCAGTTAATCTTTTGCAAGAAATGAACTCAAGTTATTACGAGTGACCGTTCGCTTAATCCCTCCACCGAGCTGTGATTTTCCAGTTGTAGCTTAGCAACGATAGCACACAAAGCTTTGGATTTCCCCACATGATGCAGATCTGATGTGTACGAGGCACTGACAGTATGACAGATGTCGTATCCGTGACGTCACCCAAAGCTCTCTGAAGAGCCGTATGTGAAACTAGCTAGCTCTGGCCGCTGAACTTAAAAACGGGCAAAGACAAAGTCTTGTTTTATCCCTTCTAAGACTAATTGATCAAACTGTCTGCTCTAACATAAACTATAAATATTAGAATGTGCATTCCCAACTCTCTGGAAGCAGGTCTTGAATGCTACTATATGAAAGTGCATGGACGTATCAGCTCTTTGTCCAGACGATCTAAAATAGCATCACGTTCACCAAAGCCTGCTTAGTCCTCCTCCTAAAAGCTGAATTTTGTTTCTCATGTAACGTTCAAAGTGAAAAATACAAACAATAAAGCACAAATCTAATCGTTTGTCCATGTATGGACAGGACTCTTTCTGCCAGCCCTGCTTCCAACAGAGTTTGGATGGCGAAGGCACGAATATTTCTGTTTATTTCCATTTCTCCCACATGGATCATTAAAACTGGGGGAGGATGGCGACGTTCTGCGTGGGAAAAATGCAGGTTCAGCCTCAGACTTTTAGCATTATGTCATGTATGCAGCCATTAAATTTGTATTTAATACATTTAAGGCGCCAAATGTCATTTCATCTAATGCCAGCCAGCAAAATCTACAGATGTCAGCTATGATTAAACATGCAGGATGTAATTTTCTGCTGCTATGCATCTCTCAAAACAATGTTGTGAAGTAGTGTGGGATCATGGGAGTTGTTGTCTTCGTGGTTAAACTGCCAGAATTGTGGATGAAAATCTTACTGGGGTGCAGGTTAGCTCGCCTGGTAGAGTGTAGGCAAGCTCAGTGCTTGCCACAGCAGATCGACTCCAACCTGTGGACCTTTGCTGCATGTCATCCCCACTGTCCTGTCACTGTTCAGCAGCATCTATCTGAAAATGTCTTTAGAAGATCTATCTGATTCACCTCAGGCAGAAGACATTAAAGTTTTATTCACGTTATGTTTAGTCACGCTTGCAGACTTCCTTCCTCGCTCTGTCACGTATCCGGCGTACCCCGAAGTTATCTGGAATATAGCAACTAGAGGCGAGGAAGGAAACGGCATTAAATTCTTAAAATATAAAATATTAAAACGGTTCAGCTCAGTCCTCCTTTAAAAAGCCAGATTTTTAAGGTGGACTCAAATTGTTTAGACTTTCTCGTGGTAAATCGTCCACTGTTTCATCGTGAACTTAACAATGTGCTGTTCATACATGACAGGGGGTAACAAATGCTCATTTTAGGGTATGGATGAAATTATTTAGTTCCATTATAACCAGCTCATAATGGCTCCTTGTGCTTCATCTCAAAGCACCTTTGCCTTTGTAGTCTTTCTTCCAGCAGAGCGTCTCCTGGGTGGTAAACTCTCTCTAAGATATAATTATTCGCAGCAGGCCAGAGTTCGATTCAGGCCTGTAAGATGTCAGTCACCTGTTGCCAAACATCTATACCCCCTAAACTCTTCCTGTGCCCGTGTCTTTGATCAATAATTCTGCGGCCACAGGTCCACCATCAATATGTGCACCAGAGCGGGGCCCATTGTCATCTAATTACAGGCCTACTGCTCTGTGCAACTGAGCCTGTGCCTGGGTGAGCGTGATTAAAAGTCAGCTCTGGTTCTTAGCGGCTCTTTCAACTGGAACCAACAGCTTGGAAACACAGCGCAGCCGAACAAAGCTTTCTTCAGCACGCTCCGGTCGGGGGGCTGAAATTTTAAAGACTATTGGTGGTGACGTTTCTCTCTGATGGGGGGTTCACAGAAGTTAAGACGTAACGTGATTGAGCGTCTCGTTTGTAATGAAATTGAGAGCACCTGTGACATCTGGAGAGGCCGAAACTGAATCACACACGGGTTCATCTTCGGAGCGAGACGACCGGAACATGAGGACAATAGCTGATGGCATCACGAGAGGGACGTCGACCATCTGAGTCAGTGTTACGAGCCAAAGCCATTGTTTGTCTTGACTGAGGTGAAGGAGAGCAAACACAATGGGATCTTGAGAGTTTAGATGCGTATGAATGCATGTCCATCAGTATGTACAGTATGAACTTCCTGCCAGTGATATGATAGGATCAGCAAAGTTTTATTTGATTTGCAAGCCTGCAGCAAATCAGTTCAAGATGGTGACCAAGCCTTCAGCCTGCGTGAAGCTCACAATAAACCTATAGGACAGAGGACGGAGGACGGAGGACGAAGGGTGGAGGACAGAGGAGGACCTTTCCTCAGGGAACACTCACAGGAAACACCTTCTCCTTTATTATCTTTCCTGCTGTTATCGCTGGCAGCGCCTGCTTGCTCTCTCCTCTCTTTTCTAATCTCCATGGCCGGAGCGGCCTGCACGCCATCCCAGCATAACTCCTCTTTCTCAGGGCCCCCACCACCCCTCCACCCCTCCACCCCTCCACTCCCTCATGCATCTTCCAAGGCCGGTCTCCTTGTATAACCTCGCAATTCGTTTAAAAAAGCACAGATCAGATAGCAGGAATGACGGACACGACATGTTAAAAACATTTGACCCCGTTCAGCTGCTAGTTAATAAAAGCTATGCGATGCATGGACTTATTAGTGCCTCCTTATAATTGCAGTTCAATGAAAAAGGGCATCTCTGACTCGCTCGTGTGTTCACAGTGAAGAATGAGTGCTTTCCTCTCATCTGCAGCAATCATGTTCTCACATCTATCACAATCTGAGGCCCGCAGCAGATGTACGTATGCTGGGGTTGTGTTTAGGTGACAACAGCACACATATGCAATCACGGGCCACAGCGAGATTTATGATACGGCATAACGAGTTCATATTAATGCACGAAACATAACCTAAGCAGGAGCTCAAAGTCCAGATGTGCTCTTATGTGGCTTCAGTTACATTCGAGTTATTTCGTTTGGTTTATTTTGATTACAGTTCAAAGGTCATTGCATTAAAATTAAATTAAAACCTGCGTAAACTATGACTTCCTGTCAGGAATTACTGTGTCAAAGGGGAATCAAACATTGTAACTACACACTGATTAGATAATTAGTCATCATTAGCCTATCAATATTAAGTGTCCTTTTGAAATATGTGTTATAATGCAGTTGTAGCAGCAGTTGTCAGCCTTTCCTATCCATTATCCAGATCCATTACCGCACCAGCAGATAAAAAGTGACTTATTGTCCTTTCTGAATATTAATGTTTATTATTTTATTCCTGTTTTAATGATATAACACAGAAAAATAATCAAAATAATAAACTAAGTAATAAGCAGCGTTTTATTTGATTTATTTGGACAGTAAGAGTTCTGTAAACTGTTACTGTTTTAGCCTGGAGAACACGACGTCCATGATTCTCAATACTAGTTTTAAGTGTTCATTTGTAGATGCAGCGACAAACTGTGTTTACTGAAGTGTTCCTGAGCCCATGTAGTGATATCCTTCATGCAATCATGTGGATTTTTATCCGCAGTGATGGTGTGTTCATGCTCTTCCACCACAGTGCAGCAGCCCTCCTGGCTTGTAGAAGTCCAAAGTCCAGATGTTTAGTCTGTTTCAGCGTCTGTTCAGACATCTTCTAAGCACACACAGTTTGGTGTTTAAGTGGACTTTGGTATTAAACATGTCTGACAAACGTAAACATCTGGAATATTGACAGACATATGATGAAGCCCGACAGGTGAACATTCAGTGTGCAGAGATTCTCTGAATCTTTCAGTGATATTATGGATTATACATGGTAAAATTTAACATTTCTTGTAACTGTGTGTGGAAAAAAAAAACGTAATTTTTAGACACAAAGTGGTGAACCTTGCCTCATCCGTGTTTGTGAACGTCTGAGCCTTTCGAGGACGCCTCTTTCATATCCAATCATGATGTTAGCAATGACAGTTGTTTAGGTCACCAAGTTAAAATATGCAAATAAAACCTACAAAAAAACTTTGTTGAACCTCTCAGTAAATTGGGATGCCACAATGACCTCATAACCTCAACCTCAGATTCACTCAGATTAAGGCGTCATACTTCAGACTTTCTGTACTTGACTTGTACGATAGATTAGGACCACTCGTCCACTTCAGACAAATTTAAATGACAGGAAAATAGTTTTCTTAAATCATTGTACTTGTGATTCTTGTAAGTGACCCATTGTCTTAAAGACCGCTGAGTTTGTGTTTCCTTCAGCAGACCACGTGCTTACTACTGACTGAACACACTTGAAACACGCGCAAATCATTGTATACTGTTTTTATTCACATTTAACGCAGAATATGAACTTATTTGTTGTAGCGTTGACTGCTGAACATGATCTACTTTGAATTTACATTTTACAAATAAGAGACAGAACAACTCCTTAGTAAATAAGCGTGAGGGTGAGCTGAATGTAGGAGCATTTACACTCGTTAAATCCCTGTAATTATTGCTTCTCAGCCTCGACCTTCTCTGAGCGACTGACTCTTTGTGTGCTCCATAAAGAAACCTGTGTTGCATTTAGCATGCATCTAGAAGACTTGTGCATATTTAGGATTAGGAGTTTAAACAGTTGGGAATTGTCCTGCAGCTGAACCCCCGGCTTTAATGCCTTTATGTACATTGAGAATGAATTAATCAACAATCAATCTTTGTGAGTCATAATCCAATAATATTTGGCAAGCAGATCCAGCCCGCTGGCTAAAACTGAGACCCGTGGCCCGAGGTCTATAAACAGCAGTGTGAACAAGTCCCACCGCTGTGCTCTGATCCTCCTCGATCGTATCCTGGCCTGGAGATGAAGGGGCTTTGTCCACGCAGCTCTGAAGACACAACACCGTGTGTGCTGATCCCTGAGCTGCTGTTTCATCCCCACGGCTCATTGTAAATAAGAGAAAAGCCAAACTCAAGCTCGTTCCATGAGAAACAAACCTGCTTTGTGTTCCTCAGTACGTATATCTACCCTGCTCGAGTACTGTACTGGACTCCAGGGCCGCTACTCTTAAGAGGGGCCCCTCATCTAACATAGCCGAACATCAAAATTACTGGTTAAGTTTATGGTTCCTGCTCTCTGACGCTCAGGTTTCTACTCATCTGGTCTATATAACACATGAACTGTGAGGGGGTATCTTTGGCTCCAACTTCACCTCCAACAATCTGTACTGTCTGATTTAGGAGAAGACTCCAGAACAACACTCCTCTGTCCCTGCTGATTCCTCTCAGTCCTTAAATCCACCAAAGGGAGAATTCACAGTGACACAAAGATAGATTATTGTTGATATATTATCGTTCTGGTGGAGTGGCAATAAGTCGCTTAATAACCAACTTCTGCCTGACTTATTTCAGGAAGAGAGGGTTGGTGGACACACACACTTTCACAGCCTCTCCCTGCACTGTGTATTATTCATTATCCTTGTCATTTTTATGTATCTTATAAACTGAAACTATGGAAGAAAATAAAGAACCAACTAGGAATATAAATAGGTGTGGTGCTGGCTGTGTTTGAGAGTGTATGACAGATATAGTTATTAAGCTAGAAGAGGAGATAAAACAGTAGATCATAAAGTTATGGATAAACTGCTTAAATATTTAGCTAAAGGTGTTGAATGAATAAAAATGAATAAAACGTTGAGTATTTCTTTCTTTACAGTGATGTGGACACACAATTGCTGCCGTCTGTCTCTGTCTGTGTGTCTCTGTCTCTCCCCTCCAGGTCCAGTGATTAGCCAACTGATTGCAGGTGAGCTGATCACCTCACCTGGCGCTGGCTGCTCTCCTGCAGCTGATGCACCAAGCCCCCCCTCCAATGTAGTATCTCAAACTCAAGCAAAGTAACCTAAACTGTAATTTCAGTTGAAAAACACTTTTGTAATATTGTTTGAAATCCATTAAAAGGAACATATTTGGAGTATGATGAGGGACGAATGATGCTGCTTCTACGGTACATCACATACGTGCAGCTTTAAGCTGTTTCTCTGCTGCAGGCTTGTCAGCAGCCCTGCAGTGTCCTGGCACACTTCGTTAATCTGGCCGACAGCATCACCGTCGGGAGCCGTTTTCAGCAGCTGGCCAAGAAAAAAACTTCTCAGCTTGAAGGTTAATAAATCATGCGAATGTTGTGCTGAAAGACGGCATTCAATTTGTTGCTCCTATTTGAATTTTAATCAGAAGTCAGAGGTGTCGGTTGATGTGTGCACACACGTGTAATGTGACCATGTTTTAGGTAAATATACAGTACTCATAGTACAGTATGGTGCTTTGAAATAAAGCATTTAAACCATCAAACAACTGTGTTTGAGTAAAGCCTTAAGTGTTGAGAGAGGCCCGTCGGTCCAGCTGAGCGATGACAGTCGGAGTCATCAAAGAGCCTTTACTGCTACTACATCTCACAAAAAGCCCCAAACAATGGCAGGAAGGAGCTGTGAGTCTTCAGGAGATGAGCCACACACAAACATCTTCGGGCAGGATTCATTAGGCTGGCGCTGAGGTTGAAAGAGGGGGTCCATTCATTTCCTGTTTTTACCTCCCTGCGAAGCGGCGACGAGGGTCTGCGTGTGCCAACACCCCTGATGACTCAAAACGTTGTGAGCCGCTTACTAACGCAATCATTCAATACTCTATTATGCCCAGAATGGAAGCGGTGCAGACCGTGCATCCTCGAGTCTGCACATGTGTATTGGCAACAACATCAACTCATCATTAAGGGTGACCAGAAATGATGCCAGTGACTGTGTGTCTCCAGCTATGAACACAATGGTTTGTTAAGAGCCTACAAACACAGAGGACATCCTCCCCATATGGCTGAGGGAGGCTGGCTCCAATACTAATCTGCTCCCACTGTTTATAAAATAAACAGGCCCCGAACACTAACCTACAGGCTGCCCGGTCCCCACCTCCTCCTCCTCCCTCCTCCCTCTGCGCCCTCTACAACCAACGCATCTGGCTGACCTTTGACCTGGACTGTTTGAACTGTGCTTCCTGTCCAGTGCAACACGCACATGGCATCGCGGCAAAATCTGCACTGTAGGCATTTTTCATGCAGCGGAAGACGGGGGATTACCAACACGTCCCAGCGGAGATGGAGGTGGCACATGTGGCGGCAGCCGCCGTCCCACACACGAGCACACATCAGAGGGTTCGATTATGGATCATATAAAGGCTCAGCAGTTAATGAATAAAGGAGGTTTAACACCTCGACGCCATGCTATAAAAGTGCAAATGCATTCAGATAAGGCTCTGTTTAGCGGTGTAAAGTTACTTCTAATTACAAAATCTGTGCCACTTAAAGCCAACGGCATTACCTTTTCAAAACAAGACTGTTTTCACACACTTCCCCCTCCCACACACACCCCTGCCCCCTTCTCTCTGGGAGCCCTGAAGCCCGCAAGGCCCGACTGATGGTGGAATGAGACGAGATAAGCCCATGGTCGGCCTCCATCAACACATGAGGCTTGCCAAAGTAGAGTAGAGTTACAGACAGGCGCTCCTCTGGGGCTCAGTGGGAGTGGGAGCAGACATGGGAGGCTGCTAATCTGCCCCCCAAAACCCAGCCGGCCTGCTGATGCCCACCATCTGTGTCTGTTACTCATCACCCACCCGGGCCAGGAGCCCTCCGGAGGCACACACACACACAGTAAACAAACACCCCCCGGAGAGAGCCGTTTCACAGCTAATTCTCTACCTGGCTCGGTTAATTACTGATTATCAGCGCCACCCAAAAAGCAGAGGACAGGACAGGAGCCGGTGGAGATAGGTGAGAGGGGATAAAGGAGGAGCCAGCTGTGAGTGGAGGGAGTTCATGTCGGACAAAACAGGAAAGATATCTCAGTCATAACACGAGGATATGAAAAAAAGACTGTGACAAGTTGACAAATTGAGTTTTTTATAGATAGAAAACATCCAAATAACAACGGCCACGACAATAACAAATAACACACAAGTGTACCGTTCAGAAAAATGTTAAATAAAGATGAGAAAAATAAAATAATAAGTAAATAAATCCAAAAATTCTGTGACCAGGGCCTAATAGTGAGATAGGGGGGTCTCAAGGTTGGATTAAACTTCTACACAAGTGTTTAGTGACATGAACTTTGACCTTAGATGGGCGAGTTTTATTTATCACTAATTAAAACAATTTAATGAACAATAATTTATTCACTCTAAAACAATGAAAGATTGTTATTCATAAAATGCCAGCTCAGGCTCCACCGTGCAAACTTGACAAGCATGTAGGGGAGGCTCAAAATGTCCACTTTCCACCCTGAACACTGAGCCTCACATATATATCACCTCCTAATGGGAAACTATTCTCAGGTGTGCATGTCTGCCACCACCAGGTAAAAAGGGCGGAGCCTCCCAGGAAAGACAGCTGGGGTGGCAGCCTATTGGCTCAAAGCCTGTCCATCACAATGCCAGAAAAGGTTTCCACACTACACACACAAACACAAACTGTTTTCTTTCCCCCTCTCACAATATATGTTAGTCTTTCCAACGCAAGGTATGTTGCAATCTCCTCTCCAATATCTATTCTTCATGCTTCTGATCTGTCTTTGGATGATTCCTTTTTATGAGACACCAAAGTCCCATACACTGTAAAAAAAATATCCATAGATTTTACGGTGAAAAACTGCCAAACCATGACGGTAAAAGACCGTAAAATATGCCATGACGTATGACTGTGTTTTCCTGTATACAGTAAAACAGTCATATTTCAAAACATTTATTTACATAACATTTTTAGGGTATTTAAAGGTCCAGTGTGTAAGATTTGGGGCCTATATTTTCAGTATAAGGCAAACATGGAATATAATATTCATAACTATGTTTTGATGCATGTATAATCACCTGAAAATAAGATTTTTTTTATGTTTGTTACTTAAAAAATATCCTTTTATATCTACAGTGGGAGAGGGTCCCCTTTCATGGAGGCCGCCATGTTGAAACACCTTATTTATACAGTAGTCCAGAACAGACAAACTAAATACTGACTCTAAACAGGGTCCTTAAAGTGTTGTTTCTCCTTTACATTAGGAAGGTGAGGGTGATGTGAGGAGATTACAATGCAGTGACTGGACCACTAAATGCAACTAAATTCTACACACTGTACCTTTAAACAGAATAAAATAGTATTTTATATTAGAGACCGTTAATTGTACAGTAAAACACTGTAATATTTAAATGGCATATTTTACGGTCTTTTACTGTCATGGTTTTCACCGTAAGATCTACAGACATTTAAAAATATGGAATAAAACAGCAACCTTAAACATGAAATCAACAGTATTAATTTCTTGTTAACGTGATATTAAAAAAACGTTATACCATATTTATTACAGTAAAATTCTGGCAACCACAGTTGACAGTGTTTTACCGTAAAAACAGCTCTTCCTTTTTTACATTGTAAAACAAAGATACTAGACCACTTTTAGTTAAATTTGTCAAGATTTGTTTCTATTGTAAATATTTGAAAGAAGAAGATTTTTTTGGTGTATCATACATAGTTGCTCAAAAGTAAGTGACAAGTTTAATTACCACCAGCAGGGAATGAGTCAAGTCAACAGCCTTCACGAGTGTCAGTAAAAATGTAGTTGCTGCTTACGCTTCATTTACTTGACAACACTTCACAGCCATAATTCCGCATGCCTCTGGCACTGCTGATCCAGGGGAGGGGATGTAGAGGGGTTAAGAGGTCAGGAGGATGGGTGCAACTGACGGAGATTAAATGAAACACCCAAAACTCCTCGAGGAGTATGACAGCCACGCAGGTGTGCAGCACTTACCCCCACATAACCCCCAACACACCCATCGTTTGGAGCTAAAATAACCTGTGGGCGTAGCAGCAGGTGATTAGCAGACACAATTACTATGCCTCACTTACCTTACGGTTCAGCGGCATTGCTTGAATCTCACTTGACAGATGCAGCCTTGTTGCTTCGTGTGATTTGAACCTCCTAAAACCACGAAAATGTCTGCGGTTTTTAATTTTGTTGTTTTTTTAATGGCTGCTAAGGAGCTGTGTGTAAATGATTTCCTTTTTTGTGAGATATACTGTAAAAAAAGATTTAAAACATTATCTTACCTTCGTTTATTAGCTATTTTAAAATGACAAATATCATATAGACGTTCACGTTCAACACAACCCAACTTGTTCTGCTATTGGACGAGGTGAAAAAGTGATGGAGTCCCTCGGTGTGAGTGCTAATAACTGGGTTTGGGTACTGTTTGCAGCACAATTTGTTATTTTTGCCATTGTTTTGGCTAATTCTACTTCTGATTTGCGATTTCAGCTCTGCAAAAGTTATTCTTCCATTAACGTATTACACTTAAAATCAGGGGTTAGGTTAAGAGTCCAAAACAAACATTAATAACCCCCTGGAGGAGGGTCAGTGTCAAACATAAGGTTCTGTCCCTTCCCTCCCCACCTCATGAGTTTTCATACGGTCCCTAATATTGGGCGGCGTGTCCGCTGGGAGCAGCTGGAATAAGAACCGTGATGACATTTAAAGTACTTTACTTAAATGCACCCGTGAGAATTTTCGGTTGTTATTCTATGTTGAATTCACCAGCTAAGTATTAACCGCTTATAGAGCCATTTGTAGACCCTAAATGGAAGCAAAATTACACAGTGGAAACAGCATAGGTGCCAAAACTACATTTCCAAAATACACAGAGCCTTGTACTGTATGTATGTCACATGATGGAATAGCCGAGCCTGCGGGCGTTGCTCCAGACTTAAAACACTGGCAGACATTTAAAACATTATTTAACAGTAGTCTTTGTTTAGGGTGGTCAGACAGAGCTGACAGGAGCCAGAGGATGGAGAATATTTACCAAGCTGTGTCTGGAAGGAGAGCTGTCCTGTTTCAAGAAGAAACCTGCAGGCATGGTTAGCTTTCATGACATACATTCAGTCATGGCCAGCAGACCACGCTGCTGACACAGAAACCAGATTGGGGTTGGCCAAAATTTACCTGAGGAAGCCAAAATCCTTCTGGAAGAACATGCTGTGGACAGATGAGACTAAAATAGAGTTTTTAGTTGAAGCACATCATTCTTCTGTTTCCAGAAAACAAAAAGAACACGGTCCCTGCAGTCGAACAAGGTGGAGGTTCACTGATGTTTTAGGGTTGCTTCGCTGCTTCAGGCACTGGATGGACGTCTTGACAGTATGCACGGCATTATGAAAAGAATTCTGGGGCCCGGTGTCAGAAAGCTGGGTCTCCGTCAGAGGTCATGGATCTCGTGATCCAAAGAATACTTGAAAAAGCACCCAGACAGAGAAGTTCTGAAGTGGCCAGCAATGAGTCCAGATCTCTGTGGAGAGATCTCAAAACAGTGTTTGAGAGACGAAACCCATCAAATTTTTAAAGATATGGAGCGGTTCTCAAAAGAAGAGCGGTCCAGAACTCAAATACAGAGGTGTAAGAACCTCACTGATGGTTACAGGAAGCGACTGAGTTCAGTAATTTCTTCCAAAAGGTGTGCTAGTTGAGGGTTTCGTGTAAAATATCTAAGATTTCTCAGCTACTGATGCAAACAAAAGAAATAAACATGAGAATATCAAAGTATTTGTGATTGCAACATTTCCATGATTGCACTAGAGCTCTGCATCATCAAGGGTCTAATGTGGAGAAGCACAGTCATCCATAAGGCTCAGAGAGGACTTTTCCTTTGGCAGATGGACATAAGAGGTCCACGCTGAAAGAACAACACAGGGATGATTCAATTATCCACCGTGGCCCTCGTGCAGGGATCCCCCCTCCTCCTGTTAATGCCACAAAGACTAATGTTTTCCCTCGGTGCAATAAATAACTTTTTATTCCCACTGCCACGGAAAGTTCACCTGCACAGCCGATCACAATGTCTTGCCCTCATATTTGTTACTGCTGCCTTTTAATTTGACCTGAGCCAACCTGTCATGCTCCATCAAACGTGGGAATCGGATACCTCAGGAACACAGGCGCCTTTGCTTTTTGCGTTATGCCATCCCCATCCCCCACCACCACCACAACCACCACCCGTGCTTTAACACATTGAGCCTGGGAGCAGAGAGAAAGTCACCCGCATCACATGAATCAAGCACTGTGACAGGGGTCCGTTGGGTCTGGGATCACACGGAGGATCACAAGTCTCTCTTTTTACTGCTCGCCCTCTCCCGTCTCTACTAGCTGGGGATGAGAGAGAGGCGGGATGGCCCTCTAAAGGCATATATTTCCGTTGATGAAGAGATAAATCAGATCATTTCTGGAGTAAGGAAAGGGAGCACAGAGAGAGCCTTCTTGGTCGTCCCCCTTTGAGATGTAAATGGAACGGTGGCACTGAAAGAGGACCAGGTGTCCGATGCAAAGAGGGAAAGCGTGACGGTGCATGCATTCCTCAGGGACCTAGACCATTAACTGTTGCTGTGCCTCATGTGGGCAAACATCAACAGATCCCATAACGGTCCATAATGGGCTCGGTGGAATGACTAAATAGGTACTACGTTATCAATCATATCCACGCACACCTCCCCTACCTGTCACTAAAACATATCAAATCGTGCTTAAGACAGCAACGACTCCCAAATCACGTGCAGCTTCTCTTTTAATCTCTGATGACCAGAGGTCAACAGCTGCAGCTCACGCCTTGCTGCACGATTAGAAATGAGTTAGCAGGCTTTCTGAGGTCATCAAGGTAGCAATTTGCAATGAACTCTTCACAGCCTGAGGCAAAAAAATCTCCAATATCCCACACCTCGAGGTGGAGAAAAAGAGGCATTTGGCAGTTCAAACAATGAATTAAGAAAAGAACAGCAACCTGTTATTAGTCTAAACAAGGAGACAGACCAGGAATGACCTCTTTGAGGGGCGGGAGGTGTTCAAGCCTTAAAGGGAGAAAGGTTAAATATTTGTGTCATGAATGGAGACACTCCTACAATGACTTCACAATCTTTTTTTTCATTCGCAGAATGCCCAGACAGATACAGACCAGACCATAGACTCCTGTTTGATAAGATTGGGTTCCATGTAGTCTGAGGCGATAGATTTGACAGTGCTGAGTTATTAGTGGAGGAAGATGAAATTGATCATTGCAGAGTCCAAAATCTGTCATTATACAAACAGTGATAGTGTAATTTGACTAATCATCACTGTATTTAGGAAGCTTGAGACATCCCAGACCCCATTTTGGTATCACAACTATTACAGAGTCCAGTTCCACATCCTTCTTTCTTCAGGAGTTATATGATACCACTCTCAAACATGAGCATGGAGCCAGCAGGTAAACATAAAGACTGGAAACTGGGGTACAGGTAGCCTGACTCGGTCCAAATCCTCCTAACAACACCCCTAAAAGGTTTAAGAAAACTTTTTTAAACTACAAAGGTGATCTGTATCTCAGCATTTCATTCATTTCTGTGAAGAAAGCTCACTGAAATTGATACTTTTAAAGTTTAGGTATAAACTTTAGTGAATACCTTGCTGAACAGCCTCGTCAGTTAAAACAACCAAAGAGCTCAGAGAACAATGAGAAGAAAACACTGAATCGGTCAAAAAAGAATGTATGAAAGTATGTGAGATTGTTAAAAAAACATAAAAATACAGAATTTAATTGTATAAAAGTTTAAAAATATATCAGGAGAGCTCATCTCTGCTCGTTTCACATAAACTTCCTGCAGTTATTCTGCTCACTATCTGGGTTCATTGTTCAGTTTATCAATTGTCCTGTGTGGTTATTGTTATGCACTGAATATAATGTGAAATATCCATTAAACATGTCAGTTTACTGAACGATAGAAAAGGAAAAAAGGGGTTAGGAACCACTGCTTTAAACCACGGCACCCCTTCATAACATGTCACATGTATCCTGTAGTTGGACAGCTGTGGTTCAGAAGGCAGAGTGGATCATCCACTGATTCCTGATGGTCAGGCCAGCACCTTGGCATGATCCGTGGCAAATAGCACTGTATATGTTACCGTATATATGAATTCACAGAAATAAAAGGAAGTCAGCAGTTTTAACCTTAATAAAAACTTTCATTTAATTTAATCTGTGTTGCTTTGTAGATTTGCTTAAACTAAAAACACAAACAAAAATTTGGTATGCCAATTGATTGAATACATTTCTAAACTTTGGTTCCAAAGCAGAGCTGTCGTAATTATTATATCGTATGTTTTAATACATTCAAAAAAGTACTTGATTTAATGGTATGTACAGTGAACACGTCGAGGCACCTTAATCCCTGAAGTCCCCTCGAGGTGTCACAGAGTCAGAGTCCCCACTTTGTGATGACTCTGTGGCGCCATCTGGTGATGAAAACAGGTCATTACACACACACACACAGAGGAAATGGAAGAAAAAAAAAAAACAGGCGACACAAAAGGTTTGAAGTCAGCTTTAAACAAAGATTTATTTGTAAAATTTTAACTCACATCGACGCATACTGTCTCATGGTTGTCAAACATCTTTTTTTATAACCCTAACGTATACGGTAAAATAATACCAATCTGTCTTTAGAGTAAGAAAAACATTTTCACTGGCAAAGTTACCCACAAATTTCAGATGAACTTCTCTTTCTTTTTCTTTTTCCTAGTGTTACAAATGTTTCGATAGCCGCTCAATAAAATATAGCATTATAGATTGAAAAATAGATTCCATTACAAAACAAATTGTTATTTTACATGACGTATCTACACAATGAGCATTAAATTAAAATACAACAGCGAAATGTGAGGTGTGTAAATATAAGCGACTAAAAAAACAAACTATTGCATACAGGCAAGTGACAGCCGGAAAATGTGTTAACCGTTTAAACCCCCGTTGCTTTTTATATCTGGCCAAAACATGCAGAATTTATATTAATTATATACACAAACACGTGTGCTTATGCTTGTCGAAACTCCCTTTACCTTTTTTTTTTTTAAAATCACGAAAGTGATGAAAACAAAGTTGGACCGTCACAAAGATTGTCCAACATGTTTTGAAGGAAAAAAAAACATGTCTCGGCCGGCTTTTGCAAACGAAATGCAACAAATATCCCAAAAATCACACGATCCCTGGTCACAGGTAAGCGGTCGTAGGTCACCTCAAGACAACAGTCTTGATCTGCTTTGGAAATTCTAGCAAAGTATTTAAAAAATAAAAAGATACAGACCCAACACACTAACATGATCTTGGCTCTGACAACTGGATGTTTGAGCAACACCAAGAGGAAGGTCAGCACCATTAGGTGATCTGTGAATCAGTCACTGTCCCGACACGTCACAGGAAACATGCACATTACAGAGATTTGCATTTGGCAGGAGACAGTCTAGCTTTTATAGACCGACGAGCTTTTTAAACAAGGCAGGAATGTGTCGCACGGTGAGGAATGTCCAGTGTTCTCTCCTCTCTGCTGCCAAAGGTAAGGTGAATTAGCGCTGCTCTAAAGTGGCTGGAAGTGCCTGGCACAGTGAATGTTATACAGAGTTAAATCAATTCAACTGATGCTGAAAGAAAATGTGACGTTTAACTGCTCTTTAAATAAATAGTGCTTTGTAGAAAAAGACTTGAGGAAGGTTAAGAGTGTAAAACACGAAATGCTGCAGAAAATAAGCTCAATATCTGAATAATAATACCTCCCAAACTTCCTTAAAGGAATCCCATCCCTGCTGTGACCGGCATTATGAACAGGGAATGTAACAGGAACGAGAGCTGAAGCCTCTGCGAGGCTGCCCTCTAGTGGACAAAACATGACGTTTGTATGCTGCACAGTTTGAACTCTCAATAGTGTTGAATCTGGAGCGGAAACTGCCACACGGCTCCCAGATAAACCTTGAAACTACACTGCACTTCGCTCCCAATAACTCAGTAACGTGTCTCCCTGGAATACTCTGAGGAGGTAACATCAGCTTCATGTGGAGAGGTGGCGTAAGCGTCGTAGTAGTTTGAACACTTAGCAATGAGTCTTTAGTGTATACCGGTAACATCTAAGGCAAAACAGGATCTAAGATTAATACAAAACAGTCTAACATTAGAATAATAGCAATGCTGGCCGATCGGAGACCTTTTGGCAAGGCCGGCTGGTGGTTGGCTGAAGGGTGCTGGTGCTTCGTCCACACACACATACACACACACACACACACACACACACACACACACACACACACACACACACTTATACACACTTATACTGACTGCTGCAGAGCTACAGGTATGTGTCCTGCTCTGTGCTGCTAAGGCTTTGCGTGGATCGCTGCAGAGGAGATTCTTTGGCAGGGGGGAGGTCTGTAGGAGGCGCTCGCTCCTGCTGCTGCTGCTGCTGCTGAGGTGAGTCTGTTTCAGTCTGTGGCACAGTCTGTGGCACAGTCTCCGGCACAGTCTCCAGGGTCTCACTGCTGCCTGGAGGCGGGGCTGGTGGGTCTGTAGGTGGAGGTGGAGGGTCAGTGGGAAGAGAGTAAGGATTGGGGATCTCCTCAACGGGCTTGGGTTTCTTCATGCTCTTCTTCTTCTTGCTCTTCTTCTCCTCCTTGCCCTTCTTGAGCTGCGAGGCAGGCTGAGGCATCTCGAGCAGGATAGTGGGGTTCTGCTGGAGGTCCTGGCGCCTCGGCGGCTCGGCCAGCATGATGAGGCGAGCGCCGTGCATCCTCGGGGGCGATTTGAAGTTCAGCTCCCCGCGGTTCTTCTTCCAGCGCTTCAGCTGGGTGTGATTCTCCCTTTCCACGTCTCGTGCCGTCACCGTCACCTCCAGAATCTGTGACAGGAAGAGACACGTCACCGGGTCAGAGCTGGACTCATTCATCTATAGTGTGCAGAAAACAGTATGTTCCTTCCATGTTCGGTAATCGTGTTATAGCTCTGAACTTTGAGCTCAGTAAATGCCAAAGAGCCTCGGGGCTGGTGTGGATGCATGGTCACCCACAGTCGAGACAAGCCTTCACATGAGAGGCCGTATTGTTAGCCTGAACAGAGACTCACACAAAGCTTGGCACAGGAACCAGACACTGACCAGCCAGCACTCGGCTCACTCGGTCTCTGTATCACTTTAACTCTCAGAGTCGCTGCTGTTTCCTCGACTGCAGCTCTGAAGAGCCATTGTTCACGAGCGACACGACACTCCGCGACATCATTAAAGGATTATGGCAGTGTAATGTGACTTCTTGTCATTAACAAGGACTATTCACGTCTTAAGCAAACCTTAGGATGTGTTTGTGTACATTTATGGCTGTTGTCAGACATAGAAATAACAGGAAGTATGCACACCTTTACTTTTTTCTGAATCTAATACTGGATTCTGTTCAAATACATCCCACAGATCACACTAGCTTTGGCTATTTGTGATTGGACAGGCTGTGCAGGAAGACGTAAACAAAGACAGGTGTTTGTAAAGCAAAATATCCTCCACAAACCCCCCAAATTTTGTATTAATGCCTCGTTTTTTTGTCACATTTTCTAAATAATCGACGACAACACAAACTGCATGATCCGTATTACCTCTTTAAGGTAGATTAAAGTTGGTTATTTGAGTGGATAGAGAAACTAAACTAATAAAAACATACTAAATATGTAAGAAATGCTCCTTAACGTGTAAAAACCTGCAACTGAAGAATGTAATCTGGGTTGTAGATTTCATTAAGTGGCATTCCAGCAGTGGATACGGAGAAATATCATGATGATGACAGGAAGATATGATGCATGGCCCAGAGCTTGTTTCAGTTTTTGACTTAACTTCTGCTGCTTGACTTCAAGGAGTAAAGATCATGACGAAATCAACATCAGCCACAGAAGAGCTGCATGTTTTGTAATAAATACTGACCCGCAGAGTGAGGCAACTACATAATTATGCATTTTAAGTATTCTTGACTCCATCCACTCATGAACAGCTGTGTCCTGCCTTCGCCATCCCACAAAAACAATTTAGTTTGCGATACACTATTAAATGTTGCTCATTAGAGTGGATTTAAAAGTGAATGCAGACTGAAGAAGAAGTGGCTATACTCCATATACCTGCACTACACCACCGGCTAGGCTCGTCTATGTCAGACACATGGACAAAATCAACATATATATGACTTGGAACACATTCTGCCGTTACCTCTCGGACCAGGAAGCCCTCCTGCATGTATCGAGGCTCGATGGCCCTGAGCAGCTCCATGGTTTCATACTGGCCCTGGCAGGCCTTCAGCTTCTCCCGGGTACCCAGCATGCATTTCAGCAGCACCAAACCCACACGGAAGATAATCTTCACTCCTGGGAGAGAGAGAGAGAGAGGGAAGAGCCATAATGAGTATCACTGAGTTTGTGCACAACATCTGGCACTGCTGCATCTCTAGCACTGTAAGCCATTGTGTTACCGTCACAGAGGAACATGTCCCAGACACGCAGCACAGAGGCCCAGGGCAGCGTCCTGGAGAAGGCGCACATAAACCATTCAGTCATGTAGAAGATGGGGTCAATCTTGTGTTTCTCCAGATGGCGGAAGGCCAGCGGGGAGACACGTCGCAGCAGAGCGAACAGGATCTCTCCGTCTAGCTGTATAGCTTCCTGAAAGAGACACAGGTAGGAAAGCCTTAACGGGAGAAAACAAAGGCCATTGTGCTCTGAAACCTGATACGTGTGCGGATACTCATCCATTAAAAACAAATCAGTCCCAATGTGTGATGTGAATGTCGTCTCAATTTAAAATTAATTATACAAAAACAATAATGTCGAACCTCCAGGCAAAATTAATTACACAAGATAGTTTACTGATGTTATTGGGCAAGTGAGCAATCCACCGCTGAGTTATGGTCTGACAAGACTGACAACGCCCCGTTCGGTGGTTTCAACACTAAGTGGCTGCATCACACTTAATTCTGCAGCAACAACAACAACAACAATGCATTCCAGTTTTTACTGCTATCACAGCGAAAGCCTCGTAAATTCATCTGGAATATAGTTCTTGGAATGACAGAAGTCAGATGAAATCAGATTCTCTCTGCATGTCTGCAAAAAAAAACCCAAAAGAACTTGGTGAGGTCATCATGCATGCTTGTACACGTCGTACCAGGCCAGGACTGTAGTAACCAGGAAGATACTTCTCACAAATTTGGACCAGTCCCCAGAAGGCATCCTGTGGAAACACACACACAGATGATGTCAGGAAACTAAGCGGACCCGTTCGTTCTTACAGGACGTTTCCGCGTGTTTGCATGGAAGTCAGGTTAATACCGGAAATAACTTTGAAAACAGCACAAACCTACCCACTTTGTTTTCTTCACAATATTAAGGTGGGTCATGTTAGCGAGTCAAAGCAGCGTCTGAACCCTATGCAGTCGTTATGGTTGGTTAATTTTAGCTCATGACTGCTCAAGCAGTTTGTTGAGAACTTTCCTCTCAACATATTTTATCATTTTGTATTTTTTAAGGCTGCTTTACAGCTCTTGTTTACTGTGTCACTTAAAAGTCACAGATCAAAGTGTTAAGCAGATCAGAGATCAGTTGATAATGCTTACCTACCCTAACAACAATGCTGGGAATGCTGAGCTTGAACGAGCATTACAACTTGAACTTGAAGATATCATCAGATCAGATCATCGCACAGTTAGTAACTTACTCTCATTTACAGTATGAATTAGTGCACAGAGCTCCTGGGTCGGTGACGTGAACCTGCATTCTTTCTAAAGGCCAGCAGGGGGCAGCTCCACTGGCTGCAAAATAAGTCTAATTGTATTGAGTCTTATGTAAAACTGAGCCGACTTCTCAGTTGATTTATGACCTCAGTGAACAGTTTCCTCAGGAGTTTATGGTCCTTAGAGTCTTCTTCCACACAGCTTGATGTTTATTTAGTAAATTATGGTCCCATTTAAAGTAAAATAGACGACAAAGCAGGGTATGCTTTAGGGTGTGGCTACCTTGTGATTGAAAAGTCATTCTCAGTGAGTCAACAAACTCAAAAAACTCAAATAACTGTCAAACTAGGCAGTGCTGATCAAATATGAATCCTGGTCTGTCACTGCATCGACTAGTTCTCTCCTTAAACGTTTACAGAGACAGATTTTAATGACTGAGCAAGCCTGAAAACAGTCGAGCTCCACACTCTCGTCACTTCTGGCTCCAAAAAAACAAAAACAAAACATCCATAATGCCAAACTTGAGGCTTCAAAACTGTTATCCACAAAGCAATGTCAGTCGGTTTACACTCACGTACTTCATGGGTTTAAAGAATTTTGTTCTAGAAATATGACGACGTTTTATTGGAATTAAAGGCTTTTACATCTTCACACAAAAAAAAGTCACTGTGGCCGCTGTCAAAACAAAAGTTAAGCTCCAGGATTTGTCTCCAGATGACATCATCTGTACTGTCTGTGCTTTTCAGTTTAAAAATAGACCTGTCCAAGGTCACCGATTAAAACGGGCCTGTGAAATATGATTGAAAAGATCATGTTTTATATATTTCAGGGCAGATTTCATGTTCAAAGACTAAAATAATAACAAGCCTTCAGACGAGCGATAACTCAACCCCAAACTCACACCGAACAAAGCAGTTTATGCGGTGTTTGTGTGTGTAGGGGAGGCGTACCTCAGCGGGCATGTGCATGAGCAACACAGCAGCGATGGGAGCCTGAGCCTGGCAGTATCCCTCCTCTGGTCTGTACAGAGTGTAGGCCTTAAGAACACGAAACAGGTCCTGCTGCCTGTGGACCGTCAAAACGTCAACAGTTACGCATCACAAATTGATCATCAAACAGGATTTTGGCATCAGCCCCGGTGTGTCATGTCATGTCACGTCATGTTGGACAGCCTCACCCGTGTCCTCCCCGTGACACAAACATCTCGTGGAAAGGAAACTGTCGATGGAGGTCTTTCTCAATCGTATCGAGCCACTTGGGGTCCCCGGGCTCGCTATCCAGCTCCTGACAAACACATGGAGGAGACTGTGAGACGTCTTTACACTGACAGCACAAATACAAACAATTTAGAAGCATTATTAGCTCTTAAACAGCATTTAAGTCTACATTGTAACTTGATGATCTAATAGTCAGCTGTGTTGTCTCAAACAAAGGAAGTAACTTGGGCGGCATGGTCACAGTTTCAGTTGCAAAAATACAGCTTAAGAGAAGAAGTGAAGAGGAAGTGAAAGAAACACCTCTCTGACCTGAAACTTTCCTTGGTTCTGCTCCTTCTTCATCTTTCCCCCCGACAGATAGAGCCATGCACGGCCTCGGAGGGAAGGAGGGATTCCTTTCTGGCACCGCAGCCTCACCTGAGCCACAGAGGAACGAGGTTTCATCAAATAAATGTGAAATCATCATATCAAGCAGGAGGAACGGTTTACCATAAGCCAAGGCGGGCTTTATGTAAGCTGGTACAGTGTGTACAGTGGTAACAGCACTGTGTCACTTGGTATTAGTTCCTTTTCTTGACTTTTTTTTAGTCATGGAACAGTGACTACCAGTTACTACAAAGTTCTTGCGAAGCGCGTCCTATTATAAACTAAAGACATCCACTTGTACTGACTTCATTCAAATAAAATGAGCACAACTGATCATCAGTTTGCAGGAAAATCACAGGTGTAAATAATAAAATGGACACATGAACAGTCATAATTAATGTTAACAGTGAGATCTAATGACAAGTCAGACTGCAGGCAAATCAGATTTCAAATAAGACAGACTGTCTGCACTGTTGTTTGTAAGTGATCAGGTCAGATCTGTGTCCACACATCACCAACCTATTGGCATAGGTTGCTGTGGTAACGACACGGACGCCAGTGACTACGTACGCTGTACAGAGCGCCAGCAGACTATTTTAGTGTCTGTCCACAGATTGTTGTTCTCCGTGTTGCTCTGTTAGTAGCAGCTCTAATGCATTTCCGTCATTTGACCTCATCGCTGCGCGTCACGGCTCGAGTGACTCTGTGAAATCTGATTTGAGCGGCCAGAGAATCTAGACTGAGAAATCCATTTTGGGTCATTTACTGCTGTCCAGATGTTCTAAAATCAACCCGGACACAGTCAGGATATTCCAAAAGAACTGATTGTAACTGAACCAATGACAGTATAAAGAATGGACAGAGTAGGGCGGGCCGAATGACGTCTGGGTGTTCAAACAAGCCATCTGTAACAACACCCACCTGTCAGTCAAAGCGTCCACGCTCTTAATCCTGCATAACTTTAAGCCTTAATATAATCTGAACAGGTGAGTTGTATAAAAATTCACCCTCAGTACAGTTGTCATGAACGGTGAAATTAGCTATAGAGACCAAAACTGTTTTTTGTACCAGGCTGTAAACATGTTTATTTCTGCTGTGAAGTTGGACATTTTAACATGGGGACTTATGGAGACTGACTCACTTCTGGAGCCAGCCTCAATTACAGTTTTAAGACTTCACAGCCACAGAGGTTGCCGCTTGGTCTGAACAAGGCCAAAATATCTGCTGTGAAAAACTCCTATTGGAAATAATAACAAAGGTTAACTGTCATAGTATTTGACCTGTGCAGTATGTGGAGCGTGACGAGCCAACATTCCTGGAATATTAATATTTGAGATACTTTTCTCAAGGCCTGAACTGTGCCATCACTGCATGTGTGACTAACAGCTCTTAGGATCAGAATGTGTATACAGCTACTGTAGGAGCCAAAACGTGTGTGTGTGTAGTTTGAGTTGTTTATTTGTTTTGATCGCACACGTTCACTGGTTCACCTTTACTTCCTGTAACTGACACATGGGGTGTGGTTGTGGGTTCACCTGAGTTTTTACCTGTTCACTTGGTGGCAGGAGTTAGACAAAGAGGGAGACATAGGCTCCAATATTTTCGTCTCATTTCGTATCATCTCATATTGAACTGCGCAGTTTCATCTAGTTTAGTTTGTCACGTTACGCTAATTTAAGTTTGTTGTTACTCGTTAGTTAATAAACATTAGTAAACTTAGAGCCTACTCAGCCTCTTAGCTACCTTTTTTAATGGACAGTTGCCGCTACAGCTATATATCAGCTTGGGTAAAGTGTCCAAACGGAGGTGCAGCTGTATACAGAGTCACAAGCCACTCTTGACTAAACTGTTTTTCTGATATAAAACTGGCACACTTCCCCAAGGAGAGCATGTCTGCTGTAAAGTTACTGTAAACCGACGGAGCTCATAAGGGATCAGAAACCGCGACCGTCGCTACACAACCCACACACCATGCAAACCCTTCCCTCTTCTCCTGAGGCGCTCTTCATTCTGAAAAGCCATCCTGCATCTGAGAACAGCTTATAGTTCATACCCACGGCACCTTTATTACATGGTTGTCTCGCAGGAAGTCAACACGGCCCCACCCTGAATCTGAGACTGTCAATTTGTCACATGGTTACATGGGGCGATAAAGGGACGGGTCGTGTCCTGCCCTGCTGCTGCTGCTGACTCATGGAATAGAGGTGAAGTTGCAGCTCCGTGCTGAATCGCTGAGAGCGTTTTTTCACAAAACCAGCTCGACAAGTGAAGCTGCAAAACAATGTGTCCACGAACGTCTTGTCCTTGTGCAATCAAATAGCTGAACGGCGCTATTTACCTTGTCTGATCACGAAACCGCTCAGGAGTGAACAACCACAGTGCAGTTTATAAAACCAATTCAGATCTAGATTATCCACGTGCAGGACATACAAACTAAACAGAACTGACCTTATTGAATCTCTTGATCATCCACTTGTCCCAGTGGCTGAGCATGTCCAGCCACTTCACCTCTCTTTGCCTGAGGACCTCTGGAGGCACATCCTGAGCTCTGCGAACACACACACACACACATGCAACAATAATTCAATATTAAACCTGAACCAAGTGAAAAGAGTTCATATTATCCAGTGAAATAAAACTCTTAATTGGATCAACATAAAAAGACAGTTGCCTCTCCGTGTGGAGGGAGGGTGTGACATCTCTCTGCACACTCCATCAGATCTGCGTGTGTGGCCGCCGCTCACTCATGTGAAGTCGGTCAAAAATAACAACTCCTACCTTGTTTTTCGGGGAGAGACTATAAAAAGAACAAAACTCAACGTCGAGCCAATTTAATAGCAAAGCCTCATTTGACCGCAGAGCGCTGCAGACTGTCCTGTGATGTACGTTCACTTCAAAACATTTACAGGCAAGAGGAAAATGAAGGAGTGAAACGCAGCAGAAAAAAAAGAAAACGTAGGCAAGTCTAACCTACATTATGAATGAGGTCTGATGCTTTACTAAGCTGTGTTATTTTCTCATCAGCACAGGCCTGTAATTGTAGGGTTCAAACGTCTTCAAAGAACTTCTTTTTTAAACTCAGGACGGCCCTCTCTGAGTTAAAAAAAGAAGTTGTTGGGGGATCAGTGCAACAGTATGTTACACTCCACTTTAAGCAACGATCTGACTTTTTAATTACTGCCAAACTGTGTAAGTTAGACCCTGGCTGAGCCAGAAAAGAGGCCCCTCTCGTAACGGGGCACCAGAGCTGTGGCTCCAAAAGTTTGCCAATACTTCAAGAAAAAACAGGAAGCTCCCAGACAGCTAGTGCTTGGCACAACTTTCACTCACTCCTTCCACTATTTCAGTGCAAAAAGGGGTTTGAAACAAAGGCCTTCTCAGGGAAAACTTGCCTCAAAGCCTGAATGAATGCATGAATTCAAATGTAACAAATAACAGTGTGAAGTTACAGCTTTTCCTGCAAAATAACTGCATATTAAGTAATATTTATGGAGAGGATGAAGGAGGATTACACCACATGTGTGTGTGTTTAAATCCATTTTAATGTGCTTGTGTCTAGTCTTTTATATATTTGCCATACAGAGCGTGTGTGAGGCATAAATGACACATTGTGCCACGCAGCTGGTCGGGAGCTCTGCTGTCTGCAGAAACACTGACACAACTTGTGATATGTCACCACCACCACCACTACATTAACTTCTACATGCATCCTAAACGTGCACACAACTTTTAAAAGTGTGCAGCCCTTTAGAGGGAAAGAGAGAGAGAAGTTACGACTTACGACGCCTCCGTGTACTGCTGCGCCCCACCAATAAATCCATATTTATCGGTTTGTCTGTCGCTGGTGAAGCCGTTGATCTCCGAGTCCGATCCCAAGGAGCTTTCATCGTCAATGTGACTGCTGCTAATAGTCCGGATACTCCGCGTATCCACCGATTGACGGCCGTTCTCTATTTTGGCCATGGTAGTAGCAGCGAGGAAGCTAACAGGCTAGCCAGGATAGCTAACGTCAGCGAGCTTGTTGACAGCCGCCCCCCCCCACCCCACCCCCCCAAAAAAAAGTCAAAACCGCTCCTCCGCCGACTCAAACACCAACGACGCCATGATTTCTAGACTTATTTTAAACTTTCCAGCCGCTCTCCTGTCTGTAAATGTCACCTAAAGTTACGCTACAACAACAAAAAAAGACGTTACGCGTCAGCTAGCTCGGTTAGCTCGAGCGCTTATTCAGATTTAACAGTAGCTAGGCTAGGTTGCTAACGTAAAGTTAGCTTTAAGTGTGCCGTACAAAACTATTTCTATAGCGACCCCACCTTCAACAAACTAACTATTAAATATTAACTAACTAGATTGAGCTGGTTAATAAACTAGTTTTTCACGCTCTCGGCTAACGGCGTCTTCCCCGGCTCTGCTGTCATCCCCGAGTGTGTTGGACAGATTTTTCAGCCCCAGATCAGTTCACCGTCCCGGGTTGGCTTCATGATGTCCCCCCCTCTAGTGGCTGTCGCAGGAAGTAAAATGTCTCATGTCTGGAAAAACTTGCAACTTTTAGTCTGTCCTGGGCTGCACTGCAATTAATTTGACTCATCTGCTTCAGAGCAAATCCCCAAAGTAAACCCCCAACAATTTAGTCTAGACCAGGGATGCCCAAAGTACGGCCCGGGGGCCAATCACGGCCCGCGGTCAGATTTCATGCGGCCCTTGGCTTCATTTTTATTTTACAATATATTATTTAAGGAAGATTTGGCTTTTTTGGTTGACATAACGAAGCATTTGAACCTCTAATGACATAACTGCTGGTGGTATATATCTGTAGACACAAAATATAACTTTCTGAATGATTTGTTAAAGACAAGAGCAAGAGTGATATGTTTTAAACTCAAATGTTAACAGACTTTGCATTACTCATAATAAGTCATGTTTAAAATGAACATGAGGTTAAGATTTGTATCAACTTCATGCAAGTTTAACGTGTTCCATACAATTTATTCTTTGTTATCTGACTTCTGATGTGAAAGAAAGGAAGAACTGGTTTTTAGATTTGTTCACGCCTGATTGGTTTAGATTTGGTTACATTGTAATTGTAATGTAATAATGTATGTAACTTTTATTGGTAATTTTTTTCATTCTTAAAATGTTAGTATTGGCCCCTGGGGCATCTTCACATTGTCAAATCTGGCCTTTCTCATAAGAAGTTTGGACACCCCTGGTCTAGACTCTAGCGATGGGAAGTTCGGTTCTTTTTAGGGAGCCAGATCATTTGACTCAGCCCAAGAAGAGCTTTTGGCTCTTTCGGCTCCAAAACGGCTCTTCATGTTACCACTTAAACCTTTCATAATTCAGCCAGATTTAGCGCCGATTTGACTTATGATTTGTATGTGTACTATCACTCAACGGCTCACATACCGGAACCGGCTTGTTCACGACCGACCGACACGTCAGTACTAGACTCAGTGTTCATTTCTGCACTGTATCAGACACGTTGTGTTATTAATCACTTTACACATTAACAGGAAGCCACAGAAGCAGATTTTTTAAATTCCTTTATTTAGATGAACGGACAATACGGCGCTCTACATCGTCGTACAAGTTAGTTATCATCATGAAGCCATGCTTGTCAGCGTTACAGTATAATTCATTTAGCATTCTAACATTTAAGAAATTATACTCTTTACACAAATTCGCCTGAAAAACTGTCATTAAACTAAAATAACATGACAGGAAGAAGTGACACAACATCCACAATTCTTCATGCAGGGCTCACTTCTTTCTTCCACCTCTCTCCTTCAGCGCCAAGTGGATGACTGAACCGTTGTTCATGTTGTAATAAGCCAGAGAGTTGGAATCCTTGATGAAAATACCCTGAAATGAGCAGAAAAAAATACATGTTATTTAATCACTCAAGTTCATCCATCCATCCTTCTCCCCCAGCAACGCATTTCAGCTCGGCCACCCAGCAGAGGAAGCTTATTTCGGCCGCTTGTATCCCCAATCTCATTCTTTCTGTCACTACCCCAAAGCTCATGACCACAGGTGAGGGTTGGAACGTAGTTGGACTAGAAAATCGAGACCTTTGCAATACGGTACAGCCAGACAACCCTCCGGTCCATCTCTCGCTCCATTTTCACTTGTGAACAAGACCGAGGATACTTTATCTCCTTTGCTTTGCTTGGGGCAGCAACTCGCTCCCAATCCTGAAGGAGCATTTCACCGTTTTCTAGCAAAGAGCCATGGCCTCAGATTTGGAGGTGCACTCAAGTTAAAAGGTTAAAAAGAAAGGTTTACCTCGTACTGCAACTTCTGTTTCCCTGCTGGCATGCCGGTAGCTTCATGGATTTTGACTTTAATGACAGACACCTGTGGAGACATTGCATTAGAATGTGGTATGTGCACTTACATATACTCAATGTACAGACGGGAAACAATAAGCCGACATCTGCATACCTGATCTGTGAGTGGGACAGTGAAATTCAGCACTTGGCCATTCAGCTTCCATTCAGTCTTGTCCTGCATGTTGGGTACTTGAACTTTAACCGCCACAGGACCCTGGAGAAGAAAATAAAATAAATCATGGCTCAAGTTAAGACAGCAGGAACTTTGTCTGCATGCAGATCGTAGTTTGCCACATTTCACTGCTCTGACATGCCTTATTTCTACGAAGGAACTCCTCCTCTGGAATAAGGTTGTCCTCTGTCTTCATCTTCTTGCTGACTGGCTCATCCTCATGAGGTGGAGGTGGGTGGGATGGCGGTGCAGGAGCAGAGCTCGGCGGTTGTGGTACTGGTGGAGCGGGGACGAACGCTGGAAGAAGAAGAAGCAGTTATTAATTTCCTCAACAATACAGATTTATTTTGGATGTGAGTGATTGCCGTTTGGAAACGTTCATCTTACCAGCTGGAACAACCATGGGAGGTGGTCTGGGCGCCATAATGTGAGGGGCTGACGGTGGCATGGGGACCACGTTGATGCGGGGAGCAGAGATCATGCGAGGCATTGATGTTATGACCTGTCCTGGTGCAAGGTGCACCACAGGAGCCACGGGCGGTCTCGGTATCACAGGGACAGCAGACAGCAGAGTGGTGCGCACTGGAGGTGCCAGCTGTTTGCAGAGAACATGTCTTATTAGTTAAAACTTTATGATTTAATTTAATGAACAATTAACTGTTTTTTAAGGGACTCACAGAGGAAGGTGGGCGAGGCACCGATGTAATTGGAGGACTGGGTTTAGGCAAAATGGCCGAAGACGAGGGCATCGGAGGCTGGTGATGGATTTCACTCGGCTTGCTCGGGCCGATTTTCTCCTTAGTGTCGTCCTCTCCCACCAGTCCTTTGGCCTTGTGAATGGCTTCGATCTGCTCCTGCAGGGTGATGTTAGCCTGCGCTGCCTGCTGGGTACGAGCCATGCTTCCAGAGTGTCCATCCCAAGTAACCTGGTAACATAAAAACATTCAGAGATCAACACTGTGCTGACTTGATCATTCAACTCAGGAACTCCGTGTGATACAAACCACGACCGTCCTCACCTTCTCCTCTGGCTTCTGGATTTCTTCTTCACCGATCTTCTTACCGATGGCTGTCTCTTCCACACCGAAGATATCGGTACGCCTCTCGGCCAGCTGCTTCAAGCTGCTCTCGATATCCAAACCGGGAGCGTAGACTTCGTCCTCGGTCTGCCTCTCTCTGATGCTGCGGTCCCTGAGCTCCAGCCAGCGTGGATCCAGCAGACCGATACGCATGTGCTCTTGCATCTTACTGGCTGGGATCTTCTCACCGGTAATTGGTGAGATGAGGTACTCGTCCGGAGCTGCAACTGAGGGCTGAGGCTTGGAAGCTGTGAGGAGAACATAGCACAAGATTAACACACTCTGTACATAGTAATAACTTGTTATTCACTCACCTAAGGAAGCGCATGTTACCTTTGGGGTCGTAGTCTTTGCGAATAATAACCTGGTCTGGGGTTGGGGGCAGTGGGGGTGGCATAGGGTTGTCGGGCGGCAGTGGAGCCTTCATGCCATCATCGTCATCATCAGATCCCTGAGGAAAGCAGGAGGGGGAAGAATGACGTGAGGTTCCCAGGATTCCAACAAACCAATAATGTCCCTCTGAATTAAAGTGTAACAATTAACAGTTCTTACCTCGTCCATGTCCTGCACTTGTGTGTCTTGATCAGGCTGTGAGGGCTGCCCGTTGTTCCTATCCTCCCGGTCATCGTCGTCATCCTCGCTCTCAACCTCCATCTCCACCTCCTCGCTCTCTCCGTACTTCTCGTAGCGCTCTTGGATCAGGATGCGAGCGCCGAGCTCCTCTGGTGTGGTAGGTGGGGGGAAGTGGCCTGAGGAAACAGAGGTGCAGATAAAGATGAGTAAATCTAGCTGCGTTTAGATTGCACGTTTTAAAGATTGTGATTATCGCGGTCATGTTACCTTGTTCGTTGGGCTGGAAATCCACCGTCTCAACCACTACGAAGTCGTGCCAGTCGATTTGGGCGTACGCCACCCGTTCTTTCTCTCTTTCCTCCTCCTCCTTCTTTCTCTCACGCTCCTGGAACTTCGCCCACTCAACACGGTACCTCACCTGATGGTTGTGCAGCAGAACAGCTGATTAAGACAGGCGACATGCTATTAAATGCCTACTCTGAGTAACAGGCACAGTTTAAGGGGATTACCTGGTCCATAACTTCTCTTGGATTCTCAGCTTCTCTCTTCAGCTTGGTCAGGAGGCCTTTGGGAGGGATCAGAATCTACAGGCAGAGAGACGAGATCAAGATACAGCTCAGCATCAGAATGCAAACAAATGACAATAATAATATCAGAGAGGCACGGTTTGTCAGGTCACCTTTGTGTACTGCTCAACCAGTTTGGTGAAGTAGTTGAAAAGGCTGTGCTGCGGCCGCAGAAAGTCAAACTGGTAGTTCCTCTGTTCTTTCTGCATGAGCTGAGTGAGAAACTGGCGGCCGTTACGAGCGACAAACTGGGCAGTGAGCTTCACGACATCCAGATCAAACGCGGAGATTGACGGAGGATCCGCAATGAACTCAAACTCAGGAGGCGGCTCTTTGGGGACAACTGTCTCTTGAATCACCTGTGACTGCACCTTTTGACAACACATAGAAAATATTAGTCGTTATGAACAAATACTACCAATTATATGCAATTAAGAAAAAGAGCAGACTGAAATGTGATGTCTTACTTTTTGAGGAAGCTGTTGGGACTGCTGCATGGCCTGTTGCATAACCTTAGGCACTGCTGCAGACGGCTCCTGTGCTTTCCCCTCCTTGAACTCGTTGACCTTGTGGCGGTAGTAGGCATGGTACGGGTCATTAGGGTTGAGGAAATTAAACTTCGGGTTGTTGATCTCATTCTGACGGATTCTTGCTTCAAACTCAGGCCCGTTCCTGTGAAATGACAAGACAATAGTTAAATTAAAATACATAAAATCCATATGAAATTGCAGCTGTATAAAAGATTTTACAATTTACACGTGAAATAACCGACCTGGCAACAAAACTGGCTGTCTTGTCGACTATGTTTCGGACCTCAGGCGGTGGATAAATGATACCAACGATGGGTTTAGTAGCTGGGGTTTCTTCAACAGCATCGTTCTGTTGACAAAAATGAACATTCGTTAGCCTGTAGTAGTCACAATTTATTATAAAATAACAACAATTAAGTAAACATCATCTGCATCCAGACCATGATGAAGTCATCTGTTATTCCTGACCCACAGCCAACACATTAGCTTAAACTTACTTAAAATATCAGTGTCCCAAATCATAAGATAACCCCTCCTTACCCCTTGTAATATCATGTCATGCATTACGGTTAAACTATACGACTATTTTGATCTTCGTTTAATCGTTTTGAGCCACTTTTTTTTAAAGAGAAAAAGTGTTGAAATTCTGATTCTCTGTTTTTAACATGTAAATATTTTCTGGTTTCTTTAGTCCTCTATGACAGTAAACTGAGTATCTTTGGCTTGTGGACATTTGAGGATGTTACCTTGGGCTTTGGGAAGCAGTGATTACATTTTTTCAGCATTTTCTGACATTTAATGGATCATTTAATTGAAACTGATGAACAGATTTGTTGATAATTAGAAATAATCATTAGCTGCAGTCCTACCGTGCACATATGTGGGTTTACATTTATTTAAGATAAGATTTTATTGATCCCACGCTGAGGAAATTCACTTGCTGCAGCACCTCACAATATACAAGGTGGATTAGAAAAATGTGCCTATAAAGGCTGAGTCCTTCCTGGAGCGACCCCAGTTTCAGATCTGGCCTGCGGTCCTTCGCTGTGTGTCGTTCTCCCTCTCTCCCCGTCTCTCTCTCTGCTTTCCTGTCTGTCTTCAGCTGTCTGCTCTAGAGCTAGTCATTTCTGACTTCCTCTGCTATATGCTGTGACTGTGACTTCCATTCTTCTGTTTACAGCCTAATTTAACTGCACACAGACCTTTATCCCCATTTGTAGTTCCTTCTCGTAAAACATTTTTATTTCTACGGTCAATAGTTATATATTAATTTTCTATACAAATGTTTAACTCCTCTGCACGTTTAATTCCTCTGTACATATTTAAATTTAGATCTATCTCAGGTTAATTTTAACATATGGATACTGTGTTACAGGTTAATTCTAATGTATGTTTAATGTATGTTTGCATGCTGCTGCTGGATGCTTGAATTTCCTTCAGGATCAATAAAGTATCTATCTATCTATCTATCTATAAAGAAATATCCTGGTTACTGTGGTTACACTTTAACAGTCCACATGGCCAACTATTGTGTACTTACAGTTAAGTCTATGAAATGCTAGTTCCCAGTTTTAGCAGCTCCTCCGTTGTATTGGAGTTATGGAAACAGTCTCAACAGCTAACATGATCCCAAAACAGCAAATTAATTAACCTTTAATTCACACATGAGCTACTCTAAAACATTCACAGTAAGGCAAAGTGTGAGTTACTTGGTTTCCCTTCAGGAGCGGTACATTAGCTCCAGTGCTAACAGACGCTAACTCGTAGCCGTACCTTGTTGTTGGACTCCGGCTGAACAATTTGAACAGGCCCCGGCGGCATGGCTGTGTCTTCTCTGGAAAACTGGACGTTACCTACGAACACACAGCCAACGAGAGTGGTAGAATTAATTTAAAAACGCTTAATATTCCACATTTTATGTCAGGAACACGTCTATAGCAGCTAAAAGCTAATATTTGATGTAGTTCAACACTTACTGCGTCGCGCTTTCGTTGACCCAATGGACGCCTAGTACTTCCGGTAACACGCCGCAAAGCATTTTGGAACTTGTAGTGCTTCTTTTGGAGGTTGCTAAGGAGCCGCTCAGTCAACAAACCTTGTCCGACATGAGTCAGTTCTTGGGCCGTCAGGACTGCATCGAAAGCCTCCGCAAAGACCTGGTCGACCTTCAGGGTGCGACCCTGGACGTCTTCTCCAGAACCGGGCCGGTCCGCTTCTCCTCCTGGAAGTTCCCCGATAAACTCTCCTGCAACCTGGACATGGTGGCCCTCCTGGAGCAGTATGACTTCGTGGATGGGGAGGATGCATTCAACCAGCACTCCCACATCGTGTTATTGGAGCTGGTGATCGACAGGTAAATACACATCCTGACGTGATATCACATTAACTATTTATTAAATTATTATAATAATAAATTATAATTTATTATGTTTCTCTCCCCCCTCCATGAACAAGACTACTGCTCCTTCTGCAGAGCTTCAATGCTTATGTTGAGCAAATAAGTTGCAGCCATGGGAGGGAACAAACCCGGCAGAAAGGATGCCTGTCTGTTGGTCTTGTAGTCAGAAACTATTGGAGTAATTTAGTTCGATTTGCCAGCCCTAAGGTAGGAGAACTGCACGATTTAAAGGTCCAGTGTGTGAGATTTAGAGAGCTATATAATGTATAGTATAACTATGTTTTGATCAGTGTATAATCACCTGAAAATAAGAATGCACCCTGAGATCATTTCCTGGATTACATTCTCATTTTAACACAAACCATGATGTTTTCCTGAACCTAACCAAGTAGTTTCTATGCTTAAACCTTACCAAACTACAACCATTTCAAGGTTGTGGAGCGCTGCACTTGCAGACAGACCTATTTGACCCGTGACTTGGATGCCACAGGTCCTCTTCATGTATGTATAAAGAGAACTGGATACAGCGTTGGTGGCAGGTTCTCCGTTCATTCTTTTAGAAGCTGCTCAGTGGCGGATTAAGCCAAAAAATTTTGATTGCCGGGCATAAAATTACCCAGATCTTCCACATATGAATGTTATCGGACCAAATATATTAAATATTGATATTGAAATGCATCATTTTGCAGGGGTTGTGATGCTCAAGAAAAATATAGTAACCGTTTCACACCGGCTTCTTTTGCAGTGTTATGGGGAAAAGCTTGACAAAGCTTCACACTCTTTCTGGGGTCTTGGTCCTCCTCCATGGATGTTGAACTGCCATGTTTCTACAGTAGCCCAGAACGGACAAACTAAACACTGCTTAGATCGGGCCTTTTGCGTTTGCATGAGGTTGCAATCAAGAATTACAGTGCTAGATGCCACTAAATCCTACACACTGGTCCTTTAAGTGAAGATAAAATAATGCCGACTATTGATAGAGAACTGATATATGTCATTATTTTTCCTTCTTCTTCTTTTAGGTGATCCACAAAGACATCAAGAAACAGACAAAAGCATTTGACTGTGATGAGACAGAGTCAGTGTCATCGGTCTCCTCGCACCAAATGAGCTCAAGGAGTGACTTTTGCAGACGTTGTTTATCTGCCCCAACTTCAACAAGCTCCTCTAAGTTTCTGCCATCCTCCAGTCCTACCAACAACACCCCACGCCATCCTAAAGTCGACAGCCACAATGTAAGCTGCCAGACAATTCAGTCATCCCTTGTTCCCTGCGACGCATGTCATCAAGTGCAATCCACTCTGAGAAAAACAGGAGACGCGCTGGTCGAGCTGTTTCAGAGCGAGGGCCTGCCCTCATCTCTGCAGCCTCTCTTGGTGGCTGTGGAGGACACCCTGGACCTGGGGCACATGACAGCAAGCGACATCGCCCAATGGGCCAACGAGCAGCTCAGAGACATGCGTCGGCTGGCGAAACATCTTGAAGATGTGCGGGGCACAGTGCAACCTCTCAGAGACAGACTAGCGGTAGCAGAAACAGAGAGATTCAGGTCACAGTTTGAGAGAGCACAAAAAGAGTTCAAGCAAGAGAGGGAAAAACATCAAGTGAACACAGTCCAGCTGGAGTTTTCACTGCGGAAAGCTCAAAGATCCTTAAAAGAAACAGGGCAAAGGCTGCAAGAGGAGCAACAGCAACTCAAGAGAGGTGCAGAAATCATGAATAAATATGACAGGAACTCAGTGAGATCACATTTACTAATGTATGTTTAATATGACAGAAACTCTGAGCTTGGAGGAGAGTAATTCCAGACTGAAAGAGAAAGTAGCACAGCAGGAAGATACATTACAGGCAGTTGGTAAGGACATATCTTTCAGAAGTTATACACATAAAATAACCTGATATCTGCATGATGGATCATTTTATCTTGTGACAGAACAAGAGAAGAATGTGCTGCAGGAGAAACTGGCCACCTTGCACATGGAGGAAGAGGCCTGCTGCAAACTACAGCAAAGGATCCAGCAGCTGGAGGATAAAATCTCTGAAACTCAACTCCATCTCGACAAAGAGAACGCCAAGTACCACAGCGCTTGTCGCCAGCAAGAGGTCAGTGTCACAACAAAGGCCAGATTATTTGTTGTTTTTCAGCTGGACGCCAGAACGTCTCCCCGTCTATCTGTCATACATCCAGTCAATGCAGGCGAAGCAGAAATCTTTGTTAAAGAGAGTGGACGCTCTCGACGAGGAGTGCGAGGAGCTGCAGAGGCAGCTGGGAGAGAGGGAGGAGAGAGAGATCGACCTACGCAAGCAGCTGCAACAGATGTCAGAGGAAAAGGAACGAGTGCAGGCTCAGCTCGCCCAACAGCAGGTGTATTTGTGTTCTCAAGCACCAAATATACTCATAATAAAGACGTAGTAGCTCATGATGTGATGCTTCTTGTTGGCAGGACCTGACTTTAGAGCTCCAAAATGACAAGCAAACGCTGGAAACACACGTAGGCGAGCTAAAGAACAGCGTGGCCGAGCTGAAGGAATACGTTCGAGCTTTAAGGGAGAGGGAGAGGCTGTTGGTGGCTTTCCCAGAGCTCAGCCCTCTGGCTCAGGCTCAACCACAGAGTAGGCAGTTATTTAATATTCGTCTGTTAAAAATGGTCATGCATGAATCACAAACACCACCTGAAATGTGTGTAAATAAAACTCATTTTTCCACATGCATCACTGGGAAAAATAAACTTTGCATCTTGTATCCAGTCCAGTTCAGTGCTGTACTCATGTTGTAATTGCTGACACGTTGTTCATTGTTTATTTTCAAGGTACAGGAAACGTGCTTTTGGACATGGAGCAACAGTTGCAGGCGAATGACATTCGTATAAAAGTTCTGGAGCAGGAGAACATCACTCTGCACGCCAGCCTTGTGAAACTGAGGGAAAGAGCGCACAATAATGCCAGCAGGGTAGGACGGATGAGAAGTTATAATGCTGTAAAATATGTGAATTGATGTGTCTTACACACACACTATGCATTTTTATCAACAGGAAGCCTCACCTCAGCAGACGTGGAGCCTCTCTGTGCCCAGCACACCAACTGAAAAGCAACCAAATCACCTGACGCACATGCATAACAGTCCACTGTAAGTTATTCATTCCAAACACAGGTTAGCCTGAGGAATAAATTGTTATGAATGATTCCTCATCACGCCGTGTTTCTCTACGATGCAGTAACAGTGGGAAGGAAGCAGGACGGAGGGAAAGTACTCTGAAGTCAGCCGGGTCAGAGGATCGCATGTCCACGGCCACCGCCGCCTCCGCCTCCCCGTCAGCTCTGCAACTTCACTTTCAAACCCTCCACCTCAACACCACAGCTGCTAAAAACCACACAAAGACACGCAGTGGATCTCTCCTCTCTCACTCCAGGAGCTTGAGAAAATGACGGAAAAGACAGTTAAGACAGAAAGAACACAGCTTTGTATAACAACAACTACATGCCTCATAAAGTCATGATGTCTTATTGTAAATTATACCACACTAGCACTCATGTTTTTGTAATTGTACATGCTCATTATGTACAGAAAATCAATAAAATGTAAATATAATAAACTTACTGTGTATAAATGAAAGAAAGGCTGTTATTATGCTATTCAAATAGGGCACAGATGGCTGTTGCATATTAGGTTTCTGGATATATGATATGCCTCTCAAACTAACCTGCATGTATTTGAATGAGCGACCTTCGCAGCAGATGAGTCACATGGCTCGGAGTAAACAGACAACCTTGAATGTCAAAGCAAACAATGACATGAAGGCAGATGTGGTGATAGCTTTTTAAAGTGCCGTCTGACGAATGGATGGTGAGAGTGAGAGTCTCCATGGAAACGCAAGTGCTCGCAGGACTCTGCTGAATCACCGCAGACCTTCATTTCAGTCCCTCCGAGACAAATCTGACAGTAAATCCTCAGCGGTGCAGCAAGATGAAGAGCAGATCATTGTGAGCTCTCGTTTTTGTGTCCTCACCGCACATCAGGAGGTTTTGCAGCGGTAATCCGAGATCCACGAGCTCAGTTGTGTAATCTGAGTCTAATAGAGAGCCCAAGAGACTCGAGTCAGAGCTGTCGAAGTCAAACACATCTATTTGTTTGTGTCTGTGTTTTCATAAAGTATTGGTAACTAACTGTGAACGCCTGCTCTGAACATTACAAACTTACTCCTATTCTGATCTCTCACTACCTGAATGAACACCTGATCTGTCGTTTCCTTCACTTCAACGACAGAACACGACCTCGGGGTTAATCTCTAAATTGGGTTAACTATTACAGTTGTGTCATCAAGCATGTAATTGAAGTTTTAAGCTCTTTCACCTGGCGCCACAGACGCCAGGGAACATTATATCAACGCTAAGCTTCACCGTTTAGTCATGTTAGTCCAGAGCAGGTTTGATTATGTAATAGGCGACGAGTCTGTTCTCAAATTTCACTGTAGATGTGTTAAAAAAATAAGTAGCAGGCTAAGTAGAAATGTAACTACTGTAGATAGCACAAGGTTAGGTAACATTACTGATACTGATTTGCTGCCAGAAAAAAAAATATCATTACAGTGGACAGTGACTCTTCTGTTAAGGCTTGGTGTAAAGTTATATTCAAGCTGGTTCCTTTGGAATATCTCGCAGGTATCAAACATACCAAAGCAGATCAGTTCCACAGAGTCTGGCATCATTTGGATCACTCGGACCTGATTTTTCTTTTCATGTATATTTGTTGATCTCAGCTGTTTTTGCTTGTTTTTTATGTTACTATTGTTACTTATATATATTGTTTCTTATTTGTATTGTTCTTGTGGAAAAAATAAGAAAATCCAATAAATATGCTGTTAAAACAAGAAGTATTCTTCATTCTCAGCAGCAAAAGGCTGCAATCTGAGTCAGATTGTACAAAATAAGACCATATGTTGCCTTTTTTGATTTCAATATAACAAAGCAAGCAAATATACATTTAAAATCCTTAAAATGGTTAAAACATTACGAATATGGGTTCAGTATTTAGCAGCAAGTCACTTGAGACCAGCATAGGTATAATACCAGACACAGTCAGAAGACATTCAGTGCGTGGGAGTCAAATTTTGCAACAGTTTAACAGATGGTATAAAGAGGAGAGACGTGTCAAAGTGTGTAAAAATAAAATAAATCTGCAGTTTGTCTAATAAGTAATCATGAAATCTGTTTTTATCGTGTGTCATTCGTGAAATTTTATGCATAACACATTGATTGGATTATGTTAGTGAGTATGTCCAGTTTCCACGTTGACATACATTTTCTTCGTCTTCTTCTTTTGGCTGTTTAATGTGTTCTAAGTTGGTTGTTTATCACTTTATTCTAGTTCTTCTTCTACCCTCTGGACAAGAAACTAAAAGCTACTGTGAGGATGAGACTTTCTGCATCATAACTAATGCATCATGAGCTCTGTAGGATTTGATTCCCTGAGGCCACACTTTAGTCAAATTATTCCACAGTTTAGATTTGTGTAAATGCTGCTTCAAAACATTTATTTTTTATTTATAACACAGTCTTTTGCTTTTTATACAGACAAACACGATAACGGAAAGATTCAAGAACCTATAATGTGCAGAGTAGAGAGTACAATACTATCCAGAAGTGAGAAAAGAATCGGATCATTTGTAACCGTGCTGCGTGGCACAAAAAAACATACAGAGAAAGAGGTGAGCTTTAAAAAAAGCACCGCAGTATTAATGTGTGTCACTGGCCCCGACATCAAAAGCATAACTGTGACACAGAATGACCAGATAATAGTTTTCAGTGTGCAAAGTTGTACAAAATTCTCTTGATAGCTCCTACTGTGCATTATCTTCCATGTTTGTGTTTTGGTTTTTATAATTAGAAAGCATGAAGTCCTGTGAGATCTAACAGACACATAAATAAAATGACTAGTTTAACTTTGGAATTAAGTCTGCATTGATTACAACACGTTTAAGGCCATTGGTTTCTTATGTAACACATGCAAACACAAACTGAATGAGTAAAAACGTCTTTTATAGTTGTACACAGATGTGCTAAAAACTGAAGACTCGTGTTCTTCTTCTTCTTCTTCTTGACACTGTTGTTTCAAAGTGTTGGCTGTTGGGAATGTTTTCTGTGTAATATGAGTGTGCGCCTCTCTCTAATCTAGGTCAGGCTGCAGACTGGCGACAGGGACCGCCACAAATCTGCTGGGATTACGGAGGCCTCAGAGAGATGAAGCACATCCTGGGTTTAACGTAACAACAATGTCCGCCCGCCTACAAAGACTTTACCCTGTGTGTGAAGATCTGAAAATCGATTTGTGCTTGACTTACGCATCCAATAATCTAATTACCTCTCAGGTTATCTCAGTCATATGACAATAAAAGCTCAATAATATGTGCTTTGATTTCTAATCTCATGCCAACAGGGGAGAAAAAAGGGGGGAGAGGGCTGCTGTTTAAAATGCGCGTGAGAAAAGACGGCGCAGGAACGAGATCAGTGACACAAAAAAGAGCAAAGTCATGGGACGAGATGCAGGAGATTAAGTGAAGCACTGAAGCGTCGTTCAGCCACTTAGAAGAAGGGGGAAACACAAATTTGATGACTAATAGAGGAACATGCAAAACATATATATAACACAGATAGAGTGACACACAAAAAGGACAGAAAAAGAATGTATATAAGCAAAATATCAACAGTAATAATAGAAAAATAAATAAAATATGGGATTAAAACATTTGCCAGAAACCACTGTGAGTACCAAAAGGAGGAGGAGGAGGATCTCTCCTGAGGTTTTTGGGGAGAAAACTTTGAGAAGAAGGCAAAAGATGTAAACTCACAAAAGCCTGTGCATTCCTCTGATTCACTGAAAAAAAAAAAAAACATGCGACAAATGCTTCAAATCTTTTAAATGCAGTGGGTTGTCTTCCACAAAAATGAGAGTTTTGGTGAGTTTTCCAGCTGCAGATCTGTGTTAACTTTTAAAAATCATCCACTGAGTGTACTTAACTAAAAGTGCAGTTTGTCACAAAGAAAGCACCGGATATATATATATATATAACCTATACAGTAATCACATGGGTTCTAACAAAGTGGCAAAGTTGAGAGAAGAAAAGAGCTGGTCTTAAAGGATCTAAAGACATCTTCGATGCTAAGAGTTTACAGGACAGTAATAAAGCTCTCTACTGTACATTCGAGTATTACAAGATATACAAATATGCTTCACAACGAGACAGAGAGCGTGCACCCCACCCTGCGGTGTGCTAGCATTTGCAAAAGCAACGAGTACAGACTGTGGCAGGCTGGTCACACGGTAAAGGGAGTGAGATACAAAGAGTACACAAGTAATAGTACAGCGTATGAGTGGGAGACAACAGATAATACCAGGCAGTAGTACTGACTATGTCGGGTCACACATCATCTCTTCCCGGCGTACTCCTCGGATGTCGAGTCGGCGGACGGGGTGATGTGGTGCCCCGAGTCCACTTGTCCATCGGGCTGGACAGACTGCACCGTCTGTACCAGGCTGCCGCTGGGCAGCACCACGTAACGGGCGGCCATGTCTTTGGCATGCATCTCCCGCATGCCCTCCTTACTGTGCCAGATCCCATAGCCAAAATACACAAAGAGACCTGGGAAAGGGACAGCACTTAGAGTTATTAAAGTCAGGGCACTCTGAGATAGTGTCATAGCAATCCATCAAACTGCACCAAAATGGTGGAACAACTGACTGACCCAAGAACCGTGGCTAAAAAAGTGTCTTTACAAGTATGCTCAGTGAAATCCAGTACTTTTATCTGTATTCACTTTCTGGTATGATGTTGATGATTTGGCTTTAACTCCACCCAAACTCTGACACAATAAAGAAATCCCACGCAGCATAATGGATGGTAAGTGGCTGTTTTTTTTCTTTCTCTAGGGAAAGGAACCTATCGCTCTGGGCGCTGCCAAGTGTAATATTCCATGTGTGTGCATCCTGTTAACTTGCTGCAGTCTGACAGTAGAGTTTAAATGGTTTACTGGTCCAGAGAAGCCTTAAGCTAATGCGACTAATCGTGTTTCCCCAGCGATCCCCCACCCCTTACTGACAGGGTATTAGTCCTGTCTGACCACCATCTACATCCTCAGAGGGCTGCTGAGAAAAAATTCACTTAGAGTACAGAAAATGTTTTCTCTGATGATGTAAAGACTCATAATGTGTGTGTACTGTGAATTAGTCTGCCTTTAGGTGGCCAAAATGACCTAAGCATGCAATGTGAGCCTATGCAACAACAAAAGTGAATGCTATGAGACATCATGAGATATCAGCAGGATGGATGAGTCCTGACACTCAATATATCTAAATCTACTGACAAACGTTGAGGCGTAGGCGTTGAAGCTGACTAAGCTACGCAAGGCCTAGTTTGGATCTTTGTTGGGTTAAATGGTGATCTTACCTCGTGATTCGATCAAATATTTCTAAATATCAAAGTATTTCTCCAAGAGAAGCAGGGTAAGGAGAAGGGACACACTTGCTGAATTCTAACGTCTTAGCTAGCTACAGGCATTTTGTAAGCCTTTCAGACCTTGGTTATAGTATATTGTGATAGTTTTCCCCGTCCCCGTTTTCTCGTGCTTTCTTACCTATAGCGATCCATACGGTGAATCGAATCCAGGTTAGATAGCTGAGTTTCAGCATGAGGAATACGTTAAAGAGGATGCTGATACCTGGAGTGAGTGGAACCAAAGGTACCTAAACAACAATAAAACATCAGTCAGTAGGTTTCAATAAATATATGTTGTTTAGCTGAAATCATCTGCAGACCACACTACATGTGAATGAAGGCAGCTCACCTGGAATGTTTTGTTGTTGGTTTGTGGTTCGTGAATCCATATGAGCGCCATACTGACAACATAAGCTAAGCTGAAAATCACCAGCAGCATTGTGAAGCTCCAGAGGGGAAGCTGCAGCTGATTTCTACCGAATTCTACCACAGCGCAGAGCGAGACTGAGCTCACGATCAGTGTCAGCACGCATAAGGCCACCACCTCGCCCGGCTCACAGTCCCCCACCAGCTTGCCCAGGTACGGTTCCCAAAAGGCCTTCAGCTGTCCCACCCCACGGCACTCTCTTGTCTTCTGTCTCTCCACCAACTGGAGTTTGTCAGAGAAGGATTCATACTGCTTCAGCTCCCCGCTGTCCTCGGTTATGGTCTGGGACTCCGATGGGGCAGGTGAAGGCTCAGCGTTAGGGTTGGGAGAGGTGGAAGCGGTTCCCTTGCAGCTGGTTTTCTCCGGCTGAAAGCGCAACACGATAACGCTCGCTGCCACAAAGGTGTACGCGAGGAGGGTGCCGATGGACAGGAACTGAACCAAGGCCTCCAGGTCAAAGATGAGAGCCATGGTGGCCATGAGGATCCCAAACACTAATATAGCATTGACGGGAACTTTAGTGATGGGGTTGACTCGTGCGAAAATAGAGAAGAACAAGCCATCCTCTGCCATGGCGTACACAATCCGAGGGAGGGAGAAGAGATTACAGAGCAGCACAGTGTTCATTGCTGGAAATGGGAGCAGAGAGTCATTATCAGAACACGATAGTAGCCAATAATACTGCTAAACATAATGCGACAACATTTAAATGGACACTCACCGCAAATGGAACCTATGGCCACAACAATTCCAGCCCAGCTGTAACCACGGCGGAAGAAGGCATCTGCCAGAGCTGAGTTGGGGTCCAGAGTGTGCCAGGGTACCATCAGTGTGAGCACCGTGGAGACCAGGATGTAAGCTGTAGCTGCCAGTCCAAGGGAGATCGCGGTGGCAATGGGAACAGCTTTCTGTGGGTTCTTTGCCTCCTCGCTTGAGGACGCAATTACATCAAAGCCCACGAATGCGTAGAAGCACGTGGCTGAGCCTGCCAGTATTCCAGATATCCCAAATGGTGCGAAACCGCCTTCCTTCTGGCTCCAATTGGCTGGTTCAGCCAGCATAAAGCCAAAGACCAGGATGAAAACGATGACAGCCATGCTAATCATGGAGAAGATATGGTTAAGGTAAGAGGACACTTGAACTCCAAAGGAAATGAAGAACGAGGCAACGACTAGAATCCCTGCTGCAAGGATGTCGGGGTAGTGGGCGAGGAAGGGCACGTTCCACTGCATAATGTGCGTCTCCGTGAAGTTCTGGATAGCGTGGTTAAAAATGGAGTCCAGATAGCCGCTCCAGGCACGTGCCACAGCGGCGCCGCCAATCATGTTCTCCAGGATCACATTCCAACCAATGAGAAAGGCCCAGATCTCTCCCACAGAGACATAGGTAAACATGTAGGCAGATCCTGTTTTGGGGATGCGAGCTCCAAACTCTGCATAACAAAAGGCAGCCAGTAGAGAAGCAATGCCCGCAAAGATGAAGGATATGATGACAGCAGGCCCGACCATGTCTTTAGCCACCGTTCCTGTCAGGACGTAAAGCCCAGAGCCCACCATGCCGCCGACTCCCAACAGAGTCAGATCCAGGGTGGAGAGGCAGCGTTTCAGCGACGTGGCCATCATGTCATCATCCAGTGTCTTGAGTCGGTTCAGTCTCTGACAAAGGCGCACCGCTGGGGTGCATCCTCTCGGACAAGTTGCCATAGCTACAGAGAGTTAGACAGGCCAGCTGGGCAGGATGGTGTTCAAACAGTCACACTGGATCCATTACCTGTCTATCAAGCTGACCTGCAAGACAAAAGATGAGTAAAGGAAATGTGGTCGGACTTGTTTAACCGGCATACTGTGTACATTCAGGTTATATCAGCAAACATGCAAAAAACAAACAAACAAATGTCTTTGTCTTTTCTGAAATGTTCTGGGGTTGCAGCAGCTCAGTCCGTAGTGACTTGGCTTGCGAACCAGAGGGTCACCGGACAGTGGTCCCCAGTATCGAGCATGGACTGGTAGCTGGAGAGGTGCCAGTTCACTTCCTGCACACTGCCGAGGTCCTCTAACCTCAAACCTCTAACTGCTCCCAGGGTGCCGCTATATATATATTTTGCTGCCCATCACTCCACTGTCTGTCTGTCTCTTATTCTTTTTTAAAGATATTTTTTTGGCCTTTTTTTGAGCTTTATTTGACAGAGAGCTTGAAGAGTGACAGGAAATGTGGGGAGAGAGAGATGGGGAATGACATGCGGGAAAGAGCCACAGGTCGGATTTGAACCCTGGGCCGCCATGGCAAGGACTGAGCCTTTGTACATGGGGCGGATGCTCTACCAACTGAGCTAAACGACACCCCAAGTTCACCTTATTCTTCATGAAATGTGTTTTCTGAAATTTTGTTGTTTTCTGCAAGTGGCAACCTCCAGAAGTGAGTCAGTCTCCATAAGTCCCCATGTTAAAATGTCCAACTTCACAGCAGAAATAAACATGTTTACAGCCTGGTACAAAAAACAGTTTTGGTCTCTGTAGCTAATTTCCCCGTTCATGACAACTGTACTGAGGGTGAATTTTTATAGAGCTCACCTGTTCAAATTATATTAAGGCTTAATGTTATGCAGAATTAAGAGCGTGGACGCTTTAAATGACAGGTGGATGTCATTACAGGTGTCTGGTTGCCTGTTTTTGAATTAGCCGGAGCCGGTGGAGGCAGGGATGCCAAGATGTCAGCCACCAGAGCCACAACACTGAGCTTTAGGAACCTTTGGGTGACATCATGGAGACTATGTCCATGTTTTATACAGTCTAGGGCTTTTGTGTTATCTAAAATATTGTGTTTTGACCCTCAGGGCCACCGTATACATAATTTTGCATTGTATTTAGTGGTAAAATATCAGATTTTTCTTGCAATGAGTCATGTAAAAGAAATAAAAAAACCCTTAAAGATGTCATCTATGTGACTGTTCACCACTTGGTACCACTTTAAATGTATCTTGTGTAGATTTCGCAGGCCTGAATGTGGCACAGGGCCAGTCCACGTCATCTTAGAGGCATCCGGTGCGCTGATGTGTAAAATAAAAGCATTAAACTGTCACGATGGATCTTATGAGACAACATTTACCCTCCTCATCAGTGAGGAGCAGCACTTCATCCTCTCAGCAGCCCGGGCGGTGCAACATCCGACAGGCATATGGCGACAACAGGATGCCTCCGTTATAATTACGTAACGCTTTATTCCCCCTCTAGAAATAAAACCACAGCTGCGAACTACAGCGACGTGTTTGCGCTTCTTATTCATTTCAGGATGTATCCGTGACCACATACCGTGCCGCGCCGAGCGGTGCCGTGCAGGGAAAAAGGGCGACCAGTGGAAAAAGCGTCGTTTTAATGCCAAATAAATAATTTATAACAAAATGGAAACGGACGCAAAAAGCGGATCGTTTGTGCGTTACTTCCTCTCTCTCTCTGCTGGATGTTCTGGGAATGCAGAGCACTCTTCATCCGTGAGGCAGGTGTCTTTATTCAACGGGATTTCTATTATAAGCACCAAAAACAGCGATAATATAGGAAATATATGGATATTTTTACCGTTGTTGTTCAGGGTCTCTCATGTGTGCTGCGGGTCCGGTGCTGGGAAGAAGTTGCCAGGACGCACCGTCCGTCTGGTGATGGAGCAGAAGGTGCGCCGAGGAATAAAACCAACATGCACAGCCTGGACTGTTCTTAAAGGCACAGACACCTTTATATACGCCTGCTGAAAGGGCTTCCCCACCGCGCCCCACCCATAGTTATCTGGAGCCGGTGGTCCCTGAGGGGGAGTACTTATCTTTCACAGTATAAATAATATATATTTTATCTTATAAACACAATAATGAATATTTAAAATATTATAAATAAACAAATTTGACATGTGCAACACGATAAAAAAAAGATGTTTTTCTAGACTTGAGGGCATCATGATAAGTTTTTAGTATTAAAAATGTTGCATCTTTGTAAATAATACATTTATAAAATTATAACAATGAAAAAGTCATGACATACTTCCGTTCGGAGCTATATAAATAAAACTGAATTGCAGTGATGATGTGATGACCTCGATTTGTCCTGCGTGTACCCTATCTCTTGCCTAATGCCAGCTGGGATTGGCTTCAACCCTGATAAGGATAAGCGGTTATGAAAAATGGATGGATGGAAATGATGACTGTAGCAACATGGCTGAAAACACCTGTGAGGATATGTGGGGTCCTTTAATCTATAACAACAATGCACCATATTTCATGAGCTGACCATGTGTTTTGTATGTAAAACTTGTTAAATACACAGTGATATAAAAAGTACAATATTTCTCTCTGAAATGAGGATTAGTATGAGTGTACGTATGAGGTGTCATAAACTTGATATGCTTTAGTACAAGTATCTCAATGTTTTACTTACATGTAGTAGTAAAATATATATCGTGCAGGGTATACACAGGTATGGCTACTTATTTCTTAGTTGCCATTACCAATGTCTAAGTCCCCTCTGATGCCCATTGTTCAGCAGTGTCTGACATAGTTATCCATGAGCATATAAAAAATAAGAAATACCCGTCTGTGGGTCAGTATTTATTGTAAAATCTGCTCCTCTTCTGTGACTAACGTTGATGTTGTACTGATCCTTTCTGCGTGAAGTCAAGCAGCAGAGGTTAAGAGACAATGTGCACATACAACGAGAGATAAATATGCAAATGCACTTACATGTCGCCGTTTATACTGTTTATGGAGTGTTACACTTAAGACTCAAGAGTTACATCAATGATAACAGAACTCACTCACAGACATTTTGAGAGACTTCATAAACACTTCAGATATTCACGTAACTGACAAACTAATATTTAATGCTACTGTCCACGCACTGGTTTTGTTCATGCTGTATTTTACATTATTAATTAAATTGTTTATTGTTGTTTAATTATATGGAACAGTAAGCATTAAACGAGACAATAAAAATAAAAAGAACTAAAACTAACTGAACAGAAAAAAACAACAACAGTTGCAAAATGAGAAAAAAAATATATAAATGTCTCACAGTAGTGTTCAAATAAACAATAAAGTTTGTTCAAAACAGAGCCAGATCTCTGGAACTGACACATTTCAAACCTCGTTTCTATTTCACACATGTACAGTCAACACTCGGAGGCCGGTGGGAGCTGGTTTTTGTGTCCAGAAGCTTATTTTTAATAAATAAACAGCAGGTTTAACAGCACAAACCTCCAAAACAACTTTCACCATGACAGCAAGCATGTATGGAAAGTTAAGACTTCAGCTTTAACGTTGATGTCGGTCCATTATTGCTGCTCAGAGGCAATAAAATATTAACTGTCCACTCTAAAGTGCTGCTGACTTCTCCAAAAGCACCAGGAGGCTCGTATGGAGAGACATCTCACTTAGAGCAAGCTCTGTCCTTAATCAACACATTAACCCTCTACTGATACATTTCCAGCAGAGCCTGCTCTCTTGATACTCTGCTTAAATGCATGTATGTATGTATGTATGTATGTATGTATGTATGTATGTATGTATATAATGTTGCTTCCATCAACTTCCTGATTTCACAAGTGTCACAACCTGCTACTGCTCTGTCCCAGGACTGGAAACGTGTTTCTTGTACGCTCAAAAACCATCTTCCTTCTTCTGCAGGTTTTGATGGTGAATATTACACTCGTAACTCATAAGTGAACAATGCCGCATGTTGACCGACACGTGTCGCATCTCACAGTTACAGGAATGTGAGCGTACAACGTCTTGTGGTTGCTGCATGTTGTTGTTTTTTTTCCTTCATCTTTCGGCACGATCTTGTGGCCTCTTTTTCTTCCTCAAAGGATTCCAGACTGTGACTCCTTCTGTTGGAGCTTCAGGATCAATTCAAGTAGATTCATCTGCATAGTCAGCTCCTGAAACAACACACACACACACACACACACACACACACACACACACACACACACACACACACACAGTTGAGAATGAGTTAAGACACACATTGCCATCTGCTGGACACGTGTTTACATCACAAGTGCACATATTCTGTGCGACCCCTGCCATAGATGTTAACCTGAGGATTAGTGGTGATATAAAACCCAGGGACTCCAGCCTTCTCCAGGGTGTTCTGCTGGTCTATCACTTTTTGATCCATTTCTGCTACGATCTTCTTATCCATCATTCTTTGTTCCTCTCGTACACGGATTTCCAGAGCCTGAAGGCAAGACGCACAACTATTAGAAAGGCATATGACAGCACAATCCTTTTAGTACATTTACATTTAGTCATTTAGCTGACACTTTTATCCAAAGCGACTTGCAGAGAAAGGAACAATCAAGGTATAGTGCCGTAAGAAAGCGTTAGTTCAACAATAAGTGCTTGTTGGTAATGCTAGGAGAGATGGTCCTCTCTGAAGAGCTGGAGGTCTTCAGGAGATTTTTACAGGTAGAGAGGGACGCCCCTGATCTGGTAGGAACTGGTTCCACCAACAGGGAACAACAGACGAGAAAAGTTTGGATTGCCTTGAACGAACAGGTGGCAGAGCCAGGCGTCGTTCATTGGAGGAGCGCAACGGCCGTGAGGTAACATATACCTGTATAAGGGCGTTCAAGTAGGTAGGTGCAGTACCGGAGACAACCTTGTAGTCAGCATTAGCGATTTGAATTTAACACGGGCTGCAACAGGTAGCCAGCGGAGCTCGATGAGCAGCGGGGTGACATGTTGAAGACCAGACGCGCCGCTGCGTTCTGGATCATCTGAAGAGGGTTTGACTGTGCAGGCTGGGAGGACGTTAGAGTAATCTAGTCTTGAGATGACCACAGCTTGTGTCAGGAGTTGAGTGGCATGTTGAGTTAAGTAAGGTCTGCTTTTTTTCTGATGTTGTAAAGTGCAAAGCGGCATGAAGCGGCATAGTGATCAGAGATAGAGATCTGAAGGCCTTACCTCGAGTTCGGCTTGTTGGTTTGATTTGAGAAGTGCAAGGTTGTGAGATTTGCATGACTGCAGAGCATCTTTGTGCTTCCGTACGAGATCCTGTTTGAGCGCTACACAAACAACAAAAAAAGGATTAACCAGTCAAGCAACACACAAATATTTGCAGAGCAAGAGGAAGCAGATTTCATGATAACTTGAGAGGATTCCTGGTCCGGGTAACAGACCCGGTCTTTCTTCTTTAAAACAGGCCTCATTAGTCGCTGCATGTTTTGAGTTATAAGCCGAGCACCAACCTTGGTGTTCACAGTGCAGCTTCTGTCTCTGGTTGTACAGATTCTTCTCCGTCAGATGCTGGATATCCAGGAGCCCCTGCACAATCTCATAGACCGTCCCATCTATGAGCGCCAAGGCCAGGTCACTCAGCGTGTTGTAGGACAGGCGCTGCTGGAAGGAGCTGACCATGGGGGGAAAAACAACATTAGATTTAAAGTCATAATTAACACATAAAACAGCTAAAACTGAGGCATTTACTGCTACAACTAGTTCTGTGGATTCAATAGAGGTAGAGTGACTTACCTTGGTAAGTCTTTGACTAATGTTTGCAGCTCTGATAACAGGTAGTAATGTCTTTCTTGTTGTTTTGTAGGATCAGCTGTAATGACTCCAGGATAGCTGTCCATCATCAGAGCAGCAACAGTCAACGTACGGGCTAATTTGACTGTTTTATAGTTCAAACCTCTCAGTAACAGGATAAGTATGCTATCTACTGGATAAATGCTACGTCTACTAATGTTCGTACGTTGTTAAAACGTGGATAAAGTTTCTAAACTGCTTAAATATAATAGAAATTTGTTGTTTTTAGCTGTGTGCTCTGTTGTTTATTAGCATTAGCTTCCATTAGCTTCGGAAAGAGCAGAGGATGAGGAGGACCCCGAGTCCGTGCCTGTCTGTTGATATGCCTGTCTGTAATAGTGATGGGAAGTTCGGTTCTTTTTAGGGAGTCAGATCATTTGACTCAGCTCACCAAGAAGAGCTTTCGGCTCTTTCAGCTCCAAAACGGCTCTTCATGTTACCACTTATACCAGGGGTCTTCAACCTTTTTCAGCTCAAGGACCCCTTGGATGAGGGACAAACAGAACAGGGACCCCCACATGTAATTAACTTTTTAAAAATGTGTCACATTCTAAGCCTGGCCTATAATAACTTTTATATTTACTTTATTCAACTTTTATTTCACCTTATTAACCGATTTATATACTGGGTTATTAGCCTATATATTTATGATTGATAAAAAAAATATTATTGGTGATTAAATACCAAGAGCTGTGCATCTTGGGCATGTCCACTGATTCATCCAATTGGAGTGCAAATGCCTCCTCTGTTTGTAGTTTCTCAATTATCTGCACTCTCACAGTCACCATTATTTTGGTGAAAATTGTCATGTTATTATGACAAAAATTGGCGGAACCCCTGCAGTACCTCTGCGGACCTCTTAGGGGTCACAGACCCCTGGTTGAAGACCCCTGACTTATACCTTTCATAATTCAGACAAATTTAGCGCTGATTTGATTTGTACGTTTACACATATATCATTTAAATTATTCAATACATCCTTTTTATGTATTCAAGTGGTAAAATGAAGAGCCGATGGGGAGCCGAATGAGCCGGCTCTTCTTGGTGAGCTGAGTCAAATGATCTGGCTCCCTAAAAAGAACCGAACTTCCCATCACTAGTCCGTAATGACGCGTGGCAGTAGTAGCCCAATATATTCGCCAGGTGGCGTATTTTTATCAATTTTATCAGGTATGAGCATATATTTACGAGGGGGGGTTAAAAATTAATACGACAACGTAATTTTATTTATTTATTTAAAAGTACGAACAGATTGTGAACGATGTCAAATATGCGGCTTTAAATGCAGTATCATGTTTATTTCAGGATGGACATATCCGACATTTCTCATACATTTAAAAGGAATATTAAGAAGGACAACGTCAGAAAAACCCAGATCAGCTGCCCCCTCCACCTCCACCGTGTCCACACAGTTTAACCTGCTGGTCTGACTGACTGGGGGCTGGATGCATGCATGCGCGCCTGTGTCGCGCGCTACTGGTGGGTTGTGCGCCGTCACGCGCTGAAGGTGCCATGAAATGAAGAAAACTCGGAGGGGAAGAGCACTATTTATAAGAGCGCGTATGGGAACATAGGAGGAATTGGATTAATAACTCACTCGACTAAAGAAAAGACAAAAAAAAAAAAAAAAGAGATAAAAATATGGCCAAAAACACATCTCTTTATTTTAGGATTGTCGAGGGACGGAACCTCCCCGCCAAAGACGTGTAAGTAATTCTTGAATGGCATGTGCTCAAGTCTCTGAATATTATGTGCAACGTTTAATAACAATTTACCAGCTTAATTAGATAAGAAAGTTATATTATATTATATTTTATATTTCCTGTTACGTTTCTGTAAACGAGTTAAAGGAATTTAAAGTGAGACTCACCTGTACTGACCTCATCTTAAGTAAATACCACATATTTAAATAACTCTCCAGGTAAATTAAATGTGCTAACATGTCTCACCCTTTTTCCTGTCATCTTAAGCTCCGGAACCAGTGACCCATACTGCATTGTAAAAGTTGACAATGAAGTTGTGGCCAGGTGAGTCCCTACCTGATTATAAATACATAATATGTGCATTGTTTTTATATCAAACTAGAACTGCAGCCTGTCGTCTAAGTGCTCAGATTTGAGTATCCGTCATCACAGTTGATGTTAGAAGAATTCTTTACCAGATGATGACAGAGTCACTGCAGTCTTTTCAATAAGCTTCAGTTAAAGTATACTTGCAGCAAGGAATCAATACATGCACTGGTCAGTACAGGAGTGACAGTACAGAACTGGTGAGTTTTTAACAGTTGGTTACACACAGACAAACACATGATAGGAAACATCTGCAGGTTACATGTCTAAACATGGTATGGGCTACAGCTGGTCACGCCTGTGCTTTCAATTAAATAGTTCCTCAAAATCTTAACTGGTTCCTCAAAAGCTGACATTCAAATAATTAAGATGTTTACATATCTAAATTAAGGCACATAATATTTCCAGCAGAGCTGGTGCAGTAGTTGCAACAGTTTAACAATATATGAATATATATATGAGTATATATGAATACATTTTTCTAACAGTTGAGATATATTTGCATTAAAGGTGAGTTTCTGGCTGTGCTCCCGCTATTCTTCACATGTAAAACCAGTGGTGGAGTGTGTATGATCAGGGCGGTGTTGGATGGTGGTGGTGCCCACAGCGTGGCCCCTCCAACGCAGAGAACCTGATACGGGTCTGGCCTTTAGAACACCCAGCAGGTAACCATGGAGAGGATGCATCAATTATTGCAGGGAGCTCCTGGTGTAAGCAAGGAGAACGCTAGGAGCGGGAGGTGTTTGAGTGCAAACGTAGAGATGTTTGCACCCTCTAAAGTATTTAAATAAAAGAAGTTGTTTCCAATAGCTGCTGTGCAGTTATTTACAGTTCAGAAAACAGGAACACGGGTTGAATTCAGCCGCTATTGTTCCATCTGGCATCATGAGGGAAAACGGCACAATGATTCACCGCCGACACTCTCACTAATTATCTTGTACTTGTGGTGTTACTGGCCAACTGACTCCTCGAGTGTGATGTCCACGGATGATGTGGCTGGTAGATTGTGATGGGAAATAATGAGTACAGTACACACTCTGAGGAATAGAAGCGTTTATTATAAAAACTCAGGATTCTTTGACATATTTTCACCCGGTTTAAAATATCATGTATGATTGGTATTTATACCTAAACATTACTTTTTCAAGTGCCTTTCTTTAAGGAATATAATCTTCTATGATGATGTTTAGCCATACAAGAGCTTGCATCAATAAAACCGTTGATTTAAATCAGGAATTCAGTGTCAACATTCATACTTTACATTGTTCAGTGCTATGTGTTATGGACTAGAGCTGCAACGACTAATCGATTAACCATTTTGAGTCATTTTTTTAGGAGAAAAGGGGTCAAATTCTCTGATTTTAGCTCCTCAGATGTGAATATTTTCTGTTTTTTAGCCCTCTATGACAGTAAACTGAATATGTTTGGGTTCTGGACAAAACAAAAGACATTTGAGGACGTCACCTTATAGGTTTGATCAACATTTTTCACCTTTTATTTGATATTTTATGGACCAAACAATGAATTGATAATGAGTTGATTTAAGAGCCCTTTATGAAACAATATATCCAGGAAGCTTACTGAATCCTACCTGGAGCCTGTTAGAGTTTTAAATTTGAATTTAACTTGATATAGAGCAGTGATTCCTAACCTTTTCTTTCTTTGTACCATATGATGCCTTAAAATGAAGGAATCCCTAAAGAGTTATTGTTTCGTTTGAATCATTTTAAGGGCTCACAACACACAAAAAAGCAAAATTTAGATCAAATTGAGAAAAGATAATATATTTTTTCATCTTGTGATCACATGTATAAAGTGGGTACGTGCTGCAGACACATTTACAATCATCTCTGACTCCTGCCATTACTCTAGCATGCGTTCATGTGATATTAGTCTCTATCTGTTGTTAAACCTGTCCTCTTTTCAGGACTGCCACCGTCTGGAAGAACCTTAATCCTTTCTGGGGTGAGGAGTACACGCTGCACCTCCCGATGGGGTTCCATTCACTCTCCTTCCACGTCATGGACGAGGACACCATCGGGTAATGTTTGCTGTCATCCAAAAGTCGTCTCGAAATGCTTCCATAACTTCTTGACATGACACGTTGATTTGTAGTCCTCCGAGTCGTGAGTGTTTTCTTAACTTGGCTCCTGAGTTGATGCAATCGGGGTTAAAACCTCGTGTACAGTTTTAAATGTTTTGGGAAGGAAAAACTCTTTGAATAAACAAACTTCGTGAGGCGGACGGTTGCCCAGATTGAGTGATTAAAGGTTGTTTTTCTGCCTCATCTTCTAGTGACCACGAGTCCTCTGACCAGCCAGTTTTAAAGTTATCTCATTAACAGCGAGATCAAACAGCTTTGATGGTATTTTCAGTCACTTCTCACTGATTATCTCTTTGTTTTCTACAGGCACGATGATGTTATCGGAAAGATAACTCTGAGTAAAGATGCCATCGGATCTCAAGCTAAAGGTACAACTGACCAAAGCTCAGAGGTTAAACACACATGGCTTCAGTCAAAGGTCCGTGTGATGGAGCGGAGACGCTTCTTTTAGACTCTGGGAATGTTTCTTTGAGGTCTCTCACACGTTTAATTTGATTTTCTTACATTTAAGGCAATGAAATCAGCATTCGCACTGACTCCTGGTGCTCATCTATGCGTTTTCATCGTGCGTTGTAAAATGATTAATTCTGTGTGGAAGCCCACGGCGCTGTAAAAACGAGAACAACCAAAGCATTTCAAACGGTTTCAAATCTCTTAACGTCTGGCTCTCTTACAGACGCATTAAAAAAATCAGCCACAGTGTTTACCTCAGCATGAACTCCAGCGCTCTCTGCACCGTCTGGGCCAGACGCACGGCGTTTAAATTATGCTATGTCGTGATGATGTTGTAGTTTTATTAGATCGCTCAAAGTGTTTACCGGGATACGTTTGCTGCATACTGATGCTGCTCTCTCTCTCATTCGAGGGCCACCCGGCACGACCTTCGCTCATGTGATTCATTGCTGCATGGTGGCACTGAGTCAGTTACTCTTTCGCAGGAGTCTTCTCACAGTCTGGCCTCTGCAGATATTTCTGAAGTAATAAAACATATTGAATTAGATATGACTGAAATGTAATGATCAATGACTATACTGTAGGTTTGACTTGTATTCTGCAGCATATTTGCACAAAATTTGCTGTATTTAGCCAAATTAGGCTTGCAAAGGTATGATAACCTCAATATCACAGTTACAGTTATTGCACAAGTATTCTTATTATCATCAGTTACAATGAATGTTATCAGGTTAGTAATGCAAACAAAAGGGAACAATGGCTTCATTATAATTTCACAATACTCATATCTAATACAGTAGAATTTGATACTGTAGATAAGCAAATGTCCACCGTATGATAACCAGTTTACATACCACATGGTACTATGGTGTCAGTATACTGCTGCAGTCCTAACCCAAATACATAAAGATCATAATTTGTTAAATAATTAGACCATAAAATCTCAATTACTGTAACGCCTTCCTGACGGGCCTCCCAGCCTGCACATCGGAACCTTTTCAGATGATCCAGAACACGGCGGCCCAAAAGAATTCAATTCTTCACAGTGATTTCAACAGACTGCTTGTTTTCTCCATCAACACTCCAAATCCTAAAAATACTCAGTTTAGTATCGAATAAGACAAAAGGAAATATTCAGATCCTCACAACTGAGAATGAAAAACTAGGGAATATTTGCCATTTTCTGCTTTAATCGACTAAAAGTTTCATCTCTGCCATAGGATATCTCTAATTTCTCGTTTACCAGGGTATGTTTGATGCATAGTGACGCCTCTCTTGAGGGCCGCCATGGCATGGCCTTCACTCGTGATTCATTGCTGCATGACGATACTGAGTCAGTTGCTCAGTTAGAACAATAGTACTTTGACATTAGTTACATGAAATGAGGAAATATGATTTGCATCCTTTTGTTTCTGTGATTATTGTTCTCTCTTACTTGAATTGTATCTCTCTGTGTGGTCTGTTTAGGACTAGACAGCTGGGTGAACCTGACCAGGGTCGACCCTGATGAAGAAGTCCAGGGAGAGATCCATCTGAGCCTGGAGCTACTGAAAGATACAGAGAAGATCAGCCTGCGGTGTCAAGTCATTGAAGCCAGGTAGCTATAAGTTTAAATCCTGAAAATGAGCTCATTTTGAGATAACAATCATTTCACCGTCATATATCTTATGTGTCGTTTTTAAAAAGATTAAACCGGTCATCAGTCAGAAGTCGACTTTCTGGAGCCGAGACCTGGCAGCGTTATCACTGTCTCTGTGCAGAAATCTTATCACCATCACCCCGCAGGCCTCCACACTCCCCTCCTGAGTCACACTGCCACTATCGCACCGCTCACTGCCCCATCTGTGCGTCCCACGCTGCAGTCTCTCCCTCTGCAGGCAGGGCTCTAATGAGCATGTCAATCAGGGCTTGACACTGTGTTATTCAGACATGCTCGGCTGAATGTGAATTAACTTTGAAAGAATAAGGTCAAGTGGAAAGTAGTGTTTTTTTCCCCCCCTTTCACTAACTAATTGAATTTGCAGAACAGGTAATAGGAGCTTGTCGGAGCATTTTAGCGTATTGATCAGCTCTGTTTGTCTCTTGGTCTGTCAATGCCTGCAGAGACTTGGCTCCCAGAGACATTTCTGGAACCTCGGATCCATTTGCACGAGTTATTTTCAACAACCACAGCGCAGAGACCTCGGTGAGCTCTTATGTGCGTGCATGTACAGTATGTATCCGTTTCAGTGGCGCCAGAAGTTCTCCCATTGTAACTAATGGCTTGTTTGGTAGTCTGGATGTTTGTCATACTGTTTCATATCAGTGTTGTGAGGTATAGTGGAGAAAGAGAGAGAGAGATTTCCTAACAGCCCGACGTGTTGGGTTTTAGATTATCAAGAAGACCCGTTTCCCTCACTGGGGGGAGACCCTGGAGCTGGAGCTGGACCCAGAGGAGCTGAGTGAGGAGGGAACTGTCACTGTGGAGGTCTGGGACTGGGACATGGTGGGCAAGAATGACTTTTTGGGAAAGGTGAGGATGCCGTTATTATAATAATATCCCAAATTTCACAAGATTTCATGTTCTGATCACGACTAAATAAGCTCCATCTGAAAGTACAGTACATTTTTCCAGTCTGATGTTGCATCCTTGTTTGTTCTTTATTTCCACAGGTGGAAATCCCTTTTGCCTGTTTGCACAAGACACCTCTGTTAGAGGGCTGGTTTCGTTTGCTGCCCTTGGGAAACAATGAGGTTGACGCTGGGTGAGGATTATGGGTGTGCTTGTTTGTACAATGTGGTGAGTTTGTGTGTTTGTTTTAACTGAGACAAGCATTTTATTTTATTTTTTTAATCAAACGGAGCAGCATTCATTGTTTTAATACACACTTGAGGAAAGTATTTGCTCCCCTCTGTGCTTTCTTTCTTTAATGCATTTCAGTGAACGTACACAGGTGAATATCCAGGTCTCTGACAGCATCTGTTCCTCGGGATAATTTTAGAACAAAGAAAGCTGAGTGAAGCGCTAAAGGGTAGTGTCAAAGAAAAGTGAATCTCAGGGGCTTATTGGGGAAATGACTCACAGTTAAAGGGTTTATATTGAGAGGAGCACACTGCAGAGAAGAAGCTGGTTAGAGACCTAAATTCACAAGAAGTAACGTGACTGCAGGAGATATTCCCTCTGGGACGATCTGTTACAACTGTTGGTTTGTGAAGCAGTGTGAACAGACCTCTTTTACACTTTTCTTGACCACAAGGACTCAGGAATCATTTCTGTGGACTTCACACACTTCCTACATGAGTTTTGATGAGCAATCTTCAGAGAAAGTGTCTTCGCTCACACAAAATAGAAAAATCCACCTTCTCCTTCTCTTCCAGGTCATTTTTTAATGGTGGCTTACCTCGTTACCAGATAGAAAATCTCTCTGTTTTTAAATATTGTTGTATTTTCCTGTATTCCCAGTGGCAAGCTGGGAGCTCTGCGTCTGAAGGTGCGTTTGGTTGAGGATCGGATCTTGCCGTCTGTGTACTATCAGCCTCTCATTCACCTCCTGGTGGAGTCGGTCATCTCCCCTACAGAGGTCAGTTTGCTCACTCGAACTAATCCACTCTTCTCTCGACTCCACCTGGTTCATCATGTTGGTCCATCGTATCTCCTCTTCTCATCAGGTGGAGGACAGCAGCGCTCTGACCATGCTGGAGGAGGTGACCACGGTTGAGAGCCGGCAGGACGTGGCAATGACCCTGGTGAAGATCTACCTGGGTCAGGGCCTCGTGGTGCCGTTCCTGGATTACCTCAACACCCGGGAGGTCAACCACACCAGTAAGATCATGCAGAAATTTGAATCCTGCGCTCTGACTTGTACTTTAGAGTTTAATCAAGTGTATTTATGATGTAATCTCGTCAGATAGTGAGCTATTGTTTTAATTTTTGCACCATTAACGCCTGCTCAAAACATTTATCATGTAATCACTGTGATTACACAATGCTCAGTGTGCGTAAGACCTAACTTTACCTCTATTAGTCATGTTTGTATTAGTCAGAGACTGGGACATGCCATGTTTGCTGTCATTGCTCTGGTCTCCACAGACCTTCTGAGAGCTGCTTCTATTTAACTCTGATTTGACATTAAAGTCTCTGAACATTCACGGTCTGTGTGTGGGCAGTTCAAGTCTACAAGCACTATATTTACTACCCTGATGCCAATTATTTACTCACCCAGCGGTCTTTTTTTCTCCTCTGTGGTCTGTATTAGTCATGTTTTTGCCTCCGCACTGCAGCCCAGCCTGCATCAAATTCACACAGAGTTCTGCGCTCTGGTCTTTAGGTTCTGTTGGTGTAGTTTGAGATAATAAGCATAGTGCCTAAGTTTCCATAGCAACTCCACATGATCCGAACAGTAACTGCTTGATCAGGAATAGATGCTGTGAGCAGCCAGACATTTTAAAGTTGGGCACGGGGGTAAAGAAAAAGGAAAAGAGCTGTGATGAAAGATTTCCCCCATATGTCCTCATGTTTAAATCCAAAAATATTTTACCTGGCAACCAACTCCCGTCACCATGGATATTTCTGTATCTCCACCTTGACAGGATTTAAGCGATGTTGCAGCAAGGTCAGCCTGTCCTCACTCCGTTATGACACTGAGCTCTGTGTTTCTGAAGCAGATCAATTCTTGGCTCATAAACAAACATCAAACAGAATAGAAAGCACACACACACACACACACATACACACACAAAGCATCCACACACTATTAATAGCTTCTAACGAATTTAATGAAGCAACGTTTCAATCGCAGAGATTTTCATCAGGCGTCATTATGTGCCTGATGAGGGTCTCTGCAAGCGCTTAAATGTTGCTTCGTTACATTTATTGGTGGGATTTCTTCTTCTGCCCTCGGATAAACATCAAACCAGGACTTTGTGGTTCGTTCTTTAAAACTACGTGGAGAAAGATGACTGCTCAGTCGAGTGAAATAGAGTCATATGAAGACAAATTAGAAACATAGTCAGAAAAAAGGTGGGAAGAAACAGACATGCCACAGATGTTGCATCAAACACTTCACTTGTTGATAGATCATATCCATATTTCTTTGAAATCTAAGCAGCTGCATCCCTGTTATAATTCAATGTACTATATCAGAGTTTCTCAAACTCACAAAACGTACCACCTACTACCAACTACCACCATCATGAGCGACGTTAAAATACAGTGCACCCTGAATTTATCGTTGACTGTTGTTGAATCTTGAACAGACCCGGTTCAAGAGCTAATGTGGTGGTAAAGGTGGTACTCCTGATATGCATTTCTCTTCCTAATATTTCCTGTTTGGAGCCACGATTGCAGAGTTTTTGCATCATTCATTTGACCTCCACTCGCTATGGTAGCGTCACATTTTTGCTCGGCGACTGCAGAGATTCCTTGAAGTACCACCACAAGGAGGTCGCGTACCACCATCCCTGTGCATGTACCACAGTTTGAGAACCAGTGTACGATATTAAATGTTGTATTTTATGTTAAATGATGAAATGTTATTATTTAGGAGAAATCATATCAATCTTTTCTGTTTTGCTCTCATAGCTGATCCAAACACTTTATTTCGCTCCAACTCACTTTCCTCCAAGGCCATGGAACAGTTCATGAAGGTGGGTTGACGTGTCTGATGAAATGATTTTTCTGTCTCTCCTCGTAGGTTAAAGTTAATTATGTCTAACCTGAACATTCTCTCTCTCTATTAAACATACACTGAGTCAGTCACTTGTCTAATGGTCCCCTGTATCTTGTAGTATAGATGCAGATGAGATGTCTTCTCATTGTTGTTGTGGTGTTGTTTTGATGTCAGGCTGTTGGCATGCTGTATTTACACGAGGTGCTGAAGCCCATCATCAACCGCATCTTTGATGAGAAGAAGTATATCGAGCTGGACCCGTGTAAGATCGACCTGAACCGCACAAGGTAAAGCTGGATCTCATCGTATTCTGACCTAAAAATAGTCCCGATCTGCTTCACCTGTGATGTCTGAAGCCACAAATGAATGACGAAGTCTGGGAATGGATTGGGAGGTTTGTAGGTTCGTGCGTGGGTGTGTGTGTGTGTGTGTCGTTCACAATCTCTGTGTTAAAATAATCAAATTGTAAAAAGCTGCCACAGGAGACTGCCCACTTCCTTTACACTTCACCCCTGAGAGGAAAACATCAATGTGAGAAAATGAAAAAAAAAAACAAAAACACGGACTGTAAAAAGGGGGAAGGCTGTTGCTTGGCAACTGCTATGAGCCCCCTGAGATGTCTATCTCTGACATGGAGGGAGATCATCCAGAATCTAACGTGCTGTAGATCTGCCTTATTACCTTATTTGTTCCTGTCTACATAACTCTCCAGACAATTCAGCACTCGGTACGCTCTCACGTGTAATGCCATAATCAGCAGCAGAGAGCTTATCAGTTAGAAGATAAGACTATATTTGATTAGCAGGCTTAATTGAGTATGATCTTTATAAGATTCAGCTACAGACCAGCTGCTACTTTGTTTCATTTGACTGATTATGTATACTCAATAACATCTTTCGTTCTCCACGCAGGCGGATTTCGTTCAAGGGTGCGGTGTCAGAGGCGGAGGTGCGGGACAGCAGCGTGGAGATGCTGCAGAGCTACTTAACCAGCATCATTGAATCAATCGTGGGCTCGGTCGATCAGTGTCCTCCCGTCATGAGAGTGGCCTTCAAACAATTACACAAGAGAGTGGAGGAGCAATTTGCTGAACCCGAGAATGAGGTCAGACAGCTGCAGACGCCTTTTCAATCCACTTTAACGTGTCTGTTACATGTTATATATATTCAGCTACGGCTGTTGTCCAAACTTTTCCTGTCAAATCATCGTCATTGTTACAGGATGTGAAGTATCTGGCCATCAGCGGATTCTTCTTCCTGCGTTTTTTCGCTCCCGCGATCCTCACGCCCAAACTGTTCCAGCTGAGGGATCAGCACGCCGATACGCGTACGAGCAGAACGCTGCTACTGTTGGCCAAGGTACGATTCACAACAACAACGACAACAACAACAGCACAGACATACACACAGACACCGCTATGAATAATTTATTCATGTCCAGACATCACACTTAAGTGCAAGAAAAACAAGCAGTAGCAAAGAGGATGCGCTGAGCGTGAGGCTACATGCTGTGTGCAGGCAGTGAGAAATTATAATTTGCAGGTGTAAAATAAATAAATATGAAAGAGGACTCCAGCATATGATGTTTACACCGTGTGCAGCACTGAGCTTTGAACTTTTCTCCTCATTAGGTGATTACATAATGCTGTTTAGTCAGTGATATCGACTTCAAGTAACTTTAATCGATATAAAAACTATAAACATTAACGCTGTGTTTGCATCCCAGAGGATGGAATTAGAAATTTATGATGACTCATGATCATGCACAGCACATCTCACCGTGTTTTGTTGCAGTATGCCAACTTCCCCAAGTATGCACTACTTTTCAATCAATCAATAAATCAATCAGACTTTATTTGTATGTCACTTTTCATATAAATTAAATGTAACACAAAGTGCCAACCCCCCAACCCTCCACCCGATCCCATTATAAACAAAAGCACAACATAAACTGAGGAAGCGCCATCTCATCTTGCAGTGAGGGAACACAGAAGGCAGGTTCAAAAATAAATAAATACTAAAAACCATTAAAATGTATGAATAGTTAGATAAAATAGAATAAAAGTAAAGCATGATAAACCATTTAGATAGCCAAGAATAATGGTTAAGATAAATAAATAGACAGACGACTAACCAAAAAGGTAAATAAAAGTGAAAATGGTGTAACTGAGAAAATTATGCATCACCCAAAAGCCCACTCCCAGAAGACCTGAGAGTCCTCGAGGGTTTATAGGTTAAAAGTAAATCTGATAAATAGGTGGAATTAAGACCATAAAGAGATTTATAAACCAGTAAAAGAATCTTAAAATCGCTTTAGGATTGGTGTAATACGTGCCGTCTTTCTGGTCCTCGTCAACAGACGAGCAGCTCAGTTTTGTAGTAACTGTAGTTGAGCTAAATTCTTGTTGAGGAGACGAGAAAGTCGAGTATTACAACAGCTGATCCTGCGGGTGATAGATGCATTAATGTCTCTGTGATGGCTTGAGAGAGAAACAGTCACTCTGGCAACGTTCTTAAGATGATAAAAAGCAGTTTTAGTTATATTTTTAATGTGCTAAGATCAGACTCAGTGATAACTCGCAAGGTTTTAAATTCAGTGCTTGTAGTTTCATACTCAGTTTCTCTCTCTGTGCTTCAGTACCAAGAATTAAAACTTTGGTTTTGTCCTTTATCAGTGTCATTGTGTGACACAACTTTGAACAATACTTCCTCATATTTCAGATCAAATTACAAAATAAAGTCACAGTCGTGAGTGGCAAGAAAGGCGTCTAGTGGGTTATAACTGAGAGCTTGCCACACCTTTGAAGGGGAAAATAAGCAGCCTGGATATGATTTTTAAAAAGCGGGGTGTCGTGGTGACATATCAGAGGAAAAGTGAAACCTCGGCGCTCTCCCACGTGTAGCTTCTGTGGTTGCTGTCCGCGGTGCTGAAGTGCTGTTGCCATGGGTTCTCTACAGAGAAAGAGAACAGGCTATTTTTACCTCCGCGTGCGCCGCGACCGGGCCGCGGTTCAAAGCCGAGCTTCAGAGAGGGGTGCGGAGAGGGACTTCCTCCCTCGCCGTAGGCCAGGTGTGGGCCGGACAAAGGGCCTCACAGCATGCTTGGCCTCAGGGACCCTTTTGATCCCAGACTTTGAGATATGCAGTCACTCACACTGAGTTCTGTCGGTAGTGCTGCAGATCTGACTGGTGCTGGAGATGTGTGTGTGTGTGTGTTTAGTGGATGTTGTGTCTTCGTCGTCGCCAGGCGTTGCAAAGTGTCGGGAACCTGGGCCTTCAGCTGGGTCATGGGAAGGAGCAGTGGATGGCGCCTCTTCACCCCATCATCCTACGCAGCGTGGCTTCTGTCAAAGACTTCCTGGACAAGTTGATCGACATAGATCATGACATCGGTAAGGCTGAAAAAAAAACAGTGAACACAAACACTCGACTTGTATTCAGCAGCACAGGAGGTCACGCTGCTGAGCTAATCAGCCGTAGGCCAGCTGTTAGCATGGCTGAGATCAGGATTAAGCGTAACAACACTGTAGCTGAGTGGTGAAATATTCATAACTAGCTGGAAGGCTAGAAAAGAGATGACATGGTTAACGAGCTGGCGGGGAGCTGGAGTGAGAAGCCACAGGCGCTTATACACGCCACACTGGTTACCCAACATGTCTTGGCTGCTTTCTTACCGTCATGTGTCAGTGAGGCTGTTGTTGTGAAACATCTTCCCCCCTCTGATGTATCATGTTTCAGTCTCCTTCTGCACATCACACCCACTCTTTTCTCCTAAAGGCCAGTTTGACATTTAATGCTCTTCAGGTGGATTTGTTGGACAGAAGTGGACGCTTGTTACGCCTCTTTGAAGCCGCCCTTCATGTGGCCGATGAAGGAGGCCGAGGCGCCGTCGATAACAAAGTGCTGTAAAATGAAGACACGCAGTGCAGTTTAACAATGAAGACACACTCCTCCGTTTGTTCATTGTCACAGCACCACCTTGTGTCTACACAGCACAGTGTTTCTCTACATTGTCTGTTTAAACTTCATCCTGCAGTGTCCGAGGTGCCGCAGAGGGCCGTGTTCATGCCGTCGGTCACGGTTAAAGAGGGGTACCTCTACAAACACAAGGCGGAGGGACCCCAACTGCTGTCGCGCTTCGCCTTCAAGAAACGCTACTTCTGGTTGACGAGCGAGACGCTGTCCTACGCCAAGACCCCCGACTGGCAGGTTGGTATTGAACCAGAAGGACGGAGCTTTATTATTTATTGCTTTTCAGGACCCCGTACATACATATATTATATAAAACAAGCCTTTTATGAATGAATCGATGCATTTTCAGACATATTTTAATTTTTGAAAAACAACACTTTCAAATAATGATGAATGATTTAGAAGCCCCCCTGCAGCACCTCTGAAGACCCCCTAAAGGTCATGGACTCCCCGTTGAAAACTCTAGGTTTACCTACTTTACTGGATAAGCAGGTTTAGGTTTATTATTTAGCGCGCTGGCTCTCCCTGTGCTGTCCGAAGACTCACACAGTTTGGGGTAAAGAGCCAAAGGCAGTGCACGGGCCACCGCAATCAACCAGATAACCTCACACCAAGTAGAGTTGGTTTATTATCTCGATGTGGCGGTTCGCTTTATACAAGAAGCCAGAGTGATTAAGGTTAGGATAACTGCCTGGAAGGCGTTCTGTTCGAGCGTATACAGATGAGATGTTAGGATCTGTGGTCAGACAAAGACATGGCCTGCAGCCTAATTGTTAGCTTTAGGATACCCTTCTGGGAATGTGTTAGAATGAGGAATATTCAAGATCCAAAGGCAGACATGTGGAAGAGATGTTAAGGTCCGGATTAAGCCAGAGATTTAGGATTAGGCAAGAAGCCCAGGTGGTTAAGGTCAGACTAACCTTATGGTGAGGCGTATGGTTAGTATTCTGTTATGATGCTATTATTCTCTCTGTCATACTGTACATACAAAAATAGATTTGAAACTTTGAATCAAAGTCGTGTGAAAGTGACTCATTCCTTATTAGAAGCCGATATATCCCTCCTGATGATGAATGAGCCGCGGCGTATACCCTTTGAAGGACATTTATCAACTTGGCTCATAAAAAGAGGAAACATTTTAGTCGTCCTCCGCTCGCTTCATTGTATCTGTGTTGATCTCCTTGTGAGAACATCATTAGCGTTATTACCATGTGGTGCCTAACCTTGTGATAATGATCTCCTCTCATTAAACCAGCCAGAGACTGAGAGAGAGAGAGAGGGAGGCTCTCTCTTCAGCCCAGTAAAAAGCTCTCTCTTTGAGCCAGTCTCGGCTTTGTGTGACTGGAATAAAGGCGATGGGTAATTGAAGGCTGTGGATATTCATGCTAACATTGCAAATCAGATTGCAGACAATGTCCTGGCCCCCTTTCCTCAATGTTGGAGCACTCCAGTCTCAGTGAAGCGAGCTCCCACTGGAAGTGGCTGATTTACACTTAAAAGTGGCCTTTTCTGCCGGGCAGATCTCATCTTCACTTCCTTCCTTCTGCTCCGTCTAACGCTCGCAAAATATTTCAGTATCAAGACGCCGTTCGGTTAATTCGCCCTGTCATCAAATGTCACTTTTATTTCACATGAACTGAAGTTTGAACCGCCTGAGGCCTGAAAACATGACCCATCATTACCAGCCTGTGCATACTTGTGTTAATTGGTGTTTGTGGCTGAACTGTTGCAGGTGCGCTCCTCGATCCCTATTCAGTGTGTGTGCGCCGTGGAGAGGGTGGATGAAAATGCCTTTCAGCAGCAGAATGTAATGCAGGTCATCACCCAGGACAACGACGGACAGCTGCACACCATGTACATCCAGTGCAAGGTGCATTGGTACTGACACCAGACAGACACTGACAAAGATTATTTTATTGATTCTGGCAAAGGCGGAGCATTATTTCTTTAACACGGTGCTCCTCAAAGTTTTTCTGGCATGCCACGCTTCAGAAGTTGATAAAGTTCACGCCTCATAATTTCTGCCAGTCAGGGGAAGCTTAATCCATTATCTTTTTGACAGTTTGCTCTGTTCACAGTTAAGATCAAACAAAACACTGATATTACCTCGAGGCATAAAGAAATAACAGTGATTTCATTATTAACCTTTATCAATAGCTGATTTCCCACGAAGCTCGTGGTTCATGGTGTGTTTTTTGTCTGAACAGAATGTGAACGAGCTGAACCAGTGGCTGTCGGCCATCAGGAAGGTCAGCATCTACAACGAGCGCATGCTGCCCTCTTTCCACCCGGGGGCTCATCGCAGCGGCAAGTGGACCTGCTGCCTGCAGGCGGACCGTGCTGGTAATCTGCTCAAACTTTAAGAACCTGTCTGTGTAACCGTCTAACCTATTTTTATTGTAGCGTTTGAAGAAGAGTAGCTCACGTTTAACGATTATAAATGTGTGGAATTAAACTCCTCCAGAGGGATTGTCGGGAATTAACAGCATCCCATCAGCATGCACGCTTACATCTACATCGCAGCGTTTCTTACTTAACTTACAGCCGGCTTTGAAGAGTGAGCGAGCTCCTGGCGATCCGTATATAATGACTAAACTCTCAATTTGTAGCTGCCATGTTTTTGTTGCTTGAGTGGAGAACGAGCTCTGAGAATCTTAATGTGATTTCTCTCTGACCAATTTAGTCACTGGCTGAAAATGTGATTAAATTTCTTGCATGTTTGAACAGACATTGTGCAACATGTGTTCCCTGTAGGTTAAACCCTGGGTAATATCAGAATTTGGGGTTTGATTGCCAAACTTAGTTGAAGGATATATTAATGTTTGCCTGTGCAGAGCGCCACTGTTCGATAAAAGTCCGGTTCTCAGTTACAGGCTGCAGTAGAACCCACTCAGCCGTGACTCTGGGTGACTGGAGTGACCCGCTGGATCCCGACGTAGAGACTCAGACCATATACAAGCAGCTTCTCCAGGGCAGAGACAAACTCAGGTCTGTAAACATCCTCAGCCTGGCTGCAGTTCATTTATTGAACACTAGAGGTCTATGTTGCAGCAGCAGAGGAGTAGCACTGCTCTGCTGCTGCTTCCTGACATTGCTTAACTGTCACTCTTTAAAAAGACAAACAGTCACTATATGATTAATGTTTCTGACTAATGCTGCAGGAAAAAACATCTGGAGGTCCCCGACGCTGATCAGACGTCCATCAATAAAGAGAAGAGCATCAACTCTGACGTTCACCCAGGTGTGGCTGCAGCTTCTTAAACTGCAGAAGTGTTTTTATCGAGTCGTTTCTGCTCGTATGTTCTCATCATGTGCACACCTCCTGTCTCTTAGATGGCGCAGAATGCAATGTTCAGCTAATGAAGCCAGGTCAGAGCGTCGCCGCTCGGCTGTTGGCGGTGATAGAAGATCTGGAGCAGGCTCACGCCACCTTCCAGCGCAGAGAAAAGGAGGACGGCACCGGTGTCATCCTGAATCCCTAGACTCGACACAGACTGGAATCCTGTACCGACACGAGTATTCTCTCTCTTGATTGTCAGGGAGGATATAGTGGCCACAGGGTGCAACCTCTTCCAGCCTTTTAGTACATTTCCCGCTGTAAAGAGCAGAGGGAATTCTGCCACTTTGAATATTTTTGTATTCTCTGAGTGCCACCGGCTTCAACAGCGCCGGGGAGAGATTATGATACTTGAGGATAAAGAGGGCCGAGGGACTTTGAAGCATGATCTGACTTGATATTTTTTTATGTTGATAACAAGCAAATCCCTTGCATGGCCTGCATCCACTTGTTGTGAAATGTGAAAAGAAGCTTTTATATTTTGAGATACTGTACAGGACCCTCGGTCGCACATTTTTATGCAAAAAGCTTGTTGTAGTGTAATCTACAGTACCTGAATGTAAGGTGTGTTTTGATATTGCTTTTATCAACGTTTTGTATTCTATTTGAGGCACTATGGTCGCTATGTAGCAGTGACATTAATATTATAGGTCATACCACCACAAGTTTATGAGATGCTGGTGCACATGCCACAGTTTAACGCTGCCTGTACAGTGAGCGAAATGATTTGAATTGTTGCTTTTGGTCCCTTTATACAAAATATAACGTGCTTTTGTTTGGTGCTATGGCCAGTCAACTTCAATGTTTGGTTCTGATGTAATTTGCATATTTAAAATGTCCTTACACTTGCTGTAGCCATTCCTTAAGTCATATTTTCATATTTAGCCCAGGGCTGAGACTTTTCCACCCCTTTTCACGCACACTTTTTAACCCAGGGTTATCCTAAATCCGGGGCTAAGCCGAGGCTTACGTGATTCACACTTCACTTCTACGAGCTCCGAGTTAAACGGCTGTTGGAACATGAGACTAATGTTTACATTCTGTTTCACACTGGCACCTTTTAGCCCCATCTTTAGTCCATTTCTAGGGGATAGCCCCCACAAATTCGAGGGTTCACACCGCTCTGGAGCAAAGGCCAACAAGCCCCTAGGCTTTGCTTTGTGCCAGTATGATTTTCTTAACCTGGGGCTTACAACAAGGTTCACACTGGCACATTTAGCCTCATCTTTAGTCCATTTTTAGGGGATAACCCCATAAAATCGCGAGGGCTTGCAAGTCCTAGGCTGATGTCAGGGTTAGAATGTGCCAGCTTTGTGCCAGTATGAAGGTTTTCTTAGCTTGGGGTTAAGAATGTTCTAAGAGTGCTTTTGGCCTTGGGCTTAGTGCAGCACGAAAAGCCCTCTTAGCCCAGGGCTAACGTTACCATGGGCTAAGAATATGCGATGTGAAAAGCCCTTTAGCCTGGAGCTAACAGCTCCCCTTGAGAAGGTTCAAAGATTTAGCCCTGGGTTACGAGCAGTGTGAAAAGCCCTATGAGGAGTAATATTTACCTGTTGACAATATAATGTCCATACATGTAAAAGATTAGTCTTTAATATCACTGAGACATTGAGAACTGACGTGTTCCCACAAGTTTACATTTCCTTGAGATTTTGGTGCCACTACATTCGGCTCACAGGTGTCAGGATATGTTTGAGATGCCAAAATTTGTTTTTGAAAATTGAATCACACGGTCAATTTTTTCTTTACGTATCTGTGAGACACAAAACAAACTGTACGCGGCCATGTTGTAAAGCCATTTCCCGGTCGAGCGATTAGTGTCTTTCCCTTAAAACAGAGAAGGTCAGTGAGTGTAATGGAGATCAGATCTGTGATCTCCTCTCAGATAGCCTCAGTTAGGCCTCACCCTGCCTGCAGAGCTGCTGTCTGTCTACATTATGTTCTGGTCCAGGTACTGTAGCGTCTTTTCCTTTTAGAGGACGGACTGTGGAATATTTAGACAATCAATAGGCTACATTCATGCAGAGTTATTCATGAAGTGTTTTGATTATTTGCTGCACTCCTTGCCACTTCAGATCTGTCACACAGTAACATCAGATGTCGCTTGTGAATCTTGATACTCCCTGAAGGAGGGCTTTTATTTTGAAAAAAAGGAAAACACTCCTGCCTGTATTTTATTTTGCAATTTTACACCATGATGGTTTGTTCCAAGTGGATTGTTACTGTGAACTAAACACAACTGTATTATTCAGTAAACTCTTACTTCACCAGTCTGGTGTCAATGTGTCTTCTCTTCTAGGTAACTTGGGTAGAATTAAGAGCAAGAATTATGAATACTGTCTAATATTCTGCCTTAATGTCCAGATTTCTCTGGGTTAGTTTTAAAGTAGACACAGCGGAGGCAATGACATTTATTTATGGTATTACAGGAAACGTCATTACGAGTCTGACAGATCCCAGAGCAGCCTCAGTGTCATGGTTACCACACCGCCCCTTTGTTCAAATGAATAATTTAATCAAACCACCATAACCACAGACTTTACAATGCAACAGGAGTGAAAATCTAATGTTAAATTATGCCTCACAAACAATGTTTGCAGCCGTTCCTCCTCCTCCCCGGCCTTATTTAAATGCTAATGAGAGCAGTGATGCACCAGAGTCTCCCTGCTCTCTCTAGCTCTCTCATTAGGCGTGAGAGAGGTGAGCCGTGAGAGGAGGCAGGGCGACGAGGTTTAGGCACCAGAACTAGGAGCAAGGCTGACCCCTCTGCTGCTGGGTCAGTGCTGGAAAGGAAGAGGGATGAGTTGAAAGTGAATGCATGTGAGAGAGCAGCCTGCTTTAGTATGCACCAACCACAGCATCAACATACAGCAGGCAGTGACAGAAAATGACCATAAAGCAAATTTACTGCTGGTGAGAACTGTTTTTTTTTTTTTTTTTTGTTGCACTCCACAGCTCCAGCAAAGCTCATTTATATCCACATAACGAGGTGGTGGAGCACAGAGCTGCCCGGGGAGAAGGAAATGGTGGAGCTAAATGAAGGAGGACATGCTACAGAGAGGGGTGGAGGTAAAAAAAGAAACAACGAGCCAAGGTGACAAAAGGTCAAACAAACTACCCCCCGTCGAGGGCACATTTATTTTTCCACGAGAAACACACAAACATGCAACAAGGTCATCACAATTCAATAAAGACCGATAGATTAAGAAGCCCTTTAATAGTTTGATCAATGTCTCTCGATATCTTGCTTTTAGTTTATCTCTTTTTTTTTTAATTTTATTTTTTTTAAATATGTCGACACTGCCGAAGAGAAATCAAACCACAGAAATCATGATTTGGAAAAAATGTCAATTAAAATGGGCACTTAAAAATGCAAAACATTCAAATGTTTTACACGTCGTCAAAAGAGCGAGGAGGGCAGCCAAACGCTGCCTCGTCCTCAATCCGTGTAAATCAAAACCCGATAAGAGGAAATTAAAAACTCTCTAACTAACTGGAGTAAGATGCAAAAACCACAGTGCTAAATCACCAGAAGACCTGGGTGATATCTCTAAAGAAGCTATGATGTTTTCATACGCCAAAGAAAGCTATGCATTGTCAATAAACTTGCTCACAGTTTGGTTAACATGCACCTCTAGGAGAACATTACTGTATCTTTTAAAGGACATGAACCTAAGATTCGTTTACTAGACTCAACATTCACACACACTCACACACACACACACACACACACACACACAAACAGATACAAACACACAACACGAAATGTTAAGGTATCATTTTAGAGAGAGTGAAGTACAGTTTGCAGTCGAGTACAACTGTAAATACTTCACACGTCAGGACAAAAGTGATTCCATCCCTCGTTCCGCTTATAATCGAATGGAAAATATGTATGGAATGAATCTTAATAAGAGTAATAGAGCAATGTTTATGTAATAGTTGTTTTAGAGACAATCATCATTCAAAAAAGAAGACATCAAAAATATATGTTTTCTAATACATAGCTTGTGAACGTCCTCGGGTCGCGACCCCTTTTGTTTAGAAACCTGGAGGTAGGCACCCCATAAAGAAAACATCCACTGTCATTAAAACAAAGAAAGAAAATCAGCCTTTTTGCTACACATAAATCATGTATTACATCTTAAAAATAGTAAATTGCATAAACACCATCTCTCTCTCTCTCTCTTTCTCTTAATCAGACAAATACCAAACCATGTTTTTCCCATATAAGTCTGTACACACCTGAAAAGTCTAAAGGGCCTGCATCGCGTTCAGAACTACAAGGCCGACACATGGAAAGGATAAGTCGAAGAAGCAAATATTTGGATTTCTCTTGGGGTTGATGAAACTTCACTCGACGTGGAAAAAATTCCCTGATAGGTTGGAAGCATTCTCTCTCTCTTGCTGTCCCCCGTATTATAAAGGGAGTCAAAAAAGTTTGTTGAGATGGAACAGGCCAAACGAATGACTGTTATCGACGCCTGGGTAAAAAAAAAAAAAAAAAAAAAAAAAAATCACTACTTCTGAGTGGTTTGTTTTAGCCAGTGGAGCCACCAGAAAGATGGAGTTTAACACAGAACACACAAAGTATTTCAAAGCCCCTGAAAACTTTAAAATCTGAAGCATTTCTCCATGACATGAAGTACTTGTACATGCATTGGTACATGAACTGGCTGTTTTAGAGGCAAATCAGCACAGGTTGGGCTAACGTAAGGTCAAATTCTGTCAGAATCATGCACATATTATGATGGACAGCATGTCTTTACTTCCTCTGACTGTACAAAGATGAAGTCAAACCATCCTGGATTTAGGCGCTGCCATCTTTGGAGCCAGAGACTGAACAGTAGCGATCGAGGGTTGGAGCCGCAGTACATTTAATCAACTTAATCATGACCTTTATAGCATCAAATAAGTAATTAAAACAAACCTTGTCAGAAAAATTAACATTTATTACATATTAATGTGATAAAAACGACCTAAAATGGCAGAAACTATCTTTTATTTGACGTGTATTTTGATTTTTTTAGTTTGGTCCATGTCCCATCTGCTAACATGGATGGAGGCGGGCTTTGTGACCTGTACTGCAACCAGCCACCAGGGGGTGATCAAGATGTTTTGACTCCATTTTTAGGTAGCTGTCATATCCTCCAGCTTTATATACAGTCAACGGTCAGAACACACAAATCTTGAATTGTGTTCATGTGAGGACATAGTTAGAAGATGATTGAGAAAATCAGTCGACAGGGCCTTTAAAAAATGTATTTCAGTGGACTTAGATTGACGACTGACTGAGGTCAACCCCACTGATCTGTTCCTCCAGTTGGCTAAAACAAACCTGAGAATTATTTGCAGCTTCTGTTCGACCCAGGCGCGCCGTTTTCATCTTCAAACTGAGCAAAGATTGCTGACTGCATCCATTCCCATGTTCTGGACAAGTAGAAAAAGAGAAACGGCCCATGTCGAAGGGGGGAGGGAGGGGACGGTCATCTTCATGCTGCTAAAGCTCCCCCACCAATAATAAAGACACACTTACTGTATTTATTGGGAGTCCCACACGGGATCGACTACACAGATTCTACATTAAGGTAACGACAGCAGCATACGCTAAGACTACTTGTAATATAAGACGTCCATAACATGTCGTACATATTTCAACAGTCCCTGACATCCTGACAAATTCATCTTTGCCAGATTTTATGTATTCATGTTAACATGTGCCTGCGTATAGATATGTGGGCCAGTCGATATCTTTATATTTTCTATATAGAAGAGTATAAAAATAAATTAAACTTACACCATCGACTCAAATTGAGCTTGAATTTAAAGGTATATCACATCTGCAAAAGAATATTATATATATATATATATTTTTTTTTTTTTTCAAAGCATCGCAAGCCAGTTTATAAACAACAACTTAAAAAAAGACAGATTTAGTTGCAATTTAAGACTTTTTTTTTTCCTAAAAATTAAACAACCGATAAAACAAAACTGTTGCCTCAAAGTGCTATGGAAGACTATGATTCACTCCAAAAATTAAGCTCACAGCTGGGTGCCCACACGATAAACCTTACATCAACCAACACCACCCGCTCATTAAAATTGATCAGATATATTTATGGAGAATTGTGCAGCACTGGGTTTTTATCCCGGAGTAAAGAAAATCACAAGATCTCCATCGAGGAACTTCAAAAAGTCTTTAGCTCTAAGGGGGGAAAAAAAAGTAGCTCCCAGCCAACAACATACCAAACCAACGTTTGCATGGAGGAAACCAAACATCAGGATCGACCCCAACTACTCTGAGCGAGCTCACACAGGGAATAAGATGTTTCACTGCTCGCTATCCAAGCGGCAGAGCCCAGTGCAAACAGCAAAACAAGCTCACCAGAGACGAGGAGCGCCGCCCAAGATGCATCTCCAAGGAAAAAACTGTTTCGAAAGAGGGGCGTCTATCTGTGGGGAGCCGCGTTCAGCTTTTCTCCTCAAGGACTAGCCGTGGGGGATATTAATGCCTCAGAGCACGCGATCGCACACTTACAACCTCATGTATGGTCAGCATGATGGATCGTGCCGATGCCTGGCTTTAGCTCCAACAGGGAGAAGAATAATGCAGGCTTTATATTCACAGAGGTCAGCGTCATAAGTGTGTCAACAAAACAAATGAGTTTAACCTTGGAGCGTAGCAGAACCCCCGATTCACAACCTCAGCCTCACAACCGAGCATCAAACTGACCGGTGAGATGCTTACGTTTCATCTGTTTCATGTCTCCTCTCACAGTCTACAAGGTTAACCATACAACATATTACCAAACACTAATATTTCACAGCCGTCAGCTCTCTGGAGTCATGCACTACAGGACGCGCCTTCATTTTACAGAACAACTGACCCAAGATCAGAAGTGGGAAATGTCAGAGATGTCCGGTGCTCAATAAGTCAAAATCCTCTCTTCAAATCACAAAAGTTTCACCACTTGTTACAGGACACTAATTAAATATTAGATTTAAAAAAAAGGGAATAATCGATTTAATTCAGGATGCTGAAATTCTCCTAAATTTCTCTTCACAATACCAAGCGACGACCGATCTATCGACACCTCAACCTATTGCAGATTTTCGCCCAACATTCATTATGCAGCGTTAGTCTGGGCCATGCATTCTGGAGTTCAGCATTTACAAAATATGCCTTTGTATAGTTTTGGCCCCTCGTCGTTTTTGCTCTAAGTGCAGAGGAACGGCTTCAGTTTGACTCTTAAGATTTACCTGCAGCTACCAACATCACCACAGAAGTGTCACTTCCTCCACCTTCTTCTTCAACCCTCTGAGAAAATTTGGCATGAATGCAACATGCTCGAGGCATGGATCAAGAGACATCAGGGGGAATCTTAGGTTATACAAATCAAAGTATTGATCATAACCGTGTCATTTATTTAGCTTCCGTCGCTCTCGTGCCACCACTTCTGCAGGGTATTTTTATTTGTGGGGAGTAAAGAGTTATCGGCTGCATGTTGGCCCGTCATGCAGTGTCCCTATTCTCTTTGGGGGACGGCGAGGCATGGTGGGGTTTGTGTTCCTGTGTACCAGCTCAGCTGGACATCAGTCCTTCAGGTTGTCCTCGCCGACCCCCTGGGCCGACAGCTCTGTCAGGACGTTGTCCAGGTAGTTGGGGTCGGGGTAGCCGTGGCCGGTCAGGTTGGAGCCGAATTCTGTCTTGTGGTGAATCTCGTTCCACACCACAGTGTCCGACTCGCCCGTGGTGCTGGACGTGCCGATGGTGAAGATGAGGCGTCGGTCCCAGGCCATGATCAGCAGCTTCAGAACCTGGAGAGACAGGAGCGGTCGGTTTTTAATGCTCGCTGAGCTTTTAGAGCGAGAACGTCGTTTTCTCGGAGCGGCGTCACAGCTTACCTTCCTGCCTTTCTCGTTGTCAGGGAGGTAGCAGTGTCGAGGGAATCCTCGTGCACTGAACTTCTTCCCCGGGTTGGGGTGCTCATTGGTCTGGTGAAAATGTCAAGAACAAAAAAAACCCCAAACATTACAACTCCTTCTCGTCCAATTACAGTTTAATTGTGTAGAAAATGTCAACAGCACCCACAGGATGAGCTTTAATGTTCATGTTGCCCCTTTGTACAAATCATCTGAGTAACGTGCTGCCGTAAATCTTCTCGTTAAATATCATATTTAAAGTTGAGGACAAAAAAAACACCTCCGGCTTCATTAAAGGGTTAGTTTGGATTTACTGACGTGCGGCCGTATGAGGTACTTATCTGTGATCGGTGCACTACCTGCAGCAGACGGCACGAGATGCACAGAAGCTGACATATTTTAGCCAACTAAAAACAGGCCCAACTAAAACCATCAATATAAATCTAAGTGTACGCTATATTTGGAATAATTTCATGCCTTTTACAACAGGCAACTGAAGCGTTTAGATCGACCTATGAGCTCGTCAAAGCCACCAGACTTCATTGACAAACATTTTACCTCGCAGAACACAAACAGAGTTCCTGGTCCGCAGCTGCCTTTGTTTGTGTAATTGTGTGTGCAACGTTAGTTGCTGGGGATAAAGGCAGCAGGAAACTGGCAACTTCTGTGTTCTGTGTCGTAAAATTACAACTTTTGTGAAGGGAGTCTGGCGGCTTTGGAAAAAGCGATATAAGTTAAGTTTTCTGTCAGAAAGGGCCATCCAATGACGAGGTAAAGCGGTGAAAAGATTGTAAATATAATGTACACATGTAAAATAAGCTTTGTTGCTGCCCCCTCATCCACAGCAGTACATTGCTTAGCTTCTGTGCTGGACCTCCAATCTGCTTGTTGCGCTGACTGTCGTCTACTGTAGGTAATAAAATACTGACTATGCCCCACTTCAATCAATTCGAGCTATCCTTGCATCCACAGGTGGGTCTGAAGGAGACTGTAGAAATCACCAACTCTTCCTGCATAGTGCAAAGCAGCAGAAATCTACTGAATGTGTATTGTCTTTTCTTTATCGTATTAGAAAGAGAGGCAGCAGCAGAAATGTTCTCTTGTGATGGTGCTGCTGTGCTGACCTGAGTGGTCAGGTGACCCCCCTCAGTATTCTCAGTCCCCTGGGATACTAAACCAGCTCCTCTGGTGGATAAAGGTCAGTTTATTGACTCTATTAAAGCTTTTCTCAGCAGTGAGGATGAAATACGCAACCATGGCATCTCACCACTCAAATCACGTCTGCAAAGCGTTGCTCTCTCTCTTAAAAATAACTTTCACTGGATTAGGCTCAGATTTATTTCTATTTTGTAAATCAATGCGTCAAAGCGTCTGATCCCTACACCTTCACCTTCCTGCAAGAGCAACCGACAGTCAAACTTAAGCGGATAAGCAGCAGTTGTAGAGAGAGCGTGCAGGTTTAGAGAGGAAAGACAGTAGATCAGGGCACAAAAGCAGCATGGTGGATTTAGCGAAGTGACACGGTTCTGACCTGGATCCCGGCAGGAATGTCGTAGACGATGCGGATGGTCTTGGAGTCTGGGTAGCCGGGCAGGCAGTGGGGGATGACGTGATACTCCATCTTCCCAGGAGGCTGCGTGCCTGTTTTCTCCCCATAGATGGTTTTGCATGTTGGACACTGAAGACTTCCATCCTGGTTTGAAGACAAATCATTCATTCATTCAGTATCTGCAGATTTGTTGAGATTTCCACACTGAAATTTAGTTTGTTTTGCTTGTACCTGCATTTAAAGGACCAGTGTGTAGGATTTGGTGGCATCTAGTGGTGGAGCTGCTAATAGCAACGTCCCTCATCTTCCGCTTCCTAGCGTGGAGGAGAAACTACGGTGGCGCCCTATCTAGATCCATGTTTAGTCTGTCTATTTTGGGCTACATGGTTCAACATGGTGGATATGAGTCTGTAATATTCTGTAAATAGAACCTCCTCAATGTGACACACTGGACCTTTAAAGCTGCACTATGATGAGTCAAATGTATTTAAAAAAAGGGTTTACTATCATCCAAACTCTGCGGCTCCCCTCATGGTGTTTTGTGGACTTTTAACTCATCGTTTTGGTTTTACACTCTAGAAATGTTGTCTAGTATGTCTCGTAATGTTTTGGTTCTTCAAACTCATTTACAGTGTCAGGAAGATGTTTTCAGTGAAAGACAGCTTGAAATAAACCGAGTGTACACTAACAGCAGACAGCTACAAGCCCAGGAAGAACTAACGGAGCTAAAGAGAGCAAAGTTAAAAGATCTGAAGACGATCTGTGACTCCAGATGGTTGTTAATGTTGCTCTGTATCTGCTGGGTGTGTAATAAACAACCATTTTCTCCCGTGTTATCAGATTTCTAAGATGATAATATGTCAATGCTGCCACCAAGTGGTCAAAAAATCAGCTGATACGGCTTTAAAAAATCCAACATGCCTTTTCAGAAAGAGTTTTCTGATTACTTTTACAGAAAAAATGGAAAAATGTAGTTTTTTCTCAAAGCAGAAATCTTCAGGATGAGCACTTCACACCCCGGACAAATAAAGCCAAAACTACCTAAGTGGGTGTTTTAATAATAATAATTAGAACACTGATGATTGCTCATTAAATCTGCTTGCAATTGCCTCTTCTACGTGTGCTTTCACGCAAATAAACCCAACTGAATGCATCGTTTATGACGGTTTGACAGATCTGATGAAACAATAAGATCCCCATCTGTCCACACCGATATTGAAGCCTGATCATCAGCCCGTACCGTAACTGTAAGACGTCGCAGGTTTATAATTTGAGCCTGGAGTGACATCATAACAACGTCTGGCTCACAAGCTTTTACCCACCTTATTGCCATTGTTGTACATGGCCACCAGGCACAGCAGATGGTACATGTGCCCACACTTGCCAAGTTTGCCCACCAGCTCTGGCTTGATGCCTTTGTGCTGCAGGACGCCTTCATAGCCCGACGACATGACCAGCCTCTCCATGCAGATGGTACAGTCCTGGAATAAACCAACCGAAATGCTTCATCTGCTGCCCGACATGTGAAACTTTCACACTTGGTTAGGACATCAAACAGCGACAGAGTGCATCTGTTGGTGGGCACGAAACTTTTACTGTGTCTTTTTTCTTACCTCATCTGGCACCACTTTAATCTTCTCTGTGTATCTTCGCACCACATCCTCTGGGTTTTTCCCTTGTCATAGAAGAAATCATAAGAGACATGAGATGACCATCAAAGAAAACTTACTTCCACCCACATACCGCAAGTAAATATTTAAAAAATGGCAAGATGGACCACTGGAGAGCATTCGCCTGTCATCTGAACACAAGAGAATAACAGCTAGATCTTGATGGATGACACAACTTTCATCAGTTTCTGTGGCCGCTCTGGCCTGGGCGTGACTGCAGCCTCGCTTTCAAGCGTGTGCATGTGAATAGAGTGTCTGTGATGTTGAGGAGGAGGAGGAGGAGGTCACCTTCAGACTGGCACATAACATCCAGCTATCCCCGCATTCTCCGATAATCCCCGTGTGCATCCAGGCTAGCATGGCTGAAAGCACACCCACAGCTTACACCCCTAATACGCTTACAGGCAACCTCTTTCCTCCACCCCTGGAGCCTTTGTTTGTTCATTTGAGGGACAGCCAGCGAGAACAGAGGGAGGGAGAGCAGAGAGAGAGAAAGAAAAAAAAGAAAAGTTAAGGTATAAAGGGTAGTAAAGACAAAGGAGGCAAAGAGCTATGAAGAGAGGGAGGAGAGGAAAAAAAGGGAGAAGAGGCTCAATTATGCATTTTACACTCTTGCTACTTGATGGCTTCATTAGTCGGATCAAAAGCCTCTTTGACCTTTGTCCGTGCAGAAAGCAGAGCAGGATAAACCCGAGTCTCCCTGCACGAGGAAAAGCTCATCTCCATTCCTTGCACAGCCCCTCCAGTATCGCTCTGTCTGCAGACAGCACATACGAGGCTGCACATCTGGCTGCTGCCTCATTACGGACCATTAAAAAGGTCCATCAAGCTAAGAAGAGGAGAAGCTAACACACAAGTGCCGCAAACTGCAGTTCCTCAAACGTCCACTTGAGGCTGGCTCCAGAAGTGAGTCAGTCTCCATAAGTCCCCATGTTAAAACTTCACAGCAGAAATAAACATGTTTACAGCCTGGTACAAAAAACAGTTTTGGTCTCTATAGCTAATTTCCCCGTTCATGACAACTGTACTGAGGGTGAATTTTTATACAACTCACCTGTTCAGATTATATTAAGAGTGTAGACGCTTTGATTGACAGGTGGGTGCCACCATACTGAGCTTCACAATGACAGAAACCTATGGGTGATGTCACAGCAGCCACATCCATGTTTTATACTGTCTATGTCTGCTGTAAGTTGTGTAAGAAATTGTTGATTTTCCATCACAAAGTTTAATCTTCACCACCAAATTCAGCCAAATCCTGACCGACTGCCATTTTCGGCATCGCTCCAGACGTGTATTTACCAAAAGCAAAACTGAACGCGTTGGCTTTACTGGCTGGACGAGCTATCTTAATTAAGTGGAAGGATTCTGCCCCTCCGTCCCACTCTTACTGGATTATAGACATCGTGGCCTGTATGAATCTAGAAACATCCAAGAACAGAGATTAAATTCTGCCTTTTTCACTTATTTTTCATTTCCATTATGTCTCCACTTGTGTTTTTATATTACTATGAAGTTAACTAATAAGTTTGATGACTACTAAGGTATATTACAGATATTTTCTCTGTATTTTAACCTTATTTATCCATAATTTATAAAATATCTTTTGCAGTCAGCTGTGGTTGTCTGTGGGTTGTTCTCAAAAACAAACAGTTCCTGTTTTATTCATTATTGACAATTAATAAAAGGACATTTGAATGTGAAACAAACTGAACACGGTGTCCATTTTATCTATAATTAATAATAATTACAGACTACAATCTGTTGCAGGAACCTTCCCATAAATCCCTTCAAAGTAAATTACAGGATGGGGATCTGTGAAATAAAGAATTGCTGCATCATCATCTCCACACCAGTAAGTCATGGAGAGCTCTGAAGGCTTGAAGAGGACAGTCACGGTGCAGGGATGGAAATCCAGCCAGCCTCACTGATCAATTAGGACAAAAACTCCCTTGGGGAGGCCCGGCGGTTTCCACGGCTTCCATCGACCAGCACTTATTCAAAGCCCAAAGCCCGTCCAACTTAAACCAGCAGATCCCCTCTGAAACCAGCTCAGTACACACACAGTCCCTTGTTAATCACTTTCCTCACAACGGCCTCTATCAATCTGCATGTAGTGTAACATCTATAAAACGGTTACGGTAACACTTCCGCTGCATTTGCTCGTAAATCTGAACTAGCAATCATCATTAGATTTTATAGGAGCTTTTTGAAAGGTGCACAAATGCTTCGCTAACTACGGCGAACTTGGGTGCGGTTAGATTTATTGTTACACCCTTACGGAGCTTAATTGGGAGGCATTTAAAGAACAATTACGGCCCCTTGATCACAACAAGAAACAGCTTTGGTTTTGTTTGCAAGCGAAACAACAGACTTACAGACAGCTGATACGGAAACATCCTGCAAAGCTTGGCAGGACAAAGAAAGTCTGCTGATTGTCAGTGGTTGGTCTATTTCCTTTCCTCAGTGCATTTCACATTTATTCATTAACACACTATAAAAATAGAACGGCAGCATTTCCTCCCTTCCTTTCCTTCATTCCCTCCCTCCCTCTTACCTCTCCTCAGGTGCTTCTTCTTGGTTTTGCGGCGCATGCCGTTGATCCCCGGCACAGGCTTCATGTCGCTCTTGTTGATGGGTGGCGGATGCAGTATGGGCTTGGGGGCCCGAGTCAGGCAAACCGGGAGACCTGCAGCGCACATCAGGATACCTGTCATACCTGATGCATATGTACAAGTACGCACACAAACACACACAAACAAACACACACAAACAGAAGAGTGGAAAAAACACTGATTGTGAATGTCTTTTCAGACCAATAAGAGCAGACTTTCTAGCTGTTTTCTACGCGGCTGCCACACAGTGAATTGTTGTCTGACCTGCTAGTGCTGGGTGCACTGGTCCAGATCCAGTCAGGTTCTTTACTGGGAGAGCAGGAACCCTGCAAGAGGAGAGAAAAACTTTGTTTTTAAAGAACTTCACGGCCACAGAAAGTGACTTGCTTCCATTGTACATTCATTCAAGGTCATACTACCACCTCTAGTGGTATGAAAGAAAAATTGATTATTTAGAAACACGCCTCCTCCGTCCTTGAGGGATGCTTCATGTCGTGCCAGTCCATTTTTCTTCATTTTCTAAAACAAAATCTATATTTTGCACATTCTTTAAACGGCCCTTTGACCTCTAAAATGGACATTAAATTGCCCTGATTGTGCACCACTGCCTGTCACACCACAGCTGAGAAAACCGGCTCGGATCGGCTCCGCACACCATAAAAACACTCAAGTTAAAATGTCACATGTGCTCCACCGCAGAGACCGAGACGACTGCGATGGGATGAGACAGCCTGACTCATGTACAAAGCACTGCAGCAGAGACTGATTCAGGATGACATTTTGGGGAGGCTGGAGTTCACAGCAAACGCAGACGACAAAGACAGTTGAGTTGCGCACTCTTCAAAATCCGTGGAGCAGAGCGGACGAAAACACTCGGGGCATTAATATGAGCGTACAAGTCAGTGAGTTTCTTTTCAGGGAGGCCGCAGCCTCTCTGGTAGCCCGAGAACCAGAAGAATGTGCCGAGCACATGATGTTTCATTTAATTTTCATTGTTCGTGAATTAGTCTGGCGTTCCCGGGCTAACGGCGACAGAACAGCAGAACTTGGAAACAAGTTTCGTTTCCTCGGGTTAAGGAAACAGACAACTCAAGCAACAACAGTCAAAGTAAATTAAGTCATTTGATGGAAATGTTTAGTTCATTCAAATCAATATCTTGTTAACAGTTAAACAACAGAACATCAAGTCAAATCTCAGCTTCAGGATATAACACCCTCCTCTTATAAAAAGCCACTATGTGTTATGTTTTATAGCATCTTACAAATGAGTCTGTCAATGAGTGATGAATGACTCTGTCTTTGAGTTAGATCACTGTTGCTGTTTTAAAATAGAGACTGATGAACCGTCTGCACCAGGAGCAGATCGAAAAAGTTAGCGGTGGAGATGGTGGAGGCCAAAACTGAGCTGGAAGAGAGTGAATATCTTCTGGGTATGCAAACAGGCAACTGTATATGAATTAGATGATTACATGTCAGTGGTGTGCTTATAGCTTGCTGCATGGTGCACAAGTGGCCAAACAGTTTGCTGATGCAAGTTTAAAGCCTGAACAATGTGTTAAATGCTCATGCTTACCAAGCTAGCATGATGAGCTGTTTAGTGTCGGCACTTGATTAGGCTTATTATCATGAATAATTAAAATTTTAAGATCAAAATGTGTAACAAAAAACCCTCAACATGGACATAGAGTTAGTTAGGTAGCTAGTTGTTCAAACTTTAGTTATTCATCGCCATATTCATACTGCAAGAGCTCATCTTGTAAATCTTCTCACCATCTGCACCCCGCCACATATTTGCATTGTCCCATGAAATCAGCAGCCATAAGTGTGTGCATCCTGTTATGTATGTGTGTGAAAGAAAAAAAAACACTGGGGGAGGAAATTTATGATGACTTTGCCATCCAATGAGCCAAAACTTCCCCGAAGTGAAGCCAGAATATCTCGATTGTGTCCTGGTGGCTGGCTGCAGCGTAGATCATAAAGCCCACCCCCTCTATGGTAGCTTAAAACACTGAAATATCAAAGTACACGCCAAATACATGTTTGTTCAAGTGCTCATTTTTCTAATAAGTTTGGTTTAAAATCATTATTTGATGCTATAAAAAGGGGTTTTTACATCATGATCTACAGCTGAGTCCTGTTCGCAAGTGAGTTGGTGGTTGTATGGATGGGATCTCAACAGTGCGCCTCCAACCCCGATCGCTACCGTGGAGACAAATGACGTCACCAGCCCAAAATGGCAGCGCCCTTATCTGGGATATTTTGACTGACATTTTCGAGAAAGTGGAGACATCAACAAGCGCCATCAGCTATCTGCTGGATGAAAGATCAAGATGAAAGTCACATGAAATGAGTCTCTCTCTCACACACACACGTACACACACATTACTGCAGATATACTTCAGAATCTCTCTGCTCTCTGAGCATGAAGCGGTTGAGGTCTTTGGCCCTGCAGCTCCCGGGCGTTTCACAAATCCGCATCAGGAGACTGCTTTGATATTAGCGAGCGCCTCTGTTTCTGTGCCAGGGGAAGCCCCCTTCAATAAGCTGAGTGCAAAAACAAAGAGGGGCACGAGGCCTGACTGAGGCGATCTGTCCTATCGGATCTCTGGTAGGGACTCAGATACACTGTGTCTCGCACCAGTGGACCAGACAGCAGGATCAGCTGACTCCTGCTGAGTGCAAGACTGATGGGAGTCCAAATAAATGGAAAGTACAGTGATGTGCAGTTGTGATAAACACCTTGTGTCAGAATGTCGATTCAGGGGTGTGAAACCATGACAGGCTTGACTTCTGCTGCAGGATTTAGTTTCAAGCAAAGACTCCAGCGAGAGATTTCACACCTTCAACCGCAGCAGAATTAATGGGTGAACTCGCCTGCTGCAGTCTGCGCTTGTAACAAAAACTATCCAGTCGATACTTCCCGGCACCCAGCTGCCCATCGCCAGTGTTGGGCAGTAACTGATTACATGTAATCAGATTACAAAAAAAAAATAGAATCAGACCAGATTACAGTTTAAAAAATGCATAATTAGATTATAGCTATTCTTGGCCAGGTCTCTCTTGCAAAAGAGATCTTGGATCTCAATGGGACAAACCTGGTTAAATAAAGGTTATAATAATAATAATAATAATAATAATAATAATAATAATAATAATAATAATAAATAGCTATACTGTCAAGTATTCATTTTTTGATTGCTGCTATTTAAAAGTTACAGATCTGTGTTTGACATCAGAGCTGCATGCCAACACAGCCTCTGATTGGTCGACAAGTCAGGAGCGCAGCTTCTGAATGGTTGACAGACTCAACCCAGGGCATCACAAGGACAACAACAACCATGCTATCTAAAACAATAGTTTTCAGCACGAAAAAATGAATACATAATCACAGATGTTTGGTGTTTAGATGAAAAGGACAGACTGAAAGCGTAGTCTTCTTCTGTCTCATCTTTCTTTTTATTATTATTTCATAAGTAATAAGTGACATAAATCAAGATAACGATATAAGGCCTCTTGTCAGCTGGAATCAGCTCCAGATGGATGAATGGATGTCAAATTTTTGTGGCTACAAAGTTTTTTTAAGTATCAGGTGCATTGTTGTTCTAAAAATGCAAAAGTGTTCAGATTAGATGACATTTCTTTGTAATCCAATGTTTTACGTGATGTAATTTCAAAGTAATCTGACCCACCGCTCAGTGAAAGCACCGGTTCAAGTCAGAGGACGGCAGATTACTCTGTTTTTACTCCTGAGGACAGTGTGGCAGGCGGAGGAAGTGACACCTGATCAATCGTGAATATGAAAAGTAAAAAGTGATGAACGTGAGCCTCAATAAAAACAAATTAGGTGCAGCCCAGTGGGAGAGCTCCGCCTTCATTTAAACATGCACTTAGGCCAAAATCTAATCAGAACACACTGTTAACGAGACGCCTCTCTTTTATGAGTGCATGTATAATTTAGGTCGTTCACAGAGAGAGAGAGAGAGAGAGAGAGCTGCGATCAAACAAATCATTTTCATTAAGGGATAGCACACCATGAGAGCCCTTCACACCAACACAGCACAGAGGACCTGTGGAAGATCTATAACATAACATTAATTAGGAATGTGTTTCATCTTTATTACTTTCCAATTTTAGCAAAATTGTTGCATAATAAATATGCAATGTTGATGAAACAGCTGTGTGATTGATTACACAAGCGGCAGCAGCCACAGATTATCTGTCAGACTCGAGCTAACACACTTATCTCCACTTTTACGGAGATCCACATCTTGCAAGTGATTCCACATTGTGCACTGTGATTATGATTTCATGCAAAGCTCATGATAACCTATCTCTGCACTGCAGAAAGAGTTGACTTGCAAAAGGCTGCACTCTTCACCATCCAGTCAAACCTGTGGCGTGTAGTGTGCAGCTGCCACCCTCCATCTCTCTTCTTGCACACTGCTGCTAAGCTTTTTTTTTTTTTTGGAGAAATGTGCAGCAGCTCTGGAGGCGCTGACCCTGTCTTGTCCTGGCACATGCCACCACCTCCTCGCACTCCCTGCTGACAAGCCGTAATGCTGGGTGACTTCAAGGGTTTAACTCCTTGTCTGAAACCCCCATCATCACCGCTCTCCATGCGCACCCATCAAAATCCAGTCATTACTAATCTCTAATTTCTATGCTGAGAAAAATCAATGCGGTTATCAAATGATCCTGAACAATAGGCTGCGTTTGGCTCGTGCTCATTATGACTCATCATCAGTGTAAACAAGAGCAGACCTTTTTTTTTTTCGCCTTTCCACCACAGCACCGCTGCTCCAGCACTCGAGTTTTAACGAAGCACACGCAGCGAGCCGGACTGAACCTCGTCACCTCTGCATTTCTTTCGCCCTGCCAACTCTAATTTTTCCTCTTCCTCCTGACTTGTGTTCACTCCTTTAGCTAACCCTGCATAAAAAAAAAACAACCTTCACCCAAACCTCTGAAAGAGGACAGTGGCACGTCTTTCAAAACTGCTGAGAAATTTCCGGTGGCTGTACTTCCCACGTCTAAACGTTGTAATATTCTGACCTAAAACCAATGCAATTAAGTGATAAATCCAAGCCCTTGACTCATTAACACCACATTAATTACGGCGCCCTGTCAGGTCAGGGCATGAGGGTCGCTGTCCCTCTTCTGTTTCCTGCTCGGTGTCATCCATCCTTTCCTGAGGGGGATCTCCAGCCTGCCTCCAGGACTTAATCAGACTGAGAGCGATGTGATTCCCCGAATAGAGAGAGAGAACACATTAGGCCTAGTTAGGAAAGTGCTGACGGAGGACTAATATCTCCTCATCTGTTTATTATGCACCATAAAGAGAGAGAGTCGGGGGTGGGGGGACTCCGGGAGTGCTTAATTGCATATTGATGTGAGAGAAAGAGGCCGAGCCCCTCTGCTACACGCTTACAGTGTGGGCAACTTTACAATGCACCTGAAATGCCCCGAGAATTAAAAATAATGACGTTAAGATTCTTTTTTTCAAATTGCATCAGTTTGGTCCAGATGAGCTCTCATGATTTATTCATTAATTTCAATATTAATTTTGATCTCGTGATGAGCTGCCAGAGCAGAGCGGTGCAGCAGCAGCAGCAGCCCACCGAGGGATAATGATCTCTGCACACACACACACACACACACACACACACACACACACACACACACACACACACACACACACACACACACACACACACACCAGTCAAAACTCAGACGAGCAGAGTGGAGCTTGTAAACACAGCCGACAGCATCGCGCACATGCAAACAAACACTCCTTTTCCCCCTCTTTGTCTCCTTCTTCTTTCATGAGTCTTATCACTCACCTGCACCTTTCAGCTCTGCAGAGACAGCAGTAAAAGGAGAAATTGTGTCTGAAGGAATGCAGCGCTGATCTTACGTCAGTTAAATACCAAAGTGTGTGAAGAAAGGTGCACAAGAGGAAGTGGTTTGACTGAGAGAAAAATCCCCAGAGAGCTTGTGAAATTCTCTCTTTGTTCATTCAAACTCAGAATAAAAGCATCTTTATCTTTTAAACAGATGATTTAATATTATGACTTAACAATCTCTGCATGCAATCACGACAAATCAAATCGAGAGACTGTGAATGACATTTCATTTGACCAAAATGCGTCACAGAGTGAGAACATTTAGGAGTATATTTTAAAATATTTAACACTTTATTCTAGTTATTCACGATGTAATCTCACCACTTTACATCTATTCAACATTTATAAGTATGTTTACAACACGGATATGTGTTTGTCAGCTCCTCCTGTGGGCATCTAGAAGTGGAGGCTGCTGTGTAAAGAGATAATGAATGTCAGCTGAAAACACAGTTATACAAATATGAAATATATCTTCATAGGAGAATTGTTGACAAATACTGCAAATAGTAAACACTTACAAATCTCCTTATATCCACTTAAAACTGCAGTGTTATAATTTTTTTATTATTAATGTTTATATACTGCTTGTTTAAGTAAAATGGATGAACACGTTTACATTTTTATCCTGTCATTTTCAATTATTTCATAAGTAATAAGTGAGATGGGAGTCCAATAAGATAATTTTTAATATCACAATGCTTCTACTTTCTGTCAACATACTGACAGAAAAATAATCAGTTTTGATAATTATTTCTGTCATTTTTTGGGCAGAAATGTGAATCATTCTCTAGTTTTTGCTTCTAAAATGTCTAAAATTTGCTGTGTTTCTCTGTTTTATGTCATTATAATCTAGAGCTGCAACCTACTCAGTTCGCAACTTCTGTGCCCAAAACTGCAGTTCCTCAAATGTCCACTTGAGGCTGGCTTCAAAGAAGAGTCAATCTCTATGTTAAAATGTCCAACTTCACAGCAGAAGTAAACATGTTTACAGCCTGGTACAAAAAACAGTTTTGGTCTCTATAGCTAATTTCCCCGTTCATGACAACTGTACTGAGGGTGAATTTTTATACAACTCACCTGTTCAGATTATATTAAGGCTTAAAGTTATGCAGGATTAAGAGCGTGGACGCTTTGATTGACAGGTGGGTGTCGTTACAGGTGGCTTGTTTGAGTACCCAGGCGGAGGCAGGACTGCCAAGATGGCGGTAGCAGCCAGAGCCGCCACACCGAGCTTCACGACGGCTCTTCAGAAATCTGTGGGTGAAGTCACGGAGACTACGTCCAGGTTTTATACAGTCTGTGGCTGCAACTAACGAATATTTTCTAAATTAATCATTGGCCTATAAAATGTGAGAAAATAGTGATGAAGGTGATGATTTTAAATGTTTATCTTTGTTCAACACCCAAAGATATTCAGTTTAATATGATATAAAACTTGAGAGGCTGAAAAACAGAATTTTAAGCCATTTTTGCATAAATAAATAATCTTTGATTGCAGCCCTACTTTTATATTTTGAAGTACGGTAAAGGAAGTAAGGCGGAGTGTCAATAATCTGTCGTTACGACACATTTTCACAAACCACATGTAAAGGCAGGTGGTGGTGGTGATGCAGTGGGATGTGTCAAACCCAGTAATAAGATACACTGATGTGTTTACACAAACCAGCAGATGGTGCCACTTCTAATATTTGTCCACGTAAGACAGACGCATGAAGCAGCACAACCCCCCCAACTCATCACCATCACCACCACCACCATTTACAGCCTACAACCAGTGGTTTCCAGAGACAATAAAAAAAAAAAAAATCAATATTTGAACTGCAGACTTCATCATCAATGATACACGGGTCATAAAACACACGCTGTGATGTGTTAGCTTGTGTAAAGATAAAATCAATCACATGCACGAGTGTTTTTTTCAGTATTTGCATGCAAATGTTGGAGAAACCGACTTGTTTGTGTGCGTAAAGCAGCAATCTAAACTCATGTAGATGAACCACACAGTGTGCCAAATACCTTCCTTGTACCCAACACCAGTTATATTAGGGTGTGGGTGTGTGAAAAAACAGATCTGATGTTTTACATTCTGTGTGGGTTCCTCTGTTATCTGTCTGTAAGCACGCTTGTGGGAATTTACGAGGGAGTTCACATTTCACTTTGTGTGTCCTGCTGTGTGTATGTTAACCACACTCCATCCTGTATGTCGAGCCACTCGCCTGGGAACCGACGCACTTTGCCTCACCCCCCTTGTCTCTTCCTCTCTCTCTCTCTCTCTCTCTGTCGTTCTCACTCTTTCTGCCTCCACAAAACAACAAAAAAAAAAAAAACCTTTGTGCCGAGAGGTGAAAAAGTCACCATTTCATCCACGGCTCTCCACGAGCGCCTGAGCTTTCACTGAATTCTTAAAATACAGAAGAAGAACGTGTGAGTAGGCCACCCTATGCGGGTTTCTCTATCACATATACCTCTGCAGAGAGACACACATCTGAAATGTACGAAACGTCACGGCCTGCTATGATGAACATAAACCCTGTACGTTTCCTTTCAGTGACACAGAATTAGGCCACGCAAAGTGAAAGCATGTATGCCCGGGTGAAGGACGGTATTATTCAAACATGCAGTAAGTGTGTCTCTCCCCATGAGCGGCGAGAACAAAATGGAATCAAATTAGATCAGGAGAGAGTTTATTTTAGTAAAAGAAAGCAGGATAGGGGACTGAAGTATCGGTTACAACACTAGACACACTTCTTTTTTTCCTCTGCTCCTTTCGCTGAATCGCTCAGAGGTCAGAGCGCTCTGCTGAAGCTCCCATTTTTCCTTGATCCATTATTCATTCTTCCCCAGTGGAGCTCTGCCTCCATGGCAAATAGGTTTCCACAGCTACACCAGAGCCCGCTTCACACATGTCAAACCGCAGTTACACACACACACAAAGATCCAGATACAACGTCAGATCCTTTCACATCCCACGACACAACAACCACAGTTACCAGTGAGATAGTAACAAATTATTTCAAAGCAGTGGCGACAGAATGATCGGAAGAGCTGCAGTATTTCACGCCTATCGGGGCCAACATAAGCTCATTATGGAGCAGTAACCATGGCAAACACACACACACACACACCAGAGAGACGGTTTCTTCCTCGGTAAGGGAGAATCAAGCTGGACCCGAGGCTTTCTCTGCTGATCCATTGATCAGCACGGGAGTAAATGAGCAGAGAGAGAGAAAGAGAGAGAAATGACAGCACAATACAGCACAGACACATGCAGGGTGAAGCTTTGTGAAGCAGAAACTGGGATTGTCTCTTTTGCTTTTTATATCCTCCCCCATTTCCTCAGCTGAACTGTAAACTCAACCGAATCTGAGCACCACGCCGGCGCTATAACGGGTAACGGGCTGCTGCACACTCCAGAAAATGCAAATTAAAAAATAAGAGGGGAATGCATGATTGTGTTTGCAAACATCATTACCCTGGTGGGATGGCTCCTCTGGCAGTGGCCATGGAAATGCGCTGGGTGCCCGGCCGGTTCAGGTTGTTCTGTCCGTTGATGGTGAGAGCGTGGTGGCCATGGGCGGATGAAAGAGATGGCATCACGGGGGAACAGGGGAAGTTGGCAGTGGACAGTGGCAACTGCACCTGTTCAGCTTTGGCTTGCCCACCTCCCACACTTATGTTATTGTTGTTGGTGCCGGAGGAGGCGGATGTCGGAGACCAGAGGGAGGTTCCAGCAAAGGTATTGCTTTGCCGCACCACAGCGAGAGTTCCTGCAGCGCCCGGGTTGCCCGCTGTCCCTCCGTAGAGCTTACGCCGCTGAGAGGCCAGGATAGCATTGGAGGCCGCTCGCGTACTGTTGACCAGGATGCACTGCTGGCAGGAGCACGGTTGCCCGGAGCTGGCTCCCACGGGCCAGGACTGCGACTTGGGGATGGAACCCATGATCAGCGGGTAGGCCAGATCCATGCGTCTCCGCAGGCGTCGCTTGCGCTGGCTCTGCCTGTTGGTCTGAGACATGCTGTTGAAGTCGATGAGGTAGCAGAAGCCCAGAGAGGTCAGGTCGAGCCACGGGTGCTGCTTCTCGTAGGCGTTCTGGATGGTCACGCAGATCTCCATGTCGTACGGCGTCCACGAGCCGTTGTCGTTCTCCCACTCCCACACGACGCCTTTCCCCGGGGCGGACGACGGCTCGTAGAAGTTCCTCTGCACTGGTCTCATGGTGCCTGAAAGTAAAAGGACAGAAGAGAGAAGGAACATGAGGATAATAATTTACTGAAAGGAGCGAAGAAATAAAAGATCATGATGATTAATGTGCTGAATAGACCAACGCTAAACATGCAGACTGTCTTTGTTCTGCATTTTTGACACCTATCATGGTGGCATTAAAGATTCGAGTCCATTAACTGACTTCTAATTTTTAAACTATTTAAACGTTTCAGTCATTAAAAGTGCACTCCAGCTATTCATGCTGTCACACAATGTGTCACTTTTATAAAATGAGGGGGACAGATTCAAAAAATGGGTGATGTAATCAGATGTATTTCTCCAAAATTTGAAAAAAGTTCCTCCATTTAATGAACTGCTTTGTCCACGGGCAGAAAATGAGATGATTTCATTTAAGACATTTAGGGACTCGTATATTTGCTGGTACATTTGCATCCTTCCAGCAACTCGCATTTCTTTAGATATCTTCAAGTTCGTAGTTTCATCTGCATTCTTAGCCCCAGTTTTCTCTCCCAGAAGCTTCTCTAACGGACTCCTTTTTAACCCCAGTTCCTACCGTGCTATTTCACATTTATACAATCTCATCTATTCATCGCAGCTAACCCCGCAGCATAAAATAAAAAACTCAATGGGAGGAGATCTCGGAGGAGCTGTGGGATGCCATTTTGTGTCGGGTTCGCTCCTCATCTAGACATGATCTGACCCAGTGCAAAATCCTACATCGTACACATCTCACTCGAGTTAGGCTTTCCGAAATCTACAATGATGTCGACCCCATGTGCATAAGATGTCATCAGGCTCCAGCAACCCATGTCCATATGTTTTGGTCTTGCCCTTCACTACTTAATTATTGGACACAACTCTATTTCTATTTGTACAAAGGCATGTACGGCTTCGTTTGGGGTTCTACCTCCTACTTTGCAGCTGACTTTGTAGCCTTTCTCTCCTTATTGGCTAGATGTTTGATCTTATTGAGGTGGAGGTCTCCTGCGCCGCCTTCTCACTCGTCTTGTATCAGGGACATTCTTCAGTTTGTGAAGTTGGAGAAAGTTAGGTGCATGATACAAGGTTCACTTGCAAAGTTTAGTAAAACTTGGGGACCATTTTTTGCACATGCCGATTTTTGATTTTTCATGGTTAATGAGATCTCCAGATTTTCTGGATATTTTTGCAGCTTTACAGATGCAGAACGCTGCCTGCTTTTCACCATTTCATGACATTAAAACTGTTACACTGCATGATGAGAATGTGTCATTATATTTTACAATTAATAAAGTAACCTGCGTGAAAGTAAGATAAGAAATCGATAGATTAAACGGTGGTGTGAGCCTGAGGCGAGATGCATTTTTAATGTTGCTTCTGTTTCAAGCTTATCAAGTCAGCTAACAAGTGTTGAGGCAGCAGCTTGACCAACTGCTGGAGATGAGGTGTAACACTTCACTACCTGCCCGAGGGGGATAAGGCTGCAAACTGTGGCATTAAGTCAGCGGCTCAAGAGTGATGCAAACGGTGTAACAAGCAAGGCTGCACACGCCAGAAGCTCTGACTGTGCATTAAACTGCGTGCATGGCCATTCAGGAACATCGTACCCAAAATCGCCTGCTGTCTCACTCTGCACAGGAAGATGGTGGGGCGCCTCTGCTGATGGCCACTCAGCTCCCACCTCCATTATAACACAATTACTGTAGTCACATGGGGAAACCAGGACACCTTAGCCTATCCATCTCCTCCCCGCACGTCAGCAAGGGTATCCAGGCACCTCCTTTCCCCCACCTAATTTAACGGGTAGATGCACACTACCCTGCCAGGGAGGACCAGGGTGATAATGGAGGGATGGGAGTGTGCGCAGGCGATGAATGGGTTGTGGGAATGAGTAGAAGGGATTGGTGGGCAGCGGTAACCCCTCATCCGGCAGCACGGAGCTGGCTCCAGAGAATAAAATGCATCAGCAGAATCAGCAAGTCTGACCTTGAGTCTCTGCTGCAGACTGCTGCTAAAGGACTCGGCTTGACGGCTAATTTCATTTGGAGCAGCTGAGAACCACACACACACACACACACACACACACACACACACACACTCACAGATGACTGCTCAGTGAGCCAGCTGCTTGCGTCTCTCACGTCTTCAGTCAGTCAGCCATGCTCTGCCAGTTTCCATCCGTGCATGCTCACGGCTCGCTTGATTTTCTCTGAAGATAATCACGAAAATAATAATGATTTTCCTTAATGGATTTCAAAATAAAACACTCATTGATTTCCTCTGAGTTCCCCCCCCCCCCCCCGTACTTTTAGCGGTAGCAGTGGAAGGCCACCGTGATGGGCGAGCCACACGTCTGAACCCTTTATCACTGCGGCTCCACGGGGATGCATTAGGCTCAACACTTTCAGTGTTTCTGGCCACGATCAATAGTGGCACAGCTCCGCGCAGTCTTGCTCAGTGGTGAGTTTAACACGAGATTCATAAATATTTCAACACGTGGTGATGTTTTATTTCCAGGCATCAACTTTGGTGAGGAGAGACAAACAGTTGCTCTTCTTTGAAAGCCTATTTAGTACTGGTAATTGTTCATGAGAGCTCTGATGGAGCCTGTTGCATGAAATGTGCTCAGCTGAAAGATTTTCTATAAACAAGTCCAGTGGGCTCGCAGAGGGGCGGGTGGGTGTCTGGCAGATTTCTTCGGTGTAGTTAAAGTGAGGCGAGGGCCGAGCATCGCTCAGCACGTGCAGGCCTGCCTCCAGTTTGTGAGTCTCGTGCAGTCGCATTCAAGTCACAGAGATTCGATTTTCAAAAATACTGAGCGTCGTTTAACAAGACTTACTGCTCTGAAAGTATTTCCACCATCCTCAAATACTGGCCCAACCATCTGGATTAAAATGATTGATCAAACTGAGGCAATTTGTTTTCAACAAAAATAGATGAAGCAGGAATGTTGCCCGTTATAAGCTTCTAAAAATGGTTTTGAACCTGCATACATGTAATTAGATCAATTTCTCCCAATGCTCTGCAAAGACACAGCGAGTCCAGAGTCTCCATTTAGTTTCTGTTTCTGCTGAATGGAACTGGGCAGCTCTTTGCGGTGCTTCCACCTCCTGTGTGTCCAGATAAAAGGTTTGGATGTAATTCAAGCTGTAGGCCCACCCAGCAGCAGAATTAAGACTGTAAAAGTAGCAAAGTAGATTGCATAGTGTAACGTACTTAAGTAAAGTACAATTACAGGCAAGTACCGAAAAATGACTTGATTGCAGTACCATGAGTTGTAATTCGTTACTTCCACCGCTGTTAATAAGCAAGTTTTAGAGGTGCTGATAGGTGGCCAAGAGCCGAGCTAGCTGTTTGTGCCAAGCAGCAACCTCCGAGGCTGTGCCAAAACCTGCAGTTCCTCAAACGTCCACTTGAGGCTGGCTCCAGAAGTGAGTCAGTCTCCATAAGTCCCCATATTAAAATGTCCAACTTCACAGCAGAAATAAACATGTTTACAGCCTGGTACAAAAAACAGTTTTGGTCTCTATAGCTAATTTCCCCGTTCATGACAACTGTACTGAGGGTGAATTTTCATACAACTCACCTGTTCAAATTATATTAAGGCTTAAAGTTATGCAGGATTAAGAGCGTGGACGCTTTGATTGACAGGTGGGTGCTGTCACATGAAGAAACTAGGCTTCATTCAGCCCGCCTAGGATGAGCTGGGAGCTGGCGGATGCAGTACTGAAAAGATCTTCAGAAACCTGTGAGTGATGTTGCAGATATGTCGTACATGTTTTATACAGTCTCCGGGTTCTGGCTAAGCAAACTGTCTCCAAGCGCTGTTTCCAAAATGCCAAACTATTCCTGAACCAAGAAGTCAAACTTTGCTGGATGTTTACATTGTACACTTTTGGTCAAAATTTTATTTAGCTTTTCTTTCTCTGGCTAGCCGTGGTGTTTCTTTAAAACCCGTATGAGTGTTTGACCACCACCGCCATGTTTGACTTCTTTTTCCATCAGCAGTGAATTTTGTAAGTACAACACTATTGTTTCCAGTTGAAATGATGGCCAAAACTATAAAAATAAAACCCAAGTTCTAACAAACTTCTTTAAATATTTGCATTCTTCTTCGGGGACTGTACAAGCCGCTGATCATGGGCCTTGAGAGGAAGGAGCAGAGGCCACGACAACAACACACAGAAGTCCTGGAGCCTCATGTGGGAAGATTTATTCAGAACACGCCACGTGAACCTCTGCTAACTCTCATTCTGCTGTAATTTACTGCTGTGTATACACCTGCCTCTGCCAAAAAGCCAGGCCCGGGTTGTTGATGTTCTCCCTGTGACCCTTCATGCTCTTCCTAACAGGAAACTAAGTGAGAGTGGCCACTTCTTTCCTGCCCTCCCCTCCCCTCCACTTCCCCTTGTCCTCACTACCCATGATGTCCTCCAGCTGTCCTTGCCCAACGCCAGCGTGGTTCCCCCTTCGGGTGAGCTGTAGCTGTGTGATGTATTGCCACGTCAGGCTTCGCTGTGGGACTCTAACCCCGCCGTCACGCGGGGGCCAGGTGGGTTCAGGGTGAGCTTGGCTACCCTCTCACATCTTAGCTGAGGGAGGGGGGAAACTTTGTGCAGTCTGTTCGCCATGTGAGGCCCTGCCAGTCTGCGTCGTTGATGGCGTTGTTTTCCTCTGGAAGTGTCTGAATCACTCTTTTAAATGGAAGGACACGCAACATTAAGCTGCAACATCCTTTGACTGCCCTCAGAGGCCTGCTGACGGGAAAGACAGTAGATGAAACTGATGCTTTGTACTTCCTTTTGGTGCTTCATGCTTTTATCATTTAAACAATGTAATTAAATCACATATTGCATTTTTAGAGATATACAGTACAGCCTGAAAATGTAATTTAACTTCAAAGTATAGCTGCAGATTCTTTTAATAAGTCAAAAATAATGTTTTTGTTTTACACAAAATATGATTACCATTATCTCCTCTCGTACAGTGAATAAAAATAATAAAATAACAGATAAGAGAACATTGCGTCTTTGACTTTGAGGGTCCAAATCTACTTCTCTCTTGTTCATCTAGGGAGTAACACTACTTCACTCCGCGCAGTGAGCAGTAAATCTATCCAAATCTGTCGCTGAGCTCATTGATGTGTGTGTTCCTCTCACGCTAACACCTCCGTGATGAAAACACCCTGAATGGAAACTGTCGCTGGAGCGCGGCCTGATGTGTTACCACAGGTAATACCTGAACAGCTGCTACAAAATGTGCGAGATTCAGGCATTTGTTGTCACATAAACACGCTCGGGGGAAAGGTTTTGTTGTCATGGAAGCCGTTCCCTGGGGCTGGGAGTAGTGGGAGGAGGAGGAGGAGGAAGAGGAGGAGGATGGGGAGGGGGTTGCCCGTATGTGAACGCTCCTACTACTCCTTTCCCTGAGCGCAGTGCCAGTAGAGTCAACTCCTCCTCCTCCGCTCGCTCATCTCATCTGCTGCTGACGCCAGCTTTCCCCTCGCTCTCTCTCTCCTCCACCACCATCGTCTCCTCTCCTGGCTCTTCACCAACACCGTCGCGCTGAGCCATTCTTCACATTTTCCACTCACTGGACCCCATCCTGCTCTCACACAACGTTCAGCTCTTGGACAGAGAGTAGAAATTTGTGTCTTTGAATTAAGGCCCACAACTACCTTGTAGTTAATACTCTCCCTCGCGCTGATGCTGCTGCTGCTGCTGCTGCTGAAGGAGAGGCAGACGAGAAGCGCCCAGATCAAGCTCTTATAATATATCCTTATAATTGACAAGCCTCATCAATTTCCCCGGGGCTGCGTTGAGCCTATTAAAACATATTGCTGCATTTTTCCTGTTAACTACAGAAGGAGAGAGGCCAGTAACAGGTCCAGCATCACATGGCTCGATGCCGTCTGAGGTATTTAAAGCTTCCTAATCTATGGTCTCTGCTGGAGAACAGACAGACCTCTGAACAGAAAGCATCCCATGCATTAAATATTACCTAACGGATACTGTGTTTGCACCATAGACGGTATAAATATGGACGTCGTATCCGTGATGTCACCCACAGGTTTCTGTGGGCTGCTACCGCCATCTTGGCAGTCCTGACTCTGCTGCATCCCAACTAATCTAAAAAAATCTGCAAAGACATCGAGGTGGGCTGAATGATGCCTGGTTGCTCAAACAAGCCATCTGTAACGCCACCAACCTGTCAATCAAAGCGTCCACGCTCTTAATCCTGCATAACTTTAAGCCTTAATATAATCTGAACAGGTGAGTTGTATAAAAATTCACCCTCAGTACAGTTGTCATGAACGGGGAAATTAGCTATAGAGACCAAAACTGTTTTTTGTACCAGGCTGTAAACATGTTTATTTCTGCTGTGAAGTTGGACATTTTAACATAGGGACTTATGGAGACTGACTCACTTCTGGAGCCAGCCTCAAGTGGACGTTTGAGGAACAACAGCTACAGAGGTTGCTGCTTGCATTAACATGTGTCTTGGATCATCCAATCACAAGTGAACAGCTATAATACAGGTGTGAATGCACCCATGGTGAGGTGTTCTTGGCTACATATGGCATCATTCTTCACGCAGCGTGCACATGAATGCATCTTGGGCCGCATTCAAGGACCGCCTACTCAACTGAAGTCCTGTAAGGTCACACGAAACACACTCTCTGATTTCTATTCGGTTCACTGTGATGTAAATTACGTGTTTGGGCTCTCTCAGAGATATGCATCAGATGTTTGTGAACACGCTGCGTGTTTCAACTGATTTCACCATTAAACTAGTAACCACAGTGTCCCCAGACTCCCTTAAAGGAATTATGCACTTCTGAGAGTTGTCGAGTGAAGAGAAACTAAATAAACTTAGTGAAACCACTACGGGAAAATTCTTAGTCATTCAGCAACAAATGCAACACATAAAGTTGTTTCTTAAATAGTTTGTCACGGCATCGCTGCACCGGTGGCTTGTCCTGACCTCAGACACGAACCTGGTGGACTCAAATGCACGACTCTAGGGCTGATGAGAATGTAGCAAAAAGATATTTATTAGTCCAAAAAAAAACATCAAACAAAAAGCGCTCTCAAGGAGGATAAGATGTGCAAACAAAAATGCTCTTAAGGAAAATCAAAAACTCAACACAAACTTCAATCTGAACATGAAAAACCTGAACACTGAGCTGGAAACGCTTGACATACTCTTTCACAAACTGACAAAGGGAGACAAGGACTCTTTACACATGAGGTGAGTGACAACAGGTGAAACCAATCAGGGGCGGGGCAAACAATTACAAAGGCGGGAAAATCACAAAAAGGGAGGAAGTCAGGGTCTGAAATGAGAGGGAAAGGTGACTACAAAATAAAACAGGAAGTGCTTAAAACATAAAACACTGAACATGAACATGGCTAACATTAACACACTTGACGAGACACAACATGGTTACTCCGTGTGTCTGAAGTCTTACCTGCCAACATTTAGCAGCCATGTTTTTGAACAATGTTTCAACTGATTTCACTAAATTGATGAAAGAAGACAATTCTTATTCATGGTAAACATGTCAAATTTTACATATACAGTAACAAATATAGGCTACTTCTTTGTTGCCCGTGGAGAAAGTCCCCAGACTACCTTAAAAAACTGCACAATTTAAGGAGTCCTCCACTACAAATTCTTAATTATTTGGACCTTCTTCTTAATTCTGCAGTTATTTTCTTTCTTCGTGTAAAAAACATCGTTTCTGTTGGCTACTACTGTTGAGCTGCCGGGTTAAAAACAGAAATGCATTTGGTCTTTGCAAACTGGAACGATGTGGAGTGAGATCCAATCACCAGTGATCACTCAAGGCGCTTTTTAATATCAGGTGTAAGACTTAAAGCTGTCCGTTTGTGGTTGGATCACCCAGGATGCATGTTAAAGATGCAGCTATGAACAGGTAACACGAGCATACAGTATCTTGAATTCCTGCCATTTGTTTCTTTGGTGGTTACTTTTCCTTTTCTCACAGATAGTTAGTCAAACAGAGATGACATGAGGTCAGTTTCCAGGTCAGCTGTGACGCTCACTCACTGTGTAACAACAGAAAATGTAAGAGCTCCTTTCTAGACTCATTTGCAACAGTTGTCACTGATCACAGCAGGAGAAATTCATTACAGCGGAGACAGAAACGTCAATTTCTACAGAGACGCAGCCACAGCTTGTCTCACATGGATGAAACACACACTCCTCCTTTCACTGGCTTTTTGTTGTCTGAACAACAAAGCACAGTACACCACCGCATTGTTCTCGTCCTTCTTTCACTTTTACTTCAGCAGAAAACCTTTTATATTGTTGCTACGTTGACGGTGACCTCTCTTAAACTACATAAAGCAGAAACGTCCTCCAAAGAACAACTGAAAGTAATTCAGGGAGCGTGCTCTATGGATGGTAATGTTGGTCTAAATATGGCCACTTCTGGCTCCAAAAAAAACAAGATGGCAACAGCCATGATGCCAAACAAAACAGCTGTCCACAAACCAATTGGTGACGTCGCAGTGGGTTTACACTTCCAGCCCGTCGAGATTGAAATATCGCAGTAACCATTGGTCAGATTGTACCGCCGAACTGTCGACACTGATATTAATATCTGAGGATATTATGCAAATTTATTGGTCTAGCTCTGATGGCTTGCCATGAAGTTTTCTACGTACATTCATGTCCCCAAAAGGATGAATCCTACTGACTGACTGGTTTTCTACAGACCTTTCCTCTAAATCTAAAAAAATCTAGCACAAGGGGACGAATTCCAGCGAGTTTTCTTTCTTGCACCACTTGTAGATTAAAGTTTTCATTTATCAAGTGAAACATCTGAACATCTGACTGGCAGAGATCCATTTTTGATCGCTTACAACTCGTCCAGAACTCTGCAGCCCGAGTACTGACGAAAACCAGACAGAGGGCACACATACCTCCCATTTTAAAACCCTTGCACTGGTTGGTTGCCCATTAGTTTTAGAACTGATTTTAAGATTCTCTTATTGGTTTTAAAGCACTGAATGGCTCCAACCTATCTTTTAAACACACTACAGAGATATGTACTAAGCAGGTCCCTCAGATCATCAGACTCCTGGTCGTGTCCAGGACCTCCACAAAGAAAGACGGTGAATCCGCCTTTAGCTACTGCGGCCCGTGTCTCTGGAGCAGTCTGCCTCTGGATCTGAGGGACTGCACCTCTGTAGACATTTTTTAAAAAAACTTAAGACATATCTTTTTTTTTTTTAGCCTAGTTTTACTTTTGTTTTATCTATTTTGCCAGACTCTATCCAGTGTTATTTTTTGCTCTGTGAAGGACTTTGGGCTGCATGTCTGCATGAAAGGTGCTATATAAATAAATAAATAAAGTTTGAGTTTAAGGCCTCACAGAGCTGCTAGCATGGCAGTAGGTTGGTGCTGTTACAGGCAGTTTGTCTGAGCACTCCACCCGCGCTCCACGTCTTTGCTTATATCTGGATTAGTGGGGAGCTGGCGGAGGCAGGACTGCCAAGTTGGCGGTGGCCAGAGCCACCAAGCTGAGCTTCACAACGGCTCCTCATAAACCTGTGGGTGACGTCACGCAGACTATGTCCAGGTTTTATACAGTCTATGGTTATTATGATTATATTTCATGTCACTGGAACCTTAAACAGTGAACGTCATCTTCGCTGCACCTCCTCCCTGACTTCATAACAAACATAAACAGCCACATCCATATAAACCGTCCTCTGTCAAAACATGATGTGGCACACGAGTTTCTTATTTCTCAGTCAGTGGAACTTCTTCATTTCATTTAACAGTTAATCAGCTTTTGTTCAAACAAAAAAAAGCATCTGTGCAGTGCACAGACCATGAATTATCATCGTGCAGCCTTCATAATATCCTACATATGAATAGTGAACACATGATGAATATGCTAATAAGTTCTACAGTATGGGGGGAAATAAAATAATTGAAGCGCGTTTGATGTTTTCACATAAACCCCCAGAGCACAGCTTGAAAAAAAAAAAAAAAAAAGACTTTCATCTCCCAAAAAGGCCTTCACAAACAATAAACCCGAGCTAGCTATTAGAGATGATGAAGAGACAGAATACTGCAGAGCGCTTAAAAATGCATCACAGACTGAGAGGAAACATCTGGCTCTAAAAGATCTGATACACTATGTGGATATGATAAAAAACAAGTGAATTTTTCATTTAAGCGCGTGTACGCCGCCGAGGCTTTTGATGTAAAAAAAAAAAAAAAACTCCTGCTCAAAAGGCGTTGTCATACCTGTACATCAAAGCCGGAGAGATCTGTACGAGCATTATCGGCTCATTAACGAATACCCAGAGATCAGAGACCATAATAATGAGGATGACAGTCTGGCATTAAGCTGGTTTAACAGCATTATATGTTACAATATCGCAGCTCTCCTCTCTCCTCTCTCTCACAAATATCACACATCGAAGCTCATTTTCTATACTGAGATGACACTTTGGTCTTCCCAGAATGCACTTCTTTATAATGAGTTACAGTAGTGAATAGCGACTTGGATTCCCTTAAGCATCCTCGTCCTCTTTGTCTGCAAACGTGATGGATGAACAAAAGCAAAAGGGGATGGGGGGGGGGGGGGGCTGCTGCTGCTGGAGGAGGGAGGAGAAGGACAAAAGGAAGGAGGAAGAGAGGGAATAAGGAAGGAAGATGGAGGGACCACACAAAGAGGACGAGAGAGAGAGAGAGAGAAAAGAAGAAGGCTACGTGCAAGGAGGGAGGGAGTCGATACCGAAGGAGGCATGTGATGATTGGAGGTTTTCTGCCAAACAATAAAAAAAAAATAAAAAAAGAGGATGTCTCACTTCTGCTCGAGCTTAGAAAGTGAACACTGCAGTAAAACAGGCCCCGCTAATACAGTTTTACTGCCAGCAAGACAAAGTGGTGAGGAAAAGTGGCTTAACTCCCACTGCAACCATCCTCATCCTCATCCTCATCTTCAGCCCCTTCAACTCTACACAAAACTCCCCCACACCCCGGGCCCGGGGAGCTGGCCAGTTACCGTGCACTTGTGCAGAGTTTGCAGTTACTGGGGTAACAAAAAAAAAAAAAAGAAAAGAAAAGACAGAGTGAGTAAAAAAAAAATCTTGAGAAAATGAAGTTACAGTCCTGTCCACCTGCCAGCTCCTGTACTGCAGTGAAGCAACAGACCCTGAAACAACCTTCTGACTCTGTGGATGTCGTGACCGTCCTCAGCTGAGCAGCTTCAGCTCTGCCAAGGAGGCTCACTGACTCACTTTGTGTGTGTGTGTGTGTGTGTGGGGACGGCTACCAGTTAATGCCCATGCGACTGTGTATCTGTGCAGAAGTGGTGCACGCCGAAGAGGTGAGCGCGGTGCGTGTGTGTGCACTTCACACCACTTCAGCCTCATCGCGTCCAGCAGGAGCCTCGTTAGCGTGGCAGTGCCGCGCCTTCACGTCACAAGGACAAGAGAGTGGGAGGCAGAGCTCCAGGTTATCACACACACACACACACACACACAGAAACCTGCAGCCCTGGCTACACATGACACAGGGCAGCACTGCCAAGAAGCAGTGTCAGGGTTACAGTAAAGCAGGTTTCTTGTTAGCAAAGAGGAGTCACTTTCACACGGCTCCCTCTTCCAGTAAAGACTCAAAACAGTGACAGCTTATTTGGTCAATGCAGACTTTTGACAACATTTCAGCGTTTTCCTTCTGAGGTGTGACATTTGCTAATTTTCTGGGCTTTTTATTTTATCACAACATTTTTGTCTCATCCCCCGACAGCTTCCAAATGATGACTTTTTATTCCTGGGTGCCACAGAGTTTTTTTTTTAATGCTGGCATCAGTCCAATTTGAGTGCTGCACAACAGAAATATGATATTTCTCTAATGTGAAACTCCAAAAATCAGATGCCTGTAACGTACACGGTTTGTATCAAACATTCAGGGCTAAAAATCTATTTAAAAAGGTCAAAATTTAGTGGAAGAATCTGTCAAAAATCTGATTTGAAACTGATTTCTGATGTGAAAAGCTCTTGCGTGATAAGAAGTAACGTGAGAGTTTGGATTGTTTTCACTTTGATGTCGTTTTCATTTTCAATTTGAATTTTTATGTTCAGTTAGAGGAGAAAGAGATGATTCATAACCAAGACCCTAAAAAGTTATTTCACAGTACAGGAATGCTGCTTCTTGGATAACCAATATTCTAGGTTTGTCTACGTGTTCTACATGAGGTAATATTTTATTTGACTTCTGCCAGTCGACAGCATCGTTTGAAGGAACGCCTGGTTGCAGAGGTGTGAAAAGTTCTTGATGCATCACGATGCCGACATGGAAGATTCTGCATCGACAGAACTTCATTTGAGTTTGCGGCCGACCAGTGTTTGTTGATTTTCACTCTCAGCTGGACAATAAAGTTGTAAAGTGGCGTTGTCAACGTCGCTCTGTCTTTGGCTAACCAACGCTAGTCAAACGTCCACTTGAGTCAGTCTCCATAAGTCCCCATGTTAAAAACTTCACAGCAGAAATAAACATGTTTACAGCCTGGTACAAAAAACAGTTTTGGTCTCTATAGCTAATTTCCCCGTTCATGACAACTGTACTGAGGGTGAATTTTTATACAACTCACCTGTTCAGATTATATTAAGGCTTAAAGTTATGCAGGATTAAGAGCGTGGAAGCTTTGATTGACAGGTGGGTGTCGTTACAGATGGTTCTACTTCTACCGGCTACAGCTGGATGTTGGATGAATGCCTTAAACATGACGCATGGACACATTTATGAAGTAAATCAGTCACTGAAGTTTTCGTTTTACATGTTTGATGTCACAAAGTGACACAGATCATTGCTTTGCTTGTAGAATTTGATTTATACCATATCGCGACATACATCAACGTCAGCATGTACACAATATTGATAGGAATATAACTTATTGTGACACTATTGTGATATTAATATTAATATTGTGATGTTTCCGAACGACTCCAAACATCGTTTAGCCCTACAGCTGACCTTGCACCGCTCCTCCGTCATTTAATACGAGAGAAAGTGTGACACACACACACACACGTACATGTACTCATCTGTGACAACACGATATTTCATGTCGGCCGTCACACCAGCACAGACAGACTGCACATCAGTTTTTGCCCGCTCAGCGGAAAGCTGATTGATGGATGTACCACATCAGAGGAGACTTTGAGGCTTTGCTCACAGCTCTCCATCAGATGACCTCCACCACACAGCACACGAAACACTAACCGCTGCGTAACTGGAACAAGAATCAGTCACAAGTCTACGGAGGTGTACGTACGCTGCTGCACCCTCGATGAACACCATCTGAACTTAGCAGACGATGCAGAATAAAGGTCACAGTCGAGGAAGAGGAGGAAGTTTTCCACATGATCACAACCTCATCTGTTATTGTGTGGTGAGTGCTCAGACGTCATACGATTCTGACTCACTTCCATAAAACCCGTAGGCGGCTGTGTGGCTATTATATCATATGTATATGTGTCATACACAATATGTGGATTCAGTCTTAAAGAATCTTCGTTATTGGCTGCGATGTCTACACAGAAATATACAGCGGTGGAGGAAGTATTCAGATTTTCTTAATACCACACTGTAAAGATATTTATTATGACTCATGCATTCATGTAAAAGCAGGATTGTTGTACTTGAACTGCTGATAATAAATAATCCGCTCATTGTTTTCTCCAATAATCGATGATCGAGTTTGTAAAATCTCTGTGCGTAGTGCAAAATGCCGTCACGATTACCCAGAAGCCCAAAGTAACAACTCTTGGAACCAACAGGCGATTTAGCCTCCGGGAGCAACGGCTTATTTTTTGGGGGCTTTTGGTGTAGCGATGACGGATATGCGGACCAACGCTTCCTCCGCAGTCGGATCAGCAAGTTGATGACATTAAAGACACATTCTGCTGATGTCTATAAACAGATATCTGTATATGAATGCAGACCATTCACACTCACATTCACACCTATGGGCAATTTAGAGTCACCAATTAAACCGTTAAGTGCATGTCTTTGGACTGTGGGAGGACGCCGGAGTACCCACTCAGACACGGGAAAACTCCACACAGAAAGGCCCCAGCCGAGGTTCGAACCAGGAACCTTCCTGCTGTGAGGCGACAGTGCTTGATCAATAATCAAAACGTTAAAAATAATATTGTTTCCCTTTGAAGTGAAGGGGAGTAGAAGTAGTGTCATGAAAAGAAAAGACTCGAGTACATTACAGGTACCTCAAATTTGTACTTAAAGGACCAGCACGTAGTATTTATTTAGCGGCGTTTAGCCGTGAGGCTGCATATTGCAACCAACTGAATACCCCTCCCCTCACCCCTCTCTTTGAATATTATTTTCCATTTCTGCCCCACTAAATCCTTTACAAGTTCTTCATTTCACCACCTGCAAAACAGAGTACCAGTTTCTAACGAATGACATCATAATGTCACGGCTGTTCACGGGAAGCACCGCGAGGGAAAAAACTGCTCAGAATATTACATCTGACAAATAAAGGCAGTCTGAGTCATCGGGATGAACAGCATGCAGTAAATGAGTTTGCTGAGACGGGCTTTTATAGCCCACTTCACGGCTGTCAGACGCAGTCGGGTCTTATCAGAGGAAACGTCTGGCCGCGTTACGGCGGATTGTCAGCGCGCCAGACTACCACTGGTCAGCACTGATCAGCAGTAAAGTGGACATGGTGTGTGAGAGAGGTCAGAGGGCATCGGACCACCACCCCGCAGGGACACAAAGGTTTTATCCATGCATTGTCATGGATTTTTAGCAAACACAACCTCTCGTTAACTATGTGCTACTTTCCCAAGGAGTTTTTATTATTAGGCCCAGACCTTCTCCCTGATGAATCACAAGTGTAATCACATCTCCTCTGTGTTCACACCACAAAATTAACAGAGAATATTCATTTTTTTAAAGTATTAATAGCTCAAGTTAATAGTTCAATTATTTTTACTGCAGTATTTATCTGATGCACACTTCCTAAAATTTGACTATTAGGTCTGTTAAGAGGAGCAGAGCATTTTCTGGGAACCAGCTCGGCTAAATGTCAGGAGCTGGAATAAAATGAGGGTCACATCCTGGTCTGGAAAGCTTTTATTGAGCTTATAGCTCGAACACGAGTCCGACGTGCTTTATCTAAAGCCTACAGAGGTCTCACAGTTGCACATTGACTCTGAGGGTCAAAACATGCAGGAGAAAAAAAAAACTAATTTCACATATCCACTTTTCAGAAGTCATAGGTTCAACTGCGGCGAAGAAAGAGGAAGAGAAAGCTGCTGAAACATGAATGATATTCACTGTGTGGGAAACTGTGTGTCGAAGGTAGATCCCTGCTTTTACTGTATCGCAATGAAAGTTTGTTTACAGTTCAAGCAGATGACTTCACGTGCTGCAGGCACTAATAGCTGCGAGAGACATCCATAATTTATATGGAACTATAATGAATAAATCATTTATGATTTTATGGGAAAGGCTTAATTACTCTAGAACAGATGAGGGTCAACTTTGAAATTCAATTTATGTCGCGCTCACAGTGGAGTGAGATTATCGGGCTTAAAAGTGAGACAGAAACCAAAACGCACAAGCTCTGCCCGAGGCGGTGAACTTAGCTGAGTTTTGGCGAAATGATTTCGACAATTTGGAGAACGAATTGATCAAAGAGCTGGGGAGCAGAGCAAAGTACATTATGCTGCAGGAGTAGTGTAAGTCAAGCCCAACCTATGCTGGATTTTTGGGGCCAATGCTGAAACCACTTGTGACAAAGCAGCTGCTGGAACGAAGGACCTGTTGCAGCGCTCGTTCCTACATGGTGGGAGTGGAAGTCTGTTGCTGGAGGAGCTGCAAGCCTCATGCAGGGGCATGCATAACATAATTAACAGATTTAAATTACCCCAAGCATCCTTGTCAACATCTATGTGCTGCATAATGGCAATGCAACGACAAAAAAGCCACCTGAGAGAACTTTAAGACTTCTCCAACGCGCAGTGGTGCAAAAATCTTCATGAAATATGCATTTGATGTTTTATTTATATGCAGATTAAACAACGCCAACAAAATCCGGGTGCACTGAATGAATGACCTAACAAGGAGCTCGTAAATATGAAACAAAACTACGATGATCGCACAAAAAACCAGCACAGGTGCACACATACTGCTGAAAAACTCCCTCCAGCTGTTCACCTGTGACTTCCCTATGTAGGCTAGGTGATGGCTGTGATCACCTCCTATGTGATCAGGTGACAACAATATTTACCCAACTTAACACACTTGCCTATAGGCTAAAGGTTTTGCATATTGGTGCAGATTGGTCGGGCTCTAATTTAAAGTATTGCTACATCATGTCTGTGGTGTTAAACCTGGTTAGTAGTGCTTATATTGTACTGTAGATTGTGTCAAAACTCTTTGAAGGTCTCTATCTTGTCTCGACATCAACCACATTTTTACTTGGCCTTGTCTCGGTCTCAGACAAGCAGGACTCTGAGTTTTCATCGTTACTATGATTGGATTTAAACTTCCTGCTTCGAATGCACCCTGACTCACCTCTAACTGAAACTTTTGTGACTGTTAACAGCGATCAGCCCCCTCCTCGCCCTGCCTTCACACGCACACTCCAAGAAAGCGAACACGGTAGGCCGAGTAGAAGTGTACTGTGGCTGTCTGGAAGGAGACGTCAGCTAAAATCTTCTGTATTAAACCACAAAGAGTTCATCTGCATAACGGTGTCCAAAAAACAAACAAACACACACAGCAGGCTGTAAATTCTGCAATGCAACACCAACTGAGACGGCCCCACCCAAAGCAACACATTAGCTACGTAAGTCTGGTCTTGGTCATGACTTCTTGGTTTTAGTTTAGGTGGTCTTACACGGAGCTGACACTACAAACCACCAGAGGTGAATGTTTAATACTTCACTGCGTCACATGTTTCAGGCCGTTCTCACGTCCATCTACTGAAGGAGGAAAGTTTCTCCGTGCTCGATTTAAATCGGATTTTAAAATGTGTTGAATTTGTGACAGCACAGCTAGTTTTGGAGGCCAATCATGATCTAATATGCAACTTACCGAGCGCGATAAGGAACCCTGCGGCGCGCATACACTGAGAATGGACATCTTGTGTCCAATCGTGAAATGAAACGAGAAGGAGGAGATGTAATTTTATGAATTCATCAAAAGGTAATTGAACTTTTTTTGGGCTTATCAGACACAAAGGATGATATGAGTCTTTTTATGTGTGTGATATTTTTTGCTAAAGCCCAGAGCCTTTTTGTCCATCGCTTACTGTATCATATGTGACATTCTGCCAGAGCTGTTAATTCTCATTATTTGCATTCAGTCGACACCTTTTGAAGAGCTGATAGCTGATGTAACCTGCGTCTGATCTGACTGTCCGCCTCTCACATGAGGCAAAGCAAAGAGACGAGAAAAAGTAGCTACTGATGACCACAGACTGACTTCCAGGCCTTTTGTTTTTTTTAGCCTGCTACTCAACCTGATTAGCTTTCAGGCTTTCATTGAGATGTATAGCACGAGCCTTCAGTGGGAAACATGCATCGAGCAAAGTGTTGGGATGCGTTTTTCACTTTTAATCCAACATGTTACTCCTGTGGCGTTACTGCCACAGGAGTAACAAAATTAAAAACCAGTTGAGCAGCTGTTTACTGAGACACCTGGGGACTGTTTGACTGCGCTGCTGATGAAGACCGTCTCTTTTTGATGTGGTGATGGGCAGGTGACTGCATTTATTCATTACTTAATGACTGGGAGGCTCTGGTAAAGCCGCACATGACCTAAAATAATTGATTTTATATCGTTCTGAGCTGCTTTGCTGTATTTTTTTTTTACAAACTGAAGAAGAAAACGGCGTGGAGTCTCACATCCGTCAGGTTCACATGAGATTTTCTTTGTTTTTGACCCTTTATCACAACATTGTGTGACTTTTCTACCTTAAAACAAGTTCCCTGATGTAAATGTCTCTGGTAAGTGTAAAGCTCTTCAGACTAAATAATCAGCTTTAAACAACGTACATTTTAACCCAAAAAGACTCTGTTGTCAGGACTTTCATTTCCTTTTCGTATTGACTGAAAGCATCCATACAAAAAGGACAAGACAAAGTAGAAGCAATTACAACTGAGGCCTGATAAAAATTCACCTTGAGGCACCGGTGATATAAATTCTTGGAGAGTTTGTGAGCTCTCGTTAATAATGAAATGTCAGAAAAAGTGATGAGAGCCTGTGAGCAGCTCCTTTGAGGAGCAACAGTGGAGAGGTTGGAGGCGTCTCTGCCAGGAGCACCTGGCAAATATTATTCACCTCACAGGCTACTGCTGGATGTTCCTCACACTGACCAGTCACAGGACTTGGACTCTGACCAGGAACAATGATTTAGAAGCACTTACAGGTGACAGAGAGAAAGGGAGAGGAGGGTGAGGGAGAGAGACTCGCATTGATATTCTGCTGAGCGCCCCGGCTGCAAACAATCAAAGTAAGTGATTGTTTTTTTGTGGCTGAAAAGTAGGAGTGTGAGGGAATGTGAACCCGTTATGTGCATGCGTGTGCTCGTCCCACGCCTTGTCGCAGTAATTCCTCCTCTCATTTTCATTAGAGCGAAACAGGCAGTGACTGCGCATTCAGAGCGCAAAACCTCGAGAACTGACAACGCCTGCAACCAACCATGAGATTTACTACGTGCCCTGGATGTTGCTGTAACACTATTGGCCCTACAGCTGCAGTTTCTATTGGACGATTTACTGAATAACAGTACAGTTGACAGGTAATATTGTTTTCGATTTAAAATGAACTTTAATGACTTTAAAATGTCAGAAAACACTGAAAGATATCTATTAGAAATTCCTAAATCGCAAGATGTCCAAAGATATTCAACATACAATGATATAACAACATGTGAACCTTCTTGATATATAATTTATATAACTAAAATATCAATTTAAAGTTGTTTTGATTGATTTTCTTCAGTACTGACTGACTCTGTATGTGTTTTATATGTATATGTTTTTTATTTACATATCTTATGTTGATTCTGGCGGCCCCTGTGGACAAAAGTGGTAGTGTTTACGCCGCCTCGCGAGGGGAATCTGACTGAATCCGACCCGGTGACAGGTGGTGGCATTAAGAAAACCTCTATAGAAATAGCCAGTCTTCTTGCTGATGGTCTAGTTTGTTCATGCAGGTCATACAGAGGCATCAATGTGAAATCAAGACTATTTTCCTATGTGGAATAAATAAAGTTAACGACAGAGAGCAGCGTGTACGGTGTCAACGTAGTCTGCGTAATGAAAGGATATTTAACAGAGTTTGCACTGAGTGACTTGGTTGTTGACACAGAGTGTTTGAGCAGAAATGTGACTCCTGCCTGTGTGTTCAGACTTTATGAAAATCTTTTTTTTTTTGGTCATTGCAGCGAGCTCACACTGCAACAAAGACGACTGCCTTAGCACTAAGATGCTTTTGAGAGAGCCTGTCCCGCTTTCGGCTTTAGCGATTGGTCATGCCGCCAGTGCGCCGAGCTAAGAGTGCATTTATTTATTTTTCTTTCTCTTCTTTAAAATGACTTAAAATGCTGAAACCAAAACAAAAAGTCCCGCGCTGTGTTTCTGCCGTTCACCGACGCTGATCAAGGCAGCTCTGAGCTTGGCTCACTGCAACCGCCGGCAGCTGGAAGTTGCGTCAGTGCAGCTCTGGTCTCAGTCAAACGATGCTTTCTGTAAATGTTAGACCACACACTCCTGTAGATCAAAGACACCCCACTGGTTACAGCAAGAACACTCTGTGCCTTTTCAATACAGCAGCTCCCTGACATGTTCTTTGTATACTGAAGAACCTGTGTGCTATAAAGCTAACCGACACAGTGTAGCTCACTTTATTTATCACATTCTGTGAGAGCTCTGTTGCCTCGAGTGGCGGTGACATTTTAGTGAAAGAGGGGAGTGAAAATACTTTGAGAATATTATTGAACGACGCATTTCGACAAGAGATCTGTCAATAAATGTAACCAGGAGATGGAGGATAATCTACACAAACAGTTTAGAGACGATGCCTCATTCCTAAACAGCAGCAGCAGGGCTGACGGGCCGAGGCAGACGACAGCTTACTGAGCTGAGTGACCTCCCGGACCGGCCTGATAAGCGAGCGGTGCAGAGAGCAGATTTAAAGCTGCTATCCCTGATAAAAGAGTAAGATATCTAACTTCAGAAGTTAAAAGAGGTGACTCGCCGGATTAGAAGTTGAAAGAAGTGGAGAGACGCCTCGATGCGAGAGGCTGCCAGAAGCTGCACAGAAGCTGCTCATCACTGTAACGCAGTAAGGATGTGGACAGAGCAGACCGAGGCAGGAGCAAGGTCGCTCTTCAGAGGGAATATCAGCCAGAGCGATGGTCTACAAGGGTGAAACAAAGTGTTTAATAAGTGTGGTGCTGAATTTATTACTCCATAATGTGTGCACATAAGATAATTCAGTCATCAACATTTACTTTTGTCTGTGTGGAATATCATTTGTTACTGAAAATAAATAATTTGCAGCCCTCAATAATTAAAAGTACAAGTTTAAAATGTTTTTATTTTACTGCTATCTCCAAATATTTTGGTCATTGCTTTAGTAAAAGTAGGAGAAATGTGTTTAGACACCCATAGACTGTATAAAACATGGACGCAGCATCTGTGATGTCACCCACAGTTTCTGAAGAGTCGTTGTGAAGCTTGGTAGTCCTGCCTCCGTCAGCTCCGTCTGATCCAAAAATGAGCAGAGACTCGGAGCGTCTGTGGAGCTGAGGCGGGCTGAACGGAGCGTGGTTGCTCAAATAAGTCTTAATAAGTCTTAATTCTGCATAACTTTAAGCCTTAAACGGGGAAATTAGCTATAGAGACCAAGACTGTTTTTTGTACCAGGCTGTAAACATGTTTATTTCTGCTGTGAAGTTTTTAACATGGGGACTTATGGAGACTGACTCACTCCTGGAGCCAGCCTCAAGTGGACGTTTGAGGAACTGCAGCTTTCGGCACTCCCTGTGTTGCTGCTTGGTTTCAAATGCTCAAATTTGCTTGATTTCCTACATTTCATGTCAGTATAAACTGAATCTTGTGGGTTATTTCTTGCGTTGGATGCTGATCCGAACACATAAATGATTTTAGACTGTGGTAGCTTGTGACAGGCAATCTACTTCTTATCAATAGAGTCTATAAAAATCAACATTTAGTCAGAACATGGACAGATTAATGCTTAATTACAAAAAGAACACCTTGGATGAGGACACTTTGAAACGCTGTACATGTGTGAGAATGTGTGAAGCGTGCACAGCTGAGGGTCTTCTCAGTGTTATTATCCCTCCCTCCACCCTGACTGTCACTTTCCATCAGGGAAACGCTCCACCTCTCCCTCTGTTCCTCTTCTCTCCTCACCTCTGTCAGCTCCCCCCTCTCCCCCTCTCCTCCTCTCCTCCTCTCCTCCTCCCTCCTCTCAATCCCTTTCCTGCAGACATCCAAGTGGAATACGGCCAGCTGGTTGGGGCTGTAATGGACCCCTGTGTATAGTGACACCTTAGCACCACCTTGGCGAAGCACCATTTTAAATTCTGCTAAAGACCTTCGCTGACTAATTACGCTAATTACTAAAAGCTCTAAGAGGAAAAGAATTTGGTCAGTATGTCATGTCTGTTTATCTTTAGTCCACATGGCTCAGGATGTGGTCTGAAGGTGACTTGCTGCAGAGTCTCGATAAAAACAGTCCCGCAGTGTGAACGTCAGGTTCACAGTCGACCTGTGCACGTGCTTCTCTTGTAGACACATTCAAATATAAAAAGCACACACACTCATAGTACCTGAGCGCCTGGTCTTGTCTCATTTCCACTCCTACTTGTTTCTTGACAGTTTAGAGCCTCTGGGCTCGGCTCCTTCGCTCATTCTTGCCTTTCTTCTGATGCATGTGGGATTTCACAGTCATGAGCTGATGCATTCAGCACCTGACCTTTATCACGTACATAACGGGAATCCTTTTTTTTTTACAGCTTCCTCCCACAGACCACCAAAACAGTTCCCACACACACATTTACTACATGCTAAACTACATAAAAGTAAAACAATGTGCAGGGTTACATATGCTCTGCAAGTTTACAGGCAGCATTCAGACCACAACCACAAGGCTTCTGTTGTTTGTCAGCTTAACACAAAACAGACATGAGAACAGGACCTATCTCCTCTTTGTCTTCTGGCGTTTTTTTTCATCGTAATTAGTCAGGGGAGGGCTGCTAGCCGAAGGGGAAATAAGCCAGAGGAGAGGAGGTTCTCACGCCTGTGGAACCAAAACAAACAAAGCCTCGCTCCGGCAACACGGCAGCCAAGAGCCGCTGATAGGGGGTTATCTCTGCAGTCACACATGGGCCATCTCACAGCAGCGAGCACCAGAGCAACTGTAATGGCCTTTACAACTCCAGAAAACACACGAACTGCACACACAATGTGCTAAAATCCTTTGTGAAATAACTATAGAGATGCTGCAGCTATGATACAGATTTTTCCAATTCTCAAATGAGGATGAATCTGTTTCTGGACATATTTGTGAAAAAAGTTTTCAGGGAGGGAAGTTTCACTTGGCAGCGTTTGACTGACATCTGGTCGACGTTGCTAAGCGACGCGCAGTCATTTTCTGTTCTGTGCACTACGACACGTCATAGCGCCGTTTCGCCTACAAACAGATTTATACCCTTTCTGTCCACATCACGTTCAATATCGATCCAATAACTGATTCTGGAACAGTAAAAACATGAACTTATTTGCATAAAGTTGCCACATTCACACATTTAAAGCTTTGTCTGTCCAATATTTGCTCTCTTTGCAGCTCTGTTTTTGGTCTCCACCGACTCTTGAGCGAGATATCTCTCTCATTAACTGCTTGATGCTCCTCTATGTTCACCAGCTAGTCGCTAACTTTGTCTGGCTGCTGATTGGTGCATGATACAGTCAGGCTTTAGAGAAAGCATCCATCTGTCTGTTACAACATTCAACATCAAAATACGCTATGCCGAAAGGATGCTATTCGGCCTAGCTTGCAAATGTTAGCCCCGATTCCCACCAGACGTTATGTTTCACCTTGGAGCCGCTGATGACCTGTGATCTCTCATTCATGGGTCCAGTTGTGGGAATTGCAAATGAAAGGGCTGTCAGCTAACACAAGTACTTCTGTAACCTAACATGGAGTCAGACATCAACTGTAGCTCTCATGTCACATCGAAACAGACACTAAGGGGTAGCTCTCACGGTGGAAACATTATAGCCAAATCTCCACCATCACATGGTGTATACCGTCAAATCGCACAACCCTACTTCCTCCAGCTGGTTAACTGCCTGCAGTCATGGATGTATAAAGAGATCTGGACACAGCGTTGGAGGCAGGGCTCCGTTCATTCTTATGGAAGCTGGTCATTAGTGCATGAGACCAAAAAAAAATATGACTTCGGGGCATGAAATTACCCGGATCTTCCGCATATGCGTGTGCATTGTGGGGCTCAGATTTCTCCTGGCTGAGCTGCTAAATTAAGGTTTAGCCCTTCGCTAACTTGAAAATGATTTAATCAAGCAGCTCTTCGAGACCTTCCGGATGTTATTGGACTGAATGGATCAAATTCTGATCCACGATTTTACAGCTGCTTCTTTTTCAATGCACGTTCATGGGGTAAAGTATTTTTGGGCCAGTGTGCATCACATGACATTACAAGGTTTGGTGAATGGAAGCTTTGCCTGCAGCTGATAGAACTGAAGCAATAATACTGGACCAATCAAATTACAGTACCAACGTCCTTGGAGGATGGATCTTGGAGGCGCTGTCACAATAAGACTTGAATTTTTTTGTCCAATTGTTAGACCAAATGCACGAGGACGTACGCCGAAAATGGATCTTCATTTCAGTTCAGTTTTAAAGATGGAATGTCGCGTCAAGGTGAGGCACATTTGTCACGGTCGGAGCGATTGAGAAACTGTCGAATTGAAAAATCTGTCTAAGTTAATCAATTCAGTAATCTATTCATGTTCACACTGTTGGCTCTTCTGCTGCGTTGACCTTTTTACTGCGCCTTAATGACTGCTCGCTACAACACGAGCTCCTGTCGCGGTGATACGACTACAGCGTCACAACAGTGACCAACAGAACCTTCATTTGAGAATAATATTTAAGTTCAGGTGAACAGTGCTGATGGATTTATCTGTCCCTCCATCATGAGAGAAAATGTACGAGAGGTAAATGCTTAAAAAGCCGGGCAGCAGCAGAAGCAATAGCCGCAGTGTGAAATCCATCAGACAGGCCACAAGTGTTGGTATATGATGGAGGTGGCAGATAAGCCCATGTGTTTTGCTATGGGAGTGGGTGTAGTGAAAGGGGATCAGTCCACAGCAGTGTTTAGAGGTTCAAAAGCCCCTCTGGGGAGGAGAACGGATCGATCCTGCTTGGCCGGGAGCCAATCCTCTTCTTGCCTTTGGCCAGATATTCATCCACACTATATATAAGCCTCTGAGCCTTCAATGATACTGCATATACAAAGCACTGGGGTTCAGGATCTCACCACGGACTGGTAGCTGTATTATGAACCCCACGCCCTGTGTTTTTAAATGCCAACTAAATACAGATGTGTTTAGGCTGCTCTCCACAGAGAAGGGGCCCTGCTGCATCGTCTGTGGTGCACGAGTTGTCGTCATGATGCTCTGATTAGAGGGAGCCATGGAGATAAACCATAGCTGCTGTCTCATTAGTCCGAGTGACTCTGCCTGGTTCCCACCCACAGGGAGCTCCTCCCAAACCCAGAGGAGAGCAGGGCACCCCTACACGGCCTGCAGGGACAGGACACAAACACCACAGCTGCCACAGATGGCAGAGTGCAGCCACACGTCAGCAAACTTGCACATGTACAGACGCAAGGACGCACACACACACACACACACACACACACACAGGGTACACAAAGCACACTCAAATCTCTTTCCAGCTCTCGCCAAAAAAACAGCCTCAGAGGACGATCACTGGCTCGGCGACAAAATGGGGTTTCCCCACAGGGACACTCCACAAGCCTGCAACAGAGCGAGTGGCTGCGGCTTGACCTGCTGAGCTACAAATATAGCAAACATCTGATGTGAAGCAGATGCATCGCAGTCCACATTAAAACAAGCTCACTGGGGTCCTCTGTGCAAGCAGCTGTGCAGCGGCGTCACATCAACCTGAAAGCTAGGCTTCATGGGAGCTCGGATCGATGGCAGAGGTTCGTCCACAGTGCTAGGGACAGGAACGGACCGCTGTCATCACCAGTGACAGGTTTATCCCATCCGAGGGGGAAGGTAACACACCTGAACGGCACATTGAGGGCCGATAAACGTCAGGGCCGAGCCCCATGTGCTGCGGTTATGGCTGACAAGCGGCTCAGTGGTTCATCTCGCAGCCAGTCAACCCGAGACACGTGTTGCGCTCCGTGTTTAGTTCCATCAGAGGGGATAACAGCAGTAAGGAGAAGCTCCTTGCGCTACAGGCCTCCTGACAGCCATGCAGACACACTGTCACTCTCATATTCAGCATTTCAAACATCAGAGAAGAGAAAAACACAAATATATCAAGTGCTATGTAGCCAATTCATCATGTAGCCCTTCTGTTAAACTCAAACAACAACAACAACAACTGAAATGTCCTGAAATGTTCCTACAAATGGCTCAACAGTAACAGCATTCATAAAAAATCAGCTCAAAACAATCCAAGTGTTATTGATATAATATAAATATTGCTCAAATGTTCATATTTATTTTTAAAGGGTTAAGTCTACACAGCTTCAACCGGCCACATACCACATAATTTATAGCCTGGGTTAGTTTGCAACGCCCATCTGTAGATGAGTTTCTATAAAAACACACATGCATGCAGTGTAACAAGAAAGCACATACACGACTACAACTTATTAAAGTTGTGGGTATTTTAACCATTTAGAGAGACGTCTGATCACATTTTGACTGTTTTGCATAATGAAGCGGATATATCTTAATGTCAGCGTGTAAATGAATGAAATGCAAATCCACACGCGGTCAGGTCACCTTCTGATGTTACATAAAACCTTTGAATAAGAGATATAAAGTGACGGTTTTACTCCTCAGGCTTCACCTCATCAATGAGGTGATGAAACCTCAAGCGTCAGAGGTCACAATCATTCGCTTGATTTACGATCAGACTCTTAACACACAGCGGTGATATGTAGCCAAATCAGACGTGAAGAATAATTCAGGCAGCTTGAGATTTCACCGAGGTTGGATCTAACAGATGTCTCAAACCTCCCCCACATCTCTGCTTCAAACGCCGGGGACGACAGGAAGGTGAATCCACACACACACACACACACACACACACACACACACACACACACACAGAGAGAGACAAACACAGGGAGTGTGTTGAGCTTTGGTGGAGTACAGCACAAACATCTGGTCATGTTTAAAGAAAAGGTAGCAGTCAGAGAGAATTACAGTCAACCAAACAAAAGTTGTTTTGGGAGGATTTTACTCTGAAGTGATGTGTACTATCATCATTGATATAATACTACTGTTGTCATGTCACAGCCAGAGGTAGGCGATCCCTAAATCTCAGAAACGCTCTCTTAACGCACATGAAACTGAAGAGAAACCTTTTCATTGGCCACTTTAAGGCAAAGCAGGATATTAATTCAACGTCTAATATATAACCTGATTTTCCCATACGCTGTATAATCTTTCCTTTGCGTGGAAACCAGGAGCCAACTGAATCACCAACCACACAACAAGCTGAGAAGAGCTCGCCCTGAGCTCCAGCACTCATCTGCCTGATGAATGTGCAGCCGCCCCCCACCACCTCCAATGTGGTGACCTTTGGCAAGGTCACGGCATTCCTGCAGCTGCATAAAGACACTCCTGAATGAATAAATTATTGTCATTTGTGTCCTGTTTAGTTTGCAATGCCTCCGAGCTCAACCTGTGGCTCGTGTGCATGAGTCCCAAAGCAGACGGAGGGTGGGGGGGGGTGGCATTTATTCCCCTGAAAGTTACATAAGATGTGTGTGTGTGTGTGCAGCAACCACATCAAGGCCCTGGCTCTGTTCTAATCCCAGTGTGGTAATATGACATCATTTGTGGTGAGGACGAGCCAAGGAGAATTCATTAAGAGCTGCTGGGTAAACAGATGAGTGTTTACGTCTGTGACGTCTGTGTGCGTAGACAGGAAGCTGTCACATCTCTTACCTGTGTCCTGTCGGAACTGGTGCATGGACTGCAGGTCGATGATGTAAGGAGAGAGCTGTCCGTCCACCTGCCCCAGGACTACGCTTCCCCGGGCATCCCCCTTCAGTACGTTCTCAATGTGGTGGCAAACCGCTGCAGTGTAGGGCCTCCAGCGCCCGTGCTCGTTCAGCCACTCCCAGACCACCACCCTGGCCAGGTTCTGAGGCGGGTACCCCAGCCCGTTGACGGGCACCAGCAACCCCGATCCAGGACGTGCCATCTCCTTCCTGTGGTTGTCTGCGCTTTGAGCTGCTTGGCGACGTCCCGGAGCTCAAACAGCACTGCACAACCCTGTCAGTCAACTGTGACACACTGGAACATTTTCATCAGCGCCAAACTGAAAGAGCTTGAATCAGCGATTAGTGTGGGGGTCCTCAAGTTATCTCATGCTGCTGTCGCCTTCAAGCGAGCAGCTCTGCTGGAGTCATCGCCTACAGGTACTTTGTGACTGCCGGGGCTTTGATCAGCCAAAAGCAGCCCTCCCCTCCTGTCCTCTTGTGTCTTGTCGTGTTTGAAGTGGCAGATGATGATGATGATGATGATGATGATGTTGGTGGTGATTAGCTTTGCAGCTGTAGCAGTCTCAGTCCTCCACAGCCTGGCACAGCAGATCAGGTAGACGGGAGACGTTCTGTACACAACAGACGACACACTGGTAAACAAACGTTGTGATTTCTCTCATGAGTCTGCTACAGAGGACACAAACCCTCCCCAGCTCTGTGCTCTGAGTTCCCCATTAGTGGCCTGCACCTCTTGGCAAAATTCTGTTTACTTAAAGTGTGGTGACAAAATAAATTGTACATGAGCCTGTGAGCTGGTTCAGCAGCACAAATAATTGTGATTGTCATCAGATTTTGTGTGTGGAAGGGAACAGAGCAGTGTGCACAAACAGCCAGATGCTATCATAATCCTCAGCAGACAGGCAGAATATCAGTTAGACACAGAGAGCTGATCAGGTGCAGAGAATGCAAAGAACACAGAAAAATCTTCAATCTTCATGCTTGAATGTTTCTTATTATTTCATGCACAATATACGCACGCATTGATTCAGGCGATACAGACCTGTAGGCTGCAGTTGTGGTGCCACACATCTGTCAGGTAGAGAGGCTGCATTTCACAGGCGGCTCTCTCCGGCCGAAAATCAAGATTGCAAAAGACAAAAACTAAAAAAAATACGAGGTGTGAATCTCGACACGCACCTGCTTTTTTCCCCCAAACTGGAAATCCAAACGCACGTCCCGCAGCTGCGCTTAATCCAGCGTTATTGCAGAAAACCAAGACGTCGTTTTATCCCCCGTGAATCTGCTCCAGACTACAGTACAGCAGCTTGTTGGTCCGCTGTGTTAAAGTGAATGCATGCCCCAGTTGCGTTGGTTGTCAGTGTGTGTGCGGTGCAAAGAGACATTCCCCGCTGCACACGCGCAATTTCTGCCAAAACATCACGCATTTTTCAAACACGCATTTTTATGTTTTTTTGCCGGAGCAGCAAATTACGCACAAATGTCCAGAGGGCGCACCTGTATGGACACAGCCGATGAAAAGCAGCCAAAGTGGTCAATTACGACAAAATAAAATGATACGACTTCCGGTGTCTGGTTTCAAAATAAAGCCCCTGCTGACACACTGAGATGATTACAGTGAGAGAGGAGCAGAGGGAAGCAGATCAGATGAAGAGGTGGTTACATAAAGCATGAAACATCCTCTCAGACTTTTTGATCAGTGGAAACAGAAGAAATCTTAGAAAAACATTCAGTGTGGAGTCACACAGCAGACAGGAAAGTACTGTAACCTTCAGCCAGAGAGGGACAGCGGTTAGACTCTGATAAGAGCTCAGGCTGACAAAACTGAAATATCAGAGTGGAAGAGTCCTGAGACAGCTAGATCTGACAGTAAACCACAAGTCAGCTACACAGGGCACAGATGTGCACATAAACCCAACCATAAAAATCAACTCTGCAGTCAAACTTCAGATTTGTCTGTGAAGGCTCTCAGTCGTCCAGGTCAGCTTTCTTCAAGATGTGTTAAATCTGGGGCAGCTGGACTTGGCTGTAGACCAGTGAAGACGTCTCACCTCTCATCCAAGAGGCTTCTTCAGTTCAACTAAAGAAGGCCAAGATCTTCAGTTGCCCCAGATTTAACCCATCTCAAAGATTTCTCTCTGTTGGTTAGACTTAGACATCAAAATCATGAAAAACTATTTATATATTAAGTATCTATTGATAATATCAAACCTGGGTGGATGAACTTGAGCGAGGTGAAGTTACAAAATAAAAGAAATATTCATAGAACTATGTAAATAAAGCAGTAAAACATATCTGTCATGTGATACTGATGATCCAAGTGTTCATTCTTGGCAGAAGCATCACTATGATTTGTTTAATAGTGTGACTTTACTGATGGCATCTTGCCTGATAAAGTATCTGAAGCTGTAAGAAAGCTGTACGACAAAGAGAACTGCTCCCATCACTGCAGGACATCTAAAATATGGATGTAGAAAAACCTGCAGCAGTTTATTTTATTGTCTTACTTCATGGCATCTTCAGAGACGATAGTTGAGAGTTAATAGTTACTGGCTGTAGATTATAATCCAATAGTCTTACTTTTAAATTCAGCACAGAGGTCAAATGTCTGAATCATAGTCGATTTCATGGATGATTGATATTGATGCTGTTGCTTGTGATAACAGAAATTTCACATGTTTAATTGATGCCAAGGTCTGCCTGTTAGAGCAGTCTGCCACAGCTCAACAGCTTCATGTAGAATCCTGCAAAATGGGACAACAGCACCACCTGCTGCCAAAATGACGCATCTGCAACAAACATGGAATATTTGGCAATCAGCAGAGAGGTTTTCTGGCTGGATATGATCAGTGTTTTTATATCATGGAAGGCCTTTCCTCCTCTGGTTCACTTATACGCCCTGACACAGACACAGAGGTTGTTTCAGCTGATCTGTTGACGCCACATGCGTGGATGAAGCAACTTCTTCTCTATCTAAGCTATGCTTCTCATCTCACTGTGCACGATACAAAATCAAAGGAACCCTTCTTGGTGCATGTTGTTTGGTCACCTTGGGGCAAGAAAAATAAAAACTGGTCAAGTGATGAATAATTCATCCACTTCAAACTCCACCAATGGCCTAAATTATTGGGAGAGCAGCACCATCATGTGGCCTTTTGGTGTTAGTAAAGCTCTTCTCAGTAAACACAAGGTAGTGTTGTGGAGGAAGATAGTATGTGGCATAGTGTTGCGGGGCTGCAGTGTGTCTGCTGTTAGCTGTGCTGCAGCAACAGTCAGCTTTACAATGCAATAAAATAAACATCAGTTCATGCAGCAGATACATGCTGGAAAAATAAGATGTCAGTGTGTTGTGTCTGCTTTGCTCAGTGGGACATTTGTAGAATCAAGTCACTGGTTTATTTGAGAAAATATTTAGCCAGTCCTTCTATAAGTGGCAGAATATATAAGCAAATATAAGATATATACTAATATAAGAAGTATAATTGTAAATGATGCTGCTAAATATTGAGTACAGCATTAAACCTTTATTTCCCCCCAAATACTGGACATGAAAACATGTAGTTTGTGGTTGTTGTTTTAAACATATTTTTATTGGATTTTTTTTAAGAACATAGCATGGACGTAGAAAATATGCTGTAGAACAGCCACACTAAAATACAAAAAGAACATATTTTAACATATTAACAAACAGGCATTTGCACAAAATAAAAGACAAAGTGATGTGCTACAAAAACAGAAAGAGACACAGAACGATACATAAATCCGACTTACTTCATTTGATACTTTTAGGAGAGTGGTGAGTTAAAGACGAGCTCTGAGATACTCAATAAATGGTTTCCAAATTTGGTCAAAGGTATCAGAGGTACAACAGGTATTGGTAACAGGTAACATGTATTGTGCGTCTCAGTTTCTCAAGTTTAAAGATGTTGCAACACCTCCTGCAGCCACTGAGTCCAGCTCGGTGGATGATCTTAGTGCTAACAAAGTGACAAATCCAGTTCCAGTGAGATTATTGTTGTTCTCTCAGATCACAGGGTCCAACTGAATCACCATTTTGAAAACATCTGACAGCGTTTTGAAGACTGAGCTCCGGTAAGTGGACAGTTTAGGACCACACGAGGGTTAGTGTGCCGAAGAGGCATGTGATAATCTGCATCTGTCACATGTTGAATGTACATCTGGGAACATTTTAGAGAGTTTAACTTTAGAGAAATGAAGATGGTTGAGCACCCTGATACACAGATTGAGGCTGTATGCACCCCCTCTGTGGCTTCTCTCCACCTCTCTGCCATCACAGCCATCCCCAGATGCCCTGCCCATGCAGATCGCAGAGCCTCCAAAGGAAAACGCTGCTGACTCATCAGGCAAATCACAAAAATGAATCTTTCTTGGGAATTGTAGTTGTTTAATCAACATCATATTTCAAAATAAAACGACCTCATGATAGTGTTCGTTTTACTAACCCGACCCTCCCACATGCACACACAGTAAATACAATCAGTGGAAAATGTTTAATAGTGAGTAAAATACATGGAAATCCTTTAAAAATCAAGCAACTCCTTTAACACGCAAACATAGAATATAACTGTTATTTTTCCTTTTTTTAGTCAAAAGTGAATGTTTGGATTTTTTTTTGGCTTTTATACAAATATACATATGGATATACAGGATCACAGACTTCTGGATATGTGACAGTGTTATTAGATCCTACATCATTCATGGACATATTCCTATGAGAACATCATTGGCCTGACCTTGAGATGACATTGAATGATATCATAAACATCACTAATAGAGACCATAGGGAGCATGTTTCATCCGTTACCCTGTCAATCAAACAACAAGCTGTTGGTGGCAGCCCGTCAGGTGAGGCTCACAGAATAACGTATATGAAGAGAGCCATGATGGCGGCGCTGATCAGCCCGGAGATGGGAACCGTGACGAACCACGCGATGAAGATGTTCCTGAACAGTCGCCAGTCGACTGATTTCCTGGAGCGCAGCCATCCCACGGCCACCACAGATCCCACCTGTGTTCACACGACAGAAATGTTATAAAAGTACTTTTATAAGCGACTTCTGGTCGATCATATCCACGTTTTCTCACCTTGCAGTGGGTTGTGCTGACAGGAAGTCCAATATTGGATGCCACGACAACTGTGACTGCTGAAGCGAGCTCGATGCTGAATCCACTGAATTGGAAGAAAATCTATTAGTATGCTTTAATAATAAGATTTATCAGAATTTTAGCTGTTATAGGATATAAATATGTGGCGTACCTGGAGGGTGTAATGGGTGTCAGGTCTTTGCCCATGGTTTGCATCACCCTGCGTCCCCATACCCAGAGTCCGGCGCAGATGCCAACTCCGCCGTAAAGAAGCAACCAAATGGGTGTCGGTGAGTTGGACACCACCGAGCCGCTCTCGTACAGAAGCCAGAGAGCCACCAGTGGACCGATCGCGTTGCTAGTGATACGAAAATATCTGTAAATCCTCTGAATGAACAGCTCACATATAAATTCTTGAAGAGAAAAGCCACCCCTGCCTTACCTGACATCGTTACCTCCGTGAGCAAAGGAGCCAAAGCACGCCGTGAGTATCTGCAGGAACTGGAAAAGCGAGGAAACGGCTGGTTGGTCGACCTCCAGCTCATCGTCTTCCGGAGGGAGGTCCGTGCCAGCTTCCTGAGTCACGCTCTCGTCCTGGATCGTGCTCCCGCTGGTCATCGCCGAGCTGTAGCTGCTGTGACTGTCCACCCTCGATCTTCTCTGCAGTCCGCCATCCAGGTCCTTGTATTTAGGATCACCTTGAATGCCATAAATGGCCATAGTGTAGGAGGTGTAGCTGTTGTTCCTCCTGATGGGCCGCTCTTCTGTGTCACTGTCGCCGATGCAGTCGCCGACTTTAGCCATGTGAAGCTTGTGTAGCAGGTCTTTGTAAAGGCCGGAGTCTTTGTGGATCGTGTGGGACCGTCCACTGTGAGGATCGGTGATCATCATGGGACCAACGTTCAGACCTACGGCAATACATTTCAAATCAACTGGTGAACAAAGTCAGATAAAGCATAGATTTGTTAATTCATTTCAGCCCTTTTTTTTCTCACCGTTGCTTATGTCCAACTCTTTGGCTTCCATGTCGTTGTTGTCCAGGTCGGCTTCCTCTGAGCCGCCGAGTTTGAAAGCCACCTTCTGACTGTCTGCTGGGGAAGTCTGGGGTTGAGGGTCATGACGTATCGCCGGCTGCTCTGCTAGCGCAGGTTTGCTGGAGGTCTTCTCCATTAGTGGAGTTTCGCAGGGAGCAGCAGCGGTTTCTCCTGAAGTACAGTACAGCGTTCAACTGAGAGTCAAAATTTGCAACCTTTTTTGGACATTTTTGGATTAGCTGGGAGCTGGCGGAGGCAGAGCCACAACGTCCATGCTTTATACAGTCTATGGGATGGATGCAGGGGCAAGGAGCTGGTTTATGTGATTGCTTGATTATTGAGTATTGATGTATTAGTATAGAATATGGGTACGACTAGACATATTGGCTCTTCCATGTCAGCCTTGAAATGTTAGTCTGTTTTTTTTTTTATGTACACCATTTTTTATCATATATATTTTATTAAAAATTATATTATTTATCTTTATTAGCTACTCAAGATATTTGCATTCAGTTTTAGCCAAAATAATTATATTTTTCACTGCTGACCAACATGCATAACACTGGTTTTCATTCAAAATGCACTCATGAATGGAGGTCAGTACGTCAGAAAATGTTTTACTCACGTTTGATTTTCTTCTTGAGGCGCGGACACACGATGAACCAGACGACCAAAGCTGTGACGAAGGCGCAGCCGAGTGAAATGCACAGCGTACCCCACCATGGCAATTTGTCAAAACCCAGCACTATGCACACGAGATGAGACAAGACAAGACAGGGACATGAGAGAGAACTTCGTCTCAGATGAGGAGAAACAGAAACTGAAATGAAAAGCACATTCCTGCACATTTTATTCTACTTTTAAACACCTGTTTGGTCTCTCAGATATTTTAGGAGCATGACCTTTCAGCATGTGATAGTTCCAAGTAAAAAGAGCAATCATTTTTCCAACGTAACCACGCCCACGCTCATAAGTTATGTCCAAAAGTATACAAAATGTCCCAATGGCTATACCAACGTTCAGTACAGACAACAGTATCAGCAAGAATACACACTCCTCCAATCAGATAGCGAGAAACAGACTAGTCTTGCAGGCAAGTGATAAGTGTACACTCACACTCCTTTTAACGCTAACACAAAATGCTGAATGGTTGCTGCTGTAACTGAATTAATGCAGGTTAGTATGACAATATTGAATTTTCCCGAACTGACAAAACTTACCTGTTTGCTCTTGCAGACTCTTGCAGGTTAACAACAAATCATCATCAACGTGGCTAAGAAGCCGTAATAACCACAAACACACACAGCTGAAGTGTGTTTAAATGAAAAGATAATGGCTTTGTGTGTCTCTGGCATGTGTGTGTGTGTGCAGTATCAGTGTGAGGAGTGAGCTCTGCTGTATTACACACACACACCGGCCTGCAGCCTTCAGTGAAGGGCCCAGGCCAGTTGACTTCTCGATAAGTTCAATCCTGCAAATGAAACAAAAAGGAGTGGAAATTGTCCATTTAATAGTTGTATCTTTCTCAGATTCCCATTCATCTGCTTCTACTTTATTCATGTTGTGTTCGGTGGCTTTAGGTTTCTGCAATCCTGTTTTAATTAGTGTCTGGAGTTTTTCTTTTTTTCTGGTATTGTCTTAAAGGGAGCAGTTCATCAGACAGAAGACTTGTAGCTGTTGAAATAATGTCCACAGGAACAATCTGAAATATTAAAAATGAAATGTTTCCTCATTTTCTGGCACCTATGTTGTCCTCAACTCTCCTCTGTGTCTCCAGTGACATTGACTCAGACCTCACCTCTCTCCAGGGGTTTGTCAACAGCTGCCGTGTTGGTGCAGTGCAGTAAGTGAGAATTAAAAGAAGCATGGGTGTGGTGTGGTGTAGCGTGGAGCCGGTACTCACGTGGTGCTCCTGTAAACATGATGGAGAAGAGGTTGATGCCCATAGTGATGGCGTAGAAGATAGGGAGAGCTCTGAGGCCGTTGGGGAGGGGGTCAGCCTGTGGAGATAAATATTACTCAGAAACTGTACTTAAAGGTGAAGTTTCATATTGTGGAAGCTGAGATGAGAATATTGATGCCACTCTGAAGTTTGTACAGTAAATAGCACCAAGACCATTGTTCAGTGGTAACAGAATCTACATACCAGCACGTCCAAAGCTCAACAATTAGGCTAACACTATGTCTTGGATAAAACCAGTAACTTCCTGGAGTCTCTGTGGTCCTGGTCGATAAAAAGCTTGAAAATGTACATTTTGTACTTTGGGTTTAGCACAGATTAAACCAAATGTGTAATTATTGCGCTTTATAGGAGCTGGTAGGTGGATTTTGTTTTGTTCAGACAGAGTCAGGCAATACAATACTCGTGTATTTCCATTTTATGCATTTAACTACTCGATTACAATACTACTACACAGCATTTAAGATGGAAATTGAACTGTAGGAAACAACATTTAAAATAATAATAAAAGTTTAGAACATATAATGCATTATTAATGATGAAACCAGCGGCTCCCAACCTTTTTGACTTGTTACTCCTTATATAAAAAAAGTCTAGTGTCTAGTTGTGGCTCCTTGTCAAGTTCTAAAACCATTCCCCCTTAAAAGGTTTAATTTAATTAATTCTAGTCAAGTACACAAAAAACAAAGCAAAGAGTCTAAAAATGAAAAATTATTGATTTTGCAAAACTTTGTTCTTCTTCTCTCCTACACCATCAATCATCTCACAACTCATTGGATTTATCTCGTGACCCTTTGACTGGGGCAGAACCTTAGTTTGGGAACCACTGGACTAAACTAACAGAGTAGAAGAGTATATAAATGTTGATGAGAACTGATGCAGCAGTATTAAAAATCTATTGATGTTGTATATAAGTATGTATCAGTCACAGGAGCTTTCTGCAGAAAAAGTATATTTTGGAGTTTTATATAATACTACCAATATACAGTACTTTTACTTCATTTCTTGGAGTATTGGATGATAATGGAGTATTTTTATATTGAGATACTGGTACTTTTAAACACTTATAAACCATGTTCAGTGGTCATTGTTGGACTCACCTTGTTCAGGATGAATTGGCGGACGAAATAGAAGAGGATTCCTGACATGATGCCAGACAGCAGAGGTGACAGGAACCACGAGGCCACTTTAGAACACAAAAAAACATTTGAAAGATTGTTCATTTATATGATCTTAGCTACATTTATGTTTCAGATTTAACAGATAGTTGTTTTAAAATGTGAAGAATAACAACACATATTCACCAATGCGCAGTATCTCCATCCATTTGACCCCATGGTGACCTCTGGCTACCATAGAGAAGCCAATTGTGGCTCCAACAATACAGTGGGTTCCAGAAATGGGGAGCTTCAGGAATGACGCAACCAGCTGCCACACAGCAGAGCCTGCAGGACAAAAAACATGAGCCGGGGCCCGTTCACACAATCTGAAAACTCACTGGTCAAACATCTTTACATGTGACGTGTGAGAGCTTACCACACATTGCACTTATCGATCCCGCCATCAGTACGTGTTCTGAGCCGTTGTACATCTGGACGTCGATGATCCCCTGTCGGATGGTCTCGCTCACTTTGGCCCCCAGCAGCACTGACCCCACCGTCTCGAAGATAGTGGCCAGGATGCAGGCCTGACGCATGGTGACCACTCCGGAGCCCACGGCGGTGCCGAAGGAGTTTGCCACGTCGTTGGCCCCCACGGAGAAAGCCAGGACGAAGGCGATGATGAAGCCTACCACCAGCAGCCACAAGTAGCCTGACATGTCAGACTGAGAGGCCAGAGCCACGGTGGCAGTGGCAGCAGCCAGGGTTGCTAGAGTAGTCGTAGCCATCATTACTTGGAATTTAATTTAAACAATAAAGCAAGCCAATGTGTGGTGGTTTCACTGTGACTTATGAGGTAATATGTATTTATAAATAACTTTCTACAACAAAATGGATAAGAGAACCTCCTGGTTCAGTTCTGAAAGTGCTAATGGCAAGAAATCAACATGTATTGTGAGCTAGTTGTGCAGAGTTTGTGTGTAGGCTTCATCATAATATGACAGGGTAAAGAGACGGGAAAGACATCCATTGTGACAGCGATCGTCTGATGATACACACTGCGGAAACACACACAAGTTACAGGTTAAAATTCCTTATTTACTAGTTACATATTAACAAGCCTAAAACAGCATGTTCTGCAGGCACGATTTACAGCGGTGTGCTGCGGCAGAGGGAAGTGGGTATGATAAAGTGCTTTATTACAGTAATAAGTCATTAGTGGCATAACATTACTGTGTGAGCTATGGAGAGCTGAACACTTATTTTTATGACAAAAACAGGAAGAAGACTTCATAAATTATGCAATGTGCAGATTTTATAAGCATCAATATCACCTAAATAAACAACACTGCTGTATTTTTGGACACAGGCTGCATGTGACTTTACACTAACTTCACTGAGTTTCACAGTGTGTTTGCTTCTGCTGGGCTGTTTCTAACAGGATCCTGGAGCCAAAAAAACTGAAATGAAATGAACTCCCATCTTTCTCTGTAGTAGCCTTTAAAACTCCAGTTGCATAAAGTCACAAATAAATCCACTTAAAACTTCAGAAAGGGACTTTAAAGCTGTGAATAAGTGGCCTATTCAGGACTGTCAGCAGTCACTGTGAACAAACTCAGCATCAGTATAGAAAATAATGGTATGTTAATCTCCTTAGCTGCTGTTGCATAATTCAAGTAGAGCCACAACAAAAAGAAAAAATAAATAAATGAATAAATAAAAATATTTGAACACTCACACGTGGGATCGAGGTGAAGGTTCGGGTCCTGGTCCAGTCTGTGCGTCCTGTGCTCTGCTGTGACAAAGTGACAGTGGATGTTATTTGGACTCGAGTCCAGCAGCCTGTAATGTTTGGAGCACTCTCCTGTTGGGAGGTGTCGGTTTATATATTGAGCTCATGTGGAGTGCACGCCTTTCCAGTCCGGTCATGGGACCTCTGCTGCTGCTTAAAGCTAATGTTTAACTTGTTTGTTGGCACGGAAGAATAATTACAGTTGTGTTTGATTATGTATGCTCGAACCTGAAATCCCCAAATTGTGTTTTTCCTAAAAACCACCATGGAGACGCTCTGAATGTTTTGTTTTGGCCTAAATATATCCACTTCTTGTTGTTAAAGGACATTTTTGCAGGGCTGCAGGGTGTTTATGGTAATCGGGGTTTATTATTTTTAAGTATCCAGTGTAATATTCCTGGATACTATGTATAGTTTTGCTCATTTCGTGTTACTACAAATAAAAAAAGACAGCGTGCATGCCCTCACAAGTGACCACAGGTGATGATCACGTGGCAACTCTGCTGCCACCTACTGGCCAAACCTTAAACTTTCTGCATATTCAGGTTATAAATAGGACAGTCTCTCCATTTTTCTTCCAGATTATACACTTAAAAATATGATTCTTTTCCCCAGAGTCTGTCTGAACTCAGGTTTGCTCTCTGGAGAATCACCTGTAGTGTGTGTGGCTCATGTGTCCGAGCAGACTGTGAAGGGACAGTTAGGAAGTTTTGTTACTGATCAACCTGCTGTTCTCCATGCGTAGTCACTCTAACTGAGAAACTCCACAAGATTGTCAGGCCGCCTTCAGTGTCAGCAGATTTCTTTTTTCTGGGATGCTACATTACCTCCAAATGTGCTGATGAGTTCTTCTTCATTACTCATTTATTTAGTTGCAGTTTGAATCTGTGACACGAATGCTACCTGTGTGGAATATTTTGACCTTTTCCAAAAAAGCATGTGACGAGTACAAATGGAAGTGACTCACGACTCTGCTGAAAAGAAATGTGAAGGTGGCAGAAAACCTGAATGTGTGTGTGGAAAGTGAAAGGTGATGATGAACACATCATGGTCCCAGCTGAACAGGTTCATGTTGGTAAAAAAAACTTTGTTATGTTAGCGTCTTGTTATTGTTTTTTCAACATAAAGATAATATTTATGGACACACTGCTGCCAGATCTGGACCAGAACATACCACGATTCACTAATACAATACAGAGCACCCATCCCACTCAACACACCCATGTACATGTAACCATACCGGTATGATTCAACACAGATTACATCATATCAAGTGAGTCACATGTGTCTATAGCTCATCAAGCAAGTGCTTAATGCTTATGTTCACGTCCACACATTCATATTGTGACAAACTGGAAGACATGACACCTGGATACATGTCACATGATCTAAAGCTGCAACCATCAATTAATTAGTTGTCAACTTTTAACTTAATCGCTATCTGTTTTTCATTTTGTAAGACTTCAGCGTCCCTCGTGTGAATATTTTCTGGTTTATTTGGCCCTCTGTGACAGTAAACTGAATATTTTTGGGTTGTGGACAAAACAAGACATCAACATCTAACCACATTTTACCATTTTATGAACAACTAATCGATTAATTGAGGATATGATTGAAAGATTTACCCATAATCAACATCAAATCAAATCATCATCATCGGTAGTTGCAACCCTACAATTATCCAACTACAACTTGGATCGTGGCACAGTTTTCTTCTTTCACAATCTGAGTTTCTTCAGTCTGTTTAGCTGTAAATCATGACCATGTATTATATCTGTAGACAGCTAATTACATTATGTATCTATTTATTCCACTTGTAGCAGAGACATCACTTCTTCTCACCACATTATAAAAGATCAAAAGACAAGTTCTGTGATTTTTCTTTGAGGATCAGATGCGTTGACATCTGATGGTACCAGACATGAATATCACACCTTTATCCAAGACCCTGTTTAATAAGTATAAAGACTTTTTAGGCTGCACGTCTCAAATCATACACTGGAAAATTGTTCTTCTTCTGCTTCTTTAAAGCCTGTTAATCCCCTGTGTGGTTCTTTAGAAGTTTGCTACCAGTAAGTTTGGAAAATAATAAAAGAGCTACATTAAAATTCCTGAGGATAAAAAAATTTAATAAGTGGTTCTCAACCTTTTTTGTCCTCAAGGCTCCTCTATGTCTACGGAAATATTCCAAGGTCCCCAAAGGACCTATGCCTGCCTGTCATCGATGTACACACTCCAATCCAGTTTATTCTATCTGAAAAGCATAAAAGTGATCCGAAACCTGCTTTAAATGATTATTTACTTCCTTTAATTCCCATTCGTCGCAAACATATGAGAGTAGATGTGACATCTACAGAGAGTCCACAAGTTTGAGCTTCTTCTTCTCATCATTGTCCCACTGCTGTCATGTTCAGGTTTTGTTCTCTTGTAAAAACTGACAACAAACACAAAAGAGTGTTTTCAGAGATTTCACAGCTGATTCTTTGGTGTTGCTGCAGGATTTTTCTGTATTTAAGAAGTCGTTTCTGTCCTGACAGAAGACATTTTCACATCCGAGGCTGACATTCGTGAGCAATGTTTGCGAGGGGGTTTTGTCGTCGATTAAAATATTCCACTTGAGGTCACATGAAATGAAGCTTAATGCACAAAAACTAGGAATAAGCATTAAGCTGTGTTAAGGGTCACATTTTCTTTCTATTGTGGGTTAAACGATTCTGCCAGTTTAGGATGGGGAACACCCAGCGATCTGAAACCGAACAATCATTATTTAAACAATTATCCATGATCGCTATCTTTGATCATTTAAATACAAAAGAGGTCGAACCTTTTAAAGAAATGAATCATACGCTGCTCCACAACAGAAACACAGTCATTCCATGCAATCATGTTCTCATGAGATCAGAGCTGTAATTTGAATTATTTACAAAATGCTTCACGCTTTGTTGACAGTGATATAACTTTTGACAGTCAAGACAAAAATACAAGAGCTTTTCCCAGAGGGCTTGGCCAATCTCCTGCACTGTGGTGCGTTACTTAATTACCACTGCCGCAGTCAAATTGAGTTAAATGTTGTTTTCTGTCATGTTTGAGGGATTTGGAATCGTCATTATCTTTTTATTGTCGCCTCAAACAACAATGTGCATTTGTTGTGGAGCAGCTTGAGAAGGTTTTTCTCCGAACATTCTCATGAGCAGAGATCAGCAGAGCTGTGTTCATCCATCTTCTACCGCAAACTTGCATATAACTGGTGTTTAGAGCATCAGATATAGGCTGTATCTATAAGCAGGTAGAGGTATTTAAAATATAGACTCACTCCTCGACAGTTATATTGCATATAATGTTGTTTTTAGCACATGAGAATCCACGATTTTATCAAATAAAATGTGAACCTGAGTGAAAAGTGAAGTGCTGCTGTCTCTCTCTTCAGTTTCTAGAGGTCACTCAGTCAAGCGAGGTCTCTCACCCAACAACAAGTGGACCTGCAGAGCAGCAGCAGAGCTGCTCGTCGTGCAACGTGAGACTGTTTCTCAGTGACAATGTCGGCTGTTCAAGGTTTACCTAAGGGCCTCTAGATGGCATCAATGCCCCTGTTCAGGTTACACGGGCTAATGATTATACTCCTATGTGGAAATACCAGTTTTAACACTTAATGAAGAAAAGTAATAAGCAGCAGTTTGTCACTATTTCTCCCTTTTATGTGTTGAATTGTTAGATCTGTTAGATGTCAGCTTAATGTTGCCGTATCGTGGATTTTCAAGAGGTTTTGTGCAGACGTCTTAACTCAGATCACCAGATGACGTAAGCATTTGCACTTTTAATGGTTTACCTTAACAATGTTCATGTAAAAACACATTCAGCTTCACATTTCTCCTCCCTGATTTACACATTTCTTCCCCAACTTGTCAGAACATTTCGGTTAATTCCTGCTTATTTAAAATGTGGCAACTCTGTAATTTCAAAGACAGAAGCTTTGGATTTTTTTTTAAAATGTTGCTTATCATATTTAAAGTTGGACAAGATAGGACATGCAAATAAGTAACTGAAGAGCTCTGCTGGTTCTCATGCTCAGGCCTATATTAGCCCAACCCTTCCTTCCCCTCTTCCCTCCCTCCTATCCCTTGCCAAACAGGATCTGTAGGATCTTACAGAGTCATTTTCTCAGGAGACAGGAATGTCAGAACACAAGGCTTGCTGCCTGCTGGGACATGCACCCTACATTCCCTTACAGACTTACAGGAAAAAGTCCCGAACATGTTGCTCATACATCCATTTAATTTCCACTTAGTGTGTGGCAACGAGGTTCTGTGTAAAATGCCATGTGTGCACCGGACGTGCTGCAGACGTACACTGACTCACGACTGAAATTAGGTTGTCTGGTTCACCACCCTGCCCAGTTTTTTTTTACAAGGTCTGGTTTAAAATAAGTTTTATTGAGTTTTATCAAAGCAAAAATAATAAATCTTCCATTGTAATCCCATGTGGGGTTTGTCAGATGACACTGTACGAATATGTCTTTACAAAATGACAAACACACAAAAGTATTAAAGGATTTTTGAGATTTTTATTTTTACAAAGTCCTTTTGAAAGTCTTTGTTTTGTGTACGGCTTATAAGCAAAACATCATACAGCAGATAGGCTAGTCATTTAGACTGTAAAGAACCCAAAGTGTATCACAACATAAATATAATACAATGAAATTGTGCCATTCAATTATTGCATTAAGAGAATGACACAAAGTCAGAGAAATGTAAAGGATTATTTGGCTGATTTTTTTCAGCCATCCCACATCACCATCTACAGTATCTCACTTATTCGGATGCTATCGACAAGCAGAGGACAGAAATGTAACAAAACGTCACAAATTGATGCTACATTTGTCTGCGTCAGTGTGTCTTAAATCTGAAAAACACACACACACGCACGGAGGTCCCAAAGTGACAGCACTCCTGCATCTGTTAGCTCGCCCTCTCTCAAAAACTATGCGCTGGCATTTTCCATCGCCCAACAAGCAGAGCTACACGCGGTGAAATGTTTAAGTCCAGTTTCTTTCCACGTTGTGGAGGTCGTTTCTGTTTTAATTGACAGACCAGTGGCTGGAGGTTGGCGATGAGCTGCTGGTGGACTCTTTGTGGGAAAGATTTGGGCTGTGGCTGTAGGTTGGGGAGTGAGTAACACTTGGACTGCTTGGAGGTGTGGAGGAACAAGATGTAGACTTGGATTTAATCAGCGGCCACTTGTCTCCCAAAGCCTTGGCAAAGTGGTCGTCGACTGACACACTGATGGAGAGCTGCTGGGAGCGAGCTTTCTGGTAGTTTGCTCCGAGGCTCCTCTGGAAATGCTCCTCAACAACGTGGTCGTAGTTGCATTTGGAAATCACTGCAGGAAGAGTAATGAATGACAAGCATTAAATACACACCTCAATGAGTCAAAAGTGAGTGTATGCTTGCATTATGATGCATGCGTGACAACTAGGGAGTGACCGTCTGATATGTTCATCCACGGTGTCAGACTGACCTGATGAGTGGCCTCTGTGGACCTCAGATCTGCAGGATGGGGTTCGTGATGAGGAGACACAAGTGATCACAGAGGGACGCATCTGGAAACAACAAAGAAATGTCTCGTTAATTAAAAAAAAAAAAACATAGAAAGGGACTTTTTTTCTGCATTTCTGTCTTGTGTTCATCTCACAAATCTTTAAACCTCACTATGCACTTCATCATCCCATCGCATTAAAATAGTGTATAAAGTTGAATTTGATTTGAAAACCAATTAAACTGGTTGGGTTTGTTCCATGGAAGTCGGATCACTCCCACTTTGGTGGTGGCATATGCAGGTCAAAGACAGAGCAGTCTGTTTGGTCTTGTTGATGGCATTCCTCCCTCCATTGCTCACATTTTCTTCCTGAATCCGGCTGGATTGCATAGCTCCAACAAGCTTAGGCCTGTGTGCCCTCTCAGAAGAAGAATGTCTGCGTGCAGTTGGATTCGCTGACTACAGATGGGAGATGAACCACCGCTGTGGTTAGCCTGGAGCTACACTAAGACTAAAAGGTCACACAGTACTGCCACTTTTCATATGTTATGACAGACAAACATCCATGACCTTTGAGAGAATCACATGTTTAGGACACATGCAGCGTATTGTTTGATGGTGAATTACCTGGATTTGAGTGGCAGCAGAGCTTTTAGTCTTTTCCTCTGTGCTCTCTGGGTCTTTTCTTGGTTTCTTGATGAGGGCAAGAGGTTCATCCATGACTGGTGTGTAGTACACATGGGCAGGCAGAGGGCTGGTCGGACTGGGTGTTGGACTCCAGGTAGATGTGGGGCTCTGTGGCTTGTTAAACACCGACGGTACTGGTACTGGTGGTTGTGGTGGTGCTGGTGCTGCTCTCTGGGCAGCTCTACCATTGGACCTGCTGAGCGCCCGCTCTCGCCTGGAACATAGTCAATGTTGAGCATGAGAAAATGTCACATCTCATTCGCCAATTGAGAGTTTTAACACTGAGCTATCATCTGAAACATGACAGTTCACCAACCTTTCCTCCAGTGTCAGGCCTCTCTCATGGCTGCGCTTGCGTTTGATTGGATACACCGTTGGGCCTCGTGCCCGGTCATTTGTGATATGTCTGTATCTGTCTTCGCCTCTGAGGTGTGGCTGACCTGAAAAACAAAATGAAAGTGTAGATTTAGACTAAGAAGCTTGTCAAAACATTTTTTCCGGAGTAGCAAGAAAACGACCAAATTACTGGAAGTGATGGTTTTACTACGTTGACACTGTGTGTGTCACTCAAGGATGAGTAACTGCTTGTTTTGATCCATCAACCTGCATGACTGCTATTGGTGGGAAAATGTTTTTTGTCACCGTTAATTGTAAACTCCGTTAACTTGTAGAACTTGATCTACCTGATCTGTGAGGCTTACAACACTGCACAGCTGATTCGATGCTAACGGTAAATGTTGTTTTTCTGCATAATGTTGGCAATCAGCCCTATCGCGCAGTTCCAAAGGGCACAATCAACAGGTTTTTGTTGTCCTGGATGATGTGCCACAAATCAAACAAACTTTTTTTTAATCTTGGAGGACCCTGATTTTTTTTGGGCGGCACCCATTTGTGAACGAGCCATCAAGAAGAAGACACACTGGATTTTTTTGCAACTGTACAAGTTGAAACACATCGACAATGATGTCACCTGTGTGTGGAACAAGAGAAACTCAAACTTAATGATTTTAAAGGTGGAGGGATACTTTTAAAATCCGTTTGCCCTCCATAGGTCTAACCCCACGTCAATAAACTCACATGTTCACGGTCATGCATGCAGTCAAAACACAAAGCATTGTTTGACAATGTAATGGCAGCATAATTACACTGCAGCCCATTGTTTGACTGTATGCTCAGTTAACACTTGATGGTTCAGAGCCCTTCAGAGCTCCTTCGACTGTATTCAAACACGTTGTTTGGTGTTTTTAAGGAGCAGTCACAGTGACATGTATCGTCTTATTGAACTCAAACAATGAGGTGATTATCTGCGAGACAATCAAAGTTGTTTCACGGTGTCTTCCCAAAAAGCCCCTAAAGTGTTCGCTGCAATACGCATTTCCTCCAACACACACACACAAACACACACTCCAACACCTGTGAGCTACTCCTTCACACAGTGTGCCATTGTGGAGAGAAGGAGGAGGGGGGAAGAGAGGGGAGGGAAGGGGAGGGGGAGTGCAGGTATAACCACACCTATGCTGATTTTCTAATGCCTCAGGCATGGATATTTCTTCCTTATTAGCAGTGGGACTGTGCTGCCTGACCTTCTGTTTAATCAGATTCTACGAATATTTAACAGAAATACGGCACAAATGTGAGCGAAAGCACAATTTATAGGATCTTAGATGAATCTTAAGGACCTTGAAAGCCAATCAGTATTAATAAGGAGTCCTTTAATCTTTATTCTATAAAGTATCTACTTATATTTTCTCATATTCCACAAAGTATCTTTTAAAACCTGAACATTCATGTTAGTTTATATCTTTATTTGTGACTGTCATCACATCGTTTCATTTGTGTTTCTATAAATACCCTCCAAAGAACAGAGGTAAAAGCTACTATAAGAAGCACACAGGTGTTATATAAGGTCATGCCATGAGATCTAGATATATAAATATATAACATTAAGTGTTATAGCATAACCAGAGCAGAGATTTAAATCCACTGATCAAGGTGAGACAAGTTGAAGCAACATGAAGCAGTAAAAAGAAAAGCTCACCTTCTAAAATGTAGACCTTGAAGCCACTGCTCATCCGAGTAATGTAGTGGAAATTAGCCACGGCCATGGCTCCTCTTCTTGTCTTTGTCCGAGCTGAAGCCAAACACAGAGGAACACCTTGACTGCTGGATCTTACGGGACACAATGAGCCTCAGTTTGAGATTGTATTGGAAAGGTAATGAGATGCTGGGTCTGAGCTCAGCCAGGTAAAGTATCAGGTGAGTGCAGATAGGTGCAGTGGCTTTCCCTGTGACTCCTTCCTTGCGCTCGGATTGGCTGCTGCTGGGGGGCCAATCAAAAGCCCTGGTTCATTCAGCGTTGTTGTTGTCCTTACTAGGCGGAATGAGCTCACAGGTAGGTAGGCCTGTCTCAAAAGGTAGAAAGTGGAGTTGCTAAATGTCACACAGCACCGCAGAATCCACACTGCTTTGAGAAGCTTTTGATTTATTCAACACACCAACAAAGGTTCACCTCTTTGGTCATAAATCTCTTTTTCACACAGCTTTCTTTTTGATTTCTTCCTGAGCCATGAAGAAAGTGAAGTGTGCCTTTTGTTTCCCTCCATGTAGTCAGCACCTGTCCCCCCCTCCTTCCCCCCCTCCCTCCCTCCTTCCTTCCTTCCCTCCTTCCCTCCCACCTAATCTGCAATCTCACCAAACTGCATTTTTTCGAGTTCTTAGCCCACCGGAGCTCCAGTCATTCCACTGACCTGCCCATACACGCATGCAGCTGTACTGTGAGCCTGCCTCACCAGTAATCCAAAGGCTTTTGTTGATGGCCAGACAAAGACTCCTAAGTCCTGAAAATGCTGCTGCCATGAGAACAATCTTGCCCGAGCACACTGAGGCAAATGCTGTGTGACACTTTGGCACTGCTGGGAAAATAATTAAGTGTTTAATTAATACACGTCATCCATATGTGTGTGATTGATATGAATCAATAAAATTGATCCCCTGACATGTCAGCACATTGAATTCTGCTGGTGTTTATTGTCCTAACAGCAGCTGCTCGTGAAGAGCTGCTCAAAAATGAGAAAGAGCTGCATATGAATGTCTTGTTATGAATACATGCATGGAAAGTGTCACGTTGAGCTCATATGAAGCCCAACAGTGCCACCCTTAAGTCATACGCTGCAATAGCATGCCATCAAATCTTTGCTGTGCTGTGGATGTGTTAGAAATTCACAAACAAAAATGTACTCATGATGAAAAACACGAGAGTTTCGTCACCGCCAGATTCCAGACATTGTCAACATTTTGAAATGTAAAGAATCTGAATAATATATGGGATGGAGTCCGTCGTGTCCGATCAAGTTTTTCTTGTTTTGTAGCATTATTTGTCCTTGTGTGCAGGTCAAACAGCTAACAACGTGCTTTTCTGTTTACTGTACCACAAACTCACTAAATGTCACGTCTTCTCCTCGCTGAAAGAAGAGAGACGGTGATGATAGCACAGAAAAATAACACAGTTTGTAGTCTGAATTTGAATTGGTGTATTATTTGTGAAAAACAGTACTCCAGGATAGATAATGTCACAGTCCCATATGAGAAATTGTAATTCCTCTGTTTACACTGCAACATGAGCATATTTTTTTTTATCAAATGTGGACTGCAACTTCCAAGTATTAACAAGATAAAACATAGGCTCTCTATATAGACACTGCTCATAATATATTGAATAGTGATAACACTCATGATATTGTTCATATAAATCAACAAAAAACATTAAAGATATTCTTTGTTTTGAGGTTTTTTTGCTGCTCTGGGAGTGAAAATGTTTCCACCGCTGTCTTTGTGCACAGCTGTCACTGTTAGGGGGCATTCAGAAATGAATAAAACCATGTCTGAAATGACAGATCCAACATTAACTGATTAAAAAATGAATAAATATTCAGTGCTGGGGAACCTACTTTGAAAGCTTTGCAAACTACCAGAAGAAAGATGAAGTTGAACTACAGCCAAGATACTCTAAGGAGAAAAAAATATATATAAAACATGATTTAAAATATCTAAAAGATGTCAAATCACAAATTATAAAACAAAAAAAGTCAGTGAAAATGTCACTCACCATTGAGTTTTATTCAAAATGTGCCCACTTGTTCACGCTTCATACATAAACCAAAGAACACAATCCTTCATGTATTCATGGGAAAGTGTCAGAACTGTCAGCTTTTACTTTGTAAACAATGTCTATCAGTCACCTGCCTTTCAGAAGCCAGAGTCCAGGTGAGACTTTGGCACCGAGCTGAATGACTCATGTAACGACTTGTCTGAACACTTGTTAATTAACAGCAAAAACAAACACTTGAGCCCCGGTGGCTTAACTGGTAGAGCACATGTGCAAATACACTTCTGAGGTTCGACTCTGGACTGTGGTCCTTTGCTGCGTGTCATCCCCTGTCTGTCTCTTTGCTTTGCTGTCTGTCTTCAGTTGTCCTCTCAAATAAAGATAAAAAATGCTCCCAAAACAAAACAAAAAAAAATCAAATACTTATAGACATATAGGACTAATAGACACCCAATGAAGTCAAGATTTAGAGAAGCAAATTTTCATTTTATGGTCCAAACTTTTTTTTGATGTTTCACTAAACTACACAAAAAATATAACATATGATTCTAGTCGAACTACCAGCAAGTTACTGCAAATGTAATTAATTGAAGTATAGTTTAATTACAGAGAGTTCACTTCTCCCCAACACTGTAAAGACTGAAGACTCAAGAACAGTTTCTGCTATCAGGCCATCAGACTTCTGAACTCATCATCTAACAGGACTGTTCTCTTATGACTGCTGCTGCTGACATTCTTCAATTCTTTTGTGCAATACTGCAAAACACTCGTCACTTTACTCTGCAGACACTTTTTACTCTGTCTGAATCAACCACTGTGTGAAATATCTCTGTGTACACGTCACTTTACTCCCACTAACAGCATTTTAGTAGATTGTAGTATATCCTGTTCACATCCTGATACAGTGACACTTCTCAATACATGTATATACTACATATACTTTATATGAGGGGTCTTCAACCAGGGGTCCATGACCCCTAGGGGGTCTGCAGAGGTACTGCAGGAGGTCCGCCAATTTTTGTCATAACAATTGACAATTTTAACCAAAATAATGGTGACTGTGAGGGTGCAGATGATTGAGAAATACAAACACTCCGATGTGAGGAATCGGTGGTCATGTCAGGTCTCTTGGCATTTAATAACCAATATTAATTATGCATGAACCTTTAATCAATCAAAAACACATACAGACTAATAACTCAGTATATAAATAGGTGAATTAAGTAAATATAAATATATATAGGCCAGGCTTAAAATGTGACATATTTTTAAAAATTAATTACATGTGGGGGGTTTGTCTCTTGTCCAAGGGGTCCTTGGGTTAAAAAGGTTGAAGCTGCTTTATATTTTAGCATATTTTATATTTTGTATTTTTATATTATTCCTTTTTTAACCTAAATTTTATTGTATTGTTTTTTTCTTTCACTTCTTTAGCTTGTTTTTATCCTTAGTGCTCTGAATGCTGAGCTGACTGGTTCCTCTCATCCAACACATTTCATTGTATTGTTGACCCTGTGTTAACCTGCACATGACAAATAAACCTGAAACTTGAAAAATCAAATGATATTCTTCAGGAAAATATTAATTTTCTTAATAACTCGTGTAGAAAAAGTCATTAAAAAACTAATTTTAAGCTCTAATATGCTATCATAACAAATATACAACATGGGACATTGAACATGAATTATTTACCTGCTGAACTGTTTCACTAAAATTTGCATTTTCATTAATTTTCATGATTTTCTCAGCGTGAAACAGGATGTTTATCTGTAAATGCAGTGATAGTAGTCTACCTATTCTACTGGTTCAGGTAAGAAATGCACTCGGTCATGTGAGCATCGGTCAGTCAGCACCACAAGTGGAGGTCTGGGACTCCCTCGGGGGGTCTGTGTTGATCTTTGGCACCAACAGATGGCGCATCTTTCACAGTCTGTGTTGAGACTCTGCTGAAAATGAAAAGTAACCCGCTGTGTCAGCGGCCTGAGAGCCAAACAGCCTCTGCTGCTGCCTTTTTTTTATTGAACACAACAGGATGCAATATCACATAAACATCAATGCACCCCGCGGAGTCAACAGCATTGCTCGTGACTGACAGTGAGCGACGCCCCTGTGTCACCCTGCCTGCTCTCTCCTCAGCACCACCATCACCATCACATCCCGACACAGAGCCGAGTCAAGTCACGCAAACACGGGCTGAACAGCGCAGGAAGTCCACAAATATTCACTTTATGGCTCAGAAACTCGATTATAAAAGCAGATTTAAATCTATCAACACATGTCACTATTAATCATGTGTTCAATTTCAATTAGATCATCTTCTTAGAGGTGAAAATAAAAGAAATATCCAACAACAGCCTAATAAAAAGCTTTTATTTTGAAAGAACAGACGGGATTCCTGCTCCGCATTGCGTCTAACTTGACTGTGGTCCAGCCTCGCAGGCTCCCTTCCCTCAGGATGACTGGGAGTGACGCAGGGCAGACGGAAAAAAAAAAAAAACTGGGGCTTGAGGGGGAAGGAAGGACAGGGAGAACGGTGCGGTGATGCAGGGAGGACTGTAGCTTTCATTTCACAGGTTCAAGCCTGATGCACGGCCTGCACAGAGGACATGTATATGTAGGATTTCCTGCGAGAGATTAGAATAATAATTTGAAGAATAATAAGAAGAAGGCATCACCACCTCCTCCTTCCTTGGGGCGGATCAGTTTTGGATACACTCGCAGGTAGGCTTCATCATGCCTTGTTATGACAGTTACTACAGATCAGAGCTGCTTTGATTTGTGGATTTATGACCAGAATCTGACATAAATCAGATGTAGAAATGTAAAAATAAGTCATTTTATGTGAGATTGTGAGATAGTCGTGTGCGCACAGAGGCTGTGTGATGGTTTGCTTTACATCTAAGCTACTCAGTCACGATTCTTACTACTCTATTCAGATATTGTAAAAAAAAAAAATATCTGCTCCTGGTCGATAACACGAGGCTCGTCTCTCTTCAGGCATCGATCATCACATCTGCACATGGAAAAGTAGCCTAGTCATTCCATTTTTTCTGCCCCCGAACACCAAGAGTTGTAAGTCGCATCCAGTTGGAGGATATTCGGACACCCCCCTCCTGTCGTTTTCTCTGAGTCTCCATCATGAACTACCTGCGTCGACGACTCTCGGACAGCAATTTCATGTCCAACCTGCCCAATGGCTACATGACCGATCTCCAACGCCCCGACCCGCCGCAGCAAAGCCCCGCAGTGTCGCCAGGGCCGTCGGAGAGGCGCCAGTCCACCAGCCAGCCGCAGCAGCAGCCTGCAGGTGGCGGCTCCGGCTTCTTCTCATCCATATCCAATGCTGTCAAACAGACCACAGCTGCTGCGGCTGCGACCTTATCCGAGGCGGCAGACCGGGCAGGAGTCTCCAGCAGTGCCAAGATCCTCCTGGTTATCGACGACCAGCAGACCGATTGGTAAGAGGCGGTGCGCATTGGCAAACGGTGTGGTGTCTCGTCTAGACAGAAATGTGTGCCAGACCGTGGGTTGCAGTGGCCTAACATCTAGAAGGTCATATGATTCATCCAGTGCTGTGTGATATGTCACGTGTGGCAGCCTGTAAGGCTCCTTGCTCCAACACCTTGAAGACTGGTGTGTGCGCTGATGGTGCCATGGCAAACGCGCAACAGACTGAAGGCAGAGAAGCCATTTTCCGTTTGACGATCAGCTGTTGCATGCGTCGAAGCATTCTGTAATTAAAATGCTTCCAAAAAAAAAAAAAAAAAAAGATGCCAAGGCTCACTGCATGGGCTGATGCCACCGTGATGATGCAGAAAGAGACATTTCTGCACAAGATAAACACCAGTGTGCACATTCTGCATGCTTATTAGAGCTTTGCGCAGAAATCTAAGGTGATAAAACACTGCACTGTTGTCACAAAATGACACCCTAGGTGATAATAAACCGTGCAGATCTGTCCACACTCACACAATACAGACCCCATGTGGCCCTCCCACTCTGTCACAACAGGCAGGAAATGTGGATATTTATATTTCATAGGGTGGATGTAAAATGCAAGGAGCAGCATTTATGTCCTCATGTCCAGGTAGGTTATAAGAATGTGACTTCTTAATTTAGCTTTGCCTTTTTTTTTTGTTTATGTTGCAGAGTGCTTTTCAGAAGGCCTGAAACTGCCTAATTCTGGTGCACCGCCAGCAGTTAGTGTAATCACAGCATGCACCACAGTGCCACAAAGAGATCACAGTGAAAAATAACATCTCCTTCCACTGATGTCAGTTTGTTTTTTCATGTCTGACATCGGCCGGCAGGAATATTCTCAGATTTTTTTGTAAATGTTCTGCAGCATTCTGGAGAAAATGTCAGCTGTCAATTAGAGGAGAAAGATGTGCAAACAGAAATTCATGTGCTGTGGCCTGGATGCAAAATTGGATTCAAACGCTCATTTCGCACGCAGGGTGAAGGTCTTCAGAGGGAGGAAGGTCCACGGCGAGTATGACATCAAGGTGGAACAGGTAGGTTTGCTTTATTCTGTGTTCATCAGGAGGACGGGGAACTACAAAACAAAGACCACAGAGACTTGCGCTTTGAGCTTTGTGACCAGACTGTGAACTTCAGTTGGAGGGTGTTACATCATTCTTTCATAAGACAGCAGCATTTTGTGTTGTGTCGATGTCTGTGATCTGAAAGAGTGTATTGCCGTTGGCATTATTCGTGGAGGAGTTGATATATTTATTGTTCCAAAGCAGAACATATGATTTCCCCTGCCCATATTATGCTCCTTTGTCTTCCCTTTGATACTATTTTAGTTTTATATCTGGATTTTATGATGCAAAATCTTTAGGCGTGCTTATCAACAACAGGTTTGATACTAACATCAAGTGATTCATGCCTTTTCAATGAATAATAGATGACTCATCCAGTACAATGTGAGCTATTATTGTGTTCATAGAAGAGTCCTCAGGAATGATAAATGTCCACGGGTCCAGTTCAGATGAAAGAGAGGAGAGCGGGGACTCTCTCCGCGGCAGTCATTCATTCTCTGTGACGTCTGATTAAGAGAAACATTTTCTTTGGCAGATGCCTCCACAAATTCTCATCTCTTACAAAGATAAATCAGTTGTTTGTGCACCCTAACAGCTGATCAATAACCATTTTGGTCAGTCTGTGTATAGTAATGTGCGGCCTGATAAGAAAATTTATTGGTGCAGTATATATTAGTGGCTACTTATGCTGTGATCCACCCAACTGGACAGTGAGGAGATCCTGAAAGTTTTTAAAATCCTCTCCTCTGCCTGAGGCTTTTTCCTCTCCTCCTATTTTTGTCCCTCTGCTTCAGGTTGCGTTTCCAACTATTTCCCCTGTGGCTCCTTAATAGGAAGAGCACACTTCAGATAAAGTCTGCCATCTTATAACTGTTCAACCTGGCTCCTGTAGCACAGATTCGCTGTCCTCCTGCTCGGATATCAGTGTTTGTTTTTCCTGTGGTTTGTTGGGGACTGACCATGATATTGTCCTTTTAGGCAGAGTTCTCTGAAATCAACCTGGTGGCCAATTCCACAGGCACCTACAATGTGGACATTGATGCGATCAGGAACGGGCACAAGGTTACTAAGTAAGTGGTCTGCAAAACGTTATTTTGAAATCTACTTAAAGGTCCAGTGTGTAAGATTTAGGAGGAACAGAATATGGCAGAAAGGGAATATAATAAGCATAACTATGTTTTCATTAGTGTATAATCACCTGAAAATAAGAATCTATTGTTACCTTAGAATGAGCTTTATATATTTGTCGTCCATTGAGTCCACCATGTTGAACCTTTCAGATTTTACGGCCGTTTCGTGGCCCAGTAGTTTCCCCTTCACGCTTCAGTGGAGAGGGTGAGGTGAATGGGCTACACACTGGTCCTTTAAATTCTACTATACCCTGATTGGAAGTTCCTCATAGCTGTTTGCCTCGCAATCCAGTTTAATATTTTGCTAATGTCCTCTTTCCCAGATCCTTTAAGCCAGACTTTGTGCTGATCAGACAGCACGCCTTCAGCATGGACAAGAATGGAGACCACCGGAACATGGTGATTGGACTGCAGTACGCTGGACTGCCAAGTGTTAACTCTTTGCACTCTGTCTACAATTTCTGTGACAAACCATGGGTGGTAAGTATTATTTCATTTGTTGCATTGGTAGCTCAACTGGTAGAGGTCCTCATCGCAGCAGCTTGGGCTTGATTCCAGCTTGACCCTTTGCTGCATGTCACCTCCTCCCTTTATCCTGTCCATCTTCAGCTGATCAAATAAAGACAATAAAACAACTTTTGAATTACAAATCCTCCATCCTAAACATTTTATTTTAGTTTGCTCAGATGTCTAGACTCTACAAGCAACTGGGCCCAGAGGAGTTCCCACTGATTGAACAGGTTTACTATCCAAATCACAAGGAAATGGTGAGTCCTCTGACATCTGCTCTCCTCCTCACTCTCCTCCCCCCTTTCCACTTGTGCTGATGGGTATGTCTTAATGCTAAGCAACCCTTAAAGACACACACACACACACACACACACACACACACACACACACACACACACACACACACTGCACGGGTCATGGTTTAGGAGGGTAATTCACTTCCATGTCAATATTCCATCTCATGTAGCAGCTGAGACCGATCTAATTTTCTGGGGTGTGTCTTGTTTTTTTTTTTTCCCGTTCTGGGTAGAGACAGATTTTTTATTATTATTTGTGTGCCAAGTCAGTGTCAGTACAGTTAAACTGAGTCTGTTGGTGCAAAGCAGTCATCTCCACCCCTGCAGTCACAGGCTGACAGTACTGGGCTGGCTTTCAAGCCATCAATATGAATCAGAACATGCAGAGAGAGGGAGGCATGGCGCTACTGTATGAGTCACTTCTGTTTGATTGAAATGGCTCCAAAATGATGTTTTAATTATTGGAGTATTATGATGAAGTTCGTTTATGAGACATGTGATAATGTTGTTGTTTCAGATTACCTCCGCTCGGTTCCCTGTCGTGGTAAAGATGGGCCATGCTCACTCAGGAATGGGAAAGGTAGTACTGAACTCAGTTTAGTGTGAACGCAATATTTTTGGAGCAGATATATGCCAGAATATTTATATTTCAACCTTTGTTACTCCAGGTGAAAGTGGACAATCAATATGATTTTCAAGATATTGCCAGTGTCGTGGCACTGACCAAGACTTATGCCACATCTGAGCCCTTCATTGACGCAAAGTACGACGTCCGCATTCAGAAGATTGGCGACAATTATAAAGCGTACATGTGAGTGGAATTAGGATTCAACTACTACTAGGACTACTACAAAAAAGCCAAACACGACTAAATTAAACTTAAAAAACTTCTTTAAAATTCTGATTAACAGGAGAACATCAATTTCTGGCAACTGGAAGACCAACACTGGCTCATCTATGCTTGAGCAGGTGGCCATGTCAGACAAGTAAGAGCTCATGAATGTAGATGAGATGAGAATGTAAATCCTGTAATGTCTCGCTGTACGATTATAGCTCTGTTTCACACGCCATTACAGGTACAGAATGTGGGTGGACTCTTGCGCTGATATCTTCGGAGGGCTGGATATCTGTGCTGTGGAGGCTCTACATGGTAAAGATGGCAAGGACTACATTATAGAGGTACCAGCAGGCAGTTTCATGATATCAGAGGGAATATTTGTCTGTGATCATAAGGGAAATCCATTAAATCCATCATCTTGTTCACTCTTAGGTTGATGACTGTTCGATGCCACTGATTGGGGACCAGCAGGATGAGGACCGTGTTCAGATTGCAGAGCTGGTGATTTCGAGGATGAACCAGACTGTTCCACTTACGTCAAGCTCTTCCACAGTCCGTGCCTCAGCAGGACAGCCAGCACAGGTGCTCAAACCACAGATACTCAACACTTGTTCCTCCAATCGCTTATTATGTAAAATCAGGTTAGGTATTTTTAGGGAGCACAGTTCATCAGGACATCTTAGTTTAAAAGAAAATATGTAAACAAAGCAGAAAAGTGGAGGGGACATTGAGCCACCTCAGGGGGAATGTGGATGCCCAGGGAGCTGAACAAAGATGAATGAATATGACTTATGTAGGGAAATTAAACAAACAAGAGTTTGCTGATGCTGTCATGCTCTGTGGGGGGCACAAACTTTTGGCTTCTTCTAACTTCTTCTAACTTTGGGAATCACTGAGAACATCAGGCCAACTGTTTCAAGGATAAATGTCAGGGTTAATGGGCTGTTCCCTGTTCACAGTTCCCTGGGGCACTCTAGACTTAATTAGTAAATACACGGTGAAAGACAAAATATCAGGGGAAGGACCTTTATGTCAGCACTTCAGTGAAATGAGTTTGAGTTGATGTATCTGGTTGACTTTTTCGATATAGTGAGGATTCTAGCATTAGGACTGATGGAACCATATCAAAAAAACATCATCATAAAGACCCTGGAAATGTTACAAAAATCAAAGAATTGATTAAAAAAAAAAAAAACATTGATGCTTCAAAGGATGGAAACAAGGTCTGGAAATAGGACTATGAAATTGTAGCCATCGGAATTTGAGGTAATAAAATCTGAAAATGTACGTCTATATCTCAATGGACCAATACTTAGAATCTCAGTCTTACAGTGTTTTGCATTCAGGTGCATTGAGTGAGCTGATATATATGTCTGAAGTATCAGACAGTTTCAAGGGTAGATGTCAAGCTTAATGAGCAGATAACTGAGTGTCATCAGCGTAGAAGTGGAGATTTATGTCATATTTATGGGTAGTTTAACAAAGAGACGACATAAAAATTAATAAGATGGGCCAAGCACTGATCCCTGGGGCACTCTAGACTTAATTGATTGATCTGAGATGGTCTAATTGTAGACGGCATCAGAGATCACCTATTTAACAATTGACCAGAAAGGACAGAGGGAGTCGAATATCCTGCACTGGGATCATTTAGCGGTTTTACAAAGTCGTGACCTGTACCCGAACAGCTGGAGACGTCGATGAATAGTTGGCATTTTCTTTAATGCTAGGCTTTCTACCATCTAACATCTTGTTGTGGAATATTTCTGATCAAATTAGGACAATTATTACAGAGAAAATTCATTTTTTCTGTCTTGTTTGATAATTACTTACTATCTGCCCTTCTAACACCTGTGTATTTTGTAGAAAGCAGTATCTCCTCAGCCTATCTCACAGCCTAGAGTACCACAGGCTCAACAGCGCCCCTCGCCTCAGGGTAAGAACTTCACTTCTTCACATTGAGAAAAAGCAAAATGATACATTGATATATTGTTTTTGTTTTTCTTTATCTCCAAGTGTAGACAAAGGTATGGGCAAAGTATTGAATGTGATTGCTGCTTTTGTTTTTCTCCTGTAGGTGGTCCTCAGCAAAGTCCCCCATCTCAGCAACGCCCACAGCCTCAAGGCCAACCTCCTGCACAGGCCCCACAATCTGCTGCGAGCCCTGCTACTGGTGACCCCAGTGCCCAGGCTAAGGCTAGCCAAGGACCACCAGCCCAGCCTCGACCACCAGGTCAGGGAGCTCCTCAAAGCCAGAGACCTCCATCTGGTCAGGGCTCTCCTCAGCGAAGCCAGGGAGGTTCACCTCAAGCTCAGAGGCAACAGTCTGTCTCCCAGCAGAAACCATCTGCAGGAGGCCCTGGCCAGAAACCTCCAGCAGGCCAACCCCAGCAGCGGCCTGCCCAGCCCCCTAGGCAGCAGTCACAGGGTGGGGCACAGCAACAGAGGGCACCCGGCCAGCAAGGTCGTCCTGGAGGACCCACCACCCAGCAGCCCCGACCTGCTGCTCAAGGCCACGGAGGCCCAGGAGGACGACCCCCGCTGCAGCAAAAGCCTCAGCCCCCACACAAGCCCAGTCAGGACAACCCGGCTATGGGCGGCTCTCCACAACTAAAGTAAGTAACTGTATGTGATAAATGATTTTGGACCTCTCATTTTTCATAAAGTGAACCTTACAGCTGACCCGAACAGAAGATCCTTTCTTACTTTTTGCCTGCGTTGGGATGCATGCCACATGGAAAATCTATCTATCCAGTGATCCACCTCAATGTGCATGAATTATTGATTCTTACATTTCTCAGTCCTTCGGCAGCCGTTTCACAAAACATAACATTTCAGGTTGTCTTCAGAGATTGTCATACATTAAGACAACGACAAGCGGAGGCTGGCTTGCAGTTGTTCATAACCATAAAGAATCTATCACATCTGTCACAACACGATCTAGGACATGACACCAATTCTCTAGATTCTACTTTTAAATCAGTTTTGTAGCAAGCTTGGGCAGAAATATGCATATAATTAATATAGCTAATTACTCTTTTCACTCTACCACAGCTGTATAAGTGCACTTATTTATTCTTGAACCCTTTAAGAGACTTTTGCTGCTACGATCTTAGCGGTCGATACATTCTCCGGCTGAAAAAATGACTCCTGTAATCCTGAGTTTGGATTTTATTTATTAGACTACATTATCCTCTCCTGAAACAGAGACATAAGAACATTTGTCATCATTCCCTGATAAAACATGCACCACTTTGCATCCAAAAAAGTCATTCACTATTCGTATCATATCAAAGCTACCTTGAAATGATAAGGTAATACTGAATGACCACAGTGAAAGGAATGCGCTTTTATCATCTTTTACTGAGCCCTTTCTCTCCCCTCTCTCTTTCTCTGTCTTGGCGTGATCCAGTCTTTTCATTCCATGGGTTTGCTGCATGACTTTAATAGCCTCTCCCTCTCCTCTATTGCCATTTTCCTCTCTTTATAGCAAATCCCAGTCTCTTACCAATACCTTCAACATTCCAGAAACCCCAGCGGCACGAGCCAGCCTTAGCCAGGATGAGGTGAAGGCTGAAACCATACGCAATCTACGCAAATCTTTTGCCAGTCTCTTCTCAGACTGAGACGGCATAAGTCCCCCCCTTCCCTCCTCCTACTGACAGAAAGATGGACAGGCAAACTGAAGGACAGATCCCTCTCTCCCCCCACAACAACAAACAAGGACCAACAGGATGCCGTCTCCAATTCATGTGCATCGACCCTGATATGAAAATGTACACACTTAACACCCACTGCCTACGAAATCTTTTAAAATGAACAAAAAGTAGAACACACGGTAAATTTAGGCACTGATGTCTGAAACATTCCTTGCCTTGCCTCAAGCTTAAGTAAGTCATCTAGTCATTGTGTCACACAAAACACCACCACCACCACCACCACCACCACCACACAAAAGCCTGTATATGCATGAACAGATACACAAATATAAGAAACAAAACAACACAATACTGTTCACACCTGTTTGTTGGTGCCGTGAAGTCATTGTGATATTTATGTTTGAATTTTTTGGTTGGTTTTGCCGACCGACCGAGTGAAATAGGGGGACTGTATGGAAATTAATGGGGGTGGGGAGGAGTGTTTTTTTGTAAAATGTATTTTTTAAAGAAGCAAGGACTTCCCCCGAGTGGTATTCAACATCACAAGAACAAACACTAATAAAGTTATAGCCATCAAATCAAAGAAGACGCTCCCCTGCTCCCGTACCTTTAGCAAAAGTAAAATAAATAAAAAGACACTCCCCCGTTTCTGACCCCCTCCGCCCCTGATCATTTTTGTACAGTCCCTAACTCAACACAGCTGCACACATAGGATGTCCAGTGTTTAGCTAATGCTAGATCTGTTTCGAGCTGTTGACCGCTCATGGTGACGTCTTAGCTGCATGTCAACAGGAGGCAATGGTAGCATTTTCCAACCCCTGACACTGGCGCTTGTAAACTGTGTTGTCACATGTAGTTGAATTAGTTAGTAGAGTAAGCTAGTAGGTGTTGTGAGTCTGTTGTCGCTGCCACTTTTTCTTCCCGTCTTTGTCGCACAAGAAAGGTCTCCACCTTTGAAAAGCATGCCTTACACAGACAAGAACGTCAGATCAAATGGAGTTGTCTCAGGGATGTCCAATTGATTGTGACACTTGTGTGTGGGTGAGGGTCTTCCATTACAGTTTTATTGTGGTTGTTTACCAATGATGAAGGGAAAGCATGCGTTTTAATGAGGCAGAATGTTTTTATCGTTTTAAACGCATTTGCACACAGAGTATACTGCAAAATTATACTTGAATACAGTGACGCTGACTGATGTATGAAGTTTCAGGGTTTATTCGTCTGCCACTCGACAAAGCAACAACTCGGCGTCTGCCCTGAGGTGCTGCTGTGTCTGTGACAGGTGTGGTACAGTAGGATACAGCACAGGCAGGTTTGACACCTGTTCAGGTACAGTTAGTGAAAAATTAGAGTTTCATTTCATATTCCCTTGATTTCAAAGCAATGTAATGTAAAAAAACAACTTCAGATTGTAAACTAGCTACGAATTTAGTGGATGTACAGTAAGTTAGTGCATTATGTCAGGGTTCAACAGTCAGTCAGTGCATTGTGATTTTGCACTTAACAACCCTGAGCCTGTATCATATCGTGCAGCCTCTTGGTTTCAGTCACAGTCTGTGAGAAGAGGCTGTAAAACAAAGAAGCAAAATAATGTGAAGTATAGGAATGTCAACTTTGGGTTGAAACTCTGCAGTAGATTTTAGCACTTCCTGCCACCCTCCTCCTTCGCACTGACAACCCTTTCTTTGATCACTACTCTGAAAATCCGAACTGTTACTGAAAAACCGATTCTGTTTCCAGGCACTAAAAAAAAAGTCTTCCAGAAAGGAGCGCTTTCCACTCGAATGTCGACGTAGTATGGCAATATCATGCTTTTTAAGAGAAGACCCAATAGCCAAAAGTATATAAAGGAGTCCTGGTTCCCCTGCAGATCCTCCATGCTGCCTGTGTTTATCAGTCTATTTGTGTAGCCACAGTGACCCCTTGTGCTCAATGGTGCATAAATGTGTGAATGTTGTTCTGTAACCAGTCAAACCAAATAGATGTGTTGTACAGAGCTCTGAGTGATGCAGATTGTCACCTTTATCCCCCCCTGCTGCTATTTGTGCTTGTTGATATAACGTGTGTCTCCAAAATTTTTTTTATTTTTAAAAAAAATGTTCTGTTTAACTTATTTCCTACAGGCTTCATTGTTTTCTATGAGGCAGGACTATCTGAGGCATGCAGGTTTATGCATTTAGTGATTCAGGGCTTCATTTTTAAATTTTACACTGACTCAGTGTCAGTACGTGACTGTCAGATTTATCGTGGCACAGCCTACTGCCAAGAGAAGCAGCCTTGTGTAATTGTTGCACTGAGTGTGTAATTTATGAAAATGAGCCATCATAATTAGCACGGATGGTTAACTTTGAAAAATGTCGTTCTGTCACTCAGAGGCTTCTTTGCCATATTAAGACATACTATTTTGCCATGGCACCTCTTGAGACTGACAGGATGAGCTGAGACAGCAATGCAAAGAAGTAGTTTTATGTATTTATGTTTTTGATATTCACAGAGTTTTTCTTACATTATTTATGGTGGATATATTTGACTGTGAATGTATATTATTTTCTTTGTTTTGTTTTTTAAAAAATGCCTTGTATAATCATCGTGAAAAGATTAAATCCTTACGAATCTGAGTGAAACTGATCGTCAGTCGATGCCTGCCAGATTTAAAAACGTACATCTTAAATGTAAGTGCAAGAATCAAAAAGCTGAGGTTTTTGTTAATTAAAAAAATAAGATACTGCATAATGTAAATCATGGTGGATTATTGAATTATATGTAAAAGAAAAAAATAGAATATTTGATGTTATATGCAATGTAGCTATATTATGTGAAAATGAGTATGTTATTAAAACATGCACATGTCCAATAAAGTCTATGACCAACAGTGAATGAACGAGGTTCAAGTTTTACTTAATCATGTCTGTCCATCCTCTGTCTGTCTGTCTGTCTGTCTGTCTGTCCATCCTCTGTCTGTCTGTCTGTCTGTCTGTCCATCCTCTGTCTGTCTGTCCATCCATCCTCTGTCTGTCTGTCTGTCTGTCCATCCATCCTCTGCCTGTCTGTCTGTCTGTCCATCCTCTGTCTGTCTGTCTGTCCATCCTTTTCCAAGTTAAAGGTCTAAAGCTTGAAAGACACATGGGACGCATGCTCCACCAGATGAGTTACTGGGGCGACCCAGACAAGAAGATTTTATACAAAAAGAACCATCTTGATGACTTACTGCATCCAGATCAAGATATTTAAAATTATTTTGCCCGTGTACTTGCAGAAGTACTTGCAGCGCTCATGTTTCTTTGTTATTGGGTCATTTTACTCTTCGTATTGTGTATGGGAGTGAGCTAGTATCTTAAATGAATCTATAATGTGAGGTTAGGAAGGATCTGAAGCAGTAAAACATGCTGTGAAATGGATTAAATACATGCTGAAACTTGTACACACTTTGTTCAGCTGGACTGTAGCTGTAATAGCAGACATTCTTATGTGACCACAAGGTGGTGTGGGCCTGCAAGCGTTCCATTCTGCACACGATTAATCAGGTTATATAATTCTTTTTACTCTGGTGTAATGAGCACACACTTCTTACGTCTCTGCGTGTTTGATCAGGGCTATTCATTACTTTACATTACATTCATCTGGCAAATGAAGGAAGTTACAATATGTGCATTGAAATCTGAAACATGAGTCAGATATCAGCATCTCTCTCTCTCTTTACAAATGAGATCACCGACTGTGGAACCGTTATTATGTTGTGAATGCTGCAGGAACCCAGAGTATTGTTGGAGTTTGGTCTCCTACTGTGCTCCAACTCCAACAAGGTCTCATTTCCATTGTGTCTTATGAGACATACATTTTAATTACACAATTCTGAGTCATAATCCCACAGAAAACACAAATACCAATGTGTGCATAATCCTATTAAACAAAACTAATCTGGCACATATGAACAAATGGCTCCCTGAATGCCACTCATCATAGTTTAGCCTATCTTTTCTTTGTATTATAAAAGACTAATTCATTGTGTTTGAGGGGGGAAAAACACATGTATTATGTATCCAGTATCTTCTGGCCTTCTTTGGGGCTGCAAATCTGAATGGAGCAGCTGCAGCTCGGAGAGGCCAAATAGTATTATTCATCCGCGGTCAAAGGAATGATTGTTTCATTGCCTTGTTTTGCACAAATCAATGACTGCATCTATAGATGAAAAAGATACATTAAAATTGAGATCTTTTACTTCCCCTCCATCCGACTATAAAATGGCCTGACCTGGCCCTAATAGTTTGGCTCGTTCAGGTTTTATACAATGAGGGAGCGAGCTCAATTTTAATCATCGAATGGATCAATTTCTTTTTCCTTTGAAACTTTTCATTGCTGGAAAAGTGTCTGAGAGTGCAAAATCCAATTTGCAGGCAGGTTGTTAGACTGTGTAGCAGCTCGCTCACTAAAGGTCAGCGTGGTTTTTAATGCTCCGTCTGCTTGCTTGCATTTCTTATCTAGCCAGCCAGCAGGCCATAGTATTCTCTCCTCCCCCAAAAAATCTAGGTTTGGTTTGCTGTGAAGATGTTCAGGAAATACTAAATATTGAATGTGCTCTGGAAGATAATTCAATTCTACCTTTTTGGCATGCAATATTTGTAAGTCAGCATCACTCAGACACATTATGAGTGAAGGAATGACTTTAGGATCTTGACATCAGACAGACTTTATCCCTATCCGGCAAACTAAGCCATCCATTCACGAGAAAACAACTGTGATTTTCTGCCACAACAGTCCTCGAAGTGGTGTGTAATCATCCCGATACAACTTCTATGACTTTGCAGGTTACAAATAAAAGGATTCAAGGGTATTGCCGGCTTCTTCTGTTAGGAAAAAAAATGAGAAGACAAAAGGGGAGGGGTGCTCACGACTTCTTCTCTGAGCCAGGATATTTCTAGAGCTGACCCATTTAAACAGCCCGGAGAAGCTGCAAGCACAGGTGCATCTGGATGGCTGCAACTGGCAATGCGTAATTACATACATTAAGTGTCAAAACTGATTTGCACATGCAATTTAATGGGAGGATGTGCAAGCTTACGCAGGATCCGAGTGAGAATAATTCCGGGCGAGGGAGTCGAATCCCGTTGGTTTCATTCATTTCAAATGCACACACAGAATACATTTGTGCCCTCAATCATTCTCCTTCTTTTATGAGTGACAAAGAAAAGCTCGTGTCAGCCCACGATTGAGTGCTTTATTCAGCAATCAGATGGGAATGGGGAAACAGTGGCTGTTACAGCTATTATACATGGCCTACAGCTTTGCACAATTAGTGCAAGTCAGTACTGCTTTGCATTGTGCTGCTGAGATATCCATATTTAGAAGGACCTCATTGATTCTAACTGAGGCACAAAAGATTTGTTGTCTGTCCAGTCTTGAATAGCGGGATCTCTTAATGACAGTCCCTGCATCACAAAAACCTCCCGCTGACCTCAATCAGTGTTTGAAAATGTGATGAAACTCCGAGCGGAGAGCACTGTAATGTAACCGCATTCTGTTTCTGTGCGGGTTACATAACAATATCACAGTGACAATGCACAACCGTCAAATAATTCACACCATCAGGAGCCCTCGGAAAGAAGAAACTGCACCCACCACCACCACCAAGAGGCCCGTCTCTCTCTCTCTCTCTCTTTCTCTGTCGTTCCAAATGTGTTTTCCCTTTAATAAACTTGCACACATGACTGAATGATTCCTTCGCCAAAATGGCAGATGATGAAGGATGAGAGAGAGAGAGAGGAGTGTGGAGTAAAGATTTAATTAAGACTCACCATGGGATGTCTTACTGTGACTCAAGAGACCAGGACAGAGGAGTTTGTGTTTGCTCACTGCAGCTGTGAATAATATCTACACTATTCTTACTTTGACCTACATGTACTGAGAGGAGGATCTGAGAATATGCCCACATGAGTGCAGGTCTTTCTGCTTTATTTTCACCGTGAGGCTGCCGGGGGGGTTGGTTGGTGGTGGTGGTGGTAGTGGGGGGTGTTCTCCTTATGGTAAACCTTATGTTAACTTTAATTTGTCAGTCTCTGCTGGAGATAATCACGGCCATACAGCAAGATGTACCCACTAAACAGTCAATGCAAAGCTGCACTGCTCCATCCCCTCCTGCTGTGCATTTACAGAATGTTGAAGGTTTACAGGCAATTTTCACCTCCCCTCCGTCTTCTCCTTGTGACGTAGATTTTTATGGTCTCCATGGATGACTCCCATCAGCACTTTACTTCATTCCCCTTTGAAATCAATTCAGTCTCTTTTGCTCCTACTCAGTGTGGGTTACCATGGATACCGCTCCCAAATGGTTTGGCTTGTACATGAATTTGTTTATGAGTGTTACTTGGAGTGGATTGGAATGTTCTTTTTTTTGTGCAGCCAAAATAAACATCATTTGTTAAGCATTAAGCATAGCATAAAAGACACTTAGGTGTTTCTTTCCTGTTCTATTTTATTCTAATCTGCATGTATGATGATGCATCCGGTGAAGGTTTCTTCGGGGAGTGAGCATGAAATCACTTCTTCCACCTCTACAGCATGCGGTAGCAGCTACACGAGGACACGAGTTCCTCCAGTAACTGTAGTGCGCTCGGGGAAAAAAGCCGAGCAACAATCCGCTGAATATAATCTAGTCTGATCCACCAGGAATCGAAGCTACGCCAACGTGGCTTCTTCGGTTCCCCCCATTGAGCCAAATGCTTCATTTGGCTGCATCTAAATCCTCCACAATAACCTGCGGTCTGAGCGGTGTCCACCCTACATGGACCGCCGCAGCTGTAAATGATGTCTGGGGCAAGAAGGTCGGACGGAGAGGATTGAGTGGTTTAATTTGTCGAGGACTTAGTCTGGGTTCTTTTGGAATTAAGGAAAGACTGAGTGCATCTTCAGATTCACTGATGCTGCATCTACTGAATCAATCATCTACATATTTCATGCAAGGCATCTAAGATCTCAAGGAAACACCCACATTCAAACATATGTCTATCTAAGAGATCTAATCCTGGCCGTGTGAAATATTCACCACTGCAGGGACCCGTAGAGCATCCCCGGGGGGATTTCTCGTGAAACATTCAAGCTGAAATGTGTTCGCCTCAACTTCCCTCTAATGTGTTTTCCTTGTTTCCTCTGACATATCATTACAGTCCAAAATAACCAAAGAGACTTACTTTGTATTAGCCTGCCACATTGGCTATTTTTGGGCTGGACTTTGTAAAGCAATGGGGCCTGGCTGTGTGTGTGTGTGTGTGCATCCTCGCATCTCTTACGTAATTCCCTCCAATGGGAACACAGAAATCAGGAGGAAAGTTTGTAGAGAGTCTCTTAATCTTACGTGGAGTTAATTGGAGACAGCTGGAGAACTGAAGGTTGTTTACTGTCCCAGCATGAGCACAGAATGTCGAGATTCTTCCTCATGGCTCGTTATGGTTGATATGTCAGAGCAGCATGGAGGCTTGTTTGAGCACTAGAGGCAGTGCTCTGCTTTAAATGTACTTTGTGGTGGTGTAAGCCCGATTGATCCATGTCAGAGGGGCTTCTAATCAACAGAAAGCCATTGATTTCCTCTCCACGGAGCCTACGAGGTGCCTAAGACACCTGCTAGCGGCCAGCTGACAGACACTTATGCCTGCTAACCAACAGCTGACACAAACTGATGCCAATGCACTGTGCTGGAGAGGGGTGAGTCACACATGCTCAGATAGATCCCACTCTCAGGGATGCTGGATGCTGCACAATGTGAGATCCACTGTACTGTCATTCTGAATCATATCTCATACACGTGGTATGTCACAGATGGAGTCTCGGTTAGTTATAGTGTTTTGTAACCAGGAAGCAGGCAGGAATAAGTATAGATGATAGGAAAATCTGCTGTGCGCACGCAGTGTAAAGCTGTCCTTCCTGTAACAAAACGAGCACTGTCAAAGCTAAGTATCATTGCGATCTTCAGCCTGATCAGCACAGTTTGTCTGTGGTGATTTCTATCTGCTGTGAGAGTGCTTCAGTAAGCAGTTTTTTCCAGCGGCAGTCACATGCTCCAGGGCCGGGGCTCACAGCCAGCTGTCCCCATCATCAATTCAGACAATGCAGAAGGCTGTGGTGAGGTGAGACTTTGGAGGCAGATGTGTGTGTGTGTGTGTGTGTCGGGGGAAAACTGATTTTTTTTTTCATCTTGCAAAACAATGCAAACAACAAATACGATGTGCAAGCAACATCATGTTGTATTGAGGAACGTGCAAGGGCATTTTTATGAGGTGCCAATCTGAATGTGTATGAGGAGCCTGTAGGTCATTCTCAGGGGAGCAACTTCAGCCCGTACAGGTCAAGTTTGGATAAAACAGTCCATCACACCAGAGCTGAATTATCTAATAAATCATTTTTCAAGCAAAATGCTGAATAGTTGCTTGTTCGTGCTTCTAAAATGTGATGATTTTATGTTTCTCTTTGTCATACTTGACAGATGTATGAATGCATTTGGGTTTGGGGATGTTGGTGGAATAAAAACAAGGCATCTTTCACAATTTTCTGACATTTTATGCACAGGAAAATAAGTAACACATCTACTTTACTAAAATTACATTATGATATATGATTTTCCTCATCACTAACGTTTTATGCATGTCCAACAGTGTGGAAGACCAGATGTGACCAGTTAAGTGTAGGAGAGGCCTCAAATTCTACAGGCAGTCTGTCTGCAAACTTTTCTAAATATGTAAACGTCTGAATATCTCTGGCCTCATGATGAGAGGAGCTAATTACAAAACCTCACACTGCAGGAGGAGAGACAAACAACCTGCAGCTCCTCCGGAAATGCCCATGCAGTTGCAGTCCTCAGGGCTCCATATTCAGAGATGAGCGGAGAGACCGCATTGCTGCTCCGAGACTGAACAGCCTCCTCCAGCACCCCCCCTCTCCTCATCCTCCCTCCTCCTCTCTCCTCCTCCACCTCCCTCCCCATAAAAACACGCACAACCACGCCTCCAGAGGCACGCGCACAAGCGCAGGGCTCAGACACACCTCCTCCTTCCCCTCCATCACACACACAAACACACACTCACAGAAAGACATAAGCGAGTGTGAGAGCATCGCTGGGTGAAGTGGACAACATGTAAGGCAGCCATGAAGGACGTGCTCGGCTCCGGGAGGCTCACGGCAGGTGCGCTATGGATGAAGCTGCACCTCACGGAGAACACCGCGTCCACCGCATCCGATCAACTCACCGGCGACACGGTAAGAAGGCCCCCCTCCTCCTTTCCATTCAAATCTTAACATTTCCAAACTTAGCCGAACTCATCCTCCCCTTTATTTCTGCTCCTGTCCTGGCTTGAACCCGCTGCTTCTTCTCTTTTTTCCCACCCCGATAAATGATGTCATTCCGGGCTCCTCAAAGGCATTAGGTCAGCCACAAAGGATGGAGGGCCGTCCGTGCCGCAGCACCAAAATAAAAGAGGTGCTGGAGTGCGATGGAGCAAGAATTTGGTAACGCTTCAAGGCTTGAATGCGCCTCGGTATGGCCCCCGTGGGGAGGAGGAGATCGGGCCGATCTGCATCACATTTGTTATTGTCTGCAAAACCTCGAATACAAGTTGTGTTTTTACTCACAAATCAAGCAACCAGACGAATATGAGCAATGTGCAATAAAAAGAAGCAGAGGAAATGAAGCTGGTAGACGAATATCATCGCTGCATCCTGCGATAAGGTCAACATAAGTCGCACTTGTAGTGTCACAGATGGATCGAGCCGACACAGAGAAACATTAAAGCAATTCATTTCAATCATGAGTCCATGTTTTCAGGCTGAAATTGTGCCCTCACTGTGCAACTCCAGGAGTGTTTCATGGTTTCTTTGCTGTGTGCTGTAGCCATGGAGACAGTATGTGGCATGTGGTTTTATACTTGTGCTAGAAAGTGTAGTCCCCCCCCCCCCCACTCACACACACACTCACACACACACACACCCTATTGAAGAACCTTGAAGATGAGTAGAGGAGGGAATGCATTTAGTTTGAGCATCTTCTGTCCTCTAATTTAACAAATATCTTTAATCTTTAATCCTGATTCTGTGTGGTAAAAACACATCAACACTTTCCTGCAGAAAAAAGTGTGTCAGTGGTGACCTACTGTAGACCTACATAATAAATTCTAATATTTTATTAATCTCCTGAGGCGTTCATATCCTGTAACATTCCCAGTGGGATTTGTATAGTAGCTGTGCAGAGCTATTTTTACAGTATCCTTGCAAAGCCATACAACAATAGTGGGAGCTATTGTTCGTATCCATTAATGTACTAAAGCTGTTTAAGACCGATAGATTGTGGTAGTGAATTACTCACCAAACATTCACCTGCCCACCTTATTAGACCTATTTTTAGTCTGTATAATAAAAATGAAGTCTCGTCAAGGTCCCTTCCAGCTTTGCTGACACCTCACCTCGTCCATTTAAACCCAGAAGAAGAGGAAGAGTGAAAGCAAGATGGATTTAAGTGACTTCATTTCTGTTTAGTAGTTTAAATTTCAGTAGTAAGTGACACAGATTTGACGTAAGTGATTGTAACCCCAACGGTGATGGAACAGCCGGTAATAGTACAGCATGTAATCTGTATTTTTAAGAACAGCAGACTGAATTTACAACTGAAACACACACACACTATAACAAGGTAACAAGGAAAGCTGATATTGTATATGAAATTAATCATTTTGCCAAAATACTACTGATCTGGCACTGATAACCATTCATGCAAATTTAGATTTCTGTGTGTCTTTTTAAATCAGATAAATAATCCTTGCATGCAACTGTAGCTTCTGGCGTCTTTGAAACCCAAAAAGATTCAAGGAGGCCGAGCAAAAACAGCGAATAACAGTGTTGGTTTGTCTGTCGAGGTTGGTCGTGTGTGAACAGACGTGATATTTAGGCGTGTTGTGGAGACATGACGGGGGGAGACGGCTGGTCAGTCCTCTCTCTCTTCATGATGAACAGATGGTAACTCAGGGTTAGATCGTGGGTGGGTGCCAACAAGAAAGCCCATGTGTGTGTGACACATAAATCCATTGTTGGAATGGTTGGAATGGTTTTTGTCCGTGATGATATTTCCTTTAGAAAATACATTGAATGTTCTCTAAACTGAGATTAACAGCAGTTGTCTGTATATTATTTATTCATAAGAGGTGAATAATTCAAACAGTAGGAAACTGTTTGTTGCACTGCATTTTTTTTTTGAAAATTAAGAAACATTTAGTCACTCTAAAAACTCAAGTTAACTTTTTATAATTGTGTTCACACTGTGAGCTCTCCAACAGAGGTTACAGGATATGATAATAAACCAAGACATACTGCAGTAATGCAATAAAATTACTCTAAATTTGTCTCATGTCTTGAATTATATTTAATCAGAAGGGGTTTAAATATCTTTCCTATCATTGTATCAAATCTTTTCAAGCATGTTTTTAAGTAAAATTAAAAATCCCCCCCCCCCCTCAGAAATCTGGCATAATGTCATGTGAGTTATGTTTTGCATTTTCCTTTTAATAAAAAAAAAAAAAAAATCTTCTACTTGGCAGCGAAAGAGCACATGAAGAGCTAATTTTAGCTTAAAGTGTCTCCAGACTCATTACAATGAAAAATGATGTTGTGGCTGTTGGTGTAAAATTAACTTGGTTAGCAAATGAACAACTACCTTTTGTTAAATTTCTACACAGTCATCACTACAGGTATCTGTGTCATGTGATCGGGCCGTTGCTTACATCTGACTCAACTTTATAGACGCTTTAAAGTATTAAAAATGTGTTTAGAGAGTTAGTTCACATCAAGTATGAACTGATCCGACTGTTGTTACTTTAACTCTTTATACCAGAACCTCACATGCGTTTAAATTGTTTAAAAGTGTATTCATTTATCTCTTTCTGTCCGCAGGCTGTGTGATCTTGAATCACACTGAATGGAGAGCATTGAAGTTCCTTTAAGATGACACGAACGCATCCCCCTGATATACTGGCATCGACTCTATATCGGGACTTTACTCTGAATCCCCTTACCGACCCCTCCATTTCTCTCCACTCCTCCCGGCAATGTGACTTGAAAATGATCGACAAACCAGAGATCATCAACAAGAGACACTGCCGTAGCTTTGACTTCATTGAGTCACTGGATGAGCCGCAGTCTTTCTCTTCCTCAATGGAGTATCCATACAAGAGGGCTGAGCATCAGACATTAAACAAAGATCTAATGTGGAATGGACTAGATCAACCGGGGCACCTTCGCTTTTCATCTCCCGATCTGTTCAACACCAGGCAGTTCCAGCAGCACACCACCCAGGACAAAACCAGCCATCTTACATGGTCAGATTCTAAAAAGAGAGCAAGATCTAAAAGCACTCCAAGAATTAAGGCCACCCTCACTCCTGTGCCCATCTCAGTGTCCCCTCCAGGAGCCAGGAAGGGGAGGGATGCACCTCAGGCTGCGTCAGATACCTTAAGGACTTCTGAAACACATCGAGAATCGTACTCCTCGAACAGGGCTTTTTTGAATGATGTGCATCCTAACAAACTGCAGCCTCATTCTCCCCTCTACGTCTCAGACTGTTTCGAGGAGGATAAACCAGACAAACCAGCCATAACTCCTCATGTCAGGTGCCGTGTGGACATTAAACCAGATGCTGCTGTACTGCAGCACACATCTAGGCAGGTTCCCAACGTACGGACTGAGCATCTTTGGCAGAGATACTCCCAGGCCAGTAGCAGTAGAGGTTTGTATGTACCACGACAGATTGTCTCCTCACCAACGCCCACTCCAAGCGAATGCTACAGTGGAGATTTTAGACAAGGATACCACTATACCACCAGCATGTCTCCCATCTCTTACCAGCATCTTGACATGCACAGAATGCCGTCACCAACAGCACCATATCTAAGTCAAGAACAAAGAGCTTACTCAAACCCTAACATACCGACCAAGTTTTTCTATACGGAGGACCCTGTTCGGTATCCAGTCCATCCCTATTCTAGAGCATACTATCAGGATGATCGGTCCAGTCTAACCAGCCACGGTAGTACCATGACCAGTCAGTATGATCCAAGGACTCGATGGGTTCACACCCTTCCTGTCAGGTCATATTACACAGACCACCTTTCCAACAGAGAGCCAGCACACTCTGTATATAGTAGGCCTTACTCCACAAGTGAGGCAGGATCGTACTTTTCTCAAACTCCACTGTCTAGGTCTTATTATGGAGAGGACAACCGGTTCAATCCATACCACATGAGTAGCTCAAGGTCGTTTTATTCCAAACCGTACGGCTCTCCTGAGGAGCCGTACTTTCCACAAAGGCCGTATCATACGGAGGGTCGTCGACGCCCTCGGATGTCCCAGGCCTTTTCAGATGACTGGTATCGCTCAAGTATATCTGGTTATTCTAACCAGTCCTCTCAGCACACACCACCAAGAGTAAGCCAAGACCCCACTATACCCCCATGGTTTACTAACAGTTGTGTGGAGACAAGTAGACTAGGAGCAGAGGTCAAAAACCACTCCAAGTCTTGGGACAATATTCTGTATCCACGGCATAGCAGAGAGCAGTCAGTGCCTCGTGGACGAAGCTACGAGAACCTGTTTTACCAAGCACGGAATGGAGCATCCGCTGATGTTACATCTCAACCTGTAATACTGAACCTATCGAGTTCACCAAGGCGCTATGCTGCCCTTTCGCTCTCTGAAACCTCATTAGAGAGGGGCTCAAGCAGTCCATGGAGGAATAGCAAGAGCGGGCACTGGTTTGTAACTCCTGAGATCACCATAACAGACAATGACTTAAGTGCAGGCAACAACAAGCGGCGTGATGTGCACTCTGTCAGCTGGGATATGATGGATGGTGACAAGACACCATCTCCGACAGTAATGCATCAGAAGCCGCCATCCAACACGGAGGACATTAGCAAAGACAGGAAACACAACAACTTCTCCCTCCAGCAGAGTCTAGAGCAACTGGACGAACTCTTAGCTGATTTGGTCGTTGATTACAAACCACCAACTTGCAGAAAGTCAAGTGTAGACCTTTTAGACCAGCTAAAACAACTAATTACTGAAGACGGTGACAAAGACAGAGGATCTTCTGGACTTGAAAACTTAGGATGTCTGAACACACAGGTCCCATCCTCTAAATCCAGCCCTGACACAGTCAAAGACCCTGATAGTGGATGTGACGCTTTACAAAGGAGTGCAGAAGAATGTTCTCCAGACCACAGCACAGACGAAGATGACACCATGGTTTGTGCTAACAAGAAGTGCAAACGGATTGAGAGCATGTTCAACGCCTGCTTGTACTTCAAATCATGTCACAGTTGCTACACCTTTTACTGCTCACGAAACTGTCGCAGGGATGACTGGGAGACCCATAAAGAGACCTGTCTGTATGGTCGTGTCAACAGTGTGTGTCGACACACTCTTAAGTTCTGCAGAGAGAATTCAGAGATCCACAAAGCCTTCTCTCGTGTTGCTAAAGCTGGCTATCTCTCCAGAGGGAGAGGCGTTCTCTTTCTGGGTTTTGCTAATCCAGAGACAGCTGACAACTTCCTGCAAGTTGGGCTCGAGAGCCTCCTCATGTCTCCCACATACTTATCTCTCAGAGAGCTGGATGGCTTCAAGGACAACCTAGGTGAATACTGCAAGGAGCTGCAGCTCGCAGGTAATGAGTACGACCCCAATGAATGTTTCCTTCTGAATGTATCCGTAGCTGTTGGTGAACTAGTGCCTAACAGACCTTCACCGAGGGTCCAAGCGCCAACAGTTCGAAAATATGCAAAGGTGTCCTTGGCCTCTTCAAGCCCTGACAAAAAGGTACTCAAGAAGGATAGCGAAATGGAAACTCTCATCCTCACTCCGCCTCCAGGCACACCAGACATTGACAAGGAGGGGGAGGAGGGAAGAAAAGCCAGAGAGGTGTGCTTTGTCAATATCCAGCGCGAGCTCAGGACCAGGGGAGTCTTCCTTCGTCACGAGTACCCAAAAATCTATAATCAGCTGTGTGAGTTTGTGGAGAGCAACAAAAGGTTTACCCCCACTACGATTTACCCGATAGATAAGAGAACAGGGAAGCAGTTTATGTGCATGATCATGGCTGCATCCGAGCCAAGAACACTGGACTGGGTGGGCACGCCTCATCTCTTGGATGATATTATATAGCATAGCACTAAAAAAATAACGATAATGATGTCAGCTACACGAAATGTACATACTGTAAATACATGGTGTGGTTTAGCAAACTGAACATTGGTATGTGTATATATGTGACCAGTCTCTCTTTCTGTCTCTCTCTTTCTCTTATTTCTCTCTGTTGCCACACACAAACATACACACACACACACACACACACACACACAGACACACACACACAGTATACGCACACACCTTTAAAGGTTGCCCTATGTTGTTATTGGCTTGTTTTGATCCTGTTGCACTCAGAAGAGCTGATAGCCTGCATGTAGACTAGGCACAAACCCACTTATCCAGGTGTTTAAGATGTGAACATGTATGATCTGTACAGTTTATGCAGACGATATATGAAGCACACAATATTTATAAAGTACACATCTCATTGCCACCACATAATAGTAGACACAGCCAGGTCTCATATTGTAACAGTCATCCACTATTAATTTCTCCAAAAACGTTATACCAGAAATTTATATTATAACTTGTTACAGTGGTTGTAATATTACAACTGTTTATTAGTACTTAAGTATTATTTCCTAAGTATACTGTAGTTGTGTGGATATTTTTTTTATTATTATTATTGCTATTAATTATTGTTTGATAGACGAAGAAGTACAATCAAACCACCTATTTGTTTCCCCATTTCATTCAGAAATTTGGGTTGGAACTTATTTCATCTCGTGATAAGACTTGATGTCATTCTTGTATAAATTGCTTTGTTTGAAAGTGGCCTTCAGTCGAAAATAAAAAAAGCATTTGACACAAAGCAATGTATAGGTTTAGCTATTTCTAAAGGCTTGACAGCTCTTGACTTAGGTTGTTTGAACTACCATTGTAAATGAACAATTATTTTGCTCAAAGCATGTTATTTATATTCAGGTATTTTAATATTGATATTGCTTATAATTAAATTTATTATGTTAACGAGATACCATTTGATGCTTAGAAATGTAAGAGGTATATATATTGAATATTAGATCATTTGAACATCATGACCTTGAGACCTTATTGTAACTAATACCACAGTATGTTCTTAAACAATATGCAATAAAAGAGCAACCTTAACATCTATATTGTAAAATCCTATTTTATTATTAAGACTAATATTCCCTTGGAGCCGAGAGCTGCAAAGACTTTGTTTGCACTAAAATATGAATTATAAAATGAGAATGCTCCTAACACAGCTGCAGCACTGTACCCAGATGTGATGACATGCCTGCTTCCATTGCCATTGTTGACTAATCTAAGGTTGCTCTTTTACTTGATTATATATCTTTGTGCAAGACCTTCCTGAACTTTCTATTTTGTGATGTTTATAACCCATATACAAATATATAATAAATGGAATTTAACGAGTGACCCTGTGGCTTTTTGTTTCTCTTTCATAGCACTCCTTATCATGCAGTTAAACAGATAATGATACAGTTCCTATCAATAGGACTGATCTGTACATGCTTCCTTTTTTTTACACATGCATGGAGTGTTACAGTTACAAGAAAAATAAAGATGTATGAACCCCTTCCTCCTCTACAAGGTACACATGGGACATGTATATTATGTAAAAATTCAGAATAACTTCATATTTAGCTTTGTATTTAGTCCAAAACCTATATCAAAACACAAAATGCCAGCAGGTGGAAATCTTTCAAATTGATCGAGCACCTTTACTTTGAAGATATTTACACAGCGAGTCAGTGAGTTTATGACATGAAAACATCTTGTTAGTGTAATTATGTATGATACCTGTCCACAGTCATTATCTTTTACAGTTAATACAGGCATAATATGGCTGTTTGGAGCACATTTATATTTCAAGCTTTTAATAATAGCAGTAGTAGAGTAAACTCATTCTGAACATATTTCATATGTTTCAAACCTCGTCTCTAGTTTCAGTTCAGGTACTGATTTGAGTTTCAAATTGACTATTTCCTGGAGAGTCCCCTCTCTCCCTCTTTTTTTTTTTTTTTACTATAAGCGTGCTGTAACATGTCTGATTCATGTTACTGTAACAGGTCGCTTTACAATAATTCCTTATGTGTCTTTCTTCTATGTTAGATCGCCACCTAGTGGAATAATGCATGTATTACTTTCTTTTTGTTTTGGAACACACACACACAGTTTATGACTTGCTTTATGTTAATTATTCATTAAGACAGTGTATGTGCAGCGTGATCACATTACTGATTGATTCAGTATGCGTCTTTGTTCACTTCTACCGTATTAATATACCTTATTTCTGCATTCTGCTGTCAAATGTCCAATCAGTTTATCAAAATTAAACATTTGATGGCTTTTTGTCTGGCCTGTGTTTTTGTATTACATTATAATATTACCGAACTGTCAAGGGATGATGTTCAGGTAAGTAAATAAGTCCTTTTAACCAGGGTAGATCTAGATACTAAGTCAAAATGTGTTCCAGTCATTTCAAATTAAATAAAATTTAAGGTAAACGTTGACAGCCATGAACAGGAGGACTGATTACTGACACTTAGCAAAGCTAATTTCAATGTTTATATGGATAACTAATGATTGATTTAAGAGAGACTTAAAAAAGGGCGAAACTCTCCTTTAACAGCTTGAACATTTGCCTGTAATGATCTCATCTTGGCAGCAGAGAACAGTAACAGAGTTACAGTGTGTGTGTGTCGCCATATCTTGAAATCCAGTTAAGTCAGCTTTATTTACAAGGAACATTTGAGAACATATTACGATGGCGTAGCATTGCACATTTTCAATAAACCAAAATATACAGTAGAATAATCAAATTATTAGAATTGGTCCATATGGACAAAATAAAACAGGAAGAATTCATGAGACAAATCATGAGGTATTATAACAAATTAGAATTGTCAGATGTAAAATCCAGAGAGAGCGAGAGAGAGAGAGAGTGAGCTGTTGTTCTTTTCAGTGTTTCTCTGAGGGATCTGGCTTCTGCTCTGTTTAATCTCAGAAACATTTATTTCATTGTTTGTCAGCTCTGAATGGTTGGCAGCATTGCGTGTCTTAGTTCACATTCATAATATCAGAGGGCATACAAGAGAGGCACCATTTGGAAAGGGTAATAATACATCACATTTGTTTTCTTATAAATAAAATAAAACATGAATCCAGTGTTACAAGATGAGTTTTGTGATACAGGATCCAGACAGATTTACACTTTACAGTATTCAGAGTCAAAAATCTCACTAAGTAGACAGAAAGACATGAAGAAAAAACACTGATATATTCATGATGACAGAAAATACAATTAAAGGTCCAGTGTGTAGAATTCAGTTGCATCTAATGGTGTGATCACTGCATTGCAATCCCCTTACATCACCTTCACCTTCCTTCCTGTGTAAAGGAGAAACAACACTTGAAAGGCCCAGTCAGTGTTTAGTTTGTCTGTTCTGGGTTACTGTAGAAACACAGTGTTTCAACATGGTGGCCTCCATGTAAGAGGCTCCCACTGTAGAATATGAAAAGACCATTTATAAGTAACAAAATTAAAAGGGTCTTATTTTTAGGTGATTATACATGCATGAAAACATAGTCATGAATATTATATACCATGTCTGCCTTATTCTGAAAAATACAAATCTTACACACTGGACCTTTATTGTGTACACTAATCTACTTTTAAGCCAAAGTGGCAATGAATCTGTGATTCATTCACACAGAAAATTAATTTTAGATATTATCCAGTACATGTAGGAAAGGGTATTGTGTTATTTCTTGTAGATTTTATAGTGATGTGTTGGTCGTGACCGAGCCGGTTCAAAGAGCTGGCTCTTTTAAATGAACGATGGGAGCCGGCTCCGGTACGTGCATTTTAAAAATTTTAAAACACAAAGGCAGAATGCAGAATTTTGCAAAGCCAAGCTGTCGTATCGAGCAGGGTCCACAAACAACCTTCACAGACACATGAGAACTGTGCATCCAACACTCAATAGCTGTCCTTTTTTAAAATTTCTATGCTTTTTATAGTTTTTATAGGTGTTTCTATCTGCTTTGTGTAGCTGAGTGGTTCTACAAGCACGTTAGTGCATTCATTGGGCGGTTTCAGAGAGTTACAAGGGTCTGTAAACGCAATGAAAACAATTAGCTACAGCAATTTATTGATATTAGAAAATGTAATTTTTACTTTTGAATGCTTCTGTACAAAGGATGTATTGAACATATACATGATATATGTGTACATCATAAGTCAAATCAGTGCTAAATTTGGCTGAATTATTAAAGGTATAAGTGGTAACATGAAGAGCCATTTGGGAGCCAAAAGAGCCGGCTCTTCTTGGTGAGCTGAGTCAAATGATCCGACTCCCTAAAAAGAACCGAACTTCCCATCATTAGTAGATTTCCTTTTAAAAACAGATGCAGGACTTGGTAGAAATTTGCTCTCTTACATAAATAACATGATGCTTTCTGTTATTAGTGTGAAAACTCCCTCTTATTAGAAGCCTTTGCGCATGCGCGTTGCGCAGGTCTCCTCGTGATGACAGCTAATGACAGCACTGCTCGCTCCTGCAGAAGCCAGTGACTGTGAGACGGCTAACCGCCGACAAACAAACCCCGCTCTGACCCGAGGAACCTTCTCATCAGCCGTGTTCAGAGACACCTAGAACGACCAGCGAACGCTAACCACGTCAGGTAAGTTCCTGAATGTGTGTTAGGCTTCACATTTTGGTCACTCGGGAGCTTTTGCAGCCCGGAGCTAAGCTAACGCAGCTAACTAGCTTATCGTTAGCTCGACTAGCTTAGACGTTAGCCGAGTTTAACTTGGTTAACGCTAGCCTAGCTTAGCCCGGTTGAGCAGTTTTACTGGTCTGTGCTCCTTCTCCCGGGTTAAACACAACACTCCGGCTTGACTCGTACCAAGTGTAGCACCTGTGTTGTGTCAGTTTCCTCTTAGCGTTGAGCTAACCTGACGTTAGTTACGTGCTTTATTAGATGCTGGTGGTTAACGTAAGTTTACCTCACGTTAGCTCGGCGGTTAACAGACGTTAACTCAACCGTACCTATCTCTGTTTGTTGGCTAAAATCTCAGCTGGCACTCCATCAAACCAAAGACGGTTTAAAGGAGCAACTTAACGTTAACAGCACGTTTAAAAAAGGTTTTTTTGGTGTGTGTTAGGTGCCTCCACCCACCCATGGAGCCTGAGAGGGGAATGTCTAAAGTTGTTGCCAAATAACTTAACCATTCAGACAGAGAGTGTGTGTGTGTGTGTGTGTGTGTGTGTGTGTGTAACATTAAGGCTTGTAAGGCCGTGGGTTATAACCGCATACTGTCATTAAACATTATAAATATTTAATAAACACCATTAACTCTCTGTAGCACAGAAGTAAACATAATTATCTCCCCATCCTGTCCACTATTATTATTGTACTAATTGAGTTATAATGCTCAATATTTGCTTACTAAATCAGAGTTTTTGCTGCTTTTCTGTCCGTTAAATGAAATGCCTTTACATTTTTTAGACAAATTAAGCTCATAAAATCTCGGTGAACTTAAAACATCTGCAAAACTGCTCAGTCACTTTTTTAGCATCTACTTTTGCACAGATACTCATCAGATATTAAGTAAAAAAAAATACATTTTCTTCAGTGTTCCAAGTGAATTTACTCTGGCACAGTAACACATATCTTGATTCTGACACTTTGTCTTCGCTTTCTTTTGAGACCAACGTTGTACACGCAGGCCTTGTAGTGAAGATGTACTCAATTTATTTTGGGTAGGTCATTTCGGACAGGAAGCAGAGAAAATAGGACTGCTGTGTTGACGAGGTTAAAGCTCAAATGATAAATAATGAAGTAGCTGCTTTAATTGTGACCCAAACATGCAGTCATTACCTCAGTAATTGTGCCATAGTGAACTGAATCCTGAATTTACTCTATATCCGGCCCGTGCCAAAGCAAATCATAACTTTACGTTACGGCTTCAGAAGTAAGTTTCCGTAACTCATGATTACTTAATCATAATCTGGTTGAGGGGTCAGTCAACAGGACTTTATTTCCTCCGTAGTGGTGACTGTAGATTACTTGGAAATGAAGTCACCCTGCTTGATGTTTAAGCGTGACCACGGGATCACACGCTTGTTACCGTGTCACTGGATTTATGATAATTCAAGTAGGTTCATCACCACGCACAATACTGAAAGATGACAACGTGAGTGTTATTCATACGTTGTGTTACCGCCACCTGTCTTTCTTTCCAGCAGTGTTTTTCTTTTTCTTTTTTAAAGATATTTTTTTTGGCTTTTATCAAGCTTTATTTCTGACATAGACAGCTGAAGAGTGACAGGAATGTGGGGAGAGAGAGAGAGAGAGAGAGAGACGGGGAATGACATGCAGCAACGGGCCGCAGGTCGGATTCAAACCCTGGGCTGCTGCGGCAAGGCTTCGTTCATGGGGCGGATGCTCTACCAACTGAGCTAGTCGACACCCTCTTTCCAGCAGTGTTTATCTGATGCTTGGTTAATGTGCGGTACAGTCACTGCTTCATTAGTTTCCTGTTCTGATGTTAACTCTGTATCGTTTCTGAGAATTATATTCATTTGATATGACTGTAATTTGGTGCAAGTTTAGAGGGTATAACACTGCAGAGCTAATAGTGTGTGTACTTCTTTTTGTTTTGGGTGAAGTGTTTACGCCCTCATATTGCACACGGGATATCCAGTGTTTTCACAATTTCCTTCAAGCCTTTTCACTCAATACTCTAAGATTGAGTGTCTCGGGCAACGCGACTCGGCCCTGAAAGCTCGGCTGAACGTCTTCTCCTCTGGACGAGGTCTAACCTGACCTTGTTAAACACTTCTAATTGTAGGAAGTCGCCCTCGAGGCAGCAGATAAAGTGACAGCGCCTGCGGTGAAGTGGGTTAAGTTCCGTGATACCTGAGTTTACAGCACAAGCCGTGTTATTTAAGCACATGGCGGACGACTGAACAGCGTTTCATGTTAAGAAAACTTCCATACACCACCACACTGCGATTAACTACATATCTAACCTGATGAGAACAACAAACAACTCAATATGATAAACAGGTCTTATCAGTCCTTCATATCCTGTTTGGTGTAGAAACATGGATTTCTGTTTTTGCTAACGTCACAGCTTTTTCTTTCAGAGTTGGTCGACATATTATGAGGGCTCAACAATAAGCACTGCCCGATTGCCCGGGGCTACTAAAATGCCATGTCGGGCTCATAAATCTAGTCGTAAGTGAGCCATCTCGCTTCCTTCTTATCTCCGTTGAGAGTTGCACATGCTCAGTACTGATTACCGGTAAAGACAAAGTTTATGAGCTGTAATGCAAGCAAATGTTTCAGTTATCCTGGAAACAGGATACAGTTTATTCGGCTGCGTTAAAGGATGTGGGTGAAACGCTGACTATGTTAGCTCAGTTTACCGTAAGTTTGAGAGCGAGGGGGATAAAACGGCACGTCAGGTTTCAGAAAAATGTTTCTGGAGAGCTGACAGCGTCTCACTTTCATGGCAGCTAAGAGTCTTTGTTGTTAATTGATAACCATGAATAAATAATAATAATAAAAAAAAACATTAACATTAAACCCTGACATTGTAACCGACCCTCAGAATTCGACCAAATACTCGATGTCAGCTCTCCGTTCTTGGCGGTTTCTGATCATCGACGGTACGGAAACTTTCCAGTCAGTACCGGGAAAAAGTATTGAGGTCCAGTACCGAGCCCGAATGGTGAACCTCATGTACTCGGTATACAGTGAAGTATTTCGGTTGCTGAGCAGTGTAAGAAATTATCTGAAAAGGAAGTGTGAAGAGGATGTTGGCTCAACCATGAATACCTTTTTGTAGAAAGTGAAATCCTTTGAATATCTATAAAAAGCACTTTGTTCCGTGTGTGTGTGTGCGTGTGTGTGCGTGTGTGTGTGCGTGTGTGTGTGCGTGTGTGTGTGTGTGTGTGTGTGTGTGTGTGTGTGTGTGTGTGTGTGTGTGTGTGTGTGTGTGTGTGTGTGTAGTGGGTGGAGAGGCTTTTTCACCTTTACTCTGCTGATATTTACTTGCATTTGTTTTGTAAAGGAGTTGTTTTGTGTTTCACATTTCAGTAATTTCAGATTTTGAATGTGACGTTGCTGAAGTGGTTGGACCTGCCCAGACATTTGAAATCCTCTGTTTGCCTCTGCCCTGCCTCTTGTCTCTTACACCACCTTGTTGTTACAATTACGGTGCTTACACGGATGTCACGGTTGAGCGCTCGGCCGTCTTGTGTCTCATGCGAACAGCATTCGGTGGCTACGATCGCTCTCACACAACTCCGAAGGTTGCAGATTATGCCTCTGCTCGCGCTGTCTGTTGTCCAGTTTCTCTTCTGCTTTAGAGTTCCTCAGCGCGCTCCACGACTGACTCACCAGGTAGCTTCATGCAGCGGATGGCGTTGGTGCTGAGGGGCACAGGGTTGGGGGGGGCGTGACAAATAGCAGTTAACCTCTTTTCTGGCCACTTCATAGCCTAGTTGCTTTTTCACTTCCTTCCAAGTATGTGAGGAATGTGCTTATTCAAGAACACGAGCGTGTGCGTGGAAGTGCTCCGTGTGTGTACATGTCAGCCCGTCAGTTCTGACGTAAACCGAAACAAAAGAAACCAAAGAAAGATGTAGCATTTTTAATTAGCCTCAATCCAGATCTGTTAATCGAGGAAGGTCAACAACTTGAAGCTTCACCAGGTGGTTAAGTTTTAGTGCAGCCTGTCTTCTGTAAGTTTTCAAGAAGTAATAATACTCAGATGGAGTTTCTGTTCTCTGCTGAAGGCACATAGTATTAGTGACTGTACTAGTAAACACTGGGTGAAAGAACAGATTCAAAAATATGGGATGAAATCATACTCAAGTGACAAGTGACGCTTTACAAGGCCAGAACATTCTTCCAGTATCTATCAGCATATTGTGGAGCTGAAACAATTGAGCCTGGATGATTTATTGATTTGTTGATCAACAGAAAATTATTGTGGAGCCACTTCCACAGTCGTTGAGTTGTTTCAGTCATTTTTGATGAAAAAATGCCCAAATTTGACTCTTTCCAGCTCCTCAGATCTGAATATTTTCAGGTTTTCTCAGCATTTTTTTTTGGCAGTAAACAGAATATTTTAGGCTCTTGGAAAAATGGTGATGGACATTATCATTAATTTCTGTCATTTTATAGACAGACATTTTAAGCAAGTAGTCAGTGATGATGAAAACAATCATTAGTTGTGACTCCTAACTCATGTCGCCACCGCTGACCTGCAAATTTCCAGATTGGGCCAGAACTAATCGTTATATTTGTAACATTTAGCATAATGGATGCTTTATGACACTCTATGATGTGCAAGCAATATTCCAAAAGGTTGTTATGCAGTTTAAAACGTGCATAAAAAGAATGCAAAGATTTACAAATCCCTTTTGACCAACATTAAACTGTATAGAGTATAAAGACATTTAACATACACAGAATTAGATGCTTGCAACACGTTCCAAAAAAGTTGGGACAGGTTTACTGTGATCACTGTTACATCACCTTCCTTTTTACAACACTGACTGAGGACACTGATTGTTGAAGGTTTGAAATGTGTTGAAAGTTCTTTCCCTTTCTTGCCTAATGTACGTGTTCAGATGCTGAGTAGTCCGGGGTGTCTTTTGGTGTTTTTTGAGCTTCATAGTGCACCACACATTTATAATGTGAGACAGGTAGGACAGTCTAATACCTGCACTCTTTTCCTTGTAAGCCATACTGTTGTAAGATGTGCAGAATACGTCTTGTCACCCCTGAAAAAGACGTCGTCTGGATGGCAGCATATGTTGCTACCAAACCTGAGACTTTGAGTATTAATGGTGCCTTCACAGATGTGCATGTTGCTGATGCTGTGGGCGCTAACCACAGCTATACCATCACAGATGGTGACTATCCGGATGGTCCTTTTTCCACTTTAGCCTGGAGGACACCTCCATAATTTCCAAAACCAGTTTAAAATATGGACTCGAGAGAAGTCTGCAAAGTTTCTGGATGTTGTTGATTTCTTGAAACTGTGCGTTGAGAAATGTTCTTAAAATGTTGGACTATTTGTAGTTTTCACAAAGAACCTCGCCCCAGTCCTTGTTTGTTCCACCTTTCATACCCTGTCATGATACTATCACCTGATACCACTAAACCTGTTTACCTGTGGAATGTCTCAACAGGTGTTTGGGTATTTTGTTGCTCCTGTAGCAACTTTTTTGGAACCTGTTGCAGACTTCATATTCATCCCAAATTGTGCATATTTAAAAAAGCCAATACATTTGATCAGTTTGAACATGAAATATCTTGTTTTCAGTTGAATATGGGTCAAAAAAAAGATTTGCAAACCATTGTATTTTGGGAATTATGGGAATGTATGAGACTTTATGTGAACAACTGTAAATTGTGGGTAATTTAAACAAACTGTATCATATCCAAACATAAATATAAACATTTTGTTTTGCCATAAGCAGACATGCAAAATGAAACAATAAAAAAAAAAAAAACAAAAAAAAACAAAAAACATTTCAACAGATTTATTTGCAAGGAGAACTTTATCAAGTTTTCATTATTTTTTGAACAATATTATGTAGTCCACGAGCTCAAATGTGTGTCTTCAATAGACTCTGTGTGCTCTGGGCTCTAAAGTGTGGTCCAGGTACAGAAATCACCTGTGCAGGTAGGGGGCGTGGCCTCAACAGCCCTGCAGTAAGCAGTGTACTATGTGCATGTGATTGAGGAATAGCAGATATTCAAGTGTACCTGCATGAAATCTGGTTGTTTTAGTCAAGATAATGCTGAAATATATTTTCCCACAACTATATTTTAGTTCCCTGTTGAAGGGCCAACCTTCAGTTCCCATGGAAAGTTTCCACCTTTGAAAATTCCTGAAATTCTGCAACCCTAATTGCCACACCTGTTTCTTCCCTAACCATAAAATAACATATAAAAAACACACTGAATTAGTATTTAACTAAAATTGGTCCTTAAACTTCTTTTTTATTTTTTTATTTCTTGGACCCGTCACAGTAATCGGAGATCAGTAATCACTGTTTATTCTTGGTTTGCTGAGGGAGTTCAATGTGGAGCCTATCATTATGTATTTAAATCTGCATAACCAATCTGATTTGTCAGGCATATCAACTCCAACGTTGTGGTTGTCTGTTAGCCTGCGAGCAGCGTCACCGCCTCGCGGTCATTCCCGCTCTCGAGGCACTTTTCACCAGTCTAGTCTCATTCTCCTCCCAGAGCCATAACCCCACAGCTAAATCTGTGTTTGCTATGTTAGCAGCCGGCCACAAAGAGGCTTTTGTGCCGAGGATTCACCAGGAAATCATTCAGATTTCATGCACTCAGCTTGGTTTGTATGTCTTGGCTGTGTATGTTTGGAAAAGGGGGGGGGGATTTGCATATTCTGTGCTGTGCAGCGTCTTCCGAAGAAGCTTGTGAAGAAGCTTGTGAAAAAGCGTGCTTTTGCTGTTGTCGATGAGGCCGGTGTGCGAGGCACATCGAATGCAAATGAGTTCACTCGCATGAGCGAGCATCATGCATGAGCTTGTGTTCATCCAGGCCTTTCATGTTTCTCCTGTAAATACATGTACATTAAAATAACTCCAGGCATAACTTGAGTAATACTTGATACTATTAGCTACTTTAATATTTACTGAAGAGCATTTCCAGAATTGGAGTTCCCCTTTAACGCAGCAAACTTAAACGTTGCACTAACATTTGATAAAAGGTTATTTGAGCTTTTGTTCAGTTTCTCTTCCACATGTCCGCCTCATTCACCTGTTTTCATTCCATCTTTCTTCCTCCAGTCATTTAGCTCTCTGCCTGTGTGAGCCGGTGAAGATGGTGAAGCCAGACATCCACACTCTGGCCCACCACCTGAAGCAGGAGCGGCTGTACGTGGCGTCGGAGAAGCAGCTGATCCAGAGGCTCAACAGCGACGTGCTGAAGACGGCCGAGAGGTTGTACCGGGCCGCGTGGATCGCCAAGCAGCAGAGAATCAACCTCGATCGTCTCATTCTCACCAGGTCAGGCCTGCGATCGTGATCCACTATGGCTCTTTTTAAAAAAAGGAATAGTTCAAACATTTTGGAAATGTCCTTTCTTTTCAAATGTGAGATGAAAATATGGATTTTATTCTCACTACTAATATTGCATAAAGAGGAGTCAGAGTGCTACCAGCTCTCTCCTCAAACAGAAATGTCAAAATGACAATTTGTGGTTTTCGGGGGAGTTTTGAAAGTTAACATTTCCTGTTCTGTGTGCCTGTGATTTGTTTTTGTATCCTTCAGTCAACAGAAAATGTTTATGAATAAATGATATATATGAGATGCAAATATTTACAAGTTTAAAAAAAGGTAACACTGCCTGTGACACCCATGTATATAATACATTATAAACATACTTATAATGTGTTATGTTGTGCAGTTTATTAGTTATAAGAATTCATAAATATTCAGTGCTTTTTAAGCAATAATCATAACTCACTGTAGAGATTTTATAATGACTGCTAAGGTCATATAATGTCACTCGCTGACGGATCATAGTGTTTTACATTACTATATTTTATAATGGGGTTATAATTACTTTCAGATTATTATTTTTAGACCCGCTGCGTTTGTAACAACTCCTGTCCTACAGTGCCGAGGCCTCTCCGGCTGAATGCTGCCAACATGCCAAAATGCTGGAGGACACGCAGTTTGTCGACGGCTACAAGACTCTGGGCTTCCAGGAGACCATCTACGGCGAGTTCTTGGCCAGGTTGAGGGAGAACCCCAGACTGGTGGCGTCCTGTCTGGTGGCAGGAGAGAGGCTGAACCAGGAGCACACCCAGGGGGTCATCCACACAGTCTTCACCTCACTCTACGGCAACTGTATCATGCAGGAGGACGAGAGCTATCTGCTACAGGTCGGGGGCCCCTTACCCGTGTCTAGTGTAATTAATTTGCAATTTAATCGCCTCTAAGTAAGATGAGATGTTTTATCTGCTGCAAACTGTCTTTCTCGCCAACTCCCAGGTGTTACGATACCTGATAGAGTTTGAGCTGAAGGAGAGTGACAATCCTCGGCGTCTACTGCGACGGGGAACCTGTGCCTTCAGCATCCTTTTCAAGCTCTTCTCCGAGGGCCTGTACTCAGCCAAGCTCTTCCTCACTGCCACCCTCCACGAACCCATTATGCAGCTGCTGGTGGAAGACGAAGACCACCTGGAGACCGACCCAGCCAAGGTGACAGAGCGCCTCACTCCGGCCCAGCAGGAACGCTTCGGAGAGAAGGGCTCCGAGGGCTACAAACAACGGGTGCAGGCGGCTGTGGAGGCCAACGAGGCCAAGCTGGTCGCTTTGGTCAACAAGTTTATCGGTTACCTGAAGCAGAACACCTACTGCTTTCCCCACAGCCTGCGCTGGATCGTGTCGCAGATGTACAAGACTTTGTCGTGTGTGGAGCGTCTCGAAGTGGGCGAGGTGCGCACCATGTGTACGGACCTGCTGCTGACCTGCTTCATCTGCCCAGCTATAGTTAACCCAGAGCAGTATGGGATCATCTCAGATGCCCCCATCAACGAAGTTGCCCGCTTCAACCTAATGCAGGTCAGTGGCACAGCATGTGTTCTGTTCACACGTCATACATGTGGGAATCATTCCACAGTGTAGACTGATGTCACACTTTGTTCCTTCTACAGGTGGGGCAGCATTTGCAGCAGTTGGCCATGGCTGACGACGATGCAGACCCCAGGCGGAAAAGCAGTTTGTCCAAATTTGATAAGGTCTGTACACTCATGTGATGGTTTATTAAAGGTTCTCTATTTAACATCAAGGAAATCATTAATAATAACACTTCTTGCCGTTAAGTGAAACGCCGTCAGCATCCTGTTGCTCGCGCTTGTACTCCGTAAGCGCGACTGATCATCAGCGTACAGTGACATACATGAGACTGAACACTCAAAGGAACTTTGAATACTCAAAAATAGCACGCTGTTTGCAAATCAACCCATCAGCCAGCACCACGAAGCAGCAAACGCCAGAGCCACACAGAACAGCCAAGCAACAGCCGGCCTGCCAACTCCAGCAGAGCTTTGGTTAGCCAGTGAACCTCTGCTTTGCATCGCACCTGGCTAATAGAAAGAAGTTGTTCTACGTCTTTTGTTTTGCCTAAAATCAATTCCGTTTGTCTCAATACATGAGTTGGTATTGTACACCTTTCCTAGAAAATAGGGGGCATAGTAATCAGTCCTCATACGACACCTTTAATTCCAGCCTAAGTTTAACATTTTCCTGCTTGTAATTCATTTCTTTGACCTTTCCTCGTCTCTGTCTGCAGAGCTGCGTCGCTGCCTTTCTCGACGTGGTGATCGGAGGAAGAGCTGTCGAAACGCCACCCATGTCCTCAATGAACCTCCTGGAAGGCCTCAGTCGGACTGCCGTCTATATTACACACAATCAGCTGCTCGTGCTGGTAAGTTGAGTTATGATGTGCTGCCACCCCTTTTTGCAGGGCAGACCTTGTAAAAACTGCCACGCTTGTATCTCAGGTACTCCCTATAGACGAGGTGATTTGATAGGATTTCAGGGCACCTTGCTGCAGACATTTGCATATTCCCCTGAAACTCCTAGAACTACTTAAAATGATCCAGTACAGAGGTCAGGTACAGCACAGGCGCCTAACAATGCTAATCTGTGCAGTAGACATCCTTTTTTGAGACTAGTGATGCTGATTGAACGGCAAGTTTTCAGGCGTAGTTTTGGTGTGGTTGAACAAATATCTTGTTACTGCACCGTCCTCCGGTCGGTATGCGTTTCTGTGTTGCTTAACCTGTTGTCACATTACATCATTTTACAGTGTTTCCAAGTAAATTACTCGCAGTATGTGAAAGCTGTAATAGACGTGTGACAAACTTCTTCTAAGTATCTCAGTGCAGCCTACATAAAGCTGCAAACTGCAGAAATGTGGCAAGAAGAAAGGCTTATGTATTAACCTACCCCGTGACCTCAGTGTGACTCCAGCGTACGGTATATGTATCAAAACATGATGATGTTTATGTCGGGACGTAATATAATAGACTTAAGGCAGCTTAAGTACCTTTTGTTTTGTTTGTGTGTGAGAGCTGTGTGTGGCTTTCTTTCCCTCCATTCATTGCAAAATACCTTCTCGTCAGTGAACTCTAAAAACCATGCGTAATCCCACAATCCAAACAGCCACTGTTTAGACTGTACATGTACAACGCGGCTGCATCAAGCGCGAACTTGTCACCTCACGTCCTTCCTGAGAATAACTGTTGACTTCCAGTGATTGATTCATTGTGATGGTCTGAAGACTTAAAGCCTTCCCTCTTCCTGCACAGGTGGACTTTGTGCGGAGCGTCATGGCGGGGGACCATCTTCGGGAGGAGGAGCACATGGCTCTGGAGACCCTGGTTGCCAACGTGCCCCAGAACCGAACTGTGAAGAGCAACAGTCTGGAGCTGACTCCCTCCAACACCCCCCAGCTCTCCCCAGCTACCACTCCTGCCAACAAGAAGAACAGGCTCCCCATAGGTACCTTCCTCCACGGCCCCTAAGCCTCTCTCTTCCTGCTGCCACTCTGATTTTTAGAATATCGACAGAGTGGTGCAGCCTCTTGTGATTTCCTGATGTGAGGATTTAGAGGATATTTTGCTTTTTAATACCACCACAATTTGGAACAAGAACTGGAATATAGAAGTGTAATATTTTGTCTAATGAGAAGCAAAATAAACAAGTAGAGTTGAGTGGTGATGGCTAGTGAAAGGCCTGTGTTTTATAAGAAGCTAATGAGCTTCTTCTCAGCTTGTTATAAAGATAATTAGCATGGCCTGGATTGAGGCTCAATTACAGAAATGACAACCAATTAAATTACCAAATATAAATGAACTCATTTTAATTGGAATGGATGGAAAAGATGCATAGACTACCTTCATTAGCATTCTCAAGACAAATGATGCTGTAGCAACACCCCCTTAATTAGAAATGAACCACTTGTGCTCGCTTCTCTGAAATATGACGTTTACACACACACAGTCTTGACTTGATACTTGAAATACTTTTTTAAATTCTGAGATTTGCTCTGTATTCTTTCTCCAACTCTCCTCTCCTACCTTTTGTGCTTCTCCTTTCCTCCTGTGCTGCCAATGAATGACCAGGACAACACTTAGCAGCTATAACATCCTGGGACCCCACAACCACCACTCTGTCTGCTCACATTCCATTAGTAACCCCGTTTGGTGGGTAGCCTGTCGGTTGTGTTAGAGCTGGAGAGAGCTTAACCGATGTGTTTGTAATTTTCACCCAGTCGCGTGTTAGATAACACTCATCCTAGCTGCACAGTAACCTCCCCGCACTGCTGTTGTCCATGTTCTCTCACCACGCTTGCTTTGCTTTGCACAGTGATTTGGCTCATTATGAAGAGCTAAAAATGTTTCTCCACTCATTTCGTTTTCTGAGTTTTTACCCCTTTTTTTGCTTCCTCATTCAGCGGATTATGGCTTTTCATTACCAGGTAGAGTGAGGAAAATAATCCACCTTCCTCCTTCTGGTCTGTGCTTGAGTTGTAGTCAAAGTAAATGAGGCACTAGTGCAGTTACTCCACCACAGTGATGGTGTAGCATCCACTCATCTCTGAGAGAGCAAAGGCAGAACTAAATCTGACAGTATCAAGGAGGATTTGAGTGATTGTACTGGCTTGTTGTGTTTGTGAATGAATTGGAGGACGTACAGAAATAATATGTGATCAAACCAGCATCCTTCAAACCTGAAATCCAACCTGGGATCAGTGTAATGCATGAATATGTATATATGTAATTCTCTGGAGATGATTGGAGAAGTTTAGCATCGGGCGCAGTGTCCAGTGGATGGAGCTAAAGACTCAATGCCGTGCGCTGCAGCCACAAGATCACAGGACTGAAATATGTCTTTAGAGTGGTATGAATCTTATGTGCTGCTTGAGTTTTATCATGTCAGGCCTGCAAATTTAATCCCAGAAACGCTGGACGAAGGTCAGTTTGTTTTCCAACATGCACAGTACTAGAGCTGCTGTCAACTGATAAATTGTTTAATCGTTTTGAGTCATTTTTTTAAAGGAAAAATGTCCAAATTTTCTGGTTTCAGCTCCTCAAGTATGATTTTTTTAATAGTTTCTTTAGTCCTCTATGACAGCAAACTGAATATGTTTGGGTTGTGAACATCTGAGGACGTTATTCGGGCTTTTTCACCATTTTCTGACATTTTTATGGACCAAACAACTGAACGATCAACAGATGAATTGCTAATGATAACAATGGATTAGTTGCCGCCCCTCAGAGCTCCATGTTTCATGTGTTCATGTGTTTTATAAGTTCTAAATACTCGTGTTGCTAATTTTATTTATATGATTTAGCAGATCCGGTGTCTCATGAGCAAAGCTTTCATGTGCTTTCGTGTGCCTGTTTTTAGCTTGACCAGTGAATTATGAGACATTATGAGATGTCATGCTAAAAGAGCGTTTATTATTTATTATTGTTACTAACCACTGTCTAACATCGAGAAACGAGAGATAAACTCATCTTCAGTGTCACACCAGTGTTAAAGAAATAATTGGAAAGGCAATTTTGATGTAAATCTGATGAATCTGTTGTGACTTAAAGAAATGTCATTGTCATTACTTAATAAGCAGTTCCAGGCAACACATTTGTGTGACATACCAGATGAGAGTCTCTGCTGTTCATTTTTATTTTTTACAAATATTGTTTGGTGAAACATGCACACATAAAACCAACAACATATGCCGTTGTTTGATGTAACTCTCAGATAATAACACTGTCTCCCTACTAATTCCCTCCAACTGACCAACCAGCAGCTGCTCGCAGCCGCAGCCGTACCAACATAGCCCAGGAGGGGGAGGCAGAGGCCAGCTCCCAAGAATCCCTCCAGGAGCTGATGCCAGAGGAGGTGCTGGTGATTTCACTAGGAACTGGTCCTCAGACTGTCCCTGGGATGATGTCAGAGAATGAGGTAATGTGACTTGAATTAATGTGCTCATTTGCAGTAGAGATGATGATGTGATAAATTCAATGTCATATTTTCTCCCTGTCACTGAAGACCCCTTAGAGTCGTGGCCGTCGTACATTTTGTAGCGTGCACTTGCAATGTTACGCAATTGATAAGAAACTCCGCACTCCTCTCTTGCCATCTTTGAATGAGGTAATGCCTCTGGTGAGAATGACTCACTGCAGAGCAAGTTTGCAACCGAACATGAGTGAATTTCTTTTTTTTATTTATGTATTCACATCCTCTCCCGTCTGCTCTCTAGGTTTTGAACCTGCAGATGGCTGATGGGGCCCAGGGGGACGGCCATGCTGATGATACTAAGCTGCACGGTAAACCAGACAAAACCCTGCGCTTCTCCCTCTGCAGTGACAACCTGGAAGGCATCTCAGAGGGTCAGTGTGACACGTGAAGCTAAAGCATGGCAAAAAACAGATTGTAGCTGTGTTTTTCTTTTAGAAAATCAGAAAACGTAAAGAGTGTTTTTTTTTTTTCATGAAACATTAGAAAGGTTGTAGAACTCACTTTTACACTCCAATACACAGTTTTAAAGATCACAAGGTCAAAACTGGTCGACGAGCTTACAGTAACTGAATTACTCACTGACACTGTTACCTTTGTGTTTTTATTTATTCGTTTTCACTTTTTCCCCCTCAGGTCCATCCAATCGCTCAAACTCTGTGTCATCTCTGGACCTGGAGGGAGAGTCTGTTTCTGAACTGGGAGCTGGACCATCAGGGAGCAACGGGGTGGAGGCTCTGCAGCTTTTGGAGCATGAACAGGGTATGTGTGTGTGTCTGTGTCAGAGTTAGAAGCATGAATATATCTTTTTTTGGTAAAACAACAGATAAACGGTAGTTTCATGAGCGGGCCCAGTCTAACACACACTGCATGTCTCCTTCAGCCACCACTCAGGACAACCTGGATGACAAACTGCGCAAGTTCGAGATCAGAGACATGATGGGTCTGACGGATGATCGGGACATCTCCGAGACGGTCAGCGAAACGTGGAGCACCGACGTGCTCGGCAGCGACTTTGACCCCAACATGGATGAAGATCGGCTGCAGGAAATAGCAGGTGGGGGTGTGGCTGCGTTACTCCGTGTGTAGACATTCAATCAGCGAGTAAATTGATTTGTCCGCACAGCCTGCGTGATCACGGCACATTTTATTGGATGAATTTGCTGCACGTGGAGACCTTCTCTGACTGTTGATTAAATAGATTTTAGGGAAATGTCATCACCTTGTGGTGTGTGGGTGAAATAGCACCAAAAGGCAGGTCTTTATATCATTCACATGGCACAGCACACATGCACTGTGCACCTTTCTTATGATAAATAATGAACTAAAATGCATTTCAGCATTTAAATACACGTCACAAGCACATTTTCAACCTAACTGAACTAACAGTAATAAGACAGGCCAGTGTTTCATCGAGGTTTGCGAATGAATCTTTGAATGTTTGTCGTCATATTTTACGACGTCATCAGCCTGAAAACAAAATCTTCATTTTTTTACAGTGATTCATCAGATTAAATGAGCCTTTTTTATTAAATCAGCTTTATTTAATGAATCTAACTCGTCAGCTTCATCAACATAAACACATGTTGGCAGCGGACTAAACCAATAAAGACTTAAAATAATGATGAAACGCAGATCAATAATATGATCTTGATTTTGTAATAACTTAAGTAATTAATAGTGTGGGAGCCAAAATAGATGTTTTGTTATTGTAGTTATATAAATGTAATTTATGCTGCTGTTTGTCGTCACCACAGTGAAAATGTTTAGTTTGGAAGGCTAAATGCCAACAGATATTGATTGAAGCAGAATATTTACTGAATAAAAATGATTACATCTATCTTTTTATCAAATGTAATTAATCTAATTTGGATTTTTTTGGACGAAAGTTATTGGAAATGTTTGAATCACACAAGTCTGAAACAATCCAAGATTCGATTCCAGCGACCGCTGAAATCTAAAATCTAATTCTCCAAATAGTTTAATACTGATAATATTAGTGTAGCCTAATCTTTATCTGCAGCTGTGGTTTAAACAGAATAAATAGACATTTAAAAAGAAGAAAGCATTTGAATGTAGATTTAGGTGCATTTAGCTCAAGGTTTAATAAAATGTTTTTCTACAAAGTTCAGAGCTGTTGCTGTAATTCGATTTCCTCTCTCACCCCCCAAACTTAACATAAAATGATGCTTGGTTTCAGTTATACAGTAAATCTCATATTTCAGATTTATGTCTGATAGTTGATAAGATTCATCTTTTGATTCTGAAGTTTGAGGATGAAGCAAAAAGTTTAATTCTACTCTACAATTAGCTTCCAGTCGACGGGGTGCACTCGTGAAGTGGACTCACTTGATGAAAATAGACTCTACGGGTAAACAGTAATTTTCTGTGTGTATATCCTGAAGTTAGTTTGCATTATCGTAGTGGCACTAGCTACATGCATAATCATAATATGCTGATATATAAGATAAACATCTTCAGCAGATAGCAGCAGGAGGACAAGTTCAGCCAAACTGTGACAGTAAACACAGAATCTGAAGCCGGCTCTCATACACACTCTTCCTCTGTCTCCTCTGCCTCAGTCTTTTTCGTCACAGCCTTCCCCCTGCCCATCTCTCTATCCTTCTCTCTCTCTCTGACATTCACTCAGTCCCCGCAGTCTTATTGACCTTGGTTCCTTCTCATTTGCATCCACCATTTTTCATTCTTCGGAATATGGCGTTGGGGGACTTTTCCATCATTAAGTGAATTTACAGCGATTTCCTTATGTGTTTTCTCCAAGGGATTGGGTTATGAGATGCACATTAAATATCCATTAATACCTCATTATCCCACTGATAAGATTACCATGATAATGAGGCAGAAATTCTAATTGTTTCACTTCTTGTTGTGCCACTCATTTAATCATCCACCTGAAAGACAAGTACTCTGCGCCCCTACCTTGAAGACTGTAAACACGGACAGCGGGATAGAGCTCTCCCGCCGTCGACGAGAGCCCTGCCCCCGCCAACATCAGCACACACTGTTGCCCGGGCGCTGGCATGCATGCGTGCTCACGGCGTGCCTGTGCCATGAAGTGGAAGCGCGACATACCAGGAGAGCGCGGCTACCACAGGTCGACTTTTTGGTCTTGAGCCTTGGCCACTGACTCCCACTCACACCTGCTAGCTCTTTTTTCCCCCCCACCACCTCCTCCTCCGCATTCTTCCGCCTTGTTAAGCCACGGCTTCCCACATGGAGATGGAGGGACACTGTGCTGAGGACTTTGTGGGAGGGTGGGCGAAAGCGGTAATTTGGTTGTGAGTAATGCTAGGCTTAATCAACAGCTCAAAGTCATGGCCCCGGAGGCCGGGGAAGGGTGAGATATTACCATTAACCTCTGACCTTTGGCACAGTGGTATATGTGCCTGTGGGTCCCAGCATGAAATGCATGTGACCTCCAACTCTCTCTGTGTCTCTGCATGCAAAGCCTACTGACTCCACACAGCGTTCACAGAGGGTTTATCTAGTGTTTTTGCTTATCTCAGGCTATTCCAGAGGGTTGTTTTGAAAGTCAGACCTGAAGGCATACTGTAAAGGTGACGGCACAAGTAGGATATAATGTATGAAATCAATACTGGAACACTAAATTGAGTGCATCCAAAGAAACTTTCATTGTGGATTTCAGTCATTCATCAAGCAAAAAAGCCAAAAATCTGCGTGTTCAAGCTCACATATGTTGGGATTTTCTGCTTTTCTCTCTTTTATATAATAATAAATTTATTTTTGTTGGTTTTGAGCTGTTTAAATTGACCAGTTTTAATATTTTGCGCTTACAGGAGTTAAAATAGACAAACTAAATAATGTATTTTAATTGAAAAAGCAGTTGACAGACTAGTTGACAGTGAAACTCATCATTAGTTGCAGCCCCTAGTCGCGAAAAATAACATTTCACTTGAAGTATTTCATCCTTTTCCCAAAGGCGTCATTTCTTTTGTGGCATTCTCGAGTTCACATGTTGCTCATATCTAACATCTGAATAATTTATTAGAACTAATTACAGAATATGAATCAACACCAGCGCCTTAACAAGACATAGAGGCTCGGTAAAGAACGCAAAGGTACCTTCAAGATGACTTTGCGACTGTAGAGGTGACTTCTCACCGGTCCCAACTCTTTCCCAGACTGAAAAGGCTGCTTCACGCTGAGGAAGGGGGTTAACTCTTTGTCTCTCTCTCTCTCTCTCTCTCTCTGCGCTCTCAGGGGCAGCTGCGGAGAACATGCTCGGCAGCCTGCTGTGTCTTCCTGGCTCGGGTTCAGTACTGCTGGACCCCTATGGCTCCACCATCTCGGAGACCACGAGCGAGGCCTGGAGCGTGGAGGTCCTTCCCAGTGACTCAGGTATGGAGCCAGGTTTATTCACACACACCTTCCGACTGATCTCCTGCTTTGATTATCAGTTAATTGTGACATAATTACACAGGTATAATCATAGTTTAACGTATTTTCATGAGCTCCTAGACTTTGTTAGACGATGAAGTGTCTTATTTTTGTGTTATAATTATCTTCATCTCCTTGACAGTCAGACATGTGTACGCATGCATATTTATGTTTGTTGGATATAGTGGGGGTTGGGACCACCAGGTGTGGTCGCGCGGCATTCCACACCAAAAAAACACGTGTGTGCATCTGTCATCGTATTCGTGTGCACTCGCCTGTCTTTCAGGGCAGATCTGAGCGTGCCAGTAAAAGGCAGCTCAGGGTTTCCTTAGAGGCGACCACCAGGTGTGTTTGCACCTGTGGTGGAGCGGCGGGGAGGGAAGCACGAGGACAGCAGCTGTCCTCCAGTCAGTTTTTCTTTACCCGGCTAGACTTTACGTCGCATTGCTCCGAGGCTGGTGTTTACATCTCGGGCGTAAACGGGCGTCCGTTTTACGTCACCGTGCCAATCCAAGCGCCGGCACAGTCTCATAAATGATAGATGTCTTTGTCTGTTTTTGCAGATTGAACACACAATCCAAACCTTTTTTATTAATGAGAGATTATGTGCTTAACTCCCCCTATGAAAAGCAGTGTTTTGTGAAAATCAGTAGAGTGTTTTATTAACAGCGTTAAGTGTTTCTTTGAAAAGCCTGGGCCTTATGTTAATTGAAGTAGTACAGCACTTCAATATGTGCTGCACAGAAATGACATGCATGAGTGTCCTGATTGCTTTTTGTTCCGTTTGCTGCCCCTGTTCTGCTCGGTAATAGCGCGATCGGAGGGCCCGCTTTGAGTACAGCGCTTGTTTCATGGCTAAGGCAGCAGAAAACTACACTCTGAAGAGCACTTCAGCAACACATTATTACTAACGAGCATGCAAATGAGTACTGCTGTTAGTATGGAGCCTCTGGGTTCGACCCAACAGCTCCATTGGGTAGCCAAAGAATTGGCCGTGCTAGCTTTATGGTTTGGGTTGGCAGTTATAAGACATGATAATGTATGCTTTGTTTGATTTCATGCATATGTGCACACTTGGTTTCCCAATAATCATAATAGAGGGGGGGCGGGGTGGAGAGAGAATGACCATCGTCTGTAGCAAACTGCCTTAAGTGCAGCAGATTGTGAGTTTCTTTGAAATGGTCGATGACAAAGCTACACACTCTCGTCTCAAATGGCTTAAAGAGAGACGTCTTTTCCTTTTTGGATGTTATCGCAGAAGCCCAGGACCTGAAACAGGAGGAGCGTCTGCAGGAGCTGGAGAGCTGCTCAGGAGTCGGCAGCACCTCGGACGATACCGAGGTCAGAGAGGTCAGCTCGAGACCCAGCACACCAGGCCTCAGTGTCGTCTCAGGTATAACCCTAACATATTCTGTCCCCCACATCGTCCTCTCTCTGAAACAATCAGCTCTATTTCTGTCCCCCCTTTTGTCTCCTAGTTGAAAAAGTCCTTAATTGACCTGCATTGTTAAATTCCGGTTTAATAAACGGACAAAGCTGCCTGTTTCTCACCCTCCTTGATTCTGTGTTAGAGCGGTCATGTTGCTGCGAGGGTTGTTAACCAGTTTAATGGGGTCAGTGTGACTTTTTGTGCATGACACAGGCTATTGCTGCTCGTCTTTTTTTTTTTTTTTTTTTTTGTTTCCGTGGGCTCAGGTGGACATGCCACGTTGACATGCATGAAGTAGTATCCTAGATTAAGAAGCCAGCGGTGATGCTCCTGGCTCGGCTCACAGGAAAACGTCCCACGGGATCGGGCCGATGGATAGTCTGCATCTGATGATCACTCTTATCCGTGTCTTTGCCCTAACCCATGGGAGCTTACGCTACCAATTTAGAGTTCCCAGTGGGTTCCCATCTCAGGGAAACCATGCAGTGTAGTAAAGAGAAAAATATCCTCTTTTGTTTGAGAGACATTGAGCATGCAGGTTTTGTTTTTTGACTTCTGCCAAGCCCAAAGTATTTTACTGTATCAAGTCCTGAATGTCAACACGGATGTTTGTTTTTTCGCGCAGGCATCAGTGCCACCTCAGAAGACATCCCCAACAAGATCGAGGACCTGCGGTCAGAGTGCAGCTCAGACTTTGGAGGGAAGGACTCTGTGACCAGTCCAGATGGGGAGGAGTCAGGCCACGGTAGGAGAGTGTCACATCCCCGCTAGGCTAGCTAAGCCATCAGTCCAGTGTCTATCTGGTCTGAACAGCACCGGCCAGAACTATCAATCCCCGTCACCTTCAGAGCTGTCACCAAGCTAAATCACTGTTTTAACTCTCAACGATTGTCACTGCCAACGTAAAGTTAGAGTTAAATGTTATTTGTTAGCCTCACATTTGGAGGCCCGGCTATTATCTTTTCTAACTTCTAACAGCAATGTGCATTTGTGAATCAGTTGTTAATGTAGTAATGGAGCTCTTAATCGTCTGCTATCCTCTTGTGTTTTTACAGGAGCACACCATCTGACATCTCCACCTTCACAGAGCGAATCCTTACTGGCCATGTTCGATCCCCTCTCCTCCGGTGAAGGTAATTTGCACTTCCAGGCTGCTCTACAGCCAATCAGAGCTAGAAATGAGTATCATTAAATCCCTACCCTAATGTCGCGGGCTTCACAGAACAGCTTGAGCTCTGTGATATTAACCAAAAAGAGCACCCGCGCCCCCTTTCACACAAGCCGTACCCCAATTACTGAACTTATTATAAGTGCAAGTGAAATGTCATTTCATCTGGCCCATTTTTAATATCCCAAATTATTCTTAGCGGTCTTTGTCCCCGTGCGTTTTGTTTGTAGCGCAGGTGGAAAAGAGAGGAATGGTCGCGGCTGTGTGTCTGTGGCAAGGTGAAGGGATGACAGGTTGAGAGACCTCACCCCGGGCTCTTTGGCACTGTCCCCTCGTCCCACTGTGCTCATGGCACGAGGCTGCCATTGGAAGCTTTTCAGGAGAGAGAGTGTACCCTTGGAACAGGTGGCCTACCTATACCTAGGGCTCATCTCCCACCAACATCTCTCTTTAGCACTCTCCCCCACTTTTCTGCTGTGTTTTTTTTTTCTCCTGGTTTAATAATGTTGAACAACTACTCTTTAGAGACGAGTGCGATTTAGTGGTACAGAACAAATTTCAGTATTTCATTAGAATATTTTTAAAAGGTTTAAACACAAATATCTTCTTGGGGAAAAAGGTCTTTGTGAAGTTGGTGAGTAAGTAACTTAAATGTTAGAGAGAATCTAATGAAACTGCTCGTGCGAGGTGTACAGGGATGTTTGAATTTTATCTATTTCCATCTGGAAAAACTCAACAATCTTTCATTCCCTGCCTTTTATCACCTCAGGCTCCTCCACCGGCACAATAGTGAGGCCTAAAGTGCACTACGCTAGACCCCCTCACCCTCCCCCCGATCCTCCCATCCCCGAAGCCAGCGCCCTGGGCCCGGAGACGCGCCACTCTCTCTTCATGCCCCACTGCCTGGCCCAGGCCGAGCTGGAGCACACCAAGCAGCGCCACTCCTTCCCCGACAGGCTGGTCCGCAGCCGCAGCTCCGACATCGTGTGCCCGGGCCGCCGGCCCACAAGCGACCCCGGCCTTAACCGGCGGGTGGCGGTTGAAGAGCGCGACCCAGCCGGGGCCTTCGCCTTAGGACCGTCCTCGTCCCCCAGCAAGGACTCCCTGAAAGGAGAGGTAACCAGCTACAGCTGCTGAAACATAAACGAACGGCTTCTTTTGTGGCGAGTTCCAGCTGTCAGTGCGTAATAATCTTTAATCCGCAGGTCGAGGACAGGAAAGACAGCGACGACGAGAAGTCTGATCGCAACAGACCCTGGTGGAAGAAACGTTTCGTGTCAGCCATTCCCAAAGGTAAGGAAGCTGAACACTCGGCTCATGTGAAGCATGTTCTCTTCTCTAAAGTGAAAAACGACATTTTGTACATTTAAAAGTTATCTGTTTGTTTCCTGTGCTCCTTTTTTTTGTTTTTTGTTTGCGGTGGGGAGAAAAAAAAAGTTCTCTTAATCGCAACTGACAGAAAATATCACACTTTAAAGAGCCGAGCGAAAACCAATTTATAACGTGAGAAAGAGAATGATGATCCATGTTGTCCACTCCATTGCTGATGCTCCAGTTGGAAAATTACGTTTCTTGTTGTTTGAAGTTACTCCAGAGACGTGTCCGGTCTTTTTTCCCCCCTCTCTCACGTCTCACTGGCTGCAGATTCATATAGACTTTTCAAAGCTAATCAGTCATCAGAGGAGCGTTAGCTGTGTAGATTGTATGGCTGTAGCCCTCCCAGCAGTGCTGTCAGCCAGCGGCTAATGGTCATTAGATAGACCTTTCTGTCATCAGCACTGATAGATGACACATCTCTTGTTGCAGTTCTACTCTACCACCATCTCTCATACATCTGTCTGGGAAATAATGAGCTGTGCCCACACAGAATGACTGCTTATTACTCTTTGAGATAATGATGTTTCTTAAGTAAACATTGAATTGATATTCAGACGTCTGTGTGAGAGCAGTAGAGAGCCGTGAAGCCCCAGAAACCACCGATCTCCTGCTAAATCTCTGTAGAGCCCGTTGTGTTTGTCCTGCTGCTCTGCATGGTGACGCACGGTCAGTTGTCCGGCAGAGCGGCAGCCCGTGTGTGAAAGGCCAACCCTGTCTGTTGTGTCCCTCACAGTGCTGTATTGGACGGCTGAGAGTGATGTCCCAGGTAACGCTTCCCATGCTGTCGTCATCGAGCTAGCTTGTACCGCTGGAAGCCAGCGTGCTGCGCGCCCATGCTGCTTTTGTAGATGTCGCCTTAGAGCTGTAGAGCTGTGATGTGACATGGTGTAACCTGAGTTCCTTACGCCCCCCCCAACACCTCCTCATCCATGCATCCGTTTTTTATCACCCTTTTTTCCTTTGGCTCCATTTGACTGTGTGGAGAATACAGAATATCAACGTAACCCAACGTGTCCTGTGTTTGTCATCAAATTGTAGACTCCGTGTCTCTCCTGTTTGTCCTGTTCGCACCTCAGTGTTAATAGGACGAGCATCATTAAGCTTGTTTACATCTATATGACCAGGGATGGGCATGAGTACTCGAGTATTCGTTCAACGTATCGCACACTAGCAGTTAGATCTGCACGTGAGCAGCAGCAGATAGCAAAAGTGGAGAAGATGTGTGAGGAAAGTGTGAAATTGAGAGCTGATCTGCAAAGTAACTGTTCACGGGCTGCAGATGAAAACGTAAAGCAGCCACAGCCATGTTAGTAAATTACTGCGACACCTTAAAGTTTGTGGATGTGGTTCTTCTTCATGTTGGAGGATAACCACACCTGCATTTTCGCTTGTGTTCTTACATTTGAGAGTACTCGAGTATAGAAATGACTCAAAATGCCCATCCCTGATATCAACTGTACTTCTTACAACGAGTTACAGTGGACCTTTGTGATATTCTGCTATGAACCAATGGTTTAATTCACCATTTCAATATTCCTTTGCTCCTTTTCTTAGCAAACTTCTACACTAGACTTTTTTTTTTTTTTTATGTATGATCATATCATCTTATATTGAGATTTTTAAGTCTCAATACAAACCATGAAAACCCCCCAAAGATTTAGCAAAGTGGCTGTCAACCGGTGACTCATGATCAGCTTGTCATCCAGTGATACTGAAAGTCGTGTCAATCCACCAATTGCGTGTCTTTCCTCCACAGCTCCGATAGCGGCATTCAGGAAAAGGGACAAGCAGGAGAAAGACGACATCGCCCAAGAGCGAATCCCACAAGGTCTGTAAACATCCCAGACAACATGCGGCCAGCTTTTCTTCCTCTTCTTTCTTTGCATAGTGTGTCTAACCCTTGAGTTTTTGGTTTCTCAGATGACCCAATACCCAGACAAAGCTCTCAAGCACAGGCAGCTGAAGACATCCTGGACAAGTACAGGAACATCAAGAGGACCAGCCCGAGTGATGGAGCCACCGGTGGAGCTTCTTACGACGGGACAGGAGGTCAGAAAAAGAACATTCTTTTATGTACACACACTTGCAGTCCATGAGTTTGAGTCATTTGTTTATTTTTGTTTACGATGGCAGATCTCTGCGTCGAGGACAACGTGCACGACTCTCCCAGAGAAGACACTCTGCAGAACATTTCCACAGATGACCTCCCGGACTCAGCCAGCCAGACAGCACAGCAGCACGACTCCAAGTTCTCTTTCAGGTCTGAAAGTCACAAAGCACACAACCACAACGTACAAACAACCGCTCGATGCTTCTTAGTAGATTAGTCTCAACCTTCGCTGTTAATCAGAACTGTTTTTGTCTTCCAGTGATGCAAAGAAGAAGCTGAGGTTGGCGTTGTGCTCTGCAGACTCGGTGGCTCTGCCCATCATGGCTCCTTCAACCACACGAAATGGGCTGCCCGACCACATGGACTCCGAAGGTACGCAGTCCCAAAACTTATGCTATATTAGCTTGAGTTCAGAGTAGCCTGCTCTTTCACTGACTCTCCAGTGGAATTGAACAAGTATAAATGCACTATGCATGCAGTTAGATCTAGGACCGCACGCCTTGTATCTCGCCGCTAAGCCCCTCCCACCAAATGACGCTCCAAACGTAGACATGCACTTTGCCTGGCTTGAAGCAGAACATTGAAGGTTAACTGTTCAGGTTAACGTGACGGGTTTCTGTAGTTCCAACAGCTCCAGCAGATTCGTCTTCACCTCACGTCAACCTACTAAGTTTTTAAAAAAAATATTTATAGAGTCGCTGTGATTGGCTTGTTATTTGCTATTTATTATATTATTTGGCTGTTTGATTCAGACCAGGTCCAGTTTTAAAAAAACTAAATATGGAGGCTCACAGATGCACATTTCTTTGAAGGATCCTTTCAATTAAATCTTGTTATTACATGCAAAAATACTAAATACTTCAACCAAAATCAGAAAGAAATAATATTTCCTACTGCAGCTTTAAGGCTGAATAATTTTCAATAACTGATGATAATAATTCATTTCAAACATGTTCAGAGTTAGAGAGTGTATTAACTCACAACTTGGTACTACCCTACTAGACTTTAGGTATCTTTGTCACAACTCTCCACAGGGAGCAGGGTACAAGCCCTTAATGTTGGCACGCGTCCAACCTGCTGAAAGTGTCCTTAAGCAAGACACCAAATCTGTACCACCTTCACCTTCTGACTCGCCTTCCAAGGTTTGGGGCAAGGTTGGAAGAGTGGGGGATGTTAGGAGAGAATTCCCATATGGTGTCAGTAAAATATCACATTATTAAAGCATCACAGGTATTAGAAATACTCGTGTAACCACACAGATTAATATTTGTTGAAGAGAAAAATCAAATAAATACAGCTTTCCTCACAGTAATTATGCAGAGTACCACCATCACACCCTGAAGTGGGACAGTCGCAGGCAGAGTCAGGTGACATCCTGTGAAATGGTCAACAGTAAAACCATAAGACTCCATCTTTGTGGCCATCAGTCACATTGTCATGAAGAGGCAGCAGGTTGATCTGATTACAGCGGCCAGCCGTTCTTTTGTGAGCCGCGAGCAGCTTTGTCTAATGCCGTCTCTCTCCCCTCAGACAATGAGATCGTCTGCTTCCTGAAGGTTCAGCTAGCAGAGGCCATCAACCTCCAGGATAAGAACCAGATGGCCCAGATCCAGGAGACCACGCGCTGTGTCAGCCGCTTCGACGCACGCACCTGCAGGAAGCTGCTGGCTGCCATCGCCGAGGATTACAGGTAACTGCAGAGGCCTGGGGAGACGACGCGAGCCCGCTTACCCCATGGGTCTTTCATTTTGTTATCTTCTCTTCGCTCGGCGCATAATGTGGTTTGAGGCAACGACAGAGATGTAGCCAGTGGCTGTAATAAAATCCAAATGTTTGTGTGTGTTTCCTCTTTAGAAAGCGGGCACCGTACATAGCGTATCTAACCAGGTGTCGTCAGGGCCTGCAGACCTCGCAGGCCCATCTGGAGAGGCTCCTCCAGAGGGTGCTGAGAGACAAGGAGGTGGCTAACCGCTACTTCACCACTGTCTGCGTTCGGCTCCTGCTTGAACACATGGAGTCCAAGATGCTCGACTTCATTAAAGGTATCTCTACATTTGCACATTCAGCGTGACTAAACTCACAAATATGACGGCCGGTTTGTTGTTTACCTTTTAAATTTGATAATTAAACGTCAGCTGATATGAAATATCTCCACATTTTGTCAGATTTATTAGTAAAGATTTATTCCTTCTTTCAGTTTATGCCTTTAAATCTCCCCTTCTGAGCTCATCTCTCTTAAAAACAGTCCTATTGTTGCACAGTGGAGGTTGCACATAGGAGGTCTCGTGCCTGTGTTACATCTGTTGTCTCCCTGCTCCCCCTCCAGCGTTCCAGGGGTGCACAGCAGCGGATGACAAGACGGCAGCGGTGGAGGATTTTCTGCGCTACTTGTACGGTGCCATGGCCCGCGATGCCATTTGGCAGTACGCGAGCGAGGACCAGCTGCAGGACGCCCAGATGGCTATCGAGCGCAGCGTTATGAACCGCATCTTCAAACTGGCCTTCTACCCCAACCAGGATGGAGACATTCTCAGAGACCAGTGAGTAGCTGGAAGTGACACCGGACGCCACGCTGTCTCACGAGGCAGCGTTCCATTTTTTTTATTTCAGCTGTTCTGTGAAGATTTAAAACTCACTTCGATACTTGTTTAACTGTGTGTGCTGATTGAGGATTTCAGCATTATGAGCTGATGATAGTCTCAAAAGGTCCGTTCCTCTTTTAACTTGCACTTCACTCATTTACGGGTCCTTGAAATCCTTGAAAGCTTGTCAATTTGAGGGAAATGTAGGCCTTGAAAGTAGACATAAAGAGGCACGGGTCATTGAAAGTGTTTGAATTTATACATTTTATAATAAAAAAATTGAAAGTTCTTTTGATATTTTTTTAACATTCTGGTGCATCATTGTCTCAAAATAAAGATGTTTAGTCCTTGATTTTGAGGGAATTGGGCCTGGAAAGGCCTTAAAGTCCTTGAATTTGATGTTTAAGAAGGTGTGGGAACTCTGACTCTCATATCTTTGCATGTATACAAATTCCGTAACTGTTTCCATGAATTGAAAGCGTCACCAAAGCCTCTATAGAAAGTATATACAGTAAGGATGATGCTATAAACCATGAAAGCTAATTTTAGCCGCTAATATTTACTAGCAAGCCAGGCAGAATTGAAGCCACTTCATCAGTAGAGAAGCAATAACTCAAGCAGACTTCTTAATATTTCTACAGATGTGTTATCAGAGCAGCTGCTCTGTTGGATCGGACTGAGCGTCTCTCTGTCGTCTCATACTGAGTTGTTTTGTCTCACACAGGCTTTTCCATGAACACATCCAGCGGCTCTCCAAAGTTGTGACGGCCAATCATAAAGCTCTTCAAGTCCCAGAGGTATCGTCTCGGTGACGTTTTCTTTCTTTCCACACGTCCACACATTTACAGAGAAGGAACAGACTCGTTGGTAGACGTAGCTTCAGAAAGTTTGCGTCTTTGTTTGACGGCTGAACTTTTCGTCTGGTCTGCAGGTCTACCTGAAGGAGGCCCCCTGGCCCTCCGCGCAGTCTGAGATCAGGACCATCAACGCGTACAAGACGCCACGAGACAAAGTGCAGTGTATACTGCGCATGTGTTCCACCATCATGAACCTCCTCAGTCTGGCCAATGAAGACTCTGTCCCCGGGGCGGACGACTTTGTCCCTGTGCTCGTCTTTGTCCTCATCAGGGTGAGTCTGTCCTTCATCTTCAGTCAGTATGAAGCTGTTTTCAGTTTTCTAAGATTTTTTCTGTCAGTATTGATCAATAATTAAGTTTTTACTAATGAAGAGGAAGAATAATCCAAATAATAACTACAAGGCTCCATAAAGACTGCTATCTGCTAACCTGTGTGGATATATTTTACATATTTACATATTTATGACTAATCTGCACGGCGTTGCGTGAGGTTCTTTCAGCGGCTAATGTGAGCCCATCCCCGCATCTCCTCCCCTCCAGGCAAACCCGCCCTGCCTGCTGTCCACCGTTCAGTACATCAATAATTTCTATGCCAGCCGGCTGAGTGGGGAGGAGTGCTATTGGTGGATGCAGTTCACCGCGGCGCTGGAATTCATTAAGACCATCGACGATCGCAAGTGAAGCAGAACAGCCACCTGTATGGGCAGACTGCGGGGGAAGGAGCCGGGAGACTGGGAGACTTCCCAACCAACTGCTCCCTCCGCACAGCTTATAAAACCTGGCCGTCAGCCTGCTCCTTTATTTGTATAGCTTGTACATAGCCAGAGACGTTGAAAGATTACAAAATATATATTACTGTACGTATGTGGACAAATCCAGGTTTTAGCCGTGGTGGGGAAAAAAAACGGCCTTGGGGGTAAGAATTGGCAAGATGTTAACTTTGAAACCGTTTTTTTTTTTTTTTTCTTATCTTTCTGTCTCTTTATTAAATCAACCTAAAAGATAATCCTATATATCTAAAAGGGACCAGACTTCCTTGATGTGATCACTGATCTTTTTTTCCCCCCCTGAGTGAGAGGGAAGGGCTTCCAATTAAATAACAATATAATGTTCATTAAATGCATTGTAACGTGGGGATCTACGGTGTGTGTGATAGTTACTGATGACTCACAAACGCTGAGATCAATTCACAATAACCATAGTACTCATACGATTAGTGTATCGAACAGTAGGGCAGCTTTACTTCATTGTTTACTTCATCGTATTCCCGAAAAAAACACGTGTGTCAGTGACGATTTGGACATAAGGGCCCACATATTTATATGAAATAAAATGTATTTATTTCTGTAATTCTATTTAATGCTTTGTTTATCTCATTTAAAGCAAAAAAAAAAAGAAACATATTGTGCCCATTCGAGATGTCTGAGGCAAAGCGGCGTTATTGTAATAAACCTGTTAGAAAGGCACCTTAGCGACGAGTAGCCTGTAGGTGGAGGGCGGAGGGCGGAGGGCGGATGCTGGGGCGATTTGTGACGATACAGGGTCGACTCGTGCACAGAGCAGTGGCGGCATTTCTGGATATGTTGGGGAAAAAATAGTGCCTTTGATGTGGGGCGCTCTGTACAGGTAGTTATTGTTTCTTTTTTTAAAACCCAGCACAGGCATTATCCCCACCCAACCCCGCCCTCCCCTACCCTACACACACACACACACACACACACTCCTACGGGCCAACCACACATCACCACATCACTGATTGTCATGGCTCAGTCCCTTTAATGCACTTGAGTTTGAACAAATAGTCCCCTTTTGGTATTCTAGATCCTACCTCAAGAGTTGAAACCAATGAGCCTGCATCGGTTCACAACAGAGTACTGGATCACTTTGCACTGGTTTAAAGAAACAACAGTGAGGGGGGAAGGTAGGAAAGTTAGACGCTGAGCTGCTGTGATGCTTGTCGTGGTCACATTGCCCTTAATTAATGAATTAACACAAGCCTTTGTTAGCGAACAAAGACGTTTTTAGTTTCTAATCTCATACCTGAGATGCCACGTGTCCACACGTGGCAGACTAGTGATCTATTGGATATTAGCTCTCTACCTCCTCATAAGTTCAAGAAAGGGACTCGTGTTTATGTGCACTTATATTTCTTTTCTTCTTCTTCTTCTTCTTCTTCCCAATTTGGCGTGCTGTGATATCCCGGTGTCATTGTAACTTTCCGATTATAGTACAAGCATGTCTTTAATTATCCAGAAATGACTAAAAACTCCTTCTTCTTCTCTCGAACTCCTCTGCTTCGTTTTTGTGCACAGACGTGCCACATGTATCATAGTTTTTTCGATAAATCCCACGACTTTTCACGGTAAAAACGACCTGACAGCACAATAAACACACACACAGTAGGATAGAAGAGCAAATAATCAACACTATTGACTTGTTACTGACTTGCAGTTTATGCTTTAAAAAAACACAAAAATGGAAAAAAAAAAAAAAAGTGGTCGGTGTAGTACGTGAGTGTGGTTTTTATCTAGTGTGTGTGTGTGTGTGAGATGATTGTGTGATTGCTTGACCCCTCTGCCTCCTCTTGCATGAAGTCATTGGATGGTCTGTACATTCTCAATCATGATGAAACAGTAGAATAGGATTAGAATCTGCCACAGGCCAGTAATTGAACCTGCAAGAGGATGCAAAGCTTTCTCTCTTTGTGTCCGTGATACTTGCATATCAAGAACTCGATGATTTATTTTGCACAAAACAGATGTGTGTGTGTGAGTGAGTGTGTGTGTGTAACAAATTGACAGGGAGCAGTGCATTTCTTTTGTCCTTTTTACAGTCACTTCACACAAACATGATGCGATTTTTTTTTTTTTTTTTTTTTTAAATTAATATTCGAGTAGCCAAGTTAAGCACCTGACTGTTGACGAACATCCGCGCGCAGACGCGTTGTCTTTCGTATCCGTCTCAACGTAACGCACCAGATCTGTACGTGTCTGTGCAGTATACCGCTTCCTTGCAGAGTCTGTGTGTAATCAATTTGATGAGAAAACCATGCACTGGAAAATCAAGTTGCAGGTTGCATCTATACTAATTAGGTTTATGTGATGTCACTTTAATTGGAAATACATACTGCGCAAATCTGATGAAATTATTTGGACCTGGCTTATGTTTCAGGGTTTTTTATCCTCAGATGGCCGGTCGCAGCAGTCACACACACACACACACACACACACACACGACCTCCCCGAGTGAAGTACACATATGACTGTGATGGCAACTGTTGTATGCAAACCACTGGACAGTGGTGTCAAGTTCTTCAAAGCTTTACTGCTCTGCTCCCTGTGCAATTCAAGTTGAAAGAGCGGAGGAGAAAAAAAAAAGTTTTACATCTTACATCTAATTTTACATTTAATTGTAAGCTTGCACAATTATGACATGCGGGGGAAAAAAAGCCGGTTTGTCTTTACTGTGATTAATGCATTATGTAATTCTTTAAAAACAATAAAAGAAGCAGAAGTTTTTTTTTCTTTTTCTTCTTCTTCTTCTTCTTCTGTGGCTTCTATCTTCCTGCTGTAACCACAAACATGTTATTGTGCGGCTCCTCGGGACAGTCGGAGGTCTATCCGTCCGACAGTTCACACAATAGAAGACATGTTGGGGGGGAAATTTATGCGTGGAATATATAATTGTTGGTGGGGGCAGTGGAGCAGCATCATCCAATCTTAGCAAGCCACAAATAGCAACCTCTCAGCAAACATTTCATTACCGCTGACAAGTGTACGCTGGATTGTAATTGGAGATATCCCCTCATCTAAAAGCCCTCCTTACTTCACCGATTGCCTCCTCTCTTAATACTCATCTTTTTTTCATCATAAACTTCTTTGCGGGGGTTGCTTTGTGTCCCCCGATGATATCTTGCAATTGTTAATTTAAATTCAAATTTTTGCCGTGCAGAGTTAATTAGCTTGCATAAGCCAATGGCTAAGATAGGCAAGATTTTGGAGATTGGATCTTTTGACTATGTTGGCACTTGAGCTGATTTGAGATACAAAAGAAGCTTGCTGTTGTTTTGTATTCTGCTGCTTCACATGCTGTTTTATTATTGGCCAATAGCTTCTTCAGCTGGAGGTGTGATATTACTTCACTTTAAACAAGGTATCAGTGCAGTGGAGTTTTGTTTTACAGGTGATGGCAGATGGATCAAGTGAAGAGGAAGAGGAGGAGGAGGAGGAGGAGGGGGTTGTTGGACTCATCTGAGTTTTCTGTTGAAGACATAAACAGGCCTGAGGTCTCACGCAGATGGCTGTGGAATGACAGATGATCAGTCCAGCGGGGCTCGTGCATGACTTCACACGTTGGTCTGGTACTTCCTGGTTATGGGGGGGAAACAGTGGAAAAGGTGCCCCTCCCTCCCCCGCTGCTTAATATGAAATCATAAACGTATCCCACACTGACGTCCTGCAGGAGAGACCGGCACACTCTTCTCTGGTGTCATTTCTGTTATGATAATCCAGCTAGCCGGAACTGAAAGATTGAAGGGGCGGTGTAGTTGCCAATTGCAGCCACCTCGTTTGACCCTCCCAAGCACAAAGGAAAAACTACGGTGGCCACAAAAAGCCAAACCTAGAGCCAGTGTTTGGTTTAGAAACATGGCGGACTCCGTCACAGTGGACCCTCTGTAGATATAAAAGTACTTTATAACAATTCTTATTGTCAGGTGATTATAATCAAATGAAAACATAGTTATATTTATTCATTTACTGCCATATTCTGACAGTGGAGCCAGCTAAATATTACACACTACACTGGACCTTTAACGTCCACACGTTTTCTATAATCAGGTGACTGAAGTCATGTGTGTTTGTGAGGTTGGTTGGCACAAAGGTAAAATATTATTGTCACAAAAAAAATCAAAAACAATTCATCAAAACTAAAAACATTTAACAATATCAGCACGTTTTAAATAATCCATCAGTAGGAATGTTGAATTACTTTTACTGCTGGCCATTCAAAATAGTGATAATTAACTAACAGTATAAACATTTTTTAATCGTACAAAAAGAGGTTTTAATATCTCTTATAATAAGCTCATTAAATAACAGTTACGAGTTGATGAACACTAACTAACCCCGCTCACGTTCGACCAAACTTTGTGATGGAACTTCATCATAAATCTTCCGTCAGAATGGAGCTGATTCATATTTCTGTTCTATCTCTAACACACTTTTTAAAAATAGATTTGACACCATAAAACTGAAATGTTCACAGAAAAAGTTTCAGCTGTTTAAACGAGAGCGCAGCTCAAGTACACAAACATTATGATGACTATGATTTTTGTTTTTGGGACCTTTAAAGAAACCAGATAGTAGATCTTTGCCTCCTCCTGACCTCTTCACTGCATACACTAACTTAAGACAACAGTATGAAGTTATTGAACACTGATCAGTTTAATGAGAGAACAATAAAAATACCAATCACGTCACCGTGAGGAAAAATTCCTGGAAACAGTTCCTGGAATATCACACATTAGATTTGCATTTAAAGCTCCAGGATTTCCAGGCATGCATGCAAACAAACAAACATGAGCTCTGTCACCCTCAGACGTCCTCCTTTCTGTCTCACCCTCTGCGTCCTGCAGATGGCAGACGCGCCATTCCCGACGACGGTGTGCAGATCTGATCTGAGAGCGGCTCAGACAAAGAACACCACGGGGCACGACGGCGTGACATTTAAAACCGGTGGGACTCTGTCTGGAAACTGGATCTGCTCCGTTTGTTGTGGATATTCGTCCAATTCAATTATTATTATTATTGTTATTATTATTATTATTATTATTATTATTATTATTATTATTCAGGCCTTTAAAACACACTTAAATCTAAATATATATATATATACTACTACGTTTCATTACTTAGCTCGCGCTCTTGTTGACTCTTGTTGAAGGCTCCTCGTGCCACTTTTTTTTTTGTGTGTCTCCGAAAAAACATCACACGAGCACGCGCCCTCCTTTGCTTTCCTTCTCCAGCCACCTCCTCGCGCGCATCACACAACAGCATGATGCACATAGTTGGTCTAATCTGCTGGTTGGTGGCGGGAAATCTTCACTGAGGAGGACAGAATAAACAACACAAGGCAAGGCAAGGCAAGGCAGCACGTCAATTAAATTAAGTGTAAAACGGGGGGAGGAGGGTGGTGTGTGTGTGTGTGTGTGTGTGCAGGGAGGATGGATGGAGGGTGGTGTTGGTGGTGGGGGGTGTCTAAATGAACAAAAATGTCAAATACACATATTAAAACTTAAATGAAATAGCCGCGAGGATGCAGACAGAGGAGGAGATTAAAACTCAAAGGGGACACCAAGTCTCTGCGCCCCGAGGTGCTCGTACTGTAAGACATGCAAATAGTAAAAGTGAGCACCGTTCTGTGTAATCATTTCAAGCTTAAACTGCACAGACAAAAAGGAGTGTGGAAGAAAAAAAGAGGAGAGCTGTGTGTTGTAACAAATAAACAGAAGAGCTCTGCTTCATTAGAAGCTTGCTATAGAGAGTCAATATTAAACAATGGAAATACAGTAAATGCTAAACCTCCCAGCAGCATCACTCCGAAGGACAGATATGTGGACTGCTGCACTTTTATTGTGCCATTAAAACCTGCTGGCTTCACTCTGAAACCGTAGACATAGGAATAAATGACATTCCCCATGTTTTTCTTTACTGCTCACCACAAAGGATATCAATTAGGCAAAGGTGTCACTTACAATGGTGCTTCTGAGACCGACGCTCCTTCCTTCCCTTTCCTTATATTGTGCTTATATCATTAGAAAAAAGAACAATTTTCAGCCGGCGCCCGGCTAATCACCTACGAGAGAGAAAGAGTGGGTGGTGACATCAAATTGAACCGTGGAAATGGAACAGGAATTAGATGCACTTAGCCATCACATGTTAATGGCAGCAATCAACAGCCAATTACCCAGCGTACTTGAGTACCTTGACAAGTGCAGGTGTACCCTGCAACTAACACATGCGGGCCTCTTTCGGTGCATTTCCATAAATTCGACAGTAAACTCCCCTCTCCTGATTGAGCATGCATGTTTCATTGAGGTTGCAATTAAGCGGTATTGTTAGGGAAGTGTCAAGTGTGGATCGTAAAGAGGTGGGGGGGGGGAGGAGAAAAAAAACCCTTAAGGGCAACAATAACATGTATTTTACCTGCATGCATGTAAATCAATAAAGTTATTTGTTTATATTAAAATGACCTTTGTTACCGCCTGGAGTAATGTTCATATTGCTCATACGTGTTTGATTTGAATATTTTTAAATCAGCGTTCAGGAATGTGTCGGCGGGGTGCGCTTCTTTTTTGTGTTTTTCAGCCCGGACACTGTGGCGGTGTCACCGCCTGGCACAGCTCTTGTCGTGAACATGATCCAGGCTGAAGATCCGCTGCTGATGCTGATGATCTCTGTCACTAGGGTGGATTTCAGGGCTCAGCTCTGACTGCAGCAGCCCTGACAAGTCCTAGGAAAACACACACACACACATACACACACACATGCATTAGATGAACACATCAGCCCCCCCCCCGCACACACTGTGAGGCCAGCGTCCCAGTATGACCCACTTTGATTATTCTATCCTTAAGCAACAGGTGATGCGGGGTGAGTGTGGGGGTGGTGGGTGGGTGGGCGAGTGGGGGGGCTTCCCCGGATGTCATCTGTGTCGTTGGCCTCTGTTCAGAGACAGCATTCAGGACCCAGGGAGAGCTGGCTGGCAACATGCCCGATCTACAAGTGAGCTGTCCTATCATTGACATCAAGTAAGCCGAAGATGTCATGTCTTCATCTTGTGAGAGTTCAATCCCCCTTTCAGGATGGATCAAGCTCTCTGTCGCTGCAGAGAGGCGGTGCAGATAAGTGTAGCGGGTCATACAGTACTTCCTCCGGGGAATGTCTGCGAAATAACCCTTGGGATGCACGCATGCTTAATAAAGGCTGCTTTATTGGTGATCATGAAGCAATAAATTGCACCAGTGTGTGTGTGTGTGTGTGTGTGTGTGTCTAGATTTGTGCAAATCCAAACCCTAATCAAGTATCAAGTGTATTGTTGAACGAGTGTTGGCTGCGTCCAGGCGTCCATGAATGTGTGTTTTTTGCAGCATGCCTGAGCCCCGCTCGGCGGCCTCAGAGTTCAGGCTGCTGCAGTCCATCTGGTGGACAGCACCGTAAGCTGCAGCAGTGCCGAGCTCTGATCTCGGCAGCTGGTAGACAGACTCCACGCTGGAAAGGTTTCCGAGATGGAAGAAGAAAGACGTGGAAGAGAAAGTGTGGAGGCGTATCAGTAATCTGATTTTAAAATAATGTCAACAAAACAGAAAAAGTGATAGAATTATTAAAATCTGAGTGTTCTGAATTGAATTCTGCTCTGCTGAGATGTTTGTTTAACAGTCTTGGTTAAATAATAGGCAGCCAATGACTAATAGCACAGTCTTGACATATTTTATAATATTCGATATAGTACAATATGACCATTGACAGTCCATTAGCTTTTAAGAATGACCCGTTCCTTGCCTCCTCTTTCTCTCACTTTTGTTTGCCCTCCAGCTACTTGACTTGTTCTACTTGACTCCTGAACCATTTTAATATCAGGCTGCCGTGAGTTTCCTTCCTGTAAGCCGGCGCCTTCATATTTCTGTTTCTGCCCTCCCAGAACCAGAGATAAAAAATAAAAAAAAATACTAAGCATGCTGTTGCCATACTCCACCAGCGTATATTAATAGAGTTAGTGACCCTGTTAATAGCCCTTTGAAACACCGTGGAGAGTGTGCAAGGAGCACAAATGTTGAGAAAATATTTTGGATTAATTTGACGGTGATATTTGTGTAAATATATATTTTTAAAAAACACCTGTGTGCTCCTGCTGCTGATGACAAAATGAATGTTGAGTTCCTAAAAGATGAGTCCAGAAAGCTGCATGCTGAGATTTTGACATCCAGTTTGCAAAGACGTGGAGTAGAACTCATATTTGAATTAATTTGATCTGTTCAAATGTTGGAGAAAAATCAAAGAAATCGATAGAATTCAGCGCGCCGGCTCAGTTTTGTTTAGTGCTAAATGCAACAGCTAGTTAACAGTTCATATTAATCACTTTTGAAACGGCATCAATAAAGCAGCCCAACGGAAAAATGGCAATTAAGCATTTATTGGCCCAACGTGATCAGTGTTGTCAGAGGTCATGTGCACACATCAATGCCATTGTGTGTGTGTGTGTGTGTGTGTGTGTGTGTGTGTGTGTGCATGCTAAATCTGGCCCCCAACTTTTCTCTTTATGACAAACAGCCTCTATAAAAAACGTCTCACTGCAGCAGCAAACCTCTTAATGCTCCGTCTCTGCGTCTCTGGCACTTCATTGCTTACTCACAGAGGAGTCCACAATGCTATATATTAATTAAGGGTTTCAAAAACAATAATGGTGACAATAAAGACAGTCCTCCCTCTTTGTCCTCAGCGTTCTGCCGTCAGACAACATTAGGAGGCATTTGAGAGGAGATGGAGGGGGAGGAGGAGGGGATGGAGGAGAGATAGAGCCCCCTTCTTTCTCTCTCCGGAATGTAATCTCCCTGATGTTACATGGTGCAGCCTAAACTGATAAATTGCAGATTAAATGGCGGCCACACTCCACTTCACCCTACAGCCTTACACCACACCCCCTTAGTTCCACACATTTTTGCTATTCACTGCCTTCTTGGCCTGTCAATTCTGCCTAATCGTGAGAGGCACTAAAACACCAGGTCTTGACAGAGCCAGATCAAGAATGATGAACATCTCTCAATGGCAAAAGACTCGCGCTCCTAACTCTACTAGAAGGCTCGCATCACTTATGCAGAAATCAGCGGCGTGCCAGCATCCAGGAATTATGCCTGCTGACAGGAGATGCATGAGGTACGCATTGTGCGGCTGGAGCAGCCTTGACAAGTTATAGTTAACTGCAGCGATGGCGACCCCGAACACAAAGGATACAGCGGCTTATTAATGGTGGAGCATCCATGTCAATAATCTCTGCTTTTGGGTTGTGTCCAGAGTCATGCATCTTGCCACTACAAGTGGCACACACAGCATACATGTATATACACACACACACACACACACACATCTCCTCAGTGTGTATTCTCTCTGGAGTTATGTGCTTTCTTTTCCTATAGAATGAATGGCACGGCATGTTGGAGTAGTGAATATAAATATCAATATATACACCTGTGTTTAATTATTTATCTGTTATCTCAGGCCCTGCCTAGGGGAGGTGCCCTCGCCAACCTAATCCATAAGCATGAATACAAAGAAATAAGTCATTAAATTCCTAACCGCATGTTGCTGATGTCGTCTATGGAAATATTTGTAATGTATATTCTAATTTTTCTGAATAAATTAGGCAGAGATGCATTTCCATGTAAATTTATTCAAGGCAAAAGGAAGAGGAGTGTGGGGGGCGCGCTAAGATCTGCCAGATTATGCATAATTGTAGCATTGTAGCTCTCATTTCTACATCTAGCTCCGTATTGCGTGGTCATTAAATTCTAAAATAATGGCAAACCTCACAGCTTCTCCGTCCTAATTGCCCCTTCCATACAATTGCCTCCTCAAAGACAATATGATGAAGTGTGCTGTAGGATGTGTTAATAAGATGGCATTTCTAACAGAGGAGGACAGTGCTTTGGAGTTTTGTACTCTCGGCGTGTACGCACCAAGTGGAGTGACTTCACTCACTCACTCACTTGTCTTTTTGATTCGCTCACCTTTTCCGCCGTTTGATGTCTTTGAGGCAGAAAACAAGCGAGCTCACCGTAAAAGCCCTGACACGTCGGGGGAGGAAACTGGGATTTCAGCTTGTCTCCGCTCATTTCAATATGTGGAGAAATCAAAGAGGGGGAAAAGGCTCATTAATAAAAAGACGTGTCTCTAATCCACTCAGCGGTTGGGAGGAAATTTCTTTAATGAAATGCAACACGTTACCTAATTGCGGCGGCTGCATCAGGAGCACAGTATACATTTCAAAGGAAAATATGCATGAATTTCAAATGTAGTATCTCTCAATTGAGACCGGATAGGAGTGAGAAGAAGGGGAAGGAGAGATCAATCTCTGTGATGATGTGTGAAAAGGGCAAGCTCCTCGCCCAGCATGTACTTTTGCTCATTACCTTTCATTTGGAAACCGAGCATCTTCCACTTGATACAAAAATAAACAACTTGAATGCGGTGTGATGATGTTCAGCCGTCTGTGGCCGCAGTGGAACCTGCATCTCCTCATCTGGGCATATTTTGTAAACACACATCTCACACTGGAAGCTTTAGCTTGCACTTGCATGATAGAAGGTTATTATAATGTGTTTAAAGTGTCCCCCAGTGGACATTTTTTTGTCCACCACGTTGAGACTTGGTGGACTCATCAGCAGCAGTTCACACACACACACACACACACACACACACACACACACACACACACACATACATAACACCCCCAGAGTGCTCTCCTCGTAGCCTAACCCACCTAAACATCCTCTCAGCTCACTCTGCCTCTGACGTTTAGCCATGCTTCATCTCCGCATCCTTAAAAGCAGAAATTAATGACAAGCACAAAGCTGCTCATTTATAATTGCTTCATTATACTGTTGTGTTCTCCTGACAATAATGGTGTTGCTGGTGTTTTTCTAATTATATGGCATTTTTTTTTTTTTTTTTTTTTTTGCTCGTTATCAAGGACTTCAGGTAATTGTGGAGAAAATAATGACTGCCTGCCTGCCTGCCTTGCTTCCTCCCGTCTCTCATGGATTGCACATCACAAACAGTCTCAGTGCAACCAAGAGCCTTATCAAGGAGGCTGCTGGGTTGCCTTTTTAAAGCCGACTCCATTTACACTGCTAGTCATCAGTGGCCCAGTGGCTCAAGCGTCTCTAATGAGCAACTTGTATTCGAGTGTTTAACTCAAGGTTTATGACAGATTACAATTAGCTTCTGTTTTTGTTGTACTTGAATCGCAGCCTTTCGTTCTAATTCTCGTCTCATATTTCTTCTCCTTGCCAACACCTGTCGGAAGATTTAAGGTGATCGGGACAAAATGACTCTTCTTAAACTATTTAGACCAAAAAAAAAAAAAGAATAATACGAAATTCATCAAACCCCATCTTGCGAGCACATACGTCTCATATAAGAGGTTTCAAAATATGATTCGCAACAGTGACGATAACATCACTAATAATGCTGTCTGTGTAGTGTGATTTCATTCAGCTGTGGGGAGATTAGTGATTTGCATTTAATACCCGGTGTGCTCTGCTGTTCCTTTTTTCATGCAACATTGCCGGATATGGATGATGACATTATAATAATTAAAGAACATTATGGACAGAGGGCGCTTTGCTATTTGCTAGCGTGCGTAATGGCGGCCCAACACTGTTATTTCTATTTGAAGAATGCATCCATGTGTGAAATAATAATACTCCCTCCAGGAATACCATTGTCATATTTTATTCGTCAGTATATAAAAAAAGATGAAACAGAAAAAGAACATAATATAAAAAAATGAACTCTCGCTCTTCATTTTCATCCTTCTTCCTTTTGTTTTTTAATTCTGCTGTTGCAGCATCCAGCACCATTGCTGTCTGAAAACCTCAGAGGCGGACTTAATTAGTTGCTAAGAGAAAGCTGCCAGTGGTGGGGAGCTAAGAGAGTGGGGCAGATTTTTAGTTTGCTCTGAACTTTGCTAATTATCAGGTAGGATGTAATTTTCTTCGTTCCCAAGAGGCGCCCAGCAGAGAGAGCTGCACCGACGGAAGAAAAAAAAAAGAAAAGAAACAAGGCTGAGCCCGGAAAAAATATGAAATATTGAGAGTTCCCAATGAATCCTTTTGTTACTATTTCTCCTTCCAGATCACTAAGAGTTATTCTTTTTCTGCCATTTCTGGAGGTGTGATTATAGTCTAATGCCGTGACACATGGCAAACACTACCTGAGAGGGTGTGGGAGAGAGAGAACGTTTGCACAAAGTAGTGATCATGGACAGGTGGAAACAGGATGTAGTGTGGCTCAGACTGGAGAAGGCAAGCGCAGGGCGTATATCATTTATATCCAGCAATGTCTGAGCAGTGACAGGGACTGTGTTTAGCAGGTTCCTATCCCACATGCATCACATTATGATTCTGAAGTGCCTCAGACGAAAGAGGAGGTTGAATTGCCGTTGACCTGAGTGAGCTAAAATGACATAGATTCAGACAAATAGAGCACTGAGCTAAGCGGGAAAAACAAGATGGATGTCTAGTGGCAGCACATCTGCACAGGCTCCCTCTCTCTCCCTCACTGTGTGTGTGTGTGTGTGTGTTTGGTGAGCCCAAACTTTTGACATTTTCCACAGATACACCACATCTAAAGCCCGCCTGGATGCACACTTAATAGGCTCGCGTTCGTGCAACTTAAGACTCGAGGAATTACGCAATTTCTTCGCGATTCGCAAACACACATTTCTTTTTTAATGTTGCCCCGTGACTCAGAGAAGATCTTCGACTGCGCACGACTTGACATTAAATTCAAGGACTATTCAAAGAGATCTCTCTCTGTGTTCCAAAATGTCAACGTGAAGTTTTCAGAGCGGCTTTTACAAGCTTCCCAGTTTAAATCTTGGCAGACTTCTTCTGTGTGTGAGTGTATCACCATGGTTGCAGCGTCTAATATGCACGCCCCAGTGCATTGAGAAAAGAGAGTACTTCTTCCTCACTTGGTTTAATTGTCCCTCAGAGACCTGTGGAATTGGAATCTAAGTGGAATACCAGTCTCTTTCTCCAGCCTCACCCCCGCCCCTCGACACCACCACCGCCGCCCCCACTTTCTCTTCCTCTCTCTGGGGTTGGAGCGGGCATTCGGAGACTCTTGATTTGGTCCTGTCTTTATTTCATCACAGGCATCTTCTCGGGCTCGCTCCACGCCCGTGGTGCTTTAGCGCCACAGCGTTCAGCTTTATTAACCCCCCTAAGCAAGAAGTACCTAAGGGAGGTCAGACACTGGTCGTTAAAAATCTATTGTGACTTGTCTGAAAAATGAATAAATGAGCACATTATTTCCCCCCGTTCCGCAGCCCCGGTGCGCTGTTTGTCTAATCAAGTGCGGGAGCAGGCAAAGTCAACCAGGGTTGACATGCACATTTTATTTAAGTTTTTGTCTGTCAGAGGAGTTTAAATGTGTAATGAACAAAGGAGTGGTGATTTGAAATATAATCCCATTACACTGATGAAATTACAAAGACGGCGAGAGTTCACAAATCACGCTCATTGTTTTCTATCATGAGCGATGCCCCTGTTGAGGTTGTGGCGCGAGGAGGAAGGGCAGACGGTGAATGAATAGTGACAGCACTGTAAAGGGGATTGTGAGTGCAGCATGGCCCGGCCTCGCTGCACCCTCCCCGTACTGGGAGATGCTAAAGGGCTTTTGTTCTTTGCCTCTGCCGTGGCTCGGGATGAACCCATTAGAACCGACCCAAACACAAAATTACAGCTCGGAAACAGCCGAGCGGCGGTCAGAGAGGAGGTGGACACGCTTAGGAAGAGATTCATTTGACAAACGAAGTGAAATAGTTTGACCCAGCATGAGCAAAATGTGATTTTTAACTTAAAAACTTAAGTTGACTCAACTTCACGCTTTATTTCAACTCATGGAGCAAAGTAAGACAAGTTGTTTAATTAATGATCATTTATTATTTCAACTTGACACTCAACAACTAACTGTATTACATTATACATTCAGAAAACTTACGTTCTCTTGTCAAAGAAACTTACAATTCCATACTACGTCAACTCACATTTTCAAGTCAAGATAACAAACGATATTCATACTAACTACATTTTACAAGTTATGTCAACTTGTTTGTTTTTAAGGTTGCAATTGAACTTAAGTTTTCAAATGAAGTAGACTAATGTCTTTAATTTTTAATCTTACCTCAATTAATAATGGCAGGTTCACACTTAAACTGACTTGCAAACCTGAACTCATAAAGTTTAGTTGGAAATTAGTAACTTATTATGTTAAGTGGAAGTAACTCATAGAAAGAAGTTATTATGACCAGTGCCAATCTGTGTGTTTTGGTGGATGGAAGTTGAGATAGTGTTCACACTGTGTTCACTGCTAAGATCTGTTTACATCTCCACCAATGCTACCTTCAAGCAACTTTGAGGACGGACAGCATCGACAAATCACGATTGAACTGTTCGTTTCTCTTTTTCGAGTCAAGCTTGTAAGATTTTGTCTTAAGGATTAATCTAGCTGTGTGTGTGTGTGTGTGTGTGTGTGTGTGTGTCTGTGTGCCGAAGCTGCACAAGTCCTTTGATGTCTGCCTTTGATAAGGAGGGTGCTAACAGTTAGGCCCATGGCTTAGAAAAAAGTTGCATCTAACTCTAGGAAAAAAAAAAAACATGGGAGAAACTTCTGTTTTAGTTTTCTGCAGCTTTAATTGGAAGCCTCATATGCCCCTTAAACAACATCATCTGAAGCTAATAAGACTTAAAAAGTACATCTGGCTCTAAAATGCTTACCATTTTTAACACTAATGAACTGAGGCGTGCAGTAGAGATCGCCAAACTGCAGGGAGATGTACAGTATATTCTGGAGAATTCCCCTGCTGCACAGGAGCTCATAAAACACATCTGAAGACAGGAACTTGTATCTGGTTATTCGTGTTTAATTGGAGGCGCTGAGTGATGCAAACTAGGTTTTAATGCCCTCCCCTGCTGCCTGACTACAAGTAGCATCAGTGTTGCCACCCCTCCTTTTCCATCTATCCTCGCAGAAATGACCAAACACACCGCTAACAACGTCTGAAACAAACTCTCCCCCCTCTAAATGTGGCAACACAACGTGCAGATATTAGACGCTAAATGCATCTAAATGCCACAGTTTTGTTTCATTTCCTGGCGTGCGAAGAAGTGCAAAAGAATCTGCGACCATCCTGCCAAAGATACAGTCTCGTGACTCATGTGGGAACTTTATTAAATCATGTTTGTTTCAGATTATTTTTGGTTTTTGAAGCGTATTAAAGTGCTGGGATTTTTTATAATGTGATACTTATGCCGTCAGTCCCGGGAAGTTGAGGCTTGGCTGCGCTCTGAAGCTCGTGGCAGGGGTGAAAAAAGCAACATGTGAAGTGAGAAAGCTGGGTGTCACCCGTGTGATGTATTAAATCTCGACCCCAATCGAGTTGACAATTACATCATTCAAAACAGAACGACGGGGAGGCTCGGCTAAACCCGACTCCGACTGTAGGGGCCGTTTGATATTAATTTTCTTTAACTGTCACATGTGTTCTGTGGTGAATGTCCATTTTTTTTTTTTTTTTTTTTTGGTAAGCGTTTGACATGACGCTCTGTCTCGCGCTATTACGTTCTCTTCGAGGCTTTGATCTTCTCCGTGTACAATATAATAGCTCATCCTGTAAACATGAGAACAGATTGAATAAAGAATACTTTGCTTTCCCTTGGCCCTGGAAAACAGTTCTGTCATGTGCTGTCCACGCTCATCTCGGCTCTGGGCTGGCTGTGGTGCCTTTATTCAATGTGACAGAGGAGAGCTGGGGACTCTTTCTCCTGGCACCCCGGTACGCGCCACACTGACACTCTCCTCTGAAGTGCCACATTAATTCTAATAAAGCGCTGCCTTACCAGGGCCCATGAAGACCAGGGCTGTTGGAGAGGGAGGGGGGGGGCAGACGTTCGTATAAATACCAGGCTTAATGAAGGGAGGCAGTGGTGGCGCAGGTGGCGTGGCAGTGCAGGTGGCACCTCTCGCCCCCAGGCTCCTGGGTGAGTCCGCTGCCACTGCCACTCCAGGGGGCACAGCAGCAGAGATTGCATTTTAATTACCAGGTACACCTTGTCCTCCTGATGGGTCACCGCCTTGGTGGGACTGAGTCTGCAGACGTGCCTGTTTTCAGACCTGCTTTATCTCTACCTGCATGTTTACAATGAGATACTCCCCTAAACGCTGTAACGTAACGCTCGAGCACGGACGGGGGGATCTTATTGTTCATGCTTGGCCTGTCACCACTCAACATAACTAATTCTGTATATGGGAGAGAGCGGCATCTTCTCTGAATTATGTGCACCTCTCTCCCTGTGGGGAGGCATCCATCCAGCCCCAGTCATTGCTAACCCTCCCCTTGAGGAGCTCTATCCACAGGGAGGTCCACACCTGTTTCCTCCCCCCCCCCTCCCTCCTCATGCTGGAGAAATCATCTCTCTCCTTCTTCCAGTGGTAACTCAAAACTCTTGACGTCTCGAATGCTTCTTTAAGTTGAGGAGTTTTGTGCACGAGCTGCACGGCACCCATCGAGACCCCGTGCAGATGGGTGATGAGAGGGCTTGGATTGGGTGGATGGAGGGAGGGAGGGAGAGGTTGCATGTCCAGGACATATGAAGACACCACCCCAACACCCCCACGCTCTCTCTCTCTCCCCCCTTTCTCTCTCTCTCTCTCTCTCTCTGGGGACGCTTCTGTCAGCACACACCAGCACTCAGCAGCACAGATGTTGTTGCATTGTCTGGAGCACCAAAGCCCAGATCAGCCCAACTGGGAGCTTCTACTCATTAGCTATTGTCTCTGTGTGTCTGACTAGGCCTTTGATGAATGCAGCAGTTAGCCGAAGATCAGACACCAGACAGAGAGAACAGAGAAACGAACCATCTATCCGTCTGAAAGACACAGTTCAAACGTTAAACAGCCCGATGTGTTCAACATCGCAGATTTTAGGTTTATTTCACATTAAAATTCAAGTTTTTTTTTTCAGAAAATACAAACCACAGTTGAGGTGGATCTTCTTCTTGATGGTACAGTTTGTCTTGTAGATTTTTCTGCACTCAGCAAACATACTATATCATCTTAAGCTTTGTATTTACCATAAAGAGCACAGGCTCTAAGCTCCGGAAAATAAAAGGGCACCGTGTCTGCCACTTGGAAACTCTGCTTCCCTCTTTGCTTACTCACCCAGAGAAAGGCCATGCTATTATTTATTTAATTCACCCCCTTCCTCCTCCTCCTTCTCTTCTTCTCTCTTCCCCTTCATGCACCCACTCAGCCAGCCAGCCAGCCAGCAAGCCAGCCAGCCAGCCAGCCAGCCGGGCTATGAACACATTGCGGGGCCTGAGGGCAGTACTGTGGACAACCTGCGCTGTGTTCACATGGCTGAGCAGAGAGCGAGTGAGGAAGACTGGCACGCTGAAACCAAACAGGTGTATGATTCAGAGGCGTGAGCTGTGAAGGGTGAATTTCTTATACAAGTCAATGTTGCTTTTGGAGCAAACAGCGGCTTGGAGCTGTCCCAGGAAACATTTACACGCATTGTGACTTTTTCCTCTCGTAAGCCAAAAAATGCATTTCTATTGTTTGAGAGCGAGCTTTTCAAAAGCTGCGAGGGATTTGTTACATTTTCCCTGTCGTACTGTATGACAACATTAAAAATAAATATTGGCTTGGATCACGTTCATCAACGTGACAAGTAAAAATATAAGTAACAGTAACATGATGCTAATAAGTGGTCAGTGCTGTTTTCTATCAGCGTTCATGTCTGTGGATTTCCTCTCGATGAGTTCTCGGTTTGTGTAGGTGGGCCTCCTCATTTAGCCTCAGACGATATCACACTTTTGTCACACTTCTGTTTATCTGTTTCACAAAAAGTCCTCACTTCGTGTGCATCAGTGTAGAACTCTTTGGAAAGATCTGCTGCAGAATTTAAGCTCCACGATGTCAAAGATTAGAAACATAAACGCCATTTGCATTTCGTCAGATGTTGGCGATAGAGTCCGATCAACAGTCCATGTGTGCGACACAGCACAGCAGTTTTACAGGAGACTCATTTCACCTCAGCTGGATCCAAACGTCACATAAGCAACTGAAGAACTGTGACACGAGATGATCCGTCATCTTTACTGTACTTCACAGGCAAGAAATGCACATTTCAGGTCATGTTGTAGCATTTTCACACAATTAAGCAGCAAAATTTATAGAGTTACATGCAGCAAATAGTCCAGGAGCAGAGTGTGATGATGAATTGACATAACTACAACACATTTCAATCCTTTGAGTTAGCTCAAGTCTGATTTATTTCTTACACATACCTGAAATACTTTTTCTTTTGTGTGTCAAAGTAAATCTGACATGAGCGTCACAGTCTTTGCCTCTTTGGTTAGTTAGTTAGCCTGTCGGATAATTACGGTTTATTATAACTTGAGTCTTATTTTTTTTACTTTGTGCCAGAATTTCTTGTGATCATGACGATTATTATATCTCAGAGATCTGGTAACCTGTGAAGTCTGTCTGTAAACTGCAATTGGTGTTTATAACGGACAGTAACAGCGGGTAATAATTTAATATTATATATATTTGTCTTCTTTCTCTTCCGAATAAGATTTTACTGTTTTGAGTTTGTTTCTGTTTCCTGTTTTATTTTGTAGTTCCACCCTGTCTGTCTTGTCTTATTCTACTTCCTGTCTTGTTTCCCGCCTTTTTTGATTTGGCACCTGCCCTGATTTGTTCCACCTGTCCCTGATTGTCCTGCTTGTCTATTTAGTTCCTGCGTTTCCTTTGTTTCCTGGTCTGTCCGTTGTCTGTCTTTCTCTGTGTCCTCTGTGTGTCTAGGCCTTCTCTCTGTGTGTTTGTATCTTGCCTGTGTTCTTGTTCCTGGTCTTTGTTATTTCTGGATTATTTTGCCTTTTGTTTTATGTTTTTTGCCTGGTTTTCCAGCCGCCTTTTGGTTTATCTGGTTTTTGTGTCCTCTGGTTTTTTTTTTTTTTTTTTTTTTTATTGGGTCCTTTCCTGAACCCCCCACTCCCACGTGACATAATCATCTTGATTATATTTCTTAACCCATTGGATTTTGATTTCATTGGAGATCTCTGCACTTACCTCGGTTAGTGTGATGCGGTTACAAAAAAGAATTTGAATGAATTTTCCTTTTAAGCTGACTCAAAGTCGTGTAATACTGAAGTACATTTCATGCAGGGAGCCATTGAGCTGTGAGTGTTAAAGTTGAAAAGGATATTTTTGGGTTACATTTGTGTTTGAGTCGCTGAGTCTCCATTAGCTCTGTCGGATTGATTTTCAAAGCAGCGCTCTCACTGGAAATATGATTTTCAACAGCAATAAAGTCGTAAAATTTTAATGCACCAAACTTATAATCAATGACAATCAAACGAAGGTTTTAAAGCAACATTCATACACTCGTGCACGTCTACAAAAAAAGATTTGACCTGCAAACCGGGAAAGCGACGTGTTTAATAATGTGGTTTAACAAGAAATCAACAGACCTCTCCACACTTTGGAATACAGAAAATGACACAATGTCCCGGAGGAGTCGCTAAGGAAGCGGACATAAATCTCCACGCAGTCAGTCTGTGAAGGCTAGACCTTGAGGTTAAGATAAGAGACCATGTTAGTGGTTATTAAGTGAAAGTTTCCAATCGATAGCCAGAGAGACGTAATCAGGGAGGGTTTAATTGCAGAGGGGAAGACATCTATTCACGTTATTGCAGCAGCTGTCCAGAAAGCTTCATTTTTTTTTTTTTTTGGCCCCAGAGTCTCTCCTCCCACCACCCGACCCCGGCTGACCTCCTGAAAGGCTACCGCTCACTCCATGCAGAGGTGTCAGACATTTAGTGATATCACTTTAGTTTTTACTCCGTGACACTTGTATGAGTCATCTCTCTCTCCGCAGCGCCACGGCGTATCACTGACGTCAGCGCTCTTCGTCATTACCTACAAACATCTTTCACACCAAATAACACGAGAAAACGCGAACGTACTCTCTCCCAGACAGACTCCTCTTTGTCTCAAACGTGCATGGAGGAAGAGTTTATCAGCTTTCCAGAAGGAAAAGGGAAACTTATGAATACAACTCCCTTTTTTATGACTCTGAATTCTCCAAAGCATTAACCTTTAAAAATTAGATTTACATCTGCATTTGTCAAGCTCCACCGGGTAAACCTGGCAATAAACACCTTGGAGACTCCAAACATCTCCTGTGACCTCAGAAAATATTTGACTCTCGTTATATATCAACCATCAATTACCACTCATAAAATGAATCACTGAGTACAGCAGTTAAGCCTTTTGCTACATGCCGTCCAGGACATCATGACTGTGATATCATACAAGCTGAAAGTGTTCTTTGAACAATATTTCAACATGAATCACTTGAACATTCATTGTAGTTTCTTTTGCTAATGTGACTCTCCCCTCAATAAGGTGCTTAAATATACGGATTCAGCTCTGCAGATAAATTGGATTCTCACAAAGAAGATTGGCCACATCATTCAGTGCAGCTCCTTTTCTTATTCAAAGAGACTCTGCCACATTATGTTGCATGATCATAATAAGCATAAAAACCCATTCATTTCTTAACACCAGTCACACCATTCGTGGCTCTGCAGCAGCAGCCTGTTCATTTCTGGCTCCATGTGCTGCTTGATCACCAAAATCCAAAAGGCGACTTATTGCGGGGGGAATTTCATGCCATGAAACGATGATGATGATGTGAATGGATGGCTGATGCCATGTCAAATCCAGTAGATGTCAGTAAATTGGAACATATGTTACTTAAACTATAACATCATGATAATTCTCCTCCAAGATGGCTCATAAAACTGGAATTTATTAGCCTAAATCTAGGGTGATGATAACATAGATAATTTTTAATGGAAGGTTAATGCGAGAATCAAAAGATAAAAATGGACCCTTTGGCCTTGTATCAGCTGGATCCTACTGGTGCCGTGCTAAAATCTGAACAATTTTTATGCACTGTGGGGTGTTCCCCTTTCATTACATTTTATAGCTTAAAGCATAAAAATATACGGAACATTTTCATGGCTAATAAAATCCCAGATCTTTACATGATAAGCAAAATGGAGACACAGTGTAAAGGAAATCTAGCCAGAGCAAAAAAGCTTCTGCAAAATATTCCCTCTGCTATTTGTCCCACCAGAAAACGAGGAGTGTGTGTTCAGCTGCTACAGCGAGCCATACCTCCTCCCAGCGGGGACCTGGAGAGCCCGCTCTGACACAAGCGCACAGAGCGCTTCCTCTATTCCCACAGACGCACTTTTAAAATAGGCCACATTGGAGAAAACATGACTTTTCACTATTCTAATAAATGGGAGCCTGCCTGTTTATTATTAATGACATCCCAGCACACTTTTCAGATTTGGTTGGTGTTACGCCGTGTGAGTAATTTATATTCATGCCAGCGTGAGAGCCTGCGCGTGTATGCTTACTGTCTTTTTACTGTCAGCTATGTGTAGTAGTTCCATGAAATTTTAATGTTTACCAGGTCAGTCCTGACCTTCTTAATCCTCCTGGTTATTAATATGGTAAAGCCAACGCAGAGGAACAATTAATCAAAAACACCTCTTTTCTTCCCTTTCTCACCTTTCATACATATTAATTATATTCAGCTGCCTTTGGGCTGAGGAGTGCATTAACATGTACGTACCGGCGCAGAGAAATAAGTCAAAAAAAAAGAAAAAAAAGAAAAGCAGAGCGACTCTGCCCCTACAGCGGGAGGTAGTTCCCCAGGATTAGCCTTATGAGGCTGAGTGGCAGGAACTTGAACATGACAGAGCACTGATACACTTTCTTGTCCAGACAATTATCTGCGCCCTACTTTTTAAAGCTAATTCTACACGGGCCCCCCAGGTTGTGTGTGAAGCATCCTGGTGGTGGTGGTGGTGGGGGATGCAGCAGCGGTGGAGGGTGGAGGGTGTCAGTCACACGAGGACCAGACTGCCCCGGAGCAAAGCTGCGGGTCCCCCCTTTCTCAGAGAGGAGAGGGTGGAGGGAGCGGAGGAAGAGGAGGAGGAGGGTGGGGGTGCTGGGATGATTGAAATAGAAGTTGAGATGTAGGACACATAAATAAAGCGATTTTTCTTTTTTTTTTCCTGGAATACACTTCCCTCTCCTCACATTTACATAATACTCCACCATGCGCACCATCACTTCTATCAGCCCCAAGGTTTATGGAAGTCATGTGATGATGCATGTAGGAGCACGATTGGCCAGTAATTCACATCAGCTTCCTAAATATTAGCAGTGCTAACTCCAAAACATCCTGTTTGCTGCAGGTGGATGTGTTTCTTTTGTTCCTGCACACTTGCATGACCTCCAAGGAGGAGATGGAAGACAATGCGAGCGTGCTGGATGAAAGGGCATCGTAGAGCGGCCGCGTCCATGGGTGGGTGTGGTGTGGTGTGGTGTGGTGTTGTGGGGGGAAACAGGGAGGATGGGAAGCAGATGGCAGTGGCTCCGTCCCATCAGCACAACAGAAGGGGGACTCAAGATGGCCACAGGCCCCCCTCACATTAACAGCATTCAGGGAGACGCCTTATCATCCCGCCAGCGTGATACGTTTTTAACAACATCCAACACCCCCCCGTCCTCGCACACACCCCCCCCCCGTCCAACCCCTAATCACACTATACGCTGAATCAATCATCTGGGTACTTACAGTATTACATTAAAGTCAAGGGTAGAGCCTATCGCGTATAGCCTAAAAATGGGATCTCGATGTGAAGAAATATATTCCTCAAAATGAGACGGAATAAAATCAGGTTTGAGATGACGGGGCACGACCCGCCTGATGTGCCTCGTGGTCGACTATGAATGAGGCTGCGGCGTCTCTGAGCAGCTTGTCTGGGAGATAACCTTCAGCAGCCTCCCCATCTCTCGCCTCTCCTCGCAGTGTGAAGAGCATGTACTGAATAGGTGCTAATTAAGCTTTGTGAATATAAAGAAGATGCCATACTGTTGCAGTCAGGAAAAAAAACACACACGCTTACAGTAACACACACCAGTCAAGACATCACAGTTTACCCAGAACATCCAATGCTGCTGCACACATTTATTTAAGACGCATCTTAAGTTTTTTTTTTTTTTTTTTTTTTTTTGCTTGAGAAATGTATATGTATATAGCCACAGTAAATCAGAGGTTGAATCTAAATTGTTCATCTGATGACTTTTCCCCACGCAGCATAGTTCATCATACAGGCCAGCGACAGAGCAGCAAAAAAACCCAAAGAATCATGCATCTTTGCGAGTAGAAATTAATAAAAACACTATGTCAAGGAGCCAGGAAAAATGGTTTCCCCTAATGGATTCTCCACAGAAAACAGCTTTTAGACAATCAATCTTTTCTTTGAAAGCCCAATTATTTAAGTAATTGTTCCTTACAATTGCCACAGGAATTTGTCCTCTGGACGCCGTAAAAGTAAGCATCTTTTGTCACTCGTAAAATGGCTCATACCATTTTTATTGTACTCATTTAATTTCTTTGCTACAGTTCTACTTAACACCCTTTGTCTACATTTATAAAACTGTTCATTCTCTATTTGTCAAAGAACACACACACACACACACGCATAGAGGTTTGCAGTATTATGGCATAATCGAAAGTCCTACAGAGTGCAGTGTCAATCAGAGGTGGAGCTTTGTTTACAGTCTGCTATAAACACCTGTTGACTGACGTGCTGTCATTCCTACAGTGCACGTAATGACTGTACAGCATGATATCATATCGGTAAACTGTTGTGATTTAACTGTGCCGTCATTCACTCGGCCTTTACGGCGCAAAACATATTATAAATTGAAAAGAAATGACTATTCATGAAACAATAAAAATTAATCAGATATTATCTGCACAGTTTCAGCCTCTTACAGTTTCTTTTAATATTGGTGAGTTGAAACATGAAGTCTGGCAGTAAATGTCTGATATAAAACAAGACTTTGTCATTGAAAATTATAGGAACAAATCGGAGATTGCTTTATTTTAATAATGGATTACTAACTGGGCCACTTCCCTGGTGGCCCCAAACCTCCAGGGCTCCCCAAAAACTTCATATTCACTGTGTGTGGATTGAACTTTTGATAAGTAAGTAAGTGGGTCCAGCTTTATTACCTTATAGGTAGGTATAGTTTATAATGTGCTCACGTGGTCCCATTATTTCCAGATAAGGTTATGTTTAATGAAATCATTGCATCCACAGGGGACTCTGAGGTAAAGTGACAGGATGCTCTACAGATGATTAAAGACAAGAATCAGGAATAGTTCTGCAAGATATGTTGAATAAAAAAAAAAAAACCCTTCAAATGGATGTCTTGTTGTTACCTTTAAAGGTCCAGCATGTAGGATTTAGTGGCACCTAGTGGCGAAGTTGCAAATTGCAACCAGATGAATACTCTCCCACGTCAACATGGCGGACTCCGTGGAAGAGGACCCGCTCTTACTGTAGATATAAAGGGCTCATTTTAAGACAACAAAAACACAACAATTCTTATACTTGGGTTATTATTCACTAATGAAAACATACTAATAAATATTGTATTCCATCCCTGCAAAGAAGTACTCTTTAATATAGTAAAAAAAAAGTAGTTGTACTTGTTAAATTCGATGTATATACAGCAGTATATAACTTCGTAGATAGCTGAGTTCACTGTAAGTCAGAAAAGATTCAGAGCTGTGTGTTTTCTATCCACATTTTAGTCACCAAACTTGTTTTGGACAGACTCCTGTTTTGGAAAAGTGATCTGAAACCACACTGAGAAATACATCTAAAAAAACTGAGGACAAACTTTCAATAAGCAGATATTACACAGGCAGACACCTCAAACTGGTTTGGAGAGTCGAACACGAATGAAATAATTACCAGCCAAATACATTTTACCTCTCCCAGAAATGTGTAGTATAGGCCAACAGTCTTCTAAAAGGCTTTACTTGCATCATTATTATAATTTTGTTTTGCTTGTTAGTGTCCAGGTTACTGACAGCCTGCAAAATACTGTTACAATTAGGCCTGGCAGCAGTGCCAGATGTTTCTCTGAGAGGAGAGAAGGAGATGTCAAAACACCTGTCTGATCACCATGGTGCACATGCTGGTGCAACCAGCAACAGTGCAACCAGTCCTTGTTAGTTTAGTCTCCTCTTCAAGGCCCAGTCTGTGACTACACAATGGATACCTCTGCTGACAAAGACACCGCGCATTTCTTCCTCAGCATTACCATTCATGTGCAAGAGTCAGCCCGAGAGGCAGAAATTCATCTAGTATTTATATCACGTTTATTTGATTTAATCCATCTTCTCACGTAGAAATGTGCTTTCTGAGCAGACGATACAGGAGCTGACAACAGATTACAACATATAGAATCATTTAGCGTGTGACTCTGTACCTGTCAGCCTTTCAAAATAAACGTGAATATAGCTCAGGGATATCAAATTAGATTTCTGATAGTTAGCGCGGGAACATTGCCAAATTATAACCTGATGTAAGATGGCAGCTGAACATTAACACTGAATTTATTATTAACCACTAAACTGAGCGTGTAAAGTTCTCTACATGCCACCAACAACGTGTCGTCACCATGAAAGTTTGAGATATTAGATTTGTTCAGGGTGAAGGCAGCAACTCTGAAGCCAATGTGCAAGTGCCAAAAACTGCAGTTCCTCCAACGGCCACTTGAGGCTGGCTACAAAATCTCGAGTTATGCATATTTAAAACAACATAATGTCACTTTTCTACCATGAAATAACAGATTTTAAATCATGTTGATGCTACACTGACTTGTAATCAGGTGAATGGTGTCTTCACCGTCATTCGTACATCTGTTTTCACACTGTAACTATGGACATGATGGCAGAGGAAAAGAGAACAAAGAGGACGTTGACAGAGGAAGCTAAGAAGAGAAAAAGGAAGAGAGTGAGCGAGCAAGAAGCTGCCGGACAAGAGTCTCTGTGATTTACAGAGTTTCCTGATGGACAGTGAAGTAAACTGCTGCCAACTGTAGCTGCTGTTGGCTAATGTTAGCTCAGTTTGTTAGCCGTGCTGCCCGAAACTGTGAGCTCAGAGCACCGGGGGAGTGTTAGTGTTTGTACCACAGGCAGTTTGGATCACCAGGAAGAGGTTTACAGACCATACCATCCTTATTTACCACAGTGGTATTACACTCTGGGGGGCGCTAAATCACAAAAAAAATACCAATTTCTACATAGTACTGACACTTTGATTTACAGGTGGGTCACCTCACAGGAGGCTGGTTTCAGCACCCAGGCTTTATTCAGCCTGCCTCAGGTCCACCCGCGCTCCACTTCTTTGCCCATTCTTTGGATTAGTCAGCGGAGGCAGCACTGTCAAAAGACGATGACCAGAGCCAACACACTGAGCTTCACGACGCCTCTTCAGGGTGAATGTCACAGACTACATCCTTACATGTTTTATGCAGTCTATGGTGGCAACTTGCTCTTTCTTTCCCTGAACTCCTGGTCATGACTGTGGGATTTATTTCACATGTTATTTGGGTTAAAGTCAGCTATCACTTTAAATATGTCTTTTTTGAAAAATTAAACCAAGTTGTAGAAATCTTTCAAAATCCTGCCACTCCCTGGCATGATGATGTTTTTCTTTTTAAAATCACATGATGCAGAATATAATATGCACATTTCTTCACTTTCATATCTGTATATAGCATAAAAACTGCAGGATACAATGATTATGAGCATTAAATGATGTTTTCATGCAGAATACATTCCTTTTTGTGGCATCCAGTGTAAAATACACAGTAATAGACCATTCAACTGTGAACCAGACTGACTGATCCAGCCAAAAAATATCAATTCAAAAGCCCAGTCTTCATGTTATAATGTTCACTGCTTAATACTAAGCATTATAACCACATTAACCCGACATTACGTCAAGCTTTTATTGGTATATGCGTTCAATAAATTCTTCCAGTAGCTTGTGGGCCAATATATACTGTAGTGTTACTCATCCTTTCAAGTGTTCAGGTCAGTTACTATGGCAACCTGCACAAACTGGGGATGAGATAAGGGCCGGAGCCGTGGCCTTGAGGGAGTCGTTAAGCATCTGTCTCCTGACTCCCCCCTTCAGTCTGTGTATGGAGGAGGCTGCCAGGGAGGCAGCACATAAACAACAAAGGTGGCTCACCCCTGCTCCCTCTCCAAGGGCTGACCATCATCACGCTGAGTTAACAGTGCCACCCATCACCGCCGAGTCCGACTGGCATGAAGGAGATAATGTTGAGGAATCAGAGAGTTTTTTTCCCGTGCTTGTAGTTTTTGGAAATCGAAGGTGCTTTTTACATAAAAAGATCATGTCTGCTTCCCTTTGATGTCACACTCATTCAAACAAGAAAAGCCGAAGACAGAATAATGGCTCTCTTGTTTCCTCGGTCACATTTTGTATGAGTTAAAAAAAAAAGTGTGACTTTTTCGTAATTACTTTTCAAAGTGAAAGCAAGTGAGAGACGTCACTATGGATACCTCGGGCGGCCATGAATCGGCGGTTAACTGTTCGTGAACCCGCGCCGACGGCATACGTGCTGAAAAATGAAATACCGCCTTAAATTATTCTGACTCCATCGCCGTACAAGTGTGAAGACAAGAGAGATGTCAGAGGCTAAGTTCATCAGTGGATTCTGATGAGGTTGGTGCTGCTGCTGCTGCTGCTACAGCGAGCGAGCACGCCTCGCTGGGTTTCAATGCAGCTGCGCTTTTCAAGATGTTCCAATCAAGATGTTACCGTCTCCTTTTTAGAAAAGTGAGTTTTGTAACGGGATACACGACCCCGACTTTGTGCTAAAAAGCCTTAAATTGTGCGGCTCGGGACAAAAGATTTTTTTTGCTTCATAAAAAGACAGTTGAAATGTGATATTGAAGATATGTTCTTAATTCTGCAGAAATTCACTGACCCACAAAAAACATTTCAAGATTTGGAATTATATTTTACTTTTAATATTACGTCAAAGACTTTTGACATAAAGGCAATGCATACTCGTGCTCGCAGCCTTTCTTTTTTCGCTCGTCAGCATCTGTCTGTGGACTGAATCCAGCTTTTCTCCCTACTGAATGAATTAATCATTCTCTAAACACACGAAACAGCAAGAGTCAGCTAACAAGAGGCCCCTGCTGGTTGACCACAGCATGTCAATGTCAATAACAGCAACATTTACTGGACTCCAACACCACCGCACAATGAGGACTACAATTTGGAGGCCTGATACCCCTTAAGATACTGCCACTCAGGGTCTTGCAGGGTTACCTCTCATGTTAAAGTGTCATGTTGCAGCCTCTGTTTAAACTCCGAGCACAGAGCACCAAGGCTGCAGTCCACCTACAGCCTCCACCTAGCAGTTGTGTGTGGACGTGAAGCAGCCAGCCTTGCTTTAGAAACAGATGATAAATAAATCAAAGTGCACTAAGCACTGCTTCCACATGGCAATCGCCTCCTTCATAGCGTCTGCACCTCATCAATCACGCCATTGTCTGCTTGAAAGGCGAGCCTTGTAAATGTCATATCCACTCAAACCCAAGGAGAGGCGGATCAGAATGCGCCTCCGTTTTTTTTTTTTCCTTTTTAATTGGATAGTGTAATTAAACTAAAAAACCCTGCTAGGCTGCCTTTTGACAGGACAGATGAAGACCCCTTTTAATAGGGCTATGAAACATATTTGTTAAAAGGATGAGGCAATATGTACCATATGATTGGGTGCCCTTATGTGTCATACTTTTCATTTACGATTAAAACGGCAAAAAGGTGTCTTTATGAAAAAAGAGTGATTCCTAAAAGGTCTCAATATATAAGAATAATTGATGAAATTTGCCATCCAAATTATAAAATTTCTTGGAACCAATTGAAAAAGAGAGCCCCCCCACCACCGTATATTATATACACCAATCAGATGCATATATCAAAGCATATGTTCTGCAGGATTTGTGCAACATTCATCTTGGGACCGAGCGATTAAGAGAGGTAGACCTTGTTCTTGATTAAAGTAACAACCGAGAGAGGCCAAGCTATAATATTGATTACATGCACAAACGGGATACGGGTCACTTTGCTACCCACACATGCTTTCTATTTAATTTCATTAGCGGCGTTCTTTCCTGATGTACTAATGTTACACAAACACCAGAGGAATACATGCACGCATACACTAAGAAAAAAATCTCGCTGTCACATGTCCGGGGTCATAAAAGCAGTGACACACACACACAAACACTCACACACACACACATTCAATATCCCAGTGCTCTGGAGTTGATTTTGATGGTTGCCGGTGAGAACCTGGCTTGAGAGGTCTCTCTTGAGAGGCAGAGTAAGGCCTCCGTACGAAAGATCGATAGGACAGGGGTGCACAAATAAATCAGCATGCTCTAGTGACGTCTGTCATAAAGCTCCCACCACAGTTGCAGCTCTTAGGTTTATGGCGGCGTTGAGTGTTATTGCAATCTTTTGATAGCTTTGGTTAATTTATCTGATTACAAGAGCACCCCGAAGAACAAGCTGCATGCAGTCAACCTTTCACGGGTGTTGCATCTAAGCAGTTCTGAGGGGTTTTAGTGTATACGCAGCCATCAGCGGTGTGGCCATGGCAATGAGGTGTGCCGCTCTCTCTCTCTCTCTCTCTCTCTCTCTCTCTCTCTGAGGAAACGGACATCACATTCCTGCCTGGTAAATGCAGCTATGTTGTAGACGTGTCAAGCTGCTATAATCAATATTCTTACATTAACAATGGATCTAGTGAGTGAAGGGGTCTCTATGATGAATCCAAAGGGAAATTATCACCAAACTCTGCAGTTTCTCTCTGCTCTGTGGAGCGTTTTAGTAGCTTTTAACTCACTGGTTTGATTCAGTCTTAGTTTCTCATCAGGCAGCTGTTTTCTGCTCAAAAAAGGAGCCTAAACCCCCCCACTGTACTCTACCATGGATGTATTATTAGAAGTGGATACTGGACCCAAAGATGGCACCTATTTAGTCCAATGAGAATTGGTGCATCCGCTGAAGATTTATAGCTTCCGGGTTCACCTGCAGAACACAGAATATGCCCAGCAGTGTTTCTCTCACTCGATCATCATTTTTAAATCGCTTGTCTTGGTTCGAGGACAGTTTAATGTAAAGGAAAATGTTTTGCTTTATTACCACGAGTAGCCACAAGGCAAGAGTGGAAGCAAGGTTGAGTGCCCACGCTGTTGTCCATGTATGCTACCTGCCCAACACCAAACAGACATATAAAGTTAGGTGTTTGTGGAGGCCAAACTAACTAAAAGGAGAGCGAATATTTAGATTTATATTCGCCAAGTGGCCAGAAACACGCGTCCAAATGAATGCTAACGCTGCCATGTCAACGTAAGAGGTAATAAAATGTTCCCGCTGTCGTGGCCAAAAAATGAGTCAATGCAGATTTAAGATGCTTCAAATTCTCCAAAACTAATGGTAAATTTGTCATAGCTACGATCCAGAAATGTATATTTTTCTATTTTACCACAAATTACACCGTGATACCTAAAAAGAAGAAGAAAAGAATGAGGACTGAGGTCAAAGTGAACGTTTTAAAACAGGTCCACAGGCGACTCTATCGTGTTTTCTGTGTTAAAGGAACCATACAGTTCTTTTTGCTTCTGCTTTTACACTGAAGACACATTTTCTGCTGTTATTGGTGGCTCAAGATCAGCAATGAAACCCTCTCAGACAACATGAAAGTGAAGACTGTAGACCTTATCCAAAGGGGCATTTGGCAAAAGTGAATGAACACGTCAGCTACCTCATGGTTTTAAATGAAACTGCATATAAAGGGTTGCCCTACCATTCTATCTACTGGCAGCCAGTGTGAATTGTGCTGGAAAATCTATTTTGGAGAGCTGGGCCTTTCAATTCAAAGGGAAAAAAGACTGACTGCTGTAGCGACATCAATCAAACCAGGACGCCGTGGTGGCTTTGCTACACAAGTGGAAGGTCCAGAGTTCACGGGTTAAAACAGGCAATATAAAAAAAGGTGTAGAGAAACAGCAGAGCTGGGGGCTGACTGTTGTTGGTCTGTGCTATCTCTTCGGTGGAAGTGTTGGAGAGGTACCCCCCCTCCTGTATTAGCTGGACTTCATTAATCTTCATGCCATCTTCTTTAACTAGTCATGTAGAACGGCTCAATAGAAAGCCGTATAATGGGGAAGGCCCAGTGCCAATTACTAGGTTAACATAGTGTTCAGCCCCAGTGCAACAAAGGAATGAGATGGAGGAGGAGAGCTGGCTCACAGGGAGAGATGCACAGCATTTGAATTGACAAGGGATGCAGAGTGGAAGTTCTTGCAGCGTTATTTGACCTGTGGAAAAAAACTCAAAGGTGCCAATAAAAATATCATGCGAGTATATATTTGTGTCACTCATTTCCAAAAAATTACATAACAAACAGAATGTCAAACTAACAGGGGTGGTTTGACACTCACGTTTGACATCACATTGTTAAAATGGAGGTGATGATTAGAGCAACAGCAACGTAATGTGAAAATCACTGACACATAGTAAAAAAAAAAAATACAGCGTGGTCTCTCAAACTCGTGCAATTTGTGACAGGTTGGACCGTTTTTATCGGATTTGCCAAATAGTTGTTCAACAAACTTGTAGACTTCACCGTATAAAACATCATGCAGGAACTGAGTTGAATCAATTTATCTTTTTGACTTGATTTAATGTAAATATAGAAGCTGCATTAAAATGGCTAGTTTTTGTTTAATATTATCATTATAAACAATGCAGCAAATTATATTGTGACAAATAATGTGAAAGATGTCACTCGAGAATTATTACCCGACTCAGTTTACGGAGCTTTATAGGGAGTTTCAACTAATTGTTTAGCTGCCCGGACAGCAACTTTTCTTGTACTTGTTCTGGTTCTCTCTCGCTCCCCTCACAGTGTTTTCAGCTGCAGACGGCAGCTGTTTCTGGCAAAGAAGCTCTGAAAAGTCACTGCTACAAAACTAAGTGCTCAGAACCAAACAGCAGACAGACACAGTTAGTGTTGTGCTGATGAACATTAGCAGCATTTAGCAGCTGAAGAGCCCGATATTTCCCCCAGGAGTCGATAGAGACTAATGAATAACCGAAACTACTGCACAGGTTTGCTAACAAGTTCATCACATTAGTTTAAATTTGTGTAAACATTGCGTTTTAAACTTGTTTGCACTGCCCCCTGGTGGCCAAAAAAACTGTTACTGCAAGTTAAGTCGCTAAAGAGACACAATTAGCGTAGCTTTCTGAGTTTACACATGTTAAGATGTTGAGAAGAAGTCATGGTTGTTTCTTTTTGGATTATAAAAACAATGCTAATCATGATTTCACAACCCATCAACCAAACTTGAATGAAATATGTAATTTTAGTCCCGTTAAATCACATTTTTAAGACAGCGGGAAAATGTATGTTTTAATGTTAGATCAGATTAAAAGTTTAATATTTAACATATTTGAATTAAAATTAAAAGACTTATGTATATTTTTTGTTCAGTTGTGTACTTACGTGGACTTTAACACCTCGTTGCTATAACTTCAGGGGAAACATGAGATATATCAGAGAGTGAGAAAGGAAGTCCGCAAACCTTACGTGAATAAAACTTCATTATGTCGTCCGTGAACGGGATTTCTGCCAGAGTCATGTTTGGTAGATTTTCATCAGCAACTCCCATGATCCCACGCTACTTCATGACATCATCATCCTACGTCTTTTGATATTATTTTGATGTGAGAGACACCTAGTGGCAGAAATGTTCAACATGTTTTTGGTTATGACGTAGTCTGGTAACTCTGCTCTACAAAATAAAATAACTGTGTTTATTAAAGAATAGAGGAATAGAAAAAGAAAATAAAAATATAGTCAAAGGCGTCTAATAATATAATAATTAAACATTTCTTTAAAAAGATTCTTTCACTTGACTTCTCAGTAATGGTAAGTATCACTCCTGTCATCTTCAGCCTCCATTTACTTTGTTTTTGTTCTTTATTTGACTAGAGGGGAAGTTTGCTGCACAAACTACTTGTCATGACTGCTGTCAGAACAAGTACAGTGTTAAACTGTAGTTATTTAATTCCATGTGATTAAAATGGGACTGGGTCCGTTTGGGAAGGGGCCTGCAGGCTATGGTTTTATTTAGAGGACCAAGATTAAACTCGAGTAAAATGGAAATGTCACACCGTCATGGAAGATGCTGCGGGAGTTGTGAGAAGGATAATATTATTGTGATGTGAAGTGATAATTCCGCCCTGTCCACCCTCATTATCCAGCAGCCTAGTGTATTTCTGGCTCGCAGCTGTGTGTGTGTGTGTGTGTGTGTGCGTGCAGATGCCCTTTCCTTTCTCCACACACTCACTGCAAATTCACAAAACAGGAAACATGGGGAAACACATTTGGCATCTTTGCATTTTTATTGTTGTCAAGGCGCTCCAAATTGGGGCACAGCGAGGACACGGTACATGTGTGTGTTTCTGTTTATGAAGGGTGTGTCCCTGCGTGAGCGTGATCATTGTCGTGTTTGCATAAACTCAAGTACACTCAGTATCATGAAAAAGTAGTCCCCCCACGCTCACCTCACCTCCGCCGACAGCCACAATGACACAAAACAGAAGCAGAAGATCCCGTCCTGAATTACATGCAGAGGAGCAACCCAACAGCAAAATAACAACAGCCCCAACAAACAGCAACAACCTATCCAGATGCAACACAAAGAAATTGAACAAGAGGATGATCTGGAGAGGCTCCACATTCATGCAGACCCCAGCAGTCTGAGATAAGGTATATTTTTGTCTGGCAAGATAAGGGAGAGAAAGCAAACATATTACAGGGCTCAAAATTCTATATCTATAGCTCCTTTTCGTGAGTCCAATAATTCATTCATTCATGGCCTCTGTTTCCTCTGCCTCTTGGAACATCTGCCTCATACATACATCACCGCACTGATAAAGATCGCAGACAGAATTGGTAATACACTGTGAATGGGGAGACTGCAGTGCTGATTAAATAACTTCGGTGGCACACTAAAATTGAAGCGGCCATGGGATGAAAGGGGACTTATCGGGGGCTTTATTAAAGGCAGCGGAGGATGATTTTAGGGTTTAGGGTGATGTACACAATTTAAGACACAATGTCCTGCAACACTGCCAAGGGATTTAAAAGAGAAAACAAAAATGGCCTTTTTGACCTCTGTCAATGTATTTTCCCCCCACACAAACACACACAAACACACACGCACACACACAAAGGAGGAGTAAATATTATCCTATATGTGCCGGGAATGAAAAGAAATGTAAGGTTACAACATGTGAATTTAAAAAGTTTTTCTAGAGAACTTTATAACATCTGAAAGAGTTGAATTTTTCTCTCTTACAGCGGTTTTCTCAAAATCATATTTTTCTTATAAAAGTATAAAAATGTCACGATGATGCAACTATTATTCAAAAGCAGGGCGGTATTATTCCTCAGATGGATGAAGGCAGACTCCTTCTCAGCTCGGATCTTCCTGATGTATTATAGTTGCAGATGAGGACAGGGTTGACCAGCATCTAATCTACTCTGCTAATGACTCACATTGTTCCTTCAGTGCAGCTCTCTGTGCATGTGGAACACCATCAAGCTGTCAGGAGGCTTCACTTGAAAAGGTTGATATCGAGCTTCAATGTAAAAACAACAAAAACACAGCAGAAGGATTAGAAGCTGACCCCAATAGATCATAAAAACACGATAATAAATGCAAAAAAATCACAATTTTTTAAAATATGGAAATAGGAAAATTAACATAAAACACTGTTATTACACCAAATAAAGGAATATTTTGTGTTTTATATGTTTTGGACCATGCATGAACGAATATATGTTTTTATTTGCAAAAAAGTCAGTCACAAACACAGAAATAAGTCACATTACTTATGTTTGCCGTCAGTTAACCTCAAATGAACAAACTGTTATAAAAGAAATTCAGAAAAACAGAAAAAATCAACACCAATCACAGATAAATTAATTACTTAATTAACTGTATATAATCATATCATATCATATTACAGCTGATGTCTATGGGACACCATTTAAAATGTGTCATCAGTTCAAAATCAAGTAGGGAAAGTTCTGAAGGTGCTAAAACAGTGTTGTTCTTCAAGACCCCAAAAAAGAACATTAAGGTGAACGTGCATTGATTTTCTTGTTTTCTATAGTGAATGTGAACTATAAATGTTGGAGCATACAATGTCAAGTCAAGGTACTCTTATTTATATCGCCCCAAATCACAAATTTGCCTCAAAGGGCGTTACAACCTGTACAGCAGATGACACCCCCACTTGGGTTTGGATGAGGAGAAACTTCCCCTGAAAATAACCTTAAAGGGAGGAAAAAAGATGCAGATATTTGAGTTCAGCTGTCAGTGAAATGGTCGAAAAGTTTCATTGAGGCACAATTTATGTGAACAAATTGAACTTAAAACATAACACATTTGAGTTTTTCTTCCTTTTCATCTTCTTTTTATATCGAATCAAATCCCTGCAGAGTTCCTGACAAACCATAAAAGTTTTAATTTCACATTTTTATATATATTTTTTCTCTCTGCACTGAGCCAACGTGTAAAGATTTCACTCAAATCAGATTCTATTTACATTTGACTCAGAGAGAAAAGCCTCGGTGGAATTTACCCGGCGCAGTTAATCTACACTGATGGTCTAACAGGGATTGTCTGCACAGTATCTCCACAGCCAAATCATACAGTATGAAACTGCATCAAATGAACAGATGGCAGTGACACGAATTAAAAGCACAGAACAATAGTAGAATATAAACCAGAAATGACACCCAAAGTGGCTGTTGATTTATAGCCGTAGCGAGTTTGGTACTGGGCTTCCATGTATATTAGTGCTACAAATCTGGGTCCATTTAGCAGGGAGATGCTCATACATACATCACCGACTCCTGCTCCAAGCCAAGGTCAGTCCTTATTGCATCAATCTTTTCAACAGAGGCTACTCCACACAGCAGCAGTTTTGTAACTGTCGCAGCTGTAATGGAATCTTTTTTCTCGCGCTTCATCTTTCTCTTATCACATGAAATATATATTCAACTTCTTCTTCTTTCCCTCTCATTCTCCAGATTCTTTTTATTTTATCTGTAAAACATTCCCCGGGACCTCATTCCTTTTCTGGGGGGGGGGGGACACACTCCAAGTAGCACAGATTTTAACCCTTTCAGGTCCGGATCGGGGAGCGGGGTCACTCACAGATATAAACAATATAAACATAATAAAATGAACACGTTATGTAAAAAAATAGATTTGAGTCAGCGACGAGACATTTATTAAAATCCTTCCACTTCCCTCTGCTGTATATATTATGCACAGAGTCATCTCCCAAAAGGTTTGACAGACATGAAAGCACTTAACATCTGCGCTCCACTCAAAGAAGAAATAGGACGTTTCTTTAAATAGGTTCTTTTTTAACAACACCAAATGTCACTTAACTTAAATGTTCATCTCCTCGGCGTGTCTGTGGCCAAAACACTCAGGAACAATCTGAGCAGCTGAATTGTGAGGTGCCAGTTTTTTTTTTCTCTTTAAGACATTCATGCTGAGTCAGTTTCTGTTGTCCTGATTACTCATGCTACAGCCTCACGTAGTACTTTAATAAATGAAGAAATAATAAAATCAATCATTTTAAATAGCACCGGACCATTTACAGCGAAGGCAGAGAGAGAGAGAGGAAAAAAAAAAAGAGTAGACTTTTAATTGATGAACTTGACCTGCTTTTCCCTGATAACAAATTTCATTTGTTCTATAAAAATTATGCTCAAGTGACATTATTTGACGGGATCTTTATCACCTGCAGAGTAAATAAGAGTAATTTATGCTGTTTAATTCTGAGCATGGATTATAAATCATAAGCTCTATCATACATTACGGAGCTTGCATGCATTGATGAGGGAAGTGAGAGCGGGGGCCAGCTGATTGGGTTGTTAAGGTAGCAGTACAAAGCAACAGTAGCAGCAGAGACTCATTCTCCCAGCATGGGTCTTTACGGCCGGGCAGATTGATGCGGATGATAAATGATGATAAACACCCAGCACAGCCAAGTGGTGAAAGATAGACTTTTAAATAAATTATAAAGTATGCATCATTAAAAATCAGACAACAGCTTGATGCAAAAACAGATTACAGGTATGTATATTGTCTTCCTTGCAAATAATGCAGTTCAAGTTAATAATCATCACTGTAAATCCACTCGTGTGTTCATGCTACATTGCTTTCGGAGAATAACAACGTGATCAAATGATACAATAAAGTGCAATGCATAATGATAATAAAAAAAAAAAGGCTCGAGATATATTGTGATATGACAAAATGTAATGTAAATTAATACAAGCATAATTCCATCTGCAAAGGCTGATTACAGGCATCGCTCTGCTGTAGGTGAAGCCTCGCAGAGCGCTGGAGCAGTCATACAGTAAGCCGTCTCCTGTGCTGAGAAGACCCTCAGATCCTCTGTCAAAGAGATGGCTTCTGACAAATATCAGTCTGCAGTGATGAAGACATGACAGCTGTCAATCATCACTTAATAACAGGGGGGTGGAAGCAGAGCAGCTCACTCGCCGTGAGTTTGACCCGTGAGGCCACACACACACACACACACACACACACACGCACACACACACACACTTTGATTTATCTATCTATCAGCTTTTATTAGCAAATATAAAATAGCAGGGGGCGAAACACGAGGAATATTTAAAACAGCAGTGGAGCAGTTAACATCGGCGGATAATTTAATTTTACACGCCGAGGCATAAAAAACAATCTGCAGGATACGCTCAAAGAAATATTTTTGACATTTTGGAAAATATGCTTATTGCCTTTTCTTGCCAAGAGTTGCCAAGACGAGAAGATACTGCTCACATGTGTGCGCAGTAAATATGAAGATACAGCCAGCTAACTGTTAGCCTAGCATAAAGACTTGCTTGCGTGTAGAAGGAGGTAAACAGCTAACCTGACTCTTAATCTGTACAAAAAAACAAACACATTGTGGCTTTATGGTTTTGTTTGCTTTGTGATTTAGTGAAGTTAAAGGCAAAATCATCTTTTATTGCTCATTATATGATGATATAATGGTTATTTTCCTTCATTCTGATGACTTAATAATAAAGAAAACGTGTTTTTGTAGAGCTTGTAACAGGACACGCAGGTCTTTGTTGCGATATGTTCTTATGTGTAGGAAGTTTTGTTCTTATCCGTACAGGCTGGGCACTCGTACTGCAGCCAATCCCAGCAGACACTGGGCGAGAGGCGGGGTACACCCTGGACAAGTTGCCACTTAAAATAATCTTAAAGCTCCAGTGTGTAGAATTTAAGATACAAATCTAGTGGTGTGATTCCTGCATTGCAATCTCCTCACATCACCCTCGCCTGAACACTTGAAAGGCCGTGTCTAGGGTCAGTGTTTAGTTTGTCTGTTCTGGGCTCTGCATGAAAACATAGTTATGAATATTATATACCATGTCTGCCTTATTCTGAAAATAGAGCCCCCAAATCTTACACACTGACTTATGAGTTTCGAAATTTAGTGTGGTTATACAAACTGGTGCAAACTCCCTGTAGTGGTACGCAGAGGAATCTGCAAAATATTTTTAAAGCTCAAATAAGTCAATTAAAAAACATGTTACGCTACCAAAACAATACAAAATTTAAACTATGAGATCGCTGGAATATAATTTAAAATAAGTTTGACTTCTGTTGTGATATTTCCTGTTAATATCAGCCTGCTACGTAGTTACATTCATGCACATAGTGTGCATACATCCATGATTAGTTACAAGCTAAAATGTGATGATGATAGTAAGCTAAGGTCAAATGAATGGGTAAAAAAAAACACAACTGTGGCTCCAAACAGAAATATTAGCACCAAACACCAAATTAGCTCTGCTTCCATTCAGGATTCAACAACAGCCGACAATAAATAATCATTGTATCAGGAATAAACCTTCCTCCTGTGGAAACTGTCCATAGCTGAACTGCTTTGGCCTATGCTACTGTATTTTAATCTCACTTGGAGAGCCTAATATGTTCTTAGATGGTATAAAGAGTGTGAGAAACGCTCGTGTAAATTATTCTGCAACTGTTACCTTTTGAAGACGAAGCCGTAAATTCAGCCACATCAAACAAAAGTTTACTTCCAAACTCCTTTCCTCGTCTTCTATCTGCCTTCCCAAAGTGTACGCCATAAACAACGCCGTCTGCAATCAGTTAATGCGATGCAGCGAAATACTCGGGCTCTCAAAGCCTGGATGCCGTACAGCACACGGCGTCATGTATTCAGATGAAAAAGGATTAATAATGCTCTTCCTCCTCTCGTCTCATCCTGCAGAGCTTTATGAGTTCCTTCGATCCCTGCTTTCAGAAGCCATTAGCGCTCTTCCTCTTGAGAGATAGAAGGCGAAGCCCGGAGCCATAGTGAGAGTCCTCTTCCTGCTCTAACTAGAAATGACACAATGTCAATAAGTATACTGATTATTCTGCCCATTTGTTTTGCGCAATGCAGTTAACGAGCTTTATTATACAAAAGACATTGTGAAAACCCAATAACCATTCTTTATCATTTGTTTTGATGAGAGTAATAGAGTGGCTCATGTGGATGGGCTGCTCTAAAGAAACTTCTGTTAGTGGAGGACACAATGGATGATTTCACCCATGTGCAGCTGTTGCAGCAGGTATATGGAGGGGTGAGCCGTGGAAGAAGAACCCACCGTGGTGTGCAGTGGGATAAGGGAGACCAGCCTCAGTCCACTCCATCGTCTTGAAGTGTTTGTGTTCCTACATCAGCTGTCCTCCCAATTCACCATTTATCTTCCCTGAACTGTCCTAACCTTTTCAAGCTTTCACTTATGACAGATTTCAGATACACTGGGCCCGGCCTCACTTGGAAGCCAGCTACAGTATCATACACACAACTGTCAGTATAAAAGCAGGCCTACACATGGCCTGGCACACTGGATTGGCCTCTTCCTATACAGCCACATAAATCTCAGCAGCATCAGACAGGTGGGAGGAGGCTCTGGCAGATGTAAGCCATGAGGAATGGAGGTAGTGATGCCTCAGACAGGTCCTCTTCCCAACCTCTGGCCCTGTTACACTGCAGAAAGCAAAAAGGGTTGTGGGAGTCTGGAACAAAGGTGAGTATTTCTGGTGCTGGAGGCAGGAATCTTAAGCAGCACCTGTCAAAAGTTTGGTCACGAAAATAAAATTAGGAAATATTTTGCTTAGACCAGACAGGAAAGAGTGTTAAATACAGACATATTTGAATGCTAAGTATTTTAAAAGTTAAGAAAATGTTCATATTTAGCATTTTTCACCTTAATTTAACAAGAATATACAAACATAAGTAACTTTTCGACATAGAGCAGCTTTAAAACTAAAATATCCATAAATTAAACATTATCACTGCGAGGTGTCACATCCCACATTATTATATCAACACAGCAGTAAAATCAACATTAATGCTGAGCACCACGATATGTTTGGCCCAGAAAGAATGAGAAAAAGTTCCCTCCCCTGCTCTCTGAAGAAATATAGACTCTCCTCCCATTGGTCGTCCAATAACATCGTCCATAACACTTCAGATAAATATATTAACATTAATTAAACATCAACACGGCATAAAAATCAAATCAAATTCTGGATTCTCATTTATTCACGTGGCTTACTGAATATTGAGTCGTAAATACAGGAGAATGAAGCTTGATTACACGGTGTATTAATAAGTCTTTGTCTTGAACTAAAAATGTTTTTTAACTTTATTTCTTTGCACTTCAAACACGTGTTTGTGCTTGCTTGTCTTCAGCTGAATTTGAGAAGCATTTGAGAAGAAACCCGGGTCTCTATCTTCGTGTTACAACAAGCTGGAGGAAAAAAATAGAAACATGAGATCTCTTCTTGGATTTGTACTTTCCTGTGGGGATAGCTGAGAACGTCATTTCTAACCGAGAGCCTTAAATGAGCAGTTCTGAGGCGTACTTGATTGACCGAACCTTACAGCTTGTCATCTAATCAGCGAGCTAACCAAGTCTGTGCTGTACTTACCTTGCCATTCACTCTCTGTTGTTGTTGGAAAGCTGATGGACCAATTCACTTTCTCTTTCCTTCACAGCTACAGTAACAATGCCAAAGCACACATTCAGTCTGAGAGGTCTGGATGACTCACTGTGCTCGATAAATGTGTACTGACACTTTTTTTTTTTTTTTAGTTTGTGAATACTTAATAAGTAGAAAAATAAATAATAAGAATAAAATGAAAAGGGGGAAAATAACATGTTCCAAAATATACAAGATGTTGATGTGTGCGGTCATGAAATGTAGTGCAGCTCCGTGTCACTTACATTTGGCTTTCACAACATGGCAACTTGTCATGCCACACAGCTCCAGTCAGTCACATGCGTGGTCTCTCCTCCTGTGGGGCAAACAGCGAGCGTAATGTGGGTTAGTTACAAGAAACTCTTGGCTTGTTTACTTATCTCTATATGAGCGATGTGACAGGCCGAGTGACGATGATCTACTGAATTTTGTTGGCCGTCCGTTACCATCCGGCAAGTATCTGACAGTCTTGATTAACATTATTACGCCCTGCTATTGGCTTTATGTAAAGCACTTGGCATGTTTACGCCTATGTCCACATGTAAAGAGATACTGTAAGTGAGACCAAAACACTTGCCCACAAGCATCATAAAGAGCAAACCTCGCCTTCATGACAAAAAGTAAATCTTTATTTTGTTATATTTTCTTTTGAAAGTGTTGCTTTCTTTGTCCACTGCATCAAATTTTCATTTTATATTATCCTGTCCTGACTGAGCTAAGGGACTGTCCAGAAATTATTGGGGTCGAGAGTCGGGCTGAATCTTTTATTTGTATTTTATTTTAAAAAGAAAGCACTACGCAGAATTATTAATATTTCCTCTGGACCCTCTGCCTGACTTAGAAAAAAAAAATGCAATACCCTCCCCCCAATATGTCAAAATGATATATTTATGGCAAATATAACAAAACAGTGAAAATACAGCCACTCTGTCAAATGGTTTGGCCTATAAAAGCCACCGCATGAGTGAACTGGACGTTACTCTGTTTAGTGAAGATGGACTTAAAGTGCTGCAATATTTTTTGCCTCAGAATAAATGAAAGGTATAATTCTGGGATGAGACAAAGTTCAAAGACAGTCCTCTGCTCTCACAAATAATATGGATCATATCATCTGTTCTTACCTAAACACCCCAAATTAATAGTTTTAGTATATTCCCTAAATTTCTGGGGGTAATGCTGCATATTTTTTTTAACACATTTTATAAAAATCAAAAAATGTCATTTTCAAGAGGTCAGAGAAACTCTCTTTACCCGAGTGTTGCTTCAGAAAAATTATCATACTATCTCCAATATCTTCTCCAAAAACCTGATCTGTCTTTCAGGTTGGGGGTCTGGAGTTACACTTTTTTGTGCACTCAAGCTTTTAATAACCTTTCGGAGGTAAGTCATATTATGTGCACAGGTAAAGTACAGTATGGTGTGCCACAAGGCTCTGTTGTTGGTCCCATTTTATTCTCTCTGTACATGATTAATGATAAATAGATGATATGTCTCTTCTTATTATTATTTTATTCTTTAGTTGTTATATATTCTCACTAAAAGCAGTGTCTCCAAGTTCATCCGTCATACTTTGAGAATGGTTGATAGACTAAAAGTAGGACTTTTCTTTTGGGAAGAAATCCTTTGCTAGACTTAAGAAATGCATATTATAGAAATGTTTTCAAATGTTAAACACCCAGCTGAATCCAATTTCTTACTTTCAAGTTATCAGTCAATTACACCATCAGAAATACCTAAAAAACACAGAACATTCCACCAAAAGCAGCTAATTAACAAATAATGTGATGGGTTTGTCTTTAAAAGTGGAACAAAGCTGCTCTTGTAAATTGCCCTTTTTGATATATGAAATAATGTTAATAGAGAACGCTGCATTAGCTCCACACAGCAGAGAAAGTAGCAGGTTAGCGGTAAGGATGTTTGCTCTGAGGCACGGCGGGGCTGGCTGGGGGGTGGGGGCTGTTTTCAGCCATCTCCTTGATGGGTTTGCATTTCAAAAGACCTTGGTCCAATCCATTAGGGGTGTAGGAAAACAAGATGTTCCTCTCCAGTTGGACTAATTAGGTTTTTTTGAGGGAACCTTCCATATCCTTAAATTGCTGTGGGGATCCAGATGTGTAACTAGGCTAATGACTGACTGGCTAACAAAGAAAAATGGGCTTTAATCCTTGAGCAGCATAATAAGTCACCTTCTGTGAGGCAGCAGTGAATAGTCATCGTCCATGTAGCGCCGTTCACTGTGCAAACCTGGAGTGTACAGCCAACCTTGATGTACTCTGGGGTCAAAGCGTATGCAAGCTTCCCCATTAGATACACTCTAAATAGAGTGATTACAAGTCCATTTACATGTGGCAACATCCTCTGTGCAGCGACAGAAGAGATGAAAAGTGACCACGAGAGGAGGGGAGTGGCCCGGGGGGTTGAAGGGTGAGAAGGCGCGGCAGTGTTGTGCTGAAGCCGCGTGTCTGCTTTGAGGAGGAGTAGAGCTGACAGAGGCCACCTCAAGAGACTCTTCACTCTCCATCAAAGAGCTGAGAAGAAGAGGCAGGGTCTGTCAGGGGTTCCCAATTCCTACAGAGCACCCACATGCTGCACCTCCCACCCTAAACACCTTTAGTCAGTCTCGCAAAGGCTCCTCGCGCTGCCACAAGCCTCCAGATTCATTGGCAATGCATGACCAATCCCCAGCTCAACCACCCAAACATCACCAGAGTTTAGCACTGAGAACATGACAGACACGTCCGGGGGGCTTCATTTCCACACAGTCTGCAAACACTGGGATCATATGTAACTCAGCATGCAGGATGCGATAAAATCGTATCACAGGTAGCATCAGATAAAATGTACGGTACTGTTTCACAGCACAATTATCAAACAATATTATATTACGTCTGATAGAAATCCTAAACTATTGAGACAACTTAGATAAGATTTCTCCCAGTGGAAGCGGCCTGACCATATCTGGACAACCAATTTGACTTGTTCCCCCTGCAAATTGAGATTCCTTCACCTGCTCCCCCCGCCACCACCACATTTGAACAAGGGCTATCAGTTTTAATTTTCCAAACTTTCTCTTTCCCGTCAAAATTGGGTAGGTGGAAAAAGGGGGGGAATATAGAGGCAGAGACCACCATTCCAAGTTTTATCTGGTCTACAAAATGCCGTTATCTTAGTGCGGTGTCAAGAACTCTATCTCTTTTTTTCCAGGTGACAGGCACAGACGAGAGATAAGATTGGAAAAGAATCCCACTCCACTGAGTAAATAAATAATCAATACTCATCTAAATGTAAATGAGAAAGTAGCCCCCTTTGATAGGAGGGTTTTTATCAACCAACCAATTTTCTACAGGCACTCACTGGGCCTCAACCAAATCACCATCATTCAGCTCCCATGTAATGGATAAGAAAAGGGGGTGGGGGTGAGGGTGGAGGGGGAGGCTATGGATGAGGAGAGGAGAGGAAGGGGGGAGAAAAGAGGAAGGGTCATCTGAGATCAGCCACGTTCAGAGGGCTGCATCAATAGCACAGTCCCACCGACTACTGTATGCACAAGCTGAGACTGTTAAATACACATTTGAATAACAATTAATGCTGCACAGGGTTAATAATAATGATTGAATGCACATTTCTTAAGTTGAAAAAATAAGAATCTGCAGCATGATTTGATGGGTTTATTGCAAAAAAAAGCAGAATCAGATAAAAAACATTCATCTTCAGTGACCTTCCTGGGATGTTTTATCAAGGTTAAATATGAAATTAATGATAGAGACAGCTTCTTTTTGCAAGCAATAGAAGAAGAAATATCACATTAACTTTCTGTACCTGAATAATCTCCACGTTTGGTGAACGTAACCAATCAAATTCACGACTGTCAAGTTAAATTCCCTCAAAAAAATCATGAAAGACAAGCCTGTGGACGCTGTGATTATTTCTCACGCTCTCTCTCTCTCTCTCTCCCGTGTTAACATTTCTGATACCTCTGCACTTTTTTTTGTGATGTTTTATATATACACGGGGGCGAGATTAGCATTTTATTGTCATCAGAATACACTGCTCTGACTTTAAATTGATCCAATAAAAACCCTCAAATACTATTTTCCTCATCCTCATTGCATTAGGTTTTATTTCATAACTCATAGATGTCAATAATGGAAACCATTATAAAGCAGTATACTCAATAACAGAATTTTCCTGCTTGAAATGCATGCAGTATTGATTTCATGTTTTTCTGGGTCCATAAGGGCAAGTAGCGTGGCGGAGGTTGTTTTACTGTACTCAGTCAGCAATGTAGAAAACAACATGGGGAGAACAGTGAGAGGTTCACTGATAAAAAGTACAACGAGAAGGAGACTAGAACAACATGTTTATTCCCCTTTAATGTGTGAAATAAAGGCTTTTATTTTAACATAAAAATGACTGTTCATGCACGTGTTTCAGTGCAATAATAACAACAATAATGTGTTATTTCAGATCTAACATCTTATCACATTTAAGCTAAGGTTGCTGTGGATGCAGCGTGTGAGTTCTGGGCTGCTGCTGTGCAGGAAAAAAAAATGCTTATTTTCCAATGATGGTCCATTGTTTTATAAAGTAGAAAATGAATCTGGACAGCAGTATTTTTTACAACAGCTGTATAGTGTCTGAGGCTCGGTACTGTACTGTGGAAGGCTCCAGGTGAAGCTGTGGTCTGTGGCCAAGCTGTGTTTGATTTTTATTGTGCTGAATTGGAATGACAGAGCAAAGCATTTCACAGAGTGTGTCTTCCATTTCTTCCCTGGGATCCCTCCAAGCTAGCCTCTCGTGTCCCATGGGAAACAGACCCATCCGGCTAATATGCCATAAGCTGACAGCCCTCCTCTGAAATGTGTGTTAAAGAGCTGGGTTTAGAAACATAAAGGCATTCTTCAGAAGCTGACGCAATTCCTTTTTAGAAAATCACACCTCTCAGTACATGCAGAATGCACGTAGCTCTGTTAACACAGAGAGAGCTATCCACATAATGCAACGTATGAAATGCATGTACATTTTCTATTAATAACAAAATGATATAAAGAGACAAAATGCTTTAAGATGAACTTCTAAATTCAGCACAGGGAGGCAACAAAGTCACAGAAAATGGACTTTACGGTATTATATGCCTCTGACTCACTGATATCTATGCAATTTAGCAAGTACATGAAATTGCCCCAAGTTTTCCAACCTCAGCTGTAATCCGCTCAAGGAGGATTTGCAGACTATTCCTCCGAACCGTTTTAAATCAGCCAGAAATGCAAGGGGGTGAAAAAAAATACCACTTTAAACGGAAAAATCTTGACAGGATAGTGCAGCAGTTGATGTTACACCACAGCTGCTTTTGTTTAAATCCAGCGCGTTCACACCTCCTTAAAAAATATTGCATCACCACTGTTTTTTTTTTTAATAATCTGTATGCAATTTCTCTCTTTGATGGTCTTAAAGAATAAAAGTACCGCTTCTTGACTTATTTTCATAAGAATTACAGAGCGGCTAATGCGAGCATTTATCACGCCACAAAGGGCCGAGCTGAATCGCAACATTTAGACGATATCCACACACCTACTGAGACTTCCTGTTGTGCCTTTATTCAATTTACACAAAAATATTAAAGCCAGAACTTTTAAGTACAAGAGGCAATATTGCTGTTTCATAGAGCAATCTTTCACAAGCACATTGTTCAACAACAGAATCACCAGCCGTTTAAAGACCAATACCAGAGACCATAACGCCTTTATAGCTGGTGTTGTCAACTCAATTTTCAAATTCCACCCCACACTCTGGCTCTCCTATTGAAGTGTCATCTGATCTGCTGAATTACTGACAAGGCCACAGTCATCACCGTATCGCTCTCTGCCTTTCTCTCTCCAACAAACACCCATCAGCAGCTGCATTACATTCACCTTAAACCAGGGAAATAACAGCTCTGTAGTGTGGAGGGGAAAAAAAGCTGCTCGTAGCCGCCGTGCCATCAAACTCTACCAGCACCGGCGTCTTTTATGTGAAGGACTACATTTCTGCCTATTGCTGTAGCACAGCGCTGCAGCTTACAGTGTCACAGAGAAGTGTTTAGTTTATTTATTTAGATATCAAATCAAGACAGAATTAAGTTTTATTCTCATTGATCGCACAACTACTGCTACAGCAGCCAGCACGCTTCTTTCAGAGTCAGAGGGAAGTACTTTGAAATACTCCAAAATGAAAAATGATTAATTGTTCGTTTCATTTTTTTTTAGTTTTAAGCATGTCCATTAAAATTTAAAACTTATTTCTCTAATGTGCGTCTTCCCAGCTGCTCGGATCATAGCTCAAATCTAGTTCTACCTGTTCCTGCCCTTATTAATGTAATATGATTTTTTTGAGGTCATAGTTTGGAGCCGTATCCGACTACATTTTATTGAAAAGGTGTTCCCGATAGCAGGCCGTGGTATTGTGTTGCGCTGTATTGTACAGGTGTAGCTAGCCTAGAGTCAGAGTATCATCAAGCAGAAGGGACAACGTTAAGCAGAGGAAGTCTCATACAGGTAAATAATCACTATCTACCATTGTTAAATGAGACATTTTTCACTGAGGTCAACAGAAATGAGTTCACTTTTGCAGTAGTAAGACCAGGATGACCCACAACACATCACCTCACAATGAAAGATTCAGCAATCTCACCTGAGACTTTGGTCCCAGGGGTGGCAGCAGAAACGGCTGAGGGGAGGTCCTCTGGGAAAATAACAAGCTCGCAACCAAACAAAAACTCAAGGGCACCGAGTATGGGATGGAGAGGTTGCCGATATGACCACTGGGGTAGAGGAGCGACAGACAGTCAAGGCAAAAGAGGAGCTGGCAGCACTCACTGCTCACTGTAAGGTTGTCAAGCACTTGCTGAGCTCCGGTTTTTGACAAGGTCACCGGGACACTGCGTGTTTTTTTTTGCTGGTCAGTGATAGTGACTGTTTTTAATTTACCCTCTTATCATGTGAGAGAATGCTGCCATAATCAAAGCTGCACTACTGGGTGCTACAAGGTAACTTTGCACCTTCTAAAGACAGTGTGGGAAACTGTAGACCGCACACACTTGACCTACCTGCTGCTGCTGCTGCTGCTGCTGCTGTTGTGTGGTTGCTTTGTGCCAAAAGGGCCTAGAGAGATGAGTCTAACTTTCACTGGATGGAGCACTTCCTGTCTAGGAGACAGTTTGCATTTTATTCCTCAGATTTCCACTTACCATTTCCAGCGAAGTGCAGAGGCATCCCAAGATACAAACACACAGTTTCCATCCTGGAAAACAGGTTAAATATAGTCTCAGTTAGGGTGAACTGAACTTTGCAACGAGAAAAGAAAAATAAGTCTCACACGTGGACTTAAATTCAGCCTCTCCTTGTGGCAATCTGAATGTTAGGAAGCTCCTCTGTGCTTGTTTTTTTTCTTTATCAAGTAATTGCGCTTTCTGCCTCAGGCACCAACCATCACATTACAGTTCATGGGGAGACGTATGTGACTGCTACATAGACTTAAGCCTCTAAAAGACTGTTAGCACCTCTATTATTCATCATCAAATGGCCAAGTTGAATTTGGATGCACTTATGCCGAGAGAGAGAGAGTACAGAAGACTTTTTGACCTGCAATATGGAGGATTAAAATAAATGCCCCAAATTCTGTACATGCAGCAGCAAAGCCTCTTAAAGTTTCACAGTACAACACTTTCCTTTTGGCTTTTAGTTTAGGGCTGTTTACATGTGCTGCAAGAAACCAGAGGTACTACCTGTATGCTGATGACATCTAATTTAAAATGACAGACACCGCACTGGATCATCGGGAACAACCTTCATTAGTCGTGTTTCTATTCATGTGCTTTGATGCATTTTGCATTAGGTTTGATGGAAACGGCAAAATTCTAAATGAATTTAGCAAAAAAGGGTTTTTGAAAAAGAGTTAATGCTCTGAATGGGAGAAATAAGTTGTGACGTGGCAGACATTTAAGTCACGTGACTGGTCAGCTGTTTCCGCTTCAGTCTCTGTAACAGTTTTGAGTTTGTTTCTGTGTTTGTTGTGTTTGTTTCCTTGTCTGTCCGTTCTTGTGTTTTGGTGTCTTTGTGCCTGCGTGTTCTCTACCTGGTTTCTCAGTGTGTCCGAGTCCCTCGCCGTTTCATGGTTCCGGTATTTGTATCTTTTCTGTTTTTGACCCTGCTCTTTGCTTTTGTCTTTTTGTGTTTTTTTCCTGCCGCTTTTGGTTATTAAAGTTAGCTTTTGTTTACCCACACCTGCCTGCATTTGGGTCCTTTCCTGTAACCTCCCCACTCCCTCCGTGACAGTCTCACTGTGGCTCCCATGGCTCTATAGTCCATCCATGATTGTTTCACACAGATCTGCTCATATTTACATCCATCCTACATGTTTTCTTGCATTGTTTTTCACCTGTTGAGGTTCTAATGGTGCTTTTGTAATTACGCCACCTTATCCTGCCGTCGTCTTTTGGTTTTCTGTGAACCAGCTCCTAATATTTGCAAAACAATAATGGATTTAAACAAGAATTCATTCAAATGTTCTTATATTCCATGAATGGGCTTAAAATTTGCAATACATTTTAATAGAAACACAACTATTGTTAGTCATTTAGTACTTCCTTAAAGGTACCCTGTGGATTTGGATTTGCTATGGATCAATGTTTTTATGAGTGAGCCCTGCTCTGTTTGTCGTCACATGCAATGCTACAATAGATATATCCAGTGCTTGTTAGGCCTCAGTGTATTTAGGAAGTATACACATCTTTAATACACCTTTAATATATGTATTTTGAATTTAAAGGGTCAGTTTCATGTTTCATGAGGTTCACAGAGAGGATTTCTGGAGAGAGATGTCGCTGTTGAGTTTTTCAAACCCAATTATTCAGTTTGAACACAATAAATGATATTCCATTCGCTTCTGTTGTATTAATGTGGTGGAAGAAGACTCTGTGGCAGTTATCCCAAAGCCTCAGCTAATGCAACTGACAGCCTGTGCATGGCTCGATACCACTAGTGGTAATTGAGAAAATATGTGATTCTTTATTTTTTTTATTTGTGATTTGAGTGCACTGACCCTTTAAGTGGTGTGTGTGCGTGTACAGAGCTCGTTTTTACAAGCTGGCCCTCCTCTACACAGCTGCTCTGCTGGTAATGCCGTCTCCTAGCAGCATTCCTGATGCTCAGGTGAGTGTTCTCCTGGTGTGAATTGCAGACCTTGTGCTGAACATTGATGCACTGCCTCCATTACCGCCCTGCCTCCTTCCGAGGAGTCGACGCTATTGTTTATGACACTGACACATGCAGTAATGGGTATTTCACTTCTGCACCTATACTGAGCGCGTGTTGAAACTGGAAACACAGATAAATATGGTGCGTATCCACAACATCAGTAAATTTCTATTTCATCAACTGAAGCATTAGACTGATCACTAGAAAACCACAGAGTAGTGGAAGCATCACTCGTTGGGTGCACCGCTATTAGAAACTGAAATCATAACGTTGTCTTAAAAGAGTTGAAATAATCCCATGGGTAAAATAGTAGCTTCTACAAATTCTCTATCACTCTGTGTTTGGTCTCTGTTATATAAACGTTCTGGGAATTCAAGACGCGAAAACTTCTGAAAAGATTTAACTGGAACCTCTCTTCGGGAAAATCATCAAACATGTAAAGATGTGTCTCAGGGGATTTGAGCAAACTTCACACGTACTGTACGAGTCAGATGAATCCTCCAGTACAGTACGTCCCTGCAGACTGGAGAACATGGCAGCTGTCACTAACAAGGAAAGTCATATGCCACTCTCCTCCTTTATGTTCAAATACAAACACAGACTCTGGTGTATTAGTGCCAGATATTTTCAATTATCTCGTGTCAACCTTTATCTCTTCACATTTACTGCCGTGCAGCCGGATTGACGCCTTCCCTTTTTCATATTTCAAGCACTGTTGTGCTTCACAGGAGGAGGAGGAGGAGGAGGAGGAGGAGGAGATCACAACAGTTTCATCCAACTTTTATGTAGGTCTTTTAGATTCTGCTAGCCTCGGGGTATATGGTGCACACTGTAAAAATTCTTTAACAATGCTTTTAGCCCAACAATGACTGTAAATAAAAACAAAAAGGCTCCAGAGGAAATGTTTGTCTTGAAGAAATCTTGTTCGCCAAACGGGTCATTCATTTCAAACGCAGATAAAAGACTGATCAAGTTTGCAGATACGGGAAACAAAAAAAAATCCAGTGTAGTCACAGCGTTGACGGTATATGTTTGTATTACACAGAGCACAGCATGGTTTTCGCATCTCCTCACTAGTTTTCTATCACAGTACGACAAAAAGCCTTTTTCTGTTTACACAGCCAGCTTGCATCAAGTGGAGGATTGTGCACATACAATTACAATAATAGGCGGCCACCGAGTTTGCTAATGTGCCTCTCTGGATGATAGGGCATGCAGAGACTTGCTGAGGAACAGACAATGAGGCAAAAACAGAAAAAGCCCCTTAGTATATCCTCATTTTTCCAGGCCCTGTTTAGTACATGGGTGTGCAGCCACCCCAGGAGCAGAGAGGTTACCCCACATCTGGAGAAATGAGTTTGACCCTCTCAAAGGGCACAGGAAGTTGCCCCTGAAAGCTGCAAACAAAAGCAGCAGTGGCGAGCAGGAGCCCAGAGCGCCATTCATCGCGGCTAATGACTTGTTCATTAAGAGTGATGATGGATAAAGACTTCTCACGCTGAGATGAAATCAAGATTTATATGCGTTGTTTCCTCACCCAACTTGTGGGAAGATCATCATCATTTAATTCTATCTCTGCGGCCGGTGATGGGCATCCAGAGAGCGGGCTATCAAACGGTGCAGTCAGCTGGCAAAATCCAAAACGTGCCGTTGGCACATCTGGAGCTTGCCGTCGCAGCTGAGGGTGAGCAATGGCTGCTGGCGGGTGGCCAAATTACAGGCAGAGACGCTTCAGGACTCCACAGCCTCCACCCTGGCTTCTCCTCGTTTAGATCATCATCATTATTTATTTGCTTATTTATTATTTTTTCCATTATGTGTGCTGTGTTGCATTTCAACAGCACTTTTTATTTTTTTTTTCTTCTTCTTCAGCATCAGCGTATTATCACACTGCGCTAGACCCTCGACCCACCTCTCTCTGTAGGTTCTTATCTCTAGCTGGAAATAGGCCCCAAGACACTTCATCAGTGTCCTTCACCCAGCTATCTGCTGCTCCCAACTTTTATTAAAACTTCAGCCTTTATCAGCTCCTGGGTAATTCAGGCATGACAAATTGGGCACCAGATGCCACCTCCATTTGAGGCCGCTGTACATCTCTTGCTCCCCTATCAAGACAATGGGAGGTGGCGGGCTGCAGCATTGTGGGATATCCACCTTCAGCCCACCACATCAGGTTACTTCAACAAACTTCCTACATCCATCTGAATGCTGGAAAACAGTGTGTGCCATTGTCAAAGTTCTTTAGTATGCAGCTCCTCTACACTTCTGTGATCTCATAAAGGAGAATTATATACATACATAGGCTACTGGATGTCTTTTCAACAACCAGGTGCCAGATTAGCTCCTTTTCTGCTTTGGTTCTGTAAAATATAAAAATAATCTTGTTGTTACACAATTTTATTTCCTTAAATCTCGTAAAATATCAATATTTCTGAACACCAATGATTTGTGTTCATGTAACCTACAAAACATGTACTTATTTTCAGTCACAATAAATAAAAAATACAAAGCGTATCAAGCATGTTTTTCTTAGTATTGCAGCTACGTCATGCATCCATGGCGACCAATCTAAATGTGTTATCATGATGTATTATTTGTAAGTTAATACATATTCCCTGATGGTTTCTCTGCAGTCGAGAAAAATCAACAGCACTTTTTATGCTGAAGGGTGACAGGTGACTTATTTAGCCGTGTCAAAATCATTATTTTGCGTTCGAGTGCCCATGCATTACCTTCTTAGCGTGAATCTACTTTGGTCTTGAGAACACGAGCTGCATGATCATTAAAAAAACAATAAATAAATACAAGAAAGAATAATATTTATGGAGGATTGTGTTTCTGGGCCAGAAATGCACAATTAGCTTTCCATGGTGCTTTTGATTGCACTCATCTTGATGACATGGACAAGAAGAGCACCGGACAGCTCATATTTACTGTCTCCTCCTCCTGCACATTTCATTTTGGGCATGTTTAAAGATAGGACATAATTTATGATGCATTTAAAAAAAAGGGAATGTGGAGCAGAGTTGTACGCTCTGTTAAATAAAACCACAGCAGCTCCGGGATATAGAAAAAGAATCAGTCAATGCCATTAGTTCATTTATATCACAAAGATTAATAATCTGCAGGCTTTTTAGCTGACTGTGGTTCCTCAGACAGACAATACGTGTCTACTCACATGTGAGATAACCTAATTCTGAAGTAAAAAAGCTTGTTAAGTTGACAGCATTCATTGCCCTGCACATATTGAGGATAGTTGGATCGGTTACTGGAACTCTTGAATAGTATTCATAGTGATAGGGACAGTATTCATGGGATATGGTCTCTACCTAGACCTGCACATCATCTGCTCCTCAGGGGGATTCAGCGAGGGTCCTGCCTGTAAATAAGAATCCATGATAGAGGGGCAGCAGGCGTGAAGCATGAGATTGGAAACCAAAGGCATCACACTGGGCTGTTGGATCTTAGTGATGTTTAGCAACACATAACTCTACACATAGACCCTGAATTTGGCATGAGCTAGTACACACTCGTGCACACACACACACACAGGGGCAGCCATGCATGTGAGCACTCTCTCTCTTGCACACTGCATTACAGTGAACTCTCTCTTTCACACAAACATATAACGTCTTTCAAATTAGTTTGCAATAATCAAAGCCTGCATTGCTCTTGCAAAGAGTTGTTGGTTCAGACAGGAAATGTGTGCGTAACCTCACACACCTCAGCATAGATCCACTCTCATTATTCCAACTGGGTTCCATTTTAATTTCTCTCTCTCTAAACATCCACGTTTGGTTCTTTCCATGCCCAACACGGCAGCGCTGGCCAAGATGCCAGCTGTGTTTCAGGGCTAAAATGTGTTTTAAGAGCTGCTGCAGGATGGTAATGTGTTGTGCAACCTGCCAGCCCATGAGCATCCTGAGGCAAATGGGAGAAGCAGTGGTTAAAAAGCAGGCTTTTTTTGGGCTAGAGCCAGGGAGTAATCTACCACATAAAGGCATGGCATAACCGGGGGCTATCATATGGGATATGTTTCCCAAAAGGCACCATTTTTTTTTTTTATCTAGGAGACCTCCCATTATTTTGGTGCCAGTGGAATTTGGCACGGAAAGCCTCTTTTAGTCAATTAACATTTAAAATTAAAAAGCACTTTACACGGCCGTGTTAAGTAAATTAGCAAACAATAGATTCATTTGTCAGTGATGTTGCGAGCATCACAGATCCACGGCAGAGAAAACACTCAGTGTAAACAGGAAATGGAGGACGACCATGAAGACAGGACCGAGGCGTGCTCTTTCTTTTTTTCTCTCTCCACACATTTACCTATTGGTTTGAAAAATATACCAATTCCCTGGCTGAAAAGCCTTTCATTTTGGCAATTTGTTATGTCAAATAAGTTTGCTAGGTAAACTGGACTTGGGTACAGCAGCCCGTGATGAATAGTATCCATTAAGGTGGAATCTTACAAACCTTAAAGTGAAAACATACCTAAAACAAGAGCATCATTAGGAAAATGAGCAAAGACCTGAACCTGGAGTGTTTCTGAGCAGAGATGAATGATGGCATCACACCTCGGTCCATTATAGACTCTATTTATACACAGGGACACAGAGGAGCAACACTAGTTAGAGGCTTCTCTCCAATTAGGTTATTACTGGTCTGGGAGCCTTTCTACTCACGGAAATTTCAGAATAGAAATTGTGTCTTTAATCAAGCATAAGGAAATCTGTCACGGACCAGCTCACATTTCTCACCGTTTAGGCACCTCCTAATGCTGCAGTGTATAAGTGATTATTTTCCAATATTAAAGGAAAGTAAATATTCTACTGATCGTTTGCTCACAACATGAGGAAAAATGTACGGCTTGAATGTTATTCTTATTTCTCAATGTGAAAAAATAAAGAAAGCTTGAGATTGTTTTGGTGTGATCATTGCTCAGGTATGTCAATGAAACAATACTTCCAGTACTTCCCAGTATCCCTCAGAATTCCATAAATATTGGAGGATGATGCACCTCATGGTTTATAACAACATCCGTCGCCATTGCAGGAAGTAGTACTCTTTATGTAGCGAGATGGAATGTAAGGGTGTGGAGGACGGGTGGATGGTGGTGGATACAGTCTGACTGTTATACATCTACAATTAATTAACAAATTAACAATAAAAAAAAATCATAACCAGAATCTTTTCCTAATGTTAACCAAGTGTTTAAGTTGTCTAACGTTTCAGTTGCCCATCCGTAACCCCATGATATCCATAGTTTATATGCTATAATCACAATATTTCCCTAAGTTTAAAAATACCATATTACAATATTAAAGATTTTCTTTTAAACTATCAACACACCGATATTGAACTGAAGTACCACAGCCTGTTCTCACTCATAAGTCATCAAATAGCGCCTCGCTTCATACTAGGTTGCTGTAGGCTTAGTGTCATATCTCGATGCACAGGGCTCAGAGTTAACAACGAGTAATATGCAACACCTGGTTAGACTTTCAAAATAAACTGAGCAATATTTCAAATTTAAACAGTTGCAATTTGTTTAAGTTTAGGTACAAAAATGACTTGGTTAGGTTCAGGAGAAGATCGTGGTTTACGTAGTTAACACAAGTACGTAAAAAGAAGTCAACATTGGAACACTAACAGTGGTGAAAGTCCTGTGTGTGTTTGACCCGTGCATCCACCCCAACCTCCCCATTGTGTTGACGTTCTCGCTTTTTAACCTACGTCACCTGACTTCAAGCGACCAACAGTAACGAAGAGGACATTTATTTATATATAAATATATTTAAACATGTTATAATTCAGCTCTTTGCTCAACAAATCTCATGAAAAGACTAAAACAAACACCAAAACCAGTCAGCCCCGAGCCCTTTGTTTCCCACTGAAGATGCAAACCTTCATAAAAATAAAAAAAGGGTCATGAAAGATTTCATTATTAAAAAAGTCTCTCAAAACAGCTGTATTTTGTTTTTAAACAAACGTTACTCAAACAGAATAAATTCTGCATTTGTTCGGGACTATTTTCAGCCATGAATTTATATGCACTTGTGGGCATTCATGGCATTTGTGTGGGATTGACTCGAAATGCACTACAGTGTGAGTGTCCATGATAATGAAGGGACGTGTCACCGAGTGCAACAGTGTGAATCATTGATGTTTTGGACAACAATGGAAGCTCTACGGCACAGAGGAATAAGATATATCAGACTCTGAATACCTGACGATAGGATCAGTCCATTTTTGGTCTTTTCGTGGCGTTTGCATTAAGAAAAATATGACAAGTCACATCCTTTAACAACATAATCTATGCATGTGCTTGTTCTGAGGGGTTAGCATAAGGGTTAAAAGCACCACTGTGTTGCCAATAAACCACGGGGCTAATGTGAGGCATAGTGTGGCCCCCTTTGCACACAGCCTGAGTGACAGGTCAGCGTACAGCCCTGGAATTCCCCCCGCGCTCCTCCTCCTCATCGCAGGACATGGTGGCCTCACTTGAAGTCGAGCGAGGAATAAAGGATTGCCTTCTGTATTTTTTCATTAGACTTTTCTTTTGTTACTGAATACATAAATCCATTGTGGCAAGATGCAATATGTATCATGGCGCTCCACCTGCGGACGTCTCATAATGGCTGCCATGTCCCTCCAGTCAGGGATGATAAGTGAACCCCCCGTGAATGTTAATGATAGTGATCATTCTGAACCAGCCCGCCTCTCCGTCTTCGCTCACAGCCCGGGTGTCACACGCAGGGTGGCAAGGTTCAAGGGACTAAAATGAAAACAAACACTCGAGCAGATATATAAATAAATAAAGACAGAAATGAATGAATGAGGGGCTGAATGAATGCATGCACATAGCTGCACCTGAGAGAGAAGAAAAAAAAACAGGTTTGAAAAAGTGACCACATAATGCAGTTTGGATTACTTTTACTTTATGCAATGTTTTGTTTCATAATGTTGATTAATTATTGTGTCATTTAATGCAAAGCCCGTGCTGCTGTAATATTTCTTATGCAGTAATAGTAATACGCTGGACTTATTTCATTATTTACAGGGCCAGTAAACACTGGGGAGCAGGTGGGTTCAAACAGATGTGGCTGTTTACATGAGCGCAATAGTCTGGGCTTCATATCTGGTCATTGCTCGTAAATAGCTTTGACAACATGCACACTTGCATGGCCAGACAAAGGCTCGACTCGGCTAATCAAAACTGACAATAGTGAAATCACGACGAGCCTTTTTCTATCAAGCACTATGAGTCAAATGGGAGGTGAGCTTAAGTATCCCAATAATCTTGAACAGCACCGTTCAACAGAGATAACCTGCATGAGTGCTACCTTGTTACCAAAATTATACGGGAAGCAGGTTTAATCACATTTTCACCCCGCTCTCTGCAAACTTTCTCCCTCATCTCTCTCCTTCAGCGTTCAGTGGATTGTTTTGACCAACACAGCAGCCTCTCCAAGCAACACGCCCAGCTCAAGTAACAGGCAGGGGAGAAAGCAAACACAGAGTCCATGCCAGCTCATCCCCCTCTCTACATCTCACCGCTTCCTCCTTGTCTAACTTTGCCAAAGTCCTTGGAACTTGCCAAATCCGGTCATGCCTGCTTAGCTTGCTGGACTGATTGTGCCAGAAAAGAAAATAAGACACAGATGTATACAAAGTCTTGGTGGTGCCAGTGGAGAGACAGCTAATGGCTTCATCTCGACCCTCCCATTGTAGCCGGGCACAGGTGGGGATAATTAGAGATCTCTCTCTCTCCGCTCAAAGTCGATTCTTTTCCAGTTGTGACAACAAAAAAGGAGGTTAGGATGCTGAGCTACGTCCCCCCCCTCCAATCATCAACCTCCTTAACCCCATCACAGCCTTGGTAAGAACAACAAAACGTCACTCGTACTGCTTTCTCCTTTATAGTCAGTGACACCGCTGGACCCTGCCCATTCCAGTTGGTTTGTGTTGGCAACAATGGAGGAAACTCTGAGTTTTGCAAATAGACACCAAGAAACATCCCGCTGGAAAACAAAAAGCTCCTTCGCAGACCTTCTCCTGTCAGGCCAGGGCTGTGTCATAGCAGTGGAAGAAGAGGAAGAAGAAGCACAGAAAAACCATAGGCAGAGGGACTCGGGGGGTGTTTCATAGCCAAGACTAATCTACTGCTCCAAACAGCTCAAGCTCGGTAGACGTAAAAAGTTCGGAAAAAAATGGCAAGAAATATAATGTTTTTCAGCCTTTGGAAATTGAATACCTCCAAGTGTACCATGAAAAACAGTTAGGTGTCTCAATCCAGATTGCTGCCTCATTTAATAATTTATGTTCCTGAACTCCAGATGTTTGAATGAGCTCCAGAGTGTGACCTCTGTCCTCTCTCTGGGAGACTCGTAATGAAATAATCCCGCATGAGCAATTCCTGATGCAAAGCGGAGCTCTATCATATAGCTGAAGCCCCCGCGTTCGCTTCAAAAGGCTCGAAAAAAGCCCTTTTTCCTCCGTTAGCCTGAGTGACAGCAGAGAGACATGTGTCTTCAGATGAGAGGAGGCGAGTCTCATTACGCCGTATTTGGTTGACACTGAGTGATTCAAGTGTTCCTGGACAATTCAGACACACTGATATAAAACACATTAAATGTCTTTCACAGCACTTTACCTGACACTGTTCATCTGCGCTCATCTGTTATCCCTGACGAGCCGGCTTTTGTCGCTGCTTCAAGTCTGTGCTGAGAAGTGAGTAAAAAAGGAGCTGTAATGAAATACACACACAATAAAATAAATAAATCAATCAGAATTGGAGATCTTAAGATGGGAAATATCAAATCTCCCTTTGAAATTCGGTTTTCAAAGATGTTTTGCAACTTTCATGTTGCCCATAAGTAGGATGTTATTTTGTTCATAAGCATAATATTGGTGCTATGAAGCCATATTGCAAATAAGCCGATACAGACGGACGTATGCTTTGTCATATTTGACAGACCACATGCAGATAAAAATCAAACGCATATTGTAATCCTAGCTGGACGTCTGACAAGGTAAACCTTCCTAAAAATGATATTTCTTGTTGCACGGTAATCATACATGACACGCCGTAATATTATTTTGACATCGTGCATTTAAAAAAAAAAAGAGAGCAGTAGTACAAGCAGGCATGTATATGATGTACAGCTCCTCGAGGAGTGACAGGCATAGAGACATGATGACAGTGAACTGAGAAGACAATGACTGTGACAATGACGATTCTGCAGCAAGACGAAGAGGAGGCTCCCTCTTCCACTATTCAGCAAAAGTCAATGAATGAATGAAGGTTGTCTGGATACTTCCCAAGTGCAGCGCTATTTTTAACTTACGTGGCCGTGGAATGCATGCAATCACAAAAAGTTTTAAAGACTACTACTTCCATGAAAAAACTGCATTCTCTGTATTAGTCACTTACGTTTAAAGTGAAGGTTTGTCACTTTGTCAGACTGGGAGAATTATCAAAAACCAACAAACCGAAGTCAGCACCCCGGAACCCATACTTGTAAGTCCGCAGTCAGAAATTGTTAGCTTACATCTCTCCTCTTTGACACCGAGGCGTTGATCCTCATTCTTGCTTGCAAAGACTTTGAGGTGAGAGCGAGGCGAGGGATAGAGATACGGTGGAGGCGGTGATAGGGCAGGTGAGCGGAGAGGATGCCAAGCCCAGTGGTCAGCGGGTAACAGAGAGAGGGCGGCTGTCACATCCTGCTGACTTAGCCAAGACAGATGAGACAATCAGCAACCCAAGGCCCGGACAGTTCTTCAACCCTGTCTGCATCCTGCGTTTGAGGGCAGCTTTCCACAACATCTCAAAGCTGAGCTCACCTTTCACTCTGCGGCGATGTGGACGTGAGGCCGCTGCTCGAGAACGTCCTCGAATTCTTGAAATCTTAAAACACACTGCATATGATGTACTGTGTTGGCGATGCTAATGTTTTAAATAAAAACAATGGATCAAATGACTGGGCGTAATGTTTAAGGGTTCACAGATAATTATCACCAGACTCTGAGCTCATATTTTAACTTATTGTTTTGTCTTTCTCGCCCCCATAACTTTACTGTTTTGACCTTCACTGACCTTGTTTCCTGCAAAAATATCTCTGATAAAGCTGTGTGCCACCTGTCCAGCACCAATCCGCTGACAGATAAAGTTAACCCAGAAGTTAGCATTTCTCTGGTTCCCTCGATGGTACTCTAACCCTAACCCGAAAGCCGTTGGGATTTTTCTGTTGGATTGCACAAAAAAAGATTTGTTGCAAGCAAAAGTTGATGATACTTACACATTTTGTTCAACAAGATAATAAAATAGAAGGCTATAAAGAACTATACCGCAGGTGCATGACTTCACCACCACCATGTTTAATATCTTCAACATCCTCTATAATTCCCTCAAAGCACAGGCAGACTCAAGTGGCTTTCTTTTACTGGTTTATTCGAAGCCTTTCTTTCTCTCCAAATCCACCGTGAAAACTAAATAATGTTGACAAAATACAAACAATGTTAGCTTGACATATATAATAACATGCAGAGCATATGGAATAATATTTACAAAGTAAACACAGATAAATAAAATACCTCGTTGGCTGCATGCTACAAAAAGGGAATTGTCTTGAAATCTTCAGAGTGATCTTCAATAAAAGTCCTTGGTGATGAGCATCAACTTGTAACAGCACAAAAGTCCTTGATTCCAGTTTAACTGCTTCTACCGATGCTGTCAGTCACACGCCAGAGCAGTCAAATGAGACTTTTTAAGATTTCAAAATAAAAGCACCTTCACATGTACTAAATGAAATAATAGAAACCAAATGCAACTTAAATGAATTCTAACTAGACAATGATCTTTGAAAAGGTTAACAAATGATAGACTTATACAAACAATAAATGCAACAATTACATCCTCTGTAGCCTCGTTTTTAGGACACGTAGAAACTTCAAAATTCATAGGTGGGATATGTATTTATTTTACGTCATAGAACAAAGTATGCAAATATCTTAAAGTCCGAATAAATATGTGTGAGGTTGTCAGACCAAAGAAGAAAGTGTCATTAACCACCCAGCCAAATTTGAATGATTAAAAATATCGACAAGTTTATGAAATTAGGTGTCAAAATCAGGTAAAAATGAATTCTCAGCTCCAGGACTGTGGGGGCGTGTCCTCCGAATGTGCCGAAGCCACGCCCACTTGTGGGAGCGGTTGAGTGGCCATTTTGAAGCGACTGAAACGTGTCAGATGAGTTCAGAAAATGACATGACTAACTTTGAAACACTTGGAGCTGAGATGAATTCATCTCTATCTCTCTAGCTCAGGGTGGCCTCAGCGTGTCATCGAGCCACCCTTTAAGGACCGCCCACAAAATCCTGTTTGAACCTCGAGCTCCACATTTCAGTAATATATCGTTCAAAGTCTTTTCACGTGTTTTCAGCAACTATTTTTCAACATATTTAATGTATTCTGACCTCAAGAAAATGCTAACTCATTTTCAGGTTTTATGACTTTTTCCTGCAGCACTCTATTAAGAGTAATATTAATAGTCAGTATTGGCCAGATACACAACTCCAAGTGAATGCTAATGTTGCTCCATGTCTGTATATACGTGAATGTTGCTGCAAATCAGTTATTGCTGCTTCAATTTAATTGTCCTGCTCACAGTTTTAACCCCATCTGTCACATGTTACAAGTCTTTGTGTATATATATATATATATATATATATATATATATATATATATATATATATACACTGTATATATAATGAACATGTAATCTTTTGCAGTGTTCTTTGTAGCATGAGGCACGAGCAGGTTGCTTTTCTTCCAACACAGACAGAGGTAAGGATTCCTCTTTAACAGACACTGGACAGAGTGAAATGCTCGTGGCGACATATAAACCTTGAACACCAGTAGAGGTATCAAAGGGGTTTATGGGGGATGTGGTCTTAATTTTGATAAACGCTAACATCAATAAAGGTGGTGTGAGACAGGGGGCAACCAATCATCTGGACCGTTGTCTCATTTGTTTGTGGTAATTACACCGAGGTGTCACAATTAATTTGACAATGACATACTGATGTTTAAAAAGGTAACACGCTGCACCTTTAAGCGGTGCTTCACACATTTTGCTGACTACTTCCTGGACATTCGGTGTTCCTGCCGCTAACGACGACCTTAGTATGTCCCAAATAATAAAAGAAAAAAGTTTTGGAGTGTGTGTGTGTGTCTGTGTGTGTGTCTGTGTGTCAAAAATTTCCTAAAGACCATGCTGGACCCCAGGCCAGCTTCCAGCCTCTCTCCTAATTGCATTGATTTTTAGCACAGTAAATCTAGCTGTGTCACAATCTGCACTCCCCAGGCATGATGTACTGCTCCAACGCCAGCCTGCACGTCTGCTCCCAAATTTGCTGGCTTAAATTTTGAACTGTAATGGCGTGATTAATGGTTAAATTAATTAATTGCTAAATGTATGCTAATTGTTTAATTGGTTGCCTGATCTATATAAGATCATTTAAAATGAAATGAGTTGATTTACAAAGTTTATTGATTAAATGTGACAATGAGTTATACGGCTGACTACCTGATTTGCAATTTTACCAATTAAATTCACAAAGTATGGTTTTGCAAAGTGTGCCCCATCCAAGTGATCTATACCAGAGCTGACACTGCTGTACTTATTTATGAAATCAGACAGCTGATAATGATGCATTAATATTAATGCAAACTGTAAATTTTCATATTGCTCCGCAGAAACCAATCCAAGAACATTTGTCACTGTAAATCCATCTATATTTCACATTTTTAATGCAAATTAAAGTGGAAGTCCTCCGTAAGGTCAAGTATCTGGGAGGAATCTGATTTTTTTTTTTGGTTCCATGAGCTACAGGTGAATTATCTTTGGAAGACATGTGAAGGACAATCTGAAGGAAACGTTCACGAACAAGCTGCAAATTGCCTTTTTACGGTTAAAAAGTGCAACAATAAGTAAAAAATATGTTGCCTAATGTTTCATATGTTACTCCAGGAGAGACTTTAAAGGAATGCTTCGGCACTGGCAGCATAATAAGTCCCCAAACTATTACTTTAAACAAAAATACTCAGCGTGCTCAGTATTTCTTTACAAGGCTCGACAGCGGCGGATGTAAATTCGCCCCGGCTGCATCCTCAGCTCTGATTTATAAGAGCTGTTTTAAGATACAACACCGCAAAGCTCTCAAAGTGTTTAGATCGTCTCAATACAATAAAAAATAAAATAAAATCCACAGATACAATCACCAGTAGTACAGCGCTATACGGCACTACACTCCACTTCCTGTCTGTGAATTACCATTTTTGTTGTTTCTCCCTCGGGGCCTCGAGGACATGCAGGGATGATGGGAAATATGGCATTATGGCAAACCAATACAACTGCCCCTTTAGGCGTGATAGTGGGGGGATTGTGTATGTGTGGTACCACAGATCATATATTATTTTTCTCAGCAGGCTTTTTTACAAAAGTGTTTTAATGTAGCGTCAGTGGCGTTTAGAACACACAGTTTCAAGTCGTTATTAATATCTTTTTCAACAACTACATCTCCTATAATAACTAATTACTGGTTGAGTGATTGACTTTTTTGGATAATGTTGTGTCTCGTCAAGTGTGTTAATGTTAGTCATATTCATGTTCAGTGTTTTATGTTTTAAGCACTTCCTGTTTTATTTTGTAGTCACCTTTTCCCTCTCGTTTCAGACCCTGACTTCCTCCCTTTGTGTGATTTTCCCGCCTTTGTAATTGTTTGCCCCGCCCCTGATTGGTTTCACCTGTTTTCACTCACCTCATGTATAAAGAGTCCTTGTCTCCCTTTGTCTTGTTCAGTTTGTGAAAGAGTAAAGTCAAGCGTTTCCAGCTCGGTGTTCAGGGTTTTTTCGTGTTCTGATTTAAGTTTGTTAAGTTTTTGATTTTCCTTAAGAGCATTTTTATTTGATGGTTTTGTTGGAAAAATAAATATCTTTGTGTTTTCATCAGCCTTAAGAGTCATGCATTTTGAGTCCACCAGAATTGTGTCTGAGGTTGTGACAGATAAATACACAGATGTGCATAAAGTACTAAAATTCATCAGAATATCACAATTAGTGCTGCCAGAAAATCTGAAAAAAAACAAAACAAAAAATAATGCTATAATTTCATTAATGTTTCGCTGTTATTGTGTGTTTTTGACAAATGAATCACACTCAGTTATAACATGGCAACCAGCATTAAGGTTCATTATCTATTACAGTGTTGGAGTGTGACTCACAAAGTGAGAACAGGAAGAAACTAAACAGATTTTGTATGAGACATCGAAGTTTAATTATTAAATATCATGATTATTGTCTATCGGTTTATCGCGACACCTCTAATCCCAATAAAGTCACATGACTTGTTCCCATTGGCAGGAAAAAGGAGTGACATAATATCCCATTTTAACTGCCCAGCATTTGGTTATTTTTATAACTCTTTTATAACTCAATAACAGTTTGTTCTGAGCTTTTGAAGTTTATATTTTGTTCTATAGTTACATTGCTGCAGCAGTGTATGCAGGTGTAATCATATGGCCAATGAGCTAACGATGACGTTAACGCACTCTTGGTTTCGTTATATGATGATGATTCATATAAAGCAGGAGTCATGTTTAATTGTCCACTTACGTAACACGTACACTTACATTATTAATTAGAATGTTTAATTAATGAATACATCAATTGTGTTTATATGTGATAATAAATATTTTAGTGTGTATTATAATCATATTTATTAATTATTAAGGATTATTTCACTCTCATGACAGCTGAGCAAACTGAGGCAGAGGCGTCTGAGAGCTCCAGGAGACATTCAGTAAGTGGACATTGAGGCAAAATATTATTTCCAAACTTTGAAACTCAACATGTACGCATGAGTTTTGAACACACAACGTCACCAATGTATCAATAAATATAATAAATATGATTACAGCTATATTATACTGCCCTCGATCTTTAATCAACTGTTTATACACGAGTTATAGATGCTTCATTCTTAACAAACCCTAACAGTTCTTATATCTTCTTATAATAGCATTAAAGTGTACTATTAGCCATTTATTGAGTACATAGATGCTAAATAATGCTATGACGCTGATGGGCAGGCTCCAAATCAAAGGTCTGAACTCAGAATGAGCAAAAACAATCTGTTGATTCCTCGTCCGCCGCTCTTCCTGAGCTTCCTTCCATCTTTTTCGTGTTAAAAGGTTTTTTGGCGCCGTTTTTCACGATCCGAATCGAAGGACAGAGGCTGTCGTACGCCGGACAGACTGTAAAACCTCTCGAGTCAAATTGTGATTTGTGACGCCGGGCCGTACATAAATAAAATCTGACTTGACGTGACGTGTCACTCTTTTTTGGTAATGGGCTTCCCTGCTTGAAGTTAAGTTTAGCCATCAATACACGACTGACGCGTCATACTTTTTGCTAATGTGAGCTCATGTAAATATTTTACATAAATACTGTATGTAATAAATAAAGCGGTGGTCCAATCTGGCCTGCTAAGCTCAGCACTAGATTGATGGTGGGGAAGGTAATTTACAGTACTGGCCTACAGGAGAACACTTTGAAATAAGTACATGGTGTGTGTGTGTGTGACACAGTGCACAGGGCAGCCACCGCCTGCTGCCGAGCATCCAGATGGGATGGCAGCGTACGGCAGTGGGATGCAGCGATGGAGGCCTCCAAGATCTAAACTGATTTAACTACATTTCTGTCTGTTAATTGCATACAGTATACAGTTGAACTGTTCTAATTTGGAATAATCCACGTGCATTTGTTCCAACTTTGCAATCAGCAGACGTCTGAATGAATTACTGGATCAATGGATGTCTTTTTTTTACCTCCATCCTCCACATTCACGGTGACCCAAGCTGAAGCTGGCAGGAGAATCTTCATAAACAAACGAATGCTCAAGGAGAGAGTGAGAAAGAGTTAGTCCACGATCAATTTGGCTTGTTTCTGGTGGTCTATGGCCAAAAACTTCTACGTATAAAAGTCCATGTTTTGTCTGGACAAAACACTGGAAGTCTTTTTTCATGCACAAACAGATAAACTCCAAAAATGTAATCCAGGTTTCTCGCTGAATTCAGAACTGCCAAGAATCCTACCTTTCAGACACATTCATCTTCTTCTTTGTCTTGTCTCCCACCGTCTGTTTATTCTGGCATTCATCAGCGCCATTACTGCCATGCCCGTCAGATCTCTTCGAGGGAAATGAAAAACAGCAGTCATTTTAAGGTGCGGGCTAAAGGTTAGTTCATGTATTGGGAGTCTGGCACATCATTTCTTGCGTGCGTATCTCTCTCCCCACGCTGGTGTATTACTGTATTGTATTGCGCCGTGCATACCAGAGCAAAGAGTACAATGAAAGTTCATAAAATGCCTCTAAAATCTGGTGTCTGGCTTTGAAAAAGGTTAAAAACTGCAGCAATAGTTCTGAAAGTAACCGACACGTGGGATTTGATTTTATAGGCTGTCAGGATTAGTTGTTAAAATGACAAAAAAAAACACATAAAACACATAAAACGTGTCCTCAACTTTGCACTCGACACTTCTGAAGAGATTTACTTTTTTCCGTGAGAGAAAGACACATTTTCCATCTCAAATGCCTCATTAGATTATATCCATCCCCGCGAGTAAATGAAGAGCAATTAGCTCTGTTAAATTCTCCAAAAGGCCACAATGGCAATAAAAAGGAATGATTGTACAGGTGGCAAACATTCCCTTGTCTTCAGGAGAGGAATGCACTTTTGCTAATGTTGGTGGTGTTTGGTCCAGAGGTTACACGAGTAGCTGGTGGTGAATTTTTTTTTTTTTTTGTGTGTGCTTTTTTGTAGTTCCTTGGAGGTGATGAATGGCAATGGGTATAGTGCCAGTAGCGATGTCTCTAGAAGTAGCTTATTCTGTGCTGCCAAGCATGATTTATGACAAGAAAGGGAGGGGGGAATCTCTGACTTCACCATTTGCCCTCCTGCACTTTTCCATATCGTCCAAGAGGAGTTTGGGGGTATTGGATTGACACAGCAACTGCACACATCTGGTTTGGAGATACAGGCCCCGGCCCCTTTTTTTCGAGCCAACAACCATTTGAAGGAAATAGGTGGAAATGGGGAAAATGGAAATATGATGTGGCAAAAAAGAGGGAATAGTCTCCATGACAAAGATTATTATTGCTTTTTTAAAGGTTCCACGTTTTCGCAGGAGTTTGTTGTCAAGTCTAACTCGGAAGAAGAAGAATAATGCGCCTGTGAGCTTTTTTTCAAGTAAATGTGGATTTTAGAGAGGATGTATCTTTTAAGCATATGTTCTCACACATAGAAATATTGGATGCTGACTATACATAACACTGCTGAGCGCAGGTTTTCTGTAGGGTGTGTCATTTGAAATATTACTGCAACCTGACTGACTGGGAGATTTAAGTCTGTTTTTTTTTTTTTTTTCCTCAGATGGAAATCACGTCAAATTGTGATGCATTTACGGGAGCTGGAGTTAATCTAAATCAACAGGATTTTCCTCTTTTTTTTTTTTAAAGAAAATCAATAACGCTTCTGTTGCAATACATTTTATTGAAAGAAATTTAAATAAACAAAAAGCAACTCCACAATGATTTTTCTATTCTTTCTCATTTTCCCGCTCTAAAGTCTCAATCAATAAGAACTTCATAATAAGAGTTTCTTTTCAGACCAAATGACTTAAACTGAAATGAATCAATCAAAATTGAAACCAATATTTTTTTTTTTTCTGTTTAGTATAAAAATTACAGTACGGTTAAGTGCTGTGTTGTAAACACTTCTAGTTTTTGATACTGTTTGATGATAATAATAATAATATCTTATCTTTACATACACCCTTAGAAATAAAGGTTGGGGTCATGGTGATGCCATGTGGAAACCTTTTTTTGGTTCTGCAAGAAACTTTTTACCTGTTGGTTCTTCAAAGAATTATTTATTATCAAGCTCTTCCCAGAATTCAGTGTACATAATATTAGTCCCATAGTTCATTCAAGATACAATATATAATAATTTGAATTAAAATATTTCATTTTAAATGCAACATTGGGTAAAGTTATTTGTTACTTCATATAAATTATTATCACATTACTAATTGCTTTCTAAAAGGTGGTTGTGGAATTTTTCCCTTTATAATAAGAAATGTCACCACAGCAATGATTTCTACACACAGCCACAAGTTAGTCTCTGTATGTGTTCGACATATAGCAGCCACTTGTTAAAGGTACAGTGTGTAAGATTTGGGGCCTCTATTTTCAGAATAAGGCAAACATGGAATATAATATTCATAACTATGTTTTCATGCATGTATAATCACCTGAAAATAAGAATCTTTTTATGTTTGTTACTTAAAAAATATCCTTTTATATCTACAGTGGGAGAGGGTCCCCTTTCATGGAGGCCGCCATGTTAAAACACCTTATTTATACAGTAGTCCAGAACAGACAAACTAAATACTGACTCTAAACAGGGTCCTTAAAGTGTTGTTTCTCCTTTACACTAGGAAGGTGAGGGTGATGTGAGGAGATTACAATGCAGTGATTGGACCACTAAATGCAACTAAATTCTACACACTGGAGCTTTAAAGCCATACGTACTCCAGGTTCACAGAAAAAGGTGTTTAACTGTGTTCAAAGTGTCCATTTGTACCTTTTACCATAAACGTGTATGACTTTTCTTTATAATAACATATTTGCACGTTGTATTATTGCTATCTTTAATTATACTTTTACCAACACTAATAAATAAGTCATAAAAGGTTTCCATTTCGACAAAAAAATCAGATTAATTTGACGTTATGTGCAGAGGAAATAAACGTCATGAGAGCCAGATGATAGAGATGTGTTCCTCGGGTCAAGTGCTGTATTCAGACTCATAAAAATATGGTAAATACTATAACCTGTGATGCCAAAGAGCTCCTTATCTGCCCCATAAACTTTGCACTTTAACAGATTTGTAGCATTAAAGTAGAAAACTGTGTCCCGGTAACCTCAGGCCATTAGTCCACTCAAACAGGGGTCCAGAATTTACTTTGGTTTGTTTTTCCCCTCGATCATAAAGCCGAAGCATCAACTGACCATGTTCCAAACAATCCATTATTATATACAGCACTCTGATAAATTCAGTGCTAATGGTGGAACTTCAGTCTCAAGTAATTCTGGTTGAGCATTTTATTGTTCAGACATGCTTTTAAGGACCTCTGTCTTCCTAAATAATATTCATATAAAATCAATGCGGTTAAAATGTTCAAGGAGGATTTTAGCACCATAAGGATGAATTAGACATTCAGAAACTCTATTAATTTCAGCAGTACGTGGCGTCATATTTAGATTTAATAGAAAGTTTTTAATGAAGCAGATTGGAAAAGGGATCCTTGCCTCCATTACCGGATGATGGATAACTGAGAAAGGTTAGCACCAACTCATTAACACTCTCTTAAATTACGAAAGTACTTGCCGTTTTTTTTTTTCCACCTTTCATTTTTTCCCTTAAATGAGATAAAATAATATTGAGAGGATGAGCGTTGAATCAAGTCCAACCATAATTAAATACACTGATGGGGTTAAAGTGTTCTCTAGAGCTGGTGGTGTTTGAAAATGTTGCTGTGAGTTAAGATCATGTGAAGCACTTATGTTTCAGTCCGCCCGGCTGTCTGTGGGAGTGTGATGGATAAGTGCAGAGTACAGATCTATGTGCTGGAGAAGAAATATGGGGGGAAAAAAGAAAAATAAAGTACACACATGTATGTGTTGTTAACCCTTTAATGAGATCATCCAGAACTTCTTCATTCCTCTGGGCACTCAGAACAAAAATCTACTTTTTCTTCAACTGATAATACTTTTTTAAATTTTTTATTATGAACCTCCAAAATGTTGTCCATTTATTGTAAAAGTACAAGTAAGACCACAAATTGTGTTTTTGTTCTCTCTCCGTTCATCAGCAGTCTTTCAGTAGCTTCAAATGTGGATGTATCGCATATTTCTAAACAGGACTGTTTAAAAAAATGAAGATTCATTTGATGTGACTAGTTAGATTTAAGATTTAAGATGGATTATACTCTATATATCTATACTACTACAAGTAGAATTTAGGTTCATTTGGAAAAGTTGTTATTTTATCAGTTTTCTGATGGTTTCAAATAATAGCAACAATAATCACTTTTTATGGCAACATTGACATGAACTAACTACAATCACAAATTGTGTATTATGTGAACTAAAAGCATCGTAACCAATAAATAACTATTCACAGAGTTCTTTACAGTGTTACTTATCAAGGACCAGAGCTGTTGATTGACAGTTAGATAGACCAATCCATGTGCTAGCTTCACTTAAAGGTCCCGTGTGTCAGGTTCAGGTGGCTCTATTTACAGAATATGGCATAACTGTGTTTTCATTAGTTTATAACCACCTGAAAATAAGAATCATTGTTTTTGCTCCCTTAGAATGAACTTTTATATCTACAGTCACCTACATCTGCCATGTTGAACCGCCATGTTTCTACAGTAGCCCAGAATGGAAAAAACTAAACACCGGCTGTAGATACAGGCTTTTATGTTTTTTATGTGTTTTTTTTTTTTTTATACAATTGGATGCCACTTAACCCTACCCCACTGGTCCTTCCACGTGGACTGACAGGGTTAAAGCTAAGTTAGGTAATGCTGTAGAAACTAGCAAGAAACAGCTAGATTTTGAAAGTATCCATTGGAAAAAGTCCTCTCCCTTCCCTTCAGGCCTCTCTCCAAAGTCATGCCCTAAAAATGTGCAATGCACAGGTCAGACAGGAAGCTAGGCTGCACGAATTTATTCATTTCATCCTGCCCGAATAATGATGCATCCTCTTTTTGTCATTTATAAAATAACATCTCTGATTTCTTAGAAGTATTTCCTCTACACATCTAGACGCAGAGTTATACCGCTACAACATCACCCTGTATTTACCTGAATAATTACTGTATTTTCATTGAAAACATCAAAAATGGAACCATACCCAGATAATAACTTCAACAAATATAATGATATAACATGTTATTCATCACACAGACAAGAGTTTATGATCAGAAAACTGCATTCGTAATCATGATATTCAGTTTTTGTAAATGGTAGAAGACATTAAAGAAAAACTGTGCTGCTTTTTGAGTCAGCAAATGGAGTCATCTGCTCCAAATGAATGTAATCTGCTGAAAAAAAAAGAGGATGAGGATTTAATGTTTTCTATTTGTAAACTTTCTGAATATATATACATTGCATAAATTCACCTGTCAGATTTATCCTCATGGCAGGTTAAGAACTACAGTAGATACACAAGAGGGAGACAGGGGTAACAGAGCATCTGATAAAAATAGAGGTCATAAGGTATTCTTCATTTCGCTGAGTGCTACAGAATTGGAGCCACTTGGGATGTTGGTATATAGGACACCCGCTGCTAAAACACCGCCATGCAGCACCATGATTACGACTTGATCCTTCCTCCACTGAAAGCTCATGCTGGCGGAAATCAAGTACCCCGAGGCGTACAGCACGCAGCCCAAGGCCTAAAAGGTAATAGCATGAAATATAGATATGGAGGTGACAGATGTTTACAGTGCGTCGCGAGATGGCATTGAGACACAACACAGTGGCTCCCTCCATTGGAGAGGAACCTGATGAGTGGTATAGTAAAGAGATGGAGTGATATAGGAGGTGCTCCGGCAGTGTTTGCAGGCAGATCATTAGGGCCCCTCTTTAACTCAACCCCCAGTGACAATCTATTGCTCTCCTCCCCTGTCAGCGAATCATTATGGTCTGATCATTAGTGACATCGCCACATGCCCATCACTCAGGCTGGTGCCATATTGGCAGATGAACAGCCTCTGCCCCAGGCCCACTAATCTACAGACTTCAGACAGGGAGGATGAAGGAATGTTCGCCGGGAATCAGAAAGGCCGGACTCGCTGCTTTCACTCAGATCTAATGTGGACTTCTCAGCACCGATGTACGCAGAGGGGAGCAATAATAGGAGTGATAATTAAAATCAAGTGCTCTTAATTAATTATCTCTTGATTGTTTTGTTTTTGCTTGATTTTTTTTTTTTTTTTTCAGCAATTTGCGAGCCATCCGTAATAATCACTGCCATCCAGATATCCTTTACCCTCATCATACAGACTAATGGATGGAACTATTTATTGAGTTCATGTCTGCTGTGGCTCTTAAGTATCACTAACTGTGAGACCTGGATATGGGATGGGCACCCAGCCTTGGTTCCAATTTTGCCCAGTGGCCGCTCGTAGTATTGCAGCGTAAATTTCCCCTGTAGGCCGAATAGCATTTTCCGGAAAGACCGCCAGACTTTGACCCCAATTTGACATAGCGGGCAACCCTACACAAAATCATTTGTTTCACTGTCAGAATTTGATTAATTTGGTCCAATTACATTTGGAAAGTCTGTAAGGGACGCACAACTAAATCATTTAAGTTAGCGGAGGGCTAAACCTGAAGTTAGCAGCCTGGTTGGCAGGGGTTTCTAAGCGCACTTGCTCTTCCACAATGTGGAATCTCGGGGTAATTTTATCAATGAATTGTATTTGGCTTCATGTGTTTCTAGAAGAATGAGCGGAGCTTCCAATGCTGTATCCATATCTGTTTATACATCCATGCATTTTCCTCATAGACCACCATTATAAAAGGGACACCTTTAAAATTGCAAACAAGTTCAGTTATGAGCCTTTCTATTATCTATGTTGATCCATGGAGGTTAAAATGTTCCTCAAGTCGAGAAAAGCTATTTAAAAACCTGTGAGATCATCACAAAGTGAAGTCTGTGGAAAGTAAATTCAGAGGCAATTCTCATTGTACTCAATAGATTCCATCTTTAGGTCAGAGATCCAGTTCTTTAATACATGCACAGGGTCATTGTGCAGGAGAAAGACATAGATTTCCTCATGTGCTCTGTTGTCAACCCTAGACTCTGCTCTCCCTATGGTGAGATGATGTTAAAAGTCTACAATACAATACAAAATGTTTGTTTCTTGCAGTCGTCTGTTCTTTGCGTCCCAAGGGAGCACAGTCACTAGTTGTTGTATGTTAAATATGTTGGTAGGATGAGGCTTATGAAGCCTGTCTCTCAGGTTAGCTCTTACTGTTCCTCACATCAGAAGAGGGATGAAACTCATAAATTTTATTTTAGAAAAACAGAGTTGATGAATTTGTTAAAACCCCGTAAACTTCACTGAGCCCCCGGAATTTTATTTTAATTCCTAGAGAAGATCCAAAACACCGAATATGTGAGGCTTTAAATCTTTAAAAATGATGCACAAGAACTCTGGGAATTCATTTGATGTTTCCATTTGATGGGATGATGCAGCCATAAAACACATGAAGTCTGGGCTTTTATTATATTTCACTCAGTGTAAACATCACATAGCTTCAGTGAGGAGTTGATACAGGATATATATATATGCAACGCTGTCAGACGTCGTGGAATAAGACGATTTTTCCAACTTTAAAGCTGCTTAATGGAAAAAAGGGTGTTAAGGTGTTTTAATCATTCTGTAGAACTCATTTTTCTGTTCATCACTTTGATTTGCAGAAGTTTGAGTGTTGATCATTTATCATTTGCAACGCCTCAAAACGTCCGCATGGCAGAGTAAAGTAAGCAACTCCATCTCACAAAACTTTACTTTTACAGCCTCTTGATGAGGTTGATTATTGCATAAATAGTCTTCATACATGTTAGTTTGGTAGGTGATAACTTGAGCCAAGTCATACAGCAGGTCAGGTGTAGGACCAGCGTACTGTACTGTACGATTACACCAGTTAATATGTTAGCATGATGCTCTTGTTGCTATTGTTTATTCAATTTAATAATTAATGTAATCAAAGCAAAAGCTCACAACAGTTCATTTATCCCTTTAATATCTTTGTTTTAATCAAGCTGCAACCTCCGTGGCTGTGAAGTGAAGCCAATGCGGAAATGCCAAAAACTGCAGTTCCTCAAACGTCCACTTGAGGCTGGCTCCAGAAGTGAGTCAGTCTCCATAAGTCCCCATGTTAAAATGTCCAACTTCACAGCATAAATAAACATGTTTACAGCCTGGTACAAAAAACAGTTTTGGTCTCTATAGCTAATTTCCCCGTTCATGACAACTGTACTGAGGGTGAATTTTTATACAACTCACCTGTTCAAATTATATCAAGGCTTAAAGTTATGCAGAATTAAGAGCGTGGTTGCTTTGATTGACAGGTTAGTGCCGTTACAGGTGACTTGTTTGAGCAACCAGGCTTCATTCAGCTTGCTTCAGGTCCACCGATGATGCACGTCTTTGTCGACCTTTAGATTAGGCAGAGGCAGGACTGCCAAAATTGAGGCGGTCAGAGCCACGACGCTTTGCTTCTTCAGAAACCTGTGGCTGACCTCACGGATACAACGTCCATATTTATACTCTCTATGGTTTTAATACAGTCAACGTTGCATACTGTACACTTTGTAATGCACAGCTTATGTTTGGTTGCTTCTTCCTCTCATCATTTCACATTTAACACTGACTATAATTAAACAGCAGAAAACACAAATCATGCATTCCACTTCAACATGCATACAAATACCAGCACAAAAAAGTAATTAGTTTTGAACATAGTATGCATGTTATGATTGATTTCATGTGGAGGTACTCTGGAGATGCTCTCAGCTCCGCGTTGTATGTTTTGAGACGATGATGCAACGAGAACAGAGAATGCTTGGCCTCTGCTCTGTGACCTGTAAATAATTGATAAATCAATTTTCTCGACTAGAACACCAAATAATGAAGCAATGCAATTCTTATCAATTACATTTTCGTCTTAATTGTTGACTTCACTTAGCACAAAGCAGCACAGCGAAACACCATGCCATTTTTCAATTAAAAGGTCCAGATGTTTTCGGAGGCTTCAGTAGACACAGGCAGTTGTGAGAAATGCTTTATCTGCATTGTAATAATCACTAGAACATCAGCTCCAGGCTGCATTTACATACTCATGTTTTATTCCAGCCCCCTTTCTAATGCACCGCTTAATTATACCGAGCGCAGACAATGTCAGACCCCCATAGCCCCAAATTTATTATTGCACTGTGTGAAGCTGCAACCATCAAACCTCGTGCCCCTCATCACAACGCACCACACTCATCACCGCTCTCACACTATGAAATACATATCATGCTTGCAGTACTGAACACATATCACAATCTCTGATTCTGATTTTCCTTCTCTTAGATGTAATATGCAATGTTGAAAAATGATTTCAGCATCACACGTTCAGAAGCACAACAGACAGATGTTACTGTAGAGTATTCAGAGGTGGCTGTCAGCGTTGACCCACACCTGCAAAATAGGAGAGGTGTGCTTCACGATGCACGGTGCAACAACACTGTTAGATCAACACACGCTCATTAACGTCTGAATAATTCCTGTTAAGAGTTTGCTCTGTTTACTGCACGCGTTGTGTTTCATAAGAAAGATCGCGCTGTTACGAGATGCATGATATAAATTGGATTCAAGATGTATAATCATGAGACCTAATTACTTTCAAAGGCCAAATAGCAGTCCGTCATAAAGAACATCTGCCTCGGAACTATTGTCATGTTTGTTTCAATCGTTTCCTTTGATGGAGACGTTTCTGTCATTAACGGTTCATCATGAAGAGGAGGAAGCATTCACATCCTTTCATAAAGTACAGCATAGAAAAAATATGCCATTACAAGTCAAATTCCTGCATTGAAAATAGATAAATATATAAAAAGTATTAGAAGTAAAAGTACTCAAAATGCTGAAAATACTCTGATTGTAACATTATTATTATTACCGGTGCTTTCATATGTAAGGAGCATCTTAAAGTTATAGATATTCAAGTTGGAGTAAATGTCTATACTGTTGGAGTTTGATCTATAACATTAGATCATAACTGGTAAAATTCAAATCATATGACTCGGTAACTAGTAACTAAAACTCTCAGATAAATGTAGTGGGTCAAAACGTGCAATAATTCTCTGATGTCTAGTGAAGTCAGAGTTAGAGTAAGATGAGATTTATTTTATAGATTACATAATTTCTTGGCATAATTAATAATAACTATTTGTCTTTTGTTGTATCATTTAGAACAGGAACTATATTTTACAGTACCGTAATATAAGTGATTGTTAAGACTGGCGGAGTGATATGAAGTGTCGTCAGTGTTGCGTTGTCCTACAGTTGAAGCAAACATTAAAGTAACCAAGTTACGCGTGCGTTTGCTTGACCCACGGCCTGATAGTAATTTAATTTAGTAAAAGTCAAGTTTATAGTTAGCGCTAAGAGTAACCAGCGGAACATTAGCGTGGAATGGAAATACTCTAAATTGTGCACAAATATTTTGAGTGCTATATAAATTAGACATCTGTAAAGATGTCATATTTCAAGTCATTTTAATAAACATCCCTTCCTTTGTTGTTGATGTATATTTACTTCAAGACATCAGGGGAGTATAGTTCCATGTGGATTCATCTTCAGAGACATAAATCAAATCTGCCGTGCAAACAAATAAAAAACTAAAAAGACAAACTCATACTCTAAGTACAGTCAGTTTATATAAAAGGTTGATCTGTGGCTGTGTTCTCAAACAGTTTTTCATATCTTAGGATAAAAAAAGACATCCTAAGTGCACAGTACATAAAAAAACAGTTCTTATAGCAATACAAGCCGACATCTCCAGTTTGGTAAGGTCACATGTTCCGTCACAGTGAGCAGAAAGTGGACCCAGCCACCCAAACCCCCACCCACCCCCACCTCATACATCCAACAACTCAGCCCTGCTGCACACCAATCCTTCTGAGAACAGCCAAGCATGGAAGAAATATTCTTATTTAGATGAGGGCTCTGCGAGGGGCATAGCATGGGATAACAGAAGAAGAATACAATGTACTGTGGCATGCATTGAGAGTGACTCCAATACAGCCCCCTTTACAGAAGGCAATCAAATCTGGCAGTCATGTGTAAAGATACTTATCTGCCTGGAGAGGATTTCAACACCATATTTCTGCGAGAAATGGAAATCAATGCTGACAGCAGCATGTCAGTGTTATATATTCAGAACATCTGATCTCAATAGAGAAACTTCCTTGAGAAAAGGGGGAATAATGAAGAGATATTTCGCAGTGAAAGGTCAATCCTACATCGTGAATAAAGTTAAAACACAGGGCAGGAGAGGATCTGCTCGTGCTGGAAGTGTTCAGTATCCTGATGAGAATAGATTTTTCAGGACAACACACTGATCTCACAGCACGCTTTTTTACACAGTTTCCTCTCGTTTGTTTTTCTTTGAAATTTGCCTCGTTTCATTCCAACATATTTCTGAATTCATGCCTCTCCTCTGATGTGGTTTTTCAGATATGTTGTTGTACCGTGTTCCCTTGACATATCTATAAATTTAGTACCAAAACTAACCACGGTGTCTCCTTCTGGGGACTCGTGAAATACGAGAATACTCCAGTAAAGAGAGACTTTGGCATGGACAAAGGCACTTTTTATGAGCTGGTATTCCTGCAAATGTAGAATTATCGCCCAACCAGCGAAACGACTTCACAATTCCAGCAAGCAGCGTTAATCAGATTTTCCCTCCAGAGCTGTAGTTCATTGTCATTGCTAATGGAGCCTCCTCTGCAGGTTGTTGCTCTTCACTAAATTAGTGTGAAGTCTTATCCCAAAAACATTGACTAATACTGCAGTTAATCTTAGAAACTCTCAACTCCCGTGAAAAATCTCATCTGGAATGACACTGATGCATCGGAGCGTCGGCCCGCATTGCATTCATCATGTTCCTGACAAAATTAATCTTGATAGACTGAAACCAAATTACACCTGAGTTCACACCCATTGCTCACCACAACTGCTGAATAAATATTTATTGATGATATGTGTAATTTCTCCCCGCAACATGGTAAAGTTGTTTTAGAAAATAAAGATGAAATAAGAAACTTTTGAGAACAAAATGCTGTAAATGTTTGTGCCGGCTGGACTCGGATAAAGAAGACGTGCTCAGGCGAAATGTAGGAAAGAGCCACGGGCATTTCCTCAAGGTGGACAACTTGAAAGACTTCAGTGAAGGGAAGTTAAAACTGAACAATTAAAGGCTCAAACACTGCGCTGTGCCTTGACCATACTGGATGTTGCAGTCATGAATTATTTTAGTATGAAGCGGCCTCTTAAGGCAGCCTCTTACATATTTGATCTCCGACTTTTACCTCGATGCTGCTCATTGTGGGAGCAGAAAACTCCAAAAACTTTCAAAATCTGACAGAAATAAGTTCACAAAAGGATTACTGTTACATTAAGCAGCATTGGACATGATTACAGTGCACATATGGCAATATTTTGAGAATACTTGCATTAAATCCTTTCCACAAACATTTTATTTGCATCCTACTCTACTATAATTTTATATTATTTTAAAGGATTATGAAACCTTCCTTGTTCCTGTTTAAGGAGCTTCGTAATCTATGCAAATTGCGCCTCTCTCCTCTCTGTGAGAACGGGCTGAAAAACACCCATCTTTAGCCCTGCCAACCAAAAACAGACATGCACAGCTCACGTTATTTATCTTCCAAATGAACTCATTTTTCACCACTAATTAAAACATGTTGAGATGAGGAGGAACATGGAGGAAGGGAAGCATTTGTTTGAGAACTGCACAGTCATTCATTCAGACACGTATGTTTGGCTTCTGTTTAAAGAAAGCTAAGTGATGTACGAACACAGAGCAAGTTGTTGTCACTAATAGTGAGAGGGAGTCGTTTGTATTGTTGCGGCGATGCTGACGCACCAAACGGATTGACAGGCCTTAAAAAAAAAAAAAAAAAATATTGGGAGGTTTGCCAACCTTTTTCGGTCTCCATGTTTTAAAATAGATCATCCCGTCGCCTCTTTAATGTACCTTAATCTATTAGGTACACAGCAAACCAACAAGAATATTTTTAGATGCTGGGCTTTTTGGCTTTATGTTGGTGATTAATTGAATAAAAAGATGGCATTTCACAAATCATCCCTTTAATTAGTCTGTGAGCGTCAGAGTGACGACGCTGCCTCTGTCTGAAAACACCGAGACGGGGGCTCGAGGTACCAGCCAGAGCTCCAGCAGGGGCCGGGGGGCCGTTAGGGGGCTTTGAAGGCGGAGGTGGTGGTGGGGGGGCGATGGGGAGTGGTGATGGAGGTGGAGGGGTGCGGGGGAGCCAGCGCAGCCCCAGGCAGCCTGTGCTGCACACCCAGGTGCTGTTGTCAGCTGGAGTCCTGCTCCAGCTGCTCGCCAAAGATTGATTTAATTATTTCCATTCCCTCTGTCCCTGTATTTCTTAAATTCTTTGTCTTCTCTACCTTGTTTCCTTTTGGCTTCTCTCTCCATGGTGATATGAAAAAAACCTAAAGGTCTATTGTTGTCAAAACAATACGTGATATATATTCAAATCCGCCCATTTAATTTCATGCAAATATATCACGGCGGTCCTCACGTTTCAAAGCGGTGCGTGAGAACTGAAAAACACTCGATAACTCACATTTTCTAAGCCAAATTTTGACTCTCGTATCACTTAATCTAGTTCCTTTCATTCGGTTCATTTTCACACATAATGAGACAGATTCATTTTATAATTACAGATGTACTGTATTGTTACAGTCCATAAGTGCTGAAGGAGATTTCGGCTCCGCTCGCTGAGTTTGAGGTCGTACGACTCGTGTTATCAATTCTCAATGATTTAAATTACCAAAGTTCTTTTTCTCTTATCTGATCTTTTAAAGGGCAATGAAAAGGCCCATCTTTTCACTGAAACCCGTCCTCAATCACTGTTAATGTTAACTCCATGTACACATAAGAGGGCTGATAAAGAATCATTAGTCTCGTTAATGGAATCACAGGTCCAATCCCTCTATCCTTTTCTATTGAAAAGCGCTCTTCATTTCAAAGTTGTTCTGCTTTATTAAAGCTCATTACCATTTCTCTTTTAATAAGCACTCTTTAAAGTCATTACCTGCAGTGGAGTTAAAGGCTCAGCTATTAAAAGGTTACTTTAATGTGAATAATGGCCTCCCGATATACTCAAGTTAATTACTATTGGATACTGGATCTAGTTTAATCTAATGCTTAAACCTTAATGAAAGATATGTCACAGTACAATGAAATGGCAAAAAATTGTTCCCGATCAACAGAACTATTTGTGCTATCTCTCCCCACACAGCAGGCGACATTCCTCCATCTTCAGCTCCAAAGCGGCCTTCCAATACTTTGAATTACAGCGTGCACTATTTTCTCAGAATATCAATAGACACACAGTTAGCATGGTTAATTGCAACTGAAGTCAATCTTATTAACATTGTCTTCATCAATCACTCGTTCTAACGTTACGTTGCAGTCAGTTACCGCCCTCTCATGTCATAATTTTTCATTTTAAAAGCAGAAAAAGCGAACCCGTGATACAGTATAATGATGCTACAGACATTACAGATGGTGTGTTCAAAGGCACAATGTAATTTTTCTGTTTTTAAACCATTCCTAAAGGTGGACTGTCAATAAATTATATTTATATAATACAAACATGCCACAGCAGAGACACATTTTAGATCATTTTGGCCCAACAATATTTTATCTAATGACAAAACTTTCTTAATAAATACAGTATATCTGCAACACACACAAAACATGTTTACTAATGTGTTTTTATGATTGTATCCGCCCTAAGGCATGATAAAACTTTTTTGAAGGGTACATATTGTGAAACACTTCAAGCAGCTGTAATAGATATTTTTATGTCAGATTAACGTATTAGTTTGATGTTTTAATCACTTTTTATTACTTAGAAGTAAAGAGGTTGTAACCTCGCTAAAAAAAGAGTCCAACAGCCTCTGGAGTGATCTATACGTGAAGGACTCAGGATGAAAAGGCAGGGTGTGAGTCCAACACCAAGACCAAAGTCAAAGCTAACATTAGTGCAAAGCATGTGAAATATATTGTGATTGTGGGTTTAACTGGCTAAGTTAGCTTGCTTGCTAACAAAGATGAATTACTAGCTAACTAAGGTGGATAATGTCGGCTGGTAGCTGCTAAAAAGTCACTGTACACGCCCTGCCAAGCACCAGCGGCACACAAACATTAGCAACTAGCCCAGTAAACATAGCTAAAGTGCAGACAACAAAACAGAGCTAAAAGGACAGAGAATATTTTATTTCTTTCACTGGATATAAACATCCTCAATTATATATGCTATTATATTTTCCTTAAAACGTTACTGGGAACATAAATTACATGTAATTTCTAACAGACAGGATTGCAGCCAAGGCAACAAATGAGTGCAGAATGAAAGAGACACTGAGTACACCGACATTTCCAAGAAAAGCAGTCAAAGCCCAGAGTGAGCACATCAAATTATTCACTGCTCAGAAGTCACTATAATCCAAGCCCACCTTTGAACTGTGCTATCTTCCTCTTTTTGGGGGGGGGGTGGCATGTGGTCACATGATGAAAGCTGACCTCTTCGTTTCAAACTGTTTTAATTCACATGTGAGAGGCCTAATTGCTGCGATCCGCACAGAAGGCCAGAGGTAAACGCTCCGGAGAAACATTAACCTTGAGAACTCGATCGTTGTTACACTTTCCAGAGAAATTGGCGACTGCAGCTTGGGGAGAAAATTGGGATAAAATGTGGAACAAATTTTAAGACATCAAGTGAGGCTGATGTAAAATTCACAACATATCTATCAACAGTGTTGCTAAAACAAAATCCTGACATCTTTCTTCTTGCACACTCACTAACTTTCCACCCCTCCTGGGGACCGACGTACACATACGCAGTATAATTACTGAATTCCAAGATGCTCTCGCTGACACACACTGAAAACCTTTCAAATCAGCATTTTTTTCTAATTCGCATATCATCACAAGAAAAATAATTATAGCCGCGATGATATCACCAAGTTAACAAATTACGTGCAGTCCTAATTGCTAAAGAGCAGATTCCCTTAATGTTTAAGATAGAGAAAAGAACGCATCACTCTAAAGCTCCATTTTTATTTTTCCTGAAGTGAAATATGCGTCGTATTCATGCACAGAATTAATGTGCACCAAATGCACCACATTAGCATTTTCCAGTGATACGTTTCCCTCTTTCTTAAGGTCATGTGGCTTTAACGGGAGGCTTAAGTAAGACTCATGTGCATGTGTATGACCCATTTCATAAATCCCATCGCCTTCTCAGTGAGATAGTGGATACTAAATGTCACAAACCAGTGGGTCATCTAATCCCTTCTCCTCGACAAACTGCATTAAAACAATGATAAGGAATAAGCAGCGGTTGTGTTGGAGGGCCACACCGTGCTAAAATACTCTGACGACAACAAACATTTTCCATCAGGTCAACAACAAACGGTGCATTCATGAATAGGTTCGTTGAGATGTGGTGGACAGATGTTGTTATACTCATTGGTCTCCGTGCTTGACAGATTATTTGCAGAACTTCAATGTATCTTTGAAGCCCAGGGGTCGCCCACTGCCAGCCAAACAGAAATGGCACTGACAGAGAAAGGATGGACAAGTGACTTGCAGCAAAGAACGGCATGATGAAAAGACATGTTGTTTCTTGATCAAGAGCATGAGGCTTCTATTGCATTGGCTTTTAAGATCAAATATTTCAACAGAAAATTGGCTGTAGGACAGACTGTACGGCGGTGTACTTCATAAATATTGTGCTGTATGTTTCACATGAATGCCTTGCTAACAAGACGAGCGGGACACAGACAGACATATTCACCTGGAGATGTTTGAAGAAGGCTGACAATAAAAAGTCTAATGACTTCATAGAGGCTAAAAATAAAGAATTTTGCTTTTAGCATTTATTAAAATTCTCCTGATTACACGAACCAGGCTGACTGCTGAGACGCTCCTGATCTTTCTCTTGTTTTCATTTTCCTTTTCTTTGAGCTCTCCGTACAGGACACACACACAAGAGAGAAAAAAGACAGCTATTGGTGAGTACGGTCACATTCGCACAACTACTTGTCAGCATCCAACATTAATGAACTCACAGTTGAGTTGTTAGGTACAATAGGATTATTTTCTATCTGCCGTGTTTTCATGAGAAATGAAAGATGACAAATGTTTGGAAAGAGGAAAAACAACTGTCTTCACTGCTGCCTGACTTGTGTGTCAGCGTGTCAGGATGAAACATTGAAAAGAAAACCTCTTTATGACTGTAAAAGAGCATTTGAAGCTTAGATTATAGGAGTTTCTGTTTACTTATACGGAAAAAGTAGTTTATTTTAGTTCATCTCACAATTGCATTGTAGTTTTTATGCTGCAGAAAAATGTCCAAAAAAAGAACAATTCTAACATTTTTCTTTTTAGCTGCTATTTATCGATCTAGATTGTTTTTGGTGTGAGCTGCCCAGTTTTGGAGATATCAGCCATAGAGAACAAAAATCTTATGCAGAAATCATGACCAAAATTTATCGACCATCTTAGCAACTTAGCATTACATCTTGTTGTTTAATCCTTGTGTACATCACATGCTTCACCCTGTTTTTAGCTAAGATACTGTAAACTGATCAGTACTTTGTTTACAGTACAGATATGATGGTGGTATCTCTCTTCTCATCTACCTCATCCTTTCTTCCTATTTCAAATTTCAGAAAAACAGACAAGCTGTCAGTACCTCCATATCAGGCATCAGTTGTGTATTGTGCCCAATTAAAACAAATTTAATTAGCACGAAACAATTTGATCCTATCAATTATAAAACCTGAAGTTCTCATCCCGCTGCTTTGCCAACAGGCTTTCCCAAGTGTTTTTACCTGGATAGCATCATATCATCTGTAAATCGTCGACGCTTCTCTACTCAGGCTATTTCCAATAGGCCCCGAGTATCGTGATAACTGCTGTTATTAAGCCGCGGTGCTTTTGTTTGTATATTTTAAAGTCAGCAGTGCTTTAAGTGGAAAAAAATATATGCCAGTATTCCCCATTCACTTATACACTGCTGTTATATATATGGACAGTTGTATACCTTCATTTGTTATGATTACATTGCTTCAACAATTTTTGCTAACAGCCAAAGACAAAGCAGACAGCTAATATTACTTACTAGTCCAACAGCAGCAAGCCCAGCTTGGCGTCCACCATTCACCCTTTTATTTCACGAAGCCCCGCTAACAACTACAAACTAATCAGAGACATCGCTCTGAAAACCTTCCTCCTCCCAGCAGTCCAAAGATCCTGTTCCACCAGTGTAAATGCAACACTCCTCCAGCGGCACTGAAGTTGTTATTTTAAGATAATACAACAAGTAGGTCCGACCGAGCAATCTGATTGGTCAACTAGACGTTTAGAATGTGCTCAAATCAGCATGACAGCACACCTGACCAATCAAGTCAACTTTAATAAAGTAATACATCTGAATTTACAATTTCAGCTTTCTTTAATGAATATTCTGTGTGTTATGGTGCTGTTAATTAACCGCCTCGTTAATACAGGTGTGTACCTCGTTAATACAGGTGTGTACCTCGTTAATACAGGTGTGCACCTCATTAATACAGGTGTGTACCTCGTTTGTGTGCAGCACGTCAGAGATCAAACAGTTCAGTGAGCTCAGAGAAAATATTTTTAAAGACTAAAGGTGGACTGATATGGACTGAAGAGGAATATTCCATTAGATAAAAACATGTTCATTTTGATTCCATCGATCTTTGTTCAACACATTTTGACTTTTGGACTTTACAACGCTGTGGAGTTACTGGAAATGTTTGGATCATCCTCCATCAGCTGTGCAGGTGAGTCGCTGATACGGCGCTAGCTTCAAAATAAATATGAATTTAGGAGGCCAGTCTGTCCATGGAAAATCTCTTTGTCAGCAGATATCTTAGTCACTACAAGACTGAACCAGCAAAAGCAGTTTAGTGTCTATATGTGCGCTATTTATTCAGTTTGGGAAACTCCACGATCTCTGTGAGCTTTGATGGGACTAGAAAGTTTCTCCGTTGCTAGGTCGTTGCTAAGGTGCGGGCTACTTGCTGGAGTAGTGAACTGGGTTCCATTACATAAAGGAGTCTACTGCTGTGACTGATTGTTTTCCAGGTATTAGTCCGACCCCATGTAGCTCAATATCACAATATTACACTTGAGGGTGTGCTTTAACTTATTATTGGCACTTCAGTGATGCTAACGGACTCGCTCCTGACCTCATCAGTGTCGTGCCAATAATGAGGTTAAAGCACACCCTCTCGCGTAATATTGCTTAATTACATAATGTTGCTTTAAGTATATTACATTCTGAATTTCTACAGTGAATAAAAGATACTAGGAGATATTGCTGATGTTCACAGCTGTTTGGATGATTAGATTAGAACACTAACTTTAGTGTGGTACAAAGAAGTCATCAGGCCCGGGATGCCCTTGTATTCCGGGATAAATCCCTGGACACTTTCTCTTCTCTTGACTTTTAGTGTGTCACACAAGTGAAGCCCCTCTGCATCACCATTCTCTGTGTCCAGCTGTCCCTCAGGCTATCTACACTAGCTTTAATTTGACTTTCGAAGCTCTGTCATCATCTGACTCTCTTCGTGTTCTCTTTGTGCCCTTTTGGAGCTAGGCCAACATTACTGTAAGGTTAATGTCACGTTACTTAGACTAGCTGCTGCAGACAGAGAAAAACGGGCAGGTGAGAGTGGGATTAGGTGAACGCCATGTAGTTCTAGTGCCCCCTAGGTAATGCAGTTTATTTAGGGCTATTATGAATCATCCAGAGAACCTGATATGGAGAGGGCAGAAAAGAGTACTGGCAGCTTGTGAGAAGTGCAGGTGTGCCAGAAAAAATCACGGTACACCAAAGTGTAAACTGTAGAGGTGCTGTCACTGTTTACCTCTGAGTACTGTCCCACTTTGAGCACTGTCAGTCATAATTTCAACCAAACCATAACACAGAAACTGCTCTTGTTAAGGTTTTCAGCGACATCCACTGAAACAGACGGTGAAAAAGTTTCAATCTTAGTGTTGCTATGTATATCTTTGTGCTTTATTTGACGCAGCTGACCGCAACATATTTAGACAGACTGGAAAACTGGGTGGAGAGATGAACTTGTTTTAATTCTATTTAAAGAACGGGGACTACTTTGTGTTGATTTGTAAGTCAACATCTGAGGTTATAAAAATGACTTGGAGTTCCCCAAGGCTCCATTCTCGGGCCACTTCCGTTCTACTACATTCTTCCAGTAGCAAAGATCATGAAAAACATCTAAATATATCACCATAATTATGAAAACAACACACAGTATGGTCCCATACAAGCACTGACTAAGTGTATCAGCCTTATATCCCCTTTACAATATATCAAGAATTAAATGACTTAAAAATGTGTCCATCTTCGGATCTTTACACTGGTCTCTTGTGTGTGTAAATATTACTTCACTATCACTTTAAATCAGCTGAAGACTTTTCTGTTTGCCACTGCTTTTTATTAAACTAAATCTGGGACTACTGATTCATATTTTGCACTGTACTGTAGCTGCATTTCAATTTTTAGTCTCCTGTTTTATCCTATTTTATCTTATAGTTTATTTTACTCAATCAAATTTAAATGTGACTTTTCATTCCTTTTATGTCTGAAGTGAATGACTTTTGAAAGGTGCAGTACAGATAAACCTGCCTTGTCTTGCCTTGCCTAACTCTTGGAAAGTTGAACTGTAACTTTAGACTTTGTCACTGCTGAAAACAGTGTCAGGCGTTACATGCAAAATATCCATTATGTCCATCCTTTCGCTATTGTTTTCATTAATTTTCCATCCAAAATGTGATGTTTGTTTGCGGCCCACTATTCTTTCATGCACCAAAGATTTTCAATATGATGACAGTTTTAGATAAGACAAGCTATTTCTGAACAATGCACAATACACTGCTCATACACTCTTTCCCTCAATTGAGAAAAAAGATAGCAACACTGCACCTCCCATAAGAGCCTCATAAAAATAATGAAACTCCGATGCTAGCTGCTCTCCCTGCTTCCAGCAACACTACATTTGAACTGTATGTCGACAAAGCAACAAAGTCATCACTATCTACAGCGGGCGCTTGCATTTTGCTGATGAATGGAGAGCCCTGCCAGATTACTTGATTTGATAAGTAGTACAACCCATCGGTAACATAATACATCACAAATTGTTTTGTCAACAATTTATGATACCATTTATCAAATGACCATCGCAGTGGGCTGAGTTATGGTGTCATAGCTGGCATAATGTCAATACTCAAGCTGAGTTGAGGGCAGTCTGGCCACAGTGATTTAGACACGCTACACTCTGACCTCTTTGGAGATTTTCCCTTCATTACCAGACAAATTGATGTTGAAGGGAGAGAAAAAAGTTGTAAAATTTAATGTTTAAATCTTTACAATTAAATATATGAAGGAGATAAAGCAAGTGAGATAAAGTCCAAAGTCAATGTTGTGCAGGCGTGCTGCACTTCGATGAAGATTTCACGTTCACAAAATGGGAACTTTAGAAATAAAAGCTCAGAATAAATGAACATTAAATGACTTAACTGAACACTAGTTGATATTTATGGTTTGAAAGACAATCTTTAATTTTATCTGAAGATCTTTTTACACTATCCGTCCATTTTTATAGCAGCTGATCCGCATCAGTGTCAACAAGACCTTTCAGACATCCCTCTTCTGAGCCACATCATTTCTTTTGCCACATAAAAAGTCTTTCAAAATCTGTCAAATGAATGTGAATGAAAACACTGCAATCAAGGTCTGATTTAATTCCACCGGGAGAATCAATTTGGGCTGCAGCCTGGATGACAATTAAAATGTAAGGCCTTAAAAATGCCTCCTCAAGTCAATCCGTGTCTCTGGTATTGACCACGGTATATGGCACGTGTCCAAGCCGCCACCACCACCACCACCACCACCATCACTGGCTAGCCAATCTTAAAGGTTACTGCAACCACTACATGTACCCACATTAGCAGGACACTCACCTCTCTGGGTTTATGGCCTGTGTAATAATTTTAAGCAAAGAGAGAAGTGCATTCAGTGGAGACAGTAACAGCGAGAGAGTCGAGGGAGGACAAGTATAGTATGATTGATCGTGGTGAGCAGGATAGCTGTGTACCTCTCACCTTCCCCCCCTGATTACTGCCTGCTCCTGATCTCTCACATCTGTCTTGACTTCCTAAAGAAACAGATTCCACAGATGTGATACTTTTCGCTCCTGGGATTAAAACTTTGTCAAAAGGTTGGCTTTTTAAGGAACATACCGCTTTATATTTGTCCATTTATGTATTTAGCTGTTAGTCGTTCGGGGAAAAGGACACTTCTCCTTTTGGATGTTTATCACGGCAAACAAACTATAAAGTCAGCGGCTAAATTCACGCCTGTCCTACCAACATGTTGGAGATGTATCAAGTCTCTAATTGTGCATTTACCATTCTTAACAGTTTATTAGTTTACCTCCCACACTAACACTTGAAATGATTTAATAACTGCAGGGGGAGTTAACAACACTCATTAGCAGATGCAATATTTCCTACATAGTTATCTACCTTTCAAGCACACAACACTGTATGTGCAATCTGTGGCCGGAAGTACAATTTTAAAGGTACTGTACTACAAGTCAGAGGAAAAATATTAATATTACTACTAATTACTTTGCAGATTAATATTTTACATGTAAAAAACATGATCAGCTCATAAAATATGACACATTTCTGTAGATTAAACAGCTCAGCAGTATGTATAGTATTAAAAATTAGCTTCTTCTCAAACAGCTACAACAGTAAAATGCTGATTACAAGGTTATGCATCAGTAAACACAACGAATACATTTAGCTGATAATGCACTTTATTTGTAACAACATGCTGCTCTTTCTTAAAGTGACATTATGTAACCGTCTACCTTAAAACAACAGCTTCAAAATCATTTTGATGCTGCGTTGACTTGTAGTCAGGTGAACGGTGTTATTCCCTCTGAACTCCACATGCCTGTCCTCGCTCTCAGTACAGTAACTTTGTTGATCTGGGTACAATTTCCATGCAAGAAGTGTGTCACTCTTTATGGCACGATTATTTTGATGAAACTGGATCGATATCTTCTGGTTTCCCTCTGAGTTTCCTGACTGCTGCCAACTGCAGCTGCTGTTAGCTAGTTAGCTCAGTTGGCTGTAATTTTACTGGACTGGACTGGGTGCTCAGAGCACCGGGGGAGTGTTGGTGTTTATATTGGTAGCACAGGATCTTTGGACTGCTGGGAGGAGGATGTTTTAAGGCCCAGGATGGGCCATCTCCATGCTAGCGGAGAGCAGCACTGGAACAGTAGCCTCTATGGCAGAGGCGAAGAGGACAAAGAAGAAGTTGACGGAGGTAGCTAAAGAAAAAGTGACGGAGTAAATCTGGGACTGACTTCTATTTGTTGGCGAGAGCTTGATGAAACAAAAGGCTGAAGTTGTCCACACACTAGTTTTTGATTAAGTAATGTAATCATAACAGACGCTGTGTACAGCTGTCCGTACTTAGAACAGCACCAAATCGAGCCAAATTGCAAAAATACCAAAGGTAATGAATGCTTCTTCCACCACTGTGTGCAATATGACAACAACACTCGATACTCAATGAAACATACATCTGAATATTTAGCATTCCTCGTATATCAGTTTAATACATGAAACAAAGCAGCAGATTCAACAGATATTCATGCTACCTCTCTCTGCCTTCACATGTGCAACCGTAATGAAGATGAAGTACATGCATACCAGCAACAAATACCAGGAAATAAATAAGAATAAAGTATCCAAACCAAATGAAAGACTGTTCATAATTGGGTTAGTAATGTCTCTGGCACCGTCTGCTCGGTCATTTCCTCCAATCTCCCCGAGCAACTGGGGATCATACAGGCGACACTCAAACCGGGAGCCATGTCGCTGCCGTGTTGACAGGCTGCCTTTCACCGGGCTCCAGCATTCTTTCACCGTCTTCAGCGCCAGTTCTGATAGAGAGAAAAAAAAGAAAGACGAACATCGCCTTCAGATGGAAAAACACGCAGCGATTTCACAAATCTTTTAATGATTTGTGACCCCTTTGTGGACAGCGAAATTGTGAAATCATGCACCCATAACTTCTCACTTAATCTGTGTTACTCTCATCACAACAGAGCAAGCCACTCTATCAGTAAATGCTAATCTCCTAATTAACAAGCTAATTAGGCAATTACAGCTTTGCAGAAGGATGCCTAAATGAAATATGACAACACAGTCACTTTCTACAGCACCTGTGGGTCTTTTCAGATGTCACAATGAGAAGCATGATGACAAAGTGTTGTCTCTACACTCATAGGTGCTAATTCCTGTGCCTCGCTTAGCTCATTTGTAAAAATATTGTCATTTTATTTAACCTAATGTACAGCATGTGGAAACAACTTGTCGAGTTGCATGAAATTTATTTCTCCTCAAATAAACTGACCTGCAGCGTTTTTTCCGGGGACATTTTTACAGCGTTATGATTTTAGAAATGAAGTGCACAGAAAACAGTGAACAGCACAACCTCTTGGTTATGTAAACAAGGTTTCATGAACTAGTAGCGCCACGGAGTCTCGCTGTAAGGAGCTGTCACATACGGAAATGAATTATGTTGACATATGGCTGAAAACAACGGCGAACAGGCCTGCTATGCAATGCAATGAAGAATCATGCACTGCAACAGAGGAGAGGAGCCGGAGCTGTACCTTTGAGCCCTTCTTGACAGGTATGTAGTGTGACTTGACAGCTCAGTATTTCAATGATAAATGCAGTAGTCCTGGGACTCCCAGTCACTAAACTCAAGAGTGTGTTGCTCCGATACTTCAAGGTCAAATGAATGAGCAGAACCACACAGACCGCTGAAGACAATCTGGAGTGAAATCTTGTCATTAACACATGCGGATGTGTCCTCACGTTGCCTTTAAATAACACCTTAATCATAAAACATGATGCTGAGATTTGTATTTATAAAACTATATGTTTGCTCATTTGAATTCGATCTCATTTAAATCTAAACGTGCCACAATTATTGTCATGTTAATCCTCATTTATTTTTGGACATCTTTGACTCATCTTCATCTAGTGACTCAAAACTGAGAAGCAGACAGGAAGCAGCAGGGCGATGTTCTCTTTCTTTTTCTAGTAAAATAATCAAGCGTTATTTTAAGTAGTGACTCACCGTATCGTGACTTCAAGGGAACTTCTTTTAGGAGAACTTTCTTCGATTTCTAATGATTAATCCAGTCACTCGGTTCAGACTCGTGAAGATGAATCATGCTCTACCAACTACTGTTGTACCGACCAGGAAGAACATACAGTATTTGAGAGGATCATTATTTTAACGAGTAGGAACATCTCAGTGTCCTTTAGAAATAAGATGTCTGTAATAATGATCATCATAATCATCACAATTGGGCATTGTGTCATCGGTTACTGAGAATATTGAGTTAATGGGTTAACTAAAAACTATGTGTAACGTCACTGTGTACACCTTAGAATGAGCACTGTAAAGAAACAAGAGCTTCCATGTTGGTGTCCATCAAATTTAAACCCATATTTAGCTTCCTGTCATGACCATGTTGCTCTATTTGCACTTAATCTCAGTGTCACAGAGCAAATATACAGTATTTACAATATTTTAGCTCAGTTTTCTTTATTTTGTAACATTTCTTCTTCTTGTACATTTCTTTCTTTTTGCTGTAAAGCAGACGAGCATGATTAAAAGTCAAATCTGTCCCAAAGATGTCTGTTATAGAGGCTGCCAGTGATGGTGTGTGTGTTTGTTGAAGATATTTTTTAATAAAAAACATTGCAAAACAGTGAAAACTTCACATCCTTGCATGTTTTTAACATTTTGTGCACACAACAATAATCAACAGGCTGGAAAAGCAACACAACAACAAGACCTTTTTTTAAGATTTCCACTGAACTGAACACTGAAGTTATTTCTTCCCCAACAGATCAGATCAGCTTCCTCAGAGAACGGTGTCATCCACGAGGATGAAGTTTGTCAGGACTTCACTCTCCGTTTGGCTCGTCAGAAAGAGAAGACGGAGACTGAAATTAAAAACCGGAAAAGTGGAAAGTGTTGCAGACAGTTACCGGCTAGATTTTCCAGAGATAACGCTGACCATCGCACATTTCTTCTTCTTCTTGGGTAAGTCCAGACTACTTAGAGGCCACAGTTTAGTATTGATTATCTGGTTTTGTGAGAAATGACATCGACAGTGGTTATTTTGGCTGCTGGAGAAGCTCTTTTGTGAGGAAACAGTGCAAAATACTCTTTATGTTAGCTTTTGAACTTTATTCCATGATCATCATCAAATCACACAAACTCCTCCTGTCAAAAGTTGAGCATCGAGGCCTCGTGTTGCACAAAGATGTCTGTCTGTCTCTCTTAATTTCTGCATTAATACACTGAAACACCCCCCAAAATAAAGGCAAACCCCTATTTTGTTCTCTCCCTTCATAAATCCGTGATCTAGATGCTCACTGTGGAGCTCCACAGTATATTTGCTGCCTTGCATCCAGCTCAACAACTTGTCTGCTGCCATAGCAACTGCGGAGGAGCACAGAGCAGCGCCGCCTGCTTGTGCAATGGATGTCACTCGTAGCAACGACCAATCAGAAGTTCCCATCCTTTTGTACAAGCAGTGTGAAGATGGAGGGATGGAGTGGGTGGGCTTTCGGCATCATGCATCTGCCAGCAATAGGACACGCGGATCGTCAGTCTTCGTCATTCTGGGCTGGGATTGGTCGAGGAGCTTTACTTTCCAATAATATAAACATGTCTACTGCTCGCCTGGCTTGAACCAAGGCTTACAAGGGACTATGCAGTTCTACATCAAACTGTATAAAAACTCTCATTATGCATTTGCCTGTGTTGTTGCAGGACTAAATCTTTATTATTGGTAGAGAATATGCACATAGCTGCACGTGCACGCGTGAGGAAACGAGGATACCCTGCTGCCGCTGCTGCAAGAAAGAGAGAGGGGGACTCTGGCGTGCTTTCATCATTATAATCACCATCCTAAGTACTAGCTCTTAACATTTTGTTTTTCGGTGTTCAGGCGAGAAGTGACAAGAATATAGACCCCTCCTCTGCAGGGCGGAGCGTGCATTTTCATTTCGTATTTTGTATTTTTTATTTTTTTTTCCTACCCCTGTTCCCTGCTCTGACACGTCTGCACTGAGTGAGTGGCATTGGCACACTGTCAATCGCTCACTACCGCTGCCATCAAACAACATAAAACACACACAGGCAGAGGCTGGAGCTCATAAATTTCAGCAGGGCAAGATATTTTTTGCGCATCGCCTTTATACAGCGCTGTGTCCTCATTAATTTCTTCTCGTGGTTTTGCTTTTTTTTTTTTCTAAACAGAAAATCTCCCAACTTTTTTTTTTTTGTACATTTCATATTTTTTATAGTCACATTTGGACACCTTATGCCGCAGATTGTGTATTTTTTCTAATACTCTCAGTTGTCGCGGGAATCATTTCTGCACATTTATAGTTGGCAACACCTGCAAGATTTTTTTTTTTTATTATTTGTTTACACGTTTCCACATTGGATATTTTTTTTTTGGTTGCCGGTGCTTTCACGAAGAGGATTTGGACATTTATTTTGGAGAGGAAATGCGCCGGGAATCCCATGAAGAGCGCTAATAAATGAGAGATCACCAAGGAGCGTTTCTGTCTCTACCAGCCGTCAAATCCCAGAGAAAAGACAGATTGGCATGAGGATTCGTGCGGGATACGATGGACCGTCAATTATGACAAAGAAGTGTTGAGAAGAAAAATAAGAGATTTATGCATTTTTCTACAAACACGCTCGCGCGTTTTGGCACTTTGGACCGCGCGTAAAAAAAAAGAGGCGAGAGGACAGCGAGAACTTGGACACAAGATTTACGCTAAAAACATCTTTTTTTAAAAAATATATCAGAAGCGTGTGTTCTCTTTATCGGTGAAGAGCCACACAACCCGTTCATCCCCCTCCTTGTCTGCGGCACATGTTGTAGCCGATTTCGTATATGAGTTTTTCAATTTGTGTGGCTCAGTGCACAGACTCTTTAGCGGCGACTATGGACGATCAAGCCCGGATCATGCAGTCGATCGGCGGTGTCAGTCTGGCCGGCCACTCGGTACAAGGAGGCATGGCACTGCCGCCTCCACATGGACACGATGGGACAGACGGAGACGGAAGAAAACAAGACATTGGTGACATTCTCCATCAAATAATGACCATAACTGATCAAAGTCTGGACGAGGCGCAAGCAAAGTTGGTTGATTTATATGTTTTATTAACTTCGCCCCCCTCTTCTCTCTCCCTCTCTCCTTCTCTCCATACACAAAACGCTGAACGCATCATTATTGAGATGTGGCCCGCTTAACTTAACTCCCCCATGTGTAACAATAGGCAGGAGTGGCTTTAATGATAATCTTACACTAAGGTGTATTTACTGCCTCGCTGAGCTTTAACACAAGAGAAAGTTGTCACTGAGGGGAACAACAGCGTTTTTATTTAAACTGTGTGTGTTTGAACCTGAATGAGCTCGTTCAAAAAGTTTGGTGTGGCACACATGTGGTGAAGTAAACCTTCATAAATCTGCAAAACTAAAACTGATGCTGAAAACATGAAATTCATGTCAGAAGGCTGATTATGTTAATTAGTTGTCACTGGGCATTTTGTTTTTAATAATCAGTCCAAAGTAATTCACTTTGATTTTTGAACTTGGAGCTGTAAGAAATGAACTTTGGAGAGACGTGTGTGAGTTGGCAGGACATAGTGACAGCTAAACTTAACATCTTAAATAATCTATACACCTGTTAATATCTAACATGTGATTTATCAGTGAATTTATTTCAGTATTATGTCTTGTCTTATACTGAAACAGGAAACATGGGCTGAACTGTCACAGAATGAAACCAGCACTCTTCAGCGTTCTCTGTGAAATCAAAGAAAAGACAGGTAAGATCTTTGTGTCCAAATAATATTCTCACATGAACTAAAAATAATATTATCAGAGCATCAATGCAGATCGCACACAGACATTTTTTGTCTTTGTTTTTTTTTTTTTTTTTTACCTCATGGTGACCCGATGGCAGCCTGCATCCAGGTTACAGGAGACCTCTGCCCAAATTAATCAATCACTTCTTTAAAAAAAAAAGAAAAAGAAATGTCACCGTGCCACACAGAAACAGTCAGAGGTGTTTTAGTTTCACTGAAGATGCTTCTTCTTTCAGCATCTTGTCCAGCACCGGTTGCTCGGATTTTAAACAGAAAAAAGTGCGCTCAGGCTCCAGCTCGAGCTCCAGCTTTCACCCTCACTGCCCTGGCACTGAGCAGGATGGGGAAATCCCGTAGCATATGCTCTACATAGCTGAGATCACAGTGAATTCATGCTTTATAACCTGATAACAATTGCCACGTTTTCAACATTCGAAGGCGAGCACACTCTCTGACACACTCAGTCAATAATTGGAATAAAATTACACACACACACACATACACACACACACACACACTCATTTATACAACAAATGAAGACAGTTGAAGGTAAAATGCAAATATCAGAATCAGCATATTGAAAATTATTCAAAAATATAATTTAGAAAAAAAATATTTTTGTTGTGTGTTGTGCAGTTGCTCTTTATGACCATCAAGTCTGCAGATTTCTTCAGACTTCCATGCAGTGTGTGTGCACACATACACACAGCTGAAATTCTAGTTAACGTTTCCTCTTCTAACTTTTCTGATAGCTCAAACTTTGCTACAGACAGATTGCTGTTTCTACACATAATAAACTGAACCCATTAAACTCTTAACTGAAGACATAATTGATTTTTAGTTATAACAGACCGTGTTTTATTATGCCTTATAAACCAGGAAGAGAACAGATGCTTCAAATATTCAAACTACCGCTCGTCGTTCTTTATAATTCCCCACTAATATGTGTATTTCTAAGTCCAAGAAAAATAAGAACACAAAACAAACAATGCTGAGGCTTTGGTGTAATTTACTGAACCTGATGCCTTGTCAGATTTGTGACCTTTGTGCACTTTATGAGGAAATTGGCTTGGGAGAGATCATAAAAGTTTATGAACTTCCCCCCAACACAGGTGGCGTCCACAGAGGCAGGCAGAGAGGAGGGGGGGGGGGGGGGTCCACAGTCTAGCCGAGACGCTCTACTGTGCCTGTTGAGTTTAGACAATGAAAAGAGATATAGAGGATGCAGGTCACACATCACACACACACTTTTTATTTTGGACGCAGGCGTTGATTTCATGTGAAAGTGGTTTTCAGTGTAAAAGCACTGCTGCATATGCAGAATGGAGACTTTTATTTTATAAGTCATATTCAAATCCTGCTCCAGAGTCAGGGTTAACTCTGCCAGTTACTTTAGTCAGATGTTTGCTGTGTGTTTCTGCTGTTCTCTGAAGTTTAAATCAGCCACTCAATGAAGAAAAAGCACGTGAAAATGACAAGATTTTCAAATAAATATGTACATGCACTGTGGAATAAGTGTGTGTGAGAAAGAGATGAGATGGAGGAGGAGAGGGAGGACAAGCATGTGTGTGTGTGTGTGTGTGTGTGTGTGTGCATGGTTAACCTGTGGTTTAGAGTCACAGCCTCCCCCTCTTAGCCATTGACAGAGCTCAGCTGGTCTGGTGGCCTTGTTGACCGGTCTGTTTTTCCAGCACACAGTGAGCCTTTCACTGGCTGCTTGTAGCATCGTTCACAGGGGCTTCCTTGGCCCTTTCATGTCCGTTCAGATGGCACAGGGGAGGAGGGGGGCCGCTGTCTTTTTTAACCATGGGATCCACCGTTGGCTGAAAATGACTTTTAATAATAAATTTGAAAGCGCTCCAGGAATCATCGGTGTAATTACCGCGCGCATGTATCATGTTATCCCGACTTATTGTCTGGTGTGGAGATGAATAGCGAGTGCAGGGTTCAGCTTCGAAGCTTTTGCAAAGCGTTTATGTTAAAAATATTATTTTGTGAGCACAAAATCAAAGCGGTGAGAACGACCTTACTCTTGATTTTCTTTGTTGTTTTTTTGCAGAGGAGAGGTATTCTAGATATTTTCGAGACTTTTCAGGATGTTTAGAAGTTTCTGGCACTCTTCTGACTGTTATTGTAGAGCTCCAGCGTATTTCTGCATTGCTAATGCCCTAGAAGTATTAATTCACTTTGATATGCTAATTAGAGAGCATTATGCAAGAAATGAGATTAAGTGGCAGCATGAAGTCATTTGCCTGTCACTAAATTGAGTGTTTTTAGCAGGAGGGATTTTTTCCCCCAAAATTTTCTTGGTTTTGCATTTAGATAAGCTAAATGTGAGATTCAGTTTGCAAGTTCTTTGTCCTTCATTGTGTGATGTTTTTCTTTTGGTACATACATAAAAAAAAATGGCAATTAAAATGTTTTATTCCCCCGTGTTTCTGGCTGTTTCAGGACAAAGGATGCATTCATGTTGTACCTTTTTCCCTGTAGGCTGCATGAGAGGACAATGAATGCATTGAGTGAAAATTGCCTGCGATTCAGATGAGTTTTGCAGTTATTCCTCTGTGCTGGGTTTGTTTTATCCTGCTGGCTACTCCCTTGTCTTGCTCTCATGCTTGGAAGAGAGGCTCTCAGCAGCAGCAGCAGCAGCAGCAGCGGGAGCGGCAAGAATAACAAAGGTGAAAGATTACCTCCATATGGTATTTCTGACCAGGAAAAGAGAGGTTCTGTAGCAAGACTCCTCTTTGATGTGAGGTTTAATCAATAGAAAGAGATTACAGAAAACTATTACAGGCTAAATCACGGAGTGCCACAGAGAGGCTTAGCCTTCTCCACAGCTCTCTCAGCTGCATGGCGCTTCTTTTGGCTGCGTATTGACTTGTTGTTTTCCTGACCTTTGACTCATCAGGTTCAGAAACAGGGGGTCTGGAGAGGTAGGGGAGGGAGGGAGAGAGAGCGTGGCAGATTCAGGCTGATAAATGCTCCGACCCAGCGTTTATAGCAGTGGATTAGGGAGGGACTACACTCACAGTCCGAGCCAATGTCGGCGTTTTGTTGCACATGTTTGATTTGGGCTTCTGAGAGCCCGCCAAACATGCTTTCATGTGTGTTTATCGGTTTGTCTGCGATATATGTAATGTTCAGCTCGGAAAGACTGTGTTAATTAAATACAGTTCAGGATGAGCCTGTAATTAACCACATGCAAGGCTGACTAAAAGCATTACCTGGAGTAAATAGAGTTAGGGCTGAGGAGGTAAGCATTTCTGAAATCTACAGGGAACATTAATTTCAATGTTTCCTGACAAAGTTAATGACCCCTCTCATTCCGATTGGGTTATTATTATTAATACAAATTTATTATTATTATTATTATTGTTATTATTATTATTATTATTATTATTATTATTATTATTATTATTATTATCATTATCATTGTAACAGCTGCAGCTAAATTTTAAGATTTGTTCTTGTAAGTCTGTGAATAAAAATATATTTCATTTTATTTTTCTACCTTGTGATTTCCTTTTTTTTTTCGTGCTGAAAAAGCTCCAGTAAATGCATGACAGAGAACAGAAAGCTATTCAGCAGGAGAGACAATTGACTTTGGCTGCTTTTTGTCTCAGAGAGCCCCAGTGATGCGGCTGCACTGACTAGATAGTGTTGTGCCGAATAGCTCGCGCACAGCTGGGTTCCTGACTGGCTCAATGGCAGGGCCACTAGTGCTTCCTCCTCCTAAAGCACGAGGGGGACCGGGGGAAGATGTGGGCTATTATCTAAGTAGCTCCCAAATACCCTCCATTTCCCCATCAGCAAAGATGAAAAGAAGGAGAGGCAGACGAAAAGGAGGAGGAAAAAAACAGGAGTATACATATCAGTTTCATTTGGAAGGGAAAATGCTTTTGTGCTGTGGAGGAGATAGATGCCTGTGCACACCGGTGCTGCTGCTGCTGCTGCCTGGTATCTGCACACACGGCTCCTCAAATCTGTTTTTTTTTTTTCTTTTTTTGTACGATGATTCAGTGCTGTCCCTCCATCTGCACACACGATGCACCCATCTTGCAAACGTCTCCCTCGCTCCCCCCTCCATCGCTCCGAGCGTTTTCTGCGGGCTCCTGCGCGATCAACAGCTCATAATTGTTTTTTGCACATACGTTATGCAAATGAGTCTTTATGGCAACTGGCATAACAATTAGCATCCTCCAACAATATTTTAGTAGGTTAATTGCGAAATTTCTGAATTGTACATCTGAGTTGTTAATTAGGCATGACAGAGGTGGTGAAATAGTTATCTTCAGGCGGTGGCAGCCAGCAGAGGCTGCTTGGGATGCAAAAAGGAAGGATTGATTGAAATTAGTTTACAGCAGTAGGAGCGTGGCTGTTGGAGACATTGCCCCTCTTTTTTTTTTTGAGACTTCTGTCTGTCGCTGAGTGTGAAAAAGTGAACCTGAAGCAGCAGAAGAGGGAGAAGCTGTGACCCCCTGTGGAAACAGACTGCACCTTTGTGTCCATTTGAAGAAATTATGTAAATACAGACGTGATATGATACAACTTGTTGTCTTGTCAGCGTGACTTAGCTTTGATTTTTTTTATTTTTATTTCTATGCATGACGGGGCTTCACTCTTGTCTAAACACTGAAAGACCTTTGACCTTTCCAGACATAGTTAAACCTTTTTTTTTTACAAGATGCTATGTGGAGTTTTCACTGCTTTCACACACTTTATATTATACTTATATTTCTCTCTTTATCTTCACAAAAAAGTCAAATTTGTGATTTATTTTTAGGTGTTTTTGGCACCAGAAAAATTAAAAATTCTATCAACCTTAATGAAACACACAGTTGCAAAGATTTTAATTTGTTAATAAAACTTTTAAAGCACTTATGATTTTGAGAAACAAATGTGTTGTTATGTATTTTTGTTTGACAGGGTCGAGGTTAAGTTTGACTTTCAGTAATAACTTATTTATTGATGTAGCATAAATGTATTTACAGCTACAAAAACAAAAAAAACAAGAAACCAGTCAGAGATTTATTTTTTAATTTTTTTAAACATGAACTCTTCCCTGAGTCTCCTGTGTCATGATGTTCATTACCGTGTCAGTCGATGGCCGGGTCCATGTGATGCCCATAGAGCTGGTTATTAGTGTAAAAAGGGTTAGAGTGAAAGACTGGTGCAAAGCAAGTCCTCTCTCAGTAATGACTCTGCTATTTATAGGTCCCTATTTCATTAGCTCTAGTGTTTCAGGGAAGAGTTTTCCTCATGGGACAATAGACACCATGATGTTCATTTACTCTGTACACATTACATGTGGACAACTAAATGACCTATCATTTGTGAGCGCAAGAAAACAATCCTGCTTTTGTCACTATTTCAGTAACCTTTTACTGTATTTAATCTTTTTGATGGATATATTTATAGTTATATTTTTGTAGGCAGTTAAATGCCTGTGTTTTACATTGTTTTGTAGTGTGTGTGTGTGTGTGTACTCCTACAGGTGATGTGTTTCTGTAGATAAAGTGATGAAGGAATTAGAGGCAGAAGTCAGTAAACGTTCACATTTTAAATCTCATTTGTAATATTTTGACACTCTGGCAGTCTGTTGCTTGTTCCCTGACAAAAACGGAGTGATACATTGTTGTCACCTTTTCTTTACTCAAGATTGTTTTCCAAAAACACACACACACACACACAGAGAGAGAGAGAGAAGGAGTCTGTGCTGTCTCTTCCCTCATTTGCAAGCTTGAAAATGAAGCCCCTCTCCCCCATTGTCCCATATGCCATTGTTCCACATGTTTCATACATTAGAATGATATATTGAAGGCAGAAATGGGAAAAAGACTGCAATGCAATGAAATTTTAATCAGCGTCTTCTGCTGCTTTAATAAGGCAAATAATTCTTATTGGCTGCTGTGTTAAGATTTCTAATATTTAATTCATAACAAACCTTGCATTATTCTGCTTTAGCCCTGAGACAAGCTCCACTCTGCTGCCTGCCAAAAGGCAACTACAGTATGGGGAGGGAAAAAAAAGATATAAAGGGAACTGCACACTGAGCATTTTGTGGCATTATACTATCACAATGTCGTGATATTGTTTGTGAATATTTTAAATAATCCTGTCTGTGGAGCTAAACTGGCCTGGTGATCAGCGTGAAACCACCTGAAAACCCACACACACACCCCCCCTTTGTGATTTTGTCAGTGGTCAGTGAAGTATGACCATTCTCTACCATCTTTTTTATTTTCTTAAGTCCTTGAAGTTCATTTTTGTGCCTGAAGTAATGGAAAGATGGCGAGGGGCCAGCAGCTAGGTGCTGGCTCATGTTACAGCGAAACGGCGGGCCCTGTTTTCGTCTCTCGGTTGAAATGGCTTAATTGGTGTCAGAGCCCCAGGGATAAAGGCCTCTTGCTCTGAAACACAGCCACACAGGCCCCTGTCTTCCCTCAAACCAGGAGGAACGGCCGGCGTCTGCTGGTGAATGAGGACTAAGCCGTGGCATAACAATACCAAATGATGTTTGGGATGACAGAAATTAATATGCGCTTGCTCCCAGAAAGCTATGATTAATGACGGCGAGCGGGGGAATGCTGTCCCTCCTTTTTGCTCCTCTTTGATGGGGATTGAAAAGCAAAAAAAAAAAAAAAAAAAAGGTTTCTCCTCTCTTTAGAAAGTGGAGGTCATCCAGAGTACATTACTGCTATTCTTCTCTTGCTTTTTTTTTTTTTTCTCGAGCAGGAAGCAGGAAAGGAGTGAGGAGCTCTTGTAATGAATTTTGGAATGATTCACTAACATTGTGAGCCAGCGTATTGTCCCGTGACATGCGGCTCAAAGAGACGCATACCTGTGCAAAGACATTCCCACACTGCTCATATTTTTTACCTGTTATAATTAATAGCCTGAATATCACACTGATAATTACAGATTTCTTTTTGTCATGAACTCGTGCATGAAAAAGAAGCAGTTTTAATAATCTTCTTTTTCCACACACACGTTGATTCAGAGCCAAGCGTGTGAACAAAATGGTGGTGTGCTGTTGCCATGATAATGATCTGTATCTGTTGTGTCCTAGGAGGAGACACATGAATATTTAATTGTGTCTGCTCCAGAGATCCCCCCAGACCCTTCTGTTCATTTCTTACTTTCTCTAATGTGTTTCCACCCTCCCAGGTACTTCCTCTCTAAGTAATGGAGAATTAAAGCGTGCATTAAAATGATATAAATTGCAATGTAAGGGATTTCTGAGGACATTTGTCTCTGTGCAATATGGTTGAAAATTCAAATGGCAAGTTTTGACAACGGACATTCTGCTGACACGGCGTATTTGCCTCACGTTGGGCTCCTCAAATAAGCATTTCCTCTGTCAGGGTGATTGATATGTATTAAGCATGCACTTTTTACATCACGGCACTCTGGAAAAGATGATGTGGGTGCACGGATATGAGTTTTAAACAGTGAACGAGTCCCCCCCCCTTCATATTGATCTATTTGTGTTGCCGGAGTGGCAGGTGCTATACGAAGACTGTGTCAGCTTTGATTGTTTGTGTCAGTGATCCGAGCCGACACTGAGCTCTCTTACTGTTCGTCACTGCACTTGCTTCCTTCTTGATGAATGGCAGCACGCGGCACAGATCCTCCAGAAAAACTCGTGTCTAACGCTGTCTCGCCAGCGCTGTGAATCAGCAGTGCTCTTCAGAGGTTATTTATCACACATGTAGATTTCTTAAAGCAAAAATTGTGGAACATAACAAGGAGACGTCCCTGAGGGTTGTTGTTCTTGGTCTTTTAATGCAATTATGTAAAAGCTTTCCACGTGAATGTGAACATCAGTTGTGGAGAGACAGGAGGTGTGGTTCCTCTCCTTCTCTAAATATTCAAGATTAGTTCTTAACCTGTGTGTGTGTGTGTGTGTGTGTGTGTGTGTGTGTGTGTTGGCAGGCCTTCTAGATTGTGGCGTGAAGGTGAGGTTGCGTGATGCTCGCAGCCTCTGTAAGTATGCAGAGCACGGCGGGCCTCTCGCGGGGTGCTGAAGGAGAGCATGGAGTGGCAGAGTTAATTTATTTAATGACTGAGCGTCTTATATCTCCCCAGCCCTGATTAGAATCCATGCTTGATGAGGGAAGCGATAGAGGGGTGTGCACTGCCCCTAGGCCCTAGCACGTACGTTCATGGTTTTTCTTTTTCCCTACACACCCCCCCACACACACACACACACACACACGCAATCCACCGGGTTTCACACAAAACATAAAAAAGAGGAAAGAAAAAGGAAAAATGCACCATCGAAGAGGATATTTTGTGATTACGTCTGTACGTGTGGTCATTTCGTTGAACGCTGACAGGAAATGCAGCTCTGAGGCTGATTAAATGTGTGTGTTTATATGTGTGTGGGTGTGCATGTGTGTGTGTGTGTGTGTGTGTGGCGTGCCCCCGTGATAAAGACGAAGTGCCGTGGAGCTCTATGAACGTGGGAAAGCCAAACAGAGTGTGTCACTTTGGCAGCACGGGCTGTCAGCATTGGGGGAGCTGCAGTTGTAAAAACCATGACCTTCCTCTTTGCCAGCATGTCTCTCGCAGAGCCAAAGCGCTGCCCTGTAGATCTGGGGCTGGCTTGTGGGAGGGAATACAAACACAGAGAAAGGACAGACAGTGGAAAAAAACGGTAAGAGCCATAATTGTGAAGAGGGAGGTGGTGGTGGCGGTGGTGGCGGGGGGGTCGGTGGTTGAAGTAATGAAATACTTCTTGGAGCTATCATGACTGAGAAGGTGAGGGAGGGAAAGCGAGAGGACTGGCGAAGAGAGGGAAAAAATACTCCTCGGCTTCTAACATTTCCATGAGCCATCATCAGTAATGCCGCAGCAGCCTCACAAACCAGAAATTATTTCTTCAGGCGTCGCTGTCAAGTGTTATTCAAATAACACCAGCCTCACATTTGAATAACAGCCGACATTTTGAATTAATTAATCAGACAAGATAGTCTGGGCCTTTTCTCATTAGTCTACAGGTCAGGCTGGGGAAGATATATGCGCTGGTGATGATATACTTGTCTTTAATAGTGATTTATGGAGATTTTGGATTGTACTCGATTTGTCAAAGGGCCCGGCAGCAGAAAAATAGGACAGTGCATATTTCATTACCTAATCTTTGATACGTTCCATGATGCTAAAAGATACAATCCTGTTGTTTAGATGCACAGGAAGCCTCTTTTTATGTCGACACACACTCATTTCTTGCACACACACACACACACACACGTACACACGTTTAATCTCCTCTCATAGACCTCTTCCATTTTACTTTTCCTATGCAATTAAGCGAGGGCTGTAAATTATAACTGTGTCGTACTTTAATTATCATGGTGTAAAAATAGAGTTCCTGTCTTTGAGAGGATTTCATTAACTTACTCAATATTCCATGTCAGCTCAGAGAATCACAAGATTACAGTGAGGTTTGTGCCTAACGTGCTTCGAGTCACGTGTGTTATTTATTTCCAAGATTTAAACTCTGCAGAAAAGTTAAAAAAAAAAAGAAAAAAAAAAAAAAAAAAAAAAAAAAAAAAATATATATATATATATATATATATATATATATATATATATATATACATATAAATGTGTGCTGTATTTTTCCATGACTATTTGTGGATTCACCTCGGTATATCATCTTAGTATAGCCTGCTGTGACATCTTCTGTTGGGTTCATATAGGTAGTGTATGTGGTCACGGAGGTGTAAATGGAAATGTATATTTTTAAAAGGATAACGAGTGCTAACGATGTAGTGTCACCTGCTTTATTGGGTGTTAAATATTAATGAACAAATTCAGTTTACCAACACTCTACCTATTTCTATTTTTTTGTACATACACAAGCTTTTAATTATCCAAAGTAGACATGCAGCACATGCAGTATGCATCTGTGATTTTGTGTTATCCGTGTGTGTGTGTTAGAGAGTGTATGTGTGCAAGTGTCAGGAAGCTACGAGCTGTTGCCATTCCGGTGAGCAGCCCACACAAAATGCACCAACACCAGTGTGACAAAACATTCAAATAAATTGCTGTCAGGCTGCCGAAACACCAAGTGCAGCGATTTTTATCTGACATGTGGAAGACCCAGACATGCAGTCCTGACAAGTAGCGCCGGAGCACCTGTGAGAGACGGGCGATAAAAATCAGGATATGCCTGATCCTCGGCATAACAATACCTATCATTACTTGATATTATTACTCTTCTTTAAAGAGAGAGCTCAAGATGGAAAGATTGCACGCACGTGTTTTTTTTAAAAGTCTCCATAATAAATGAGCTGAGGCCGGTGTGTGTGTGTGTGTGTGTGTGTGTGTGTTTTTTGTTTTTTTTTGCGTAGATGCACTTAAAAAATTTGCAGTGAAATTGAATTATGCAGTCTGATGGCATATCAACAAGTACTGAACTGGCTTTTATATTCATTCAGAATTGTTTATTACTCGGAGCAAACTGCCATGTTTATTTGTCTGCAGGCTCATTGTAAACAAAGTCCAAGGTTAGGACATTTATTTATTCTGGTCCAGCATCGTTGTTCACAGGTGTATTATTATTTAGAGAACACATTCAGATTCATATGCACAATAACAGTGTAGGATTTATATTTATATTTATGTTCAAACGGCAAACTTTTCATTTATAATTTTTCCTGCATGTCGTTCATGCGATGATAAAATCCACTTTCCTAAAATAGAGTCCAAATTCAATACGACTGATGACACTGATTGACTTTGTTTTGCTCTTTAGAGCAGCATGGAGGCGCAAATAAACACCAAGAGAGCTCGTGTTGCTTCACTTATTTTCATTGAGTCCACAGAATTGACTCAGTAATTCTTAAATCCAATTGAGAAGCGTAAAAAAAAAAAAAAAATGCTTTTCAGAAACTCAGAGACAAAGGACTCACTGTGGAATGCGCCATCCATTCTCTACTGTATTGTTATTTTCTCCCTTATAGGTTACTAATGAGGAATCGGCCCTCATTATGATTTTAAGGATGAGAGAGGAAAGCTTTTAATTAATGATATGTAAATGGTTCTGAATTGATTATGTTAGAATATCAAGAGAGATGGGTAGAAGCTGTGGTGTAATATATTTTAATTAAGAATTAATTAAAAATGATGGCAATTTTATAGAGGCTCACAGAAAATAGAAGAATTTATTCTCTGTCACAAGTAAATCAGCCCTTGATTAAATAAACAGACACATGCTGTATTCATTGAGGAGTTATATTTATACTTTGCCAGGAAGAATTATCCTGATTATTTAAAAAAAAAAAAAAGAAAAAAAAAAAAGAAGATCAGTGCGGCTTGTCAGTGGTCGACCACAAGCTGGGTTCTCTGGGGTTAATGGTGATTTATCTCATTCCTAATTCATGAGATCCTCCTGGTCTGTGTTAGGTGGATCAATAAAGCTGTGTTTCCTTTTTGAATTCAGTGTCTACAATTAGATTTGCAACGTGGAACACAATTAGAAGTAAGACATGAATGCGTGTTTTTATCACTTGTGGCACCCCCCTAAAAGATATCAATCTGTTTATGAGGTAAAAAGATTTGTGTGAAAAAGATGAGTTGTGACTTAGACGCGGACCCCTAGTTAACCTTTTTAATTGCTATCTGCTTTCTTTCATTCATTCTTCAGGGCGGAGGGGAAACACAAGACGTTAGCTGCATTAACGGCGCGCGCCACTATTAAAGGGAGAGAGAGGTCTTTGTTTTCTGCTAACGGTGGCATGCATGCTCTGTGCTAAACTCCGCGATCAATGGCAGAGAGGCTGCTATCACAGCAACTCGGTAGCAGGCGTAGCTCGGGGGGGGGAGGCAAGGGAAGGGAGGGGAGGGTTGGTGGTGGGGGGGGGTCCCTGGTGGTTCATTTTGATTGGAGCGCGGAGTTTTGTGTTGAAAGGCGAGGGAGAGACAGGCTGTTGGAAGCAAATCCCCCCGGATCAGTTAGAGCTTTGCAACAAAAACACCTTGATATTCCTGGGAACATTTGCTTAGGAAAAAGAATGAATTTAAATAAACGGGGCAACGAGAGAACGAAATGATCTAAAGCATTTCTGAAGGTCTGTGTGTTCAGAGAAAGCTTGTGTATCTCAGGCTTAGAATTAATTTAGAAAGCACATTTCAAATGCTGCAGAGTAAAAAAAGAAAAAATCGATGTAACTGTATTTTGCCGATATGTTGTTCCGTACTTCCTAAAGAGCTTCTCTAAATGAATGAAAATGCATGTTAAAAGATGGTGTGATTATATTACAGGGTGACTATCACACAGAGGCAGTGTGTGTGTGAGTCAGTGAGCCTTTATGAGCTAACCAATCTGTTATGGGCGGCAGGGAGGATGTGCTGCTTGAGATGGAGGGAGTGTTGAATGGATTATTAGTCCGAGTCCCCCCGTAGCAGGTCACATGTAAAAGCTTAGAGGCATCATGTGTGTGCACACACATACACATCAGATGTCTGCAGGCGCACACACACCCATGTACACATACATGATGTGCAGAGGGATGCGTGTTTGGAAAAACATGCAGGAAGGAGGGGGGGTGGACACAGACGTGTGCATGCATGCATATATACAGTGCATGGACGCCAATGGCTGGCAGAGCATCTTCTTTTTGACACCTGCAACTAGTTGCAATACATCACTGTCAGTATCGCTTTCTCCACCTATCCGCATTTGTGCGTTAGTTATCCGCGGAGGCCTTCGTCAAAAAGTTGAGCAGTCTTGACATCAGCTCCCTAGTGGGAGCGGGGAAAAGGTGAAGTTGTGCTGGGAGGTGCCACGTCGGGTGTCTTCGTCGGCTGCACTCCTCTTGCACCCAACAGCATCCTGATGACAACTGAAGAGAGCGACGATGCTTTAACATACAAATATTATGCCACAATTAATTCTGTAAATGACACGTGAAGAGGAATTCCGAGTGGCAAAAGCAAACATCTCGCTTTTGTTGCTCGTATTTATCGTCGAGTCGCGCGGATAAGCGCGCTGTGCGTGTACTGTATTTGTGAAACGAAGGCTGAGGAGAGTGACATAATACAGCCAAGGTTGAGGTTTATTTTGTTCAGGGCCTCTCGTAGTGAATGTTTGTGCTTATGTAATTGACAGTGAGTGTAGCTGTTGAGGAGGAAGTGAGGGGCACGGGCGCCTCCTGTGTGAGCTCACTGTGGAGATGAGGAGAGTCTGCCAGTGGCACTGCTAGTGGTGAGCACCAACAGCTCCGGCCACGACAGAAGAGAAGAGGTGGGGAGTAAAAAAAAAGGGGGAAAGGAGGGAGGGGGTCAGTGTCTGAACTGGCTGATGGGAGCCAGAACATGAAACAATGCCGGGGGAACGTCTGGTGGGTTCGCTGCACAGAATTACAAGCGAGGGAGCAGGCCTGCTGAGGCAATTACAGCTTAATGGGGTCATTTGGAAGGCAATTGCCAGGGGTTAATGTAGTATGGAGAGATGAGGTGAGATTGAAGTGAAATTTTTGGCTAGAAAATGTGTTCAAATGAAAAGGGAGCAGGCAGACAAGTTGTGCTCTGATGGGGTGGGAGGTTGATTGGGGGGGAACTGGAATGCCGGCTTCCACTGCCACACAGACAGACGCGAGGCCCGGTCACTCACTCGGTGCAGGAAAATGCACGTGAGCACGTCCACATAGGTGCTTTTGAGCTCTTTCTCAAGATCCAGCCTTATGAGAGCTCTGTTTTACTCACAGAAATGCCCGGCGGTGGTTTTCTTTTGTCTTGAATTACCTGTGATATCATTTCCTGCATTGGGAGTGCCAGTCGGCAGGACACAGAATAGAAAGCAAAGTGATACAGAGAAAGATGTGTCAGAGAGGCTACAAGAGGCACCTCAGAGAAGGAGGATAAAAAGGATCATTATGCGTTGTTACGTTAGCCAGTTCATTACCTTAATTGCCCAACATAATCCGGTGTTGGAAAGGGTGCACTGGAGCTTTGGGAAGGAGTCTTTGCCAGGACCTCCTAGTCCAGGTCTCATCCCTCTGATCCCCCCCTGATCTGCATCAAGCAGGCCGATCGTGCTAAACTTTGATCAAAGCCAAACTTATTTAAGGTCAGCCATGTGAAATCCCCCGGGAGCCGCCGTGTTCGCCGAAGCGGACTGCAGTATAGGAAGTAGTACAGCACTGTGCCTTGCTGCTACTCCCTGTGACCGTGCTGGATCACTGGACAGCAATAGCATTATCATCAGCCCCTTTCAAGTCTTCAGCATTTTTTCGCGATTATGCTCAACAGTGGAACTTAACATCGTCCATGGGTGGAGATTCCCTGAGAGTTTGCTCTCTCTCTCTCTTACCCTTCTCTGTCTCACTCTCTCTCACTGCCTCTCTTGCTTTCTGTCATCTCTGTGAAGTCTGAGCACCCACCCACCCTCCTCCCCTCTACACAGGGTTTTTGGCCAAGAGCCGGCCACTTCACTGAGGCAGATTTTCCCAGGCTCCCCAAAGGCTATTTTACCAGGATTCCCATTAGGTCTTTACCCATTACCAATGTTCCAAATCATTTACAGAAGAATCTATTTACTTTATGTGGTAATGGATTCATTTGACATGGCTTGCTCTGAAGAAACTCAGCATTTAACATGCACTTTCCCTCCCGCCAATTGAATCTCTTACTGTATTTTTCTCTGTTTGGTTTATTTTTATCTGTTACAGCAGCGATTGTCTCGCATGTGCCTTCAAATCATCCCCACTATGCTTTCCATCACAGTACAACATTGCACAATGTAGAGGTGGTGGAGCATTGTGTCAGTGCTGCAGGAAAAACAAGTATGATGCAACTCTGTTGTCATTTAAGAGTGATAAATAGACAGTGGCAGACCATCAGAAAAGGGGGAGAGAGGCGGAATGGTGTCGCTGACAAACTGCTATGACCTTTTGGGTCCTCTGGCCTCCAGAGTGCAAGGCACATACAGTGTTTACCTCAGGTCAGCAGCAGCAGCGGCGGCGGCGAGAAACGTGCCGGTCCCGCATTGGAGAAAAGCCAGGCCTATACTGCGCACATCACATTTGAATCATCAAAATCAATAATCAGATAAGCTTCAGTCAAATTGGATGCATGCGTCTGGAATATGATGAAAAATACGGAGGATGCGGAGTCTGTTTACGTTTTAAAATACTATTAGTTGGCCGTGCTAAATCATACTTAATTCACAAACGCTCCATAAAGCAAAGAGAAGCATATCGCCTGAAGCTACCGTGCACTTCTCCTGCCTCGATTCCATGTCACCAAAGCATCCCATCAAAGCCTGCCTCCTTCCTGTTGTAAGGTAGGAAGAAAAAAAAAAATCAATGCCGCAATCTTTTCTTTTTGCCTCCTCCAATCCGTAATTGAAATGGAAAATCAAATGAACGGCAAGCAGATAATTGTTTTATCAATATTCCCTGCCTGCCCTACAAGGGTCAGTGCAGAATGATCATGAGTCGGGGATATGACGAGGACAAAATGTGAAATTGAACAGCTAGGAGGCAATAAATCAGCCCTGACAACTAAGAGTGACCAGCATGTAGCTGCAGCAGGCAGCTCTCCCTTCAGAATTTGTCCTAAAGCTGTCTACACTAAATGGGGGAATATTCATCTCATTATTGTTGCACTTAATATTGCTATCAAATATTATTCTTAGAGTCCAGACGGGAAGTCAAGGTCACCGGTGCTATTATTGTTGTCATTGTTAGTGTGTGATATTGAGAGTATAATAGAGGGCAAAGCCGTGGTGTGGTCTGCTGGGCTTATGAAGAGGCAAAGAATAAATTTAGTCATTTGTTAGAGTCGAGGAAAGAAGTGCTTTGCTGTTTTGACATGTTCATGACTATTGCTGCTGCTGCGGCTGCTGCTGCTTATAAATAGCTGTGAAATTTTGTGAACCAGCATGATGTTGTACAAAAACACTCACTGATAGTCGATGCAGTTGCAGGTTTTCATTGTCAAACTGCTGATGTGTGCGGTATCGTGTGTAAGCTCGAGTCAGAAATACGAATGAATGAGTTAACAAATGACTGACATTGATACTTAGATGATCAACTAAAGTTCCTCTGTGCTTTGATGACTGTAGACTTATATAACACACATATTTTCAGGAGATGCAACCGATGATTTTTTAAATTATTCATTGATGCCACTTAGTATAAAATCTCAGAAAACAGAGAAAACTCGCCACCCCACCATCAGTCCAAATAACTTTTTACATAAAGTTCCAGTATTTTGTGAACATGAGCAGTAAATAAACGTTGAATGGTTTAAAACGCACTCTAATGCAGTTGTAAGCAGATATAAGTGCTTATTAATGAATTTCTTATTGATTATAACTCTTGTGGAGGCTGGTGTGTACACAGTTCATGAATATAGTATATAATAAGTGTAATAATTAGAATATGACTTCATCAGAGAAGTCATAATCGAGAAACAACCTAAAATGTCCTTATATATATGCTTACAACTACATTACAGTGTGTATTAAACAATATATATAACCAGAAATATTCAATTAATTAAAGTATAAGACAAAGAGAAGCAGAAAATCTTCATAGCATGTAGCTTTGTAGCTTAAAAAAGACTAAAATGATTAATCGACTAGTAAAATAGTTGTCTTTCTTTCTCTGTCGATCAGCTAATCGATTAATTGCTAATAGCTTCAGCTCTGTAATAACACACGCCAGCTTATTTTTGTTTCTCCTCCGTTATATGTCTTTAAATAAACCCATCGTGCCAGCTTTCTAAGTCTTGTAAAAACTGCAGATAAAACTGTTGCCAGAAAATCGACATCCTAAATCATGTGACGTCCCTTCCCATCTGGCTCATCCAGTTGCAAGGCATTGACAAAAATATGAAATTGATTTGGTTGAAGGGTGTTAAAGAGCCGACAGGAGAATGTCACAAACAATGAATGGTCACAGCTTGGAGGAAAATCAATGACAGAGGTTGAAGCCAGTCTGGAGTGCTACTTGGCAGCGTTGCACTCTTCCTGGAAAAGAGCTGTCTTCTGGCCTGTCTGATCAAAAGGAAAACTTGATAGGTTTAATGAAGGAGGCTACGACGAAACTGACAAATGAAATACAGACACTGAAGCGAAGATTGTTTGACTGTTTGAAACTCATTTTTAATTCACTGCTGACATTTTATATCCGTACTTCATGTGTATACGGGGGGTTGTAACGCACAATCGCAGTGACTCCCTTTGCTTGTAGGGCAAGCGTTGTCACCTTGTAAAGCCTTTATGTGCTATAATGTGTACATATCATTAGAGTGTTTGCAGTACAATTTAACATTTTGGAGATATGTAACAGCATTGCCCCATAAATCGCACTAGCCTGGAGTCAACAGATGAGAGAAATGTCTGCGTTTTACAGGAGTTATGTTCATTTTACTGTATAGATTATGATCCTTGGAAGGAGAGAGAGAAAAATGAATTGGCAGAGTGTCTTTCAAGTGGACAAAGTGATGAAAATCCCCCCTACTTTGTTGGGATTGCAGTTGTAAGCTTTGCACCATATGCTACTTTCCTCTTTAGCTGGGATTATGCCATCATTATTGCTGATAAAAGCTGTTTACTGCCTTGGCTCCAAATCGATGCTCGGGGCGCTCTGAAACTGGCATTCCCTCTCCAGAAGAGTTCATTCCATGCCAGCTGCTCAGGATTCAACCCCCTTTGTTTAAGATTTCACAGTTTTTGTAATGTTTATTTTCCATTTAGTTTCTACCCCCAACCTCCCCCCTCTCTCTCTCTCTCCCTTCCCTCACACATGAGGTTTGTCCTGCATTAGCATATGTTTGCAACAATTTGACATTCACATTTGATTTGCTTACAGCAGATTGAAGGTGTCTGCAGACGTGGTTATACAATACTCTTGGAGCTAACGGTGCTAGTTAACACAGCTGAGACTGTAAAACATAAATAATAAGGCCCCGCTCTGAGGAGATGTTTTCCACGCCAGAAATGCAATCGCAACGCTGGAAAAGGAACTGAATTCGTATAGCGATATCCTAAAGGGCTCTCCCTTCTCACAGTGTTACCAATCAATGGCATAATCAGTCAATGCAGATTCAGCCCGACAGCTGTGTTAAGATAACAACTGGTTCTCATGACTATAGCGGCCCCGATGACCTTGTGTGCCTCAAATTAATAATGTAAAATCAACACAAGACAACCACCCCCCTGGTTCCCATGCAGACAATGATGAACTACCTTTTCGCCTTACCATCAAAGGCCACTCAGACTAAGCCATGTTTCAAGGCATACCACCATAATGTCACGTTTTTTTTTTTTTTCCTCTTCCATGTCCCTTAAATAATGTCTCTCACTCTTCCTCTACAGCTCCCTAGTACCCAGGGAAATCATACTGATCAATATTTCCCATTTTAGAGGAACTGCAGCAAACATTCACACAGGATTTACTGTAGCCCTCTGTTAGACTTTAATCAAGCTATAATTTAGATCCAACAAACAAAAGGTTTTGTTGAAAATAAATGGAAAGTCTATTTGCAATTTTACGGATTTTGTCCTTTTGTGGTTTATTACCTTTTTATTTTAGTCCCTGTTAGCCTCACAGATAGGGTTTTATTTTATTCCTTATTTATTTCTTTAGCCTCACAGACACAAATATCTATCTATCTATCTATCTATCTATCTATCTATCTATCTATTTTTACATCTACTTATTTTTCAGCAACCGTGTGTGTGTTGGTGTTCATGCATGTGCTTGCATGCATTCATAATGTCTTCACAGGGCATAAATCAGAACATGCTATCTCAGTACTTCTTTATATTGGTCAAGGGCCATTGAGCAAAACAGCTTAATGCGCCCTTAACCGTTTCAGTCGTGGCAGGAAGTGGAAAGACTGCTGACTGGCTGACACTGGGGCCGCCGACACCCTCTGCAGTCTGTTTTTTGTTTAATAAAGTGTGTCGGGTTTCGCTGAAAAACGCTCCACAATCGCACATTTGTTGAAATAGTTTAGAACAGAGATTGGAAGAAATGGAATATTATTTGCGCAGCTATGTTTTTATAAGTGTATAATCACCTGAAAATAAGAATATTTTTTGTTTTTGTTACCTCAGATTGAGACACCACGGGTCCTCTTTCACGGAGTCCGCCATTTTGCACCGCCATGTTTCTACAGTAGCCCAGAAGGGACAAACTAAACACTGATTCTAGATAGGGAATTTCACGTTATTTGCACGTCTTGTGGCCGTCATAGTTTCTCTATCACGCTGGGAATGTTGCAACGACACCACTAGTTGCCACTAATCCACTATTTTTATTTTTTGTAAGCTAGCTCTCTTAGCTTGCTAGCATACTTTGCACCCATTTGCGGCCTTTTATCATATGGGCTACCGCTAATGCTAAAACTATGAACACAACAAAGCTCGACCACCTTGTTCCCAAATCAGTGTTAAATGTCGGTACATTGTGTCGTGACCTGCAAAAAAAAAGAAACTTACAAAAAGAGAGACCACAATGATGAATGAAGTGTTTATCTGCTCCTCTAATGCCAAGGTTTTGGCAGTTGATATTCCTTCCATACCTCTTGGGTATTGTGCAGCAGCTCCTCGTTCATGCATGACTGTCGGCACACAAACTCGAGCTTAACCCTATCGAGGGAGAGAGAGCTCACAGAGACCTCCCAAAGGTTTGGAGCGCTCAGACAGGATGTGGAAGACAGGAGCGGAGCTGAGGCAAATCCATAACGAACACACAGTCACAATTTCATGTGACATATAGAGTCGTACATATGCACGTAGAAGGAGAGATCGGAGATATGTACAGCAAAGGAGGAACCAGGTGGAAGATGTGTGGAGTTTCTGCTGTGTGTGCTTACAATATTAGCTTGTTAAATCTCTACAAACACACCGTGCGTGTTGTTTAAAGTATTTCATGACAGGACGAGAGGATAAGATTTGTCTCTGCGATGATATCTATTTGAACTTGATGATAACTGGATGACCACAGTGCAGACTGGTGTTGACTGTTCTCCATGGCAGGTGGTGACAGAGCATGTGTGGTCCCCATCACAGGTGTGTGCAATTAGCCTGACAGCTAGTCTTGGATTGCCGTGAAATAAGACCTTCAACTGTTTATGTGACTGTGTGTGTGTAAAGTGGTGTGCTCACACGTGTGAGTACTAGTTACCGCCAAATATAAACTGCACAAAATCCCTTTAACAGAGCGATGTGGTGCAGCGGCGTTGCATGATGTTATACAGTATGCACGGTGTAGATCCAAACTGTGTGGTAGGAGAATGTGTGTGTCATTTATTCAGCCTCCTGTAATGGGGAATGGACTTGGAAGAGAAGAGAGGGTAATGTATTGGAAAATATCCCTTTCAGCACCTCAGCATTACTTGTCATAGGTCAGGCTTAAAACGTAGCTTGATACAGTTATTAACTCTAATCCGGGCATAAACACAAATCCTCAAGCACCAGCCCAATTAATAATTTGCATAATTAACATGCATTTTAAATAGAGGCTGGTCTTGTCGTTGCCAAAGTAGGGATGGGGGTAATTAGGGCTAACGGAGCAGCGCCCAGGGCCCTCGCCTGCGGACGTGCTGCAGTCGTTTCCAGCTAAGGGATTGACAACTGCAAGACAAGCTCTCTCGGCTTAGAGCGAAACCCCCTTTGACAGAATTAATAGTTGACAAACTGCTCCTAAAGCCCTGGCATTGTTTCTGTCAGTTGTTTGGTTTGATGTCACTGTTAGACATTATAAATCAATAGTGTCAGGATTTAGTAATGTTTATCGCCATCCATGGTTTATTATTTCATGTGACTGTCATGGACAAATAGTATTTATCATAGCTGTCTATAAATTACTGCAGACAGACTGTTGGTTTACCCAAACCCACTCTGCTCTTACAGAGGCCCATTCCAACGTCCACTTACATATTTAGAGTAATTTATTTTCTCAGCCGTAGGCCCACATTAACCCTCTGCTTTCTCACACTCCTCTGAGACTTATTGTGGCTTGATTGCTGCGCCTCCGCTGACACATTAACACATCAAAAAAGCTGATCAAAGCTCGTTCGGAGCAGCTTGTCGCATCTATTTCGAGGACATATTTTATCTGTGAGTTTGTTTACAGAAGGTCTTAAATTATGACTAACAGAAGTGACAGCGAGTTCTTTTTTTTATGTTTTTATAGTACGCTCCGTCATTGGCTCCTCTGTCCTCGGCGTAAAACGGTGATTATATAGTTAGTTTATTCAGAAATAAGTCTTTAAGTGTTGTAGTAGTGAGAAAGTCCGGTCCTGCTCCATCAGTGTCACACTTTTAGGCAACAAATTTATGAACGCGTTCGTTCGAGCAGCCAGCTTTCAACGCAGCAAAATGGTCTTAACCTTTGCATCAGTGCCACACTCATCAAAAACAATTAGAATCATGAGTTTTAATGAGATGATTGATTAGTCAGCTCTCACAACACTTTGTCAGCACGGAGCAAGAACACAATTCAGTGATTGATGCTATCAGGTAACATTACTTACATTAACACATGGATTTGTCTTGTTTACATTCTCCATCATAATGAATACGTAACAATGAGACGCTATTGACGTTATTGTGCTTTGTGTTCAGCCGCCACCGCCGCCGTCGTTCAGGTGTATTGATGAGCTTCAAGCTCGTTTTGTTTTTTTCATTTAGACATGAATGTGTGACTCATCTGATAACCTGGTTTCATTTTGTATTAAACTGTCTTTGATATCTTTTCTAAGGCTGTGAAAGGATTTCGGTGGAAACTAAAAAGAGAAAAGAGAGGGTAAGCTGAGCTGAAGCGGTGGTATTGATCAGCTGTGCCATGGATTATAAGGTCCACTTTCAGCAGGGAGGTCATTAGTTACTCCCGTGTGCTAATTCATCCCCGGGTTGAGGCGTATCCGTTAGAATGCTAATTCACTACTATGATCTGACAGCTGGGGTAAAGAAAGGGGCAAGCAGGCTGCCGCAGAGAGACGAGTGGAGGGGAGGGGGGCTGCTGCTGCAGCGGCCTTGTGGTCTGGCTTATGTTTGGGTAAAGAGGACTCCTGTACATGGGATGTGGCGGAGTGTGCACGGGAAAAAAAGGGGTGCGGAACTGACCCCTGCTGTCTTTGCCCCCCAGCTCTAATGATGTAAAAGAAAGATGACATTTGGTGTCCACATTTAACTTGCATTTGCAGTCCACTTGAGAGGTCCAGTATGCGTGACCTACCTTGATTAAGCCTGGGGCTTCCTAGGACTGTACCCTTTAGACTGAAACAAAAAGTGGAAGCTCACAGGAGAAAGCTGAGCCTGTATAATTGGGCCAAGTAGAGCTGCGGGAGGCAGCCAGTCTCCGCTTTGCCTTTTGTATATTCATGACCCCCTCGACTTGATTGATGGAAGGATAGCATTTGGTGACACTGTCATTTGCAAGTTGAAAAGGTAGTGCAGTGGCTGGAGCGGCGCTGTGGCTGTGCCTTAGAAGGGGCATCGAGAGGAGGCTCATTTCTATGCTGATGATATCCAGCCCCCTCTCATTTTCTTTGTCTCCGTTAGAAGGACATCTGCTGACAACACAGAGTTTAAAAAGAAGCAAGTTGAAAATGAAAAGAGGGGGGAAAGAAACATACATCTGCGTGTTTGCATGTGAAAAGGACATGGCTGAAGCTCGATTTTAATCAGCTCAGAAGTTTGCCGTTTGATATCTGCATAAATGTGTCGTACATTTCATGAAATTGAGCATTTTGAAGCAGAAATATCGTAATGGGACTGTTTTTTTTTAAAGTTTTGGCTTTGAACTTGTTATTTTAGCTGTCAAAGGATCGAAACATTAAGATCAGGTAGATTTGATTTTGACGGATTAAAATCGTATCTCATTAGATCATCCTATTTTATTGTTGTCAAAATATTTAATGACTGTTGACTTAACAGAAATATGTAGAATGAATGAAGAAATCTGTGCCATTGTAACCACCATTATTAATTATGCAAGCTACATGAACAACTTGTTTTTATTTGGCCGTCTTATTCAAAGTGACTTGGTGGTGTGTGATAACAATTTTCATAATAATGCACATCATATTTGTTACCTTAAACCGTACAGTGTTGAGTAACATTGACGTGCACTTCTTGTTCGTTTTACGGCACAACTTTTTGCACATGGCCATGAATATGAAACATTATTAGTTTTATTATTAGTAAAGTCAGAGGTTAAAGTCAGTTTTAGGCCCCTGGTGTTAGTCCCGATCACGTCATGATCTAGATCAAGCACAAAGAAAATAATCACACAGTTGTTAATGTCTTATTTTCTGTTTTTTTTCTCTCAGCAATGCTGCAACTGAGGCAACTAATCATGTTTCTACTCCAAAGATAGGAAAGAATAACTCACCAGAAATTAAGTTGCCACATTTTTTGTTATTCTTCAAATATATGCATATTGTGTTTGATTTAATATTACAGAGTTGCAGATCTGATGGAAATGCAGAGCCATACATCCTCATTTAATGCAGAATGGAAACACTCCCGTGTCTTGACATGTAAATTGACAACTTGGTCTTGAAATAGTAACCGTGACATTTGACATCCAACGGTAAATGAGACTTTCATAGCCAGGCCATGCAAAGAATGTCTTAAGCTGTCCAAATATTTTTCAAGCTGTACTGCGCTTTGAATGTGTAAAAGAAGGACGAGGGCTGGTGACAGAAATATCAGTTTCCTAGAGACACTTCTGCTCTCCCCTCAGCACTACAACCCACACTTATCAGAGCCACAATTTATAGCTGCCGTGTGAAGTGTTCGCCTGCAACTCCCATCTTTGTATTTACACCAATTAGCACATAAACTCTAATTACCGAGATCAAGGCAGCCGGGAGTCCATAAATGCAAAGCGACACGGAGAACCAAGTCAGCTGACAGAGAGGGAAGGTGACAATAAATAGGGAAGTATCAATTAGGCATCAATGACGCGATGATGCATGTGCGTGCTGGGAGGTGTCACACAGAGGGGAGGTGGGAGTGTGAAATGTGTGGGGGCAGCGCGGTCCACAGAAAGTTGCACAGGCTGTGGGGTCTTGTAACTCACAAGCTGACACACAGCGCGGTGACACGTCGACTGTACAACACGTTCCCATATTAACACCACGGCACAATCAGGCACTTCTCTCGTGTCTCAGTGAAAAGTAGTATTTATCACAGCGCTGCACCGCTTATAAGGTAACAATTAACACATGCTAATTTAAGGGGCATGCTGCAAAGTCAAAAGGCATAAAAGTTAGCTCCAAATAAGAAGAAATGAATGCATGTTGCAGCAAAGGGTCATTAAGGAACCGTCATAATTGGAGGACAGATTTGACAGTTTAAACTTGTGTTTAATTATAAGGACTAGAAACTCAATCACAGCTGGAGAAAATAAGCGCTTCTAATAATGACTTGGAATGGATCATAGACCACGCTTGAACCTCAGGTTAATCCCAATAAATTGAACTTGATCAAAGACTATAGCAGTAAAAAAGTATGGCTCTGCACATTAATCTAACAAACACATAAAACGGGACTGGCTCAGCTCTATAAATTAAACTCTGGCTGCAATAATGCTGATCAGGGGAAATTCTGCCAGCATTGGCTCAAGCCGCCTCTGTATGTCTGAAGTCTTGTTATCCCCTTGTCTTGATGTGGAATGGTGTTATCTGTTCCCCTCTCCTTGTGCAGCTTGGATTTTTTCTTTTGCAGGATGGCCCAGTGATGGATTTGCAAAGAGGCTGTTTACAAGAGAGTGTAGAGCATTAAAGAGCTGCCAGAAGGTCCATTAACATAAATGTTTAAATCAGACACACAAACTTATGCACCCAAAAATGAAGATGTTTGCAGCATTAATCTGCCACAGCTGCTTTTGGTCCAACAATTAGTCCCCTCCCGTCTCGCTCGGTGACCGGTGTTTACAGAAACAAAGACTTAGCAGCAGAAATTTGGTGCACAATGTCAGTGCTGAGGCAGCAGCTTTCAGAGACCCCACCAGGATTCAGAAAATAATTGTCAGTCTTGTATATTATGATGGACTTTGTGGCATTACCGTGAGACCTGACTTGAAGCAGCAGACAGTTTACTTCTTCTTTTTTTTCTCTCTCTCTCTATCAACACATGGCTCCACTGCTGATTTAAAGCCTTGTAAAAATGTCTCATTTTAAATACTGTTTGCATGCGGGCCCCTGGAAGACATTTCATACTCAGCAGATTTACATTATAGCCATTATTATGATTTTATGATGCTGAAGCCTTAAAAACTATTTCCCCAAAAATGCTTGGGAATCGTCGGCGTATTGGAGAATGTAAATATTTGCCTACATTACATCTGAGGGCTTTTTTCTTTTCCCACCAAACGCCGGAAGGTCCCAAACTCAGACATCACCGGTCTCTTTTGTTTTTTCAAAAAGATAAAAGCCTCTCCCTGCGGGGGGGGGGGAGGTTAATGACATGCTTCTCCTTGACCCAAAATCAATCTCTCAGGTTTAAGTGGACTTCCCAGAATTTGGAGAAACAATAAGAAATAAAAAGGAGTGCCACATGAATAGATTTCCGAGGAAATGACCTTAATCATGACAAATTCGACTTGGGTTTCATGTTCCTCACCTCTTTGCTGTGATAGCAGATCAGATGGATTCTTATGCTGCTAACAGCAAGGATAAGATGACAGGAATAGATTAAAGCGGAATTAGCCTTCACTTATCCTTCCATTATCTTGTGTTTCGAGACATCGCATCCTTTTTTTTTTTTTTATCAAAACTTTCAGCGCGTTCCACAGACATTTTTCTCTGTCCGCTTCACGTCTTGGAGATCCTGGAAGCACTATTGGAAGCGACCGAATGTAGCTGAGACGAATAAAGCATGTGAATTGATTCCTCCATCACCTGGATAGGCTGTTGATTTTGGGGAGAGTTATCGCTGTTTTCCTAAGTGTGGCGTGGAGATTTGCTGGAGGGCTGAGTGATCGATTCAGCAGCCTGGAGCATCCTAGTGTGTTTATACATGGCTTGTATGGCAGCTTTCATAAGACATTTACCCCATGATTTGCGATGAGCTTATGTGTGAATAATTAATGGCAATTAATCCTTAATTACAGTAATTAGGCAAGTCACAGGAAATTAGGCTGCAGCTGGAGAAGCCCGTGCTTAGGAAAGGGAGGACTGGGGCTGAGAGAACGTGCCATTTAGTGACAGTGGAGCCGTGTTACAGTGATTGTGTGGCAGGCCTGCACCAGTGTGCTCGCTTGCCAGCAGAGATAAGAGTGCAGGAAGACACAGATGCTGCCGGCCAGTGAGCCTTTCATCGGTGAGCCAGGCCTGGAAAGCAATCACAGGCACAGAGCACCAACACACCCAATAAAAAGCAACCTATAAAAGTCCCAGCAAGGTGACCTCTGACCTTCTTTAGTTTGCTCAAAATTACACGCTAAGAGGTGGCCAAGCACTTCAACAGGTTGTGACTGATGAGCTAACGGTAATTGGTTAATGCTACACATCGAGCTGTTTTTTTTCTCACTTTTATACAACTAGATTTACCACTTATTGAGGCCCCCGAGGCTGCAGACTTTAGCACCCAATGTGCAGTTAACACCAAGTTTATGAATCTGCTGTGGCTGGAAGGAGAGACGGTCCAAGAAATATTTATTTGTTACCTCTAATAAAACAATTAGCCCGCTTAGAATTATTAAAGGAAACTACGGGCAGAGTTTGTTTGGTGGCTGATTTCATTGTTTGGTAATGGTAGGAGAGATTAGGTGGATCTGTTCTGGGCAAAGAGGGGGAGCAGAAGAATAGGGACGAGGCTCTCTGTGTCTCGCTCGGAACTCATTTGTGCTTTTTCCATGCTTGCCTTGATGAATTTCCGCTTCTTTCTGCTCCTGTTGCTTTCAATTACACTCTTATTCACAATCCTAATTGATATGCCAGTCTCAGTAGATGAACCATGGACTTTTTACAGTCCATTTTTCTATTCTTAGACTAACGTTTCCCCATGACAAAATGAGACTATGGATACCGCAGATGTGAATTTTTTAGTCTTTTGTTTTCCTCAGACGTTATTTTACAACATTATAATAATATATTGCTGAGTGAAAACATTTAAATATAATTTGCTTTTAATCTATCAGACTTATTCTCTTACGGGGCCCTGTGAGATATTATTTTAGACTTTTTTTGTGGTTCTTCCGCCGTCATTGACTCCCACAATTGTCACCTCCTTCCATGCATTGCATACTTCGTCTTTTTTTTTTTTTTTTTTCTTCCACATAAGGACTTTTAAGCTAACAGGGAATGTAAGTGAGTTGAGGAGGCATCCAACTGTGATATTACATTAACCCATAGTGCTTGGCCATGTCTGTCAGTGACTGCAGAATAAAGAGAACATGCTCTGCTCTACTCTTTAGCCTTCACAAGTGCTATTAGAAATAATGAGGATTTATAGTAAGATAAAAGACGCTCTCCTTGCTTCTGAATCCTGAATAGCCGGTCATACTCCACCACCAAAACCCAAATAAGGCTCATTGGTGATGCACAACCATAGTAATATGATTAGTGTTGGTATTATATTATGTATTGCATTGCCTCAGAAACAAGCACCAGATACGTTCAGAACCAGATATTGCATTTTGCTACGATACACGCTCGCGTAATAAAATCTTTTAATCAGAGCTCAATGTGCATGTTATGTTGCTCAGCCATTCAATAAGCAACTGTTCTGCTGTCACACTCAGAAGCCCTTAGTCCCTCCTTTATGTATAACACGAGCAGGAAGCCACAGAGCGGTTTGGGTAACAGTACCTGAACACCAGCAAGGCTCCTCACTAGCACGGGGGGGAGATGCTGCTAACAGTGACAAGGTCAGCATGTTCCACAGGCCTCGCACATACATTCCTCACTATAAGTAATATAAATGAGGTTGTGTTAGCCGTAAACTCACAGCGTGTTGCCTGCAAGCTAAAGGGTAACTGCGCAAGAGCAACGCCTCCAAATCTCCTCCTGAGCAGCTCTCTGACTTTACATGAGAGTCTGCAGAGTGAAAGATAGAGCCACCTGCTCGAGTCGCACCTCAGACGTGAAGGTTTTTGCAGAATCGAGCAAATCACAGCCATTCCAGGGAAGTTTTTTTTGCCAAACATAGTTATAGAGTATATACAGAGACGCTGCTGGAATTTATTTCCATGATAAATGTGACAGAATACAGTTTAACCGCAACATTAGCATGTAACTGGAAACTCATCCAAATGTGTTGAGTGTATACAGCTTTAAGTGGGAGCAGCAGTTTGTGTTGTTAGGGGCATTCTTGTATCTACAGTGGTGTTTACTCACATTGGCAATTAATTATTAATGCAGAAGCGCTGAGAGGTTACAGCGATATGGCGCTCAGGCTTTCCAAGCACTGTCTATATATGAACAGTCAACATAGTGAGAGCTTCAAAGAAGCCCTCTGAAATGTTTCAGACTCTCATGGAGAAAGCTTATTACAGTTGAAATGTTTTTCTAGGAGCCCCAGATATTCTTTGTGAATGCTGGAAAATATGGAGTATTTTTGTTTGTCTATATCAAGAGACATGTGAACAAAGAGACAGTCAGCATTTGCAGCTTACTTGGCGTGAGTATTGCAGTTCACAAGCGAGAACTTGTTTGTGCAAAAAAAAATTGTTTTGCACCAAAAAAAAAAAAAAACTGTGAAGATTTGACATGCAGCAAATATGTAGGATTCCATTTACCGCCTCTCTAATACAACTCATCACACGTGACATGTGCACAGTGCAAGGCTAATCAATTTTTCCCATTAATTTCAGAGATCATATGTCCAAGTAGACGCCGGCTGTGAGGGTTTTAATAATGAGTCTGGAGATAAACATCAATTGGCAATCTGCTCTTTTTTGAGGTGTCTTTGTTGCCTGCAGAGCCCTCCTGATGACACCTCTGTGGATCTGCTAATGGAGGAGGACCTGTAAGGCTATCCCCTGGCCTTTGTCTGACCCCTTTGTGGAGCTGAATTCTTCAGATGTTTGCAGGATCAAGTCACTTAATCTGTAGCACAGACTAGGGCCAAAAAAAAAAAAGAGGACAGGGAGAGAGAGAGAGAGCATGGGAGGAGAGGAGGAAGGTGGGGAGGAAGGAAGGAAGGAGGGGAGGGTAGCAGACAAGCGTCTCACTCTGTCTGAGGGCAGAGCATTCAGCGCGCCGGGTAAAGAACTGCAAATGTCTGCCTGTTCTGTTATGCACCATTGTTTCATACAGAGCTCGAAATAGACAGAAACAGTGTAGCAGGCGAGCTCTGGCAGGCGCTGCGTTTTATTACCGCTAGACCATAGACTTAGACATTAGTGAATATGGCTCATTAAATGGCATGGAATGTTACCATTTTACATAATTCCTCCTGTATCGTTGTTGTAAATGAAATCCTGTTTCTGTCTCTCATTGCACTCCAGTCACTCAACAGCCATTACAGCTTTCCCATCAGACCCTAGCACTCCTTGAAAGCTGCTATCTATAATTTCAGGTCTGTGTCACACACACACACACACACACACAGACAAAAAAAAAGAAGCCTGCTCTACAAGCCTAATGGTTTGGCGTGGCTGATGTGGAAAGGATACAGCGCAAATAGGAGGAAATCTGAAGAAATATTTGAGAATTAGGCAATGATGTATTCAGATGACTGGAGAGACTAGGGTGGGCAACAAATATAAATAATGTATGTGGCAGGGGCTCCTAAACATAAGCTGGAATTTGCCGCCGCACTTTTTTGTTCTCAATCACCTTGATGAAACAATCCCGAAGCGATGGCTGCGTGAATGAGACCACTGACAAGCTGATTTTCCACCCCTGGCATGAGGCTGCTTTCTCCACTTAATGTTCTCCGATAAAGTGTTGCACAGAAGTAAACTAGAAGAGCCTCCACTCCTGACACATGTGACAGTATTTGCATCAATTATGCAGTCTACGGCTGCGGCAGGGAGGGGGGGTAGAGAGAGAGAGAGAGAGAGGGGAGGAGATAGGAGAGAAAAGGGTTTGTGACAAGATGCAGAGGCAGAAATGAGAATTTCTCTTTTAAAATGCATTCTTTAGAAAATAACATTCAAGATCATTTACATGAAAGCGTCCACGGCAGTGAACTCGACAAAGCAGCGACAAAGTCTGCGGAGCGTTTTGACACTAAAGACTTTGGCAAACAGAGTACAGTATAATGGAGAGTTCTTTGTCTCCTCTGTATTCACTGTACTGCTGAATATCTACCCTGAGGAGTGCTGGAGGAGACAGTGAAATGAGGAGAGAGAGAGCCTGAGAGGGAGGCTCGAGTCCCCCCGTATTGCTTAAGTTCAACCCAAAGAGTCGGGTTTAGAAGGCCAGATAAACCAAATAAACTGCAGTCTGCAAGGGCTGGACTTAGTCTGGCCTAGAGAACACACACAAACACACAGTGTCATGATCAAGAGTCCAAAATAAGTCCTTTTTTTTAAGCACACAGAATCCAAATGCAGCAAGAAAAGAGGACTGTGTTTGTTAAAATAATGCGCTCGGATTGCATTTGACAATTTCATATTGTGCTGCCGAACAGCAGAAATTCAGAAATGTGTGTGACAAACAATATTAGCAAATCCATGAGCTTGTGATTCCCTTTTAAAACCAGCAGCAGCAGCAGCAGCAGCAGTAGAAGGAGATGCCTGCTTATTGGCAGAGGGAATAACTTTTAAACCGTGTCCCAGTTTCAACAGACTCCAGCACAGCATTTTATGTCACTGTGTCCAACCCTATTTCACATCCTAGTTAAGTACACTTACAAATCTGCTGTGCCATGGTTTCTAACCTCTCATACACATGTGAATCCACACTAGCACACACTCAGTACACACACACACACACACACACACACACACACACACACACAGTCACATCACTAGGCCTGTCACTGCCTTTTATCCATCGTCAACCTTCAGCTGTATGGTTTATCCGTAGTGACACTATAGCAAAGTGCTTGACTGCTTTTTGCCAACAGACTGCAACACTTTAACTGTACTTAGTCATGCATCATTATGGCAGACTCAAAGCGGTGTGTCTGGGAACGCCTGCAGATGGTGGAGGCTGAACCATTTGGAGAGGAAGCCTCTGTGACAATGATGCTTATTGCATGAGTAAGTGTGTATGGACACAGGAGTGTATCCGTGCTGGATGGAAAGCAACAAATAGTGTTAATAAAAAGAGGTGCTGCTAATTCAACAGGCTCGAGGAGAAGCACTATCTGTTTGCGTGATATGATATATGAAATCTACATGCAAGTCTTTGTTAGGAGGATCCTTTTATGTGTGTATTGATCAGCCATTGTTTACTCCAATCGATGCTGACTTTGTGAAATGCACCCTCCTCTGTGTTCTTTATAGAGATTTAACCCTCTTCGCGTTGCATTCTGCTTCTTTGTTCTCCTCTTCAAACCTTCCTCCGGCTGAAAATGTGATAGCGTTACTGTCACTTGTCACTTTCTCTTTATTTCAACAGATGACAAAGCTTCTTTTTTTTTTCTTTTTTTGTACATTCGGTATTCTGCTCCACACGTGGGTATTTCCAACAGATCTCTTCTGCCGCTACTGAAAGATAAATGTTAACTTCATTCAATAGAAACCTCATTCAAGGTTCATTCAGAGCTGACTTCTTTATTCTTTAAGGAAATGAAGAAACCATTAGCGAAATATTCACTCACGGAGAAAGAGAATCTTATCTTTATTCCGCATGACCATGCAGAGCCATATTCCTTTTGACATCATTATGTAAAACCAATTTCTCTTTCATATCATTTCCGCTGTGCTGCATTACCACATCTATACACTTGCTATTCTTTATTACAAAGTAGGTGGCCTAGAGGAAAATATATGCATTCGTTCCCTATGGCATAAAATATGCATATAGGTGCCTCATTTCATCTCCAATCTGTGTTATTCCTTTAAAAATTCACCACCGCCTGCAGTCCCTCTTTAATATTTAATTTGACAACTTTTTAATCTGTCTTTATGCGATGATGAAGTAATCGTCAGCTGTCACAGAAATGATTGAATTATACAATGGGATTGAAGTGACTCATAGGTTTGTAGGCTTCATTATTTGTTTTGCTTCAGCCGTAACGTGAGCTTCGGGGAAAGAATATCCTTTCACGCGCTAATTTATCTTCCGTCTTTATTCATCTTTTCTCCAAGGCCCCCCCTCCGCGTGCACAAAGCAGAACTATGTATAACATTCATACATCATTCATACTTTTGTTTGCTGGCTTTTAGTTTGAAGCAGATGAAAATACACGGAGCCTGTTGGTATTTAAAAGACAGGGCCTGTTTAATTGTGCCTACATGCTACTTGCTGCTTTTCCACAAAGCCCTTCACTTATTAGTGGAGGAAATGATAATTACTCCCAATCTTTTCTTAGCTCTTCTGATCTTTAATGATCACAGATTATCCATCACGCTAGCTAAATAATTAGCGGGAGTGTCTCGTGAACCGGCCGCCGACAGATGCTCCGACAGACACAAGGTGAACGTGGGTGCGCGGTCTCCTCGGCGAGGTGACCAGAAAAGAACGGTTTGGAAAAAAACAAAACAAATAGATAATGGAGCAACTTAAATGAATGTTGCAGCGGATGAATGATCAGCTCCTGCTTACTCTGTAGCACCACCTCTGCTGGCCTCTCTGGCAATCTGGCCATGTTGGGGCCCCCACTGTGGAACAGCATGGCACTGGGAGTTGTGGTAGCCAGTCCCCCCATAGCCCCAGGCTGCCTCTACCTTTGGTATGCTACTCAAGGTTAAAGGGATCCCAGTTGGGTGTTTAACAGTGTTGTGCTCGGATCCGAATGGCTTTTTCTTTTTCTTTTTTTATTTGACACTATCTGCACTGTGGAGAACTATGCAGAAGTGTTCATCTTTGGAGGCTTTTTACATCCACAATGTAGATCCTAGTTCACTATTCCAGCTGTAATATCTCTATAGCAGGCCCTTTAAATCCCTACACCGCCGTAATACTCTTATGAAGTAGCAGGGGTAAGTGATTCGAACTGTTTTACTGTGAGGATCTGCTGTTTGCCGTGTACACGTGCAAGCTTTTGCTGACATTCATTTTGAAACCACTCGCAGCACTTGCGACTCAGAGTAACAATGCTGAGGGAAAAGTGCCTGCTGAGCTCTACAGTGAATATACCTCTGACCCAGACCGAGGAAAGGGAGATTTATGAAATCCACATGTTTAATACATTTCATTTTGTCCAAGGGATTTGTATTGCTTACCACAGTATTTTAGGGTTGAAACATTCTGTATAGTCACAGCTTGTATTGTCTGAGGAGAATAAACCCTGTCCGATTCTGGCTGCTGAAGATTTGTTTTATAGCACCTCCTTTTGCCTTACACACATCAGCCTGTCTGAGGTATTGCATTTTTTTGTTGTTGTGCTGAGGTGTTAGCTACACACACCCTTAATCTTTAATGCATAATCCCTGGAAAATCCTGCTACGTAAATGAAAAAGATAACCCTCATATCAGCGCAGTGACAGAAAAGAAGATAGCTGGGTAATTTAATAAAGGATTGACGCTGGCCCCGGTGTGATACGGTGTGTGACCTCTGTGTATTCATTGTGTAGCGTGGAGCAGGTGAGCTCACCGCTTGTTGGACGAGTAGTTCTTCCCATTCTGAAAAAACCCATCCTGGGGAGCGTAACATCTGTGGTGACAAACAGAACGCACCATATGGATTAAAGCGCAAGGAGGGTAGTCACTGAAATATTTGCTTTCCCAAAGTGTTGACACAGTATGAAAAAAAGCAGAACCACGGCCGCGCTTTCTCCCCCTCGCTGTAATCAGGTAGCAGTTATCGCGGTGAAGTGTTTGCCTACCTAATGGTGTTTCCATTTTGTGCGAGTCTGTGTCATCGGCTTCCCATTTGGAGCGCGGGCAGGAAGGATCTAGCCTTCTCTTAAAGCGAGCGTCGACCTGCCGAGGCCTAGCGTGTGCTGGTGGTGTTTGCTCAACAAAAAGACAAACTGATGAATCGAGTGAGGAAGAGGAGTTTAAAAAAAAAAAAAAGCATCATGAGTATGAAGCGTTTAGTTTGTTTAGCAGCTGACCACATCACGTCATAAATAGTCCTCCCGGGGAGCGCTTGTTTTACATCTAAAAATGCACTTGAGTGTAATATTGACAGATATAGCTTGTGACGAGTGATAGTCAGAATGTATGAGCGCCCATTATGCCGCTGTCAACCTCTGGTGCCAGACTGAAAATAAGCAGTTCACCTCTGTTTTCATTCAGGAGAGTGCAGCAGACAGCACCGGCTTCTCCGCTGTATTTATTGACTTGTTTTACTAGCCTGAAACAGGGTGCTTTTATACGGGGGCCTGCTCAGTCTTAAGACTCTCCAGACATTTACATTATTCCTGACTGAGTTACACACACGTATAAAGGAGCACGTCCGCAGGCTAGGTTAGATATATGCTCTCTTTCCACCTCTCTTACATTCATACACACTCCATGCACCATTTTATTACCCCACCATTTTAGATATTGTTACACAGTGCTTCTCTTCTATTACTGCTTCATATCTACAACATTGAATGATTTTTTGGTTGTTTGTACTCAGGCTAATTAATTGGCTCTCTCTGTTTTAAATGTGTATAAAGACCTAGCATTCTGTTTTTTTCTGTGTATTTGAATACTGCATCCTGAAAAATATGTTTCTGTTTATGCCGCGGCTGATTCTGTGAGTATGAAAGCACAGATTTCACGAGGCTCTAAAAAAAAATCATCTTTCGCTGACTAATCTGCACGACTGCAGCGGAAGATAATGAATGCAACACCAGAGTCACAGCCGACACTATGATCCCCCCCCCCCCACCACCCGGGCCTAAACCTCCAGCAGTATTTAGATGATATTTCATTTTAGAATAAACCTCTTTTCTCTCCCACTGTGAAGATATTGAACTCTTTCACACAGATGTCATCTTAACCAAAGCTTATTAAAAAGATGGACATCAAAGTTGTGGGTGCCCATTTATCTTATAGCACTCTAATTGGCCACCACAGGCAAGAGAACAACTAACTCCAAAATAGGAGGCGTCGAGTGGTTGGGCTAAAGAAGAGGATGTCTAAAGACCTCTCAGTGGATTCATTGCCAATAAATCCTCTGGAATGAAAGCAGGGCTTTTCTAGGGGGGGATGGAATTTCACAAATACATTATGAAACCTGATACGCTGAATTAACTGAACACTTATGGCCACAGGCTTTCGGTTTCTTTGTTCTGGTGTGTTTTCGTGGCTGCATTTGTCCTGCGCCTGACCTGCAACTTTCAGTGTTTGCTTGACATCGACCATGAGGCGATACGCTCTGAAAAGGTCACGCGGCGCGGTAGCCATGAGTGAGCTGTGATTTCATTTTTTGCTAACTCCATATAGCATGCTGCATTGTTTTGAATTAACCGTTCACCACGATGAATGAAACTGATTCTTCAGCCAGAGTCACCGCTACTCCATCAACCGCCACACACACACACGGGCCTGAGGTGAATAATGTATTATGTTTTCCACTCAAGTGGGCAATAAAAACACAAAAACAAAGTCATTAATTGCCCACATACAGTAACCAAATGCCATCAAGAGCCTGTGCTCTCATTAACCTGGCACCTAATTATCTGCCTCCAGTCTGAGTCCTGACAAGCCCCGCCGTCTGAACCCTCAGCTCGGTTGTGTTGTGTTGTGTTGTGTCAGCACTCGCCAACCGCAGCCAAGGCACCATTAGGTACAGAGAAGACAAAAGCTTCTTGCAGCAAAGGTTCCCTCTGCACACACCGCCACAATGTTCCTCCTGTTAATGCCTTCCCTTCCAATTAAATCTGCAACTGTTAATTATTGTAATTATGAGAGTGAGCTCCCAGCTCTACCCCCCCCACCCTTTCCTCTTCTCATCCCCACTCCAACCCCTCCCTCGCCAGTGTGTGTGTGCAGAGACGCTACGGGAGCTGTTGTGTTGCTTCAGTGGCGCCTCGTCTCTGCTCCAGTGAAGCCCTAGCAGGGAATTGGATGCGGAGGGGGACTCGGCGCACATGACAGGGGTGACGTGAGGGAGATTGCACGGTTCATCTTGGATAACTGGGCGAGCAAGTCACAGCCAATGGCCATGCCTCCAGTCTAACTCATTAAATGGTGTGTAAAGTACATGCTGGGAATAATTAGCACCAAATAACCTTTTTTTTGCTACCTTGTTCACACAACAACAACAAAAAAAAAGGTGGAGTATCATCTGTAGGTGTACAATAAAATGACTCAGCTGGTCAAATGATATCCTCCCAGCAGTCATTCACTCATTGCTTTGAAACCTCCACAGCTATTTCGCTCCTTTCTTATGGTAATGTGAAACTCCATTCTCGCCGTGTTCTTTGAGAGACACTCGCGATGGATCCGAAGTGATGTGTTGAGTATAAGGAGAGCTGAAAAAGAGTGGATGGCAGGCCGGCTGCCTGTTAAGTCTCTGCGTGTCTCAACATCCTCTTTGGCCTGCTTCTGTCACAAGCTGTTGTTTGGCCCGGACCTGATCCGCCCATCCTCTCCTTGCACCTTCACTCTGCAGCACCTAGCAGTAACCTGCAACATCAGGCTCAGGATGCTTGCAGAAACAGCGCTCCTTATTCAGGTGCGTGCAACTGGAGGTGGATGTGTGTGTTTTTTTTTTTTTTTGGGTGAGAGATGCTCTGAGAATCAGCACGTCAAGCGCAGTCTTATTCCAGTGTCATAACCTCAGTTGCCTCGTGGCAGAGTCCTTACACGCTAGCACAGCTAGCAAAGGATTCTGGCTTTACAATTTGGAGCTGAATTCTCTTCTATAAAAGACACCGAAGGAAAGAGCAGCTCCTTCTGCTTCAGGCAATGCAGCCTTTTCGTGGATACACTGCAAAATCTAAATGATGGACTGTCAACTCTCTTGCAGAAATGCCACTGCAAAGAATAATCTCTCTGGCAGTGGATCATGGTTGGCTGTATGCTACCAATGCCGTTTCTTTGTTTATGCAAGCATGTAGCCTTCACACGCACGCATGCAGACATGAGCGTATGCACATGTACACACACATATACACAACACAAAATGCTTCAAGCCTAAATCCTTTCTGTGGGAGCATACAGTGAAATATATGGGATTAATAACCTGAATAGCATTATTTTTTTTCACCTCTAGCCTTTAAAATAATGCATGCTTGGCTCGGTGTCTGGATGAAGTTTTGCCTGCACACTGTATTTGCCTGGTTATCGGTGTGTACAAGACCTGCTGTGTGACCTGGTTTCATGCAATCTCCATCTTCTAATTAGGAGGCTGCAGAAAGGCTGGAACGAGAGGAGGAGTGATTAGTTGCCTTTGGGTATTTCATAAGTGGCTTTCAGTGCCACATTTGCATTATTTGCTTGGGGTCTGAATAACAAATCAGCCTACCTTTGCAGCAAAATTGAGGCTAGCAGCTAGACCATCAATACATGAAATATAAAATGAAAGTGAAGAAAAGAAATAAGCAAAACATGCTAACACAATATGGGCGGATAAAATGAAATATTGAAACACAGGACACAATAACTGTCTCAGAGGGTACGTACAGCTCAGAGATTCAAATATTCTTTGACTCTTGCACTGAGTGTATTTTCCTTTATGTTCATCTCAGCTCTGGGATGTCTGCCGTAATAACACACGAGTGTCTCAGTGATCGCGGCTCATTCTGTGACCAGCGGACCATGTGAACCATGTGAGCCCTACGTCGGAGCCCCATGCTGTATGTGTCCTGTAGGGTCAGTCAGTGTGCTGATCTGTAGCGGAGGTCCTGTCCACTCATTTGGCCAGTCTCCCCAACCGCTGCGTGCGGCCGCCACCGCCAGGCCTGGTCAGCCATCACTACACCACTTGGCCGTTTGCCCACATTGAGTCTTAGAGGGCAGGAAACAAAGCGGGCACTCACAATGTCCACATATAAACACACACACACACACACACATGATCACAGCGAGTGACAGTGGCTCTTGTTTACCCAGCCCTCCCACCCTCCCTCACTCTCCTTTCATCCTCTCCCTCTAGTCTGTCATGTTGTGTGTCACTTCCCACAAATGTCAGTGCCACCATGGGACAGTGATTAATTTTGGTGTGCTTGGCAAAATGTCTTCAAGATGTTTGTTTGGGTTGTCTTTTCCCACCCCCTTTTTTGCCCACCCCCGCTCCCTCCCCCCCGCGTGTCTTTGGAGTTGTGGGTCGAGAGTGGCAAGCCCTCCCCACCCCCCCACCAACCTCCATCACCTCCTCCACATCCTCCTCCCCCCCTCGCCCCCGCTGTCACATCCTCCTCCTCCTCCTCCTCCTTTTTTTTGGAGGGAGGTGGGAGGGCTCATCATCATCGAGGGACAAAGGCTACCTGAACTGACAGAGATCTTCTTTTCTGACCAGAGCCACTTTTTTTAGTCACCCCCACCACCTCCATGCGCTGTCTGTTTAGTGTGTGCTGGTGGTGTATGATGGGAGAAGTCTTGACCCAGCACTGAGGGGCTGTAACACTTCACTGTCAGCGCGGCTGATTAGCTTATCACTCACCGCACTGGGAGGAAATACATCATCATTCTAGACAGGGATTCCCCAGTTTAGGGCTCACTCCCTGCCTCCTTTTACTCTGCATTTAATCACCCGACTCTCTGCCCCCCCTCCAGTATTCACAGCTTTCACCTCTAAAGCCAATCCTTAGAGGCTTACGATGAGAACTTTTGGTTCAGCTACGTTAGTGTGCAAAACCTCTCGTGACACTGATGCGCAGAATCCTCCCCAAATTTTCCTCTTTTCAGCTTCTCGACAAAGAAAGTGAAACAAAAAGTGGCAAATGTGTCTCGGCTTCCCCACAGTGTGGTATCAGGTATGGTAATTACTCTGCCATTAACATTGGGAATAGTTAATGTGTATTAATGTGTTAATGGCATGTTAATTACTGTACATGCTAGAGAGAGAGAGAGAGAGAGAGCCCGCAGGCATTCTCTCAGATTCTTTGTGCCATGTGGATGTAGGCCAAGCTTAAAAAAGCCTTTAAGAACGTCGATGAAAGAGGATCCTTATGTTTCATTTGTCAGAACAAAAGATTTTCAATGGTAATTTGATCCAGCTCCCTGCTTCTGGAGCTGAAAGTCACTGATCCAGGCGCCACGACAAAGGAGATGATATGAAGTCAAAGGAGACGTGGAACGCGGCTGTAGTGACACTGGCCTCTTTGTGAAATGGATACTCTAAGCCCTCTGTAGTCTCTAGTGTGTTGCTTTGGCAGCGGGTTTTAATAACACGGTGGATTAGAAGCCTTGGATCCTGAGTGCCAAGCCAGAGTTAAAGCTCACCTTGGACGAGCCTCAGTAACAGGCTAGATGCCACAGTCCTCCTCCTCCACCTCCTCCACCTCCTCCTCCGAGCCGCCTCTCTGCTCACACCGTCTACTCGGCGGCTTTAAGAGAGATGACCTTTGCAAATATTGACAGAAAATAAATTCTGTTTCGATTAGTTAGCTTTGGGAGACCTTTGCGGATCAATGCAATTAGATGAACAGAGTGTCGATATACGTGGCCGGAGCTGTTCACTGGAGGCAGTGGCTAGGAGAGGAGCTGCACGAGGTCAGGGTTACTTGTAATGAACAGGATGTTTTGGAAACAGCGGTGGAAGTAACAGAGTCGCCAGTGTGTATCGTCAAAAAACACACGCTTGACCGCGATGCACCTTCTGCAAGCTGCACACACCACTTTACAACCTCAGAAAAAGAACTACCGCAAGAAAAATATTACATAAAAAGAAGAATCTCTGGCTTTATCTGCAAGAAGCGTTACTCTTCAAGTGCATTGTCTGGTGTCTGACAGTGCAGTCAGTGCAGCAGAATGAGGTGGAGAAGCCCAGAGCCACCCCTTCCCTCTTCAGCAGGCCACATTAACCCAGCAGGGCTCTGCCTTTATGGCTCTCCTGCTCACACTTCAGTGATGAGAGTAAACAAGCAGCGGGCCAAAGGTCAGCTAAGCCCACAGAATAAAAGAGGGCACAGGGGGGAAAAAAGAGGTGGGAGGAAAGGAGAGCGGCCCGAGGCAGTGCTCAGATCACTGTCAGGGCTTCAAGCAGGGAATGATGTACGAGACAACAGCCCAGGACCGGAAATGATTATAAACAGAGAACAGGGGAGAGTATATGAGAGAAAGAGGCTGCATTGTCTTTATCTGTCAAATTTGTTACTTCCTCGGATCTGATACCAACGGTGAAACCTGTAAAAAATGAAAAGGAGAACCACCTCTGACTGATAGGGATGGATTAATCACAGTGTCTCCTTTTGTCTCCGTCACAGAGGAGAAACGAGGAACAATCATATAGGCAAGTGCTTTTCCCCCTCAGCTACTCCACCTGTATTGTTGAATGACAAATGAGGCAGATTAAGGACATGTTACGTTATTATTACAATTTCAGAATTTTTCCTCTTGCATCATTAAATTCATCCTGGTAATTAAGCGAGCCGGCATCATCAGATTTTTGTGAAATAACGTAGACCACGCATAGATTTTTCATTCTTAACTTCCCGTTGCTCGCAGGCTTTACCAAGGTGACACGACTCCCGCACTTTCCCTTTTTGCACTGAGATTAATCCCACTTTGACTGCGGAGGTGGATTAGAGCTAAACTCGGGTGCCCAAACTTGTTTTAATACCCATATCATCAGACAAAAAAAAAAAAAAAAAGACGGGATAAGGATTTGAGCAGCATCGCAGTGCTAGAATGTGACTGTGGCTTTGCAAGTTACTATACAGATTTGTCAACCACACAGCAAATTAAAGATATTATCTCGCTCGAGCCTATTTTGTAGAAGTTGTGTGATGATGCCGAGCTTAGACAGTGAATCCGCAATCTTTAGCTCCTCCAACAAAAGGTGCACGGAAGGAGACAGCGAGATACATTGCACCTGTTTTTTTTTTTTTCTGTAGGCTATGGGTTTTTTTTTTTTTTAAATCTTTAGTATTTATGTGCTCGAGACAGACGCACCATCCCTCCCCAACATGTGTGTTATGAATGGCCAGCCGTAGCTGCCGTGGCACAAATACACCCTGGTGGACTCCTGCAGGGGCCGCGTGCTTCTCGGGGGCAGCGCGGTAATCATTTTTATCCTGCTGATTTCCCAAATAGAAATGGACACGTATGATAAAAATGTCACGGCCACTCCACATGTCAGTGGACTAACAGGATTACATGTCACTTTCTAATGTCTCGCTCTGTTTTTCCTTTGCCCGTGAATGGCCACATTATTGCACACAGGAACTTGGTGGTAATATATGGTAAGAGACTAGTAGCTGTTTATGGCCCGTGATTATTTAGTTTGAATGAAACCAGTGATTTATGCCCATTTAGCTGAAAAGCCCTGTAAATTCCCCCAGCTGCATTTCCCCTGGATATAGAGTGAGTGGAGTGAAAGTGACAACTGGGTTTGGTGTGGAAATGTACGCTGCGTCCCAGAGTTATATTTAATATACCTGACATGAAAAACATGCCTACCTACTTACCACCACCCGCAGCACAAAGGAAAAGTGCAGCCTGCTGAGCTTGTGTTGAATCAGAGAGTGGGAGTAAATACTGAATTAGGAAAATATGAGCTGTAGTGGCAGACAAACCACCAGCTATTAGAGCATGTTGAGATATGTAGCCAGGCATCTGGTCGGTCAACATTTGAATCATGTGCTCGTTTTTTTTTGTTTCGCGCCGCGCACAAGCTGGAATAGAAACAGTCGAGCCTGTCCAGAACGAGAGCTTTGGGGTGGAGTTGGTGGTGCAGATGCATCGTGATGTGGATGAGGGTTAGTGGAGCAGCGGCATATTGTCCACATGGATGGCTTGGCTCCTGCAAGCTCTGATGGAGCCTTGTCCAGCATCTCAATGTCTCCAACACAAATAGCCACATTCATCCACTCCTCTCACACCATTACACCTAAAAGACTCAAAGCCAGCCGATCCATAAATAGAGGCAAATTTGTTTTTCAGTGGCACTGCAGCCGAACAAAACACCAACAGAGGTGAAAACATCAGAGGAGTGGTTACAATATGATGTGTTTCCTTTTTTTTTTTTTATTCAGAAATGTGTTTTTATGAGAAAGAAAAAAGGAGTGTTTACTCCTGCGCGTGGCGTGCAGGGTCAGACGGTCAAAGCGTGGTAAAAGGGCTCCTCTGATTGCATGCCTACTGGCTGACACAATAGAGCCACTAATCTTCTTATTTAGAATCCAGAGGCTGGCCATATCTTAATGAAGCTGTAATGAGCTGTTGAAAATCCCTGAATTGCGGGAGGGAATATTGAATTGAAACAACTCTGGTAATCATAACGTTCGAGTAGCCACTCAGTATTTACTGCCCATTGAGCCACATTTTTATCCACTTATTAGAGTGGATTGCTCCGGCTTGTTTTTGTTGTAATTCTGACCGGCTTTTTGTTTGTTTGTTGTATTCCTCGTGAAGCTCTGGCATTGTGGCGGTTGCATTGCCAATGCATCAAGGTGTTGCACGTTCGCTATCTGCTGGGTGATTACGACTTGCTGACAGACCGGCGAGACAGAAAACCAAGAGGAAGTAAACAGCAGGGTCTCCGAGCATGTTACATAAAATTGACTGCGCGCTCCTCGTGTAGATTCTTTTTATTACTTCTTAGAACACTGAAAAATCACTATCGTAAAATAATACAAGATTCAAAACCTTATGAGCAGATAGAAAATGAGGAAAACGGTAGTAACTTTGCAGGAGTTCCCAGCATTCACTGTGTCAAAGACAGAGACACTTACTAGAGGTATAGTTTTCTGTTTAGCATCCTTTCACAGAGTAGAAGTGCCACTTCACCATTGAGCATTTGTCAGTTTATGGATGTTGCTGTCATGTCAGCCTTCCCGTACACACAGTGTGCAGCGCAGTGTGTAAATAAAAGAGAACAGGCATAGACACGGGCGACAGGAACACAACACATACACAAGGAGGCACCCAGTTCATACCTGCAGGGGAAACATCACTCCACAGCAGACTACGCAGACATAATGCTTTTAATTGCACTTAACTATTCAGTCTGCGCCTGTTTGATCATTTTATATGATTAGGATGATTTTTTTTACAGTCTTTACATGTCCCTGGATTAGCATTAGCTGACCGTCTTGTCCATCTTTGTGTGTCGCTGCAGGTCTCAGCATCCGTGGCGCCCAGGAGGAGGACCCACCAGACCCCCAGCTCATGCGTTTAGACAACATGCTGCTGGCGGAGGGCGTGGCGGGACCAGAGAAAGGCGGCGGATCGGCCGCCGCCGCAGCTGCAGCCGCCGCCTCGGGTGCGGCGGGCGACAACTCCATCGAACATTCCGACTACAGAGCCAAACTCACCCAGATCAGACAGATCTACCACACGGAGCTGGAGAAATACGAACAGGTGAGGTTAAGATTCAGTTTTCCTTCATGAGCTTTTGTTCTACGTCCAAGAAAATAGGATCAAGGAATCTTTATTATCCTTGAGGGGCAACAACCAGTAAAAATACAATAAATACTTTCAACATAAACACTTCCACACTTAACTTTCCGTTATTTAAAAGGCCTATCTGCGGCCTGACGGCAACAACATAATGCTGCTGTTCAGGGGCTGACCAGGGTCGTCCAGGACTGACTGTGCTCTTGTCTTTAACTCAGTGAGAGTGTTGTGGGCATTAAATCACAACATTAAAATTATGTAGTTTACGATGAAAGAACATACGACGGTGGCTCGAAGGTCAGTTTATCGTCGACGATAGCACCGACGTAGTTGTATTTTTCCACGACATCGACAGCTTGACCATCTATGATGTTAGAAGCGAGCGCAGTGGGATACTTTCTTTCCAATCTATAATCATTTCTTTAGTTTTAGCCACATTAACGTTAATAAAAGACGACTTACACCACTGAAACTTAATGATATGTCCCCTGGTGTGTTGGCTTTGGCACAAGTTCGTGCATAAATAACATATTTTTGTCCTTTTTCACCAACCAAAGGTTAAAATAAACGTTACTACTAGCTGTTTGAAATTTCAAGATATGAAAGGCACCTATTAGTTTGTACTTCATACTCAGAGCACCCAGCACAGCTCATTCTCTCTCTGCATTAGCAAAGAATATGCACAATGAGGGAGAATGTGTTATCAGGCTGGGGAAAAAAAATGGCAGTATGATTCACCGTGTTGTAGTTGATTATAGAGATCCAGAGAGAGCGCCTTAGTCATCTGTGTTAAATGAAAGTATGATCGGCTCCTTCACCTAGCACTTTGAGCCTGCCATTAAACACAGAGGCATTATGGGTGAAAATAGAAGGTGTAACAGTGATGCCTCAGCAAGCCATTGAGGTAAATTAGACTAATTTACTCCGTGCTCTCTGAGAGAGGAGGTTGGGTATGCGGGGGCACACAACACTTCGGCTGGAGTAAATGCATCTTTCTTAAGGGTGTTTCCAGGTTTTAATTATCTAAATGTAAATACTTAACGAATTTTACTCAGAGTAATGAGCTAAAGTGTGCACTACGTAAATGAGTTATTCTAATTAATCATGTATGAACTACTGGTTTAACGAAAAGCTGTTTAAATTCGTTCCGCATTAGGGCCGAGCCAAATTGCAAATCTGCATTTATATTCAAAGATGACTTCACCTATTATGTCATCAAGGTAATATATAAACAGCTCAGTCTGTTGAAGCTTTTAACCAAAAGAGCTTGCATGTTATGAACTCATTTCTTCTATGAAAAATGTATACAACTTTAGGATATCAGTCAAACAGCTTTGGTGAGCTGCTGCTGTGATTTGGGACGTTTACTGAACTCTGGCTGTTTTTTTTTTTTGGTCTCTCTTTTTGTCACTTGGCAGGCATGCAACGAATTCACTACCCATGTGATGAACCTGCTGAGGGAACAGTCTCGTACGCGGCCCATCTCTCCCAAAGAGATTGAGCGCATGGTGGGAATCATCCACCGTAAGTTCAGCTCCATCCAGATGCAACTGAAACAGAGCACCTGTGAGGCTGTCATGATCCTGCGCTCCAGATTCCTTGATGCCAGGTCAGTGGATCGTGTGTGTGGAACATATACTGTATATATATGTGTGTGTGTGTGTGTTTGGTATCTAAAAACTTTTATTGCTTCCGTATGACCCATATAACCAAATCCAGTGGGCAAGGTCATTTTTAGACTATGTGCAGGTCTGAAGTTTTGTTTTTTTCTCCCACTTTTTCTGGCACAGCACACAGTATGAGCACTGCAGAGATGCATGATTTTAATTGTGACCATGTTCCCATGCATTATCCATTTTCAAGACAATCATGCCCCCACACCTGAGAGCAGTTAAGACCAAATGAAATGGGTTCCCGAGTCATGTGTAATGGATGGAGGGGAGGTCATCAGCAGGTGTTGTGGATTACTCTAATCACTAACAGTGTGGTGCAGTGTGTGGAGCTCTGCGGAGTGCGCCACAAGTTCGGGGGGCCAAACAAGCCAAGTGGAAGCACATTTGCTGCCCACTGCCTGTGTGAAGCGCGGTAAACAAGGCAAAAATAAGCAAATGCTCAACAACATGATAAGTAGTGCCCTTGGGAGGGAAGGGGACCCAGATCTAGTTAGAGTTTGCTTGTTTCTACTGGAGATCCCTGGGGCTGTGGCACTTCAGGAACAATGCTCAACTGTGCATGCCGTGATTTCTATAATGTACCGAGATGCACTCCGACTGGGCTTTGCGCTCCATCACAAAGCCCACCCATCCGCTGCACTAAACTCTACACATTACACGCTTGGACTGGAGATTGGAGACCAACAGACCAAATTAAACATTGTATGTGTTTTGTGACTGTTTGTTTGTGTGTGTGTGTGTGTGTGTGTGTGTGTGCTTGTCAGTTCATTGGTTGGAGTCTGGTCTTCTGTGTGTTGACGAGACTCTTGGAGCAGGACATGATATTCTGCTCCTGAGGGGCCCTTAGAGCCCATTCCTCATTATTTTCACCATTTATGTGTGAGATTGATTGTGCAATTTGTGCGATCCAAATGGATGAGTTAATGCTGGTCCCCACTAATAGGCTCACTCGGCCTTTCTCTCGTTTTGCTTCCCACTCAGGCGGAAAAGGAGAAACTTCAGCAAGCAGGCGACGGAAATTTTGAACGAATATTTCTACTCGCACCTCAGCAACCCGTACCCGAGCGAGGAGGCTAAAGAGGAGCTGGCCAAGAAGTGCAGCATCACAGTTTCCCAGGTGGGTAGCTCTCATCTAACAGTAGCTGGTGGGTAATCAGGGTGGGAAAGGCTAAAGCCTAGAGGGATAGTTACCGTAGGTCACACCACCAAGACACAATGTCCTTAGCTAACCTTGACATTGTGGCTGCCTAATGATGCTTCAGTCAAGGCTGGTCCCAGTCAGTCAGAGCAGGGCCACAGGGAGGGGAGGCCTATATCATCTTGGCCTCAATCAAAGCACTATGCTGTCCTTCCTTAGTCGCCCCAACGCTGGGTCCCCTGCCATTTTTCCCTCTCATTCCCATCCACCATGTGTGCTCTCTCTGTTGCCTGGTCAGTCGCTCAGGTCATAATGCTGGGAAGAAAAATGGCATCATCCATTACTTTAAGAAAAAGCAGTTAAAGTCCGGCGCTTCAAAAAAAAAAAAAAAACACCGGATGATGCCGGCTATTTATTTGTATGTTTTGCTGTCCAAGTGACCTTCCGGGACTCTTGCTAATTCACAGTTATATTTTTAAAAAAAGATGCGACTTTCCCACTTTATATACAGTACGGCCTCCTTGTTGGGTAAACCTGAAGGCAATATCTCTCACACCTAACCCCCACATCCAAAGTATTATTATCCTGTGCTCTCTTTTTCTGCTATGACTGTGACTACTATCTAAGATTCTCTCTATTGTTCTATGGTTGTCCTCATGAGACACAATATCAGAGAAACATGAATCTATACAATAATCTGCAGTGTTTTTTTCTGTGTGGGGAGGGGGTGTTGAGGGGTATATTGAGTGTAGTCATGAAGAGTCAGATACTGTAAAAGCCCATTCTTTTTTGCCTTCAGGGGGTGGGAAGCACCATCACAGTATCACAGGTATGTCATAACTTCTCCTGATCCACTGTTTTCATTTTTTTGTACCTCCTTTGTTTATGTATGTATAATAGCCTCACAGTTTTCCACTGCACAGAACCTCCCTCCCCTCACACTACTGGCTCACTGCTAATGCTATCATGAATTGCAGTTTGAATTTACATTTTTTTAAAAAAGAGTGGATAAGAATTTGAAGCATTTACATCCCACCAAGAACATAACTTTTTAAACTTACACCCATGTTTATCACCATATTCTGTGTGTACAAATGTGTCACATGAAATTTTACTTTTTGGCTATTGTTTACCACATTATTTATTTATTGATTGATTTATTATTTTTTTTTGTTTGTTGTAGAGCGTCGACTAATTGTGTGGTCTTTTGAATCTTCAAACTGCGCTCTGAGTTTATCTACACCCCCTCTCTCGCCCACCAACCGGTGATCACTGTGTGCTTTAAAGTCCGTGTAAAGTAAGAATAAATATGTGTTCTGAGTTTGTCAGACCAAAGAACAAAGTGTCATTAACCACCCAGCCAAATTTGAATGATTAAAAATATTGACAAGTTTATGAAATTAGGTGTCAAAATCAGGTAAAAATGAATTCTCAGCTCCAGGACTGTGGGGGCGTGTCCTCTGAATGTGCTGAAGCCACGCCGACTTGTGGGAGCAGTCGAGCAGCCATTTTGAAGCGACTGAAACGTGTCGGATGAGTTCAGAAAATGACATGACTAACTTTGAAACACTCCGAGCTGAGATGAATTCATCTCTATCTCTCTAGCTCAGGGTGGCCTCAGCGTGTCATCGAGCCACCCTTTAAGGACCGCCCACAAAAATCCTGGACTGAAAACTGGTGAAAAACTGTTTGAACCTCGAACTCCACATTTCAGTAATATATCGTTCAAAGTCTTTTCACGTGTTTTCAGCAACTATTTTCCAACATATTTAATGTATTTTGAAAGAAATGTCAGAATTGCCTTTACACGGACTTTAAAGAAATGGCCACCGACCCTCACAAATGGAGCCTCGCTCTGTGTTTTTCTGAGTAGCCCACACTGTGCCAGTTCCCATGAGAACAAATCAAGTCTGTGCAGAAATTAGAGGGCTTTTAAAAATTCACTTGAACTCATCTCAGGCCCCATTAGTGGCGTACTCCTCGACAAGCGGAGGCCACGGCAGACATTCTTATTGACTTATTCTTAGTGCTTTGGCTCATTTTAAGTGAGTAACAAAGTCGGAGGCTCGACATGATGCCGAGTGCACCGTAAGTGTGTTATCCCTCACCGCGCGGCCGGCCTTTCAGGAGTCACAAACTCGCTTGCCGTGGCTACGCCGAGGGCCTCGGCTAAGTCATTTTTCAGACACCCCCCAAAATACTTTTTGCAGGGCTTTGTTGATTGCACAAGCAGTTCATTAAGTAAAAAACCATCCGTCGTGAATGGAATGCCAATATCGCGCCGCAGCCTTGCTCAATACATCATCGCTGACGAAACACCCTGCATCATTTCAGCAGCAGCAGCAGCAGCAGCGGGTGATGCACAGTCGTGTTCCCTGAGAGCAAAGTCGGGAGATTCCTGCACTTCTTTTATTCATATCTAAACGCTGCAGTCATAACCTTGAACAACAAAAATGTATACGTTATCTGACTATGTCAATGTGTGTCTGATTTGATTAATACTGAACCCCGCTTGTTTATAGAAAACAGCTTAAGTGCAATGAGCTATTGACATTGTTAGGATTAAGTGCCTGGAAATGCAGGACGCCGTCTTGTTCCCTCTGTCACTTTGCATGCACTGTGCTGGACCCCTGAATGAAGGCATGGGATTGGATGGCTGTGGTTTGTGTCAGGGGTTAACAGGAGGCTATATTTGGTATCACGCGTGTCATTTAAGGCATAAATTCCTTTACATTGCTGACATTTTTCTTCCGACTGACACTTTTCAATATTTCAGATCACAGTGAATTTAGAGAAGCCGAGACTTGAGTTCTTATTCATTATTAATGTGGCCTGTATAATTGATGGTATCACAGCTAGTGAGACCACCTTTGTATTTGTATTTAAGGCTTAGGGCATTGTAACCTCAAATATATTGAGATCATAGACAGATCATGCATTGCCTTACAATGACTAGCGAGGAGTATTGACCTGAAATAGGGTGAAATAGTTTGAATTATTAACCACAGCTCCACGGCCTCTCTAGTGGGCAGCAATGAAGGCAACGGTATCGTGTTCTTGCAAGGAGTCTGCATGGTCATTATACAATCGCTGCCTTTGAGGCTGCTGATGTCAGGTAATTCAATCTCACAACCTGGTTCTCACCACACATAGGAGTCAATTGAATGCATGGCCTGCCACAAGATAAAAGGGAATTAGTTCTGTAGATTGGGTTGTGCTCCACACCTTACAGTGCAGCGCGTTTGTTCAATATTTAGCTGAACCCGAGAATCACTAAAGCCAGAGTTCAGTGGGCAGGAGAGAAATGTGTAGCAGCGTCCAGAGGATTTGATGCCAACACTGCTGAGTGTGTCTGGGCTTGTAACACCATACAGTGGTAGAATACAGTCATAACACACTTCAGAATAAAGATTAAAGAGATTAAAGTAATTAAAGTTTCTGTTTCAACTGTTTCTCTTATGGAATAATCATAAGTTGCATGCATTGCTGCCGTATCGGCATATGGTGAAAAGTAAACTGTGTTTATCTGCCACTGTTAACTTTCAGACTTAATGATACAAATACGTCTTCATGTACAAACACCACAAGTGACATTTTAATAAATGCAGTTGTGTTTAATGCACTGTTTGCATGAACATTTTGTTAAATTAAACAAACCGACGAGCTCTAGAAAAACATTTTGGATGATTTCCTGGGGTTTGTGGGCACTTTGTGAGCTGTCGAAAAAGGAGCGAGAATATTGCATCGTCTTTGGCTCCACAATCCACCATAAGCAGGTTAAGTAAAAAGGATGATGGCCAGGGCTTTCATTGCTTCCAATTAAACCTTGCTTGTTAGTTTAACCTCTAGGTAAACCCATCAAACAATTGATGTCAAGGAAGCCCTGCCAACAGTGGGCCTCGCCTGAATGGTCATTAATTTTAATTGCCTAGATATTAAAGATTTAGAGCACAGAGACGTGCAGGATAGAAATGATCTGATGTCCTGCAAATCCAGTCAGTTTTTTACGCCACGGCATCGGAGGGCTGCTGGGGATATTAAAATTTAAGCACATGGGTGGAAATTAAATAAAGCGTCATTAGGGGCAGCTGCTCTTTGGCTGGTCCAGCCGTGGGGCTGCAGGGCCTGAGAGGGGGGCAGCAGCAGCAGCAGCAGCAGCACCGCGACAAGACACTCTAATTTATAGAACCATTAAAAACAAGCATCATCTCATTATTATTCCACAGTTATTGCAGAGCCAGCATTCACACATAAGGTTCAACACCCCCCCACCACCACCACCCACCCTCTCATACAACTTTTTCAGCGTCTGACTGATGTCGGATGTCTGCTCTAAATCTGAATACAGCCGACACTTCCCTCGTCTCTTTTAGTGATCCACGTAAAAATATTTCTTCTTTTTCTGTTCTTCAACACATCAATTAACACCGACTGCCCTGAAAATCTGTGTTTACTGCTTCACATGTCTGCAGGTCTTTTACCCTCCAACTCTTGTTTTTGATAATTACAAACAAAAGTTGCTTCCCGAATCACTGAGCACGCACACACACACACGCACACACACACACACACACACACACACAGACACACACACACACACAAACACACACGCACACACACACACACATACGAATGTTTTATTGCTGTATTAATGTTTTGTTATTCTCAAAAATGAAAGGAAAAGCTGTTCAGAATGTAACGTGAACATTTAACCCTTGTTTTAATGTTGTAAAATGAACATGCAGCCTTCCATACATTAAACAACATTTGGCTGTATCTGCTACTTTGCCCTATAATCTTTAATAATGTAATATTTCTGTGTTTTACATAAGGCGTCAATCACCTAGACTCACTGATCTGGAATCAGTGGGAATTCTTCAGAGGGTGAACTATCATATATTTCACTGAGGGATTTGCATCTTTAACAAATCAGCCCTGCTATGAGAAATATATAGAATAGTTTAGTGTCTGTGCAGTCGGAGCCCCTTGTGTTTTAGTTTTGTCAGGAGACACATCTGAGAGCGTGTCATGCTCCCATCCATGAGAAGACACAAGTGGCTCCTGATTATGGCTTAATTAGCTTGTGTACCCGGCGGACATTACTGCAGGGGCTGGGAATTGGGTACTTGATGGACCCAAACATGACATCTTGAAACAATCACACTGCTCAGTGCACGGTGCTGTGGCTGCTTGACGTCTGACTCCTTCTGCTCCTCCTCCTTCTGCTCTCGCACACAGGTATCCAACTGGTTTGGCAACAAAAGGATCCGGTACAAGAAAAATATCGGCAAGTTTCAGGAAGAGGCCAACCTGTATGCCGCCAAGACTGCCGTAAATGCGGCACACGCTGCAGCCGCTGCAGTGCAGAACAGCCAGGCCAACTCCCCTACCACACCTAACTCCGGTAGGCACTCCTGCATATAGACAAAAATAAAATAAAATAAAAGATCTGCCCTCTACCTCAGCCCTTAACCTGCTGCCTACCTGCCTCACTCTCTCATGCACGATTCACACAGGCAAGAGTGACAGGCTCTGCTCCCAGCTTGGGGATCACAGTGTCTCCTGTCTATAAGACAGTTGATGCCAAGCAAACTCATGCATAAAGAGAGCGTTCCTGACTTGTGAACCGAGAACACATGTATTTTTGGCAAAATAAAGAAAAAAAAAAGAAAAATCAGAAGGATGCCATGGGATTTGTTTTCCCTTGACTTTCTGTCAACTTCCTGTCATTTGTAATGTAATGGTATGTAGTTGCATTGAATGGTTAGTGCTTTTATTTTGCTAAATAAAGGGAAACATAATTGCTGGGAGCATTTTACCGTACAGTAGTAGTATTATATCAAAAATGGCAGTTCATATTGAATAAAACAGGGAGCCTAAAAAAAGGGGGCATGTTTAGTCCGCTTTAATGAGTAATGTAATGCTGAGTTTGGACTTGGTTGACCTGCGTCGGGATGTGGTAAGCTTATGAAGTGGTCCCTTTTTCTTGCACCCAGGATTCCAGATGAAAGATGAAGAGTTTCAGCTGGATTCTGCAGAGAGCAAAAACACTCTTTTAACCAACATGTTTACTGGTACTGGTCTTTTCATAAGCTTCTTATTGTCCTTGTCATTTTTTACCATGTGATACCTCCCTGCCACAACGTTAGATTGGAAGTAGGTGATGTGGAACAATTGGGAGCTTAAGCGACCAACCGCATATAGACCCGGTCCCCCCCTTGTGTCATGTGATTTTCATTTCATTTGTGTCCACCGCATTCGTAAACAACAACAACAACAAAAAAAAAAGATCCTCTCGAGTCCTTCTGCATATCGTCCTCTTCTGTTTGTTTCTTTGCCTCCCTTCCTTCCTTTCCTTCCTTCACCCTTGTAGTTGCTTGCTTTATGGGAGTCTTCCTTCAGTGTATTTTTCTGCTTGAGTTGGGTCTGTGTATGCAGACACATGCGTGGTGTGTGTGTGTCTGCTCTATTTGTGTGTGTGCGTGTGTGTGTCTGTGCTATCCCTTTATAGCCTTCTCATGTATTCAGCTACTTACATCCTCCCTTTCCAGGTTCTTCAGGTTCTTTTAACCTCCCAAACTCTGGGGACATGTTCTTGAGCATGCAGAGTCTGAATGGGGATTCTTACCAAGGGGCACAAGTCGGAGCCAATGTACAGTCACAGGTAGGATCAACAATCAGGGACAGTTCCTGACTACCAGTGCAGAGAGCTGTCCTTGTCTTGCCTGTGTACTGAGCCATCCACAGTGCAGTCTGAAGCACGGCCAAAAATAGAAGAATAAGAAAAAAACACGCTGCTCATGCGAGGGCAGTTCAAATTACCACAGCGAGGCCTCGCATAACCTCCGATTGACTAACGTGTTGACTGACTATTTCGCTTTGGATGGAATATTTTGGCAGCCAAAATATAATCCCACCCCACTGCTATCATGCCACAAAGCAATTTTACTGGTTACTATTCCAAAAACGTCTTAAAGTAAAAAAAAAAAAAAAAGATTTTGTGAATGCATTTGGCTTTGACTTGAACTCTTGGGTTGGTATTTTGGGTTTTTTGGTACTGTGTTTTTTTCCCCTTTTTTCTGTATCTCTATATTCTTCCTGTCTCATCTTGTTATCGTGTGTTGTTGACGTCTTCCATTTTTTGTCAGTTTAATGCAGCTGCACAACACAGACACACACAAATCGCTACCATGCACACAAAGAGAAATCTATGCTTACTCATGACTGAGGTCAAAAAATAAAAGCTAATTTAAAACATTACATTGGAGTCACTTATGCTTTTGTTTATAATTCCATAGCCACTTTAGAAAATGAAATTGTTCTGAGCATGCTAGTAACGTTAGTACGCCTTTTTTAAATTATTATTATTATTAGAAAATCTGTTAGACGTGTTACAGATCTGATTAGTCTCAGGAGTTCCTTTTGTGATTTCACACTAGTCAGTATCTGTTGCTTCACCGAGCATGTTTAACAGTTAGTGTTGGCCTGCTTCGAGACACCGGGGTTGACCAGCATGTCCACCTTTTGTCTGTCCCCCTTCAGGTGGATACCCTGCGCCATGTTATCAGTCAGACGGCAGGATACAATGATGCTCTTGGGGGAAACACGATGTACAGTCCACATGGCTTGAATGTAAGTGGAAGTTTTTAGATTGAATTAGTTAGCATGGATGATATTTAATGAAGGTGCTGCATGAGACAAATGGTAAATACAGACAGACGTAACCTTGCATGTGTTTCAGCTTCCGAAAGCACGATATTAGACACATCCTGTCATTTTGTCACCTGATATGAACAAAAGTTGTATTTAATAAAAACACATTACGCAGCAGGGGGAATAAAATCTCCAGCTTTACTTTAATAAACATCTTTAATACTTTGTTTCAAACCAAAAATGAGACAGAGAGAGAGAGAAAAAAGGTCTTTTTCGCTGCACGGTATCTGTTGCATTTAGCTGTTTTTGAAATGCTTCACAGAATTTTCCATAGCCTTATCTCCGTGATAAAATATGAACATGTGATCGCCCGCAGCCTCTTCCAGACATGAATTCCATCTTCCTTGATGAGGTTTGATATGGCGCCTTTTTGTAAAGCAGCGCATAATCTGAAGCTATCAGAGTAAAGATTAATTTTGTTGATGAGAGAGGATGAAGAGAGAGAGAGAAAGAGAGGGGTAGAGAGAGAGGAATGGTATCAGACAGCTCTCTCTCTCTCTCTCTCTCTCTCTCTGCACTACGTCAGAAGCTCAGTATTTGCTCTCTTTATATTGTTATGCCTGTTGGGTAAAATGCATGCATATTCACAGTCTAATATTATTTAAAGCACGCACATCAAAAGTGAGGTATTAGATTTAAAGCAGTGTTACTGGAAATAAAAAAATAAAAAATGATTTCACGTAAACAAATGGAGGGGGTTGTTGCCAGCGTTCACTGCTTTCGGTGTCATTTTGGCTTTGCTGAAGCCTTATTGCTATAAGCTCTTTAGACGTGTCAGCTCCTACCAGGATCAAGTGTTTTTTTCCACTTTCTCACAAGGTTTCTCACTTCCATGTGCAAGTGTAGACCTGTGCCTACCGGCTCACCAGAGCTCAGTACGATCCCCCCCCCCCGCCGAAACAGCAACCGACGGCGGCACCGAACAAGCTCGACACGAGAAAAGAGAGGAGCAGAACAAAAAAAGAGCAACGCAGTCGTGAAATATTTGGAGGAAATGTGTGGGATAGCTTTTGTTTTGTAGCAACAAACCCCCCTGAAAGTGCCCTATAGATGTATTAGCATAGACTAACCTTTAGCTTTGTTGGTGGTGACGTAGAAGGATCCAGTAAAGGCTAGGTCACGCCTGGAGCAAAGCAAAGTCAGGCTGGCTAAGACTGGCTCTCTCTTGGAGAGAGAGGCCCTGCCCTGTCACTTCCACTCAGCTCTCCCCACCTCACCCGAGCCCGAGCCCTCCCTCTTCTTGACTGACAGGAGAATATGTAGCGACAAGCTGTCGGGGGCCGCTGCTGAAATCTGCTTAGACACTGATTTCAGGGACTGCTCCCATTGGTCGGGACATGAGACAAATTTGCTTCCCAGAGAGACTGTTTGCTGATGCTACTGTAACGCAAAGAGTGCTGGACTAATCACACAGCATCATTGTATGTCATAAACATTTTAATATCAGCTGACACAACCAGAAACTATGAGTCTCGTTTCCATTTTTCGGAGCGTTGTGTTAACGTTTGGGGAATAAAAATGTGCGTGTTGCAGAGAACGTGTTTATAATCTCAACCTTTTCCCATTTTGTGTCGCAGGCTAATGGGGGATGGCAAGATGCAACGACTCCGTCTTCTGTGATATCTCCGACTGAAGGACCCGGAAGTGTGCACTCCGATACCTCGAATTGATCCGCTATTAACGCATCTTCGCCTCAAACCGGGCATGGACTCTTTTAAAACTTGGCTGACCCAACAGCAGAGGATTATACAAGAAAACAAACAAACAAACAAAAAAAAACTTTTCACAAACAGATTCGTTTTTTTTCCCGTACCTTCAAATTTCCCACGACCACGACATGCACACACACACGCGTGCGTCCGTGCAAAATGACATCCTCCATCAGTGTTTCCTGATCGTTCAGTGTTTCCTTTCTGTCTTCATAAATCAACTCTAATCACCGTGCTCTTATTTGTTTGTCGTAGGGGTAAGCACACACACACACACACACACACGCGTACACACAGAAATCAGCCCTCGGATGACGCTCGATAAACTTTCAGGATCTGAACTTTAAAACACCTGATGACACTTCACGTTTTTTTTTTTTATGACATTTCAAGCGGCCATTTGTTTGATTTCTTTGATTTAATTTCCACTTTCCATTTGATAATTGGGTTCTCCTTCAGTTCATACAATACATAGATTAAAGCAGCTGTTTCTTTGACTGTAATGTGCTCGCCATCTTGTCCAGCGACTCGACAATGCTACCGTTGACAGCTCAATGGCAGCTTTGTAGTTACTTTCAAGATTTATTTTTGCCTTACAGCCGTATACATTAGTAGAAGGAAACGACTTTTCAAACTCTGGAACATAAAGAAGTGTAATTGATTGCTCGACGATAACATGACACCATTCCATATTTTATAATTTTATGTTTAGTATGTACATATGTAAACATTTTTTTTGTACTGCTTTTCACAACAACAACAAACAAATCCCCACCACGGTAGATCATTCCTTCATGGCAAACACAGGAGTGGGCCCCCCGTCACACAGGAAAAAGTTGTACATAATATAGCTAAAGAGTAATTATACATCCCACCAATCAATACACAGCTTTATTACCTCATTCAAATTCATACAAACCAATAATTTCCAACATTTCTGTAGCTTAGAGTGCTCACTTACTACCTCTAAACAATACCACCACCACCATCATCGTTTCTTTTGCCCTTATTTAATGTTTTTATGTAGTTATTTTGATCACATCTTGTAACACTGTAAACTCTCCATTCTCTATGTAATCTAATGTATATTTTAATCTTTTAATAAAATGCCGTTGCTGTAAAGCGCAACTTAAAATGACAAAAATAAAAAAATGAAAATGATAACAATATTAATACCATGAAAAATGGCCGGGGGAGGGAAGGGGGAGGTGGGGGAGGCCGGGGATTGGGAAGGTGGGGGTGGGGGTGTGTTGAAGAACTTGTTGGTCTGTGGCTTTTACGACGGGGGTGGTGTGGGGTGTGGAGGGGTGGGTGGGGGTGCGATGAACATTGTTGATAAATTAACACCAAACAGTGAAACTGTTGTAAATACTGAAGGAGAAGAAAAAAAAAACATTTTGAATGTTGCTCATCTTGTTACTAAATCATGCAAAAAAAGAAAAGAAAAAAAATCACTATAAAAACTGTAATGCATAGAGGTTTCAGTATTCAGAACTGTACATTTTCAGCTCTGTTCAACAGGGTTCAAAAACTTCTTTTCTCTTTTTTCTATTGTATGTGATTCTGAAACTGAAAAAAGTCATGACAAATGATTTGTGGCAGTGATTCTAATGTATTAAAGATGTTTAGTGTTACTTTCTAACCAGACTACACCCTGGACTGAAAAGTCTTCCTTGTGGTAGTTGTGTAATTTCAAACATGAATAAACCCTTTTGCTTTCATGACAGCAAGTTGTGCTTTCTTTTTCTTTTCTCGGCCACTCCCCCTAACTTTTCTCCAACATTTAACATTTAAAGCAGTATATATATATATATATATATATATATATATATATATATATATATATATATATATATATATATATTCATCATTTGCATGCAGTGATCCCTGCACATATGAGCTCTGCACGAGGCCCTTTTTTGCTCCATGTTTCATGTGGTGTGGTAGAAGGAGAAGACTTAACCTGGTTTGCAGCTACCGTGGAGCTGACATGGTTAGTGCAATTAACTGAAATGTCAGGCACTTCTAATTCAGGCTATTTTGTCTGTCTGTTGTGGAAAAGGCTGCCTTAATGGATCATTGGTTAGCAATTCCACATGGAGATTGACACCCATTTATCCTCATTTTCTCAGCAGAGTTCTTCATTCCCGTCTTCCTCCTGCGCTCGTGTCCAGTGTTTGTGTGTCCTTAAACACTCAACCCTCCTGGATTTTTGAAACAGAGACGATGTGCAGCTAATTTGAAACTTTGTTACGTGTGCATGCAAGTGTGTGTTTCGATTTCAACACATGAGGGTCGATAGACAGGAAGACAAGAAAAGAGATGTAACAGCGTAGCATGAGTTTAATTCAAGCGCAAAGCACAGACGGTTTCCCGGGAGAGCATATTTGTCCACTCAACCAGTGCAGAACTTCATTGAACACCTTTCTGTGGAAATCATATCTTTATCCTGATATCACACACCCATGACACAGATTTCCAAACGCATGAAGATACCTTCTTTTTTTTTGTTCAAGGCGATTTAAATTTTAAAAACGAGTATTGCCTTTGAGGTAAATCAAAAAAGAAACTTTGCATAGCACTATTTTTCTTTTATTATTAACGATGATTGAATTCTGCTTGAGGGAGATTTTGCAACATTTAACATCCATGCTAGTTTCTCTCCATAGCAGTGCTGTTTAAGAGCAGTCCTTTCTAATAAAACCGAACGTGCATATGCATACATATTTCCTCTCGCAGGAATTATATAAAAGCATTTGGAGTTTGAAGTCCACTCCTGCTGCTACCCTGCCATTTGGATTACAATCTATTTGCTCATTCTACCTTTACAAATAGATACATTTGCTTCCTCAAGACTCCAACTATTGGATTTTAAGTACTGCACTCAGCAAAATTGGCCCCAGAACCTTTTAAATAAAGAAGTTACATTTTCTGAGATTATGCTTATTAGAGATTTTTCTAAGGTTCATTAAAGACGACATTTTCTAAGTAAAATTCACCATGAAAAGCATGCATCATTAAATATGGAAATCCAGAGTTATATTAGCAATATGCACATAGCTAGTGCCAATTAAATTAGAGAAAGATATCATTTATATTATTAAGGTAGAGTTCATATTAGATTAAATATAAAATGTAATTCTTTTTTCACGGTTTGATTTATAGCTTACGGTGCATTGCTCACAGACCCGTGTTATCCTGTATTTCAATAGAGAGATTGTTTATATTAAAATGTAAAAAGCTGTAATTGTATCACACTGTGAGTAAATTAAATTGGTGGGAGGTTTAAACAGGAATTCATAAGCTGGCACGTATCTACTGTACGTTTCATTCTTAAATGTGACTCTATATGCACAGCAGTGTAAACACAAAGCCCTTAAAACATGGTTAGTGTCGGCGACCACTTTGTTTTTCACTTTAGATTTGATTTGAATAATTACTACTTCCTGAGAGCCTTCAGGAACGTGATATCAGAATAAAATAAGCAAGTCTGGAGTGGAGTCCAGGAAAATATGCAGTATACAGTGTGAGGAAACAGAAATCTAGGAATTAATTAGGAAACATGACATGACATGTAGCTGAAGCTGATACCTGACTTTAATACACATATCGTATCTGAGATGCCAAGCAGAGATCACACCGACTGCCGGTTCAGAAGACAGAGATCTTAAGAGACAGACGCAATGATCAGATCCACAGAGAAGCACGTGCACGGAGCAGAACCTGCTGCCTCGAAACCAACGAGACATTTCAGGTTTAGTTGTAGATTGTTGATCTGCAGCAGGTACAAATGTTGGTCCATGGATCTTTTGTGTGTGAGGTGAGCAGATTTAGATTACAGGTATATAACACATTATATTGTAGTTGTAAACAGATATAAGGATATTTTTAAGTGTTTATATCTTCTCGTGAGACATATTACTACTGTGTTTGCCTATATTATCATTCATTATCTGTAAATACACCAGCCTCCACTTACTGTATGGAGTCATAACAGGAGTCACACTTTCAACAAATACATTAATAATCTGCTTACAACTATATACTGCATTACAACCCTTACAACCCTGCCCTTTTTTTCTCTAAAAAATAATGTTTTTCCTTAAGTATAACAGAGCTTTATGATTACAGTTAACTATGAGTGACATAACAGTGGGAATGACTCATATAAACGCTTCTGATTGGTTGTCTGGCCCTTTAATTTTCTGTTTTCTGTTCGTAGCATACATATTTGATTTTATTTGAAGAGTTAATGGTGACAGTGCTACAGTCAAAATGTGATGCTGCTCCAAAATCATATTCTTTATTTTAATTGCAAATGCATTAGTCACCTCGTATGCTTTGTCAAGTCTTTAAACAGAAACAAACATGCAGAGGAGCTCGTCTCTGGAACGGAGGATTGTCTGTGAGCTATATATTTCAAACTTAAGAATCCATTATTTCCATTCATTTCAATTTGAACAGATCTGGTTAAGTTGCTGTTTAATTTCTCTCCCCCCTTCACATAATGATTTTTGCTTTGTTAGAGCTTGCTTCATGAGCTGTTCATAAAACCAGAGACATGAGTCTGCATGAGAGAACTGTACAGTAGTTTGATTTACTGAGCAGGGGCATAATGGAGCAGAGACTTCCTGCACTGATCTCTTCAGCAGCACTGACTTCTATTAAAGGGATGAGTCCTGGGTGGCCTTTGAGCTTAAAACACTGGAGTTAATTAACATTTGATCCTACCTCTCCTTACGTCATTTCAAGTTCCTTTTCAGTTTCAACCCGTTCGCCCATTTTGGTTTGCTCGAAGATTGCTTTACTTATCACATGTAGTCCTCATCTCTGAACTGATGGTGGCTTATCATAGCTTGTTGGGCAAAAGCAGGCATGTGAAGGCTTGTGACAGGAGACAGATGTTTGCCTTACCTCTTAGCAGACGCGTGTCAGCAAGCAAGGGCTGCCTTTGTGCTGCTCAAATATACTGACACCAAGTCAAAAAAAAAAAAAGAAACAGGACCCGTATCTGTCTTTCTCTGCTTCTCTTTGTCGCTTTCTCTCATGCACACACACATACATGCATCGCACAATAAAAATTGTATCATGTAATTTAATTAATCAGTAGCTTTCTAATTTGGCTTCATAAAGACTTCATTACTGAGCCAAGTGTGTTACCATTCACTGAGCTGCACGACTTACAAAGCAGGTGCAAGTCACCAAGGCGAATGATAGATGTAACCTATAGTACAGAGCACAGTTTCATATAAAGCCACGAAAGGTTCAAGTAGTGTAATATAAAACTGATTATGGTGACAGCTCTTAAATTCATTTGATCTATAGAGGTGCAGCATCTGCTTTTGATTAAAATTTGTCCTCCGTGGCCTCGTTCGTACTTAATCCTCTGCGTTTTTAAGAAAATGTTAACAAATAAATGGAAGATGTGTTTTACAGGCATGGATCATCATCCGCTGACACAGTGCAAACATGGCACCTGGCACGCTGGAAAAACCACACCACAGGCCTGTCAGTTACCGTCACGCTGTGACTGGGACAACTGGGAAGCTTAACACGTAAAGATCTATTCGCTCCACAGCTGAACTCAATGCACTGAGCTCAATAAATAACTTCAAAACACAGAAATTAACCACAATAAATAAAAAAAATTCTGTGTATGATTTAAAGTGAAGCTTATTTTGAGTGAACTAGACTCTTGTCTGGTTGGAAAAAGTGACTAAAGGTCCGGTGTGTAGAATTTAGTGGCATCTAGTGGTGAAGCTTCAGATTGCAACCGACTGAAAACCCCTCACCTGGACCTCTAAAATAATATAAACTATGATTAACTTTATATATATCAGTTTAAATATGCGCTCACTAGACTCTGCATGTCCTGTACTGTGTGCAGTTTTTACATTGGTGCATGATATGTAAGAGTATGAGTTGGCAGGGCGTGGCCATGGACAACTGTATAATATAAGGCTGGTGGACAAATTTGGATTATATTGGCAGGGCACCATAAAATGAGTGCTGAATCATGGCTACAGCCTAAACTTGTGCTTGAGCAGTGGCTGAGACTGAGACAGCTCATACTGGGAATTTGGCTTCCACTGTGCTGATTCCTGGAGACATTTTTCCTTTTTTTTATGATTCATATGTCAGGACAAATATTTGAATTAATTGATTTGTGTTGCTCTCCAAGATCTGAAGTATCATATGTAAATTCAGTGTCCTGTGTTCATCCAGGATTTTGTCTCATGTCTTCTTCCTCTCTCTCACAGAGTGTCTCATCTCGTGTCTCCTTGTCTTTTGTTGGATATACATCCTGACATCCAAAAACAAATGATCCTGTTGTCAAAAAAAAAAAAAAAAAGATAAAGCGGCTGAACCAATTTGTTATCCAAGATTAGGCAAGTGGGTCATTGAATAAGTCTTAGCAGACAACAGACTAAATTCATTTACAAGCTTTAAAAAAGGTAAAAGGTATAAAAGTGACAGGTCTACCTAAAGTGACAACATGTTTGTGACTACAGGCCTCTGATGTCTTTTTTTTCATGCTGGAGGTGGGATGATTCAAACATGATGACAACATGCTGAGAAAGATTATCAAAAGCTTCTTTGAGTGTTCAGAGCAGCTGAAGAAAGTCTACAGTCAGAGTTTGAGCTTCATCACCGAGATGAACCTTATCGTTCACCTTCATCGCTGTTTGCTGCTGCAGCACAGTCTGCAGAGAGCTTGGAGCAGTCACTTGTTCTTCCTGCATCGAGACTCTGAAATGAGAAGACGATGGAGGTTGTTGCTTACAGTGTGAGATGTTTCTGTATGTTCTGTTCGTGTTCTCCTGTGTCTCTTTGTGCTGCAGCGTGTCAGCTGTGGAGGCATCATGAGATCATAACTACTGTCACTTCAGTTTAGAGGAAAGAGAAGTGAGTCCTTCTAAAGCTGATCTCCATGTCCATTCTGCCTCAGTTCAGACCCAGCAATTGTCTTACCGTGTGTTCAGACTAGGCGTATCGCGATATACCAATGTTGACAATAACCAAGATATTCTAAAATTAAATATTGATATCGTGTTAAGTAATAGACAGCACCTCTTCAATCGTTTCTGTTTGTGCTCTGTGGTTCACACTCCAACATACAGTAGTAGATGACAGTGATGCATCTTAACACTTGCAGTGTTTAAAAGTCAATATATAGAGCGTCTATATATATATATTGTGATAACATTATTGTGAATTCTTTTGATCACATGTAGCGTAGAGGTCCTGCACAAACTAAAGTGTTTCTGCAACTAGCAGGTAGGCAAGGTTACAAACATTTGTTAAGATTTTAATCTGGAACATGTTTCTTTTTTTAAATTTTATATATAACTTGCCTTGAATTTGTCTTTACCTCAACACAAGGTCTTGACATTTTTACTAATATTGCAGATAAATGGCATCTAACAATGTCTGCTATGTGAGCTTTGACACTAAGATACATGGATCCAGCAGTAATATAAATCATTTTTTAAAACGTAGTATAAAATCCACAACTTCTGAACACACGATAAATACTCAAGAAGAAAGGACAATGTTGACCATGTTTTTCTTGATCTCGAGGGTCATCCACACGCTCACTTGCTAACATGTTCCCATAGAAACTAAATCTGTTTATTTAAAAGTCTTACTTTTATTCACTTTAGTTTGAAATAATGTCATTTTGTAATTTAATAAACTCATTTTTATGTATCTCAGCATCGAGCTCACAGTTAAGGGACATGAACAAAAGTGTCTGAGCCCACTGAATGCTTCATAAATTTAATCAAATTACATCATTTACTAATGATTTTTATGTCCAGATGTGTAATAACACAACGTGGACAAGCTGTTTCCTCTGTTTCTACTATTTATGCTAAGCTAAGCTGCCGCTGGCTGTAGTTTCATATTTAGAGATTCAGATATTGTTGCGGCGTCGTCTCATCCGTGAATCCACGTCCTGTGACGGCCTCTCTCGTCACATTCGTTAGGATTTGTCGGACATTGTTTGAAACTGGTAAACTACCGCGCACGACCACATTTCACGACAGTAAAAAAAAAAAAAATGCAAATTTTTACTGAAATATCTCCAACCGCCCAGCTGCTTTGATTCTGCTAATTACATGAAATAACAGCTAATTTTTGCAACACATTTTCCCTCCTCCATGCACTATCTAGTGCAGTGTGGCTATAGGCTACATTGTGTAATGGGAAGTCATTAGCTTTTGGTCTGATGCAGTTTGTTCTCAGTCCCTCGCTGCTACATTTATATTTCATATCTTATGTTTCACACTGTATTAACAGCTGTGGCTTGTTTTTGCCATCTGCAGACAATTACTTTAGTTTACTTGGCTTTGTAATAATAACATGTTTTCTTCTTGCAACTCTCTCAATAGACAACATACTGCAAATTCTTGACAGGTGCTGAGGCATTTGCTCGGGAGACATGGTGAGGAGGATTATTACTGCATTATTTAGTTCTCCTGAAATAAACAAACACATTCCCTTCCTGGCATCATGTGCGACTACCAAGTCAGCATTGTGTTGTGTTGCATCGCTCCAGCTCGGAGCCGAGCAGCCAATTATGATTTACGTCGACTACCAAGAACCTCGGTGCCCCTTTTCACTACCAACAAGACCCACTTAGTGTCGAATATTTTCCCCTTCCATACCCTCTCATTTGCTCACTATCTCCTCCTTTTATGACCTTTTTACATTCACCTTGCCTTGTTTCACCTACTTGCTATCACCACAGTGGCTCAGGTTCCGCTCCACAGTCTAGTTTCAGTATAATAACTTGACACTTCACATTGCATTAGTCTTAGTCCCGACAACAAGGTTATGTGACCTATAGTGTCAGAGAGCATACACCATACTTGCCTGGAGTAGCTATTTATCAAGACAGCTTTGGGCCACCTATGATTCAGAGCAGAACAAATACAGATGTGAGGCGGTTATACTGAGGACATATTTGTCCAGCAACCAGAGTTTTAGCTAGCAAACACATCAAGCTGTTTTCTCTCACTTGAATGGGATATTTAATCTCATGCGAGTCACCAGAATGCATGTCATTACATGGTTAACATAATAAAAGCATGAAAAAATGCATTCAATGTGGTCTAAGGAGGAGATGTTGCATTCAAGTGCTTCATAAATGTATATTTTTGATTAAAAACAACAAGCGGAGCGGCTGTAGCTAAGCGTTGATGGCTCGTACTGGGTGGATGGGGAAACTCTGGGCTGCAGAGAGAGAAGGAGGCCGGCTCTGAACCCCGAGGAAGTCATTAGCAGACCAGTGACCTCACTGGTGCAGCACTCAAAAAAAAAGCTGCCCACTGGCGTGATGTCATATTTTACATGCCATCAGTCATCCTACCACCCCTGGCCATCAAGACGGACGAGCGTACAGATACTGACCACTGGAGATGACGGCAAAGAGGAAACGTGTTAAAGCGAGCTCGCGTTTTTGTTTTTATTACAAGAGATTTTCTGATCATGACTTCTGAGCTTCTCGTCACTTTAACCCAGCGATGTGCAAAAATCAAGCCTCGGGCGACATCCTCCAACACACACACCACACTGCCTTAGTGCACATGTGGCCCTCATAACAGATGAAGTTACAGGCATGTAAACAGAGTTTAGACATAAAGCTATATTATAAATTTCTTGTATTAATTCAGCTTTCTGAGATGAACACTCTGGACTTTAAAGTGACCTCTGACCACGCCTGGACCAGAAGATATTTAAGACAAATGTATTTATTTTTCTCTGGGCATCAGCTACTGTGGGCATAAGTGCTAATTACAGGATAAAGGTGGCGTCTTTGCATATTTATAAACCATCTTGAGATCTTGATGTAGGTGTGCTGGGCAGGTAAGGTGTCTGGAAGCTCTGTAGAGACTACATACTGTGGAACACGTACATATATATAAGGATTGACGACAGTCTCCACTTCCACCCACTGTACAAAATGTTGCGTTAGTGAAGTCATTAGAAGCAGGAGTGATCGAGGTTGGAGCCACTCATACACCCGGCATGAAATAATTAAATAAAACCAAATTTGTCAGAATAATGAACACTTGAATAAACATCAGTATGACAACAACTACCTAAAGTAACAGAAACTGTTTGGGAAAAAAATATTTAACATGCTGTGGAGGGGGCGTGGTGCATCAGCTGCAGGGAGACATGGTGAGGAGAGGGCTCAGGAGAGCAGCGCCAGGTGAGAGTGACTGGCACACCTGCATCCAGTTAGCTAATCACTCTCCCCTTTTTAACACAGTAGCGTGCTGGACCTGGAGAGAGATGAGACCAGAGGACAGACCCAGACACACAAGGAGTCAGCAGCAAGAGACCGTGAGGGCAAAGCCTGCAAACCACTCTAAAAAAACGTCCTAACTCTCCGAGTGTCTCTGTGCTGAAGGAACCCACAGTGGCATCAGACGACGCCACACATGCACTTTGATTTTTTTACCCCCCATCTGCTAACATGGAGTGGGCAGGCTTTATGACCTCTACTGCAGCCAGCCACCAGGGGGTGATTTTGGTGTTTCGGCTGCATTTTTTGGGGAGCGGTCGTATCATATGTATATATGCTGTGGACCTATTAAAGAGGGGCACTCCACTGCATCATGGGAGCCGAAGGTCACAGTGTTAATGACAAGACTAGGATGCTTGAATTGCATTATGGGTGACATTTGGTCAGCAAGTTTGAAAAACAATGACTTCACGGTGAGATCGGATTCAACCACCTAGATGAACCAACCACCGCTGATGATGCTGGAACATAACTGCCTGTATGCCAGAGGAATTTTTGGACACTACATGTTTGGAACAATGGTTATTTTGTTATATACAGTAGATGAATAAATATATTTTTTATATATACACATCAAATTGTACATACTATTTGCATCATTTCATTCAGTCAGTATTGTCCTGTCCCCTGGACTTTACCGTACGACATTCAAGCTTTGATTAAACGTCATTTGCAGCCACAGACAGCAACAGCACAGCAGATCTTTGACTAACTGACATCGGCTTATCACGATCAAACCAAAAGAAAAGAATAACTGTAAGTTCATCGGTGAATCAGGAAGTGACATCGAGAGAACACATCTGCATTCATCGAAATCCCCTCGAGACTTTTCACATCTCTGCATTAATCTTCAGCGCGCTTTAAGAATCGCATCAGACGGCAGAGTAACCACTGCGGCTGTACTGTGTTGATCTGTGCTACAATCTGCACCACTGTGCTGCATAATTTATTTTATTGCACAAGAAGTAAACCCCTATCACTCTTCCACCACAATCGCAGCCTTAGTAAATGTGTTTATCTTGTTTATTTCTCCCTCCCTCTCTCCCTCTCTCTTTCTCTCTCTCTGGGTCTCTGGGGTCCTTGCGGCCCCTGTCTGCTTCCTGGTGGTGTCTGGGAGCCCAGGTCTATGAGGCACCAGGATCATTTTCCCTCTGTAGCTGTTGTCACTAGCATGGACCCGGCTAATTCATCTTGCTAATGGCAGGTGGGTCAGTTGAGCGCTATAATTGTGATTTCCGTTTTTTTTTTTTCTTCCTCTCTCTCTCTCTCTCTCTCTCTCTCTCTCTCTCTCTTTCTTTTTGTGGCTGTAGTTGCTTGATCTAATAAAAATATAAAAAATAGCAGAAGCAGCTTTAAAAGGAAAAACAGCTCTACCTGCCATCAACTTCATATTTTACCAGATTATTAAGAGGATACAAATTCAACAGTTAAAAGCAAAGAATCACAAATTGTCAGCGTGAAGAGTTCAGTGTTTTCACATCTGGATGTCTTATTAACTCTAAAGACTTTTTTCCCAGACTGAAATACAGATTTTATTTTGAAATAAGTGAAGTTGTACCAAATTAGGTTAAGGTTTTATGTAATTTAAGCCCTTCAGTGGAACATAGATGGTATCTACATTCAACAGAACTAACTGCTGGTCATGAAATAAATAATAAAATACTTTCTTCAGAATGGATATAATGAACTCAAGGCTTTTTTTTTTTTTAACAGATTTTTTTTTTTTTTTCAGTCAGCAGTCAGTTGGAGTCACTGGGGCATGAATCTCCAGAGAGCGGTGGACATGGAATGAGCTCGGGCTGATTTCAGTCAGGAGGAAGGTCGTCACCACACAAATGAAAAACATGAGAAGTGGTTCAAGGTCTAATCAAGTCCTCAGACTGCGCTCACTGGGAGCAATTAAGTTCCTCCCTCTCCCTCAACATAGGTAACCAGATCCTCCTATTGACATTCTCAATAAAAGGTCATTTACTGTATGGATAAAATGATCAGCCTCCATTGCCTGAGAACCTTATAGTATAAAATGAACTTGAAAATTGTGGTCAGGGCTACGACCAACAAAAAAAATAGTACGACGTTATTTACAAAAATTGACAGGGACATAAAATCGAAGAAATGATTCACATAAAAGAACAAGAGGAATACATCTAATATAATAAATGCTTGCACTGTGTATCTGGAATCTTCATGCAGGATCTTCACTGCATGAATTTGCAAGACCTTGGCACAGAGTCCAACCCAACCGCAGGAATTCATTACCATCATTGCTAGTCTGACACAAATTAAGTCCTGGTACTTTCTGTCTTGCCTCTCCGACCACAATACTTCATCATAAGTCATCCTTAATTTGTATGGTTGTCGCAGGCACTTGTTGTCAAGTCTGTTAGCTCGCAGCTCCCTTTGTCAAAGCCTGTCAGGACCGCGCAGACTGGCAGGGAGAGAGAGCGACGAGGTTTTTTTTTCACACTCTGATCACCCACCTAGAATGCCTGCAAAAACTCTTGTTTGCCTCTGAGCCAAAATGTAAAATATAGTCCTTGAAAAGTGCTCGCTGTGCTGGATGAATGCTACACAGTCCGAACTGTAAGACGGTGCCATTGTGTCTTTAAAACCCTTATTTGAAATCAGGATCTTACTGATGGTGAGAACATGTTTCCCCTCCTCCATTTTTCAGCCTCAGGAGGAATCAACCTGTCTCTGTTTCATCTCCGAGCATCTGGCTTTTTACAACACATCCCTGTTCAAATGAAATGCAACTTTGATGCTCACCAAGTCAAATTGAATAAGGGGTGAAAATGCTCTGAAAATGATCCTGTAAGGGTTGTGATTGGCAAAAAAGGTTTTAGCCACAGAAAATACACAGATTTAGGCGTGACTAATGAGTCAGAGTCTGTCTTTTCCCTTTTCCCAGGGTAATAATGAGCACATATAAATTCTCTTAAGCGTGTCTAGATCATCTTAAGCTCTAACACAGTGAAACAGAGTAACACACATTATGGCCTTTCTTGTGGGCAGCTCTTGAGGGTTAACAGCCTTATGTCCCCACTCAAGCACACATAATGGAAATGGGATGAGAGGGTTGGGAAATCATCCACCCCCCCTCCCCGTCCTCAGCTTTCTGACCAAAGATCTGACACAGACGACACTTAACTTCTAAGAATATTAACGGAAGAGTCCTATGGAATCTAAAAATACTCTGCACTCCAGGACAACATTAAGAAGGGACAAAAAATAGCAGCAGAGATGAAAAATTTAAATGTCTGATGGTGGGGAGTCAAATTCTTTTTGCTGCCACCCCTCCATCTCTGTTAATTACCACCACAGCAATACACATATTCCCCTGGGCTCCTTACTGAAAAGCAATAAACACTGTATCACACTGACTCAACAGCTGAAAAAAGAAAGAAGAATAAAAGTAACCAATTAACAGAAAACCCATTTGCCCTGATTGGTAACACTTTAACTTCTCAGAATCTGAATCAGAAACGCTTTATCGCTTTATACGAGGAATTTTACCACGGAAAACAAATACTGTAAAAGTCAAGAGCCAGAAGTACAACATAGAAATTTATAATAAAATATGACACACACACACACACACACACACACATATATATATATATATATATATATATATATATATATATATATATATATATAATTTGTATAAAATGTGCGAAATATTTACTAAAGGATGTAAAAAAGTTTTTAAAGTATAAAGAAAAAGAAGACGTACAATTTTTTTTTTTTATTGGTTGGCCTCAAGACACCCAATAAATGCTCTACCTCATTTTCATATAAAAATAGTAAGTACTGTGAAAAATGATATACTTAAATACCTGTTTTATCTGTAAACATGCTTACATGTGTATATGCAGCGTGATATATATAAATACACTTGTTGCCCAGAGTTAGAGGAGTAGATTGATACCACACATGCACAATAAACATGAGGCTAGCACTGGTAGCAGGTTAGCTTAGCTTAGCACAAAGAGTGGAAACAGCTAGCCTGGCTTTGTTTGAAGGTAATGAAATCTGCTTAACAGCTCAATGCGAGGTTGTCAGTCAAGTAGCAGAGACTTCAGGAAGTCGATGTTTCCCGGACACGAAACAGTACCACACCTAACCACAGCTTGTTGTGTTTAGGCCTTGGTTTTTGTATGAATTAAGCTGAAAAGATGTGAGCATATTAAATTGTTACTTGTTAGCCTTTAGTAGTCTTTGTGCTAAGCTAAGCTAACTGGCTCCCTTATATTTAACAGACAAGCATGAGAGTTATATCAAGAAGTGAAAGAACTTAGCACAAAGGCTCTTTATTCCCTCACAATGACTGTGTTATCTTATTAGCAACATATTAGCAATCTGAAGTATACTTATTAGGCATGTAACCAAATCTAAAGTCTGTAGAGGACAATTATCATGTTTGCTCTAAAGAATTTTCTCAACCTCTAGTTTTAGATTATTCAGTTCCTTCACATTTCACGGCTGCTGTTTTGTCTTAGGTTTAGGTAATTTAATACAGAGGCAATAGAGAAAAAACATGAGATTCATTTTTTACAGAGCATTACACATTTTGGCACTCCATTGCAACGTGCAAAATCTCACGAAGCATTTATTAGATTATAGGGAAGAAAATGGTTTCCGGAGCAATAAAACAAATTCAGTGTTGCATGTATCTGCCTTCACTTGTTGAATTATTGTTTCATGTTATTTGGAAATATTTCATCATCTGCTTATTTTTACAACAAATTCACCTGCACACGCATGCATTATTTTACCAATTAGATCAAGCAGAAAAGCAGCCGTGTGAAATGAGAGCACAAAGAGCCGGAACGCAGCAGCAAATAAATGGCCGATTTTCTTCATTGTTTTCTATCATTTTCAAAAACACAACCAGCAGCCCAGCAGGCAGTGTCGGGACTAATACAGAGAATATTGTGTACTTTTAGTCTGTGGTGAATTCGGTCCAACTTGCAACGTGCAACACGCCGTGCTCTGGCTGCGTCTTCCTGTGGTAGCACCGTAGCAGAGAAATAACTGCCAAGTTGTCTGTTTCCTAGTTAGCACTCTTGTGTTCCTCACATTCACATCCAGTTTAATCGCCATTTAAAAGGATGATGATTGTGTGTGTGTGTTTTGCAGAGGAAAGTCATAATTGATGGTAAATGAGAGAAAAGGGTGATTAGTAAATGTTAAACTTTACCGAGTCTCAAGCTTGACACCTTGTTGATGACACCTTGTTGATGAGACATCTGTCCGGTAAATATTTAGCTGGAGCTAGCAGCCTTCTAACTTCTAAAGTTCACAAATTAACAACAACAAGAATCAACACTTGTGCGACACGGACATCCTTCACAAGCCTACCGACCACAAATTGTGACCGCAATTGACAAAGTGCAGACGTTCGTCTGTTTGGTTCCTGTGTGTGTGTGTTTTTTTTTTTTTTTTATCACGTTAAAGATGATGTCATGGCAGTTTCACTTTGTGTCGCTATGGCGATCAGCTAAGAATCCGGCCTACATTGAGGTGGTACGAGCTAAGGTGGAAAACAAAATTGAGAAAATTACCAAAAGCCGAGCCGAGCTGTACCATGCCCAGCAGGAACATGGACAAGTGTATTTCCCGCTTTAACACGGGTTACACGTGTTGATACTACCATCATGTCTGTGGTATTCAGTCCAGGAAACAAAGCAGCTCAGTGTTTTGAATCAGCAACACATTCATGTTGGCACTATCAGCAAAGAATCATGGATTTGGTGAAGGGCTGTGTTTATCTGAGAACAGGACAGCGACTGAAGAGGGTTATCAACAGTTTCACACATCCACTGATTCCCATTTGAAGTGAGACACACCACAAAGACGTACGCAAGAGTAGGAACAGCAACTCGCAAGAAATGTTGGCTGTAATTATTTATGGAGCAGAGCGTTTAAAGTAATTATTATGTTGTGCGTTTCCACGAAACAAGCCAGGCTGTGAGGTCTAAATTTTATTGTCCACGTCAACTGGTTTGTTCTGAACGGCTTTAATGGAAAAGCACGTTTCAGCAAAAGGTGTCACACCCATACATCTTGTTATGTGGTCATAGTGCTTAGTTGCAAAGTGCCATTCTTATTCATGTCCGAGCGGGCATATGCCACACAAAGTACGCCTCACACAGAATGGATTGTAGTCAGCGTGAGCGCGCACGGTGAGCAGAAGTGAAGGAGTTGTACCGACGCGCTGACACCGTGTCATCAAAGCAAACATCAACACATAGCTGGCTATCTTTGGAAAGTGATGATGATCTTAGCTGTGCCTCTCATCAACACTGAGAAAGATTGCAATGTACAGCTGTCTGTGCACCACATCCATTTGACACGTTGACACAGTGGGTCCTTAAAAGTGCATGTGTCAGGAACTCGGAACTAATAGCGCGACGTCTAACTTCAGAAGATTAGCCAAGCAATGACATAAGCCGCGCTCTGCTCTGGTGTTTAGAAGCCGTCTTTGAAAAATGTGTGTGGCACTCGTACGTGAGGAGAGAGAAATGAAGACGACGGGGAAAGGCTCTGCAAGAGTGGAAAATAAGTGAAATGTAAGTCATAGGTAGCAATATTTTGATAAAGTAATCATGCTTCAGGAGCAAAGCTCGGACTCTGATATCAGCCTTTGGTGATTCCACGGAGCTCCTCCGAACATGGCAGCATCAGATTTACAAATTGAAAATCATTAATAATTCTAACCAGGATGTGATAAATCTGGAATCACTCCCGATGAACCTGGACACACTTTCATAAATCAAAAAGATTACTTGGAAATTTTTTAAAATCTGATGTCAAAGTGTCAGCCTTACTAATGGTTTTTGTAGATCCCTCGCCGTGATATATCATTAATCTGAGATGCATTTGAAGTGTGTCACAGGGGCAATATGTGATCCCTCTAATATTTGGAATATGCTGGTCTGTGTCAATACGCCAGATAGAAGGGATAAAAGCAGGCGGGGGGCACCGGGGAGTAAAGTTGCCGTGGGTTACATTTTGATAAGGCGGTTCGATGAATATTTCAAATGACCAGCAGGAACTGTATATCCTTACGTGCGAGTGCAGCAGCAGTTCTGGTGGTGCTTTTGCATCATAATATCAGAGATAATGATGATGATCAAAACAGAAAATCTGCTGCACAAAATGATCACACAAACACTCTGGTATTCTAACGCAGCACCAGTGTTTCCCCTCCTAAATCCTGAGAATATCCACACAGAAAAACTCTGTATCCCCAAAATCCACATCACAGCTGAAATACCTCCTTTATTCTGAGAGCAAGCGCTGCAGAGACTTAGGAGTGCTATTGTGAAGAAGGAGGTATTGACCGTGATGGTGAACAGGGCACCTCTGTAATCTAAATGTCATTCCCTGAAAAGCATCTCCCACACAGCCAATGGCTTTCATCTGAATGTGCCTCCAAAAGATTCAATTACTTTTTCTCTCCTTCTATTTCTTTCACCCTCTGATCTCCACCCTCCTTCCCATGCACTAGTTGCTTATCTGCTGTGATTATAGTCATTATGAAGCAGCCGTGTCTGTAGTGAGATTTCATCAGGAGCAGACATGCTCAGCCAGCTGCCTCTGCAACCAGGTCCCGTTTAGTAAAGGAGCTGTACAAAGAAGCTGCCGGCTGGAGATGTAATGCTGGATATTTCAACTACACTTGTCGGGCTTGCCGAAGATTCTAGCAGTCGTGGCAAAACACAGGAGTGAATTACTAATAAATATCTGCGCCGTATATCCTGTAAACACACATTAATATGAGTGGCTCCGTGTATGAAGCTACTGTGGTGATGCACAGCTCCTATTCTGGTGAGGCAAGGGTGGGAGAAGTATGGCAGCCTGAGGATAAAGGGCTGTATCAGACAACACAGCTGCTCTTTTCATGTTCAAAAATCTGTTTCTCGCACGTCTCCGTCTAGGTTTCAGCGGAGAGGGGTGGAGTTTAAACGCGATGGAACAAAACTCATTTTTTGACAATGACATCAAAGGCGATGGCTGCTTTTGTGTTTGAAGTGGAGCATGTTTGAAGTGTTCTGAAGACAGTGGAGTGGTAGGGCAAGTTCATTGTTGCTCCGCTCTGGGGATGATTATCAGCTGCTATCGGCTGCGAATCTCTGAAACAACTGTCAGCATGACATGTGAATAATGATCTCCCTTTTTCACCTGCTGACGCCTAACCAACTCTGACACCTAAATACCTACAGTACTACTCCGGTTCAGATGTTCATTTCTTTCTCTTCTCTTTGGTTGCAGTTTTAGACAATTCTTGGAAATTACTGAATTCATGGCAACACCCACCCTCTGCAAACACTATGTAGACAATTAATAAATGGTTTTGGAACACATTATAACGCCATTGTAAGCAGATATAAAGACACTTTGAAGTGTTGATGTATTATAAGCATTCATAACAACATATTTGGTCTATAAACAGCACACCTGCTGCACACGTGTATGCACTGTTCATAAATGTGTCATAACACACTGTAGAATTGTTATAAGTCACTATATGAACATGTATATACATACTATCTCATCATTATTATTTATTATAACCAATTCCAGCTCCAACCTGCAAATGATTTGCACATGTGCAGAGTCACCTAATGAATCCTGATTAAGTACAACAGTATAAAAGAGTAGAGAGCTGTAAATAACAATATCTGTTGTTGGAATCCTGATTCATGCACTAATAAAAACTTAATCTGACATTATTGTTGAATATTTTTAATTATTGTTATTGTTGTTGTCACATAATTGTTAACTCCTCCTATTTATCACTCTTAAAGGGAATTAACATATGCATATTGTGTGCTTTACTAATAAAGCATGTTAACTATAAATAAACAGGCTATTTATCTTTGCTAAGCATGAAGGTGGATCTTGTACATAAGTCTGCATTATAACAGAAACTTATGTATTTATCCTCTTATTACATTCACCAAGTAAATGTATTAATGTGGAATAAACATATTTGTTAACCATTCATTAGCTTGAAGAGTGAAAGTGAAGACATATATCATATATAAATCTAATGTATCTATAATTTAATAATGTTCATGATCACAAATTATTAGTATCCAAAATATAGAAATGACAGAAAAGACTGAAGATGTAATTATATATGTTTACATGTATGTTACAGGCAGCTGTGTTCAATTATACATGACCAGTTTTAAATGTTAGGAAGAGTTATTAACACATTAACAAACCCTTAAAACATCCTTACATCTGCGTACGTGTTATTAACCACATATTCATTGCTTATACAGCACTCAATAAAGTGTTACATCATTATATAGTGTATGATTCCAGCTGTTATATTGTGTTTTAAAGATATATTATCTTATTAAACATTTAAAATGTCCTTAAATGAGCTGACACCTGCATGTAATAAGTTATAAAGCATTTATGAAGTGTTTATAGTGTTACACTGTCTGTAACTGCTAAATACGACAGGTTGAAATAAAGTGTGACACAGTTTTTTACATCCTCCTCCACAGGAAATAGCATGTTTCCCTCTTTCCTCTCTGATAGCCGTGTGAGTCAGGGAGCAATGGCCGACTCTGCCCTTAAATATAAACCTTCTTCTTTGATATTAGCTACTATCACATAACTGTGTGTCCTTAATGGTTACATTAACCTAGTAAAATAGACGAGTTAACAGTCCTCCCAGTGTGTGTAGTGAGCTCTAGATTTAGTCGGGCCTCTAAAAATCCTCCTCCGCTAACTATTATTGTACATGGGTTGGCAGTCTATAGTCCAGCCTGTAAAATCTTTCAGGAAGGGTCATTAAGGATATTTCATTATCTCCATATTGCCAAGGTCAGGTTGTCCATATATCCACTTTACGGCTGCTAGGGGAATATGCTGCGACTGTAGTATAATAGACCAGAAAATGTCCACACCAGGAATGATGGGAAATCAATATTGGGCCCAGCTCATCAATACAAACCCCATTTTCACAAGCAGGAAGAAGGTACTCTGGAAAAAAATGTTGAGGAAAACAGATTGAATCAGAGGGAGAAAATAAAATAAAGCAATGTTTTATTGTTAATAAAATGTTTGTTTTTTGGTGTACAATATGCTGGGAGACTCGTCACAGAGAGAGGTTTAAACCGGTTTGGCTTGATTTTGTTTTAATCTGCCAGCACTGGATCAGGCAGTCCATAAATGTCCCCCATGCACAGTCGTGTAACCGCGTTAAAGGAGAAAGAAACATGGGTTGTGACAATGATTTGCCCCATTTGTTACGGCAGTGGCAGGGGCCTCAATCTGCCTTTGGTTTGTTAGAGGAATGTTGATGCCTTCAGTTTATTGCGGGGTAATGGCGAGAGGACGTGGAGGATGCCGACAAACAAAGGAATGTTTATATCGGTGCAACTTAGAGAGGAAGTGCAGTGTGAAGCGATCAGTCATTAATAAAACAATTCCACGACGATAATCGACAGATTTGTATATTTTTCTTAAGTTAAATTAATTAAAGCGTGCATATAAATCATGCACGACGCTCATATCATGAGGTGAAATTGTCAGTATGCGTAGGCTATTTGTTAAATAAACGTAGCAGAGCATGTTGTGGTCCAACAAGGAATTTACAATGTGCTATGGTGGAGAAAAGAGAAAACAGCCTGTGGTTGTTTAACCAGCCAGTGGTAGCCTTGGGCGTTGTTTGTTTATGCAGCACAGCTTCCAACAAATGAATATCACACTGGCAAACTGATGTTGGAAAGAAAGAAAGAAAAAAAAAAAAGGACTCTGCATACAAAAGCTTTTCCTTTTCCTTTCCAAACGTCTGCTAGCATCAAAACAATCCAAAATACTCCGAGTGGTGGCCGTTAGTCTCCTCATCCGGACTGTTTAATGTATATTTCCGCCCCGGATTACCGTATGGCACAAACACTGACTCACTACTGTTACTGTACAGTAGATACATTGTCTTTGTGTGAACATTATATTGTCTGCTGCATGTTAATGGCTTATTGACCATGTATGGTGTAATGAGACCTTGGGTGCAGGGGCAGCCATGATATATGAGGGTGAAAATTGGCCTCTGCTGCACTGATGACCTAATTTCAATATTCAGGGACTTGGGGATGAAAATGACACTTTTCACATTTAAGTGCTTTGTATTAGCCCCTGGCTTACTGTACCTCTGCCTAATCCCAGTCCACAGACAGAACCACACACTGCACACACAGAGAGAGAGACAGAGAGAGAGAGAGCGTGCCGGCTGGTATGGAGCCGCCAAATTACAACCATTCATTGCGGACACAGCAAGGTGTGTACACCCTACAACCACCAGGCAGCGTGCACGAAGAGACAGAGAGAGAGAGAGAGAGGAGAGAGAGCATTTGACTCGTTCTAGGAGTCACCTTCATCTTTTTCCGTTCAGCTGACTTGATGCATGCATTCAAGAAAATAAAGCAGAGGCAGATTCCAAAAGGGCTCTGTCTTCAGAGATAACCTTGAGGATGTATGGCATTTAGCATTCCGCTCAACCCCGGTCATGGCTTCCTGAAAGCGGTCATGGCTTCCCTTAAGCACATATTTTGATCCCCTAGCCTTACATTGGGAAACATTAATACCTTTTTCATGCTAAATGGGAGAGCTTCCTATATTTTTCTTTTCTTAGGGGAAGCGCCTTCAAACAGGAATTTAAAGACTGTCATCGCGTGTTAGGGCAAAAGTGGGATGAAGCTCAATGACCTATTTGCATTTCTGTCTGGGAGAGAGGAGAGGAGCAGGAGGTATATAGTGGAAGGTTGTGAAAACGCGGGCTTATTTATCATTCATCCTTTATTTCTCTTGTATTAGTGAGTGGAGGTGTCATGTTTGGCACATCGAAACTCTGTGTTCTGCCAAAGAGATGTGACGCCAAGAGAAATAGGTGTTGTTTTAACCTTGAGCCTGATTTAAGCAAACATGAATATATTACGCGCAGTATCCCTCATCCACCCCCTCAGCTGACGTGCTCGCACTGTATTCTTGCGATGCTACTGTATATTAAGTGCAGTTTTTTCTGCAGACAGGAATATGAGGTGTCAGGTAGTGCACAAAGGACAGGTGAACCGCGGCTTGACAGCTTTGCTTTCTTTCTTCCTTGACGAGGGAAAAAAAACTGGAAGATGCTCTGTAATAGATAGATAGATAGATAGATAGATAGATAGATAGATAGATAGATCATTTATTTCTTTACTCACCTGTGAAGCTATAGAAGAGTAGATGGGACAGCCTGCTGGCCTACTGCTACATAGAAAGTGTGTGTTTGCTGTGTGTGTGTTTGTGTGTGTATTTCCGCGTGCCATGGGGACAGCGCAGTAGCTCACGGTGCTCCGACAGGTCCACCGTGTGTGGTGTTCTGCAGCATCAGCAGCCGGACAGGGGCCAGACGGTGGATTTATGATGCCAGGGAGCGGAAATGACCCGCTTCTGTCATTGGGTGTGTGCCCCATCACGAGAGGCCCTAAACTATATTGGCACAGCGCTGACAGACATGTTTGTCATCCAGTCAGTTTTGAAGATACCAAGCAAGGGGTATTAGTCCTTTGACAAGCCCTTCCACTCAATCTGTGTGTGTGTGTGTGTGTGTGCGTGTGTGTGCCATGTCTGTCTACTCTTTCTCTGTTTGTTGTTTTTTTTCTTTTCCTTTCTCTCACATCAGCTGTTTTGTTTACAAAAATGACATCTAATTCCTTAAAAGTAATTTAGAAATACTCGTCATAACACTAATATGATAGTGTTAGTGCTAAAAAGTATCTATTTGGGCAATTACAGCACCTCATATTAGATTATAAACGATTCATGTGCAGTCTTTAAATGTATCAGGATGTTTTCAACTTTCCATGATTAAGTGTGGAAGTGTTGCATGAACAGTGACACCTTCTGGCATTCAGGAAAGGCCAAATATGATGACCGGATTTAAAGTTTCCCTCACCTGGAAAGCACACAGTGGTCACACAGGCAGAATTTACAATAGGACTAATAATTAGCACTTTAGGTGTGTCGTCAATGCAACCGACCTTTAGCATGTTGCTGTATGCAGTTTGTGATTGTTGCAAGACAAGATGAGAGAAAATAAGACTTTTATGTTGAACTGTTATGCAGCAGTTGCAGTACAAAGTATTAAATGTAGTCATACTTTGCATTGAAGAGCATTAGCTTAATTAGCTAGTTAGGGTACATAAAGGTATAGTAAATGCAGACATGTTCATTTAGGTGATAATAGTGACCGTGTGGTAATACTGTATGAACTAGCTGTCAACATTTCATCATAAAGTCTCATGTTAGTTGGACTAAGAACACATTTCTTCAAATATACATCTCAAAGAAGCTCTTAATTCTCTTTTTATTGATAAGTCAGGATGTCATGACCAAACATTGCTTCAGCAAATCATGCATAGCACCACTATGCTGTCCGTTTCTTCCACATCAGTTTATCCGAGATATACTGTGCCTGCATATCCGTGCCAGCAGCATGCACTCCTGAGAGGACACTAGCTAATTGCCTCAGCGTTTGTGTTTTAAAACCTCATTACTCACCATTCATTTTGTCGGCCAATTATCAGATCAACAATCTGTATTGAGCCCAATTTGGTAATGCATTTGTTTGTTTATTTTTGATGCAGGTTGAACACAGCTCACAGTAAGCCAACTGAAGGAAGTAGGAGAGTGGCAGACTGTTGTAAGACACATAAGAGATCGCTGTTGTAACAGAAAAATGTGCAATCATTGCAGCACTGTCACCACATGCTTATTTAAATGTGGAGAATAAAAAGAAGCTAGCATTGGCAACACAGACCACAGACTGCCAAGTGGGTAATAAAGGATCCAGCTGTAATTTAATCACGATCATATCTTAAATCAATCTTTTGTCAGTGTAAAATGGATGAAAGATGCTGTAACAAAAGCCATCTCACAACAGTAAATCACTTGATCAGCTCATTTACTAGATGCACACCATTTATTAAAGGACAAAGAAAGCCCCTCATTAAATACTTTGGACCATCTCTTTAATAGGAGTACAAAATTCCAACAGATTTTTTTCAGCAGTTTTGGCATTAAAACGTCTGACCTACTTAGGTGATTCACACAGCAGACTACCAGATTCTTTTTCTATCCACTTGAACTTCCAAAGATTTCCTCCATCACCAAGCAACCATCTACAGAGCCTTGCCTCACCCATCCACTCCAATGAATATTTTATAAAGATGCAAAGATTTCCTCCTTCTCAGTGTGTAATCAAATGCACACAGTGCTGCAGGGATTTAAAGAAGAGATATAAAGTCACATCTTAAGGAAGAAATCCATTTTTCTCTAGCCTTGCATTCATTTAGGAATCAATGCGCCTCTCAAGAGACTGAAACACACACACACACACACACATGCACACACGCACAACTGGAAACCTTTTTGTTATTATTCTGATCTTCTGGCTTTAAATGCTTTCAGACAGCGAGCATTAATGGACTGCAGACACTTACTAATCATGTAATGGTGCTTAACTGAAACATGTTAATGCAGAGAGAAAATAAGGTCAAAGCAGCGAACAAGGCACAATGCTTTCATAATGTATACAGTTTCTAATAACTTACAGAAAAAGAGTCACAGTCTATTATTTGGTGGTGGAGAGAGGACTGAAGTACTGTAACATGTCTGAAATACTTCTCAACTGCAAGTGAAAATACTGGTGTTAAGTAGAAAAGTTAGTGTTAATGCATTATCAAGAGCAGCCGGGAGATCCATGTAGAAAATCTGCACTTTAAACATTCTTTTGGATAAATTATGAAGTTATGGATCAAACTGAAGCAAATCTAAACAAATATAAAGATGAAATGAAGAATTTTGTCTGTTTAAAGGAAACTAAAAATGTTTTTGAACCTGCGTAGAACATTTCTAATTAGTCTAAATTGCACTGCAAACAAACAGACAGTCTGCAGCCTAATCATGTCTCCATTTAATTTCTGCCTCTTCAAATCTTCAGTTTCTAAAAATACCGCCGACTTCAGCGCTCGTCAGTGTAAAACCATCTAAAACTAGCTTTGTGAGCTAGCTGTGAGTCTGTCTGAACGGCCCGATCGACGCTTCAGTGGTGCTTCTGCCTCCTGTGTGTCCCTGCTGCAACTTCAAAACTGCAGATGAAAAGTTTGGATATGACTTAAATTCTAGTGATTAAAACATTTAAAAGTAGCAAATTAGACTAAACAGTGTCATGCATAAGAGTACTTTGAGAAGAGGTAAATCTGGGGCTTGGTTGTAGTCCTGGATGACTGAGAACCTTCACAGACTTAAATAAGAGTAAAATTACAGGCTTGAAAAAATACAAGTGAAGTACCCCCCCAAAAAAATGACTAACAGTAACATGAACAGTTGTAATTCGTCAGTTCCCTCCCTGCTATTATTGTTATACATGCAAACACTCTCATATCACTAGATAAATTTCACCATGATTCTGGCTTCAAGTGACTAATGTAATAACTTTTCTCCTTCTTGCTCAGAGCTGATGTTTGTGATTGAATCTCACGATTTGCCTTCATTTTACGGATGCTATTAGAGAAACAGACAAAAGGCAAATACAGAGAAGGGATTAATTTAATACGCATATATTTTATTTTTTTGCTATAATTATATTTTTTTCTGCACAGCTATGTTTCCATTAGAGTGAATTCAGTGCCCGTTGAATATCTGATACAGTGTTTTTCTTGGAACTATTGGCACAGTGTGCAATCCATTTGGGTCCTCTTGTTATTTTTATTGTCATGTTTGAAATGCTGTAAAGCTGAACTGTTTTAATTAGTACTCTGCACTTTATGGAGATCATTGTTCACGCTTGCCTAATTATGTTTAGATGGCCCAAATCTCCATCAAAGGAAACCATTATCCTACATCGATGGTAAAGCGACGGGATTCCATCTTCACCCCCTCGACAAGGCTATTACTGCTCTGCCTCGGCTTGGACACGCTAAATAAACACATCAATTTCATAGGTCTGGAAAGTTAGAGATTGTTGTTATCAGCTGCATATGGTTGATGATACAGATACTGTACTGTACATCACAAGTGTTTTTGTACCGGATGGATCGACCAGTTCAGGCTCGTGCTCTGCAATTTATCTAACCTCTGTTAAACCACAAAGCTACTTTATGATGGGAAACCAGTAGAAAGAAATGAAATGCTATACTTCCATTACTTACATATTCCTTTGTAATGCCTTTCTAATGGTGGTATTTAAGAGCAGTGGGGGAGGAATATGATTGGTGATGTAGTCTTTTATTTTTTCTTTTTGCATGCATCCTTGCCTGAGAGCCCGGCGAATGTGATGGTTTCAGATTTGATTAGGCAGCCCAGGGGCCTCAGCAGTCCAGCCCTGCAATAGGCCAGCAAGGGCCTTGTACAGGCGTCTCATTGCTCACCATGCCTCAGTGGTGATGTACACATCGAGTGTGACCGCCCGCTTGATTTAAACAGCAGTCCAGCCTCGATGTGGGAGTGCACTCACTCAGTGCAATATTGTGGCCCATTCATCCAGGAACCGCTGGACATTGGTCTCTGCCAAATACGTCGGCGCTTGCCACCACATTTGTGTTCGGAGTGAGAGAATCGATGGTGTACGAGCACCGTGAGACTTCATGCTTGTGTGCCGTGTTCCCCCCCTCAACACTGCATGAAACAATGACAAGAGGAGATTCAGTGCAGCGTCACAGTGTTCAATGCAATGAATTCAAACTTTATTTGAAAGGACAATCTGCATGTTTTTCCTCTTCTTACCTGCTATCTGGCTCACTACAAGCCTGACAAGTGACAAGTATATAAGGCACTCAATAGTTCGAAAAATATCCTGTTTGTCCAACAGCCTGTTATTCCGTAGACAAAGGCTCATTGTTTCTTAAAATACAGACACCATCTGGTATCACCAACTTACATGCGTAACTTAATTTACGTAACAAATGTAATTATTTGAACTCTAACTATGATCTTTCTTCAAGCTAACAAAGCTAACAAAGTAGTTTTGATACCTAAACCCTAACTAAACTGCAATCGCTTCACATTGTAATGACCACACGTATAACAGGTCACCTGACTATTGTTACCATGACGACAAAGGTCACCCAACTTTCGTCTTTTCCTTGCATGTGCAAATGCGCTATAAGATATTAAGGGCAAAAAGCTCCAGGGAAACTGTGCATTTCCAGAAAAACGGACCTTCGGAGCAGCGGGCTTTTGTTTTCAGGATAACGGGCTGTCGCACAAATGGGCTTTTTGGTCCAATGGGACGTTTTTCGGACTAATGGGTTTTCAGAACAATGGGCAGTCCCCCATTAGATAGACATTGGTTTGTATCTGACATTACTGAGTAAGTTTGCTGACTCTTCTCCATTTGTGCTACATTTTCACTACGTTTTAGCATTTAGCATTACTCCAAAATCTTCGCTTGTGTCCACGGTGACTTAGCAACTGAATAGTCAGAAAACATAGCAAATAGTTGCACTATAACACACTGGCATAAAAACATAGATTAGAGTTGTAAATATTCATAAAATTCATGGGTTCACGTGGTACACGATGGTGGGGTTTATAATTTAAGCTAAAATATTTACATATAATACCTGAGAGTGCATTGCATTTCCATTTTTTACTTTTCTATAACATTCAGCCTAATAAAAATGTCATATTCCAGACTTTAGAATAAGAAAAGCTCTGCATGACCCATTTCTGTGGATCCTCTGTGGATACTTTAGATATTACAAAAGAGAGAAAAAAAAACTTTGATAAGGAGATATATTCTAAAAATATGGTGAATTGTTCTCTTTACAGTGTGAACCCTTGTACTGAACGACGCAATACATTAAACTTCACAATACTGTCAATGTACCCCTGCAGTCTGGGCAAAATGAGCTTCACTATTCAGTGATGCCAGATCCTTTTTGCACCGAGAACTGTGGGAGCTGTTATTTCTGCTCAGTTACTCCAGAAATGACTGTATGTGGTGATGTTTGACTGATAGTATGCACTACAGATGAAGTTACCCACTGTGAATGCCCACAAACTACTGAAAACAACCAAACATACTTCCAATGCAGCATATCTCACTTGCAGAGTCACTAGCTGCTGCCCCTCGTACCCACAAAGGCTAATGAGGAAAGGCACAATGAAGTTTTTCTTTTTATGTTTTGATTTAAATCTCATATTCATCGCTCTGCACCAAACAATGACTCTATTTGCAATTTAGTTTCTTTGTAAACTAGCCCATCGCACCCACATTTCTGAGCGCATAGCAGCCTGTGAACGCCAAAGTTATATTTAGAAATTCAATTCTTTACTCAGACCTTCAGCCTAGAGGCCTTTGCTTTGCACAAAATGAGCAAAGTTATTTTCATTTCCTAATGGTCACCACAGCCAAGCAGTAATGAGCAGGGCCAAGGAGGATTGTTATTTTCTTAAGGACCAAATTAAAAAAAGAAAGAGAGAAAGAAAAAAGAAAATCCTGAGTAGTTCTATCATTACAAAGGGAAGCCTGAAGGAGAGTTTGCAGTTCATTAGTCTACACGCTTGGTCCTCCTGGTCCTACAGGGTGAGGGAATATGGGTGATAAATTGTGCATCCATTCACTTCCACAGTGTAAGTTGTCATTAAAGGCCCAGTCTGGAATTGGAATATAGTGCCACCTTTGAGATCCACCTGCTGCTGGAGCTGTGTTTGTATTTATTTTGTAGGGCTGGAGACTTTTATAACTCCCAGAGAGAGTGACTCAGTCCCTGAAATAAAGACTACCAGGTATGTAATAGCCTTTAAATGTATTTTGAAGCCAGAATGATTTAGCTGTTTAAAGTTTATAAATGCTAGAAAAAAATGAACCCAGGTTTTCTTTTAGTGAGGCTGTTTATAGAAGAGTAAAAGGCTGATTCTCGATGTGACCCAGGGCCCCATTCTTCATGCATGAGTTATCCAGATTGTTGACAATTTAACACGAGTCTGGATCTTTTGGTTCAAACTTGCAAAAAGTGCAGACTTATGTGACCGTTAACTGGATCATGATCGAGATGTTCAAGTACAAACGGCTCACATCCTGAATAAGTGTTCATATAATATGACTTCAGACCAAGACATGCAGGTTTCATAATAAAAAATATCATAATAAAGATAAGCAGAATATTAATCCAAGTTTGTAAACAAAAAAAAACAAAGTAATATTTGTTTAAGATACTTGGTACAGTGTGTAAGATTTAGTGACGTCTAGTGGTGAGATTGCAGACTCATTCCCCCGCTTACCCCTCCCATAACAAGTGCGTAGGAGAAGCTACGGTGGCCTTCATGTGTCAAAAGAAAGTGAATCGAAGCTAATCGAAGCTAATCTATTGCTTCATTTTATAAGGTGATTATATATCACTGGAAACACAGTTATGCATGTTATATTCTATTTCTGCTAAAAGGTCACCCTGAAAGTTACACACTGAACCTTTAACTAAAATATTCTGACTTTTAAAAGCTAGAAGATACGATATTTGACATTAAAATGGGAATTTATTATTTGAATACTAAAACTTTAAATGAAATTATTAACTGCAGAACTCACTTTTGCTAAAAAAATATTTAATTAAAGCTACTTTCCTGGGGATTTATTTTTCATTTGTATTTTACCTGGCAGGGTATGATTATCACTTAAAAATCTCATGGACGTCCACTCCAATCATGCACCCAGCATCCCTCTGACCACATTCTCTGTTCATATCTAATCTTCAACAGTGAAAGCGTGTGTGGAAACAATGTGGAACAAAATGTCAGCCATAACAACAACAGGAATCTTTTGCCCCGCTGCTGTCATGGTTCCTGGTTTAGTATTTCCTGTTTTATGTTGAAGGAGTCTTCCCTCAGGTGTCTTCCTGAAAAAGACAAAGACAGGAAGTCTTTGCCTGTTTTCTGTGTCACCTGTGTGTAATTAGTTAATTAGTTCTCTTGTATTTAGTCCATGTGTTTTCCCTCTTTCCCTCGTCAGGTCGTCTGCATTGTTCCGTCTTGGTGCTTCTCGTGTGTCTCAGTTCTGTATTTTATTTTGTTGAATCTGTTGGTTGGATTTTATTTGGATGGTTGGATTAGGTTTGTTTTTATCTTGATTCCTCAGCTGCACTTTGTTATTTTGTGTTAATCTGTGATGTGCGCTGTAACCTGTTTGTCATTCGATCTTCCCGTCTGCATTTGGGTTCACTTTTCTTTAACTAAACCAAAACAGGTGCAGACTCTGAGGGTTCCCAACACACCTACCTCCTGTACCTGCAATCATAGTGCAACCATAGTGCATCATGCACTCATCATAAACTCCTGCATACTGGATGGATACATCCATATAAATTAAATGTACTGGTTGACTGCTGGTTCTGGGTCAGTGCCGTATTGCTCATGGGTGATGCTCATTTGCTTTGTTCACCGCTGTGTATCAAACCGAGCTGAAGTATTCAGGTAAACAATGCACTTTTTACAGTTTGGGACTCTTCACTGTGTCGCTGTGATGAAGGTTGACATGTGAAGTATGACATCATGCCAGTGGGCAGCTTCTTTTTTTTTTTTTTTTTTTGAGCTCCGCACCAGTGAGGTCACTGGTCTCCTAATGACTTCCTCGGGGTTCATAGCGGGCCTCCTTCTCTGCAGACCCCACAGGGTCTCCCCCTCCCTCCCTACAACCCAGCACACGGCTCACACGACGTGGGCAGCTCGACGCTTGGCTAGCCCCTCCGCTCATTGTTCTTAATCAAAAAATGTGAGGCATAAAGATGCAGCAAGTGAGTTCATGCATGCCCAGTGGGGTCCTTTTTTTGTCAGACAGTCAGATGAAGCCGAGTGGAAAAAGCCTCTTATACTGCACACACACACACACGCAGAGGAATCGTGTAGAGAAATGGCTTCCACTGGCTTGTTTGTATGTGAGATGATCGCATGAACATAAGCTCTCGCACATGATCTAGTATTGAATACAGTTGTTGTACATTATGAGATAACAACACGTCCTCGGATCTTCAAAGCAATGCATTTTCAGCACACTAATATATTTATTCTTGGTCCAAGTAATGGACCACAGGCCTAGAGTGATTATTTTTTTCTCCTGCATCTAAAGGCAGGATGAGAGGCATGTAAATCAGGCAGCCCATGTACTTCTTTAATATTTAACATAGGTTATTAGACAGGGCAAAGATTTGACCCCCGAGCGCTTCTGCACATCACATGAATAACTAATGTTGGCTGATTATGTTAATCAGTAGTACTAGGCAGTGATGACCAGGAACGCAGCTACCACTGCTGCAAGGAGAGAGCTATAATCTCAGACACATCACAAAAAACACAGCCCGAGCCCATCATTAGCTCTGAAACACACAGCCTACTGCATACTGTGTGTGCAGCACTGGGCGATTTACACTTCACATGCTCAGCTTGAATTTTCCCTTTTTTAATATGTATACTGGAGATAAACATGCTGCATTTGTGGAGCTACTAGCTGTGATCTTCCTTAACAGATAATCAAATATTTGCATAATGATAAGGACACCGAAGCTACACCCGGCAACTCTGCGTGTCGGCGGTATCCAAATGGCAGCGACGGGGGGAAACTGTGAAACTTCCATATCTAGAAATCATGTAATGTGACTGCAACTCAAACACATCACAGCTTATATTAGCAGCCATGCTTGAGGCCAAATTATACCAAAGGCACAACAATAAAAAGATCATCGGAGGGTCCAACGCATGGAAGAAAAGTCTGTGAATATATTGTCATTTTATGCAGGTAGATCAGTGTACACGCTGAACTCCAGCAAGAATTTTTGTTGGGCAACTATTGCAGAACGACAGCGTAACATCCCAATTATAGACACCTCTGTCTCTGTCTCTCCACCTGAACCTATCAATTAGCGCTACTGATAGCAGCTTTCTATAGGAAAACTCTTTAGTTTGTGTGTCTGTGAGCATTCATGCCAGCTCTGACATTTTTATCATATGAGTGAGTGAACTTTAGGCGAGCATGACGAAAAACGCCTACAATTATTATTTTTTTCCTCCACGCGCGACAGTGCTGATTTTAAAAGCTTATTGCTGCGTCATAAAGCAAGTGCCTGTCTTCTCTCCTGTTTGTTTTGAGCCAAAGATAAAAACATACTCTTGGAAAGCCATTTAGAGGTAGAAGCGGGGTTGATCGTGGCTATATTCCATCCCCATCACCAGAGTTCTTTGGCCTCCACCATAAAGAATTCCAACGAGACAATTTTGCGCAGTGTGGGGTGAAGCTGACAGGGAGTGTTATTAAAGCGCAGGGTGCTGACCGCTCTCAAAGTTATTAAAGTGCTGTGAGATTGTGTCTGTGATAGCCCTGCCGGTCGGGATGTCCTTCACACACACACAGGTACATTACAGTGGGGATGCGGTCATCGCGGGGAGAGAGGGGTGAGGAGGGAGGAGGGAGGAAGAGGAGGGGGGTGTAGACACACCAGGATCCACTATGGAGCACTGTCATTGTCTTCATTCTTCCATTAACGATAACCATAGTTAACCCCGGGCTGAAGATTCTCCCTATTATTAGTGTAAATTATTCCGGATTATAGCCTTTCAAAGTTTGGCGCTCGATGATCATACAGGACGTACGGACATGAAACCTATTCTCAAATGTAGCATAGTCAACTTAAAGGTCCAGTGTCTGGATCTATTGGAATATAACATTCATAAGCGTGTTTTTATTAGCGCATTGTCTTTTTGTTACCTCAGAATGAGCTTTATATATCTACAGAGTCCGCCATGTTGAACAGACAAACTGAACACTGGCTCTAGATGAGGCCTTGCGCGATTTCTGCAAGTTCTGCGATCACCGTGGTTTCTCCTGAATGCCTGGAAGGGCAGAGCGAGGCGAGGGGTATATATCGGTTGGTTGCAATCTGCAACTTCACCACTAGATGCCGCTATATCCTACAGACTGGACCTTTAAAGTGGAATGAGTTTAAATTTTAAGACATTCTAAAGTGTTTCTTCTTGTCAACATCAAAAGCAGCAATTAAAGGGTAAATTAAAGACACAGCTAACAATGTTCCGTCCTTTTTCTGGTAAAGTTTGACATGTTGGAAAATGTACATTTTTCATTTTCTTGCCAAGAGTTAGACGAGTAGACCGTGACGCCACTCTCATGTCTGTAGCTTGGCTTAACATAAAGAAACAGCTAGCCTAGCATTGTCTGTCCCACCTATGAGAACCTCTATATCTTGCCATTGGTGCATGTTTGCTACAAAGAGGGGTATCAATCTTCTCATATAAATCAATCTATCTAGTTTAAGTTTTACTTTACTCTTCTTTCCTTGACTATATGTTGCCATTCTGGCTATTGCTATGATAGCAACTACTAAATTTTTCTTAATGTCTTTGTTTAAAGGCAAGAAGAAAATAATATTTACCGCACTAAGACAGCCAAAGGCTCGACTGCTCTGCTGCTTGTCTTTTGGTTCAGCCCCTGGGTGAGTCTCAGATTTGAATGTGGGGGCAGCTGCCTGTGTAAAATGATAGGCAAATGGGAGGAGGGCTAATGGACTGATTCTGTGGGTTTTAGAGGAGAAGGAAGAAGCCCGAAACATCAATCTGCTGTCAGCTCCCTCTCAATCTGTTTCAGCTCCACTCTGACATGACAGCATGGGGGACTACAGGCCTCGATTCATCACCGGGTCTGGAAATAACAGGACACCTCCAGTTTGTCATACTAGATTAGTCTGTGGCCCGTAACCACTGTCCTTAATAGAGTCTCCAGCGTTTCATCTGAGGTGTCCACTAGACCACCACTGTAGACCTCAGGGGGAACACACAGGCTGTATCGACATCTCTTGTACTGGCTTACATGTAGAGACTGCTGCTGTGGTGTATTTCACCTCTGTTGTGTAACATTCATTCACAGCTTCCGCCATTAAAAAAAAAAAAGATTTGCATGGATCATCATTGTTAAAACTGACCTGATGCAGTGTATTTCAATCCCACAGAGAAATTGAAGCTTCAGGCACAATTCTCCAGAGCTCATAAGTCTGTATCTTGCACATAAAATCAATTGATTGTAATCCATAATATTTCTTAATTGGTGATTAGCTGTTACTTTGTGGATCACAGGTCCTGGCAGAGGAATTAGCCTCGGTCTTTAATAAGCACTTGACCAGCCGGTGAGGGGAAGTGTAATGGACAGTGCAGGTTTAGGCCAGGACTGTGATACAGTAGCTCCTCACGGCTTCCCCTCCTGACCTTGACTGGCAGTATGGCTCTTTGAAAATCTAAGTGCCCATCTTACAGTATGCCTGAAGCAATTTAGAAGTCCATACACATTCATATAAGTCCTACTTATTGATTCTTTTGCTGCTGTTCACACACAGTCTGGCAATGTAGAGTTTCAATTATCACTATGTGACCTGCCATTGTCTGGGAAAAATGTGATCTATGGCCTGAAAGTAGGAGTAGGAAAAAAGGAGCGATTCTGCGAAACATCGACAGCACCAGCATGTATTCAATAAAGAGACGTTTTTTGACCTTGTAGACATAACCGTAATATAGCCGGCAACTTTTTTTTTACACATACAGATGTCCAGGCTCACACACAGTGGATACCTCAACTCTCCAAGAGCAAAGCTGAATTTCAAAACAAACCTAAACTGGACAAAAAGACCAGTTCATGCATCAACCCCTCAATGATTTCTCCATGTAACTACTGTCAATTTTGTCTGCAGTCATATAGGAAACAGAGTGAGGCCCCCTGATGGATACAGGACTGCTATGTGGGGGTTGCTTATTTAGTCTGGGATGATGTGTGCTGTCTCCGGCTCCAGAGGCTGCCCCTCTTCCTGTTTACCTGGGAGTCCTTTGGGGTGAGGTTGAGCTGAAAAGCCCAGTCGGAGCCAGTCAAAGGGAGCGTGGCGCAGTCTTGACCCTGGCGCTCCACTCATTGTGTAGTGCAGCGGTGTAATGAGGCCCTGTGTGGATATTGATATGACAGAACAAAAGGCCAAGGTGCAGTAAGGACAGCAATCCACACGTTTCACACCATTTGTTTTTCACACCGTATCCATCACATTAATGGGTCACCTTTCTGTGACAGCTCATGATTACCTGCTTACCCATGGAGAGAAAAGGGGGTGAGAGAGAGAGAGAGAGAGAGAGAGAGAGAGAAAGCCTGGTAAGTGCAGAGAAAGAAAGAGAGAGAGAGAGAGAGATAGGCAGGAAGATAGGGAACGAGGGTGCTCCAGTACTGAGGGTAAAGGGTGAGTCGGGGTTGGAAGGGGGCTCAGGGAGTCGGGGGGATGGGAACCTAGTGCCATTTTTTTTATTCTTTCATGAAGATTGGCTCCGGCCCTGTCATCATCCCCACAGAGTGAATTTATGACAGGTCAGCTCTCCATGTAGTCACCTGATGGATGGAGAACATCCAAGTTTATTTGGGGCATAGTGGAAATGGACGAACAATTCCCTAAAGCACCAACAGATTTTTTTTCCCCTTTTTTTTTTCTTTTTAAGCGAGGCGAACGCTTACAACAAAAAATCATTGTCAGTTGTGAACGCAACATATTTTGCATTCTCTCCGTGTTTCTCCTATTTTACCTTCCTGAAGTACCTTTTTAATTGTCGAGTTTATAAGAAATCATAAGAGCACGATGCATCTATAATGCTTGGTAAGTGAATAATTATTGACAATAAAATACTAGAGAGCAAAGCTTTTTCTCCCATTGATCACATATCTTGATATGAAGTGTTATGAAATACGAATATTTGCTCTGTTTTCTCTCCATCTCTTCCGTCGATTATTGCCCATGCATGGCTCATTTGCCGTAATGTCCGGCAATTTCAAAAGCTGAAACTCTTGACTGGAATGTATTTTATTGCTGCAACAACGAGTCTGCTGCTGATACTTTGGAAGGAAGATTTATGCGGAATATCAATTTTTTTCTAATGAAGCCTGTTCTGACACTTGCTCCGGCCTCAATTGGACATTACTAACTAATGCAGAGGCATACTTAATGTTTGATTTCCAAAAGTCGGAGCACAGTGTGGCTTTAGACACTCAGCAGCGTGCAATGAATACAAAAAGAGCTTTTGTTCTCGCCCACTCACAGTATTTTAGAGCGTTTTTCACGTGTAGTTTTGCTCGGATCTTGCAGAAATATTATGTTCTGCTTAGCTCAACAGCTATTGATGCCTTCCATTCCCAAAGCACCACCGCCGGTGTCATCTATGAAATCTTAAGTCACTTAAGACGAGCATTTCAACTTCCAGTCATTGCGGGGGGAAATGGCAAGATCCCATTTTATGATAAAATAAGACTACAGCTATGTATCTTTGGAAAGGCCTTAGCTCAGCACATCAGGTGAGAGGCAGGGGAGGATGAAAGAGGGGAGAGAGAGATCACTTTGTCCCAAATTAAAAGTCAGAGTGTCATCTTTCGGTCTAATTGCCTGGAACCATTATTGGACACCGCAAAAAATTGTGTCTGCATATGCATTTATTTTGCAATCCATTGATGTACTTCACTCTGAGCTCAGTCTACGGGGACCAAACCCCAGGCATGCAAACATGCTCTTTTTGTATGAATGGGGGAAGGATTGCAGCCTATACTGCAGAGAGACACTTTGCCATACGTCATAGCAGCCAGCAGATATGAGGTGATGGTGTCAATACATCTTACGTCTGCCCAGTGGAGGCTCACTCTGCATTACACTAAAACATGAATTATATGAGTGGAACAACGCTGTGTTGGACCGGGACGTAAATCAGAAGGGAGAGAAATTGCTGACAAGTTTTGCTATTAAAAGATAATTGTAATCAAGGTGCAAGACGAGCAATGAAGTGGTGATAGCAGATAGATAGACAGCTGCAAAAGATGGATTGTTTTAATTTGCACCAATTAAATTGAAGTTCACTGGATCATCTTCCTCAATCTTCATGAATACTTGATTTTCTGGCCGCTACAAAGCTATTAAAAAGAGTGATTGGACTCTAACACTTGGTATACCATATTTTATGCTATACTTTCATTAACCCTTTGTAATAATACTTTTTTAATAAGAGGCACTAAAAGACATACTACTAAGCACAATATAGTATGCAGATTAGGTATATTGTCTGCAGATCTCATGATAATAATAACCGATGGCCGCGTCGGAAATTTGGTCTTTGTTTATGTCCGGAGGATAAGTTTGACTCACACGCACTGATCCTTAATGACTTCAGTCCTGCTGGTGATGGTGGAAGGAGATGTAGAGGCAACAGGGAAGCCATTTCTTGATCGTACGCAAAAGACAAAAAGTCACAAGAATTAACTGAAAACTCTTCAAACTGAGTACTTTTGAGATAGTTTGAAACATTCATCATCAAAAAATCTGATCAACTTTCAGAGAAAGACAGAATAAACAAATTAAATCTAGTAAAAGAACTTCATCATTGATGTAGTTGGAGACAGTTTTAATAACTGATGGTTAGCTAACTTATTACAGACTGCTAATATTAGCTCACCTAGACACATTTTCTGTTCAGTCCGGGCAACAAACGAGGTTTTGTAAAGCAAATATTCTCTGTAGATGTTTCATTGTACATTCTGCATTAATAATTGTTCCAGTAAGTTTGAACTTAATTGCACTTACCGTGTAGAACAGCATGAGAGGAGGAAAATGCCGCTGACATGTCTCCATCTCTGATGGACGGATGGATAAATGTGATCAATGTGCTGTATTGAATGTCTATTCTTGTGGTTATGTTGTGGTGTTTCTATGTATCTTTGCATCTACGTATGTATGTTTGAGGCTCTGCACAGACTGCGGCAGCAAATTTCAAGAATCAATAAATTCCCTAAAAACACCAAAGTCAACAATGCATCAGTCCATCCGTGAACACTTTTTGTCTTCCGTACTCTCTCTGTAGCACTCAGCATCTTTGCACCGAGGCAACTGTTTTCTACTGACGACGTAAATCCTAAAAACGGGGTCATAAATATATCGTTTCATTTTTATAAAAGGTTCTGTATTTTCCAAACAGCTGGGCACTGTAGTTTTTAGCAAACATTACTCAAACTGGAGTAAATACGTTTGTTGGGGACTGTTTTCAGCTGTTGATTAATACACATTTGGCACGCTAGAGAGTATTTACAACAGGGCTGACTCAAAATAAACTACAGCTCCCTCATTGGTTCATTGATGTATTGTAAATATAGAAATCAGGCGCAGCCGATATTGATCAACTCATTGTTGATTTTGTGTCTTTTCACTGGCTTTGTTGACGATGACAGAAATATAGATCAGCCTTGTTCTAACGAGCAGGTTAGGCGTGTCAAGGTTTGCCTTTCTCTGTTACTTAACAACATATTGAACAAATTACAAACCTCATCAGTCGTTAGGAACATTGCTAGAGGGTGAACGTAAGTGGTCATTATAATACCTTCCTTATGGTTATCCCACGGATGAGAAGAGAGCAACTTAATGTTGCACGCACAAGCACAGGCACACACACACACACTTGCATGCATGTATAAAACACGTGCACGTATGCACATTACAAAACTAAGTAGTAATACGTTGTTACTCTTTCTTGAACCTTTCAAAGGGAGGTGGAAGATAAATTTTCATGGTCAATTTCAAAAGAATCAAAAGTTACAGACGTGTGTGTGTGTGTATGTGTGTGTGTGTGTGTGTGTGTGTGTGTGTGTGTGTGCGTCTGAAATGTTTCTCCGTTAATTGATGCTGATCCTCTCTTGATGGTGACGTCGTGTAATTTGTAAAGGTCAGTGATCTTCGTGTTTGTTTAAGTCTGATATACGGTTACAGTGTGTTTGAAACAACCTCAGAGGGAGAACACGGACCCTTTGGAGCAGAAACTTCATGTATTTAAGGAAAAGTTATTTAGTATTGGCAGATGTAAATTGATGTTGTAAATCACAATTTCATACACAGGAAAGGCACAGAGTGTGCGTGTGTGTGTGTGTGTGTGTGTGTGTGGTGAGGCATTTCAGCGGGGGCTGGGAGCAATGTTCCACAGTGTTTGCTTCTGAGCCAGACTCGCTCCAAGGCAGGGGTGATTAGTGCTTGTTGGTAATTTGGCAACCTTGACCATGTAACCTTGCTAAAGCTGGATTAACATTTTACCCCGGAAAAGCCAGAGATGCCTTAAAACATGTTCCATTTTTCTGCCGCTTATTACCAGACAACAGCCCACAGAGGCTATTCAAATAAAGCGCCCGTAGTACGCTGCATGAGCACTCAAGGAGAAACTCTTATTAGACTTAAGCATGCTAAGTGTCAAGAAAATGTTGACATATCCATCTGATCACTTGCTGAAAACATCACATTCGTATCACTTTACGTATTGTGAGCACGTCAATTTCAGGGGTTCACAGTCAAGAGAAACACAACTTAAACATATGTGTATATGAATTTATTATATAAAAACTACACTATAAGAAAGTGGAAGGTTTTCAGTCATACTGTACTTCATTCTTTGTTGTTAGGGACTGTATGAAAATTATTGGGGTGGGGAGGGGTGCTACACTCTTTTAAAAAGCAATGCCCTCCTCTGCATTTTTAATATTTCCTCTGGACCCCTCCCTGCTATACTATTTGAAACTGCGTAAGAACTGAATATGATTGTGCACTCCATTTAAAAATTGTATATGTTAGTGGGATTATCATTTTCACACAGCCTCCAAACTACACAATAGAAGTGGAATTAGCAAATCTCCAAAAATCACGTCAAAACGTGACAAAATTCCGCTTCCTGTTTATTAAAATTTGACATGACACATTTTTAAGATGCAGAATAAAGTGAAGGTGGGCGCTGCTAAAGGATCGTGACAAATGACGCGCTCCCCGGAGAGATAGCGTTCAATCACTAAAGCACCCTCCCCCACCCTCCCCTCCAAAAAACGTACGCTTCCTCCCTCCGCTTAATAATTTCCACGTTGTCCCTTAAGTGGCCGGCTCCACATTAGCCTTTCGTATTAATTGTTCTCCATTTTGCTGAAAGCCCTCTTTTTTCATTACAATACAAGGTTGTTTGCTAAAGTCCACCTCCTGTTTTGGTGACATTGGTGTATCCAAGGTAGGTGCTCCATTGCCCTCCTACAAAAAGCTGAGGCTTATTATTGAGCCTCTTTATCTTTACTGTAGCTAAGTTGTTAATTAGCTAGACCTTGAATTAGATTATTTGCATGTCTGAACAAGGGCTAAGGTATTAATGCTCCCTTAGGACAAACTGTAATAACCTCTTCGGTGGCTCCAAGATCCCTGTGGAGGGGGCTGCGTGGACGCTAGCCCCTGGAACGAGGGGAGAGAGCACAGCCATTTCATCCAATTAGCTGTGGATTATACTGCTCCTCTCCCTTTGAATCCTATTTGCTGTGATAAGGTGTTCTCCTACAGGGACAGAGCTGAGCTTTGCTATCAGGAAAAATGATTAATTCACAACCCAATATTAAAATGCAGTGCCTTCCATTTCACACTGTCTGACATAGGAGGAAGAAACAGCTCAGAAATCAATACAGGCACTAAACAACCACACAGGAGAAGGAGAGGTTGGCCAAGTAAGAAAATACCCCTAAGAATCTCAGAAGCAAGCTGCATTTCATTCTACACATCACACTTATACGGCTCTCCGTGGTATGGTATGTCCTTGAATTATTCAGAAGCCGCTAAACCGTGGGAATGGTTTTAAGACTAATGTGGCACAATATCATGGTCGCTATTGTTATTGCATTGTACTGTGCAATTTTCACAAATATTTATCTCTTTCTTCTGATCTTCCCAAGGGCATGTATTTTAATTCTACAATTCCACGCTCCTTGCACCTCTTTGAATAAACAACACGATCACATATGGAATAGAGAATCAAGGCGACACTTTCTTTTTACAGGTTTTTCTTGTCTTTTTCTGGTCTTTAACTGGGATAAGTGTGGAGGATCCAAGAGTCCAGATTTATATTTTCCAAGCCCTCCGACGCCGCACAAATGATGTTTAAACACCCAGCACCTAGGGTTTAATTAAGTCCCTCTAATCGTGTTCCAATCAGAAGCTTGGACTGATGGGCTGGAATTCCTGATGTGCATTTCTGTCAGTCTTAATTGGATAATTGATTGCCAATTTGAACCTGGCCACACACTGCATACACAATAAAGCGCCTGGCCATGTTCCTTGAGGATTCATTTTCCATCCGAATAAAGATGCTGCTTCGATAGGCAGAACTCCAACTATTGGTCTTACTGAAAAATAAGCCCTGGCTGCTGATGCAGATTGGAAGTCCACTTATGAATTCCTTTTGAATTGTTTTTAGTCCATGAGCACAGTTTTTTGTTCGTGTCAATGCATTTGTATTGTCTCCCAGCTCTCTGTATGTACACTTGTGCTGCATATAAAGACATTGGGAGCTGAATCTAGCAGTTCCTCTTGTTGTTTTTTATGCAAAGAAGTTTTTAAGGTGTTTTTTGTCTAACTCAAAAAAGAGTTAAAGAGCTTAATGGGAGAGTAACACATCCATGATGGCTCCACACAGATCTGACGTAACCTTCCTCACATAGATACATGAAACAAACACAAATGTCTGATTTACATCCTGTTTTCTGCATTTGTTTTCCACAAAACTGAGGTTCAGTTGCTGCTTAATTTATCTCCATCATCTTGTTGCACCCACTTCTTCTGGAGAATTGGCACCACCTACTACTTATCTACCTCATGAACCAACTCCTAATATTCACATAACGATAATGGATGAAAACAAGCAATTTATTCACATTTTCTTATGCCGAATTTCTCAAAATGTGCTTAGAATTTGTGATACATTTAAAACTAATCGTACGTATGTTGCACATTAGCAATCACCAAAAAAATTTGAAGGATAGTACTGTCATTAAAAATGCTGAACTTAAATGAATATATTCCTACACTGTCATCTTTAAGTTTAAACACTAGCAGCTACATTTTCTAATTACAGATCTGAACAGAATTTGAAGGTGAGCTCTCCTGTTTGTCGAGTGAAATACAGGAATTTGTCCAGGAAGAGGCAGGTTCAGACTGAAATGAAAACTAGGAAGTGTAACATCCTGGTAACACCAAACTCAGTGAGTTAGAATGGAGTTGTCACAATCAATGGATTCACAAGAGAACCGCAAGCAATTTTTTCACATCAAATTCAACATCAGTGAAGTTTGTCTGTTTGCACTGTTGCACTCTTTTTGACCTCTGGCAGCTCGGCTGTACCGTGCCTCTATATGTGTAAATGAATTTTTAAAAAATCATTAGAAACACTTTAAACATAAAGTAAATAAATAACAAACCACATCACAAAATACAGGCTCAGATTAGACCATACAGTTGAGTCAATACACAGTTAAAGTAAGGATGCATCCTTGCAGGACTTGTCTGTGTTGCACCGCGTTGCATCATGGCAGGTGTTTCTATTTTTTGGCTCGCTGTATTTTGTTGTCGTATTTGTGTGTTTTGTTAACGCAGCAATAGCTGGGAAACAATCAAAAGGTGATGCTGAAAAGGTGAAAAGGTGATAAAGAAAGACAAGGAGAATATTAATATTTATCAGGTGAAATATATGAGGTGGCTGTGAAGGGCTTTGTGGATATACAACATGGATATATCTGTTGCCAACAATCATTTCTCCAGGTAGGCTTTCTGTATACTGTACACCTTTTTTAATAAGTTCACAGCATATACTTGAATCTACAGTATACCTGGAGGATATGTACTCTTGAACTTGAAGATTCCTATGGTTTTTAAAAATTCTGTCATTCATTAAGACTCAATTTTCTGTCAGATTTTGGGTTTCATGAGGTATGAATTATTCAGACGCTGCTTGCAGTGAATGTTTTCTAATAAAATCATCATCTTTCATGCGCAAAAGAAAGAAATTATACTTCTAACGTAAGGTATTTTGATAATTGTGTTTAAATTTCTGGGCAAAAGTCTGCGAACACACACAATGTGAAATAGCACATTCACGAGTCACGTAACAGAACGATAACACGCCGCGATAATGGTGAACAGATTTCTAAATATCTTTATGCACTTATGCACATTTTCCTTGTCAGGCAACATTTCTCCGGAGGATCTGAGCCCACAGTGGTTTGATGGGAAACAGATTTGAGGAGTCACCGCATAACACCGAGCCGATCTCCTCTGATCTTACTCATCAGTGACCGCATCGCCTCTCTTCTGGGTACGAAATGTGCATTTGGTTCCGTTTAACCTTCCCCCGCTGAATTTGTGCGCTTGATGGCGTCCTTCGCTATCAAAATGTCACCAAACGCACCACAATTTAATAATTTGTAAGAATAACATTTTCTCAGCAGGGTGAAATTCTTTAAGTTGAAGGTACCAAACTGTTTTGACATGCCAAGGTGAAAGACTCTGGAGGCTTAATTTCGTTTGGACAGCCACAACTGCCTATGAGTCCCACTCTGGGTGGGCTTGCACCGAGTTATTCTTGTCTCTCTCATCTACTCTACATTTCCTTGCACTGTTTTCTCACAAGAAATTGCTTTTTCTCTCTAAATAAGAATTCTTCCAAGGAGCCAAATGGTAAAAAGAGAGAATTCTCCTATTATAAATGGCCTTTCTCAGCCCTGTAACCTCGCTACAAGTTTTAGCACTAAAGTGCAACCCTTGGTGGGATTAGATATTTTGGCCACCATTTGTACAAAGTGAAGTTTCTTTGGAGTCTCCTTGAGACAAGTGACCAGTGCAGGGCTAAGTGAAGGCCTTATCAGTCACCCCACAATGGTGCCACCCCATGAATTATATTAGGGACGGATGTGGCTCGCCAAGCCACTGCATTGTGGACCATCTGGGTGACAATAAACATGTCGCCACATGGTTTCCTCCATCACTCAAGTCTAGATAGCAGATCTGGACCTTAACTATAGCTCACTATCTCCTGGATCTCGGCGTGACCTGTTAGAGAGATGGAGGTGAGGCTCAAGGATATCTCTCAGAGAGTCTGCTCCAACACCAGGAGGTTATTATAGCCATGGTGGGGGGAGGCAGTCCGTCTGTCTAGTGTGTGCTGCTCGCTCTCTCTCTCTCTCTCTCTCTCTCTCTCTGTATGTGTCTATATGTTATACAGAGAGGGGAAGATAGTGAGAGAAAAATGTTTAAGACACACACGTAAACACGACTAAATATAAAGTAGAAAAGGAGCATTTGCAGAAGAGAGGAGGTTTGCAGCTCTGCTAACCTTCAGCTGATATAAACTGCATTCAATAAATATCAGTTATGCATATTTTACCTTTGCACCAAATAAATCAGATGTGTGGCTATTAAATACAACAAAACAATTGACTTCAGAAGCATGAAAATGAAGAGGAAGGAATGAATGAAGAATTGAAATGAAGAATTCTTTAGACCTGCAATAATAATATTAATGATTTTTGTGCCACTAGGGGGCAGCGTTTGAGTTTCTGGCCACCTTTTCAAACCAAATCAAATATTTTACTTTTGTTTTTGCTGTCCACCAAGTCCTGAATGAAATATTTGACTTATTAGCTGCTAAATGATTAATTATTTTCACCATCTAGTTGCTGATTTTAGCTGTCGGTTGCTTGCTGCTGGTTGGATAGCGTTCACTCGGTTTGCATACAATCAGTCATGTGATCCATAATTAATATAAAAATACTGATTACAGCTGCTTTAAGGTCCAACACTTTTTCAGTAATTTACTGTTAAACTGACAGATTGCATTAATTTCATCATCAGCTAAATAATACACATTTAACCTAACAACATAACAAACATCATCAATATCTAAGGACAGAGGGTGTCACTCCCCGTACAGATTGTAAAGCCCTCTGAGGCAAAATGTGTTTTGTGAATTTGGGCTATACAAATAAAATTTGATTTGATTTGATTTGAATATGTTTTTAAGCATGTTTACCAGGATTGCATTTAGACATTTAACTTAAAAAGCATATTTTGATCAAGCACTCTGTGATGTAAAATTAAACAGTAATTGTTCAGACCTCTGATGGAGTGAAGCAATAAATGTTTGTTTGATTTGAGCTCTACATGCATTTAACTTGACTCTATCAGCCCACCACTGTGGCTGCCTTGAACCGCGCATTAAAAATATTGGTGTAAGTCTTCATATTCTCTTCGCTCTAAAGCTCCTCGCGAGCGAGGCCAACAATCGGATTGTTCTGCAGACTTAAACGAACATAAACTTTATTAGTGCGAGTATTTGCTGTTGGTAAATCCACCTGCTTCAGCAGATGGGTTACTGTAGTTACTCTCTGCTGTTTGTTTCTGATAGAGAAACATACAAATGAATCATTCACAGGGGAAAGGATCCAGTGGGCAAAAAAAATAAAGCGAGGTTCCACAAATCTGGCATGAGGAGAAATTGGCTAATTTGACTTAACATGCTAACGCCTTGGTGATGAAACCTGAAGTGAGACTTAAATGAAGCGTGCTAAGGGCAGGCAACACAAAAACAGTGGAAGACCAATGAGAAAGTGAAAAGTGAGGCATAAACAATGGCATTTAATGCGATTTCATAAAACCACTTATAGCACATGACAGGGGCTCACATGTAATCACTGTAAGTGGAGACGAGGATGGGGGCTGCGGTGTCGTCGTCACGATGCCAGGACACTTCTCCATGACACGTCCCCTGCTTCTTCTCATTAATCCCCTAAGCTACATTCATTAACGGTCACTCCCTCCGCTCAGCAAGCCTGCACACCCGAGTGAAGTCACACTAGCCTTCACAAAAATAACCTGCTGTTGAAATGCAATAGGATAATTTGTTATAGCTTTCCAATCTTAATACTTCCATTTTAATTAATTAGTACACACTGTTACTTTATTCATTATTGTAAGATTTAAATGGGGAAAGGGTATTATGCATGGCTTGGATCCAGGTCAAATCAGAACAAGCACATTTAGACAAGTTGGAAAAGTGCTGGGAAAGAAACTCGTGTCCCTGTATTTCACCAGACAAACAGTGAAATCCAACTAACAGCTGACACTGAAGGACAGTTGGGTAAGGATGGCAGTCAGGGGGGAGAGGTACAAGAGGAGATGATAAATACAAGAGATTTACAGGTCCTGGGAGTGTCAGATGCACTGTGGAAATAGTGCTGGGTGTGCTGTTATCTAGATGGGCCAGTTAGTGGCTTTTGGAGGATCCCCTGTTCTGAATAGGGCTGTAGTTTCGGAGGGCAGCCTTTATGGCTCACCAGTGCACTGACCACAGCCCATTAACTCAAAGAGCCTCCACAGGAGCACTGGAGCAGGGAAAGGGGCCGTGACCTGCCCGAGACCATCTTATTACTTTAACACATTATGTCTCCCACTGCGATCTTTTTATTTAAGTGACTTCAGCAGAACGCATCATCTCGGGCCAAGTCGGGGACAGACAGGGGCTTCTAGACAAGAAGCAAGAGGAGGGGTCAAATGATTTATTGGAAACGTCTGCTATTGGGTGCTACGGAAAGGGAGTGCAAGGATGGACAGTGAACAAAAGTGCGTGTGGGGGGGGGGGGGACAGTTAGTGATGAACCTGACGGAAAGCTGTTTATGGCGTGGAGAGGCCGAGCTGACCCCAGAACAGCTCCTAGGAGGATTCTCAAGTTCTCACTGATGAGCTTTTGCAGCCCTCTGATGGCCACATGGCCCAGTAAGGAGTAGAGGGGTTGAGGGGGTGTGAGGCATGGGGAGTGAGGGGGGTCCAGGGTCGAGGGAGTGATTCATTTTACCGCTGTGTCATTCTTTATGGGCCACACCACTAGAGATGGCCTCAAATGTTACTGTCCTCAGGAGGAAGATCAGCGCGCTTTGCCTAAGTGTTACAGCAGCTCAGACAGACTTACTCACCTAATGTGCGCTCCTCCTGGCTTTGTATGTTTGAGTTCACCGTTTAAGGGCGGCTGACACAATGTGAATCCTTGAGACGTATGAAGGAAGGTCAAAGGTTAAATTACAGCATTGCATTTAAATCTTTCGCCATAACAAAGACGGGGCAGAAATGGGATGTATGCTGATGATGTGACTGTTTTTAATGAAGTTACTCAGTGTCACTGAGGCATTTTTTCCCTTGATGGTAGGAGTTTATAGATATATTAGATATCTATTGGTTAAAAAATCTACCCTATTCACCTGTAGTGCTTTTGCAAAATGTAGACCAAACACCAAACCTTCCAGTTTGATTCCTATCTATATTCTGAAGGTTTTACAGAGGGCTTTGCTTATATATATTATTCATAGTCTTTTATTATTCAGAGTATTTTATTGCTAAAAACATGCCAAAATAGATTTTTTTTTTTTTTTATGGCTTTTGACAGTATTGTCTGATTTATGGAGTGATAAAAAAAGATGACTCTAATATGTCATCAAAATGAAACAATCATTTTTATCCTGGCTTTATTGAATGTTCACATTTATGTTCTGGAAATTTATGCAAATAAGAACATTTCCAATTACATAATGCCTCATTTTTATATTTAAACATAAAATTACAGTAAACTTGTAAACTACCTGTCTTAATGTAATGTTAATGTTTTATGGTGATTGTACTCTAGTCACTTGTACTGTCCAACTATAAATTTCCAAAATACACTCCAGTTCTGTTTTGTAGATACATTTTAAATGAATACTCATGGTCAGTACTTCCTGTGACTGCTTCAAAATAAAAGCTACCTCATGTTTCACCAGTTAAATGTTTTTTTTAAGCTGAAGGAATAGCAGTAGGAAATATTCACTTTGCATTAGCAGTAACTTGTAGCTCTAATTCAGATTCAATTCTGTTCAACTGTAAAGTGCACTGGGACCATGTTTCAATAAAACTGATTGATTGATTGATTGATTGATTGATTGATTGATTGATTGATTGACTGATTAAAAAGTAAACAGTGAGACTGGTATGAATGTATTGTTTTCTGTCAATCATTTGTCCTGAGTAGATTTTGATAGAAAAATATGCCTACTATAAATAGTATTAAAATGATGTTTGATTTCATGAATATCTGGGGGATTATATCTTTTAATATAGATGCTCAAGAAATGAGCCTTTGCAGAATTGGCCCATATCAATGCTCTGTTCTGGTGACAACATTTAAATTTATGTAGCACAAGCATGAGAGAAACGCAGGTCCGTACTAAAATGAGTTGTCTACAATATCAAAATGAATATTTACAGTTCCATTCTCATTTCATTGCAGCCTACAGTCTTAGAGTGCATACTCGTCCCTCAAAGTGCAGGAAATATTTCCTTTTTCCTGCTCAGAATCTTACAAGGCCTCGCAGGTTCATGACATGGGTCATGGACATTCCACCATGGCTGATTTATTTCAACCCATTAGGATTACTGAGACAAATCTGCAATCCTCCCATTTTCAGAGGCTGTCCCCTCTTTTTCACCAAGCCTTCCCCGACAACCCACACATCAAAACTACCATTACGTTCTTGTTAGTTCACACTGTCGATTAGAGAAGGGCAACATAGATTCATGCCAAGGGCTAAATGTGTTTATTCTAATTCCTCCCCCGTCTCTGCTTTGTCAGAGACAGACACCCACAAACATAGAACATCTGAACGGCTCCAACAGCTCACATCAGAAGGACTCAATCCTTCAGGAAGTGGAAGTAACCGATTAGATTATGTCATTGCCACAATCTGTTACGAAAAATAAACACTGGGCCTTTTCATTAACCTAATGAAGACGAAGCACGTTGATGAGCTCTTAAGTCAATTAACGATATTTAAAAACAGGCGGTGCAGCCCCAAGGTAAATTAGCATGCAGAGAGTGAGGAGGACCCAGGTTCAAACAAATTGTGCGTGGAACCCTCTGGTTCAAGCCGCTTGACTCTCTCTCCCCTAATGTACACCCCTCCTCTTCTGCTCAAACAAGCTTTCATTAGCCATAATTAACTGCATGCTTTCTGTCTTTGCAATACCAAGAGAGTTCAAGTTGAGACCGAGGGTGAGGATGTGGAGGAGAAATGGAAAAGGGGCTCTTAGATGGCCCCTTTTATAGTGACCGATTGGAATAATAAGTATAATAAACACAGAGAAAATCTCAGCAGGTAAATTATTCCAGAGTTTGTGGACTGATTGTCTTTAGTCACCATTTAAAGCCATCATCAGCTGATCTAAGAGTGCGTCCAGGCTCATAAGGGGTTAATAAACGTTTTATATAAGTAGGGGTTGGTCATGTAGCTTTAAAAGTCAGCAAGACATTTTTAAAATGAATTAAAAGCCAATGCAAGGAGGCCAGAATTGGGGTTACGTGATCTTGTTTTCTTAAACCAATGATAATCCTTGCAGCAACATTTTGGACAAATTGAAGGCGATGGAGGGAAACCTAAGTAATACCTGTGTAGAGGGAAATCTAAACAGGAAAAATAAAAGTATGGACACACTGCATGTAAATCCTCAGAGGATAAAAAAAATGATTTGAAAGAGCAACAACCTTCCTTAGTTGGTGATCAAAATAAAGGCCAGAATCAAATGGTTCACCCAGATTTCGTGCAGAGAAACGAGATAGAGGTTTAAGATCGCAGAGTATCTGATGAGTGTGTCCGTTATCGCATCGTTAAGTGTGAAGAAGTCTTTTAATATTGGGAAAAACAGGCGGAAAGTTGGGTTAGCCTGCCGTGATTGTGGATTGAGACATATAACAGAGTGTCGTCTGCATAAAAATGTCGCTCAACATTATGTTTAATAATGACTTGATCCAATGGAAGCATGCATATGGAGAACAGTAACGGACCAAAAATTGACCCTTGAGGAACGCCATTAGTAAAATAGAAAACAGAAGATTTCCAACAACTACAGGAAAGATTCTAACGTACAGATAAGAGCGTAATAAATTGAGAACAGACCCCTGTAGTCTTTAGTCTTTGCATGGTTTGATGAGAGAATGATGCAGTTCAAGAATAATCTACAAGATCACACAGAGAGAGCACAATACAGTTGAAATAAGAGCATCTTGACTCAGAAGTCTGCTTGCTTTGTTTTCATGCCTTTTCTCTGTCTTGCTGTTTTTTTTTTTTCAGTAAACTTATTTGAAATCCTCCAGGGTTTTAAAACCTCTCCTTCTCTGCTTCTCTCCCTCTCTCTCTCTCTCTCTCTCTCTCTCACACTCACTTGGTCTCTTGGCTGCAACAAGGTCTGAAAAGATTGCAGTTCATTTCGACCCACAGTGGATGGAGGCCTCATTTAGTGGCTGCTGGCAACTCAATCAGCCTGCCTCACACTGATGAGTGAGTGACTACTTTCAGAGCGCCAGTCAATATGTGTCTGCCGTGATAGAATGTCAGCACCCATGGCCTGTGTTCTCCTGACCCAATGTTATGGCTTTTTTATTTTGTCTAATCAATGATATATGAAACAACACAGACACATTTCAACAATAGATCTTTTTTTTTTTTTTCCCTCCACACATACCAACGTTCGGTGTGATTTCTGGTAATCCAACTGCTGCGATGTTCAGGATTAAATAAGCAGTTTACATTTTTTGTAGCCTTTTCTTTTGGCTGTCTGGATTCAGGCAGAATTCAATATAGATGGAAAACAAGCAATAAACAGTGTACCGAGAGTGATCCAAATAAATGAAAACACTTGCCTTCTTTCAGTCGACTTGCTTAACAGTGGTGGCTCTGGAACTGGTGCCACGGTTTCAGCTATCGTTTTGAAAAAAGAAAGAAAGAGCACGATTGCAATATAACAATAAGTATTGCATATCCTTAATGCTTCAAAGCCCTAACCGAGAACAGTGTCTGTGCCATGTTGTACTCAGTGAAATACAGTGTGTAGATATTTTCTTCTCAGGTTTGTTTATACTGTTTTTCTGTGCTGCGAGTAAAGAACAGCCTGTATTTTGAGGCTGGTCAGATGAGCCGAGCTCACTGTCCCCTGTGTCCTTTATTTCACACAGCCCACTGCACATGCTCTGCAGTCTGCCGACCTCTTGACCCGCCTGTCACTGTGATGGCCTCTGTTATCTGGAAGTAGTTATTTCATATAGATGGGCTCCCTCACTGCTGCTCTTTTATTGAAAATAATCATTAGAAAGATTACCCCAGGAGGAGCTTGAGAAATGGACTTTGAAGTAATATTTGACTTAATATAGAGGATTTTTATTATCTGTACATGCTTATAAATCCATTAACAGCCACTACAACTATCAGTGCAGATGGAAATTCCAGATCATGACGTGTCTCTTTCAGTTATATTTCAAAGAGATAATTCACATTGTGCCAGTTTCACATTTTACAGATGCATCTACTAAATTACTGTATGAGTAGTGGTCTTTTGTCCTCACTGACTAACTGTTTTGTTATATGAAAATTGTCAAGGAGCTCTATGTATGATAATATTATAAGATTTACATGTGCACTTTTCCTTTTATCTACTGTCATTGTGCAGAAGTTTCTCTTTGCATAACCACTTGCATGACAATGTGTGTATTTTCCTACACGTTCTACAGTAACTACTGACTTGTCAAATACTGCAGCTTGCTCAGTGCTTCTACATTTAAAGATACGATGCTGTAGCATCATTTCCGGACGTGCAAGTCTTTGCAGTCAAGTCAGCGAGATTAAATATGCAAAGTCTGGTTAGACTTCCAATTTAAAGCTTGCACGGTTAACGTCAAATGGTCACATTTTGGTTTAGCCACAAAACTACTAGGTTAGATTCAATAAAAGATCATAAGTTACATTACATAAGTGAAGTAGAGTGCTTTAGATACGTTATGTTACATACCTGATGTAACTTAAATACGCTAAGTTAACTCGCATAGTTACGCAGCCTAAGTAACTTTAAAAAAGTTAGTGTTTACTCTTGATGTCACACTGGACACGAACAGATGGGTGTTCAGAATCAAATCAGAAAGCCTGCCACAGTAATAAGATACGGGTTATGTTAACTTTTTTGTTATCCCCGGTAGAGTCAGTGTAGAACAGTAAGCGTGATGTGACTCACTGCTTTTATAAATAAATATAAGTTATTCATAAGTATTCATACTGGCCATTAAATAAATGCTTTGAATTCATGTGAGGCAGAGGTGGAAATTATATAACTGGAGTTCAAATACTTTTTTTTCTTTCCTCAGTCTGATTCATCCTGTAGACCTTTAGGTTTAATTGGGTATTACCAGTGCCCAGGAAGCAATGATGACCACAGACATGCAGGATAAATCAGAAGGAGAAGTCACAGGTCAGGAACCTGCATGAGAGAGACACATGTACAGGAAGAGAGCGGCAGACCGGAGGAAGTGCCATTAACGTCCAGAAAAATCATCAGGTTACAACAGCAAGACGAAAAAGTACAGCAGATACTTACAATTAGGAAACTTATAAAATGTAAAGTCTGTTATGGAGACCAAATCTACTGTTATTGTGGTGTGAACGCTGGTTATTAAAAACACTAATAGATAGTAAATCAATCAACGTATGGACGTCCTGCCTTCCTCGCCTTGTCTCCTTTAGTGTGTCTATCAGTAGATGCATTCAGCAGAGATTTTCAATTTATTTCTAATCAAGCTTTATCTAATATTCTCTCGACAGGCAATTAAAAATTCAAACTACCCTGAAAAGCCATTGCTCACTTTTCACTCTCTCCCAGTGTTCATTTAAGGATGTTATTTCATTAAAAGCTCTTGTTGATGAGTTTGAGGTCATTTGCAAGCACATTTGATTACCATATTCTGCATTCGCTATTACCGTGTTCCACGGGTATTGTCTCGTTTTATTTTTTTGTTGCATATTTTTCATCATCTAACTGGTTTTGGGGCATAAATTCTTTATTTTGTATATCAATGACATATGTGAAAGCTTGAAATAGATGGTTTGATGGTTATTTTATCATATATATTGAAAGAGTTGATTGAATTTAGATGTTATGGTAGATTAAAAAAAGGATGCTGTTATGAAAATCTCATATAGTACATATAAATCAAACATCTGTGTTTCTGTTTTGACCAAAGCAAAGAGTGTTTTTGATTACAAGGCAATGAGAATGTTACATATATTGTGTGGGGCAGTAAGTACATATTCATAAAGTGGATTGAGGAAACTCAGGACTATTGAAACTTAAAGATTTAGTTGAGTTACGGACATTATTAGTTGTGGACAGGGCAGAAAGCAGAGTGTGTTTGTTGAGCATGTTACCATTTTAAGCATCAGTATGTGTACCTTTAAAAACAGGCCAAGTTTATCAGTGACTACTATGTACAAACTAATCAGATCAACAAACCATAGAAGAGCAAAAACCATCGTTCAGTGTCGTTCTGTGCTCGTCTTTCGATGCAGAAATACTTGCAGCATCTATGCTAATATCTTTAGCAGCTGCCATTGTTGTTACTCTTCACACATATCACACATTTAGCATTAAACCATGCCTACAGCTCATGCCGTAGCTGCACAAGTGCACAAAGCCTGATTTTGATGATCTTGTGAGTCCAGCTGTCTTGCGAGGTTCGTGCATTACCAGCGGAGTGAAATGAAGTCAAAACATCTACAATGAAAGTTCGAAGGTGGTTTCCGCAGCCAAGACAAGGACAGCCCTGATGTCCCGTGTACACCATTTTATTTGTCAGCAGTGTCGCTGTGAGAAGGTATATCACCATCCTGCCCGGTGCACTATACCTCACCAGGTTTATGGCCAACCATGCACAAGCTGAATCCTCTCCACACAAGATAGAGCTTTGAAATGGCAGCAAATAATTGCAAAGGGTGAATTTGTCATTACGAGTCATAATGAGATTCTCCTGGAGAGAGAGAGAGCTTTGTTTGTGTGAGAAGCTGCTCCGTTTTTAAAACCTCATAAACAAAATGCCACAATGTGCCTTTTTTTCTCTTCCTAAAGGATCAGCCGCACAGCCTTTTATTCTATATATCATCACAACTTGTTTATTCAGAGAATAATAATCCTGTCCTTGTTTATCCTCAGGAGTAAAATAATGTGGCTGCAATTAAATTAACAATAAGTCTGAAGTTGGTTTGGATTCATACGGAGCAATGATTGGATGTTAGACCTTGTAAAAATCCTGGTTTTACTCAAGCTGATGGTTTTAAACTGGAGATACCGATAGATAGATAGATAGATAGATAGATAGATAGATAGATAGATAGATAGATAGATAGTCGAGCATTTCTATTCTCGTCCTGAGTTGCTTAATCACTCGGCTTCTTTGATTTTCATGCACTGCTCCGTTCAGCTGTGATGTTGATGGGTACCAGGGGCGTGCAGAGCCTACAGCTAATGTGAAATAAATGCCTGGAAGGGCCTTGATCAGTATGTGCTGGAGGTGCATAAAAGAAGAAGAAGAAGAAGAAAAAAAAAAAACACATGGAAAACAAACCACCCTTGAGTGCTGCACGCTCTTCGCCTATTTAGGGCAGCCATGTCCAGCAGTGGATTTGAATATGCATGACTATCCCAGCAACCCTTGCAGCACTGCAACGCTGTGTGCAGGCACCAGGCACCAGCCTTTTTCAGAGAAGGAATGCACATGCATCACATTTGAATATGTTACAGGCCCTGTCATACACAATAAATACATGTCTGTGAAAAATATTTATTGGGTAAATGATGGTGAAGGACCGCAAAAACAAGAGTGACACTGAGTTTGTGCAGCACAGAAGTGGATGACTGCCATTAAGCATAATTTAACATTTTTTTATTTAAACTACTTTTCTGGAATTGTTTAGCCCCTTCTGTCCAAAGCATAAATAAATATATAAATATTAGATACTGCAACAAGCATGTTAGCTTAGCTTAGTTTTTGCAAATAACCCCAAAAAACCGCAATATGTTGTTTTTATACTGAAACAAACAAGATATAATGCATTAATTAGTGAGATTTAGAGGTGCCTCTAGGCTCACTGTGTTGAATTCAAAGACAAAGCCAGGCTAGCTGTTTCCCCCTGTCTCCAGTCTTTATGCTAAGCTAACTAGCTGGCAGCTTGCATAAACATAACGGTGATATTAATCTTCTCTTCAAAGGGCTAAATTCCTTACTGCACGACTTCAAACCCGTCACCAGAAGCGACGTGGTCCGTTTCAGAAGCACCAAAAACAAACGGCTCTGCGCTCAGGTCCACCAAGAATACTGCTGACTGTTCTATTTTTTCACCTCGAGTTGGCCTGGAAGTCGGTGAATTTTCAAAATAAAACACCCTGTGCAAACTTCCAATCATACAAACAGCCAAAAGGGAAATAATTTACCTATGTAGCATATTAACATATTGAGAAACATATTCAGAAGCACATAAACCAGGAAAAATGACAAAGTCTGCTGGCCAAAACACTTGGGAACACACTTCCCAAAATGTCACCCTATTCCTTTAAGTGAATTGTCATCAATTTGACGCCTTTAATAAGAGATTGCTTCATAAAGTCAGTGTCAGTATCTTATATTTCCCTAAATTTTATTTGCCAGCAGTGTCACTTTCCCTGTGTGATCTTTTCTCGTTTATTGAGGTCATACCTCGATAAGTGTGTCAGTGCGGCCATTGCCTCAAATCCCACCTGAGCGCGAGGCGAGGATGCATCTGCGTGTTAGCGGTGAGCCGATTTTAGAGAAGCCAAGTCGGCACATTGTAGCTCAGAGCCACGGGGCCTCTGCAGAGAGAATCCGACTCCATTCCAAGCAACAAGTACTCATATAATACACTACTTGTAAGCCAGGGAGCAGGAGACCTCCAGTTTACATCTTGGAGACTTGGAAGGTGGCAACATAGTGGATGTGAAGCTATCTTCCTTGGTCCCTCTGCTAGACTGGCTAATTAAATACTAAGGAAGGAATAAAATCTTAATGAGAAACACAAGCTTGTTGTGGTGTTTGGCACTGACCAGCTCCCTCTTATTAGGTGTACTTGCCCATATGTGCTTGGGTGAAGTGCCCATTAGAGCCTTCCCTAATGGATCTTCGTCCATGGCACCGAGATGCTAGTGGAATGTACATTTCGGCAATTTCCAAACTTGGCAGATGAGCGGGCCCCGCTATGAAATTTCTTAGCCACAATAAATATTTTATGCAAATGAAAATTAAATTCTTTGCTTAGTTTAAGCAATTTCTCCTGTAAGTAGTGTATCTGTGAAGGAGATTACAACATTTGCTGGTTTGTTTATAATTTAATTTTTTATGTTGTGGCTGGCGGTGGGGAAAGACAGAACACCTGTGAGTGTTTATAATGTCCCATCTCCCTCACAGCTGCTCCTTTTCAAAACACCTCACTGGTGCAATAATTTCATAAAATTTCATGATTTACCATCTGGTAGACTGAGCTATAAGCACATGCAATAAGCATTTGTATGGCGCCGGTCCCAGAAAGGTACAATAACTGTATATTTTAACTTAATGGCTTTTCGGGGCATGCAAATTTCTACAGAGCAGATTGCAGAGATGCTACAGTCTAAGTCTGCTCCCGTCTGTCTGCCTCTGTCTCTCCCTCCCTCCCCTCTCTCCCTCACATTCCCTCCTATACAGTACATGCCTCCCCTATCATGTGCTATAAAACATCCACACACACATACACACGGCAGCAGCAGCCATCTATTGCTTCTTCTGTCTTTGACTGTGAAGCAGCCCATGTCAAAAAAATCTAGATATCAAACTCTGGAGAATGAGAGACACAGTAGGAGGTACAAGCAGATTATTTTCCTTTTAGCATCTAATGTCTCTGCATTTGGGTAATTAAAATGATTACTACAACAATTACACCAAGTAATTAGAAACTAATTACACTGGCATTTTTTGTGATTACAGGAGCAGATGAAAATAGTGTTCAAAATTAAATTCATTGCATATTCATGGAAATGAAATTAAATAGTGCTGGGTGGATGAGATAATAGAAGCTCAGAGAATGTGTGTTCTGAGGGGTTTGGGGGAACCGTCTGTGGCTAATGCTCTGAACAGGCATTTTGTTAAATCAGTGATAATCTTTTAATGGCCTTAAAAGAAGTTCATATTTAGAATACTGTCAAACGCACTAAAGGGTGTGATGTTTTTTCTTTTTCTGGCTCCTCTCTCTCCTCTCTCCTCTCTCTCTCTCTCTCCGGCTCTGGGAATGATTAAACCTTTCAGCTGTACGGCACAATAGAAAACATTTAATCATTATCTTCTCAAATGAAGGAAAAAGCAAGACTCTTTATGCCTCCTTTATGTTGCTTCATGCACAATGATTAAATTAAATATCCATTCCTGAATTCATGTTTTTTTTTTCTATGCATGATCTTCTTTCTCTGCAAGCCCCCCACCCCCACCCACACCCCTACACCCCCCATCCTCCCCTCCTACCTCCCATCTATCGACAATAGTCAGGGCTTTAGCTGCTGCCATGATCGTGTAATGAGATTCTTCAGATTAAATAGATTTCCTGTTAAACTTGGGGCTTGGTAGATAGGGTGTCAGGAATGAATGGTTATTAACATTTAAATATATCACAGAATAAGAGAGAGCAGGGTGTGAGTGAGTGAGATGGGGGGGAAAGAGAGAGAGAGAAAGAGAGAGAGACAGAGAAAGATGGGAAAAAAAACAACAATATGAATTTTTCATTGTTATCGAGTATGGATTTTCCTCTTCACCAGATTTCTGTAGGACCTGATGAAACCAGAGTAATTAGAGAGACACAAGTGGGGCACCTAAGAGCCATTACAGCACAAAGAGAGCTCATTGTTTAGAGAGTAAAGCCAACACGGCTTCACCGGTTAGAAAAGTCCATTCTTGTTTTATCTGCTATCCTGTGCCTGTGCTGTGGGTTATTACACAATATTAACAATGTAAATTTCTCTGCTTGTGAAGGGACTCATCATGAAATTGATGGTCTTGTGATCTATCACCGTCTTGTCAAGCTGTTTTTTTTTTTTTTCATATTTCACTATTCCTCAAAGAGAAGATGAACCTGGAGAAGGAGAGGGAGAGTGATTGTACTCGAGTATCAGAACTTGACTATGATGGAGAATGACAGCATTTGTCTTTGTTAATGCAATAGTGGAATGCTAATAGACGTTATTACAGCAATACAGAGCAGAGATAAAAAAAAAAAAAGCGAGCGGTGCCACGAGAGGTTGGAGGTCATTACGTGTCAATCACAAGTGCCATCATGAGTACTTTAAGGCCTGACTGACTGAATGAATGTTAAAGAGTGAATACTGTCAGCTGCAAGGTAATGATTCAACAGATAAGTTAATCGCAAGAAAAAAGATATGCAAACTGCTTTATGTTCACATTACTTAGGGCGGTATATAAATGTGAAAAATTAAAGGGCCAGTGTGTGAAGGATTTAGTGGCATCTTGTGGTGTAGTTGTGGATTGCAGCCTCCACTCCTCTCCCTCTAGTTCATAGCATGTATGAGAAACTACGGTGGCCATGAAACGTGCAAAAAATGTGAGTGGCCCTATTTTAAGGTTTATGAAGTTAATTCATATTTGACAGCTGTACAACTCAGAAGTTAATATAACTAAAAATGCATTTACAATAGTCACACAGTTACATATTTACATATTTAGTTATATTTACAACTGACAGTTAAGATATTCTGTTGAATCTGCCTCTCTGATTCCCTCACGTTTACCTCAGTCTAAGTCCTAGCTTCTGATTGGTTAGTTTAGTCATGTGAGAAGTGTGTAATCGAGTAAAGTGCTGCTTGAGAAAGTTATCCGTCTCCGTCCTGCTGTTTCTTCCTATAAAGAGTGATCCAACCACCACACATCGAACCCTCACATCACACTATTTATAGCCAGTGTTTAGTTTGTCCAGTCTGGGCTACTGTAGAAACATGATGGACTATGTAGAAGAGGAGCCGTGGCATCTGTAGATATTAAAAGGCTCATTGCAGGGTCGTAAAAACATAACAGTTCTTATTTTAACGTGACTATACACTAATTTATCTGATTTCCTCCCTTAATCTGACACACTGGACCTTTAATTCCACTTCTAATGTGTGCAATGGTGGATATAGTGGAAGTGTGTTAGCCTTATTTAAATTATTAATTGTGAAATTAATATTAGATATTGTGCAGAAGGTGTTGCAGTTTTCATATAAATCAAGGAGACGGTACGACATATGGTTCAACCTCGCTCCCTGCCCCAATAATTTTCATACAGTCCCTTACTGAATATTCTCACAGATGCTACGCTTATACAATAATTCAACCCTAAAAGACAGATTTTCCATAAGCCGGGCACGTCAACGAGCGGACAGGTGTGCTATTTACATAACACTGTGACTTGCTGGCGAGCAGTCTCTGTAAGTAAATGTCACATATCCACTTTCACTTGAAGTCGAGCAGCTCCAACTGACATCCATCAAAATTTAGTCCAGTCTGGCCTGTGATGTGTCTGCATCCTGACACTGTTAACTGAGTAAATAGAAGGTTTGGTATTTGATCCAGAATGGTCAAACGTAAATGTTGCCACTCATATTCTCGTCTGTCATTCTGAAGAGGAACTTATATTTATTTTTGCTACATGCGGGGAGGTCTGTGTGCGAGGAACATTCAGTTTATTTATTTTGTCATTGTTGTTAAATGTAAGGCCTCATATGACATGATGTCATTCTGAAAAGTACAATGCAGAGCTTTACTTCTTTATTATTTGCGGTCTGATAGACCTCAGTACAGAAATTAACATATGTTTTCCCTTAAAATATCCCTTAAAGTCTCTGAGACCTCAGACAGAATATGTTATTTTTAATGTCATCAGCTCCAAATCATGTTTAGAAGCAACTCTCAGGACAAAGAACTGAACTATCAAAGTGATAAAACAGTTTCATGTATGCTTTCTGAGCTGTTCAAGAGCGCTCAAAGGGTCCAGAACCCCAAACAAAACATAAAGATTAACGTCTCTTTTCCACGTCAGAGCATTTCATCTTAAACTGTAGTAATGTGGAGTCCATTTCTGTGGGTTTGTTGACATTATCAAGGCTCTATAGTTTCCATGTTACACTGGGAAAAGAATTTAGACATGAGCAAAATGTTTACACTGTGTTCAACATGTGCATGTAAAGGCTGTTCTAGCTGCAGTACATGTATGTTTATGTCATGCACGACTTAAAGTGTGCATTGCTCTGCAGCAGACGAGTGTATTTGTGCATAATGTGTACATGTACGGGACATCAGAAAGCCCAAATCTGTGTTAACCAAACCAGAATTGCATCATTAATGTTCACCAGTGATGTGAGCTACACTGTAAGCTCAACTATAATTGCATTGTTGGATAAAATCCTCTTATTAAAAGTCCTACGTTTGCTTTACTGACGGGACTAATGATGACAAAGCCACAGAATTCAGCTGTTTTTTTTTTGTGGTCCTGAGCTGCAGACTGTCAGGAACTCTTGAATTATCAAACAAACAAGACAGGAGAGGTGGCTTGCTTTCCCTGGAGTTCAGCACACCACAAGTCATCCTTCATGCTGGGCCAGCCTGGCTCTGTGAATGTGGAAGCAGGTGTGGTGGCAGGACAGTGGAAGGCCCCTCTCCGGCTTTGCCTTCACTGCTGCCCACTTGTTAATGACTGGGCTGTGGGAAGCTAGTCCTTTGTGTACGCTGTTATAAAGCACTCAAAGCCTCCAGGATGGCAGCAAGCTCACTCCTTGGCCCCAGGGCACTCTATGGAGAATAAGACACACCTCATGCTTTGTTTTCCTGCTCCACGGGATCCCACACCAGAGGAGAGCCAGAGTATAAAAGGAGCAGTGTCTCAGTTCTTTCTATTAAAAGTATACCTCTGCTTACACATTCTCCCAGGTTAGGAAACTTTGTTTTCTTTTCATGCATTGTTTCTGATGTGTGAAATAACATATAGTTAATATACGTTAATATAGCAGAAATGTTTTAAAGAGTATTAAAACATAAAAGATCATCCTGGTGACTCAAGATTCAAGAAAGTCAGATAGAGGAGGTGGTATCACACAATCAATAACATTAAAGCAATACTCCAATATTTTGAGAAATACTCAAATCAAATGAGAAGATCGATACTACTCTCACATTCCTTCTGTTAATATGAAGCTACTGAACTCAGAGAAACAGGAGGAAACTCCATCTAAAGGTGGCAGAAGCAGCGTAGCAGTACCTCTAAAGCTCACTAATGAACATGCTGTGTCTTGTTTGATTAATACGTGCAATAACAGCCGTATAAAAATGACAGTTACGAGGCAAACAAGACTCCACTGGGTGCCTGGCTAAGCTAAACTAAGCTAAGCTAAGGCTGCTTGTACCAGATCAGACCTACATTCTTACTGCAGAGATGTGAGGGTGGTGAAGTAATACACTTATTCACCCAGTTTGATTGCTCTGAGCGATGAACCTACAGAGAATTGGCACCAGAATCTGCAGCTCCCATCACTTTACGGCACTTTATACTGTTTTGGTTCAGTCTCAACGCTCCGATGGCGCCATTTTCAGCCACAGTAGGAACTTGTTTTCTGCAAAAAATGCTTGAAAAGTCCACCATACGCACCCTGCTCAGTCCAACGGCAGACAGGCACACTTAGCGACTATAGCTATGAACATATAGTGGAGCGTTTGGAGCTAAAAAGATAGACATTTCCCTCAGAAGTTGGTAGGGACCAGAGCACAACACAGAGCTAAAAGTGAATATTGGACTTACAGAAACAGTCCAAGCAAATCATAACCATGAATAGGAACTCTTTGTGTTCACCTAATGTTGCCCCCAAGTAGCCAAAAATCCGTTATTGCAGCTCTAAAGATATTTATTAGCACTATTTCCTCAAAAAGGGGACGTGAACAAGATATATTTAGAAAATGTCCTCAGCTCATTGATGCAAACTACTGACTCCAGTTGGAGCCAAGCCGGGTGATCAATAGCATCAGATTTCACGATATGACGTTCAGGTGCTAACAGTGTGTGGCATGGATTTGTAAGTGTAATCTCATATGATTTCCAAACTGTACGTGCCTCTCAAATTTTCTCATTTTCTTTGGGATCAATAAGAGTTTCTGTACAAGTTCATCAAGTTCATCTCTGGTTTGGTTTGTTAACCTCCTGTTTTTCCAGCACGGACCATCTTTCCAGAGTTTATTCAATTTATATTTAGGCTCTCAGAATTACACCCATACATTCATTTGACATTGTTATCAATATTTATCGCATTTATCACGCAAACGTACAGGATTTCACTGGTCAGTTACAGAGACAATAAGACTGCAGACCAAGAACTCATAATATTTTGGTTCCAATTACTATTGATTTTACAATTGGTTTGCAGCAGGATGTTGTTTTATTACTAATATATTTAATGTGCAAATCAATAAGAACACTTGCTTGGCTCATTCATAGGAAGGCCATAAAATCAAAGATGTGGACTTCAAACAGCTGTGGACGCATTCTGATCCTTCCAGTAAATGACTGCAGCAGACGCTTTAAAGCAGCGGTTAGGGACGCGTGTTACTGAATAAAAACACGGAGGAATCATTTAACCATAGAAGAAAAACACACACTTCAGCAAATTATCTTCCCACCATACACACACACACACACAGAGCAGGTAAAAGATGAGCATTTGGCTTTAGGTTGGTGAGTTGTCACATGTTTAAAGAGCATTGTGACTCTATTGGCTTGTTGCAGGGGCTAACAGAGAGCCAGCTGTGGGGTTTATCTCAACAAAAGACCGTCAAATGTAAGTGCAATTACTGCCACAAGCAATAAAACAGCCACTGCATTCCATAGCAACGGTGAGAGGGGCGCCTAGGAACCTAAGAGCTCGGCCCGGCCTTCCCGTGTGGGCCTCAGTTTGAGTGATGACGGCACAACATGATGGAGTAAGGCATAGAGAACCAGGCCGTGTGGAGTACATTTATAATCTGTAATTGATAATGTAATAAAGGCTGTGAATAGGCTCAGAGTGACTTCTCTCCGTTCGCAGTCACTGTCATGGCAGGCTTGTGTTTTTCATGCCTGGGTGGAGGTTGCTCGGCGATGTGGGTTCATTCTACCAAAATTACCAGCGTTTCTCTCTCTATCCCTCTCTATCGCTCTGCTTTCTGTCAGCGCACTCTTTATCACAGACCACCTCTACCTCTTTTTTCGCTCCGTGGACTGTGTGACACGGAATTGACATGTAGGTTCAGAGGCAACATGACGCTATTGAGCTGTGATGTAAAGGTAGCTACCAGGCTTCCTAAATACATCCATGCTAGAGCGGGCATCAGAGCAAAGGGAGCAGGCGGGCGGGCGGACGGGCGGGCAGGCCCTCACCGCTGGGTTTCAGCTCAGCTGTAGGCCTGTTAGATCAAATGAACCGCTCCATGCTTCTACACCAGCAAGGTCAGGCAGGGGGATCCGAAGTGGAGGAGGTCACGTGATCATGTGGGATTTGAGGCTGCCGAGATGGAAGTCAACATTTATGAAAGCTGACAATGATTAACCGCGTAGGGGTGTTGTCGCGGGAAAATATGGACTTTCAAAGGGTCCATTGGAGTGACACAATACATGGCGCTGTTATGTAATTGGAGACATTTGGATAAGATGCCTGGGACATATAAATGATCATTAAAAAGAAATGGCGCACAGCTGTGTGAGCAAGTGCCACACACTGCCAATGGACTCTTCAGAGGCTGCTTGCTACTTGACAGTGTGTCTCGCTAAAGTGTCGAGGTTGGCGGGGGGGTGGGTGTTGGTTGTAGGGCTCTAAAGTGAGATGGAGGTGCACACTGGTCAAATCGAAGGGTAAAGTGGTAGCTTTGGCTGCACTCCTTCCTAATGCCCTACGGCACCTCCACCATTAGCATTCCCCACTGCGACTTGAGTTCATAAGACTAATGGAGTTGCTACCTGGGGACATTAATTGTGCGTGACACCACTCGGGGGCTTTTGTGCACTCACACTAATATCACTGCGCCTGCCTGACAAAGCGCCCGAAAAGATTACAAACAAACCCCAAATAACTGCCAGTGTTGTGTTGCTGCTTGACAGCAGAGTATGTGTGAGTTTGGTATATATATATATATGTGTGTGTGTGTGTGTGTGTGTGTGTGTACACGTGGAGGGTTTTGGGGGTCGAGGAGGCAGCTCCGGTTCACTTACAGGATGTTGTACAACCTGAGGAGCCAAGCAATATGTTAAAGAAAAATAAATGTCTCACCCGAGCGTATGGATGACTTCATCATCGCAGGACAACTCCCCGACAGCGTTACGGCTCACATCAAACTTCTCCTTCGCCGTGACACATGCATGACATCATCCAATAAAAATGCTGCAGGCCCGGCCGTATAAGCAAAAGCTGCATGTGGAAGCCCCCCCAAGAGTGTCTTCAATCCACAGGGCACAGGAGGCAGAGGGAGGGAGGGGTGTAATGGAGGAGATGTGCAGAGGTGTGTGCTTCTGTGTCTGTTAAAGTTAAAGCATATTAATGTACACCGAGCTTTCAGTTTATTAGGACCACCTGTACAATCGAATGCGATCCAGGATAACAGCGCTGTGATAAATCCTGCTGGACCTTTGTAAAGTTAGTGACATGTTGATAAGGCTTCATTTATTAAACTCTTCACCATTATTTATGATATTTGGAACATTTGAAATAAGTGAATAGATGCATGAAAAGTGAATTTTTGTGTGTGTGTGAATCATTGCTTTATTTTCTACATGAACAGTTGGGATAACAGTGTTTACATGCACGTACGCATATGCTACTGCATATATCATACATCTGTAAATTGTAAATGACATACATGTCATAGTGGTAGTACTTTATTGTTGGATTCAGCTGAATGTTGGACCATTTTCTGACATAACTTACATCTAAATGGTAGTTTAATAAAATGTAACTGCAGTTTAATCCAGTGTTTGATCAACAGTGGTATGCAAATCATGAATAACTTAATATAATTCTTAATATATGAAATGAGGAAATAATAATGTCGAGTTTTGTTGGCCAGAACTTTTGTCCAAAGTTGATTTTAAAGGTTTGCATGAAGAAACTTTATAGGTGTAATGAGCAGGGTCTGATAATCTGATTTTAATATTTATTTTATGTCAAAATATTTATTTATAAAATGCAGATTAACTCCTGGAGTTCAGCTTCATGTCCATATACACCGTCAAGACTCACAGTGAAACTGTGTGAAAATCTCAGTGAAAGTGTGAAAAATATTCTTTATTATTCTGTGCATCTTTAAACACAAACATAAGGTAAGAAATCACTTGATGAGAACACTTGATTATTATTTTGATTATTTGCGTGATTATTATTCATATTTTTGATTTTTTTCTGTGAATTTGTCGTGAAGAAAGGGGCTAAAGGGTAGCGGCCTCTCTCCAGAGAGTCAAACCAATTTACACTTCCATAATTACATTTGTATTTACATTAGGACACTGAAAGTTGATTTGTCATTTCTGATCTAATTTTTTTTTTTTTTTTTTTTTTTTCCACATCCATTCTCTTCATGGCTGGCACGAAAAATCATTATCCCTCTTTGTCATAGCATGTACTAGCAAGCCACAATAAAGCAAGAGTCATGTAATGAATGTCAAAACTATTTCCATCAGATATCGTGAAATATGGCTTCAGAAGACCCATTCAAAGAGATAATATGATAATTTGATTTCTCAGATAGGCTGAACGGAAATGCCTTGTCTGGACATTTTGAAAACCAGAATCCATTACTTATTCTTAATTCACCCTGGCATAAATTAAAGGATTTCTGCAGGCCATTAACTCATCCATTAATACCCAGGGTCAAGATTATTGAAGCCCAGGGTAAGGCAATATGAAGGGCTATTTCTTCAAGATGTGTCATCTAATGATTACAGTAGGGTTCTGAATCCTCTGCCATTAATTGTAAAATTATCTCCCCCTTTTGCTCCAGATAAACAGCAGGGAGAGATAATAGTCACACGGGTAGATAATCCTGTTGCAAAAAATTAATTTCCATTTCATTTGTTTTGTTATGTTTCAGGCAATTTCAGGGCCGCGGCTGATTGTTTCAGAGGATATGAAGTGTAAGAACAGGGGAAACTACTGAAAGGAGGTGTAAAATTAGGTTTGTGTCAGCACAAAATTGAAACCCGCTGAGCTATTTTTAATTTAGAGTGTTGGAGTGTATGATGAAGGTGGCTCCAAATGCAGAGGGGTATGAAGAGATAAAAAAAACGGGTGCAGAGGCTCCACATGTGCACAAATTGCTGTCCCGCTTGCCACCGTAGACATAATGTATACTCGCTCTAATTTGTTTCATGTGTCCCCGCAGTGAAACACAATTGTCACACGACGTGCTCCTCACTCCAGTTTTACTGAGAGCTGTAGAGTTTTGCCAGAATGAATCCGCACGGAGGCTGAAAGCCGCTGTAAAAAATCTGCTCTGTAAAAGCTGTGGAAATATGCTCAGGTGCTCTGCAGCTCTCTACCGATTTGGGACCTGTGTAAAAGAAGATGAAATTAAGGCAAATAAAAATCATATTAAAGAATATTACAGCCTAACAGCCATTAGTCTGCAGCTTCCTGTCAGCTTTTGATGGATTCCTCACTTAGTTCAATGAATGGTCTAATGACATTGATAAAATCACTTGCAACCAAACAGAAAGCCAACGTAATCCACTGATGCACGTATGATACGGAGAGCAAATTCACTTAAAATGTCCACAATTATTCACGCTTTCCAAATTTTTATACAATATTTACATCCTGACAGGATGCAAACACAACCCCCATGCACAGAAAGAGAAAATCCTGTGCATTAAAGCAGCTTATATCCTCCACCCCCCCTCCACGCTATCACCACCACCACCAGCACCAGCACCACTCCAACTCCCAGGATCTTCAGCCACACTCTGACACACTAAGGGGAATTAATTTTACAAGCAGGGAGTTCCTCCTTATTGCTTCCCGGTAGTGCCGAGGCGTCTGGCTTCAAAAATGATCCTGACATACACATGCACAATAGATGAGCTGTACGGATGCTCACAGCCCATGAATACAAAGCCGGACCTGCAGCCAGTGGAGTTGAGTGGAAATCCTTCAGTATTCACTGACCTCTTTGCTATTTCATCCTCTCTCAACTATTTTTCTAGTTTGGGGAAAACACTTTCTATCACTGTCAGGTTGGGCAAGGATAAAAACTCTCTACTAGCGGATTAGCTGTCTGCCTGCTCTCGCCGCTGTACCGCAGCAATAAAACACAGGCTTCTTGCACAGCTCCCTTACCTTTAGTTTGAAAGCTGAATTGGGAATTGGATTTATTTTGTTTCATAATTTCAGCAGACAATGACTCCCACTGTGATAGAGTATCAAATTGTGACCAAGCAGGCTACATAGAGACACACACACACAGAGGATTTACAACGGTAGTTTAGAAATTATTGGCCAAAAGTAGGAATTTTCTTTGTGAGGAGAAGCTTTAAAGGCAGAAAGCTTACAACCTTTCCTTTCCCCCCTTTTATTACGCACATTATCTGCCAACGAGCTCCCTCTCTCTTGCCTTGTTTGTCTCAAAAAGTTGCTCTTAAATGTGCAGATAAGATGGCATATTTCTCCGCGCCCTGCAACGTGACAGTGCAAAAAAAAAGATATGAAAGCGTTCAATCTATTTAATTAAGACAGCTTAGTAGTGGCACCCGGTTGCAGGGTGTTTAAGCTAATTACAGTATTAATTACAACATTAATTAAATGACATAATTGCCTTTCAAAACAATGACTCCTGTATCCCTGGCAAGGTAAAGGGTTAATTTAGTGTGGAAGCAGGCATGCATTATTTACATGCTTGGATGAATAATACATTTAAGAAGTGGGCTTATAAATTTACTGGCACAAAGAAAAGCAAAGCTTAGTAGCTAAGAAAGGGCTGATTTAAATATCTGTCTTAAATGAATATTTCTTTGAGTTATGGTCACAGCACAGTGGGGTAAATCTGTTTGCTTGCTATCTGTGGGGACTCAGGGGAATAAACTTCACTGTGTAAAGAAATCAAATGTGTAATTTCATTATTCCCAACGCTGTGTATACATTCAGTGCAGTGTGATAAATTAAAACATAATTTGCAAATGTAATCATAGATATAACTTCTGTAGAAATTCAGAGTGTTTGACTAAGTTCTGGTGAGGCATCATCATCCATACCTTGACTACATTCACGTAGAGTCTTAAAGGAATATTTTCTGCAGTCGTTAGCGCTTAATAAACGTTTCCATGCGCTGTATTTATGTCTTGTGTATTTCAGATTTACAGCATAAAAGCGAGAAATCTTTGTGTGTGCGTATGTGGAAGAGCTCAGGCAGGCTTTCCAAACACCGGAGAGGTAAACACACTCACAAAAATAAAAGAAAAAGAAGCAAAAGGTAGAAGCTGAGGAGGTACCACGCTGAGCCAAAAAACACTTTCAATTTCCACGGAGCAGACATACGAAGAAAAAAAATTACATCTCAGTCTGACGAGTGACTAATCAAGGCGAGCGAAATGGTGCTGCAATAAATTACTCCACTGTGAAATAAACCACACAAACAGACTGATGATAATAAATGTAAATTATTTCTGGGGAGAAATTTTCCTGGTACATGAGTAATATGAACCATCAGGAAGGAGTCTTCCTTAACATTAATTACAGAAAATGACAAGTGAGCTGACAAGCAGGAAGGCTCATTATCTGAAAACATATTCACAACTTCGCAATTTGCGCAAGATGGACTCCAGCTAAATTAATCTCCTTTTTTTGCATGAGCCCCTTCTAATTTTCATGTTATTAACAGGTTTGCAGTATCACTCAGTGCTTGTCACCCTAATCAGGTTTTTCGGCGTGTTCGGGAAACCGTGGTGTCATTTGAAAAGGATCAGGCCTCATAATGTGCTCTCCATCACGCGTCTGAATCTACAAGGTTGCTTTTAATAAGGTTCCTTAATCATTTCTCCTTTTTTTGCTCAACTTTTGGCCTGGTTGGCTTCTATTATCACTCTTTTCATGGAGAGGCGCCATTAAAAGAAGAGCTGGCTTATCTGAGAACAGGAAGCATGGGAAAAGAAACTCATTGGGTCATGATGTGATAGAAATGTCACATAACCTCCCACACACAACCATCATGGAAATGTGATCACATATTGTTGTTTTTAACAAATATGTTTCACAAATATGTGTGAATGACTCAAACAAAAGTGTAAAACAGAAAAGCTTTTCTCTAAATCCCCCAAAGCCAGAGTCCAGGGATCATTTTTAACCAATCAAAAAACATTTTTCTTAGAATGAACAGCTGCAAACCATAAAAACATCTCTGTGTCTACAAATAAAGATGTATGATTTAATTTTGTACATTCAAAAAACAATAACGACTACAACTCTGCCACAAACGTGAGTCATGTTTGGTTTAATTCCAGTTTGCAGCATTTATTAGCTCAACAAAATGTCTGTTAATTTCTTGGTTCAAAAGCCGAAATATCAGCTACAAAAAATATTAAATATTCTAAAGGAAGCAACACTGACAACTCTGTCCCTGAGATATTTGAAACAGCAAAGATGTTTTGAAAGAAAAGATTGTGTTAATCAAGATAACTTTTGATAATTATTACTATTGCTGCTACTGTTCCATTGTAATTATGGTTGTCGTTATCATTATTATTATTGCTGTTGTGCATCTTTGTCTCTCTAAACTCAACCAGCAGATGGTTTCAGCCTCATAAAGGAAGTCTTACCTTGCCACCATCACCAAGTGCTCGCTCATGGTGGGAACTGTTGGGTCTCTGTAAATAATAACATAAAGAGTACAGTCTGGACCTGCTCTATATGGAAAGTGTCAGGAGATAACTTCTCTTATGATTTGCTGCTATATAAATAAAAACTGTAACTGTAACTGAAACTCGACGTATCTGCACATCTTTATTTCATATATTGTATTTGTCTTTCTACAGTCCACTCTTGTAATACAACATCTGGTCATTGAAATTAAAGCACAGCACAACTTATTTATGGTTTTTAGGCGCTGAGCGTTTCATTAAGGTTAGGAATACTTTGTGTTTATATTGAAGTTAATATTAACTTTGAGCACAATACATCATGTATTTAAACTGCAGTATTTCCATAACCAAAGTACTTTTGCTGCATAAATCTCACCACATGCCGACTCAGGATATGAACCCCAGACGCTGGTGTCAGAGTGCTGCTCTTTGTCCACCCACCACCTCCATACAATGTGCATAAATGTCCATACATCCTACATCAGCACTGAAACATTGAAATGAAACCAAATCCAGCCAACCACACAACTAGTAAAACAAATTAGTGTGTTATTATATGCACAAGTTAAAACTAATTAGCGTTTGCAGTTCTTTTTATCAAGGGCAGCATTATTTTGGATTGCACTTCTTAAAATACTTTTAGGTAGAGAGAGGTGATTAGTGCAACTTAGCTGTTACAGCATGTGAAAGCCAATGAGTCCCAACTTTGACACCATGCAATTGTACAGAGCTGCTATTCCAACACACACTGTAGCTTTAATATCAACAAAAGTTGAGACACAGTGCTCACAGTCTCGCCAAGACTTTCTCTGCAGTCCGATTAGCAACTTGATACGTGAGAACGACGAGAAAGACACATTTCTGCCAACAGATATCTGCATGTAAAGATTGTATTTCAGTCGATGTGTTCCGAATCTTTTGGTCTCCGTACAGTTACAACCAGCTCGTACAAACTGACTACAAACAGAACACTGGTGCCAAAATCTTTGTCCCTCATCTGTAGATTCAGTATTAATATGCAGATATCTATTTATAGGGATCATAGTGGTCATAAGACACAAACAACAATGATGATGCTGCAGGTTAGCTTTACAAAACATACTGTACGCTTGTTATGTTGCCTGATGAAATGGGATTTTAAGAAATGCCAGTGACTGTCTGCAGCTCGCATTTATATTACAAACAAAGTCAGTTAAAATACTCGAGAAATTCATTTTTGTCTCCATTGTTTCTGAATTCTCTCATGAGGTAAGCTACGTATCCATCATCCAAACACTTCCTCCACTTCTCTATCCATCTCATATCTCACATTTCAACATGCACGGGGCACACCGGCAATAACAGTTGTAAGTAATGCTGTGAGTTTTGTCTGACTTGAATTAATAAATCATAGCAAATATGAGATATCTGCATGTCCAAAATGTAATCTGGAAATTTGCTGTATTGCAAACCCAGTTTAATTCACAGGTAGCCTCATGATAGCTGAAGCAGAAATGCAATATGTCATGCAAAATTAGTTCAGAGAGAATAAGTTTCAGGGGGAAGCAAAATGTTATGAGGGAGTCCATAATGGCAGAGGCAGCTTTATCTGTGCTGCTCTCTCACACACACTCTAATTACATTTCACAGATTGTACTACAATAGCTGCTGGTAACCTTTAGTGGATGGGCTTTTCAATAATGCAAAGTACACATTTTCATATCTATTTTTCCCACTGTGCTTCCCATTTATTAATTTGCTGAACACAATAAAACAAAGACTCGACGTAATGTGCTCCTTTGCTCAAAAGGCAACCCAACAAGATAAAAACACAAAGCCATCTCTCCGTAATGAAGAATGGGCCCGCATGCAAACCAGCAGCATAATGTCTGACGTCTCCTATTTGAAAGGCCATTTGGTTGGTAACTGTAAAACGGGGCGCGACGTTCCTTTTGTTTCTGTAACTTCTAGTTTGTATTTATCTCCCCGTTCAAAATAATTCATATCCTTTGCCACAATTTACCCTGTAAACCCGCGTATAATACTGCATCATATTCAGATAATACCCCAGCATACATCATATAGATATTTTAAAACAAATATGTTTAGTGCGACTCTATTGTTCCGCTATTTGTTTGTCCATATTTTTGTAATTTATATAGACACATTGTTTGGAAGGAAGCCAACTGGACACATCGAGCTATTAAATCAGAGATCAGACGCAGAGTCTACAACCACTGCCCCGTTACACTTTAATGTTCCATGCACGATGTATTATGTGCAGAATGGAGTTTTTTCTCCTTGATTTGTAGTTAAAATCTACAAAATCAACTCTTCACTTATTAAGAATTTTGTAAAAGGTGACACTGAGTACAGTTGAATGTAAATGTATGACAATGAACTGACATAAAGGAGTAGTTGTGGGGAGGAGAGGATGATTGGTTAGGACCAAGTTTATTGTTTGTTTTTGTTTGTTATTATTTCATATTTTTAGCTATCACTAGTATCTTATGTACATATGTTCAAATAAAAAACGCTGTTATCTAATCACATATAGTTTTATGTTTTATTTAATAGCACAAAACATCATAACAAGACATAAGTTAAACATTAAAAGCTGTTACTGTCCATACTGTATATCTGGCTAACATATTTATACATATACATATCTGCACTGTTATTTTTATATCCCTATACATAAGTACTGCTGCTTTTCGCCCTTCTGGTTAGATGCTAAACTGCATTTCATTGTCTCAGTACTTTGTGCAGTGACAATAAAGTTGAATCTAACCTTAAAAGGTGTGTTTCTGTTCGGGATTTGAAGGAGGGTCGGTCGGTGAAGTCACAGATATGTTTGGGGAGTTCCAGAGGGGGGGGGCAGCTATGGAAGAAGGCTCAGGTTCGGTGCTACATAAACATGCTCAAATAAAACATATTTGAAGAGAGGAGGTCAAATGTTATTTTAGTATTCTGCTAACAAACGCACACAGGAATGAAATTCTATCTCCACGTTAACGCATGTGAAGCTGTAATGATCACACACACTCACTCACACACACGCACACAAACATGAACAGTGCACATGGACAACAGCTTTTTTATACGCTGCCGTTCAGGTAATCCATCTTGGATTTTGTCTTCCTTTGAAAGGAGTTTTGACAAGAGACGGCCGAACAGAGTGACATTTGGTTCCAGTTTATAGTAGATTAAGAATGGGCAGCGCGTCGCTCCATTACTGGTTTTTCCATCTTCCATAAAACCTTTGCTGCCAGAATGAAATGTATCCACAATAATGCAACGTTACACAGGTCAGACATTGTGGGCGCAATTTGGCAAGGGACGCTGCCTGCAGTTAAAATGTAAAGTTGAAGTTTGTGAATCTTTTTTTTTATTGTCAAAACTGCACGGACGGTTTATAGTCAGAGGAAAGATTATCATTATTTTAATTAGGGGGGGAAAACAACACTTTATTGGTTGCTAATAAATATATAACCAACCGCAGCCATTGGCCACAAAACTGCAAAGTTCAGCCTGAAAAGAAAAGTCACCTTGTTACTAAAACAAATCAGCTGTATTCTGTCAGCCTGTACGCCTCCTCTGTACTTAGGCTCGGCTTTTACAATGGGATTTCTGGTTGGAAATGTACTTTAAGGCTTCTTTGCAAACGTGTGACAGCCCAAAAAAAAAACCATACAGGCATGTTAGTTAAAAAAAAGGTTGTTATTTCAACAACTGAGAGATGTTCTGCCTCGAGGACAGCTCTGCCTTCCAGATATTTTACAACCGAAACTCCATTCTCAATCCCACATGCAGATACTGCTGTAAGTGTAGCAGCACAGTGATAAACTCACTTAAAATCAGCAGCGAGAGGATCGGTGTGCCATATTTTAATGTAACGAAAAGTAAAAAATCAAAGCAGAGAGTCATTATGAGCATGTTTCCAAAGGATGCAGTGTGCAGGTACGATGATACTCTCTGCAGAGAGACCGGATTGTGGCCCTCAGTTAAACAATTTGCCTCATACCACAAATAACATGTTCCTTTGATCCAAATCAACTATGGCAGCTGCTACAAGGGATTTTTAATTGAATGATTATTGTATTAAATAGTTGCTTTTAATGGAGCGTGCACCTCTGCAATTATTTCCGCTTTAAGAACCTGAACTCTGGGCAGGTCTTTACAGCCACAGGCGCTCGGTTTGCTTCCAGCTGAGTGGTCACTGTTGGTGTGAAGTCAGCCTTTCATCTGCAACAGAAACGTATAGAAAGAGCAGACTAACAAGCTGATACATTTATGTAAAGATTCATACATACACATACTGTACACAATCATTTACAAGTACAGTTTGTCCACAAATGCTTGGCTGTGACTCGAGCCTGGCAGCAACGGCGCTGAACAGATTCACAGCACAGAAGGCCCTTTCAAGTATTTTGTCTGCCTTATCCTTTTTACAAGTATAAAAAAAGAAGTCTAATAACTACTAATAGAACAAATCTGAGTAACTTCCATAATCCTGTGATACTTCTCTCTCTCTGATAGGATCAATATTTGCCAGAACAGTCTTCTTATCCGCACGGTGTGATGAAATATTGAATGCACGAAAGAGGTGATAATGTTAGCCACAGCCTCTTCTAAAGCCGAGCACGATCCCAGATTATGGGATCATTTGTGAGAGATTCTGCCGTTGTCTGAGATGATATTTCCCTGACATTAGAAAGATGGAAAGCCAATGTGATCAAGCATCACAAAGGAAGCCTCCTTCATTGTTGCAAAGACACTACAGGAAGTTTCAGTGCTATATTTCTCTTCATTTTGACTGACATATCCAGAAACTTCACATATGGACACTTGAGATTTCACCTTTCCTTCACAATTACAGGGAATATCTCATTTGGCATCCTGGGATCGATACTTGGGGAGAAGTTTCTTTTAAATTATGCATTTTTGTACACTATAAAAAGTCATTAATGTGACAGAGATGTCAAGTTTTAGCGGATACAATGCCTTAATTAGAAAGTAACTATCTTGGCTCGGCTCAGTTCAACAGGAATTTACAGCTGCCAGTACCCAAATTATCTCACTAACTACTAAAAACTGTACTGACGATACTGGAGTCACACCTAACAGCCACTGTGAACAATGATTTGGAGACGGGTGAATGGCACGATTTGTGTCCAGTCCTTGGCTTGAAAAGAGGCTGTCATAAGAACAATTTAACACATATCAAATGGAGCTTGTCTTTATCAGTATAAGGGTAATTTACAGCAGTGTCGCTGCTAATAATTGTCTCAAATTCTGATTTATTAAAGACGCAGTGAGGGGAGATTCATTTACTGCCAGAAGTCTCTGCACCTTGGTGGTAACTGTGGGAGGAAACACAACACGCCGCGGTGACTCACTTCAACATCCCCGTAGTTTTTATGCTCGTCTCTCTTATGAATGTTACAGATTTTATTCTGTTGTTTTGGAGTTAAACTGAAGGTGCTTCCACTTGATATTTTTCTTTAAAAAATGCAGTATTACCAAATTGTTGATCAGATGTTGTAACACAAGGTTTAGTAAATGTGAAATTATATAATAATGATGAAGAAATAGTCTGACTATTAGCAGCGTTTCCATCTAATTGACCCTCCCGTCCCTTTTCACTCTAATCAGAGCTGAGCAAACTGTATTAGTACGTACGTTGTTAGGCCCCGACGTGGAGAAGGAAATGTTGACATTTTATGTTGTTTTAGGGCACATTCTGTGAACACAGCCTGCTAGCAGAGTGATTTAATATTGCCTTGTAATGTGGCTACCATTGTGATAGTTAACTCACTGGTTAAACAGCATCCACTTCACAAAGAGAGAATCAGCTGCAGATCTATCATCACCCTCTGAGGATGTCAGACGAGCTCAAAAAGTGGCTGCTAAGTCATGGTGAGAGCGATAGCAGGTTCTGATCCTGTATTTTAATATTGTTTTTTGCATATATATGGTTTGTGCTTTTAAGTTTTACTATGCTGCTCCTGTGTTGCAACAGATCGTGCTTGCAAATGTTGGAAACTAACTCACCTGAATTCTGCAAATACATTTATTTATCTTTTGTTATGAAATTCAGAAATGCAGTAATCCATCTTTGTCTCATGGCCCAGGTATAATGAAGACCCACAAAATCAGACTGATTACTCTGATATAACCACAACAGATGCATGTGTTTACTTGTTGATTCAATCATTTGTACAGGTTAAACAATGAATGTATTAAAAGGGAAATTGGCCCACTGAGGCTGTATATGTAAGCGCCTAGACTTTTGTGCTGTGCCACTGGCTTTGGATACACACACACACACACACACACACACACACACACACACTTGGACCAGACTTTGGCTGTCAGTCACTCCCAACTGTGGGGCCGCAGCCTGGCTGTTTATTTGGCCCACGTCTCTATTTGCTGAATAGTTTTTTTTCATAAACACACAAAAGCTGCCTCACGGATTACCATGCATTTAATGCAGGTATTGCCAGGTGACAGCCTGTACAATCTAAAATATTTTTAGGCAGCCAAAGTCGTCATATTTCACTTTTTTTTCAACATTACATCAAAGTCACACAACACAAAGGTTGGTTTTTGGACCGCACGTCCATGAAGGGGAATGAATGGGCTTCACATTCCCATTAAATTCACAGTGACTGCCAATACGACTGACATCAAGCTTGCAACATAATAAAAATGAAATGTACACAATTCTTAAATAAAAGGTTTATATTTTGGTTCAGCAGCTGGCATACATTTTTCAAAACACTGTGCAACTCAAAATTCACTTGATGTCAGTGAATCAGAAATTCTGATTTTCAGTGCACAGGAAGGGAAAAAAAATCTGTGTTTGGAGACCCTAGTGTGTTCAGCATGCCTGCAAGGCCATTGTGATGTGCAGACCATACATACACATCTGCAAGAATACACATATATAGGACACACACACACACACACACACACACATACAGACACAGACACACAGCAGTGCTATGGCTGCAGGGCATGGAAACCTGAAGGTGTTGGGTAGAGGCTAGGGGCATCAGTTGTCAGCTTTTTTTCCACCGTTCAGCTGATATGCTTTCGGATCTACACGGGATCATGTGACCAAAAGCCTGTGCGTGATTAAGACCTGGAGACCTGGGGCGAGGTGTGTGTTTGTGTGTGTGTGGAGTGAGGAAAAAGAAACAAAGCTCACATGCCATTCATTGCAAACACCAAAATTTCACTTAAAGGACCAGTGTGATTGCATACCCCTTGCCTCACCCTCTCCTTCCTAGCGTGAAGGAGAAACTACAGTGGTCATGAAAAATGCAAAATCAAGAGCCAGCATTTATTTTGTCTGCTCTGGGCTACTGTAGAAACATGACATAGATATAAAACTCTCTTCTAAGGTTTTTTCAGGTGATTATACACTAATGAATACACAGTTATGCTCATTATATTCCATTTCTGCCATATTCTATAAATAGAGCCCACTAAGTCTGACACACTGGACCTTTAAAGGCGCTCGGGGAAGCTTTTTAAATACGTTTTGAAAATGAAAAATGTAGAGATGAACGCCTAAAATATGATAATGTTTAAATTTTCAGAAGTAAAACGAGAAATCAGTCATAATATTTAAATCTAGTGGCCAAGTGGCCATGTTAGGTAGAGTGGCGGTTGGCGGAGCAGGGGTAACATTAAGCACAGACAATATTATTTCCTTCCTACATATCTTGAGGTCAGACAGGACCCATTTCTCATTTCACTGTCTTTGATTTAATAATGCACCCATACTCTGGAAAATGAGTAACACGAGTGATCGCTTTTTTACGTTTCTCTGAAGTTAGCTTGTCATCGTCTCGCTCTCTCTCTCCTCTTTAACAGCCCTACCCAAACTTAAGTCCACCCTCTTCCCCCAGCCACTCTAAAATCCATCACCACACATCTCTGTCAGTGCCAGGAGAGACTCGGGGAGTCGGGTGCACTGAGTTGTCCACGCTCACCCAAGCACCAGCGGACCTCCGATGGGGAAATGCTTGGCTGCAGAGAAACCTGCACGAAATTAAATTCTCCACTTGGCTGACTAGGGTGACTCGTCCTGGTCTGCCGGCCTGTTCCTTCATTATTCCTGGGCTGATAACTGACTGAACGGGATGTCTTGTCTGTTTAATGCCAGCTCAGCTGCTTCATGGGAGGAACGGGCTTGTCACTCTCCGCTATAACACACTGTATTACCATCTCCACTTCATTTATTTGGCTCAGATTCCGCACGCCCGTCAAGCCACCCGTCCCCCCAAAGACACTTGCAATTCACCACTGCTCAACCTTCTGCATCTGTTAGGAAACTATTCAAAATAACCTGTCTAAAATTTTCATTAAAATGTCATTTAGATGTCACACCGACGGCTTAGATTGGAAACAATAAAGGTGACCTTAATTGTAGTTTTTCATACCCCATCTAGTTCTCTGTGGGTAGCTGCTTGAATTTGAACGTGCGCCTTTTATCAGCAGATGAAATGCTATCTCTTTGCATTAAGCACGAAAACAAAACAACGAAAAACACCCACTGACCACAACAAATGCTCCCACAGAGGTTTGTCTTGTTGCTGGAGCAGACAGTAAGCTTTGCTTCCCTGCATTTATGAGCATTGAGTTAAAGGTTTCTGCATGAGGGCACTGCATGATTGAACGTTGTGATATGGAAACACAGGCAGGCAGCCACTGTCAAAGACACGGCTCGCACTTGACCCCGCAAAGCACTCAGCCGCCGGCCCCCACCCACTTTAGCCGCTACCAGAAATGGCTTTCTCCTCTCTCTGCTATAGCTTTGTAGCATTTGCAGAATTAGAATATATCCTTTCCTAATGCACTGGTATATCGTATACTTATCATAATTCACAGCCTTAATGTAGGCTTTTAAGTGCACATGGTGGTGTTGAGTCTTCGGCGCTCATTAATGCTAATCAATGGCAAATGCTAGTGTCCTATTGGCACACGGTCGCTCAACGCGGAGCCTCAAACATAATCGAAGGCCTGCTTCAGAGCGAAACCATCTCGGAGTGAATAGTAATAAGAAAAAAAAGAGAGAAATCAGTATTTGGAAGTCATTAAACATCCAACGCCCACTCCTTCTGTGTAACCACAAAGCCAATAGCATTGTGGGACAAAATGCTTTCCAATGTGACAATTGATTGCTTTTTGAGGTAGTTGTTGGTTGATTTCATAATTGGTATAATTTTTCACAAGTACATGAGTGTCATGCCATGATGGGCTTTAGAATCCTGGTAATGCAATGGCCCGTAGTTCAACCTTAAGATCAATAATGTATTAAAACCAAGAGCTTATTGAAATAATAGAGGTTTTTTTTTTTTTCACCAGGGAAGAGAGGCAAGGAGAGAAAAATGCAGCAAAGAGGAGCGTTTGATTCAACGCCAGGCCTTCGCTGTGAAGTGTAGTTTTCATGCCAGTGCTTTTACTCCAAGAAAAGAAAAAGGACGGCGAAAGTCTCAGCGATGTGAAAACTTTGGACACGGTGTTATTGATGTACGGTACAATGTGCGAGCGCCATAAAGCAGCACTTGATAATTCAGAGTCCAAATGAACTGCAAAACCAAAAAACTGTGAACACAAACTGTTCATTTTTTTCTTGTTTGGATTGCAGCTCTCAGCGTGTTGATCAAGTAAATGATCCCAGACCGGTTCTTGCCTACACAGGTCATTATACGCCGTGCCTGATCAGTGTATAACATTTGGCAATCTGTGGCTCCCTGCTGCTATCTCTTCGTTGTTGGATCTCCCTGTTTTGACAGTGTTTGAGAGGAGGAACACTCTGTGAGGTGTCAGGTGAAGACTACATGTGACAGATTTGGAGGGGAAATCAAGAGAAGACAAACAGGCAGCTAAATGCCTGGGAAATGTCTCAGCGCTCAGACAGAAGGCGATAAGTGCTGTTGACGTGGACATGACAAGCTAGCAACAGTAAACCTCAGGACACGCAGTCCCACCGGAGGCCCGGGGAGTGGACACAATTCTCGATGACTGCTGAATGTGCTTAACGGCTCTTATGAAGAGAATTACCAAGAAGTGGGAAGCACTCCCACACACACCCACCACCCCCATCTCAACACCACCACCACCCACCCACCCACACACACACACACACACACACACAACTTCAACCACCCCTGCCTTTCTACTGTACGCTCTTTGATGTTTCCCTGTTTCTCCTCGACAGTCAGCTTCAGTTTTGATCAAGGTTTGATTTCCCGTGACATATCTGATACATATTATGAAAGCAACACAAGCCCTCATAGAGGAGGCATTGTGTCTGTAAACTTTAACTGTTGTATGCCGAACAGGGCAATGACAGAAGTACATCCTCCTTCATCCAAACTGAATCTGCGTCTCAGAAGTCATACAAGTGAAATGAATGTGTAAAGTTTCTTCACACTGGTGTAGATTTTTTTTTTTTTCATAGTGGTTATGGCTGTAGAGTCTGACAGAGGAAAGGGAATATTGTGCTTTCATTTCAAGGACATCAGAAGACCGGGCTTTACTACTCCAAACACTGACGAGTACAATGCAGAATCAGTATCACATACAAGCTGTAAAAATAAGCCTGTTTTAAGTAGCTCAATATGTATATATATATGTAATATCAATAAAAGGCAAAATAGCCTCCATTTACTCAAGTACTACTCTGGTATAATTTTAAGGTACTTGTAGCCTCGTTTAGTTGAGTATTTCCATTTTATTAATATACTTTTTCTACCACTACATCTAAGAGATAAATATGACACATACTTTTTAATCACATTTATTTGACAGTTGTAGTTACAAATTAGTTTGCATGTAAGAATTTTACACACAGAACATACGATGAGCTTATAAAATATACATTTTTAATTGATTGAATTACCCAACAGTACATAAAAAAGGTAATGAGGTATTTTATTTTGTATTTTGGCCACCTGGTGGCAGCAGAAACAAGCTGTGAACATAGCACTAACATATTATCACCTTAAAGGTACAGTATGTAGGATTTAGGGGTGGGGGTTATTGGCAAAAATGGAATATAATATTCATAAGTATGTTTTCATTATTGTGTAATCACCTGAAAATAAGAATAGTTTTGCATATATAGAGGATCTTCTTCCAAGGAGTCCACCATGTTGAATCACTACTCCTACTCCTTTTCGGACATGTTGGGTGCACATTATTATTTTTGTTTTGACTATTGTTACTGTTGTTTTGACTATTTTTATTGGATTTGTTTGTTTGTTTGTTTGTTTTACTTTACTTTGTTGTGTTACTCGCACATGTTCGAAATAAAACTAAACTAAACTAAACTAAACTAAACCACATTTCTACAGTAGCCTGGAGCAGACAAACAAAACACTGACTCAACATAGGGCCCTATGTGAGTTCCACAGCCGCTGTAGTTTCTCCCACATGCCTGGAAGAAGAGGACGAGGCGGTGGAGGTATTCAGTTGGTTGCAATCTGCAATTTCACCGCTATGTGTCACTAAAACCTACGCACTGGACCTTTAAGTTGAGCAAAAATAGTTGTGGAGAAGCATTAGCATTCATTTCGAGTCATGTCTCTGATGAATGTAAGTCCAGTGTTTGCACTCATTTTAGCTCCTTAGCTGCTAAATGTCAGTTAGCTTGTGGCTAACTGTGTCTGTCAGTTGTTTGCAGAGCCTTTTTGGAGCTTGTCGCTAAAGGTAGCTGCGTCCAGTGATAATAATTTGTCAGGTCATAACTACGAGCGACCCCTGACACATTTAAACAGTCATTTCATCCATTGTCAATATAAAAACATTGGTTATAGCATCTTGAAGTAAAGAATTGGAATGCTTCCTCCACCACTGCTGGATGTTGAACAGATGTTATGGCTTGCCTTATCTGCGAGCATCCCAGAGCTTCTTCAATAACACCCACATCATACAGCATTCACCTCAGACTCAGACTCCGCTCCATCAAAATGTATAAGGCCTGATGCGTACCCTGCTTTTTCTTTTTTTTTTTCTTTTTTAAAAATGTCTGCCCAGAATTGTATGGTGAATCAAAATTGGGATAAAACATTTGAATTACAGAACACAACTGTGATGTCTGCCCTCCTGGACTGCCAGATCATGAATATATATTGCATTATGAAGATGTGATGACATTTAGAGCAATCACATTTAACCCTCTCCTCTTGTGCCTCTGTTTCTCCTTCTCTCTCCGCTAATGCATTTTGTAGCAAGGGATGCATCTTAAAAGATTCAGGGAGAAATGTCAGCCAAAGCAGACACACTGCATGAGAGCTGGGGTCATTTCAGACTGGTTTCTGAATTCTGGAGAGCACACACACACACACACACACACACATACACACAAGGGTGCTCTATCCTTCACTTCCCCCTCCACCTCCCCCCTTTTTTTCCTATTCCATTCTGTCTCAGCCTTCTTCCACTCTAAATATTTCTGTTGGTTTACCCTTGTCCATGTGACTGCGTTGGAGGTAGCTCAGACGCACTACTACCAACGAAGAGAGAGAGAGAGAGAGAGAGAGGCTTGACCAGTTGGGCGCTGTCTCCCACCTCATTACCAGATGCAAATGAAACGGGTACACATGTTTAATATTTAGTGGCAGCAGAAATGTCAGGCTGGCACAAGATGGAATTAAACAGCACTGTCAGCGCAAGTGAACTCAAGGCTTTCTCAGCTATTTCACTTCATATTGAGTTACTGTCACAATTTATTTCACAGCGGTGGGACGACTAGTGTGAAAATGTTCTGTGATGCCTTTAAGGATGGAAGGGGAATCAAGGAAGAAGTGTGAAGGGTATTGTTCGGATGAAGCTTTGTATTTATTTCTGAGCTGTGACAAAGCTTTATTGTCTTAACAAAGCTCCACTATTCATCAGGATTTTTTCATATATATATTACAGTCGTGGCATTTCTTTTTTTATTGCACGGCGTACTGATTAAACACAAAAGCAGGAGCTGGCAAACTCACAGCGTTGTCGAGTACAGTAATGTTATGCACGTTGGACTACTGAGCCACAGACCTCCCAGGAGAAGGCTTTGGTTTAACTAATCCTGATGATCCATACCCATATCAAATGTGTCATCCGGGCCACACCGAGAAGACACGGAGGAATTAAAGCAATGTGGCTTTGCCTTCTGCTTAGCATGAAAGTAATGTTTCTAATAGCTCCAAAACAGTGCAATATGTTGTCTGCAAAAAGATGTCCACTTGGATTTTTTGCACTCTTGTCACCGCACACCGATTCGTATTATCAGAGTCAGGGCTAAAGCAAGTTAATGTTCATTCTAATCAGCATGGCAGATAACACCGGGACCCACAGGGACCTAATTAAAGATACTGTATATGAGAGGTTTATCTTCCCAGCACTGGCAAAAAAAGAAAAAAAAAGTCCCCCACACTGGTTTATCCAGGCAAAGTAGATTTTAGCATATGTTCATGATGCTTTAGTGTTATTTTAAAGAAATTCTTCTCTCATCGTGTCAGATTTAAAGGGCCGGGGTGAGGTGAGGTGATGGGAGGCATGGTCAGATGAAAGAGAAAGGGGGAACTTTGGAAAGAGGGAAATGATTTTTGATTTTTTTTAATTAATTCAAAGCATTACTGTACTATATTGTGAGTGAGTGAATGGGAAATGAAAAAGTTTTGCTGTGGACAGGCAGTCAATGAACTCCCACTGCCTTCTGAGAGAGAGAAAAAAAATGAAGCGTTTCATTATTCCAAGGTGAGGGCTTTAAAACAGCATTTTAAATGTTACCCCGCTGTTCAAGATCATGAAAACCTTTAATTTCATGCAAATGAACAGCAAGGAGCATGGAGCTTAATGTAAACGAATGCTTCTTTTGTACTGCTGTAGAAGTGAGCTGGAGAGAGAGAGAGGCCAGGAAGAAAATTCCCAAGGATTCTTTAATTGCTATCTGAAATTATGTAAATCCCTCTGCTAGGCTGAGTGCAATTATCCAGCGCCTCTCGCTGCCAGCTTTACTAATGTCTAACAAAATATCGGTGGCTGACATTTAGACGTGGTAATGCAAATGAGAATTAATTTTTCTTCCAAGACAAAGGGCAGTCGAAAGATCACACCATTTTATACAATAAAGGCTGGAAAAAAAAGTAGGGTTTGCAAGATGACAAAAAAATGTTGATCAAGAAATGAGCCAAGCATTGAAGCCAGTTTTATTTTATCAGTGCAGCATGATACAGAGCAACATTATTTTCTTTATTCTGCACTATTAATCTATTTCCATTGCCACAGAGAGGTGTGCTGCAAGCAGTAGACATTCATTTAGGCCTGGAATTAATTGCAGTGCGTGCCTCATTTTTAGTAACGATATAGGGAACCCTCCCCGCTCCCCATTGTTAGAACACGTTCCTGCCACGGCTGTGATGTTGGACTGTTTGGGTCACGTTTTTCCATTTATCTCCCCAGGTACAGAGATGGATGTAGGCCAGGCACTGCAGCCTGGTGAGACTCCCCTGTGTGCAGCTCAGAACACCTGTCCCGCTGTGCGTCGGCACCCCCAATCTTTACCAGGCCAAGGAGGAGCACCATCTCTCTCCATAACACTTTCCCCAACCCATTGTCTCCTGGGACCCCAAAGGAGCAAGATGAGGAGGAACCTAGGGACCAACGTTCACTGGGAGATCTGCCGCCCAAAACTGCATTTCTTAACCAGAAATCAAATTACAACATGCTGACATGGGGGGAAAACTGGCTATGAATATTTTAGTATGGATACTGTGTGCAAACACCCCCAGCAGCGAGCATTCTCAGATGAAGGAGAAGGAAAAAAAAACATTGTGATGCACCAACAAGTGCCTGTCTACAGTGCTAGCAGCATAATCTAACAAAGCTAATGTGGTAGCAAAAGAAACAAGCAGAGTAATGATGCACACTCAGTAGTAACCAGGTTACAGTTTGTGGAGCTGCTGTGGGATAAAAAGCCATGACTATTGTAATACTTTCTGTTGTCTGTCCAGAGAAAACCATATTTCCAAATTTGGTGACGTTGAATTCTTTAGAAAAAACTGAAGGATTAAGTGTTCCTTTATGGATCGAGGAAAATGTTCCTGCTTCTGAAGCTAAATAAGCCGTTTAATACCCCGGTGGATTAGCTGAAAAATGATTTGTCACAAAGCTGAAAACAAGGCTGTTTTTCTTAGTGCTCAAGTTGATATTTTGGAGGTGACGCACTAGCTCCTACCAGCTAATTAAGGGTGATGAACCACATGTTAAAGGTCCAGTGTGTAGGACTTAGTGGCACCTAGCGGTGAAGTTGCAGACTGCAGCCAAGTGAATACTCTCCCACGCCTGTGAAAGGTCACATTTCACATTCAAAGCAAAAGACCAAATCTAGATCAGTGTTTGTTTGTCTGTTCTGAGCCAATGTACAAATTAAACATGGCGGACTCCATTGAAGAGGACCCGCTCTCACTGTAGATATAACCCCGCAACCACACCAGGGTTTTGGTCCGTCCTGCACGCAACTTCAAGCGTTTAGTCCGCCAGACTTTGTTTACTTGCTCAGATTTGGTCATTTTCCTGGTTTATGTGCTTCTAAATATGCTTCTACATGTGTAAATATGCTACATTTGCTACAATTTGTTTCGCTTTTGTCTGTTTTTACAACCGGCAGTTTTCACGGGGTATTTTATTTTGAAAATCTACCGGCTTCTCTATGCTATTTCTGTGTCTGGCTTCCTGTCAGCTGGAGGTGCTCTGTGCAAATGGATGCGGACTGAGTGCATGCTTCTGGGACGCTTCTGAACCAGAACGTGGCAGAGCATAAAACATTGACTAGAACGGCCGCACATCGCTGCAGCAACCGGGGCGCACACGCAACGCCGCGTGTCCGTGTCCGGTAAATGGCTCATTTTAAGACAACAAAAAACAAATGATTCTTATATTCAGGTGATTATACACTAACAGAAACATACTAATGAACACTGTATTCAATTCCTGCCAATAAATACTCATTCAACAAATTACACACTGGACCTTTAAAGACTGAAAATGGTTAGAGAGTGTTTTCATTGGTATATAATGACCTGAAAATAAGACCTGTTATATTTTTGTTACCTTATATATCTCCAGACACTGCAGGTCCTCTTCCATGAAGTCGGCCATGTTGAGCCGCCATGTTTCTACAGTAGACAGAACACTAGACAGGGATTTCGTGTTTTAGTTTCTCCAAGAGAAGGTGAGATGAGGCGTTTGCAATCAGCAGCACCATCAGATGCTACCAGCACCTACACATTCGTCCTTTAACAGCTAAAACACCTGCAATGCTGCTGTTCTGCTGTTAGAAAAACTGTCACAAACACGACTTCCACAGGGAAAAAAACAAAGATGGTGCGGCTGCTGTCTGTATTCCTTTCCAAACCAAAATCATCTCAGCTAACAGAGGAACATAATTATGTTTTTGTTTCCTATAATGTCAAGATTCTATACGGCATTGTATTATGTGTCAAACTTTGATGTACAGACAATTTGATTTCCTAAATTACTCTCAAATGGGCTGTTATCATCAGTCTGTTTCATATAGAGAACAAATCATCGCAGGTCACCAGAAATAGGCTTTGAGAATTCACCACACAGGGCCTTTATTTTGTTTCAGAGATGGCCTGTCCAACTGAAAGCTTTATCGTGCATGCTAATGTTATCTTGGGGTTCTGCACCTACTGCTAATGTGCTGCATTTGTAGGTATTTACTATTGTATATAACCCCCACTGCACCTCATATCACCCTGCGTCTCCTCCTCATCTCCAGCGTTCTAACCTCCATCTTCCCTGCCCCTCCACCACCTGTACATCCATCAGAGCGCTGTCATGGTAGAGGGGGCTTCAATGCTCCTTCCTGATGCGGCCATCAAGGCCCTCCATCTAACACAAGCCGACACATCATAATAACAGTAAGAGGCCTTTCCTGTCCAGTGTCATGCTTGGAGAGATTAGTTCCCCTCCACAAAACCCAGGTAATTTGCTTTTGCTGAAACACATTTGTAGATCGTATTCTTTCAGGTTAACTAGTTCATGAGAGGAGATGAGACACTTGCTGCACAGTGTTTGCTTCTTTGTGCCATTATTCCTCTCGTTCCGCTTTAAGTGCAAACCAAACAGCTTTTCTTCCATGCATGTGTGGTGTGTGTTTGTGTGTAGCTGTATGCACACATCTAGGACATTTTATCTTACATGCTGTACATGCACGTTATATTTGGATGCATCTGTGCATGCAAATGTGCACCAACTTTTCTTAACATTTTAAATTTATGATACCAAAAAATACTGCAAGCGTGTTCACATACGTGCAACATCCAAACACACCGGATATTAAAAGACTTTAGAAAGGCGTGATATCTGTTTTACTTAAACTAGCGTTCATGTTAAATCACACACGGGAGAGAAGATGACCACTGAGGGACAAGTCACTGAAGCGTAGTTGTTTTATGGCTGTCATTATTTTCTACTGAATTATTGGGTGGGTGAGTTACAGATAGGTAATGTTTTGAATATGTCACTGACTTAATGGGATATTAATCCATCTATAATGTTGATGTGAAGACTGTCAAATATCAGAATTTGGTAAAGAATATTTTAAAATAAAGAGAAGATGCATTGAATATAATTTTGGACCGAAAGAGAAAAAAAAAAAAGTCTTTGAGGAGGAGTTCATTTCTTTGGGTCTAATGTCTGTTTCATTCTTTATTAATCACAGAGGGATGCTCTAAATCCCCTCTGTGTATGAAGGGGCTGTGCTCTGTGTCTTCTCACATTTGCTGCATGATCATATTTCATAAACACTGCATTTGAATTTTTATGTACAGAGTATGCAATATTCATGATAAACTGAATATGTAAATAGGTAACCTTTATTTATGAGCCCCTGCCAGACTCGTACTCTTAAGTATTACTTTGGATGATAAGATGGATAGACAAAAAATGTTAGTTAGAGGAATTCTTGTGTGGCGGTGGGATGATTGATAATTAACAGCTTAATCTAAACAGGTTGGACGTCATAATTCTCCTGCTTTCTTTTTTTTTTCAAGGTGGAAAAAAATAAATGGTTCAGTGCACATTTGTGAGTCTAAACAATGGCAAAAAAATCTACTTTTAATCTTTCCATTGAACGAGAGACAAAAAAATGTGCTTTCATGCTGCTTGCTGACTTCTATTAGGATGTAGAATGCTGCTGCACAGGAGCTGAGAATATCTACAAATTTATTTGAATGAATCACCCAGAAAGGAGCCCCCCAAAACTAGTCAAGTCTGTGTCTTTTAGTCACACATTTAATCCTAATGCTACATTCCATTACATTTCCAGCCTTGTAAGTGCCTCGGAATTACACGTCCCATTCTGAAGGAGTCCTTTTTCTTATTGTTTAGAGAGTGGTTAGCATGCCGGGGATGCTCCAAATACGATTTTACATCCACTTATGGAAATCCATTGTTCCTTGAACATTTCCACATACAAACCAATATATGCTTTTCTAAGAGGTCTAAGACCTCAATTACATCAAAGGCAGTTTGTCCTGCTGCCGGGCTGCTGCCTGCCTGCTGAAGGGCTTATACAACTGTGTCAATGCTACCCCCTTGTGACCGCACTGCAGCAGAAGCATTTCCTCAAAAGCCATCTTTCACTTGCAAGAAAACGGTCCACTTCAATAACACGCCAAAACAAAACAACATGCAACATTTTAACTTATTAAAAAAATGTCAAAAAGAACTTATATAATGCAAAGAATTTCAACATTGCTGCTGTTACATTAACACCCATTCTTCTGCACAAGTACTTCTGTGTAACACACCTTTATTACAATAGAGCCTGTGTGGTGTGCCGTGTTTTGAAGGGCAATTGTCTGACGTCTTCACTGTAGTTTGAACTATGAAACAGTGAATAATAAAGATTAAAAGAATCTCTGAGAGATTCTATTTGCACGATGGAATTGAAATGTGTCATCGCAGCACCTACTGCATTTGTAGCTCCGAGATCTCTTTCATTAAAAACCAAAGACGTCTAGAAAGTTGCTATGCTGACGTGTAGACAGATGTGCATGTCAGAGGCATGAGAGGGAATATTTTGGAGGGCACTCCTCCTGCTGTCCTAGCCCCGGCAAGAGAGAAAAAAACCATGCAGTCTTTTATTGTATGGACTTGAAAAGAAATAATTAGACACACAGATATATAATTCTGCAAAGCCGCGTGGCTCACTTGTCACATGTGGCAGGAAGAGAAAAGGGAGGCTGAATTCTCTGAAGTGCAGTTTGCCATAGGCCGCCACTTTTATTTCCCAAGTTTGCTCTACCTTCAAAGACAGTGCCGGGTTTGAGAAGATGGAGCGCGTTGGTTTTTTATTCTTTTGTTATTGTAGGGGAGTCTTGGGAAGCAGAAAAAGGGGAAAGCAATTATTAGTATTTTATTAGGCACAAGATTCAAAACCTGGGTAAATAATCTTTAGCAGAGAGCTTATAATATAGACTATAACCTAAATCTGTACATTATGATCCATATAGGATATTTCTAAGGTCATAACACCAACCAATGCTGCACCAGCGTGACTTAAAAGGATAATAATCACTTTAATTATGGTAATTTTCCATTACAGAATAAGATCCTAGTCGAGCATTATTTTAGAATCTGTGTAACGGAAATTGAGATGACATTTTCCATCAGCTTCACAAAAGTGGGAGGAAGTGGATCATCAATCAGAGTGGATATGTCAATACTAACAAGCATTGATGCAGGCATGTTGAGAGATTTGTGATCTAAAAGCAGGAAGAAAAAAAATGGCCCCTATAAAACTCCCATTAAAGTTATTTGAATCCTTTTCTAGCATGTTTTAAATATTTTTTCTAAAATTTCACAATATTAAGTGAAAAATTTAAGATAAAAACAAACCCACATGATTTAAGTGAAAGCCTCTGCAGGTCGGGTCGTGCAACCTTACAGTCTCCGTCCATAATTCACCGCGCTCCTATGACGACGACGTCAGCCGAGGCCGTATTAGAGGGGCTCTGCACTCTGGTGACATCTCACACAGCCCCCTAGGTTAGGCCGTGTCAATCACGGGACATGTGATTGCAGGAGTCCCCGCCTGCCCTCTCATTGACACCTCCCATTGACTTTCCTTCACGCAGATCAGTGAGCCTAAACCATTTCATCCAGGGTGACCCCTCCTCCCTCCCTCTCTCTCTTTCTCACACACACACACACACACACACACACTGGACAGGTTGATTTGTGCCTCGCTGGCAGGCTTCAACACAGCTATGACTTTTATCCACTTAAGTATGTATATTTTACCTGACTGCATGGTTCCATCTCTCATTAATAGTCCGCACACTGCATGGCTCCTAGCACCATGTATGCACGCCACCAAAACAATGTTCACTTCAAAAGAAGAGAAATAGTGTTTGAATTATTTTCCTCCCTGACCTTAGGTCCATGTATGTAAACATGTGACCTAATATCATGCTACTGCGTTGTTATTTATGTCATATAATCATTTCAACTCCCTCAGGACGCAGTCGGCACACAAACATGACCAAAATACATATTTAGATTTATTTGTCTGCAACTGTCCAATAAAACATATCCTTTGCATTTCCATCTCTGGGCTTTAGTCCCAGTGGGAGTTGCTGGCTGAGAAATGTTGTGCTTTCAAGCTTCAGGGAACAGCGATGTGAGCAATGTTCAGGGTAGAAAAAAAAAAAAAAGTGGTACGCTGCCTAAGTGTTGTACTATAAAGAGAGAAGAAGTAGGTTTTCACATTCCAAAAGCCTCCAAGGGTTTTTAGCTCTGCAGTGGAATGTGGGTGCAATCATCATACTCATCTCAGGAGAGATTATATCCGACCACTCACTCAATCTCTTTCTATCATTTTGCTTTTATTTCTCTGTCTGCAGCGTCGTTTTTTCCTGCTTCTTTTAAGTTTGTCCATCTTCTAATGCACCCCCCCCCTCTCTAAACCCGAGCCATCTGAAGCACGGCATGTTTTCTATCAAAGAGGGGGGGAGAAAGCATTTTGACATACCCAAATGAGCCTTGCTTGTGTCATTCCTATTCGTGGAAATAAAATGTATAACTTTGTAATGAAACAAGTCGATTGTAAAAGTGGAATGAAATATTTTATGATGTGCTTATGAAGGAGGGAAAAAAAAGGAATGTCTTGATGAAAGCTGTGCCCTTCGGGTGCATTGTGGATTTCATCCTCATGCCATCCACACATGTTTTAGGGTGTTTGTGGCAGGAGAGGCATCCCCTCTGTGACCAGAGTCATAAATGAATTACTATAAAAAGGGTTACTCAAGGGCTGGATGGCTTTTACGTAATTGTGCGGTGGTGAAAGGGGGTAAGGGTCTTTCCATAAAATTTCAATAAATTGTACATTTTCTCAATGACTTGTTGCCCCAGTGAGCGGCGCGGTACGAATGCTGGAAGGAATGGGGTGCAAATGCTGGCAGAGGCGATGTCATTTTGAAATGTGAACTGTTAAAAAGGTAGCAATATGCTTTTATTGTATGTGCATATTTGGGCTTATTTAAAATGTCATTAGAGGTCGTTTACATACGTGACATCTGTATAAAAATTGACTTCTAAGTGTTCCTGATATTCACAAAACGTGCCGAGGCTAAATGAAATTCATGACCAGACGGCCAATCTCCCCTGAGTGAATCAAAAGCATTTCTTATTTAACACTCTTTAAACTATAACACCAAGTTAACTATGTTACGACATAATACATGTGTGGCTCGTTCTCTCATTTAACACAGAAAATTGAAAGTAAAGCAAATTCAATCAAATATTTTCAAGCAGACTGGTGCAGACACAGGTGAGCTGAAAACATATTTCGAGTGTACTAAACTAATAAACTATATAAGCAACAAAGTTTATGAATTAAAGTTACTGTAAAAAAGTTTGAGAAGATTAGCTATTTCTATTTGGTTATTCAGTCGGTCAGTGGGTCAGATCCCCCATGAAGTCAGACAAATAGGAAGCAGGAGGAGAGCTCTCTTTAGAATATTGATGTTATATTTGTGGTTATGGCTGATACTGGGACAAGATCAGTAAAGACAAAAAGCAAAGAAGTGACCGAAGAGCAGAAAAAAAAAGCAAAGCTAGAGATAAATGATAGAGCACGGGCGAAACACAAGTCAACCCCGGTCGGTCATTCAACAGATGGAGAGAATTTCAGGATTTGAAAGGATTCAAACTGATCCTGACTTGGCCTTCTTCCTCTTGGACAGGTATGTAATGTGCAACAGCTGTTAGTTTGCACCTAAACAGTCCATGGAGGTGTAGGTCACATTTTAATCTTGCTGTTGGCTTATTATTATGAAAACATAACATGTTGATAATTCTAGCTTTCTCAACAAAATTACTATTACAGAGCAATGGAATCTACCTTGGCTTACCATTCACAATTCATTCACCATTGTCATTTTACAGTTATTAATCTCACATATAGCCATGAATAATACGTTAACTTGTTGCATCCTGCAAAGAGCAGAGAAAAATAGTATTACAAATAAGCTGCGTCTTTCTCGCTAGCTAGATCACGATCTTTACAATGCGCGGAGGTGGAAACACTACCGCTTTTCTCCAAAGGGGGGCAATAAAATCAACGCAAAAGTTCCAAAGTCAAAAACTCAGTACATCTCCTCGTGGGTGTGGTTTGCTCAGATATGATTGGCCGTGTTTGCTTAGTAGTAATTGGTGCATGGAAGTAGGTGACATCACATTTTTTTCTAATGGAGCCCCGCCCACTTCAAACCATCCAGAAGAGCTCAAATAAAAACACAAAAACCAGTAGTAACCAAAACTATTCAAACTTTGGCTGAAAATATGAAGTTTATATAGGACCCCAATAGTTACATTAGGAAGATATTAAAACATTCTGTCCTACGTCTCTGAAATGGTTGGCAGCTGCTCTCTGGGTGTCTGGAATATTGGTTTCTCCCACTTTCTGTAATTAGCAATGATCAAGAGGAATTATAAGCGGCGGTTAACAACATTGGACTCCTCAATGACCCTGATAGATGGTCAATTATAGTGATCAGGTCGAGGCGTTTATTGGATTTAAAGTGGCAGTGATGGGCCCTTTTGGCCTAGTGTGGGTAATTATCACATTTATGCATGATTTAAGGTGACAGTGTAGAACGAGAAAGACTTGACTTAAATTGAATCATTTCCTTATCTATGTATTTATGCAAGAGTTAACAATGGACGGCCATGAGTGGAATAATGCAATGAGACTGGGATTAGTGTGATATCCACGTAGTGTATAGCAGCTGTGCAGGACATGTCATATCTGAGGCTGGAAGGAAAATTTACTGCTTCAGACAACTTGTGCCAGATCTGGGCTGTTTGCTGGAAACGTCTTGTTTTCTTCACAAATGCACGAGTATAATTCACTTCAGTCTGTATCAAAGATGTGTTTTTAAATAACACTTTAGCACGTCTGGCTTTTTCCTGTATTTTATTGCGACCTCCACGAGGAGCTCGCATTTTCAAAGCATGCTCAGACTAAAACATCTCATGGTCAACAGCTTCTAGTTTTTGCAAGCGGGGAAAAAATGCCAATAGAGAGCAGATGCTGTACACCGATCACACTTGTCAATAAATTTTTCTCTTCCTTCCCATCATCCATTATTCCCTGCCTGTTCCACAGAAAGAGGCATCTCGCCACTCTTGCTTAGGCACCCACAGACAGCTTTCTGCATCCAGACACCTGAATATGATCAACTGAAAAGCTGCTGCTGCTCGGCTTCTCTGGTAACGGAGGGAATACATCAGTGCCTTGTTTATTTACTTTTCCCACATGCCAGAAAAGGTCAGAGTCAGAGGATTATACTGCACGGCCCAAGTAGAACTCAATAAAAGCCCAGCAATGAAAACAATATCATCCATATTTTAAACAGCTGGCACCAAACAGAGGGAGCCTTACACTAGGGTGCCAATTATTCTACTTCTCAGGGTTTTTGCAGCAAACCTCAGTAGCTCAGGTGTACTTCCCAAATAAAACCATTATTTCAAATAGTTTGTCATATTTCGTGAGACAAGTGATCAAATATGATGGCCATCATTTACATTTAGGTGTTTTTTTTAATCACGTAGCACCAGCTAAGCTAACGCTGAGGGTGTGGGGGGGGGGGGAGAAATGCAGATTTATTGGAGTTTAAATGCAGATGTTTTTTTTCAGGCAGTGAGTGTGGTTGTTTTCATAGTCTGGGTTTGTTTTCCCTCCATGGACTTATTAAAGTCAGTGCAGCACAGTCTGTGCTCTATAATCCTGATGTATTATTAATCATGTCTTCCCGTGCAACTCCAAAAAACTTCCCTTTTTGATTTTTTAACGTGAAAGTGCACTAAATTTGAAACGGAGCCAGGTCCGGGGTGACAGGATGCTTTATTTTCTTCCTGTTACAGAATCCAAAGCAAGTAAATACAATGGCGGCATTGTTTGCTGTTGGAAATATTTTTTTTTTCTGGCACAGCGTATGCCTTGTCCATGTACAGTATAACATGTGCATGGAGCATGGTGTTTCTAGCATCTACCATTGTAAGTTCACAAGTGCTGTCATGCTATAGAGATAGCTGTTGACAGGTAGGTCAGAAAATATGGCGCATAAACAAGAGATTTCATAGATGATCCTTCTGGTGGGTGTCAAGATTTTCCAGCATTGTATTAAATTGTCATGTAAACAAAAGTCTGCTTCTAATAAGGCCTCTTCCCCTCATCGATTCTGAGGACTAATGACTTGGTTCATTCATATCTTGTCAAATGTTTCTCATGGGAACTTTTCTAAATGCCATCAGCTATGATGCTAAAAGCCAATACTTACCCTAAAGCGCATATCTACGGTGAAGGATGAATGAAATCGTGTTTGTCTGAGGCTTCAAGCTTTGTCAAAATAAAGAAAAAGAGCAATTCAGTTTGAGTTGAATCACTCAAAAATAGATTTTCATGAGACAGTCTGTCTCTGCGACATTTGATGAGGGAGAATTTCTTTTTTTATCATGACTGCACAAATGATACAGATGTCAAATATGCCGAATTTCTTTTATCCGACACTTAAAAAGAAAGTGTGTGTGTGTGTGTGTGTGTGTGTGTGTGTGTTAACATTGGGTCTGATCAATAGTCCTAATATACATCTCTGCAACACTGTAGGAGTCATGCTCGCATATACCACCCTGCCATCATGGCAGGTGCTCATGGCATTTTTTTCTCCCTTTTTTTTGCCTTGCATGGGTAAGATGATAATCCAAGCCTAGTCCACTGACAGACTGCAACATGATTCACTTGGACAGTGACTGACTGCACATCCAATTTGTTTCAACTCCGGAGCAGCAGCTTATTATCTGAAATGCATGAGATGTCTGTGCATGAGAGGCGTGATCAGCTGGGGCATGCGCCGGGGCTGCTGGGAAAGTAATCAATAAGGGATTGTCTCTTGTAGTTTAGGTCGACACATTATGACAGAGCTGAAAATTAAACAGGCAGATATTAATAATAATGGAAATCAGAGGCTCACGGGTGAGATCGGGGGGGAGGGGGGTGAAACTCAAAATATGTATCATGTTCGGCTGTGGGTGTGTGCGTGCAGGGAGGGGGGCGGCGGTGTTGGTGTTTTGGTGTTTTTTTCATCTTCTCTGGAAATATGAGACATGGATGGATGGAGGAGTGTGTGTGTCTTTGAAAATACAGGAGCGGCATTGGCAAATATTACTGTGCTGCTCTTTTTAAACTTTCATTTATTAACCACAATCATTGAAAAAAGGTTTACACGTGTACTTTTATGATGTTTCAGGTCACAAAATTTAACTTTCTGGCAGAAGTTTGAATCCCTCTGTGGGTTTGTTGTTTAATTGATCAATAAAAGTTCATTTAAGATCAACGCTCGTAATAAACAACAGCTGAAACGACACGAGAGAGTTCAGATGAACTCAATCTGACTGTAAGTTATTATTTAATATGGATTTAATCACTTTATTTTCCATCTACACTATAAACAAAAAGCATTCATGACGGGAAACTAAACAAAAAAGGGTGTCTTGTTGCCTGATATGAGGAGAAGTCATGGGCAGTAACACAGAGAGACAGCTAAAGAGAGATTCCCCCAGCCTTGTCAATTAGCCGTGGCAATCCGTTTCTATTGTTTGAGTTTGTGCATTCTGGCTGGCGGGGGGTGGAGGCGGCGGGGGTGAAGCGGAGGAGTTAACAAACTGCATTACAGGCCATTACAGATGCAGTGTCATTGATTATTTATACCCTTATAAAATGCCTGGCTCCCCTGGTGGACCAGGCTTGCTTGGCTAGCTCTGATAAAATGTTCCCTCTAAATCACCACACCAGGGCAAACAACACATTCAAACACATAAGAGAGCTGAGTGACAAAGTCCTGCGTGTATAATAGATGTGAAGATCACTGTATCAAGAGCAAGAAATAAAGAAACTGTTGTGATAGCTGGAGCACAACACTACATCTTATTAAACTAATAACTCTTTGTGTTGCCTGTTTTTTTTCTGACGTCCTTCTGATATGTGTCATTTGATTAATTTTAGATGGAGCTTCTTGTAAGAAAGAAAAGGAGGGGGAAAAAAATTATAGATCACACCCCTCCTGGAGATTTGTCCACCGTGGATATTTTTGCATTAGTTAGCAGGGGAGCAGATGGCTTCCACTAAGCCGAGCTCACGCTCAGCACTTTTTTTTGAACTTTCATGTTGTAGGTGTCTGCGCTGGAGCAGGACCTTCTCCAACCAGTCACCTCACCATGGGAATATTCCCTCGCAGATATTAATGGTCGCCCTTGCCGGGCCGACCACCTCAGCATAAAGCCCACTGGGACGCAGAATAGCAAATGCCACACCTTTTCAAAAAGCCTTGCTTCTTAATGACACTACACTGACATTGTGGCGCCTTCAAAAACTCCCTGAATAACATATATCAACCGCTTACTCAACTAAAACACCCATGTAGTAATTTGACATGCTGCCCTCTAAATATTTGTTATTAGTAAGATATATTACCGCTCATGAAATGCATCCTTTATCATATAGGTTAAAGGTCCAAATACCAGCTGTCCCGTAACACAGCGAGTGGAACAACATGCAAGAAATGCACGGCATGTCTAGATAGTGACAAACGCATGCCAACTGAATTGCAAAGAGGCAAAGTAAGTCCATATTGGACACACTTCCCAGAGCACGGAAAGTATGAAAGAGAGGACAACATCTTGTATCATCTATCTTCCTTAAATGCTGAAGCCGTGACAAAGTGGATGGAGAAATTATGATAAATGATAAGACATATTTAGTCAATATCTGTAATTCTCTTTCTTCACTCGGCTGTGCTTTTATCCTCGCGTTGTTTAGTTTGAAAAGACGCCCGTTCGTTTAAAGAGCACTTTGAAGGCCAGATTGTGATCAAATTGAAATGGGCATCGTACATGTTAATATCAATATCTCCACCCAGGAGATAGATTGTCAAGGCGCCTTTTTGTGAATTCATATCTTATTTACACAGTGAGAGGAGTATATCTGGATGCCTCTGACTGTAAGTGATTCTTTGAACCCACAGCTTTGATCACCAGCTTCGTGCGGCATATTCGACCACTTCATGAGCACAGATTGAGAACGAGAACCTGCATCATTTAATTCAGTTAGAAGTATTGACTATGGGGTTAATTAATGTCATTAAACAATCTTATAACGGATCATGAGATTGTTCATGAGTGTCTCCATTTGTCTGTCCATCTCTTTCCAATAAGTGGACAGATTAGGACAATGCCAAAATGAGTGAGCTAGAGAGGCATCTGATACTCTGTCACAGGTAGAGTCTACCCCCTGGGAACATTTTAGAGAGTTTAACTTTAGAGAAATGAAGGCGGTGCAGCAACCCTGAACTGAATGAGAACCGTGCCGAGCACAGATTGAGGCTGTATGCACCCCCTCTAACAGCCATCCCCCAGATCATCCCCCTCCCATGCAGATCTCACAGTCTCCAAAGACGGGTTTTGCAGATTGGACAGGAAATTATAAAGATAGGATATTGCACCCCGTCCCAAAGGCTCAAAGGAAAACAGAGTTCCCATGGGTGTCTGTCCATCTCTGACATGAAATACGCAGTGATGTCAGACACAAAGAAACATGGAGAAATGGTTTATACCTGAGCTTTCACAGCAGAGTAGTTACTGTATTTGAGGCAAAGACAAAGATGAATCCTTTGAAACATTTCCAAGACTCGGATTGGCTTTCTGAATTTAATCATCTTAACAAATGAGGAGAACAAAAAAAAAAAAGTCAAGGCAAACAATTAACTTCTGTAAGTCATCTCTCAAGGATCATCGTGGTGAGAAACATTAGCAAGCTTAAAATACCGTTGCCTGCACACTAATGGCAGACTGAAGATAGAAATTACTTCTCATGTTCTCATTCATCCCTCAGAAGTTTAAATCAATTCTCTTTGAGGTTCGAGGTCCATTTTTAGTGTTTTTATTTTTACCTTTAACAGTTTCAGTGAGAGCAATGATCTCTTTCTCGAGAACTCCTTTATGACAATTATGTAAACAGAACAGGAACTACACTGCTGAGGTATATGAAGTTAAATCCTGAACGAGCTGACAGACATATTAATGAGAGGAGATTTTAAAACTCCACTCCGGAGCCGAGCTGCAGCCAGTGAAGTTTGCAAAATGTGGTGATGTTTGCACACTCTCAGAAGGATCCTAGCAGCACCGCTCTGAATATAGTGAAGCTTCTAAAGACTCTTGGCAGCGATCCCAAGAATGAGTGCATTGCAGTACTCAAGCTGTGGACTTCTGTCCTTATAGAAAGGATTTCCAGCTTTAGTTTAATATTTTTAGATAGTCACATAAATATCACCTTGAAGACAAAAGGACAAAATCCTTCAATTGATCCAACTTAGGTGCAAATTAGCCTTTTTTTGTATAATTCTTTGTTGACTTGACTTTTTTCAATAATGGCTGCATACATTTGAGTTTAGCCTGTGCTATTCAACATGCTACCCTGCTCATTATTGTGCCACCTGTGCTTCTCCTGCCACAAATACATTAAAAATGTCCGTTAATGCCTCCTACTCAGCGTTTTATTGGAGTTACTGCTCAAAACTTTGGGGACCGCTGCTTTGTTCACACTGGATAGTGGCCCCCATCTAAGCCAGTCGGTAAGAGGAAGCTGCTCTAAGCTGAGTGAGATGTGTGTCAGTATGAGCAGCCCTGGGAACCGAGAACATGACAGGAAGACGAGTGAAAAGTACCATGCAACACAACGCAACATCCCCTCCAAGGAGAAAGACGTGATGGTGCCTCATAATGTGTAATGTCTTGTTATCCTGCACACACACTCGCTCGCTCGCACACCTAACCCAACTACTCAGAATCCATAAAGAGTTTCAATCTCCGACACGAGATACCCGAGAAACATCTAATTACACGACTGAAGAATGACTGAAGGGTGTAGTAATGGACTGAATGGTGACGCTGTGAAACACCTTGTTACAAACTGTTTCCCGGATGCCATCAGTCACACTGCAGCCGGGAAAATACTTCAGCTGCAACAGGTAGCTGACTGTACAGTCGACGGACCCCAACCTCTCTGTGTGCTTTCACACACAAAGTGCAGGAATCCAGAGGGGAAGGACGAGGACGGGGACGAGAGCAAGAGACAAGGGGAGCTCATACAGCCCAAAAATGTTTGCAGAGTCGATATTGAACACCGTTGTTGAGGTTACTATTTATCTCATGCCAGCCAAGTTGGCACGCACATCTGGCGCTGGGTACTTAGTGCAATTATTTATGATTTCCTCCAAGATTTAAAAGCTCTTCGCCCGGCCTTGTAATGCAGTAACTGATTGCACTGCTAATGTAATTAAGGGGAGATTATGATGTCCACGTGGCACACCAGATGGTGGCATTCACAGCGATGGGGGAAGGCACAACTGGCACACCACTGCACAAGGGCAGTGAGGCGCAGTCAGTCGGAGCAGTCCAGACTCCCCACCAGACGGAGGAAAGTATATGTGTGTATGCATGCGTGTGTGTACGGTGTGCATGCACGGATGCGTGTGAGTGTATGGGTGTGTGTTTGATGATAAGTTGAGCGATAAAGTGTAAGCTGGTAAGAGATGAGTGTATATAAAATTCTAGCAAAGGAATTACTTGAGCTACGCTGACCGTCTTTAGATGCCCGATAAGGGCAGAGACTCTCACATATGCAACATATATGTCCACATCTACAGGGATGATTTATCTTTAACTACAAGTGTGAAGAATTACAAAATGAATCGGACAGGATTCCTGCATTTTCAACTTGTGCAACTCAGTGCTTCAGCCAAGAAAACAGATGGCATAAATGGAAAATTAAATCATATTTGGCAAAGCCGTCACGTTTCAGGAGATTTTTCAGCCAAGGCAACAACGAGACTGGACCAAACTGACCTTTAATTAGAAAAAAAGCATGATATTATAGAGCCTTGCAAGGCTGTATCCTATGGGGGCCACTAAGGGTAGGCTTCTTAAAGCTTGTTATTATAAGCTATTCAGGAGACACAGGGATTTTTTTTATGTGTAGACAGAAAAGAGAGGAGGAAGGAAGGAAGGGGGGGTGGATAAGGGTCATATATGAAATGAGACCTGCAGACTTCTACACAGCCCATAATGGGTTCATGCGGGTGACGGGGACATTGGGGCGCAGTAGATTTCCCAAGTTGAGATAGGGATATTATTACTCTCGAGGTGGCAACACAAAAATCTCCATCTTCAGTCCCCAGACTAGTGTCAGCAAATTACAAAACACGGTGAATGACCTTTACACATGAAAAGGAAACCTTTGCTGTTTTTTATCATTTGGGTGCAAAGTCGTTCACTAAGGTATAATTTTGGACCAAGGGCTCTTCTGTCATCCGCTGATTACCACTCACAACTGCAGCATTGTTAAGAATAACCAGAGTATGTTATTTCTGTACATGAGAGGACGATCCGGTGCTTATGGGGGTCGACTTTAACTGAGACGTGTCATAAAGTATACACGAAACAAAGCGTGAACAAAGAAATCACAGTCTTAATGAACCTTTTCAAAATGCCAGCTGTAATGCCATGCATCCTACACTGGGCTGCTCCCCCACAGAAAAATCTGCCACAGCCATCATTCATCTTAGCACACAGTCCTCAGCATGCGATGTGCCGCACATTAAAACACTGTAATAGCTGATGGCTTTCACAGTTAGCATGTGTTGCTGATATCTCCAGACTCTCGACGAGTGTTTCATCACCTATTCCATAATTAGACCATTACTTTAGCAGGTGTACCTCTTCTCAGTCGGAGCATGTGTTGTTTTTTTTTTTTTTTCTCCCACTGACACCTGAGATTTTATCTTATCAACTTCAGCGCTGCCACAAATTCTACATAAAATGAGCATGCCTGTTTCAGTGGGCTGTCAACACCTTGATGTGGAAGCATGTGTAGGATTGTACATGTGTGAGGTGGGTGGTGTTGATGATGAGGTGGTGGTGGTGGTGGTGGGGGGGGGGGTGTTACAGTAGCTGACAAAGTAAAAAGAAAATCCTCATCCACCATGTAAATTTATCTTCCACAATTAAGCGTCACTGATATGGACATGCAGAAAGCTACGAGCATATATACGATACGGTATGCAGTCGTATGATCTGAAGACTGTTTGGCGTCACCATCACTTTGTTAATGACATGCAGTCAGCTACACATAGAAACTCTGAGCCCTGATGAGCTTTTACAGATGTTTGTGACAAATAAAAACACAAATAAGAGAGCCAGACTTTTTAAGAACTTTTTAGAACTCTTTAAATGAAATTTAAGACCAAAGTTGCCATGGAAACACACCAAAATGCAAATCTAGCTGGTCTTTTCCTCATGGAAATGTCTGCACAAGCCCCGAGTCTGGAAACATGACTGTGAACACGTCTTCAATCCTGTCATTTGACCTGTATGACCTCTGCTCTGAGTGTTGGTGTAGAGCCACAAGTTCAGAGTTCAGAGGTCAGATGATGATGTGTGATTCCACCACCTTTATACCCATCGTCCAAAGTTTGAAGGCTCAGACACTATTCTTAAAGTTATTATACTGTCTATACTTATAGACCAACCCAGTGTGAGCCCAGCTGGCTAAAACTCTTCTTGTGTGGCAACTTCTTGCTCGGTAACTCTCCCAGTTTCCTCCATCAACATCCTCTTGGGTCTCTTGGCCTCTGCCATGTCCATAGAGGCTGCATTGCCCACTAACTTGGCTCCAGTTCTGGCATGACACCAGCTCCCCTCCCCACTGGTTCCCCCCTTCCTCACCCCGGGCCTCGTCCTCCCAATGGCACAAAGCTCCTTTGCTGGCGGTGTAAGTACCAACAGCTTCGAGCCTGGGCAGCACAGACAGAGGGTTGCACATAGTGCAGAAAGAGGCTTACATGGAAAAGAGCGGGAACAACAATGGCACCATTCACCCTATTACAAGTCAGTGTAACATCAAAATGATAGGGAAGCTGTTTTAAGGTAGAAAAGCTACATAATGTGGCTTCAAATGTACTAAGGAGAAGCAGAAAGTGGTTTTGCAAAAGGAAATCATGGCATAACAGTTGACGTGAGCTACTGGTGCAGCTGGTTTCGTGCAGGCTTGTTGTTAAAATTGCATTTAAATATACTCTAGCGGCGAGAAATCTAAAATCAGAATAGATACATGGGTTGTGAAAGCAGACAGCACCATGTTAGCTTGCTGAAATTTTCCAAAAAATTAAAATTAGAAACTAACCCAAACACTTGTCAGCAAACACAGGCAAGAGTTTTGCCACTTCAATTAACATCAACAGCGAGTGTGGAGGTGGTGAAAGTTGCTGGTCATAAGAGGTGGCAGTTTTCCACTGAATGTCTCCTCTCTAATTATAGAAATGTTATAAAAATGTAAAAAGAAAAGAGAAAACAACGGGAGGGAGGGAAAGCGATCACATCATGTGCAGCCATGTAAACCCATAAATACATTTCACAGTTTGTGGCCCCAATGAAGACACCATGCCGGCATATGGCACCATGTCACGAAACAGAGCAACAAGTCTTTGATTTGAATAAATTAGGATAATAGTTGGGCAATGCAATAATTCATTTGATTGGTATGATGGGGGTAGAAACAATAAACTGGCTGATGGGAAAGCATCTGTCGCCCCTTGGTGTTTTGGACAGTCTACAAAGAGGCTTTCAAGTTTTGTGCTCTGGGAGATGTACATCCTAATGTTACCACTAAGCTAATACATTGCTCTTTATCTTACTTTTATCTGATTACAGTAATGACATGTGATGATTAGAGAGACAACCAACTGTCAGAAGGCGTGACCCGTAGATGCATCCATGTAATGATAGTCGTTTAGTGAAGCACAACCTTAATTTGGTTACCGTAGCCAAATTGGATCTCAAAAGTTATTGCAAAGAAATACACCCACGAGTCAGTGTGGCATTGTTAGCTCGGCCCTTTATTTTCTTTGTACACACAGCTCACACTGACAAAGTAAATTGGCACATTTAGCATTCATATAGCTCTCTAATGATGCTTTCATAAGATGGTTCTCATCTGTTGAATTAAACGTCAAGAATTCTTCTGTGCTGCACTCATTGACTCAGCAGCGTCTTGTGAATTTTATCATTGCCAAACATGAATGATAAAATTATTTTTTTTCAAAACAAACTTTCCGAAAGGGAGGATTACTACGGAAGCCCTGAGCGGTCATGCATTCATACATTTTATTTCATCATGATTACAAGTTAATTTCATTTGTTTTCTTGAGATCTCGAGTTATTTAGGTCATTATCTCAAAATAACAAATTCTGTTATCCCGAAATATTGGGATCATTTTCTCGAGATCTCAATATTTCCATCACACGTGACGTCATGCCATGCTTCACCCAATGCTGACTGATGGATGTGACCCGCTGATTGATTGATATACTCCTGCTCCTCTGACATTGCTCCACTGATGTTTCCTGCAATGATTTAACTATCCTGTTTGTTTTCTCGAGATCTCGTATCAGTTGTGTCGTTATCTCGAGAAAACAAAGTTTTATCTCAAGATTACAAGAAAATGATCCTGTTATCTCAGGATGAAATTATTCAAATTCAAACTAGATTAAGAAATTATTACAAGATAACCAAGGAAACAAAATGTATGACTGTGTGGCCACTTTAGGCTTCCGTAGATTACACAGTGAAAAGACTAGACTAACGTTTTATTTTATTTTATCTTTAAATTGATGTATTTATTTAGACAATGAAGGAGACTCTACATGGAAATAATATTACTAACATGGTCATGCAGGTATTAGTTTTGGTTAATCATTTATTTTCAGTCGTACCCGGAAGTACTTTGCGCGGGGCAAAGTCCGAAGGTGAACAGGTGACAGCACGCACGAGACGTTTCAGCCAGGTAAACACAAACTCAACGACATTTACTATTATGAGTGCACAGACAGATTCTGCTGATCTCACGTGAATTATTGGTAATAATTTATACATGTGGCGGTTACAGGTCACACAAACAAACGTTTTAAAGGAGACAAACGTACAGGTGTAGCTGCCGTGTGTCCTCACGTGGACCTTTGTGAAACGTGTCGTAGTTATGTCGTCACCTGTAGTGACGAAGTTTGCTGTTTCAGGAAGCTTGGCTTCATTTTTAAATGAACAAATAATGAAATTATTATGTAGGTAGCAAAGAACAGGTGAGGATGAATAATACTGCTTATGTTAGAGAACAGATGTTTAATTTTATTTCCACATCTGTATCTGTAGATCACAGTGGCTCCTGTTTAACACTGAATCAGCTGTTAAACAACATAATTATTTACAATAAGGGTACCAATAATATACTCCGTTCATTAATGAAGGATGTAACATGGATTCATGTTGCTCTTCATTAAGAAATGATCAAGTTACTGTGACTTCATGTGATTAATTTACAGTAATTGAAGTTTCAGTGCAGTTTTATTTATCTATGTAGGTTAACACAGGATCAACGTTACAATGAAATGTGTCAGCTCAGCATTAAGAGCATGAGCTGCAACAGCAGTGCTAGACATGGAAGATAAAATAAAATAAAGCAAATAAAAGTTAAATTAAAAGTAAAAAAAGTGGATTGATATGAATAAATATGTATAAATGAACTGTGTAAGTACTTTAGACTGTATGAATGTGAAAGTAAAGCGTGTAAAAGGCATGATTATCATAAAGATAAGATATACTAGACTATTTAAATATATGAAAATTTAGGATTGTGTGCAAGAGTAAAGCTATAAGTCTGCACAGTAGTATTGAGAAGTATCATGTTAAATATATATTGTTGACACAAAAGTATCAGTCCTGGTACAGCAGCAGCAGTTAAAAGTTAAAAGTTTATTATGTTTATCATGTAAATGTTTGCATCTGACGACCAGTTTGATTAAAAATGAAGCTTCATATTTCTATGAGAACAGATGCTGTTCTGCTGATTGGAACAAACCTTTATTTTACCATTTGATGTGATCACTTATCAGTTATTTTATAATGTAAAATCACATCTAACATATCTAATTATATGAAGTCATAGTAATTTGATTATTTGTTAGTGGTGAGCAACAGCAAATTATGATACATCCTGCATTAATTAATGCATGAGCATTAGTTGCATGTGCACATATGTATATTATAAATGCGGATGTTAGCTATCTAGCTGATATGTACATATTGTGACAAGGTGTAGATCCAATACTCACATGACATGTTACCTCCCTCTGGCTTTCATAAATTTGCATTTCGGTGGAGGTGACGTTTGCTGCTCACGATAATAATAACAATAATGACTATATAGAACAATTGAAATAAAACTTGATGTTTACGGTAGTCACAATGAATCCAGTACTGAATATCACGGACACACTATTCATGTTTCTGCAGCAGGAAAGAGTCCACGGTGGCGTTTTCCTCGTCTGGAGCTGGAAATAAGTTTGAATGGATTTTTCTTTGCTCTCTGAGCCGTAATGTTGTGCTGGAAAACAAAGCTCATTTTGAACAAATTAATGTTACAAAGAGATCCTTCATTCTATTAGCTAATTTGCTATCCTGTTTCATTTGAATAAGTACAGCTCTCTAACATTTGTTAAAGAGACAGCTGTTTCTGGAGTAAATCCCCTAATTTGATCAGCTTAATTGCAATAGATTTCGTAAACATCAAGATTGAATGCAGCAACTTTGTCAGTTAGTACAAGAATGCTTTAAACCTAATCTAATAAAATTGCGTAAGGGAACCATTGCAAAGCCACTTACCCTGTAAAAGGCTTGCATACCCATTAGGGAAAAATTCCCTTAGACAGGAATAGATAGCAATTGATTGGGACTTCCTTGAAAATATGTGATCACTCCCTCTAATTTGTGATTTGGTGAAGTCATTGGGTGGTCTCCAAAGGCTGTTTTGTCATTGGTCTCACTTGTCATTTGATCCTGGATTAGGTGGCCACTTATTCTTCTAGATCCTAATAAGCCTCATCAAGAAGTCAATAATGTGGTTGTCTTAGCCAAGAAAAACCCTGTCGCTTCTTCGTGTAATGACCCTGAAGGGTGCAATGCTAATTTTGTTCCATTGTCTGCATTTTGTGCATTTATTCAAAGTTTTTTAGATTTAAGATAATCACATGTTTAACTGCAATGCTGTCCTCTGGGCTCTGGTGTGTTTAAATGCACTAGTATTGCATTGAATGGCACGACATGAATTCATTTCATTATGTTTTCTGTGGTCGACAGTGTGATGAGGCTCTTCTGTTTTTCTAAAGCAGCTTCGACATGTCTGAAGTGAGCAGCCAGCTGCCCACAGACCCCATCTCTGCAGTCGGAGTAGTCACTTCACTCAACAAGGCCCCTGACGGCTACTATGTTGTGAGTATTCATTTTGAACTCTAAAGTCCGACAGGCACGGATGCGATGCGTTCTGTGTCCGCCGTGGCTGCCGGAGCTAATCGCAGCTGTTTTGGTCAATGTTTCAAACCCGACCAGTTTCAGAAGTGTCTCTCCACTCGCAGCTGAACTGTCCTTGACGTACGCCGCAGGCAGCCCCCGTCAATCTGCACCGAGCAGCTCGAACTGGCCGGAAGTCAGACGCAGAAACGGGATAGAGAATCTGGTTGATTTTCAAAATAAAACACCCTGTGCAGACATATGATCGTAACCTACGTAGCATCTTTACATATTTAGAAGCGCATAAACCAGAAAAATGACCAAATCTGAGCAAGTCGGGTCACAGAGTCGGGTGGACAAAATGCTTCTGAAATGCTCCTGGTGGAGTTTGAAGTCTCACCAGCGTTGCAAGACGTGCGATTTAATCTTTATCTCCTTTATTGTAAAATCCAAATTTAAAAGTAAATATAAAAATAGGAGGAATTATAATTTATTTACTCTTGTGAGACTTTAAAATGTCTAAATAGCCTAAATGGGATTGATTTGAAAGTCTACTCTGAAATCTAATCCTGTTATTTTGGTCTGTTTTTTTGTTCTTGCTCTCTGCTGTTGGTAATTGTTGTAAGTGATTGTGTAGCATAACTTTGAGCCGTGTTGGCAGCCTTCCAGTGTGTTTTTGTCAGAGCCGTTAGATGACTTATTCATAAAGTTTACTTTGATGATTAGGAGAGATTCCCTTCCTGACATTGTTATTGGTTACCACCAGTATCACAGACACACCAGAGGCAAAGGTTTAATGATGTTTGGTTGATGCCCACTACAGTCATTTAAGTTTAACCCCATGTTTCCTGTAGTAGAACAGCAGCTTCAACAATAATAGGATGTAGTGCAGGGCTGAACCTCTCGTGGTTGTGAAAGAGTTGGAGAGGGTTAAAAAGAAAAGAGTTGAATTCAGCACAAAACCAGCTCAGGGGCAGATCTCTCTTCCTCTCTCTCTCTTCCTATTCAGACTTCTTCTTCTTCTTCTTCTTGCCTTCACCCTACGCCCTCAAACCCTCCCTGATCTCCCCCCTCAGTTTCTATCTCTTCCTGCTCCACCCTACACACCCAGCTTGTTTTAATCTCTGGCAGATGATGGTGGGTTGGCATCAGAGCGGAGCCACTGGCAGGGGAACTGCACACGCACCACACGGTAGTGACAAACAGAGAGAAACCCCCATCAGACTTCCTCCTCTGCTGCTCCGGTGCGCCAATACATTTCAGTTGATGTGCAAACACTGTGCATGTTCTGTAGCTAAAAGCAAGTCACTGGCTGGTAATGACGCTGGTTTCTCTCTGTAGAAGACGCTGAGTAAATTGTAAATACTTTTTGTTAACCCACAGGCAGTACACCAGTAGTTTGAAATTTGGAAATAGTTTAAGACATCATAAGACATCTGAAGAAACTTGTTTTTTCAGCCGTGCTATCGGCGTGGATCGAGGGCTGTCGATGTTGCTCAGCATATCGGTCGATCTGTCACTTTGGTCCAGACTATAATGTGAATATCTTGATAACTTTATGCTAAATTAATCCAGAGTTCTCTTGAAATTTGGTACAGATATCCATCGTGCCCACGGGATGAATGATGAATCGCAATGAATGAATCTTATTACCAGCAAAAACAAAATGAGATTCCCATCAGCCTCAGCTGTTACTTTGTGCTTGTGCTAATTAGCAAATGTTAGCTTTGGGGTGTCACAGTACACAAAATTCATGGTTCGGTGTGTACGTCGGTTTTGTTGTCGGTCATGTTCGGTACGTTTTTGTTGGTGCATGGAAACAAAAAAAATGTAGAAAACAATGTTTGTGTCTTTTATTTTGAGAAAACGTTCTTACTGTAGCAGTTCAGCCATTGAAATACTGGTATGTTGTAATTCCAGAAGCAATGTAGCAGAGCTCAAGCACTTCGACCACATTTTGTATTCTCCAGACTGAGTCTGGTCATATATCTGCAAACCCTCCTGTAACATTAGTTACTGCTTTGGTCTGAATCTGCAGTGAGAGGCTGCTGGAACGCTGCTGGGTGAGAGACTCGTTCTGCTAATCAACACATTCGGGTGATGCTGTCATGAATGAATTGAGGTGTTTCCACAGATGGACCCGACCGCAGCTGAAAAATGTCGGCATATCTCTGACACTAATCTTTGTCCATTTTCACTGTAACTAACCAGTAGAGCAGTGACACTAGTTAGTTAAACAGTACATGTACTGTATGTATTTGACTAACCGGGCTGAGCTGACTAGAACGCTGCATCTGATGTAAAACAACCAGTGCACTGCCAAAACGTTCCGGTTAAAACTGTTAAAATGTCTGTATAAATATAGCATTTCAACAGTAGTTGTTTGGGTCACAGTGAGTACCGTACCGAGAAAGTTGCACGACTATTGGTAACACACTGAACTAGAGAGAGTGAACATGGTAAACATTATACCTGCTGAACATCAACACTGTAGCATTGTCAAGATTGGCATGGTAGCATAGAAGAAGAAGACAAAGAAGACGGATTAAATATGAACTGTCAAGCTGAGCTGTCATATCATGGCAAATATGGGCACGTGTGTCTTTATGTTAGCCTACCATCCTACAAGCAAATCAAACCCAAATGGATACAAAGACATATTCGTCCATTCGTGCGCAACCAAAACGGGATTTATCAAAACACAAAATGTGAAGCGCTGCGGTTGTTCATCAGACAAGAGGTGCAATGAAGATATACAGATCAGGTGGTAATCTGTGATTTGAACCATATTAACAATTCATCTGCAAGATATTTAATCAGTTAAAAAAACCATGATGCACAGACTTCAGCTTCTGAAATGATGCATCTTTCTGTTCAGAAAAATAATCGATGGATTAGTCGACAACCAAAAGAATCATTGTTGCAGCCCTCGTTGGCACGCAGACATTAGCATGTAGCTTAAAGCACTGCTGTGGCAAAGAACAGCCTCACACAGCCATTAGCATGGCTGTAGACTGTGTTTGTAGGAGAACAGGGTTACTCCAGATAGCTTGAAGTCTTTACTCCTCTGATTTTTACTGATATGTTTCAGTCTGTGTTAGTTTTTCTTTGTGAAATCAAATCAAACAGAAAACACGCCCTTCAAGGTAATAAAATATCAAAAATCATTCCTATGAATAAAAAAAGTCAAGTACACGCATTACCCTCCGAGATAAGACTCAAGGCCTCTCACACTCTGAAGCACTATTTCAGATGCATTTGTCCCATCTTCAAGAACATCTTTTGAGCATCACCATGTGGTCTTTCATCTGCACACTTGAAAAACAAACAAAAATATCAGCGCTCTGCTTCAGTGTACTAATGCAGCACCGAGGAGGGGAAGTCTCAGGATATTACGCCGTATTGATTTATTTTTTTCTTTCATACTCGACTTCTTTTGGAATTCCTCCTTAATGCCGACTGCTTACCATACTTACCATACTTTTTATACGGCAGATCAAAGGGCTGATTAACTCTTTTGCTCTCTGATACTGTGCACTCACATCTCTGAACTTGAGCAGGTTGTTCCAACACAAGAGAGCACGGGCCCAGATCAAACACTGTTCCACCGGGATCAGGAGCTTTTTTTTTTTCCTGAAGCGCCAAGCAGCCACCCAACATCAAACACCACGAGTAGACTCACGCACGCTCGCGCTCTGTGCAAGGGTTGCAGAGGGGATACGCGTGTATTTCAAATTCACCTGAGCGTTTGACATGTTACACTCATCAAGTCATTACTGAAATGTACGTCTAGTGTTAGTTTATGATTAGCCAGGATGCCTCGGTTTACAAACCTGATAGCTGCTTGTCCAAAGCTGAAACTCAAAAATATGTCTATGGATGTTTTTTTTTGTCAAGATGGGATCATCCTGGAGTGAAAAATAAAATGTCCCTTACTGAATTTATATGGAACACAATTTGTCCCATATTTTTGTGCACTCCGTACTCTAATCCATACGTTTTCACATTCTTGGAATGATATGAGAGGTAGTATAGAATCAGAGTTTGAGGAAGACAATGACACCTGGAATGACAGGCAAGCTGTCTGTCACTCAACGTCATCTTCGCCGTCGTTACGGACACTCTCTTAAATGTTGGCGAATACCTCCACCTGTAAAAAAAAAAGCTGTCCAAATACACATCTGAATGGCAGCTATAACATGAGCAGGTCAGCCCTGTCTATGGCAATGAATGATTAATAGAGTATTTTCTGTCTCCCATGGTGGACTGTCCAACCTTTAAGGAACATTCGGCGGAGACTAACACATCTGAGCAGTGTGAGTCTCTATGATTTGATCTTTTAATCCTAATTGATGCAACTGCACTTTATTTTTTGTGACTATTTCCTTTGCATTCATGTTAAGAGCAGCAGAGGACAGAAATATGTGCATAAAAAATCCCCCGAATGCAGGAAAAGAAGTGTCTGACACTCAAAGTCTCATGGGGGAGGACGTCCAGACCCCTGCTTGATTTGTGTGTCCCCCGGGCATGGGTCTGCTGGCAAGGTGTCCCTTATGTATCCACATTGAAGGTGGCAACCCTAGTTACAGCACGTCAGTCCCTCTTAAACCACACACAAAGAGATGCAGTTTGCCTACATGTGGGCTTGCTTGTTTGTTTTTAAATTTGGAGTAAGCCAAGGTAGCTCATTCCAATCTTTAGCAAAGCTAAGCTAATCACCCCCGGCTCTTAGGTAAGCTCCGTGTTTTGAGCACAAATCATCTAAATCTCAGCAAATAAGCTAAATATTTCACAAAATCTAAAACTGTAACTGAAAATCAAAGAGTTTTGTAGAGAGCCAAGGTAACTCATTCCAGTTTTTAGCAAAGCTAAGCTAAGCTAATCACCCCCGGCTCTTAGGTTAGGTTCATGCTTTGTGCACAAATCATCTAAATCTTAACAAATAAGGTAAACATTTCACAAAATCTCAAACTATAACTGAAAACAAGATATTTTTCAACAGTAACTGTTGCTGTAGTTACTTAATATATATTCAGTGTTCAGTTTATCTCTTTTATTAAACCTTTCAGTCTCTATTTTCAGTTCTTCTGTTCGTTTTTGAAGGGACTAGTTTGTTCGCTGTACCTCCTTCATGTCTTCTCCACCTGCTTTCGCTCCCCAGAGATTTTTGATTGTGTGCCTTTCATATCTTTTTATTCACAGCTTCGCCTCCCAGTGCTTCATAGTAACTTGCTGGTGGTGTCTGTCTCCAGAGATCCTTTATAGCAGTATTCAGCACCCCCTAAAGACTTGTTTCACAGGTGGGCTTTTTAGATCACTGCACGCTTTCGATTTTAGGAAGTGGCAGCTGAATCTGTCATTGCGTTTTAAATCAAATGATACAACCGTATTTCAATATCAGAGACGTGACGTGTCTTATCAGACATGTGGCATTCTCCTTATTGATGTCTGTGTATCGATGGAGCCGTACAGTGGCAGACTTGAAAGTATTAGAGAGGAGCCATTGCAACTTTACACATGCCTCCTGTGCTGTGGCTCAGCAGTTGGCGTTTCACATTCAAGCTGCGTCGCATCCTTGCTGCCGGCGGCTGTGGCAGGATGATGCCTGAGGTGCCTCCTAGGAGGACCGTGCCCTCGTTACTCCTCAACTTGACTTTGGGTTTCACAAAGCGAGCCCTTTGTTTACGCTGACAGGATGCGCTGGCTACTGACCTGGAAAAAGTGGCCAAGACGGGTTGTCTTGTAAGGAAGAGGGAGGCTGGTGATGTATAGGCTCCTTCTGGGACCTTTCATGGAACTGCTGTTGGAGACGCCCCGCAATCCCTCTCTCTCTGCTCATGCTCCGCTCTTTCTCTCTCTCTCATCCCGCTATCTATCTCTGTTCCCCAGTCTAGTCTCCGCTCTCATCCCATCTAGTCAGTGGTGGTTTTTCATGAATCTCCCCATGCCATGTTTCCCCCCACCCAGTCACCGAGGTCATTCATCATTATTGTCAAGGGGGTAATGTGTGTGGGTGGGTGCAGAGATCTATGACTTCTTCATTTGAATGAACCTCATTAGATTGACTCTTCTTTGTAAAGGATCCCTTTAGAAAATAACTCTGGCAGTTATTTAGGTGATTCTCACATGATGGCCAATGGAACATGACGCTTCAGCCGAGCATATTTGCTGGAACGATGGAAGAGTCTCCGCGATGCAGTCTGCGGGGTTATACTTTGCTTTATCATTCTGCCCTGCACACCTACATTTACATAGCAATGCAGTGTTGGACCTTGAGCTTGACTTGTGGTGCCCACATGCTGTCAATATGATGCAATCTATTATTTTTACAGACTCTGCTGATCATTTACAACTCCGAATGAGCCCATTGTACAAGGACAAGCCGCTTAGGTCTTTGGATGTTTTAGGCATACACATGAAATCGCTTTAAATCCTCTGTAATTTATTCTTAGAAGACTTGTCTCATTAAATAATGGAACAATCCACATGGAGGGTAGTGCAGCAGCAGTATTTAAGGTGCATGTGCGGTGATTTTAGTTTACCTGTGTCTTGCTCAGGGGATAAAAATTTTAAACAAAAGATATATTCCACATTTACCCCCCCAAAAATAATCCCTGCTTTCCCACAGAAGCACATTGAAGTTTGGTTTCCTTATTAGAGCAGATCCTTGTCAGGGCATCTTTAATCAGCCCGGTCCCAAGGGATGATATTTTTAGCCACCTTTTTGGAGGCTAAGACTCCTTTACCCACGCAGAGCACTAATGAGATGGAGTGCTAGTGTTGGCAAGCGTTAATTAAGGCTAGTATGCAAGGGAAGAGGCAAAAGCAACACGCTCATGGCATACATACATTAACTTTATCCCACCTCCTGCATGTTTTTTTTTCTCTCCTTGTTTTTTTTTTTTCATCTCTTTTTTTTTTTCCACGTAGGTTGCACAAACAACAGATGGCTCTGACGCCGACCTGTGGAAGGACGGCTTATTCAAATCCAAGGTCACTCGCTACCTCTGTTTCACCAGAAAAACTGTAAGTGCAAAATGTAAACTTCTCCCTGTGCATTCTGCGCTCATCTGCAGCACCTTTTTTTTTTTAATAATGTTTGCCGGCGGCTATTAGCTCACTCCTCTGCCGCCTGAATATCGTTATGCACTTTGCACTTTGATCAGTGAAAGTCCCGTTTTTAAAAAAAGCCCAGCATTGGCAGTGCAGTTTTGAACTTTTACATATAATGCATTTGCATGCATATTCCAGATGAATAATACCTCGGCGAGATATTTTTCATGTTGTACGTCCTCCTGAGGATATTATTTATGTTTATTCATGAAATAACAATGAGCTGTATTTTAACTATTCCAATTTATTCAATCAACAGCGTCCCTGTAGAGAAACTGGTTACCAACCAGTGATTCTTGAAAGCTGATGCACACATAATTCTCAGTATGAAAAAAATCCAGCTTTTTATGTAAGAAAATTACTCCACAAAAAGCACTTTTCTGTATGGCCGTGCTATATATAGAGCAGCCAATTTGAGCAGCGTCGACTCCTCTGTGTGCTGAAATGATCTTTGAGTGTTTCTCATAATGCTGTTGGGTCATTTTTGGACTCGTCTCTCCCGCCTGCAGCCTACAGCTGATGTGTTGTTGCATGGCTGTCAGCTGCTGTGTGTGGCCATAAATACACCTGCTTACATCTCCAGGATTATCAACCTGTCTCGACCTCAGCTCACACCGCTTTACTATTGGCTGTCTATTAATTTGCCTCCATGAGCTGCAGGTAGATAACGCAGACAGTATTGTAAACAAAACCTGCATTTTTATTATTATTCTGCATCAGCTCAATTTTAGGACTTAATCAAGTGATTTTTATTTTTTATTATCTTTACAGTATGTCCTCTAAAAGCCAGGTAACTTGGCAGCGGCTGCCTCGAGCTCAATCTGCTCCTCAGTTTAGTATATAGCATACAAATAGCCTTCCCCTAGTTCCTGTATATTATCTTAAAATGTGTGTCCACATTGTTTTAAAGATTTTGACACAAATAAAACATGACAGAGCCATCAACAAAGGCTATTTTGTCTGCCAGTCAATGGAGCTCCCGCTGTAATTGTCTATGACAAAAACAGATTCTGTAAAATTAGCCCCTGAATTACGTGGGGGGAAGTAAATAGTTTGTGATTTATCATACTCTAGGTTGGAGGTAGAAAGCCCCTTTTGTCAGGCCCTGATGGAAGAAATCTCTCCAGCAAAAAAAAAAAGGGAGAACACTAAAAAAAAGGTTCCATGCATAGTAATAACATTCATCCATATTCCTCCTTAAGTCAGAATAAAAACTATGAATAAAAAATGTCTCTAATGGTAATGACTGTCGGGCAACAGTAGCAGTGAAATCCAGCCTTTTTCGGACGCATCAAGTCACGCCTGGCTCGCCCCACTCTCCACCGCCGCTGTGTATTATTGCAATTTATTATGGCAAAAAATGAAAATGTAATGGGAGGCAGGGAAGAGAGTCATGCTTGAAAATGTCAACTACACAGTCCCTGATTGTTTTTAACCAGTCCCATTCTGTTGATTAGACTGCCTACTCTGTCTCCCATCATCCCGCAAGCTCCTCGCCAAAAAGGTTGAGAATGATTACAAGTTCACAGATGCGTTCTCTCATTGTAAAAAAAAAAGCTATTAGAGAGTAATTACTTCAGCTATTTTGTCAACCCTTCTCTTTAGAGACTTCCTGAGCTTTTAGTAAATCATTGACTCTTATTATCTCTACATTTTCCTTCCTGACTCCTCCAAAAAAAACAGACTAACCTTTTCTTTTTCTTGCTCTCTGTCCTTTTTTTAAAAGTTGAATTTGCATACATGACTTCAAATCTGCCGCCTGCCTGCACCCTCTATCTTTTTAGGGGCCTGACGTCGTCGTCGTGGTGGACATGAAGGTGATCGATGTTAAGGAAGCGTTGCCGGAGGGGTTCACACCTGTGGAAGAAACAGTGGACACAAGTAAGTAAACAGTCAATCCGGACCACGAGCTCGCTCCCCCACCTCTCTCCCCTCTCCTTGTTTTTTCTTTCTTTCTTTCTTCGCTCTCCGACCAGCTTATGCGGAGGTCCTCAGGGGCAGCTTTGCTTGAGATAGTGAATGTTTTATGGGTGCAGGTTAGCTTAATTTATGGCAGACTGTGGGAATAAAATAAACATTTTGCCCTGGAGGTACAAGAGAAGAGAATCATGAGTCATTGTTTATCTCAGCTGGAGCTGTGCTTTTCTTTATGAGGGGCTTATTTATTTATGTATTTATTTGGGGAGAGGACGAGTGGATGGGGGTTATCTAATATTAATGAAATGCATTCCCCAATGCTTTAGTGCTTTTTGAGTGCTATGTATTTCCCCCTCACTATCCATGCCTTGGAAATGTAATAATATTTTGGTGTGGGGAGTGAGGACAGCTTGTTTATTATTTTTATTATCATTGCATTTACACTGCACTTTCTAGTGTTGCAGGGGAAATAAATGAGCGAGGCACAGATGCAATATAGGAAAGCATGGCAATGTTTTTTTTGTTTTTTTTTTTGCCAGAAAGAAGAAAAGAGATTATGTTTTGTTTGGCTATGTTGTAATTTAATGTTTTATTACTTTATGTGAACCCATGTTTAATGTATACATGTGACATTATGTATGAGTTTCTATCTGGAATATCCAGTTTAAATCCCTGTTGTGCACTAAAGCTGATGGAGGATTCACTTGCTTCTGTCATTTCACCTACTAAAATGATAAAAATGATAATAACGCGCGCGGATTTTGTGGCTTTCCTCTGTCCACTCATTTCCCTTTGAGCACAGCAAGTCACCCACAAACTGATATTAGCTCATCTCTTATTCTGAGGCTGGTAATGACTAAATAGCGCAGCATAAGTGGGATTTGTGAATATATATTTCTCCTCGAGGTTCAATATGTCCGTAGATTTTTTTTTTTAAGCTTGAAACTCTTGAGATGACAGAATTGGATACGCAGATGCCAGTTCCTGTCTGACACCCTCATGTGTACCTGACTCATCAGAGGAAACTGCCATGAGGAAGAGGAGGCTCTGTGTGAAAACCAGCCCTCGCGCGGCTGCCGTGACGGCTGTGCATGACATCCAGATCACTACCAAGTCCAAGTACCATCTTGTTAACTACACCTGCATAGGGTGAGATGTTTGACACTGGAAATAAATGAATTCATGATGTTTCGTGTCTTCTGTCAATCACCATACTTTTTGATTTGCATGAAGGATTACTAACCGAGCTGTTTAAAACTCTCTGTGTGTGTCTTCTTCATCTTTACACAGTGAGATAAACAATATGAGGGTGTGGTATCGAATGGGAGATGTTCGCCAGCCGCCCCAGGAATCGTCCAGTAAAGCTAAAAGTGACGCTGCACCCAACACAGCAAGGTAACAGTACTCAGCCTCTTGGAGTTAAACTTTCCTGCTTTGCTTTGTTTTGTATCTCACAGCCCCGTGCACTCTTGTTACGCTCCTGTACCGTATGTACGACAATGAAGACACAAGCAATTGATCACTCCCGGGCAATCTGCCGTAAAGGTTGTGGCTGGACAACGAGGTAGCGAGGGTGAACCGGAGAGACAGGCTAACTAGACAGGATCCCCTGAACAAGAACATGAGTTCAATGAGGGCTAAACTCCTGCTATTTGTGGTGTGTCCCAGGAGGCAGAGGCAGGTCGCTCCTCTGACTGCGGTGACAGGAGTGTTGCACTGTGCAGACAAAGAGGAGGAGATGTAGCCCGGAGAGCGGAGCGACAGCTGCAGAGGAAAGGGAGGAGAGCTCCAAGATCTCCGCCATGCTGGAGTGTGTGTTGTGAATGTGTGTGTGTGTCCCCTCCTCTACTCATGCTGCTCAGGCTTCCTCCGCCTCAGGCCTCAGAGTGAATGGAGCAACCCTTTGTACTGTGTCCAGATCAAACAGCTCAATTATTTATCGCAATGAAGAACTGGGGGATTTCCACAGCAAATTGTAAATAAACAATTGAGACTCCTTCGGTGTGGCGGCGCTGTGGAGAGGGGAAGCTTGGCACGGGGCGCTGATGGGTTTGCCAGCTTGAAGTGCTATGCTTTGCCATCCTGTGCTGGGCTGAGTAAAAGCCACTTAAAAGCCAACAACAGGCCGGAGCGGTGGATGCCAGCAGGCGTATTCAAAACAGAGCTTCTGTTCACATGAGCCACTCAGCGGGGCGAGTACAATAAAACGGACAGCCGTGAACTGAAGTAGAGTTTAGTGAATTGTCCATATTTTTGGACGCGGATGGTCAATAATCTTTGATGTGCCGAAGCGATGGTGGGCGCCCGGGCTCGCACGCACGCCTTTTCGCAACTCTTACCGGTAAATCCTCCGTTCTTTTGAAGCCCACTTTCAAGTCGGTAAAGGCTCAGAGGTTGGAATAAATTGCACCTCGAAGCGACTCGCACGCCCTCCCGATGCCTGCTGAGATCACAGGCTGCTGTTTTTGTATTAACATTAAAATTCATTCCACAGTCAGGGAGTCTTCTTTTGAGAGTATTTCCATCCATAATGCACTGACACATAAGGACAGCACTGTGGGCAATTTAGACAGCGGCGGTTCTTTGACTATTTATCTGGCATCCTTTCTGTGTAGTTACATGCACTTTAGACATCCATACATACAGTTATAAATATTTCTGAGCCTCCTTTAAAGTCACAGATTAGATAGTTTGACACAGTGATTTATAAACAGCTCTTCAACCCTCGCTGATTGCTTAAGTAAGTACAGTACTACAGTGTAACTGTCTGTGTAGTATCATCCCACTATACTTTATTCATATTCAGCAAGAGAAAATTCTCTCCTCCATGCCTCCTTCGGGCTATCTATAACAACTTTATGGCCTTTGGAGAATAGCACCTCTTAAATTTAAGTGCTCTTTACAGTCGGTGGAAAAGATGTTTTAAATACAGTCAATAATGTGTAAATTTTTAATGACCCTTATAATTTTGAAAGCTGCAGTGATCCCTCTCAAATGTTAAGTTGCCTCAGGCAGTGAGAGCTTGTTAGAGTTGTGTACAAACGTAAAACCGCAAATCAGTTTTTTTTTCCTCCTCAGCAGCGCAGAGCTGCAGTACACAGTAACTGCAGGGTGTTGCATCATTATGGGATGCACACACAGTTATTGCATCAAGGCTAAGGTGTTGTATTTGAATTGTTTTTGTATTTTTCTGTCAGCTAAAAACAGGCTATCTGCAGGTCTTGAGAAGTTTTTAAAAAGAATTTTAAAAAAGAGGCTTTGGAAAGTATTCATTTAGAAAAGTTTGAAACATTCTCTCCTGCCTGCTGTCCACTCGCAGTAATGTTAGTTATGAGATGTGTGTGCATCTGATTGCAGGCTGTCAGCACACACTTCGAAACTCTAAAAGTGGGATTGATGCTACAGTGAATTGTGCACACAGGAGGCTGTTAGTGTTTGTGTGGGTTGAAGTTTGAATCGGCACCATCACGCCCATCAGTAAGCACCGTCACTACTGCCAGCTACAGTAGCTAGGAAGCTATTATTAGCTATAAACGTATGCAGATTTTATCCAAATCCAAAAATCAAGGCTGAAACTAATGATTATTTTTTCTTATGGAATAATATGTCGCTTTCTCACAATTAGTTTAGTGTATGAAATGTCAAAAAGCACCACTGAAAACTCTCACAGCCCAGAGAACATCTTCAGATTGCTTGTTTTGTGCGTCAACAGTCCAAAACTCAAAAGATACTTCATTTACGATCATGTATGACAAAAAATAAAAGCAAATCCTTAAATTTGAGGAGCTAAAACCAGCAAATGTTTGACTTTTTTGCTCAAAAAATGACTAAAGTGATCAATCAAATATCAAGATAGCTGACCGTTAAAGGTCCAACGTGTGAATATGACAGGGATGGTATATAATATGCATAATTATGTTTTTATTAGTGTGGAATCACCTGAAAATAAGAATTATTATACTTTTGTAACCTGACCTTACCTTAGTCTGCTGTGTTAAACTATTTTTCTACAGTAGTCCAGAACAGACAAACTGAACACTGATTCTAGATGCTAGATGGGGCAGTTCACGTTTTTCACAGCTTACCATAGTTTCTCCTTCGTGTCAGGACACAGAGGGTGAAGCAGGGATTGCAATCAGCGACTACCCCACTAGATGCTACTAAAACCAACATTGAACCTCACTGATTAGTGGCTTCAAGTCACATTAATATGTAAACACATTATAGTTACTTTGCAATTCACATTCTGCTCTTGTTTTTGCCTTTTTCCAAATTGAATATAAAATTGTGACAATTTCAGTTGACCTCTTCAGTGAACTTCTTTATTTTCTCTTCTTCTCTGGTGTCGATCGTATGTTTTTATGGAGCTCTGAAGAGAAACCAAAAAGCGATCCAGGCTTTGTGACAGTGGCGACAACAATAATACCACTTGGAAACCTTCATGGTTGGAGCTGAGAAGTTGTCTGTTTCCACTTTAATTAGATGAATTATATCACGAAGGAACAGTCATACTGCTGGGAAAAAATGTGATATACCAATAAAGAATTGTAGGCTTTATCGTCCCCACTGCTTTCCCATCATATTTTCCTGGTATGATTGTGAAACTGGTATTAAATTGTGTTCTATGTGGTATTAAAAAGTCTTAGAGAGTCTTAGATTTAACTCAGTGAACCCTGCTCAAACCTTGTAAAAAGGAACTTTAGGAATTAGTAAAGGAGCAATTATTTTCCCAGTTTTATCAGTTCAGGCTCAGGGATAAACACTAAACCCAGAATAGTTATTTCTTATTGGCTCAGGCTGTTGCACCATATTGAGCCACTAAAAACGGTTCGGGTACGCGGGCTCTTAACCAGTCTGCTGTGCAAATGCATTTGAACCTTGTGTGTTTAACGTCTCTTTATCAAGTTTGTCGACGGCGTTTCTGTTTTGATTCATAGCTGCAGCTTGATGTCAACCACTTTGGCTTGTTCTCTGTCAAGACAGACCGTATCAGCCGCTCCCCTGACTTTATAATGTGGAAAAACCTGCACCATCCGGTCAGCCCTTTTAATATGTCCAGTAAAGTATCCCCCTCCTTTCCTTCTCCTGGCCAACGCTGCCATTTGTTCTCCTGATAAAACTGTCATTGCTGAGGCTGATATCTGACCTCTACAGTGACTGCTAGCATAAATTAGCCTTGTCCTAATATTGCAATTTCTTTCGCTTCACTCAGAATCAAGGTTTTTGACATTTCTCTTAGAATAATAGGCTATTGTACACACAGACACTTTTTAAATCAAACTGTACAGCGATAAAAATGTCAAGGCCGAGTATCTTTCCCTTTTTTTCCCCCATCACATACTGTAGTTGGCTTCCTCTTTAACACGTGAAGCCCAGTGAAGAGTCATCAGTGTCAGAATTGGCATGCATATCAATACGTTTAAGATTTGCACTGTCTCCTACCTGTGACACTCCACACATTGCTGCAGCTCTGCAGGAGTATTGTATCAGCTTTTATTGCTCGCTGGTTAACCAAGACTTCCTACTGCACGCGACTCTTGAGAGAAAGAGACGACACCATGACTGTCAGTGTGTCGCCTGACAGATCTCCCATCTGAAGTGCCGAAGAACAATCACTCCGCCGGCTCAATCTTACTCATTACTTTGTCGCGTCACAGAAAAGTTGCGAAAAAGTAGCAGAGATCAAGCGAAAGGGACGCCGAGCGGTGCCTGGGATGATCGAATGATCAGCCGAGATCTGATGGGCTCAGACGGTTCAGTGATTTGCCGCCAAATTCAGAGAGATCCTCTTTTTCAATACCTGACACGGAGCTTAAAGGAGGATAATGATGGGTGAGGAAGCAGCTTCCACAAAGCAGCACTGTCGGCACATAGAGGAAGGTGTGGAGATGTTGTCACGGGAAAGGCTGGATGTGTGTCAAAACAAGAGCTTCCAGCTCTCTGTATCGCAGCTCTGGCTCTTCAGTGATATTACTCTCATCCTCATCTTACCTCTCCACTGACTACCGCTTGTCTGTCCCCACTGTCTCTCCCACTTTCTCTTCCCCTTCTCTTTTTTTTTTTTGTAACACAGACAACTCTTTTCCTTATTCCACATGGAACAACTTAAAGAACACCGACGCGAAAAAAAGAAATCTGTTGAACTGTAATTCACGTTGTCAAGAAACCCTCAGTGTCGTGGTTTCTAATATGATTTTAACTCCGGCAGATTTCACGGGAACACAAGACTCTTGATCTGCGTTGTAATTACGTAAATCGTTCAGGCCGTGTTCCCAGTTTTACCATAATTTGATGAGGAACTATGCTGTAATTGAATATTCAAATTAGGAATATGTGTCAATATGGCTCTCCTTGCCCGAAATGAGGATTAATTGTTGTCAAAACTCCAGTGGCCGACATAATACGAGCCCCAAACGCTGCCGTTGATTAGCAAATGCACTTGCCATGTTTTTGTTTTAAGAATTAGTTGTCTAATTGATTTGCCATATGTTACCCTCTCCAATGCACCTAAAATTGTATTTAGAAATCACCAATTTGGATTGAGACAGTTTTGTGTTTCAAACAGATGGGAACAACAACCCCGGAGGTTGCCTGTAGTAAAGCGTTTTATGAGCGCCACTTTCTCTTTTCCACATATATATATGTAGATAAATAGCCAGACTTAGCACTTTCCGTTGCTCCCTTTGTTTCTTCCGAGTACTAATTTAACAACGCAAACACAGACGCCCTAAAAAGACATTTAAACCGTTTCCCCCTTTGCTTTTATCAGTCCGCGGGATGTCTCCGCGCTTTTGAAAGATGTGTACCTTTCTTCCTCAGCGGTGGAATCAACCTTTGAAAGGTAAAAGAAGTCTGTTGCGTCGAATATGGCAATCGTTCCCACAAGATTGATGCCAACCTTTTAAAAATTCACCATTGGCCTGGATTTAACATGGCCAAATGCTGATGTAAATGAGGAAGAGAAAAGTCGACCCTTTCATTGCAAATAAATCTGAGTTGCAGGCTTCAGCTCATAAATACCACAGCCTGTCACAAGTCTTGTTTTATTGCTCTTGATGGAAATTATTGCATTTATTTATCTCACCCGAAGAGATAAGGCTCGGAAAGCCACAACTCATGCATAGCACCCTTGGAATATGCAGATCTGCCTTTAGTCTTAAATTTTTAGGAATTTTTGATTTTTACGCCCTCCCCTCGAGCGAAGAATGATTATGTTATCCATAAACAGAGCGAGTGCAGAACATGATACACAAAACACACAACTTCACACCTGCTCGCCCCCCAAATCTTGTCTTGTCTTTTTAGAATTCAGCGCCGTCTTCTTTGTCTTTAACAACAACAAACCGGTCCGCCTGCGTGTCCTCCAATCAAAGCAATTCCCCCTTTTTTAATGATATCGCCAACTACTTTGCATCATTATAAGATCGTTTGTTTTATAATGTCATCCCGGAGCTCATTTTACCTTCAGAGCATGTCATGTTATGCAGCTCTCTCTCGAAGCTGTGAATGTTTTTTTTTTTTTTTTTTTTTTTTTCCTGCTTGCTGTGGATTTATCGATCCGTAGGGGTGAGTCACAGGGTGTGATTCATGATAGCTTGATTGATGAGGATTTCAATCTTATATGGTTTGTTAACTTCAACTGCCCACAAAGTGCATTCTGTGCTGTTTTCTGTAATACAAGGCCATGAAACGGGAGGGGGGAAAAAAAAAAACAGACTTCCCTTGAATAATGGAATCTCTCAGTTCCTCCAGAATTAACAAGATCCTGTTCCAAACCCTCCGTTAAAGGTCTGTTCGAGCCCCTGGGCGGCTGAGGCACGCTTTAACTTTTACCATATTTCTCCTCTTCAGATTCATCCTGTTATTTCAGTGCTCTGTTTTTCCTTCAGACAGATAAAAAAAAGCCCTTGTGTGAGAGAGAATAATTCTCTTGCATTATATTTTAACGTCTGTGCGACGTGTCCTTGTCAAACACAAAAGTTCACATGTATTTAGCGTGTTTTAGCATCGATCAGCTGAGAGAACGTTGTTGCTTTTTCTTTGTTCCAGACGGAGGACCACGAGCAGGCCGGACTGTGAGCATCAGAGCAGTGGGAACTACACCATAACAGGTAACACTTTAAATGTATGCAAGTCAGTACCACTAAAGACGATTACAGGAATAGTTTCCCCAAGATATGCATTAGGTTGTTAAACTGCAGATCTCTCACTTTTAGCCAACTCGCTGCAAGAAAAAAGCTCCATGTTTTTGAAGAAAAGATTAAATACTTATGGTTTCCACGTACACTGAATGTCTTGCTTCGCCTCCTCCCCGTACATAAAGGCAGCTCCTCTGGTACTTGATCTACAAACGCTCTACGTCTAGATCTCCTCACTGATGGATACTGTACAGAGGTTTGCTTATCTGAGCGAACGTGACTTCCCAGAGGAGCAGCGCATTACACTCAAGAGAACATTTAACAGCTGTCAAAGATGATCCATCACATGCCATACTTACATATGTACCGTGCATGCACTGGACGAATTCCCCTCTCTTTTTCAGGGAGAAACTCGACTATAGCACAATGCTCCGGGACTAAAACAGAAGAAAGGCTAATTCGTTAGGAAGCAGAGCTTAGCTGTGACAGCCTCAGAGCCACAGAGTCAGAGCCGAGCCGAGCTGAGACGCTCCAGCCTTTTTAAAAGAGCGTGTGATCCACCCGAGGTGAATGAGGCAGGCAGGTTTTTATCCAGCTGGAGAGAGACACCATGTGGTGAGGATTCCTCCTGCTGCTCAGGCAGAGGCACACCCAGGCTATGGCCATGTTACACCCTGCAATTTATCAACTGCACAAAGAAATGTTTCAATAAAAAAAAAAAAATATTAGAATTTTAAAGTCAAATCTGTTTAATTTCTTTTTTCTCAACATCCAAAAAAAAAAGACAAACGGAGTGTAATTAATAATAAAAAAAAGATTAATACATCATTGTGTCATCATGACAGTCATATTATAAGTTAGTCAAGACAACTGTGCAAAGTGTGGCCCTGAAGGAGCAAACATTAACACACAGCTGAGTGCTTTGTGGCATTGGTGTGTGTGCGATTCCTCCGCTGGGACGGGGTTTGAGTGACAGTGAAGAACATGCACATACTGTACAGTACGCTGCCAGCAGTCATCACTTATCTCCAGGAAAACTGTCCTTTGCAGCTGTACAGTCTCCCGTCTTTTCTTCTACCTTCATGTGTCCGTTCACGTGCGGGAGAGATTTTTAAAAGAAAAAGAGGGTAATGGAGTTCTTGGCTTTTATTTCTTGAGACTGTGTACTCGTCAGCCTTTACAGCATCACACTGTGAATGTGAGGGAACGCAACTTCCCTTCATTAACAATGTGATAGCCTGCAGACCAAGTGTGAGGTCGTAGCCGACAGCCTATTTGTGTTAATTGTTAGCGGTGGTAGCTCTGCTCTGTGTGTGTGTGTGCGTGGGTGCCTGCGTGTGTGCACGCGTGTGTGTGTGGGCTGACAGCTGGCCAGGTTCGAGTTGGTCTAAAACCATGTGCGCTCTGTCAGGGTTGTACAGGCGCCTTCTTTAGGATTGATGAATTGCCTGCTTTCTTGATTAAACCCTCCGTCACTTCCCAACAAAACAAAAACCCCAACACACACGAAAAAAAAAAAGCTGAGCGAGTTGAGGGGAGGAGAGGTAACATGTCTGGGAAATCTGTCATCTGCAGTCACATCATGTACAGATGTGATGTGCAGGGGCTTTGACATTTATTACCAGAATATTAAAAACTAATTCACGTTTATTTTGCAGCCCTCTTTCGCTTGACAGTTCAAGCTCATTTGAAAAGTTATCAAGTTTTCATCGCCGGCGCCAACCTTTTGCGTTTCTCCACCACCACGTTGCTTTGATCCACGCCAAATCCTTTTGCCAATTAGGTCTGTTACTCATGCATTGACAGAGAAGTGGGATATTTTAAAGGTAATTAAAGTTGCATTCATGAAATGTGTCTTAAAAAAGCACACGTGTGATAAAAATAAACGTAAAAAAAAGTCTAAAACTGAAAATGAACCCACGAGACGTCGAGTCTGTCTCCTTTACCTACAGAGCGACATATAGTATTCAGCAGACATCCACCTGATAAAAAGGTAAACATAATAAAAAGTAATACATTTACATATCTATTGCATTAATCAAAAATAAATCCTGACATTGGCCCTGATCTAACGTAATATGGAGAGCAATTATTTCCCTATCCATTAGAGGAACTTCAATTAACAGACACGAGACAGTTCATCCTTCAGAGGAGGAGGAGGAGGAGGAGGGGGAAAAAAATAGGAGGCTCAAAATTAACTTGGGTTTGCAAAATATCTTGGCAGGATGACAGTGATTTTTGATTTTCAGGAAACAATATTAGAATTCTTATTAAACTATGTGCATCTGCTTTTAATTTGCTGCAAATAATTGGAAAATGCAATGGAGCTTTCCAATTAAAGCTCCACTTTATGCTGTTTAATAATACCCTCATAATATTATAGCTTATGAAATGACAGGTGAGTTGGTGTATGAATAAAACATAAAGCCCTGTAATAAGAGACAGGAAAAAAAAAAAAAAAAAAAAAAAACGAGACAGTTGTTGGGGGGCTTTTAAATGCTCGACATAATTTGCATATATTAATCTCCTCTTTTCAGCCTTATCAAGTATTCCACTGTATTTGAAGTTAAAATAGTCGTGACAGGCAGGGGTACGCTTCGTTTTTCCAAGGATTTATTACTTGTATAATTCTGGATCTTTAATAAGCCAATATGACTGATCCTCTGAGTTCTGTGGAATTTGGTTAATTGTTCCAGATGGTGCTCACTGATTATGCAAAATTACTTTCTTTCTCCTCTTTTTTCCCCCCAACTACACCATTTCTTGATTGACTAACATGGAGAAAAAAGATTATTTTTGGCGCAGCACTTTCATTAAGAGGGTTCTCATCAGGTTTCAAACAAAAGTTCCATCTTATCTCCCTGTGTAGTTCTGGGCGAGGCTGTGCTGGGAGAGGGAGGAGATCTGCCCCGGCTCTTATCTCCAACCGTGATGGATCTCAACTTGCTTCTGCACCGCTGGGGTTATATTTTAGAATAACACAATTCTTTAGGCTGAGGGATTAAAAAACATGACCTCTGGATAGTGACACAAAAGTTATTATTAGTGTACGCCGTTCTCTTCTTTCTCTCTCTTTCTCCTCTCTTTCTCTCCCAGAGATTGATGAAATTACTAAGCAGTGGGGTTGGTCCTCCACTTGCAGCCCAGGCTCCATCCACAACTCACTAACATTCTGTTTTGCATCAGCTAAACTGAGCTGAATGAATCATTTATGGAAGTGTTATGGGGGAGTATAGGGCAGATTTACTGCCGAGCTTTTACTTTAGATGGAATGGGATTTCTATGAAACCGATCTTGATGTCTGAAGTAATGCCAAAGCTTACATCAAGACATGAAAGGAACGCTCTTAAAACCCACGTTTTGCTTCTTAATTCCCCTGGTCAGCAAAAGGCGAAACAGAGAGAGTGAGTGAGGCGGAGGTTCAGCAGGGAGAATAGTATTTACACTTAATGTATACTCACACACACACACACACACACACACACACACATCTTCAAACTGTTTACTGCTCCCAGCAGCTAATGGTATAAAGGAGTGCTGAATTTCTTCTTAATAATTTGATGGCTTGTAAATGACACAGTGTTTAAATTCGCCATAATTTAAGTTTGAGTATTGAAATATCAGCGTAGCTTCAGCGGTTTGGTTTGAATAGTGCACAACTGAACGAAACAAATGGTCGATAATCACACGAGAACAGAAATCTACACTAAGAAGACAAAAAAAGAGATGTTTGGAGAGTCAGAAATGACTTATGTATTTAAAGGTGCAGTGTGTAAGATTTGGGGCCTTTTATTTTCAGAATAATGCAGACATGGAATATAATATTCATAACTATGTTTTCATGCATGTATGATCACCTGAAAATCAGAATCTTTTTATTTTTGTTACTTAAAGGTCCAGTGTGTAGAATTTAGTTGCTTCTAGTGGTGTAGTGTAGTGGTGGTCTCCTCACCTCACCTCACTCTCACCTTCCTAATGTAAAGGAGAAACAACACTTTAAGGACCCTGTTTAGAGTCAGTATTTAATTTGTCTGTTCTGGGCTACTGTAGAAACACAGTGTTTCAACATGGCGGCCTCCTTTAAAGAGGACCCGCACCCACTGTAGATATAAAAGGAGAATTTTTAAGTAACAAAAATAAAAATATTTTTATTTTCAGGTGATTATAAATGCATGAAAACATAGTTATGAATATTATATTCCATGTTTGCATTATTCTGAAAATAAAGTTCCCAAATCTTACACACTTTTATCTACAATAGGAGCGGGTCCTCTTACATGGAGGCCGCCATGTTGAAACACTGTGTTTCTACAGTAGCCCAGAACAGACAAACTAAATACCGACTCTAGACAGGGTCCTTAAAGTGTTGTTTCTCCTTTACATTAGGAAGGTGAGGGTGATGTGAGGAGATTGCAATGCAGTGATTACACCACTAGATGCAACTAAATTCTACACACTGGACCTTTAATTCTCCTCAAAAAAAGAGGTCATTTTCTGATCTCAACACGAGATTTGTTTCCATGTGGAGAAAATAGTTTGGACCGTTTTTTGAAGGAAAATGTTAAATTGGACACATTTGTCTTGACAAATGTTTCCTTGTGTGTGTTTCTACATTTATTTTGTGTGTGCGTGTGTTTTTCAGAAAACAAAGTTTTAAAAAAAATCGTCTTCACCCGAGTGGTCTCATGTAGCAGTTTTGATCTGAAAGTCAGACATTAGAAAAATGTCAGAAACGCTGCAGAACAGTCTAATTTGTGGCATTTAAACTGAGACCAAAACCACACACACCATATAAAAATCTAAGATTTCTGTTTTGTGGATATCTCCTCAGTCAAAAAGCACTTTTGGATTCAATAAAATCCCGTTCAGACGTTCAGCCCACCGATACGTCAAGAATCCTCTCGGACTGTCCAGGTTATTTTCAAAATATGATCGATCCCAGTGCGATGGTGCCATTAAGTATTTGGGGATCAATCCTGAATGACTCGTAATGGAATTTTTTGACTGGAGCCTGGAGGCCCTCAGGCATTTTTGGACCTTTATTACAGTCAAATAAGAGACTTTAAATGGCTTTGCATTTGCAGGCCAGACTGGACTCTGGAGTCTCATCCCTCATTGCTTTCTATCCATCCCTGAGATAGAAGCAGTGCTCCATTAGTTTCAGTGTCCAGACGTGGACAGCCTCAATGGATGGGCCTGTCACGGCTCCCTCATTTGCCCCATGTACAGCAGGGTTTGTTATCACACATCTAATTAGAACTTGATAAAAAATATTTCACAAAAATCCAGTCATTAAATATAGTTTAAGGAGATTTATGGTCAAATATGCCTTAAAGATCTTTTAATGGCTCTGCTGACTTGTTAAGTTTGTAATTAATGATCTTCTAATACATACTGTGGTGTGATTTAGAAAGCACAATGAGATTCTGGGAATGAAGTCGTTTTGGAAAAGGGCATCTGGGGCTCCCAGAAGCTATATTAAATAGTTCTGCTCAGGCTGGTTTGCTTAGAGCCATGAAGTCTGCTGTGAAAAAGTTCAAACACATCAGGGTCTTTACATAGATGAGCCCATTTTTATGTTAGCGTGCACGTGATTACGAAACAGTTGCTTTGTCATTTCATAATAGTCAATTAGCGTGTACAGAAAAGTCCCGGGTTCCTCTGCAGCTCTGAGTGCAGAGTAGAACAGCTTTATTTAAGTAATGGAAAACACCTCTTTGCAAAGTCCACCCACAGTGAAACTAATAAACAAATGCATATGTATCAAACTGTAAATGCATTATACTAATAACAGTCGCCTGTTTCATCAGGAGAGTAATGGTGTCCTTATTAGCATAATTAATGACAAATGGCAGAGCAGCATTGGTGGATTGGTTCTAGGGGATGATAAATTGGTGGATGCCCAGGTTAGTGGCTGCCAAGGAGGCCTCTTTGGCTGTCATCCCTCCTGCTTCCACTCTGGCACAGTTCATTACTCACCGTGTGAGATGCCACTTTACATTGCCTGGTACTGTGAGCATGGAGAACTTAATAATGCCACCCATAACCACACAGGGCCTGCTGCTTTACCCACAGTCCAGAGGGCAAGCAGCTCAGCGAGGGCCAGGGGTCGCAGGGAGCACGGCGACGTGGGAATCGTCTCCTGCAGCTGCACTGATCAAAACAGATCACGCGTCAGTCACTACTTGAGGGGGGGGAACCGGGGCCATATGACCCAGTCTCCAGTGCTGGTGAGTGTTTCTTGTTAGGATTTCTGGGGCTCGCCACATCCCTCGCATCATTACGGGTTAGTTTGCCCACAGAACCGCTAATTAAGAGGGGATTTGTGTAATTGTGCCTTCTGCTGTGTCCCATCCGGCACATGCAATTTACTGTCAGCCCTCTGCCAGCTTTTACACTTGTCCAGAGAGGCGTACCCCATTTATACACACATTCTGCTGCACATTTACCAGCAGCCACAGCTGGGGATCAATGCCAGTGCCATGGCAATGTCTTAAAAGACACTGTGCTGCTGATTAAAGTCTGATTGTCCATTTAATTTCATGAGAGCTCTCAATAGCTAGCCAGCAAAAAAAAGGGCTCTCCCAGTACTTCTCCAGCACTGACTGCTTTTAAAATAGTATTACACCAAGTCGTCAAAGACTTTTTGGTGCCTACCTCACATTAAATAGCTTTTTATATGTCTAACATGTAATACAGCCCCATATTGGCGAAGTTATCGCCCATGTACACACCTCCTCAGAGTGGTCGCTGTTATGCAGCGGCGTCTGCGGCCAACTCACCGTAGGTGTTGCTGGCTCTGCCCACTTTCTGGAAGACTGATGGACCAGCGCCCGACTGGGACTGCCTCCTGGCTCCCTACCCACAACCAGATTTCAAGGACTGCTTGTCACAGATGGAAAAGTAAGTGGGTCATTCTACATAAGCTTGCCATTTTGCATCCCTCTGGTAACAAAAAAAAAAAAAAAAAAAAAAAAAGTTGAATTTTAATGCTATTTTTGTAAATAAACCAGTTACCGCAGATGGCATCTGGAGTCTATTGTTTTTGTTTTCGAGAGCGTAGGTTCTCACTTTGGTATGTGTCATATAAAACTCTTAAAACATTACGATTATATAGTCTATAAAGGCTGATTTGTGCATTTATTGCTGCTTAATGGTGCTTTTAATATTTTTTACAAATAAGTTAAAACATTGTAAGATGATACAGGACCTTTTTTTTGGTTATAATGGTAAAAATTTGTGGACAAACGGCAAGCTTGTGTAAAATGATTCAGCTTCTCGTCTGTTTTCCTTCCACAGTTTCTCTCCAGTCTCCAGCCTGTCGTGTGTTAATGCCTACCACTCGCAGCATTAAGAAACATTTAAATTTGTTTACAGTTTTTGAACATTTGAACGAGATGAGACGAAATTAATATTTTAGTATAAACTAACTGACTCGCTCGTCAGGAGAATTGCAACAGAAGCGTGCACGCACACTGCAGTGAGACCGGAGGAAACGAGCCGCACGCAGCCGGCAGAAACAAATAAAAATAGATGATCAGAAAGCCTCAACATCATTTTACTGCGCAATCTATTTTAGTATCAATGTTATACGCTTTTTAGAATGTTAATTGACTCCAGAGTAAACATTTTAATAATTCAAAAGTTACACTTCCACTTTTCCAAGTGAGATTTTTAATGCATTGAAAAGTTTTTTTTTTTCCCCCCTCCACTCGTCTGTCTAGAGGGTTTGAAAAAGCAGAAAAAAGATAAAAGAAAAAGAATGGGTTTCATAGAGCCATAGTCATTAAAAGAATCTGAAAATAGCAACTCGCTATCATCTGTTCTCATAGCACGGGTCAGGAGCTCTGACACCTCCAAAATTCCTCCTGTCAGGGTAGGGGGCCATTTGTATTCTCTCTCATTAGGCAATTTGACTAATGACCTGCCGTGGCTGCAGAGCTACTGAGGGACCCGGAGCCTCGCGCCCCTCTCTCTTGCAGCAGCCTGAACACACACCCTCTATTGGAATGGCACAGATGGCATGCCCGGGCGACAAAATAAACTACAATATGTCTCCGAGATGCTGTCAGGCCTGGGCACTATTTCTCATGTCAGAGTGGGGCTAAGGGCTGTGAGTGGGCATAGGGGGTCCTCCTCCAGCTCTCTGTTCATCTACTCACCATTATCTGCAGAGGTGACAGAGAGCGGGGTCTGCAACTAGAATAGCATTTCCATGGTCTGCATAAAGAATCCGCCTCAAATTGAGAGTCACACCGACAGGAAAGGTATTGCAATGTCTAGCCTGGCTACACAAGGAGGAAAGGCAACATCCAATTGTTTGGAATATGAAATACAGCAGGTTCCAGATAAAGCTCTAAGTTTTCTGGATAAGCTTTACTTATTATTTCTGGTTGTTTTATGGCATTAAAACAATAGAAATCGGCTCAATCGTGAGTAAAAAGTCCTAATAGATTCTCATTCGCACTTTCACATTATTACCCCGGCTGTGACTTTCTCACTTAATTCAGGTGCGAAACAGATTCACCCAAGTAATCGTACTAGACAGAGATCAATGCAATTCTGCTGAATTAGTGAAGTGTAAAATAAAAGTTCATCAACATTCCTAAAGTGTTACTCTTGAGTCGTGGTTCAGGTAATATGGGGTATGCTCGATCACCCACGCATATTTTTCCATCAGTCAGTGTCGCACAACTCGGTGTGGTTTACACGTGTGTATGTGTGTGTGTGCGTGCCGCCCGCCCGTGTGCGCGTGGCCGTGTCTGTTAGAAAACCCGGGGAAAATGCAATGTATGGCGCCGCCGAAGTCCTGGGTGACAGTGCATCCAACAATGGAAGAGTGAGGGATTAGTGCTCAGCCCAGCGTACGAGGGAGCCCTTCCCGCCCCTGAAACAGCCATTCATCTGTGCCCAGGGGCTGGAGATGACAATGCAGCCATTGCTCATCGCACCTGACGGAGCCATTAATAAGGCAATGATCCACACGGGCCCTGTGCTGACTCCGTTCTTTACACTACAATCACTCAAGCCACAGGGTCCTCCTTACTTAACGCCACCTCTGCGCTCACCGCCATCATCATCACCATCATCATCATCATCATCATCATTGTCATTGTACCAAATTCCTGCCAGATGTTTTCATATTGACTGCACTCACACACTCCAAATGCCAAATAACTACCCAATTCCCCACACTGCAATACACTCATGAGTTAATGGAGTGTAGCCTGGCCATTTGAGCGGCTAGAACATGCTTCATAGTGGAATTCCTGGTCAGAAGATTGGATTTACATTATTTTTGCCCTGTGCACCTTTGTATTTCTCCATGGTATCCATTTCTTACCACCAAGTCATCTCCAGCGCCTCTCCATTTGTCTGGATGTAAGATAGCCTCTCTAGTATAGATGGTGGAGGAATACAAAGTGAGATCTGGTTTTAAATGTAATCCTTGAGCAATAAAGAAACCCTCTGGCCTTCAGCTCTGTGCATTCATCTGTCCGTGCCACGCAGATCCATCAGCAGCTGCAATCTCGGCTTCCCGTTCGCCGGCTATTGATTCAAATGTATTCTCCCTGCCTATCTCTGCCTGGTGTTGGTGCTCCCAGCGACACAGTAGTGCATGTTTATTCACTTGTTTTTTTATGAGCTTAAACAAGTCATCGTACCCACCCGGTCGCCTCGGTTTGCTGTGCTGCTCCAGATAGCCACACAACCAAACATGCTACAGGGAGGTGGGTGTCAAGGCCGGGTTAACCCGTTCACTCCTTACACTTGCACTCCTTTTTTTTTAGCCATGGCTCCAGGCATGGCAGCGTTGGCCTTTAAGTCCGTCTGTTGGTTGACCCAGACTGAAATGACTCAACAGCTATTTGGCAAATGACGTTCATTGTTCCCATACAATGAATCGTTGGGTGCTTGCACACCTAACCTGTTTGTCTAGTTTAAAACGAACATCGCTGCGTTTGCCAGGTTAGTGCGGTTTGTTTGGGCTGATGTGAAAGCTGTCAATCAAACCAAGCTGCGGGAAAAATGAAAGCAAAAGAACCAACCACGAGATTTTAGGATAACAGCTATGTTAGCATTAAAGAACATAAACGTCTGTCAGTCACCGGGAATTGTCCAAACAACGAGTTACCCGACCTGTCAGTCTGTGTAACTTCATGTTTGTTCTCTTGGTTTGTTTGTATAAAGTTGGTGTGAACAGGAAACAGACCAGAACTAAAATGTAACAATGTCATTTTTTTCTTCTCGGTCCGAAATGAACCAAAACTACACGCGTGAACCTTTAATGAACCTTTGGTGATTGCCTAACTTTTCCTCAACCTCACCATGACGTTGGAATTAATGCTTTCGAGTGAAATATCTCAAGCATTGCGTGTGCGCCAGAGTCATCGCAGTCTGTTTCAGAGGCGTCCCAGAAGCAGGGCCTCCGCTCGGCTCCGCGTTCAATACGCGGCTGTTCTATTTTTGAGGGACGCCGCAAGCAGCCCGCATCAGTTTACACAGAGCACCTCGAGCTGGCAGGAAGCCAGACACAGAAATAGCATAGAGAATCCAGTGGATTTTCAAAATAAAATACCCCACGCAAATTCCTGGTTGAAACAAATGAACTACGTAGCATATTTCCACATGTAGAAGCATATTTAGAAGCACATAAACCCAGAAAATGACCAAATCTGAGCAAGTGAACAAAGTCTGGCGGGTTAAGCGCTTCTGAAACGCTCCCAGTGGAATTTGAAGTCGCATGCAGGACGGACCAAAACAGCGTTGCAGCTGTGACGTGACAGACGTGTCCGGTGGGGTTTTGGGGTTAGATGGCCATTGAATCTGGTGCAGACACTTGCATCCCCCTCAGGATTCATTGTAATGATTACTGAATTTTTCATCTTGTGCCTTCACCAGGTCAAAATTTCAGCTTCCTACATTGGTCTATGACTAAATACTTGCAAAGCGTCAACTGTAATGTCAACACACTAAACTAACATGGTGAGCATGGTTCATATTGCTAGCGTCCCTGTAGACTCTACAGTTTTACTGCGGGAGACGACACGAAGCCAAGAAACTAAATAAGCTTTCCTGTGGTCACGAGGGCGAGGGTCACGCTCTGATTACAAAGATTACATTGTACTACACTTGTGTGGAACGTGCCAAACCGTGGATCTGTGTAAAAACCAAGCAAAGGAAAGCAAAGTCACATAAGTGTCAAAGTGAGGGATATTTTCAGAATTTCATACTTTTAAATATTGCTGTGAACAGGAAAGACCAAAAGGGGTGTCGGCTCCAAAGCGATGACTCATGAACAGCTTCGGCTTACATTTATGAGTTCCTTTTCCTGTGCCAGCGGCCTGATGGACTGTGGGTAAAAGAACACCAGTTGGAAGCTTGGCCTCTTGATATTTGGGGGCTCCTGTCGAAGCCAACGGCAGCAAGTTTTGTGCCTCCAGATTTGGGAGTTTTTTAATGAAGCCAAGCAGCTGCAGTTTTCCCTTCAGTCTGGAAACGAGAGGCTTTGTGTCCCTTGTCACCCTGTGTTAATTTGGGCCCTAATGTATTTTATAAACAAAGGGCTGCTCTCTAGCCTGACAGTCGTGACACCTTGATTCCAGTGCAGGATGCATGCAGTACGGGGTTACACCATTAATAATCAACTGGCAGCCATCACACCATTTTAACCACGATCATTATGATAAAGGGCATACACTTAATTACAGGCCTGCTTAATTATAGCTCTGTTGAAGCTCGTTTGTTTGGTCAAATGCTAATTATACCACCACGCTCTTGGCAAGTCCTCATTTCAATCCACTTTTTGCCGGCTGAACAGTGTGGCTTATTTTCATGCAAATTTGATATCTGGTGAATGTTTTGTCTCCCTTCTTTCCGCTTTTCTGTGCCTAGTGTGAGTGTGTCTTTGTTTCGGAGGTGAACATCTCTCAGACAAGACGGAATCGGGAATAATCAAGAGTAATTAAACTGGAAGAGGGTTGGGGAAGAGGGCTGGGTTGGAGGAGAGAGTGGAGGTGCTCGAATACAGCGGAGAATAAAAAAAAAAAAGAAAGAAAAGCCTTTCATCTTCCCTCCATAGACGGAAGGAGGGGAGGCGTCGGGGCGGCTGGGGATGTTGATAGCTTTGCTGTTTTATAAACCCACGTTTAGTCTTGTGGAAATACACAGGCTCAAGGACAGGGAGTGATATTTCTTTTTCTTTTCTGTGAAAGTCTTAAACTTTGTTTTCACTCACTTTTCTTTTCTTTTTTTTTTTTGCAGCTCTGGATGACGTGCCCTTCGTGATCTCTGAGAAGTTTTTCGAGAAACCCAAAGAGGTAAAAAAAAAATCTTTGAGGAACTAGTGACAAAATGCAAAAAATAGTGATTTATCAAATATAATATGAGAGGGGCCGTGATGATTACTGCACAGTTACTTGTCCTGCAACCTGTTGTGTAGTATGGGCCACATTAAGGTCACGATTAGGCCCTTCTACCTATCCTTTCCTTCCTTTCCTTTCCTCTCCTCTTCTCTCCTTTCCTTTCCTTTCCTCCAGACTGAGTGATGAATGCGTGCAGTCAGGCAGAGCTGGCTCAATGCAGTCCATTTGGCTGGCTGGCGGCGGTTGTCACTATAGCCCCGTTTGTATTGACACCAAGAGGGAGAGGATTAAAGATTTTAAGCATGCTTACTTAGCCATGAGCCTAACCGCCATGTTTCTTGTGTGTTTTTTTTTTTTCTTCTTCTTCTTCTTCTTCCTCTTCCCCCCCACCCTCCTCTTCCTCCTCTCCCCTGCTTTTGATTTCAGATGCAGCAAGTCAATTTAATGGGCATTACGATCAAATCCCTGGCAGAGATCGAGGAGGAAGTGAGTAGAGGCTGCAACGCTCGGCTGCCGCTGACGCCGCTGGCCCAGAATGCAAAGCAAACGGTCTTGGGGTTGTAATTAAGTGTCTGAGACAGCGAGGCCCTGTTGGCTCCACTAAGCCCCAATTGAATAAAAGCATGGCCAGGCTAGGCAGCCATTCTCTCTTAAAAGCTTCGTCTCTTGTTCCAAAACACTTGACTTTTATTCCCTCAATTCTTCTCTCAGAACAGCTCAATCTAGCATCTCGCGCAGTGCTGTAGATCTTTTCTGCTCGGATTCTGCAACTTTCCCCCCCCTCCCCACCCCCAAATCAGCTTCATCTTCAGTAGCGATAAAGTTAGAGATCATGTAGAGCAAATAAAAGCACTTCAAGAGTCCTCCCCATTTTTGATGAAACACTGTAGCCTGCAGGCATCCGTAGGAAGAAAATCAACTGTGTGCAGCTCCTTCTTTTAGAGCCCATGTGTTTGTGAGTGCAAGAGAAAGAAAGGGAGTCAGTGTGTGTGCATGTGTGTGTGTATATGTGTGTGTGTGTGTGCTTTAAAGAGAGTGACAACCCCCCTTCTCTCTCATTAGCACGGTATCTTGGTATCAGAACTGCCAGGAAGTGACAGACCACTGTAAAAGAACAGGTGCTGTTGGGTTTGAGATGTGTTACAGAGCAAACACTCCCTCATCAAACCGGGTGTCTGTTCTGCACTCTGCCTCTGTCTTCTGTCACATACTATCCAAATCACACAGAGTCGCCATCTTGTCATATGGTCATCTGAATGAAGCTCATTGTCAGCGAAGGTATTAATGGCGTGTATGTGTATGTGTGTGTGTTTTCCAGGGGTGGAGACAGGCTGGCTGCTCATCCTATATGCTCTTGTCTTCTCTTTTTTTTCCTTCCTTTTTCCTCTCCTCCTTTCCTCCTCTCCTCCTTTCTTTCTTCTCTGAGAGTGTGATTAGCAGGAGGACACATGGTGAGCTGAGCAGGGGAAGGGAAGGGAAGGGGGCATGAGAAATCATTAATTACAGCCGCGCTGGAGCTGATGAAGTAAATGTGAGATAGTGTAACACACAGGATTTAGTGAAGTGGACGACAGCACAAGATTAATGGTGGGGCCAGGCTGATGAGGATGAAGTCACAGCTTAGCTTGATAATTAGTTTCCAAGTGGAAACATCCCTCACCATTGTGTTATTTTTACTTCTCTCCTATTATTATTACACCACGATGATATCTGCAGAACAAGGAGGGTGGGGGAATACAGCCAGTGATGTTGTCGCAAACATGTCGGACAGCAGAAGTGTTTCTTTTAGAAAGTGATGTGTGTCTGTGGTGTTGTGTATTTCTGTCTTTTCTTTGTCTGGCTTTGCTTCCTTTTCCTCTATAAATGTAATATCCACAGTGTTTTCTGCAGAGGTGTCAGCTCATTCTCTGCAAAATAAAACAAAACAAAAAAAAAGTCTGAAAATTTGAGATTGGGAAGAAGCTGTTTTTAGTGTGAAACTGTAGCTCCAGTCTTCTAAATATTGTTCAGTATTTTCTCCTTCTGTTGTCCAGAAGAGGTCACTGTCTGAGCTCCACGCTGCTGCTTCTTCCTCCCCTCTCCATCTCTCTCTTCATAAACTAGAGGCACTTTCAGCACAGAGTCTAATTGCCTCGTTTCTAAACCCATTAAAAAAATATAGATTCATGAAAAAGATGTAGTTTCCAGAATTATACATATGCACATGTAATTGAGGAAAACTGTTGTAATCACAGCCAACAGTTGTAGATAAGACCATTTCCTAACAGGCATCACTTAAGCCGTGTCTCGGATGATGTTGGTTCCAGCAATTAGGCATTCTTTTCATTTCCCAAATGACTCACAAAACTTGCGGATATTATAATTGCTTTTAGCCACGCATATCTAATTTGTGTCTTTTTAAGTGTTAATTAGTAAGCGATTTAAAGTGACATCTTTATGTAGTTTGCTCTGCTGAAAAATGTTGTTGGCGGCTGGCTAATGATTTTCAGAGGGAGTATGCTAGGGTGGAAAGAAGTGTGTGTGCACACATGACAAGATTTTCATTAGCACCTATGTATGATGGGTTTTCAGTGTTTGTAGGAAGTTATCTGTGTGTGTGTGTGTGTTGCCGTGTGAATGTATGGAGGGGACAGTAGTGTACAGGGGTATGTGAGAGGTGTGAGAGGTGTGAGGTGGGAGAGCTCCAAATAGAGGTGGAATTAATGAAGACAACATGTCACATATTTTTGGCAGTGGAGCAGGGACAGGAAATGAAGCTCGGCTCGTCTAGGTGACTGCCGCCCATGTTCTAGTGTGTCACTGTCCTGTCAGCCTGTGTGTAAAACTGGCAGACATTGATACATGCTCTCCCTGATAACACCCCATTCCCCCATCCATCATCCACACACACACACACACACACACACACACACGGACGCACACACACGTACACACGCAGGATTATTTATTTACCGTGCCAGATGTTGAGACTGGATTTTTTTGTGTGTGTGGTTGGTGGTGGTGGTGGTGAGGGGGGGGGCTTGAATTTCTTCACAACTAACAGGCTTGTGATATGTGACAGGTTTTGGGTAACTTGCAGCTTTCCCCTCAAGTAGATGAAAATCAGGGAAGGTGGTATTTTTGATCGAGAGAGAGAGAGAGAGAGAGAGAACCCGGTTTGAGCCATTGTGGCTCCATTGGCTTCTGTTGGGAGATTTGGGAAACTTATTTCAGTGATCATACAGCATCACCTAGTGCTGTGTGGCAGTAATACAACTGTCTAAGTACTGAAGGGAGAACTACTTTGTGTCACAGAACTTCAGTGTTAAGCCGGTGGAAGTGCACCCACAATAAAGTCACGAATGTTTTATTATTTTTAAACAGAGTTTGACCAACTCATGAAATACACTTTTATTATACTGTGTACTGTTATTCTAGTCTTTATCATTTCTTAATCATTTGGATTTATAGAACAGATTTTGGGAGATGATTCTTATATTAAATTAAAGCTTTGAGTGTTTAACTGCTCATGTTTTAGGGAGGTGCAACTTTTTCTCCTCCAGCACCTCAGCTTAGAGGATCTGCCACCCGATAGCAGAGCTCTCACTTTCCCAAATTTAACATCTGTATAAAATGTGATTTTTATGTAAGAACACTTGAGGTCAGAGGTTGTAATGGATTGCTGATAGAGAAAGTGCTGAATTTTGTCACGACATCAACAAAGAAATGATTATAAAAGTAGATCTGTCACATCGTGGTATGTAGGTGATCTGGCGTTACCTCTGACCTTCAGTATGACCTCCATCCAATATGACCTCCATTTCTTATGTTTGGGTTTGTGCCAAAATAAAAAATAGTCTTCCGGCACCAACATTTGAAATGTGGACTCAGCAGGGCACCAGAAGTTGATCTTTTCAGTAGAAACGAGTTCAAATAATGATTTTACAGAGTCAGTGAAACAGAACAGAAACGACACTTCGCTGTGTTTTAATGCCTCCATAAGGCAAGAGAGTGTGTGTGAAGCCCTCTTGCTTTTTCTAAAGAGTCATGTCCACGATGAGCCAGAAGGGGGAAGTGTTTGTTTGTATTTCCTCTGCCTTCGTTCTGGACGACCTCTAATCCTTCCTGATTTTAACACTTTTTAAAAATGATACATTTAACCTGCATCTCAGCATTTTATTCATTTATGTGAAGAAAACTAAATGAAATAATTATTTTCAAAGTTTAAATGATTATTACAGGATGAGCTCGCAGTGAACACGAGTTTATCACAGAGCCTTCACTCTCTGTTCAACAGCCTCGTCCTGTGTTAGAGAAGTACGCTGTTAAAACAACCAGAGAGCTCAAAGAGAGAAGAAAACAGTGAATCTGTCAAAAAAGACGCCTATTAAGTATGTGTTATACTTAAAATGCAAAAAATACACAATACAGACAGAGAATTATATAAAAAAGTTCAGGAAAACTCAAATTCACTGGAAATAATCTGCTCAAAATTCATCCAAATTGCTCATTTAACACTAACTTCCTGCAGTTATTGTGTTCACTAATTGGGGTAATTGTTCAGTTTATCAGCTGTTCTGCTCTGTTATTGTTGTGCATTGAATAGAATTTGAAATATCCATAAAATATGTCACTTAGTCAGTTTACTGAGTGATAGAAAAGTGAGAGAGTCCCGTAAGGAAAAAAAGATTGGGAACTTTAATCGCTCTGCTGTAGGGATGAATAGTTTTAAAGAGGGGGAATGACTCTGTATGAGTTTATTTTGAATCTGTAAGTTGTTTAAATTAAAGTGATGATCTGCGTTTCATTGCAGCTTTTTATAAACGTATATATTTTATTGATCAGTGTTAATTTCTTTATTTGTTATTGTTGTTATTGTCTTGTTTTATGTAACTCATCAGTGTGTGCTTGTTCTTTCTCCTCATGTAGTTTGACTACAACTTCACCACAGAGCGAAGCATTGTTGTGTAACTTCCTGTCCAGCTTTCACAACCTGACGGACAGAAACACGACGAGGACTGAAACACTGCAGATCGACTGAAGGCATCATTTGTAAAATAAAGAACTAATGAAATGAAGAAAAAGTTCTAGGACCCAGCAGAACTGTATTTTATGTCATTTAAGACAGAAAAAGTATTTTACCATGATGGAATTTTATAAATAATTCAGTGCTTTAAATATTTTTGCTAATGTAAAAATGTGCACATTAAATTTTAGAAAATTTTCAACTTATTCATCTTGAAAGTGACTTTTCTAAACCTGTGTTTTGTCTCATTTTATCATGCGGACTATAATTAACATCCCTAGCTGTGACTCACATTTTGTTCATCAGAAAAACAGGGCCGTGCTGACAGCGAGTAGCAGTCAGGGAGGACAAAACAAGTGAACAGAGGAGCAGCAGCCTCATCACACGCAAGCGAGGCCCGGTTCTGACGTTCATTTTCCAGCAGAAGCATCTTTCCATCACAAAGTTCATCATGAGCAACGTGCAGCAAGAACGAGCAGCGCTTTGAGACACGGGAGCCATTTTTTTTTTACCCCCAGACGCCCACCCACGTCAGCAAGCAGTGACTCCTCGACTGAATCAGGTCTTTAAGAATTGAACGCACCATTGCATTTCAGCTTTGATATGTTATTCCTATCTGCAGCTCTATGGAGGATGATGTGGTCATTTTTTTACAGTGTTTTAATTACCCACAAACTGTAATTTATCTAAAAAATTCAAAGTCCGGTAAATCTCAATGAATATTTTTCTCTTTAACAAACTCGACAACACCCTGCTGCCACTTCGCTGCCACATCCAGGAGCAGAATTTACACTTGGATACCGAAACATCACTATCTCCTCTCTCCTGCTCGCATGTGTCATTTGCCACTAATTAAATTGTCAGAATCCATTTGTGCATTTTTGCAGGTGTAATTAGTATTAGAAACTCATTAATGGATTAATGTCCCTATTGTTAATTAGACTCTCCTCCTGCTAAGTTTGTGAACTTATGGATTCTGCTAACAGTGCAGGTTTTTTTTCCCCTCCTCCTGACCAAAGTTCCTAATGGCTCTTGGTATTCACAGGTGTTAAATGAAGCGTTGAACAGATGACAACCCTCTGCGAGCATTTTGCGTTAACTCCTCTGTTCTGCCGCTGAAATCAGAGCGACGGTCTGAAGAATCCTGTGCAGAGGGAACAGCTTTCACGCTCCTTCATGAAGGTGACACTCATGTCAGTGATGCCCTGCAGCACAGTGACAGGCTGCGACAGCCCTTCCTCCCTGCTGTGCATAAAGTGCACATATACAGTACACCATATGTATCCAGATTCACACACACAGATTTTACAAGCAAAAAGGTGGAGCTGTGCTAACTTTTCATTTTACACCATCACTCGTTTGACTGGCGTGAGAAAAAGTTTGCAACGGCTATTATTCTAATCCCTAAATCCAAGATTTAAGATGATGTTTTCATGTCTTCCAGTGTTTAGACTGGATGTAACTCACAGATGGTATTTCAGGTCAAATTAAAACAATATTTAGACTTGGCACCCAACTACATCATAAGAATAAAACACGATATATCTTCTTCCTCTGCGCTGTAGGCCTCAAATTGTCACCCAAAAAGCAAAAAATCACATTAAAATCACATCAATGAGTTGTACCGTTGCACTGGGTGACACGTTCCTCCATTACGAAACACAGCCGCTGTAGTTTATTTTGAGTCCTTTCCAGATACTGCTGTAAATCCTCACTAGCGCACCACATCCACAGCTGAAAATAGTTCCAACAAATGCACTGTTTATTCCTGTTTGGGTAACGTTTGCTAACAACTTTGGTTCCCATGTTATTTTAAAGAGTGAGTAAGATATGAGCGACTGAAAGAGACTCAAAACAACTACAAACATGTGTTGTTTTTATGTATATTTGCATCATTTTGTGTTGTTTGTGGTCTTTGTAGTCCTTTTATTTCTCTATGGTGTTGTTTTGCACATCACTTTGTTGTCAGTTTGTGTCTCTTTCAAGTCGTTACATCAATCTTTGCTGTTGTTTTGAATCTTTGTGGTCTTTGTAGTTTTGTTTCTGTCTTTTTGTTGTCAGTTTGTGTCTCTTTGTAGTCATTTAGCGTCTCTTTCGAGTCATTTTGTCTCTCTTTGCTGTTGTTTTGCATCTTGGTGGTCTTTTCACATCTCTTTGTTGTCAGTTTGTGTCTCTTTTGAGTCTCTTTGCTGTTGTTTTGTGTCCTTGTGGTCTAAAAATGAAAGTCTATATTCAGATTTACATCTTCTGCTATGCATACTGCTTGTTAGTTTTTGTCTTTTCATGATCAGTGTTCATAATTACAAAAATATAGATTATTGTCACGAATATACTTAAAAAATGTGGCCCTTTTTCTGCAGAACCTAAACTGTAACATGTCAGTATTGGGCCTAAGTATGAGCAGCATTCAAGGTGTTGCCGTTATCAGAGGTGGACAGCAGGTCTCTGACGTTAGCTCTGCGGGTCAGATGTGAGCGTTTAGGTGGAGCTAATCGCCGGTTTTGCGTTCATGGTAAGAGAAGCTGTGCGGCCAAACTCTCCAGATGGGCACTGAGCAGTCTTGCTTTGAGAACCACAGCTCCCTCGTGAGCCCTGCCCAGCATCAGCCATCAAAAAGCTGCCTCACATGGTTTCACTTTTCCTTTCACTCCACTTTATGATATGGAAAATAATGACGATTTTCAGAGACCGCATTTTAAAATTAAAATGGAAACAACCTTACTCGTCTGTAAGCTCTGCCGCAGTTTAAAGGCTAGAGGAGTAGTTAAGGGCTGTTGTGTGTCTCTAAGCATTTCACATATGGTGAATCTGTTTCGAGGCATCTTTTAAACTCCCCCCGCTATCTCCAACCTACCAAACCCACTTCGGGCTCCTCAGTCAACGTTGCTCGGAGGATTTGGCTCTGCCAAAAGTTGAGCTGAACTGCAGAGCAGAGCACATCAAAGCCCCACCCTCTGTGAGTCGGCCAGATGTCCCGTGGTCATTTTTAAACTCACACCCCGGCACATGACATGGAGCAGTGTGTAAGCATGTAGACAGAGGTGGATGGGCTGCTTGGAAATTGGAAAAGGAAGCCTGTATTTATGAGGTGGTTTGAGGTGCTGTGTTAAGACAGGCTTAGCCTGCCACTCTCCCTCTGACAGCCCTGTTTCCCCCCTGAGCTGGGGTGACCAGAGACACAGAGAGGTGAAGGAGTGAAGGCAGGAAGCCTGTCAAAGCAGGTCCAGACCAGACCTGGACCCACGGTGAACAGACTCGCAGGGCAGGTGATGCAGCAAATCACATTGACAGAAGATGTAAAGCCACGTCTAATTTTCACCGGACTTTTGTTTTTGTAACAAGAACAAACAGGAAACAGAGAAATCCTGCTTCCTAATGTGAGCCCTTCAGCCTAGTGCATGCTGGGACAAAATAAACCTTCCATGACCTTAAACAGGAAACACTTTGTAACTAATATTAATGAATAAGCAAGTGCCCCCCAGAGACACAGGTTGTTTTACCCTTACCATTTACTGATTATCTCCAGCAGTCTCTGGTGTCTTCATTCCATGTTGACGTCATCACATGTCGGAGATTTAAAGCGGGAGGTTGGACGTGTGGTCTTCTCCGTACCGCCACCTTAACAAGCCCCCGGGCTGCACTCCGAGGGGAGCCGCACATCAAATCTGTCTTTTCATACCTCAGCTTAGAGGTACGATGAGTGATCTCCCAGAGCAGGGATCCCCTCTCCTCCCCCACATAGCGGCTCTCCTCCCCTCTCTCTCTCTCGCTCTCTCTCTGCCACGGCGGCCAGCCCATGTGAGTCAAATTATTGTAATTGAGCAAGGATGGAGTCGGGTGTGAGGTGATCTCTCTCTTCATCCCCTCCCTCTCCCTCTCCCTCTCTCTCTTTCTCTCTCTCAGATATTTCTGCACATGTTGTGAAATGACCAGCAAGCATCTCTTTTTTTTTTTTTTCACTGCCTGTAACACAGAAATCAATTAAGTCCTTTCAAGTCAGATCAAAGGCCCAATACACCAACCAGGTCTTTCCAAAAAAAAAAAAAACCTGCGGGACAATTAACTCTCCCCGTGGACAGCGACCAGGCCGGACAGATGAAGGGAGGCTGCTGCCACCGTTCACTTACGTGTGAAGCAGTCGTAAACAAACGGGAAGTGATTGGACATGATTTCAACTCGCAATCCTTCCTAATTTACCACTTAGGTGTGCATTAATACAACATGATGATAAAAGGTTTCGATTCATCCTCTGGGGACGTCGTGACAAAAGGAAAAGGGACGTTGACTCCGGCAAATATTTTACTGGACAGAGTTTAAGACAACGGGCCTCTGGGTCATGTAAAAAGATCATACACCTACATAGAAGCAAGACAGGAGAGTCTGTAGACTACAAACAGCATGGCTGTGTCATTTGTAGTTGTTTTGTGTCTCTTTGTAGTCATTTTATTTCTCTTTGTTGTTATTTTGCATCTTTGTGGTCTTTTCACATCATGTTGTTGTCACTTTGTGTCTCTTTGTTGTCAGTTTGTGTCTCTTTCAAGTTATGTCGCTCGTTGATGTTGTTTAGCATCTTTGTTGTCTCTTTGCTTCTCTGTAGTTTTGTTTGCACATCTTTGTGGTCGTTTTGTGTCTCTTTCGAGTCGTTTTGTCTCTCTTTGTAGTTGCTTTGCATCTTAGTGGTTACACTCTGTCTCTTGGTGGTCTTTTTGCATCTGTTTGTGGTCATTTTGTGTCGCAGTTGTGCGTTTGTCTCTTTGCATTCGTTTTGTCTCACTTTGTAGTTTGTTTTTATCTCTTTGTGGTAATTTTGCATCAGTTTGTAGTCATTTTACGCGTCTTTATAGTCATTTTGAGTTTCATAGTAGTGTTTTTGTGTCTCTTTGAGGTCTTTTTGGCTCTGGCCCAGGGCCCCAATGAGTCAGGGGGCCTGTGTCCGGTAGGCCAGTTCAGTAATGCGTCCCTGGGCATGGTGGTGGCACAACATAGGAGTGTGACATCAAACTGATTGGACAAGGGGGAGCGAGTGCAGCTTTCGTCCACAGACAGGTGCACTGACCCTGTCCACCCCTGAAGGTGCCACTTGCATTTTATTGGACATTTAGGGCCGGCCAGAATTTTTTAACAGCCACCTGGATGCAATAAAGGGCCAGCTCCTGAGCTCTGGCTGCCCAGAGGATTTCCCAGCAGCTCCCGTGGGACCTCTGGCTAGTTAAGATGTTTATTAAGCTGAAAGTGGTCCAGTGGGAAAACACAGCACTTCTGAGAGATTCAGGCCAGCAGTTTTCTTGTTAGTCGGAGCGCTCCCCGGAGGATTGGGTTTCTTTTCCTTTCAAACCTCGGAGGGAGGACAGGGTCAGTTCACAGGGCAGGAGGTTGACCAACTGGTAACTAGGCACATGAACCCAGGAAGGGAAATATCTTGAGACCATCTAGGTCAGCTTAGAGCAATTCCCACAGTTCCCAAACTGAGAGTGTTAACGAAGCACATCATAGTTGGCTCCGAAATGCCACTTTACAAATGTAAATGTCTAAACTTCCAGGAAATATCTGTGACAAAAAAGAAAGTCAGGTTTCAAGGGTTGCGTCTGTGAGTGAGCAAACGTCTACTGAACTTGACCCTTTACACTTTTTTCATATGATTGATTATATGAAGCTAAAATGTAGCTTAAACTCATAGCTGCCTTTTTTCTTTTTAACACACGGCTCAAGTTCTTTGAAGAAAACGTCCGTCTAGAACATTGTGATGTTAGCTCTGCTCGCTGTTTGACAGATCTTGACCTCGCTAAGCTGTGCTGGACCTCTAGTTCAAAGCGCTGGTCTTTTAGCCTCAGGGCACTCTGCCCTAATAACTTCAGTTAGCCCGTTAGCCTTTTTGTTTTTGCTTTCTAAAAGCTTAGCAGCCACATTGTGCTTAAAGAAGAAGCATGCAGAAGAAATCATAGCGAAATAGCATAATTAAAACTGCTTCTTTACTGCTCGGCTTGTTTAATTCTGAACTTTCCTCGGAGCCTGCGGTTAGCACGCTGTGAACCGAGCAGCACATGCGGCCAGTGATGGGTTTTTAGTGCTCTCTGCCTAATGTTCAGGACAGATTAGAAATGTTCGCCTGTGACAGATGCTGTCTAGATCTTCACTACCAGATCCACCCAGCTGCAAAACATCTGGTGGATTTCTACCTTTTTCTCTGAAGTGCGGCCTATTAATGACACACCAACAATCGTACACGCACACACACACACGGTCAGTACACACAAAACACAACCAAGCGTGTTTTATTGAGAAAGAGAAAAAGGAAACACACATACACAGATGTCTGATTATAAGCATAGTTTATTGCCGCGGGCCTAGGTAGCCAAATCTTCTGCATATTTTGTTTCCATTGCAATAATTCATTTATTATTTGTCATATTTTTTTGTCCACATAACGCGTCGATTGATGCTCGTACCGGGTTCTACTGATTCTCCGGTGTGTGCCATGAAAACAGAGCCATTCTGTACCACAGCCAGCATGTATGTAGATGTATTTAGAATATCTTTCACTACTTCAGCCACAAAATCTGCGAGCACATGCAGTTTATTCAGCAGGCACAGAATTTATGCATTCCACATGAGGAGCGCGGGTAGCGAAAGGCCTTTTTTCGCTTGTTGTTAATGGCACACATCCTAAAATCATGCTCCTGGCCTCCTGCAGCCTCCCTTTTTCTTGTGTCAGAGGAAACATTATTTTTGTGGAGACAAATCCATGATCGTAATAACATGATCGTCTGATGAAAGGCCGCTGCAAATCTTGCCTGAGCTGCAGACACTTTTTGCTAATGATGGAAACAGTCACGCAACAACAAATGCCGTTTATCCCGCCATGACATGACGACGTAGTGTCAGTTGCGTGCACGCACGAGAGCCAAAGTTTTTGCGAAAGACTTTTCCCCGAGGTCAAGCCGTTTGTTTTGTTTCCGCGTCGCTCCTCCACTCATCACCTCCGTGCGAGGATATTAAATGATGTTGGAGAGAAGATTTAAGATTCTTTAGGCGCTCATCAACAGTCAGAGGAACTCACAAATACACGTGGGCGTGTGTGTGTGTGTCTCATGGAGACATTTTGGAGAGCGTGGTTTAATTTAGTTTAAAATGACCGTGCAGTAAATTGTTCCTCATGTGTCTGAACAGCTTAGGCTCACATGAAGACTTGTTTGGCCGTCGCCTGTGTGAGAAGTGAAACAGAAGGGGGAACGGGAGATCCCCACATCACAGAATCAAAAGATTTTGTTATTGCTGGCTCTCGTGATGTATCATCTGTTGCCATGTGCGAGCCAACTTTGAGCAACTTTTTCAAAATGTTTTGAAGATAATCCTTTGGAAAAATAAAAGCATTCGGCGGGTTTTAACAAAACATTTGATATTTGTTTTTTTATTATTGTTATGTGACATAATGCAGAAAAGATTTCTTCATTTTTCACGACTTTAGAATGAAAAGAAGAAAAATGCAAATCAAATGAATTATGACAAGATGAAAACTGTTGGAACAGACATAATGAAAACATTTCCCATTTTTTACAACAGCATAACAAAAATTATGACATTTTAAAAAACAGAACTTGTGCAGCACATTTTTCATCCAGTTGAATGAATGAAAAATAGATATTGTTTATGTTTGTTTGTCGAATAATAATTTGTCTTTTCATTGTTTTAACTTGAAGCTCATTATTCTCTAAAGATGTTTGTCATTGCAGATGCAGAACCGACAGTGAAAAGTCAGCGTGAGTTACACTGAGAGCGTGCACAAACATCTTTTCATCTCCAAACATCTGGCAAAAAATATATTTACACATAAATATGTGTCATTACAATGCAACACGTCAGAGGAATAATAGCAGAATGTTTAACAGATGAACACATCGACAGTCAGAAACAAGAGAAAGGACAAAACATGACATCAGATAATATACATGACATTAAACTTTGTGGTGAAGTTGCATCTTTTGGCATTTTATTGTCAGAAAATTGCAATTCATGGTTTTGAGGAAAGAAAATGCAAATTTCTGACAAGTAATATCACTTTTTGAGACAATATTGGAATATATAATTATGTATAATTCAAATTATTCTAATTGACAGCATATACAGGTCAGTAAGCTAAATCCCAGAGATGACGGTTCTATTAATGTCCTCATCAGAAGTGATTTTAAAATTAGAAATGAACATGACATACAAGTATTAATATATTAATTACTAAGTAAGTATTTAAGATATAAAAAAAATCATGAAATGACTTCCTGTATTTTCCTAATATGAATAAAAACATAAGTAAGAATTATGAAACAGATCTTGACACTAACATGAAGTTAAAGACAAATCCATGCTGTGTCCTTCACTGCTCTTGACAAACAATAACAACATATGAGGTATTTTCATAACCTATAATAGTAATCTTCATTGTGTTTAATTAATATAATTACAGCATGTAGTCCTCCTGCCTCTGTCGTCTTCACAGTATTTCATGTCTTTAAGTTCTAACTGGAGTTTTTTGCTTTAGAGGAGCAGAGGAAGTTGTACTGCCTCGCTTTGTCCAGCAGGGGGTGATATTGTAATTCAGATAGCTGCTTTAAAGGGGGTTTTCGGGTAACATCAGCACACACAACAGTGAGGTAATGTGTGTGTGTGTGTGTGTGTGTGTGTGTGTGTGTGTGTGTGTGTGTGTGTGTGTGTGTGTGAGGGGACCAGGTGCATTAATCTGACTGCATCCTGGATCACTGTCATCAGATGAGCCGGTCTGTCACTGAAACTCCACCACAGAGTTTGTGAGGAGGAAGTGACAATGATGATGACAGAGCGGTGACCAAAGAATTTGAATGTATTTAACACAAATGGCAATTTACTTATCAAGTGTTATGGATATTATTCTGTTCTCTTTTTTATTAGAATTAAAGTCAAATTTTACTTCTTGAAAGTCAGCTGAAATAAATGTGAACAAACGAGAGATGGAGAACGTTTACACGTTTAAATACTGTTGTATTTACGTATTATTACAGTTTTTCTCTGTAATTCAACAGTTCATAACTCAACTGCATCTAAATCATAGAAGTTTGTTTCAGTTTTACACAAAATTTAGCAGCAAAACTGTCGACATCAACTTTTAAATTGTGAAATGAATTATTTGAATCTTTGAAAACCATCTATCAGATTATCTGTCTATGAATTTATTCACATTTGGGGACTTTTACTTTTCTTTTTAAAAATACACACATTATAATTTTCAACAAATTATTGTTTAGTTTCAGATTACATTATCAGTAATTATTTGAGTATAATTTCATGTATAAGCACCATTTTATCTGTATTTTTATTAGTATTACAGCCTGTCACTGTTGGGATTAGGCTCATATTAGATTAGATCTTACGTTAATGAAATTACAGCTCAGCTCAGCTTCACATCTCCACAAACACAAACGCAGGTAAACAAGTTTTCAGACTCACATTTCAGACTTGTATGTCAGCCGGCTGTCACACAGGACTCTGTCAGGCCATCTGTCAAGAACTCAATAAATTTGTCAGTGGGAAGAAAAAAAAGAAAAGAAAGATAGAAAAAAAGAAGCTGAATCCAATAAATCATAACATAAACAAATCTAGCCACGGGTTGACAGTGCTGTATTATACTTTGTCTTAATCCTCGGGGAGTTGGGATTATCCTGCAGTATCATTTTTTTTGGCTGTCTCAGTAAGATGGGGCCATGTTGTTCACAGCAGAAATATGTGAGTGAGTGAGTGAGAGGGAGGAAGGGGGGATGTGATGGAAATAACAACTCTTTTTATCCTGTTGTGCATCTGTGGATTTAAACATTTAATACCTGTAAATAAAACTTTCAAAGAAATTCAAATAATAAAAAACACACAAAATCAAATCGACCTGATTTAAATAAATCAAAAATCAAAATCAAAACGAGTTCTTATTGGCTGCTTTAATATTCAGGGGCCCTGAGGCCTGTGGGGTCCTGTACCTCACAGCCATGTTTGTTATTACGCACAGTGCAACTAGCCTAATTTTTTAAACTAAAAGGAAAATATTTCAGACTCAGCAAAGACGGATGAAATTAGAGTTGTCGTAAATTGGCGCAGTGCAAACCTCCAATCAGCGCAAAGAGAGAGAGAGAGGGACACACTCCTGGAGTCCGTGTGAGTCTCCAAAAGACGAATATCAACCGACATTTTCCCCTCAGATGAATCGTTGCATGCATTTCGCTGCAGACTTTGAGCTGCTGCAGTCTGTTTTTCTTTGGAGGGGAGTGCAGCAAACAAATTAACCTTCTTTAAAAAAAAGAAAAAAAAGAAAAGAAAAGAGCTTCGAAACACTCATTAAAACATCAAAGTGAGTTAACTATCAAAGTCCTGCAGTCGTGCAATTTACGGAGCCATTATGTCTTCAGAGTTTCTCCTGTGAGGAGGAGAGGAGGAGGAGGTGAAGTCTTCTCCTCTATTTTTATTTCAAATTCTTCTCTTTGCGTTTTCTTTGCGCCATCATTGAAAATATTCATATTCTAACTAAAAAAACAAAAGAGTTTATCACAGTCCACATATTCAATTTAATATATTTTTACTCTGAGGATTATTATTATTATTTTAAAACATTGATTATAGCCTGAGGCTCGAGGCCTGACACAGACTGAATGGTGTCTTCTAATGTGATTACAGCGGATAAATTATCGATATGATTTATTGTTTGATTGATGCGTTTCTTTTCATTCGATTCAAACGAAGTGCTGAAATAATTCGATTTATTCGTGGCATTAACTGATTTAGGGTCAGTTATAATTTTTCCAGAATACATTCACATGAATGATTTATTGAAATAGGTAATTAGCACTTGTAATATTAGATTTTTTTCTTGTTATTGACGCACTTTTCTCCAAACTTTGCGCATTTTTTTTTTATAGAAAAGTCAAATCTGCGCATTTTGAATCCAAACTTTTTCCCGCTTCAACATTTAAATATTCACATATTTTCGCCTTTTTTTCCCAAAAATAATCTGCTCTCCCACACCACTTCACCTCTTATTTAATATTCCTCCTGATCGAACACAGCCTTGTGCGTAAATGCGCACAGCTCCAAAGACGCGTTATAATCATGTCTTACCTCTTTTCTTTCTTCCTCCTTTGCTGGATGCAACAGTTCTGGATAATTTCTAAACTTTCAGAGTTCGTTGCTTTGTGTGCCTGCTGCACACACACACACACCTGCTGCAACGTTTACTCTCAATCTTCCCGTGGAGGAGGGCTTGTCACGCGGAGCCTCATTAAAACACCGCCGGCTAAAAAAAAAAAAAAAAAAGTTGGTGGATTGATTTATTGAATGAATGTTTGATGGCCGATAACTGCTCAATAGACGTGTGTGTGTGTGTGTGGGAGGGAGGGTGATGGGTGAAGTCAGGAGGGTGACACAGGCTTTATATGTTTCTAAAAATGTATTGATTATGTTGTATTGATACTGCTCTGCTCATAATACTGCTTAGTGGAAAGATAATCCAATATAGTGCAAGGCGGAGGTAATTGACCCCATGCTGATAGAAGTGCTGGAAATAGAAGGAAAGAGCCTGGAGGAGGTGGAGGAAGAGGGTGGAGGTGGCGGTGGACTTCATGACAGGCAGGTATGGACTGATTTTAACAGAGTAAATATAAATATGTGTGTTTCTATGAAAAATCATGTTTGAAACATGCAGTGGTGCCTCCATCCTTTCTTTTTTCTGTCTGGATCTGTGAGATAACTGCAGCTGTTCTCTCACTGAACGGCAGAGGGCAACGCCAACAATCTGTTCTCTGTTTTTGCTCAAACTGGGCTACAGGTCATCGCCTTGATGCTTCACAAAGGGACAGCGGGAACACAGCGCGCAGACAGGCCCGTGGACCGAAGGTAAACACACGGTGGGGACGGTGTGGAGACACACGTGGATGTGCTTTTATTTGTCCTTTAAGAGAAGTACAGTGACTGTTTTTTTACTACATCATTTCAAGTATCAACAATAGCAATAATATTGTTGTTATTATGTCTTTATTATCTTTAATTGAGCAGGTCGTTTTTTATTATTCTAATTGGATTAAAGCGCATCATGAGGCCAGCACGAGCTGATCAGAGCATATAGACATGAATATGTTTCCTCCTGTCTGTCCTCCCGTCTGTCTGTCTGCTCTCGTCGCTCCTTTTCTTTCTTTCTTTTTTTTTTTTTTTAAGAACTTGATCACAATGAGTCTCTCATGCAGCGTGACACGAGAAGCGGCGCACAATCCCATTAGCAGCCCTGTAATTTCAGACAGGCCTCACAGTGCAGAGAGAGAGTCCTCCGCACCTTTCAGACGTCTTGATCACATGATGACAAAAAAAATTCACTCAGTTATTCCTCAAAATTTAAACTTAAAAAAAAAAAACTGGAACGGCCATAAGCAATATATACATATACATAAATATATGTGTGTCTCTGAATGATGTTTTTTTGATTTTTTTTCACGTGCAGACCTGCAGATCTAAAGCTTGACGTGTTGCTCTGAAATAAACAGGCCTGTCGGCATTATTGTTATGATTATTGATGTTATTATTTTCTGGATCTGAACACGGATCATCAGGACGTGGATCGTGGATCTTGGTGGCCTCCTCTTATCACCGCTGATCGCCAGGTGCATCAGCTGAAAAGAGGGTGGAGGGGTGGAGGGACAGCAGCAGCAGCTTCCACAGGAAACAATACACAAAAGAGCAAAGACAGACAGCACGTGATGCTCATCTGTCTTTTTCACCTCTGACGGAAAATCTGAGAAATTCTGATGAACATGGAACCATTTTTTAAAAATTCTCTTTAATAATTTTAACTCTTAATAATTTGGCTAAAGACATTTCCTAGAGATATAAATGACAGAAACACACCTAATAATTAAATTGTAGTGTATTATTATTATTATTATTATTGTTGTTGTTATTGTTATTGTTATTGTGGTGGTGGTGGTGGTGTTGCTTCAGTGTCTTTTCAGGCCTGTAAAATATCATTTTCTCTTTCTAGTCTTTCCCTGTGTGTGTGTGTGTGTGTTGTTATTGGACTGTGTGCACTGTACTCTGCTCCAATAGCATCCCAATGGCAGTGAATGGAGGGAATGAAAAAAAAAAAAAGTGTAGCCATGCATGCAGGAGTGGGAGGATCCACTCGCTTCAATCTCGATCTCAGACTTTTGCAGCGACAGGGGCACAAACCAGGCAACCGTCTGTGTTACTTCCAAAGAGTTAGCCTGATACTGCCGGGACATCTACACACACACACACACACACACGCACACATAAACACACACACGTAAACACACACTGCTGTTTTTTTTTTTTTTTTTTTTTGGTTTTTTATTTATGGGGATTTGTTGTCAAGTTTTTCTCACCCGCAACAAAACTGTTATTGCGTGATTTTTCTTTCCACCCCGCGCGCGTTCTCCTCCTTCTCTCCCCGCGTCGGCTCGTGGACGAAGAAGATAAAGCTTCCTGTGATCCTAACAGGTGACTCTCCACAGAGTTTTTCCACCTTTTTTCCTTGTTTGCTTTCTGTCTCTCCACGCTCCTCTCACGCGTCGTGGATCTGTGTTCGCCGGCTTTAGACCCTCCTAACTCCTCCCGAGCATCAGTTTTTTGTGCGTTTCTTCACTTTCAGCTCCCATCGAGCTGCTGTTTCTCACGGAACTCTCAGAAAACGCTTTCAACAGGTTTCCTTCCTCCCAAAAAAGAAAAAAAAATCTTTGTGTGCCGCAGGATTTTTTCCCTTGTCGAGTCTGACCGTGTTCTTATGGATATTGCAACAGGTCTGGTGTCACTGGAGCGCCTCTCCGCGGGAGAACAGTCCGAGACGTGCATCATGCTGGACGGCATAAAAATTGAAGATCATCCCCTGCGATCGGGACAGGCCACGCTCGGTGTCATGCTCGGTGAGTCTTCTTTCTTTCTTTCTTTCTTTCTTTCTTTCTTTCATTTTTTACTGGATGAAATCAGCGTCGAGCTGCGTGCACAGGTCACACTGTTATTCCTGTATGGCTGACATTACTATGCATGCATGCATGCACACCGCTGCTTTGTTTCCTGAAACCTACACGAGCATGAAAGTTGATATTTACGCACGCACATGCGTGAAACAACAGTATAATAATGAGAGAATAGTTTTATTCTCGTGTTATTGTGATTAATATACAACCTGAGAGAGCCACACATGTCTAGGCTTTATGAGGGATGTAACCTGCAGGCCTTTATTGGACAAAAAATATCAAATTCATCCATTAAAAGCAGCTTTTTTATTTATTCATACACTTTCATTGGTGTCTTTACGCACGCAGAGCGCAGGCCTTTAACGCCTTCTGATTCAGGCCTTCCTCTCAATTTATTTTTCCTGACTGGTTCCACAACTCCGCCGTTTTGTTTCATTCCCAGGCACCGACTGTCATCATCCATCCGTGTGTGAAGGATGCCAGCGTCCCATCTCCGACCGCTTCTTGATGAGGGTCAACGATTCCTCATGGCACGAGGAGTGTTTGCAGTGTACCGTGTGTCAACAGCCTCTCACCACCAGCTGTTACTTCAGAGAAAGGAAACTTTACTGCAAACACGACTACCAACAGTAAGCACAAACACCGCGGAGGGGATCTCTGCTCTCTCTCTCTCTCTCTCTCACACACACACTTTTTCTTTGCATTTCTTTACATTGCTTTGGTTGATGTGCAGTGAAAAAAACACACACACACAGACACGATGTATGTGATGGCTTTGGCTGGCCTGGAGGCCTCGTGTGTGTCTCAGAAAAAAGCTAGTGTGAAGTCTCATTTGAATTTATGAGATTTAATTTGCGTAAAAACAAAATAAAAATCAAACATGGAGGTTTGATAGAAATGAAGCCGCTGTTCTGCTGGAGTTTGCTACGAAATTATGAAATCAGTGACAGAGCAACAGGAACAAGTGGGATTAAATATTAAAAAAAAACACAGGATGAGAGAAATGGAAAATGTGCGCAGCAGAGTGCTCACACTGACCGCAGGACGCTCGCATTAGCGCTCATATATTATTGTCATATGCTTTGGCTTTATTATTGTCACAGTGGCCCACGAAATTTCCACGTTTTTGTCTCTGCGGAACGAGAAGATTTGATTCCACTCAGGCCCGAGAATGTGCAGGCGTGCAAAGCCTTATTTTATTCCACTCTTCTATCTGTCTATCTATCTGTCTGTCTATCTATCTGTCTGTCTATCTCTCTGTCTGTCTTCCTGGGTGTGCATCATTTGGCCTTTTCCATCATCATCACCATCATCAGCAGCTTCACGTTCATGCAAAATATGGAAAACATCATCCGTGAGCTCAGAGCGCAGGTTGGATTTATTTTCCGATCAGCACCTTTTATTTTGAAAATCTGCTGCATCAGTTTGCGTTAAATATTTTTAAATTTCTTCTTTTTTAAATTTAATTTGACGGTAACAAATTTATAGTTGTTTTTTTTTTTATTGTATTCTTATTTTAGTTCTGATTGTTTTTATTCAATTTTATTTCCGGCTATTTAATTTCATCGCAGAGTTCAGCGTTTATAAAAACTGTGCGCGCTTTTTACGCATCTCCAAACTGAACGCGCTAACGTGGATTTAAATAAAAAGCCTAATAATAGAAAATAATTAAAAGTTCAGCCATTTGCACAAGCGCGACATTCGCACACACACACATCCAAAACACACACACACACATACACACGCTTTTAATTTTAAAAGCATTAATAATTTAAAGTTAAATTGCTGTTTCCGGTTTGAAAACATGAAAACAATTTGGGACTTATCCTGGAGTGTGATTACAGCTGCACACTGGTGTGATTAATGCAGGTTAAATTTGATAATATAATAAAAATCATATAATAAAAATAAAAAGCAGCATTTTTAATATTAAAGCCAATGAAAATAATAATTGTGTAAATTACAGATCAATTATAATAATGTGAGAATTAACCTCCTTTGTGTTTATTGATTTTTAGAATAAAGTTTGACTCTGAATAAGGCCTCATTAGCCGATAAATTAGCAAACTGAATTATTAAATTATCACATAAAAGCTGCAGAAATATTGAGCAACAGGAGCAACAACGCTGAGGGGTTGCTGTCAGGCCCTGCGAGGACCCCGGGGGTTGCCCTGTGTTTCTCATCGCATGAGCGCTTTTCATGCTTGTCACTAAATTTCCAGCTTTTTGTGTCGGGCCTTTTTTAACAATTCAACTTCGATTACCGGGACATTATGGCTCTCTGCTAGATACCTTGCGAGCAACAAAGAGTTACATCTATTGCCATGCGTGCCATTCATCCAGCCTTGTGACAGCAGTGTAGTCGGCCGATAACAATGGGGAAAATTCATAGCAGTAACTATGGGATACCAGAGTCACGGCGTCACGGCTCAGAGGTGGCTGGAGGCTGAGACGGTCCGGCGGTGAGAGAGGGGATCTCTTTCTCATGCCTGTTTCAGGACCGTCCACTTGTAGATGTTTTTTATTTGTTTGGTGTGTGAAGATAAGAGAAACATACAGAGACGGACAAGATTTTGCTCCCACGTCGTTGCTGGCGTTTTTATTTCTGCTGTGCTGCTTTTGAGGAACAATATTGGGTGTATAACCAATATTTCTCTGCTGCATTGAGCTTGTGTGGCAAGTCCGATCATCCCGGGCCAAACACAACAACCTGCTGGGCGACACACTGTTATTCATCACGTCTTTTTAATTCTTCACCCTCCTTCTCCCACCTTTTTTTTTTCACTCCTCCCAGGTTAAACTTTAGCTGGAAGGTCTCTCCGTCACACAGACACAAATCTCCTCCTCTCTTTTTTTTTTTTTTTTTTCTTGTTTATTCCATTTGCATTGATGGGATACTTAAAGATGTAATTGGCACCTTTTTGACTTTTATGACATCCATTTAAGATGCATTTGTCAGCCCACAAACTGCTTTGGGCTGCGAGGAGAGCTCCTAGCCTTACAGAGGTCTTCGTGCCTAATTACATTCCTACAGCAACTGATTCATGCCCCGTAATCAGCTCTCACTAGCTATAATAAATCAAGGAATTGGCAAGCAGTCTTTTTTGGCACCTTTGGAACACATTTAAGTGCAGGCAAGGGAAAACAATTGTGTACAGTATTATTAAAACTCCCACCAACACCGTTCAACACACCTTGCTCCATATAGTGCAATTATATAGTAACAAGATTGGATTTTATTAGCCTTTATCCCGTATGTTTGCCTCTTTTTATGCCACGCAGCTGACCTGTGTTCATCGCCCCTGTCTCGATGTGAAATTTGTGAATGAGGAATATTTTTTTACGGCTTCAAGAAATGAAAAATCAAATGTACAGACGTATTTTCCAGAGGGGGAAAATAAAAGAAATATATTTCCTAGAAGAGGAGAAATTTATAGCAATTTATAGTGTTTTTTTTTGTTTTTTTTTGCATGAATATTTCAAGGCAAGTTTGATAAAATTGAGGGCAAATGCGCAGAGCTGTCAGTTGGACGGGAGCCATAGCCGTAGAGGAGGAACAAGCTCAAACGAGACGGGGTGGTATGTAAAAGGTAGAGTGGAATTACACCATCCCGAGAGAGTTTGTTGTGCCCTGGTGTTTGGAGGTCAATTATACATCATTAGAAAGAGGGAGATCTTTTCTCCCCCGGGGAGAACTTTCCTCTAACCAAGCAGATGCTTTGAAGGGAGCCATGTAATAAGGCCTATCACTGACCCAAGTGTTGGACAACACCCCTGTAATGGACTGCCTTGTTAGAAACTGCCATGGGCTCCATCTACAAAGCATAACATTAACTTAACAGTATTATACACCGTGCTGCAGCCTACTTTTAGGTGCATTCCACTTCTTATTTTCCACACTCTATAAAGTTTTACTGTCTAGCAAAATGTTATTTTAGAATGTTTCATTTGTAACGTATCCAGCATCTTTTTTCCTTCCAAATTTTTTAATTCACAAGCAAAAAAATGAAATTTAGGTCACGGTAGTATGAGTAGTATAAAAACACACACAGCGGTGGTGGTGGTGGTGATGAAGCCATAAAAACAGAGCTCCCAGAACCTGTCTCACCTCCCCATGTACGCTGGACGATCCCCCGGTGTGCTGAGAGGTGCTTTTTTTTTAAGAACTGTTTGGAGTGCCCTCCTGTGAAATTGTTGTTTTTTAATTAGCCGTGCTTGGGACGCTGCTGCTGCAGCAGTGTGTGCGTGTGTGTGCCGGATAGATGCTGACGGCTAGGTTTCTGTGTTAGCTCACCGTGTGTGTGTGTGTGTGTGTGTGTGTGTTTTACTCACTCTAGGACACTCCCGCGTGGCCTGGCACTTTGTGAGCACTCATATGCACACCACAAAAAAAAAAAAAAAAAAAAAAAAAAACGAGGATGTACTTTGTGTTGTCAACCCAGCTGGGTAGTTTTGCAGTTAATTAAAGAGTGTCCTCCTCCTCCCTCCTCAGTCGTGCTACAGTATTTTCTGATCTGTGGGTGTGCACGTTCCTTTGTGCAAAACTTGTGCAGCTATACTTTTTGTTTTGTTTTTTTGTCTTTTTAATTCTCCCTAAAAAGGATAAAAATGTGTCTTTAGCTGCTGCTCTTGGGTAAATAAAAAGAGGACCTCTACAGAGAGACAAATCTAATGTTAGAAACACTAAGCCAGATAATATTGCTTCAGCTTGCTGGGATTTTTTAGTGCTCGGCAAGGAGCTAGCTCGAAGCTGGCCCCGTTCCTCTGTAAGGAAGTATTGGGTTTTATGTCAACATGGCTCGGGCCTGTCCCTGCAGCATACCAGGATGCATCATCTGTCATCTCATGGTTTGCTGCCCCCTCCTCAACATATTTAGACCTATTAAAGGACCTGTTGGAGTTGTATTTATTTGCGTCACTAACTACATCTTGGATTCTTTTTTTTTCTTTTTTTCTGTGTGTGTGTGTGTATGTGTGTGTGTGTGTGTATGTGTGTGCTTTCCGGTTCCCACAAATAGCTCTTTGAGTGATAAATATTTGATTTAAACGTATCGTTTTACACGAACTCTTGTATATATGAATAGTGCTGTTATAAATTTTTACACCAGCTACATCCATGGAAGCTGTTTACATTCACTGCTGTCAGTAAATCTTCAGTATTATTTCGTGAAATCAGGTGATTTTCACGAAGGCGTTGTGTTTTAGTAGAGCTGTGTGGGTGCAGAGTGTGTGTGCACACAAAGCCACTTTGCTGGACGCTATGGGAAGCCACAGAGGCTCAGCCACGGTAATGCCCATCACCACTTTAGAGGCCAGACTGGTGGCGAGGGATGTGGAAAGAGGTCTCTGTGGCTTTGTGTGTGGAGGGGGGAGAGAGAGAGAGAAGCTGTAGTGCTGGGGAGGAGAAGGATCTGCAGAGGGATCTGCCTGGTGTGCTCACATTACACTGGATGATAGCAGAGGGGTGCAGAGGAACTCAAGCATGCAATTTGTTGGTAGCCACAATTTAACCTCATCTCCTAAAGCCGGCTGTTAGGCAGCCAGTGGGACATGTCAGTCAATCGGGAATGCTAATCAGTGACGGTGGAGAGAAAGCCCCTCGCCTCGGTGCAACGTACTGATTTTCATTACTGGCTCCAAGTCCTCGGGCCTTCAGGTTTATTTTCACAGCATGACAACTCTTCATAACAAAAAGGAAGGCTACCACAAACCATTAAATGCAATTTACAAATTAGATTTTGGCTAAATCTGTGAAATACTGTAATAGGCTTCTTTAAAGCAGCCAGCTGAAGAATACACACACTCAGCAAATGTTTTCTGTTTCAATTTGCCAGATTACATTCAAATCAGAGGAGTGAAACATTTTTAAGAGGCTGGATTTTCATTTTTCCCTTTTTGCTCCGCGCTAAAATTATTCATTTCAAATATCTTTTATGGTGTGACGGTGAAAATGTTGCATTTGCACAATTATTTTCACACATTTTCTCTCCTGATTTTTGTTTTTTTTAAAATCACATTTCAGGTCTCTTTGTCTCATTTCTCTTCTATAGTTTTGGAAATAACCCCCGCACTTGTTTCTCCGAGGCGGCTTTGGTCGAACGTGCATGAGAAATTGAGACATGGCCTCTTGCTTGCTGGCTCGCAGTATCGCTGCTTGGCCCCAAACTGTGTATATGTGATCCCACTCTGGAATGTTTTTCCAACACGTAGGCTTTTCACAGATACACTAGAGAGGACTGGCATCATAGTGGCAAGTGCTGCATTCAGACTGTTGTGTGCCCAGGGCTTACTCTCGCACTCGCGTCACACATTCTAGCTCTACATGGGAATGGGGCAGAGCAGTGTGTTTGTCTACATACACCCCAGGTTTTTGAGAGGGTGTGGGCGCATGTGTGTGTATGTGTGTGTGTGTGTACACTTGCTTCCTCTCTCTGCTGCTTTCTTTCTTTGTCTCTAAGCTAAAGCTTCTTCCTACTGCCTCACATTCACTCTCTGTGTTTTAAAGATACCTCATCTGAGTTGCTGCATGTCAAATTTGGCTGAATTTCAGCGGTATAGATTATTTATTTTTTTTTGTACAGATACAGCAAAACACTCTTCTTCTTTTTTTTACCCCTTTTAATCTTCATCAAATGAGATTAGCCCCCAAATACCGGTATTCCTGCCCAAAGTGACTGACAGAGATTTGCACTTTTATCATTAAGTGTGACACTAAGCTGGTCGGAGCTTTGTCTTCAATGGAGGGTCTGACGGAAACGGGGGCTCCTAATCCTTTTATTTGTGTCAGGCCCAGAAAGGGGGGAAGAATGGGGCCGGGGTGGGATGGGGCTGCAGAATGCCACGGCCCTTAGTCCCCCCTCCAGACCCAGGCCTCCACAGCCAAGTGAGCATGAGACTCATCTTATGTGGTCTATGCACTCGAGCGGACGCGTAGACACACTCATGCGCACGCATTTGTGCATCTGCAGTATGTTAACATGTTTGCTCAAGCACGTGCACACGGGCGTAAACACGCCGCCTCATGTACACGTGCATATGTTCACCTACTTCTTCGTCCAATGCACGCGGGGACACGCGCGGGCTGACGTGCACGTCGGCGTACCTGCTCGCAGCAGAGCAGAGCGAGCATGCATCTTGTCTGCAAAGTGCACGGACTGCAGTAGCAGGAGGTTCAGTCTAGGATGAGATTAATAAAGTTTGCCGGTTCCCTGGTCGAGGTCCAACGCTAGGCTTTTGTCTGCGGCTCACATCGGGTTGTGGGGCTTCAGCTCCTTTTGTGTGTGCACCCTTGTGATAATCCATCTCCAGCGGGAGTCCCCTGGGGCACTTTATTTACTCATTCAACTGTTTGGAAGTCTGTTAGACTGCAGATCAGATGCAGTGAAACCAATGTGATTACTTTAACCAGCACTTCCAGATTCCTGCCCAGCACCTCTTCTCACCCAGAGCTGGTGTGCTCTGCAGGTGGGAGGGAAGGTCCACACTGACTGACTCATCCCCCTTCTCTATCCGGCCTAGTTTCGTGGGCCTGTCCAATATTCTCTGTTATGAAGATTCTGCATTAAGCATTGAGCCTCCTGTGCCCACACACTGTAGAGCTGACTTGATTCTTTCATTATCCTTCTGTATTTGTTATTTTCTCTCTTGCATCTCCGAAATACAAGTTCCAAAAACCGGTGGCTTGGCATTTGTCAGGTCTCTTTCTCACTAGATTGTAATTCAGCACCAGAGCAAGTGTGGTGTCACAGTGTAAAAACTAACATCTATGCTTTATTGCAAACAATGAGATGGATTTTGTTATCCATCCATCAACATAAACCCAGAGCTATGTATTTGGGGCTAACCCCCGTGTTAAACCATCGCAGGCTGTCAGGCTCTCTGAATTTACTCTCTGTCTCTTCCCCTCTTCTGGTGTGGCTGGGGAATATGGTTGAAATCAGCTGCCAGGACCCGGCATCTACAGCGAGCGCTCCCTTAAACTCGCTGTTTAGAACCAGCCGCTGATTGGTGATGGCTGTCTTGGCAAGAAAAATAACCCCGTATGAAAACAGTGCAGATTGGGTTTCTGTGTGTCTGACTCACTCCCGTCTTCTCTGACCGGCCCCCCCACGGCAAGCCAGCATGATTTGTGCATGAGGTCCCGTGACCCATGGAAGCTTCAAAAAGCAGCGAGGGGAAATATTTGGATGATCCTGATGGGGGAGTGGAGACGTGGGAGGGAAGGCAGGGATGATGATGGGGGGGGGGTGCTTGGTAAGAGCGGGGCTAAGCGGTGTAAGGCGATGCAGATGTGGAGAATCTGCAAGCGCAGCCGCGATGACAGGGGAGTGTGTGTGCGGAGAAGATGGCTGCCCACCACCACCACCACCACCACCAGTGTCCCTCAGGACGGCTGTAACACAGACGTCATGTTCTGCGTAAAAAGGTGGCAAACAGTAGAAGAAACTGTGCACAGGGGGGGTTTGGAAAGAGATGCAATAGAGGAGGCATTTTATCATCAAGTACCACGCCATGATACTGATCGTCTGTACCTCACCCCCCCGCTGTACACCCCCGATCCCTTCTCCTCTCCCTTTACCTTTCCTCTGCTGGCTGGATATTAATATTTCCCAGAAAACTGCTACAATACGTCTTCTCGGGGAAATTCCACGACTCCTGAACGCTGCAAAATGATCTGGTGTCTATGAAAGGGATGGATAAGGGGATAAAAAGATTTTTCAAAGTGTTTTTGTGCATACGTGATTTCATAGCGCTCTCTGGATGGAGATTTCTATTCGGATGCCTCGATAAGAAAAATGTGTCGCTGCAGGTGAAGGCTGAGTTTGTTTGCTCTATTCATCTAAATTTTCTCCTCTAGCTGATAGCATTGTTTGATTCAACCTCGTGGCCTTACAGCACATTATTTATGCACAGAATCTGCCTCTGGGGCCGGTTCAATGGAAACCCCGCTGAACAGAAATAGCTGTAGTAGGCTGAGAGGTTTTGATACAAACCCAAACTCAGCATTTAAAAAAGCAAATCTGCGGTCTGAGGCTACCCCAATCATTCTTTGGCCTCTGTGCTTGTCGCTGCCTCCTCCTGAGAGTGGGTGGGTTTGACTGACCCCCCTAGGGTGTCTGTCTGCCTTAACGTTTGGCCCTGCAGGCCCAGCCTCACTCACAGGGGGAGCGCCAGCCCCCTCCAGGCCCTGGAGCTGTGCTCTGAAACCAGAGCCCCAAAAGTTGTGTTGTGATCCCAGCTGGAGAGACAGCTCTGGCTCTTGAGCGGAGCCCTCTCGCAGCGTGCAGCCGGGGTCACCGGTGGCCTCTCAACCTTCATCACTCCGCTGCGCTTCTGCGCAGCACCGACTTAGGACGGCATTATTTATCGACCCCCGCAAGTCATCGGCTCTTCTAAGACTCCGTCTCGCAACAAATATCGGGAGAACTGAAGTTTTGATGAGGTCATGTTATCAATTACATCTGGCTCGGGAGGTTAAACTACACAAAAAGTTGGTTCTGCCTAAGCAATTTTCGAGATGAATGTTTCACATGACTCGTGCTGTCAGTAATAGCACTCTGTCAGTGAAAACACAATGAGACCGTCATCTGTTATGTCTATGTTGGATCGTCTCACTTTTACTTTAATCAGTAAAGTAACCAGAAAATCTGGTTTGAGGAAAAAGTTTGAGTGTTTGTGGCGTGGATGTGTCTGTGTTTTCACAGTCTCTTCTCTTACAGTATGTTTATCTCGTGGTGTCTTATAGGTTCCAGCTTTACTTGTGCGTTTTTTTGCATTCCTGTGTGAACGTGCGCGCGTGTGTGTGCAGCCGTGCAGCGTGCACGTAGTTTGGGGTCTGTCACACGGCCAAACGTCGGACATGCTGCTGGCAGGCGACGCAGTCTGTGGATTCTCCTCTTGGTCATGCTGTTCTGGAGGCAGAAAGTGGTGCGTGCCACCCCAAACCACCATCCACCCCCCCTCTATCATCAGCAGAGCGGCCCTCTCCCTGCTCTCCTTGCTCTCCTTTTCCTGGGCCCCAGAGCCTGGGCTGTGGCCTGTGGATGAGTGCTACATCCTGGCTGTCAGCACAGGGGTTAGCTGGGGATTGGCCTGTGGTGGAAGTGCAGTATCAGGCCCTGTCTGTCAGCTCCTCGTTCCACTTCCCCCCCCCCCCCCCCCCCCCCCCTCAGCACGGGCTGCAAGTCAGTGGCACAAACACATACGAGCGAGCTGTGACTGACTCGGATCTCTGGCTTGAAAATGAAAGGATCGCCCTCAGAATAGGCATATTCATAGCCATGTCAATGAAAAGAGGCTGTTTAAAACCCTTAAGTGCTCGGGTGTTGTGTTTTTAAACAGACCGCGAAAGCTTTGACAGACGGTTTACTATTTCACCCAGTATTTCATTTCAGGTACTTTTAACTGTCACTTTCTGACTTCCGAGAAACAATCACTCACCCACAGCGTGTATTTGCATACAGTTACAGCTCTTTTGCGACCCCTTTTTTTGGGGGGTGAAGACCAATTTTATTAATTCGATAGATAAATCTTAAAAACGTCGCTGGAGATATTTTATTCTCAAACTCGTGGGTCATATATTTTCCGCCACGATTCTGATTGTGCGCGTGTGCACGGAGCTTTACCTCCGCTCTCTGTGCGAGGATCACGTTATCTGACACACACAGGTACATACATGCTTACACACACACAAACACACACGGACACACATCTGTACCGCACATGGCCGCGGACAGGCCTACACATGTCGGAGGATTTGCGACTATAATCAGATTAATTGGTCCATCTCTCCTTGGAAACATCACATATACACATGAAGGCCTCTGGTAGCTTTCAGCTGGATGCTGCTTTACACTAACCAGAGGCCAGGCAGCAGGCGCAAGGTCGGCAGGGTCACTGCGCGCTCTCCAGCATCAGCATCTCTTTACGGCTTACATGCTAGAGAAATTATTACAGCCTCGTTCTGTCTGACAGAGAAGGAATTTCTATCTGCTCCTCTTGAGAGTTCCGGCTTATTTAAGCTGCACTTTCTTTTAGTTAAATTTGACACAGGGACACTTTTTTCCCCCCCGCAACATAAACATTAAAGTTGGTGTTGCTTGGCAGAGGTCTCCGGCCTCTTCAAAGAAAGCGGCAAAACACGCTTGGCCTTTGCAATGAATATTATAAGTACATTAACCATAATCCTTATTAACATTCTCCAAGCTGCATGCAGGTTCAGTGCCTCAGTACGCGGCGTATGTTTTTCTTATTGCCCACAAGTATGTCTATGTGAGGGCCTATCTACACACATGCTGCCATTCATGATTTTATTATAGGTTTTAGCCTCACCACAACTTATACATAGGAATGAGTAATGCTGTCCGTCTTTTCTTTCTCCTTCACAAATGGTGTAATCTCCGAGTAAACTGCACAAACCTCTCTTTGCGTGTTAATTATTATGTGTTGAGGGCACCCAAAGAGTCATAATTACTGGCAGTAAACAGTGTTAAGGGTCACGTCACGGTGCATCGGTGATTTCCAACCAGGGTTACTTGGTACCCGGTTGGGTGCAGTCGCAAGGGGGACATGGAAAGGTCGCGGAGTAGCTCGAGTAATTTAATAAAATAGAAATTACAAACACGTTAGGTCAACTACAAAACTTGGAACACCACGATTTACAACTAAGAGTGCATGAGAACTAGAAGTTGAAGCAAGTAACAGATAAATGCTAATAGACAAAAGGGTCAAAGATTAGATTAAAAAAGATTTATAGATTAAACTAATGGGAAAATGGTTGAAATAGCTAGATACACAGCTGGAATAGCTTGAAGCAATGGATAAACTTCTCTACTACTCAAAAGTGGTTGCACAAACTTAACCAAACCAACCTTAACACTGATAGTTCAATTAAAAATTAGCTTTAGCCACATTATGCTATCAATGAAAGGGTACTGGAGTTCATCTAACTGGGCTGTGTGAGTGTGTCTGACAAAAGAAGTTCAGGAACCAGCAGGTTTAGGAGGAAGAAATGTGATATTTATGCACACAAGCAAACTCACCCCCCTCCCCTCAAAAAATAATGGTTGTATGAATTTTGTTTAGTGTCGTTTATTTTATCCATTCCTGAAGAGCGGTGGGATGTGGTTCACCAAATCATAAAAATTCAGATGGTGTTAGGTAAGCTGTCGGTCACAAAAAGACCAAATTAACCTTCACATACTTCGCCGTGATTGTCCGCCCGCCTGCCCCGCTCTCATGTGGTAAACCCCGGTGCTGCTGGCACTTAAAGACGAGCTGAAACAACCCATAAAAATGTATTTTGCAAATACAGTTTCAACCCAGCTCTGGTTTTTTCACACATTCTGGCACTAATAAGCTCTGACACACCCTAAACAACCACCCTCTCAAAAGAGTACATCTAGTGTGGAGCAGCGGTTTGGTGTCCAGGGGAAGCCTGTGGTTCTGGAGCCAGAGAAGGAGTCGTGCCCTGCCGTCCCACAGAGATGACAGGAAGATAAGAAAGAGAGGTGGCCTCTCCGCACAAAAACATCCCACCAGGAACTAACCTAACCTGGGGGAGAAGCGGAGGGCTTCAGGACCTCTTGTCAGAATCTATCCTCGCTGGAAGAAAACACACAGCAGAGAAAAAACATTGTTTCTTGGAACGTTAGCCATCCAGTAGCCATCAGAATCCACTTTAAGATGTTCTTGTGGTATCACAAATATCCATATCAAGTTTATACTACAACAGCATGCCTCTGTATGTCACAACTTTGGCTTTGTGACATGGCTTCTCCTAACCAACAGCCACAGAAATAAAGGAGGCGGGGGTTGGGGGGAGAGAGAGGGGGTGGGTGGGTGGTGGACTAAGTACAAGCGACAGACTCTTGGCAGACGCAGGCCCTGCAGTTACAGTATAACTTAGAAAACCGCTTATACTTTGCAATATTTGAGAAGGCGAAGTGAAAAGGTAGCCATTTCTCCTAGACGATGCGTAATGAGGGAACCGTAGGGGAAGGAGAAAACAGCGAGCGGTTTGTGGAAGCGGCACTAACACAGGGATCAGCAGCATTAAAAGAGATTTACACCCCCAGCTCTTAAACAGTTTTCTTTTGCTCAATGGTTCCTCTTTTACAGATATTTCAAGGAAGTAATAAACTGCACTGACAAGCGTTCGAGTGGCTTTGAAACATCCCTCATGGGCAACAGAGCTCCATCACTTCTATCACAGTGCCTTGGCTCCGGATCATTATTCCTGTAGAAGTCAGCCTGTTTCTCTCTGTTAACAGCATTTGGCCTCTCCTGGATATTATGATCAGCTTGTTGTTGTTTATATCAAAGAAATGTTGCATAACTAGCTAGAATGCATCAAGCGCCGCGTTCTCCCCGAGGGTAAGTCAGTTCAGCATTTATCTCGTTGTGAGTGGTTCTTTTTTTTTTTGCCGTGCGGTTTAGGCCTACAGACTGTTTTTCCTGACGGTTAAGTTCTTTTGAAGCTGTCTGCACGGTCCAGAATGAGGCCCTGCACAGTGTAAGATGTCATACTCCCACTGTGCTGACCAACATGCTCTGTGGGCCTTGATGTGCCCATAACATTTAATGGTGCTTTGGCAAATGCTAATGGAAACTCTTACTTTGCCTAGCAATCACATTTCATTCCCTTCTCCTCTCTGGTTGTTTTGTTTTTTTTTATTTACCATAATTATTCATTTGCCTCTTTGATATATTTAAGTATGAACCCATGGCTGAGAGAAAAGAGTGGAAAGAATATGCATTATCTGCTAATTATTAAGATTAAGGGTGGGATAAATAAACCAGAACGAAAGGAAACATTTGTCTTGAGTAAGGCATGGTTTTCCCCCCATGTCTCGCTGGGATAGCAGAACATCACAGAGTGTCCCCTTTGGTTGTGGAGCTGGGACCAAGGGTTGGCAAGGTACTGAGGAGGAAGGAGGAGGTGGAGGAGGAGGAGAGGGAGAGGGAGAGGGGTAGGTCATGCCGTGGCACGTACACGTCTCAGTGTGGGATGAGGAAACATCTCGACCTCGCACAGGTTCAAGAAGAAGCGGCCTGCTTCTGATTAGTCACTCTGATCCGCAGTGATAAACAATTCCTGTGGTCTCCTGCTCACAGAAACATCACTGGCAACGACTGAGTGTTCACGGGTGGTTTGTGTGTTTGTATGTATGCTCAGGCATGCAGGCTTTGAGTGGGTGCTTTTGTGTGTTTAAGAATAGCTCCAAAAATATGATCTAATTAATCAGTATCTTAACAAAAGTAGCATGAATTCTGCTTGAAAGCTTGAAATGAAATAATGTGATGTTCTTCTGGTCTAGAATGACGACAGAGTCATAATTTGCAATCCAAAACATGAGGGCCTTGTGGTGATTTTATTAACTAAAGTTAGATCGTCACATGTTTCAATAGCAGAAGAGATAAAAACAAAAGACATGCATGATAAATCCAGTCCACAATCACAACCAGAGGGGTGATGGAGGAGTTTTAAAGCGTTCCACTCGGAGAGCCTGTTGTCCTCTTTGCCCTCGCTGGTGGAACTGGCAAGTTTATCTGTTGCTGCACTTCCGCGCAGATGCCTGGCATCGAGCCTCGAGGTGATAAAAACGTCTTCAGGAGGTAAGTGTTTACGGTGAGGATCCATAAGGTTAGCAGGATCAAAGCTCCGTTTAAAGGACATTAAGCTAAAAAAAACCAGGAATAATAAACAAAACAGCCAGTTAGCCATACAATCGGATTTATGACATGTAGAAAAACATGTCAGGGAGAGGCAGATTTCTGTCAGGCTGTTCTTTATTGCTGTTAAAAAATAACATCCTCCAAGTCCGAAAAAACAGGTCAGTTAAGTAAAAAAAGAACAATAGCGACGAGGGAAGGGAGGGGAGCGTTTGAGATTTCACACCACAGATATACAGCCGATCTTTTTTTGGCACTTTAAATTGCCCTTTGTGTTATTTTCCTCTTTCTTGTAGAAGATTGAAATAAGACGCTGATTGGAAGAAAACCGTGTTTGACTTTCTCGCAAGGAAAAGTATTTCAGCGTCAGACAAGAGGCTTGTGTACGCCTCGGCTTGGGTTCTCTCTCTGGCGCTCGTCGACCGGGGGAACGGCTGATTGAGTTGACTGTTTTAGCTGGGGTATGTTCGCAAACGCACCCCCCCAGAACCCGACCAGTGCTCCAGCTCCGGATTACACCGAGGGCAAGGTTAATAAATACATTTTAGACCTTTTAGGAAGTGAAATCATATGTTTGTTTTTGTTATGTTTTCACGTTCAAATCAGGTTTTTAGGAGTTTGGCCCACTTTATGAGCACTTCCCACTGTGGTCAGACATGTTTTTTTTGTTTTAGTGTAGCCTGTAGGAGTCCTGCAGGAGTGGGAGTGGTGTACCACCCGGGCCTGCCATTCCCATGCTGTCCAGTCATTTGCTCGAGGCTTACAGCTTTAAGTGGGAATTATTACTTGGGAGATAAGTATGGAGATAAGGCGGTCCTTGTCTGCAAGATATATGAGGTGTCTGAACACTGGGAGAGGTGCACCTGACCTGGAAATGAATGGTGTGAAGGTGCAAGTGCAGCACATGAACCTACTTTTTCACCCAAAACCTTGTCTTTGTAAGCTCATCGCTGCAGATCATCGCAGAGATATTACAAGGTGCAGATAGTTTATTCGATTGTATCTGGTGTTTAGGTCAAAACATCAGCACGTTTTGTATCGTAGCACTGAATCTATAAGGGACTGTGTTAAAATTATTGTGTGAGAATTGAGGTTCAACCTCATGTTTGACTTTTCTTCTCTTTATTAATATTTTATTTGGACCTTGACTAAAAAAAAAAGCTATAAAACTGTCCCTGTAATATCTCAAAATAATAAATCAGTATTGGTACAACTTGATTTACCATTAATAACTGAAAGCATAAAGAATTTAAGATGCCATAACCTCAACATTTAACCCTGATATATTCATTTATTTTAGATAATCTGCCTAAAATTCAACTTTTTTCACAAATAATGCTGTTTTCTGATATGACACTTTACAAAAAACATGTTGGTTGGGGTATGTTCATGAATTGTGACCTATAAAATAATCTGCTGAACGTCTACAGTCAAAGAAAAACAGTCCAAATCGAACAAATACTTACAAATAAACATGAAATATTAAAGGAAATGTTAATTTTGTGTTAGAAATATTAAAAAATTGTCCCTTGCTATCCCAAAAAAGTCCCTTTAGCAAAAAATACATACAAATATCTAACTCCCTAATCCCCCCCCCTCCCCAGCCTAATAATTTCTGTACAGTCCCTAAATGCTAACTTCATTTTGTAATTCTTCTTGTAATTCTGCAAACAGAATTCACTGCTCATGTCTAAAAACTTCAAGTCTTCGTGTGAATTATGAACAAATGCACAATTAAGCATGCAGAGGTTTCTTTTTTCGTTGTTTTCAGAGAAGAAAATTGATTAGCTTTCGCTGCTTCTCGAAGGTGTGTGTGTGTGTGGGAGAAACATTCCTCCTCTTGCTTGGTATGTTAATTCACCGCTCCGGGGCCTGTACCAGCCGTCGTTCTTTGAAGTTTCTCCTCGCGTTGCCTTCTCCCCATCAGCTGAACCTTTGGCCTCTTAGCATTTTTATTTATTAGACAGTCCCTCACATGTAAAAGATGATAAAGTTGACACGTTACAGGCAGTCGACGCTTTCTCACGTCGGAGTAGAGCTCTTTGTTAAACACCCCCAACAAATTTGAGCTTTACGTTCGATGACACTTACATGCCAAAGGAGTTTGCTCATTGGACGGCTGCCAAGACACTAAAAAAAAGAAGCCAGACCAGATCATTATGATCTTACAGTGTCAGTGAAGCAAAGTACCTTCAGGATTATTTTGTGTTTACTTATCTCTATCACTTTTTCTGATTTACATCCCTTCAATCCCTTTGATTCATTTTTGAAACTGTGTTTTAGTGTGTGCGGCACATTTCTGCTGGTTAGCTACCTGGAACATTTCCTCTCCTCTGCCAGTATTGCTTTTTTTTTTCTTCTTCTCTACTAAGAATCATTGTCAGGCAGCCAGCTAATGTCCAAAAAGGTCACCCGCTGTTATGATTGAAGCGAGCACTGGTGGTTTGACCCACCGCAACAAAGAGTTATAGGTGGCCGGTCAGCTTGTCAGTCAGGTTGGGTGGGTTTTTTTAATCATTCCATCTTCGCTGGGGGGCTCTCCTGAGACCCCTGCAACGTTTAGCAGTCTGCGGCTCAGGACCCCGGGGCTCGTCTAAAGCCCCTGCCTGTATCCGTGCTGCCATTATTAGCTCTGCTCTCCAGAGCACACCGCTCATCTCTCCCCTGAGAGGGCGGCTGAGAAATGAAGCGCGCTGGCTGGGCGCGGCAGCGGAGGGCCAATAGCCCGACATGGAACAGTAATTACTCCATTGATATTCCTCACACAATAACACTGTCATCTCTCATTTGCATAACCTCGCTTTGGCTCGCCACGGCAGATGAATGCATATGATCTTGTCAAGGGGAGGGCTGCAGGAGTTTGGATGGCACACGAGCGGAGAGGGTTTTTCACCTCTTCTTCGAGGTGCCAGTTTTGTTTCAAACACTCTGGATAAACTGTTTGATTATGATTAAGTTAGCGGAATGAAAGAGGAAACCACCTTTCAACTGTTCTATATATAATATATATATATATATATATATATATATATATATATATATATACAGCGCTCTCTGGCTCAGCTGTCTTTGTGGTATTAGAACATAAACAACAAAATGGAGAGAGGAGGCTGTGGCGTATCAGGTTTGTAACAGTGTGTGAGTCTGCCTTGAGAGAGAGAGAATGAGAGTGTGTTGAGGGGGTGGGGGTGTCAGCGGATGTCATAGGGCCCTGTCTCAGTCCTTGGTTAATGGCCATTGGTCATAGGCTGTCTCCCCTTTATTTCTTTTGCTCTCCTGCTCTATCCTTCCAGGTCTCCCACTGGAGCAGCGCCCTCAGGCACCGCATCATTTATTGCTGTCAGGAGTCACAGGGGAGAGAAGAAGAGGGAGGGAGGGAGGGGTGTGCAGGAGGAGGAGGAGGAGGAGGGGGGAGACAGGGAGAGAAGATGTGCTGCAGAGAGAAGCCAATGGAGGCGATGGGGAGAGGCAGGCACGCTAGACTGTCAAATCTCAGCCGTTGAATATTTAATGGAGCCTGGAGTGTTTATTTAGTTAGCCTGTCGATTTTTACCGCTCTGTCAATAGCGGCTCCCGTGTAGCCTGCTGATGATCTTTAGTGTCTCTTCCCCCAGGAGAGGCCAGGCACTAAATGCAATTATGGATTTTCCTGCACCGCAATGTGTTTGATATTTTTACTGATCTAATTTGCAATCTGGTAGTTTATTGTTTGGCATTTTAGTGGCGCTCAAGTGGCGAGGCAAATTTGATTTCCCCTCATAATTCTTTATAACTTCATTAATGCTGTTAGCACATTGGCACAGATCTTAAATAAAGCTAGAGAATCATCGCATGGATGAATGCATTCCTCATTTTATTGTCTCCATGCCCCATTCTTTTTACTGATTCTGGTTCTAATTAAAAATCATCCTAGTGGTGTACTGTCTTCGTGAAATATGAAATCATAATCGGATTTGAATGGCTCCCTTCACAGAGGCATGCGTATTCAACCATACGCCCGGATCTGTTGTGGGCAGAGCGAGAAACAGAATCAAAACAACTTCCTTTCAGTGGCATTCAGCAGCTTCGGAGACAAATGAGGGTATTAGCAGCAGAGCAACAAAAGTAACAGAGGCAAAATAATGCGGGTGATTGTCTCCGAGAGAGACAGCGGCGCTTTCACGTGTTTCTGTGGAGCCGTGAGGATTTTCTAGCCCCCATGACGGATGTGTTAGTTAGAGGGGCAGCATTAGCCGTAATGCTGTTAGCATGTAGCCGCGTGAGTGATGTGCTAGTTAGATGCCCAGCAGTAGAGCTAATGGTGTTAGCGTGTTGAGCCTTCAGAGGGATGCAATCGGTTAAGGCCGTGATGGATGAGTGTCGTGCCGCGGAGGCCTGCGAGCCTCCTCATTCGCCAAAGCTGTCAGCTTCTTAAGTGGACGCGCACAATTAGTGCCGAAATCAGAGACTGCTTAATCTGATGGCAGGCTTAACGTTCGGTAGAGGGAAAAAAATGGCTCATCTAGCCGGTGGTGAGTGAATGATGGCCGCTGTAGAAAAGACGAGTCAAAGCGGTGTAAGGGAGAAGGAGCTGATACACATCTTTTCTCATTCAGCAAATGTACAGTTAGTAGTACACGATGCTGAGACTTGGTCTTGGTTGAGGAGGCACTGATAGAGGAGAGCTTTACTTTAAGAACTTTATCCCCGCTTCCTCTCCGTTTTCAGATTAAAATAAAAAACTCCCTTTGAGGGGATTGAACGATCTGTCATCGCTGCACTTCTCCGCCCGCTGAGTGACAGACAGACGCTGTCGTGGAAAGCAGTATACACATTCCACTTCAGGGGTAATGAACAGGGCACATCATACAGACGTATTCGTGCATCATTGAGTTTCCAAAACAAACAGAGGAAATATCAAAGGCACGAGGCAGTGTGTGTAGCCTCTACACTGAAACCTGTTCTCATCTGCCCCGTCGCTGTGCACAGACACATAGCTGTCATTACCAGTCCAGATTATTATTGGCTAGACTCGGCTGTTGCTGTGATGAGAGCAAACCGCAAATTACATTATTGTGTGTTTGTAATATCACATTCATTCTGCCTTGATCCAGTGGTGAATTGACATCTTAAGAAGAAATCGATTTAGAAAACTGTTTATTGGGTTAGGAAACTGTTGTTTCTTTTGCTGTCTTAATTACTCCTCAATCAATCAACCAACCAATTACTTAATAACGTCTTGGAATTTATATGACATGGAGCAGGATTTGTTTGCTCAGGCAGGATTTGAATGAGACAGTTAAACTGGTATTTGTACGTTTGAGGTTTAGATAAGCTCTGTGAGATGATATAATTTATTTACAGGCGCTGCCGTAAATCTGTCTACTAGCTATAAATCCTGAGACTCTTAATTCGGATTATTACCGTTTCTGATGACTCACTCAGAAAAGATCTTGATGTAGCTCTCTGCAGTGTTACCATCCGTACTTTTACAACAGAAAACATATTGCTTTTATTTGCAGTAATCCCTTGCAATTGCTCCTGGGAAGGCCCAGTTTAAACACACAACTTTTATTTTGTAAAGACTTTCCTGACAGCAAAGATCTCCCTCTCTAATTGCGGACTGTCATCGAACCGGCTGCAACTTTCACCCCCTTCCACTTCTCCTTGCATCACTTGTGGTTTACAGAGGAGCACGGCCCCTCTCTCTCGGTCAAATCTTAATGATATGAGCTGAGATGAGAGATGTTTGTGCTCCGGCCGTGAATTCATTGTCCTTATCAGCTGGGATGAGACGGGAGCGAGGCTGAGGAGGATTTCTCTCGGAGCAGGAAATGTCATTTCTCTGTAATACTTTATGATTCATCCCTCCACCTTTGACTAAATAATGAGGGATGACAATTAGAGCGGACCATGGGAGTAAGAATCAAAGGGCTGAGATTCCCCTTGGCAGAGTCGGGCCCTGTCTGAGTGTGCTTCCAGCAAACTGGATCCAGATGTCAGGGTATGTGCTGCTGCTGCTGCTGCTGCTGCTGCTGCTGCTGCCACACAACGGGCTCTTTCTGCCAGCCAGCCGGCCACTCAGCCAGCGAGCCAGCGAGCCAGCCAATCTCTCAACCTCCATGCTTGCAAACATGACAGGAGACTCTCCCGGTGAGAGCCTGGGACAGAGGGCTAAATAAAAGAATTCCATCTCACGACCGTCACAGAGCCAAGGGCTGCAAAGTATCATTTCTTTGCATGCTGTGGTTTATCTAACCTTCAGCCTGTGTCTCTGTCCCCTCTTTGTCTTCCCTCGTCCTTCAGTTTGAGACTTTTTCTGCTTGTTGTGCATGCATGCATGCATGCAAAAAAACCATTCTGGAGGTAAATAGGCTTTTAGCAGGTGTAATATATTTGCAGGTTGGCATGAGCACGTTCTAAGAGTGCCAACAGATATGAAATTTATTTATGTGCTCTTTAATTATCATCCAACTTTTTGCAGAGAAAAAAAAAGTACAGCCCACGTAGATCGTGAGTGATTTCATGTGTCTCTTGCTGCCGGGGAGGATGAGGAGGGGGTGGGGGGGTGAAGTCGAGTGGGGTCGGGTGTTGTCACTCAGTGCCTGGCGGCTGAATCAATGGTCCGGTGTGTGTGTGTGTGTGTGTGTGTGTGTGTGTGTGTGTGTGTGTGTGTGTGAGGAGAGAAAAAGGCCAGCAGAGCGCTATTGATATGTTTAACAAATTAGCCCTGATGACGGCAGGTGTGATTGTGAGCGCAGCTCTGGGGTCAGCTCGTCATATGGTGGCTAACAGACACGATATTGCTGCGTGTCCTGATCTCTCCATTCCCTCACAATGGCATTAGGGGCACCCCAGGGAAATAAAGAGTCCCACTCCCCTATCCCCAGTGCTCTTCAAATTAACTCCCCAGAAGGTTAAGCTCCCTGATTCATAATTATTCAAGCCCTCCACCACCTCCACCACCAGCAGCAGCCCTCTCCACATCCACTTCCCAACCCCTCTCTCCCTCTCTCTCTCTCTTACTCTCCCTGCCACTTCTCCTGAGTGGCACTTGGCTTTTTGTGGGAAAGCCCAGGAATTAGATTAGCTAAGCCTGACCTGTGAACGTGCAGCCACAGATGACGGGAGAGCGGGATTGGACTTGATCTCTGCCTGTCTAGCTGTCTCTCCATTCAATCTAGCTGTCTGTCTCTCACACGGTGTGTTATTGCTTGCGAGCGTCCCTATGGATGAGACATTTTCAGCCGCAGTTATTCCTGCAATTGCATATATAGCTCTCCGAGGAGCGGCCAGTGTCAAGAGTACATCTCACTTGCATGGACATGATTTGAATGATGGGAGGTGCGATTGGCCTTCAGTTCTCCCTACGCGGGCCTGTGACGGTCTCAGCCCTGGTCTGCTCATTAAATAAATGCCAGCATCAAACAAAACGTAGCGAGCGTTAGGCAAAAGGTAGAAGGAGAAGCCTCTGCACAAACTGTAGATGCAACGGCCGAAACAGTCTCACATGATTGCAGTTTGAGGTTCTTTCCTCTTAGAGTATTATTTTTTCTTAATATCTATGATCTTAAGAGGAATGTTGGCGGTCGAAAGCAATGCGCTCTACTGCTCTTAAAAGCAGTTTCATTTGAAATAAAATGCACCAGGATTATCCATGGTTTTTAAGGAATTTGCTTTTTTTTTCTCCCCGAGCTCACTTAGAGTCTGGATTTCACTGGAAAACAAAATGTCCGAGTCAAGAAAGCGAACCTTCAAAACGCTGAGTGGTTATAATGACGAGAATTTAGGACGCAAGCGTCAATTAAAATCCAAAATACACACGAGCAACTTCTTTGGGAGGGATTAGAGAGCCTGAAACTCACAAATCACCGCACACACACGCACACACACACACAAAAAAAGATGCTCTCACCCTCAGCGCTTTGATTTTTACACGACCATTAATAGTTGTCACACTTCTCAATCAGTGTAGGTCTTCTTGGTGGAGGTACCGCGTGCTCTCTGAAGTCAGTTGGGTTCCTCTTGAGGCCTCCGAGGTAATGTAATGAGGGACCACTCCGACTGAGGGGGCCGGGGGTTCCTTTTCTACTACAATCACATAATTAATCTCCTGATTCTACCACTCACCGTGTCATGACAGATACGTTTGTGTTTGGTGCATAATGGTGAAGTGTTCTGCGCTTTCCCCCGCGTGCCTCCGTTTTGGAAAACGGTTATAAAGCCCATTCCTTTACGGCCTACAGAGGGTTACGAACAAAACAACACTCCCTTTGGGCCCTATTAAGAGACAAAGAGAAACACACACACTTCTCAAGCAGGTACCCTAATAATATGTTGGCAATTTAGATAATGACTGGGAGTGAGATAAACTGAAGTGTGTATTACAGGTAATTGGATCTGCAGTGTGTTGGCTACCTAAGCATATATGGGTTTGTGTATCGTGAGCCGGTTCTTCAGCTTACAAGGGGCACTCGGAGATGGACTGTCAATGATAAGTATTGTAAGGCTCTCTAGCATATATGCGCTTATAATGGCCGATTTGAGATATTTTATCCGCCCACACCCATCGTCAGAGCCCGAAGCAAATCAGAACAGGCTTTTTCTCGGATATCTGGCTCCGGACAAGGCAGACTTTACATCATTTCTCCTTTAGATCCCCGGCTCCTCTCGCGAGCACGTCCAGTTAGTCGGAGGATGACAAATACAACACCCGGGGCTGTCAGAATGATCAAGTTGAGAGAGTTTTTTCCTCCGAGGTGAAGCCTAGAAAAGTTGGAGCCATAATGAGAGTTGTCAAGCCTGTGAGGTGAGGCAGCAGAGTATAGCAGGCGAGGCGAGGCGAGGCGAGGCGGTGGGAGCGAACGCAAAGGGTGCCTTTGGGGGCCTGGCGGGCTGGATCTCCTTGGCCTTTAAAGAGATTACCTTGGCAGTGTAAGGAGCAGGTCTACCCAGAGGGTTTAGAGGAAGATAGGCCAAGTAGCCCATTACCAATACTGCAGAGGACCCTCACAAGCTTCATTAATAATCTGATGATGAATCACTTTAATTGGACCTTTATAGCTGTTGCCTAATCCCTCATCCCATCTTCTCAACTCTATTCTTAACGGGCTGGTAGTTTGTTTTTATTTCTCGCAATAATATTTGTTTTAATTGATTAAGTTTTTGTTACTTATTTCATGAAGGATGAGTCGGACGAACAGGAATCGCGGATGATGCGATGACTTCCTTTTTAACGGGAGCGCTCCTTTCCGCTCAGAATGCTTAATTTGCGCTCTTTGTTCAGATTTGTCCATATGGTTCAAAAGCAGTGCCTGTTTTTAAGACTACACACAGGGTCAGATTTCTCCCACTCTTAATTAGATGAGGGATGGTCTAATTAAATCAAATTCATTATCCTCAGCTCTAGAAATCAAGAGGCTCTATTGGAAATAAGGTTAGGCTCCCCCTCATCCATCATGCCCTAACTAACCAATTTACGGGCCAGCCTTTTGCATGAGGCATTATTACCTTGTCATAAACACTTACCTTTAAAATCCTCGAATCAAGCCGTGATATGCTAAGCTTTTATCACATTAGTTTGTGCTACTGTGTCAGCCTCTTTCTGCCTAAGATAAAGTAGGCTCCCAATAATTATATTAGCCACATAAGGCAGAGACAGTGCAAACGACTGCTATTTAAAGCCGGCTGATAATTCCGTATAATTAAGACATAGTACAGTTCCTCATGCAGGAGAGGGATCGAGGGCTTTTCTGTGGCCAAACAATGAAAAACACAACAAACAGCTCTGTTGTTTTATTTTTCTTTGGGTGCTATAGACTGAAAAATCTCTCCAACATCATCATTTATCAGCGAAGAATTTCACTCCTGCGTTTAAGTCTCAACGCCGTTAACTACACGCTTGGCCACAGTGTCTCATTCCTGCAGCTGCGAGTCACGAGTCGCCCGGCGTCCATTGTCTCGGAAACACACACAAAAAAAAAAGCGACCGTCACGATTATTCCGAGCTCGACCGATCTATCCGAGCAACGAGAGAGCCGTTCATCACGCGTCTTTGATATCACTGATGCCCCCAAAAATGATTAAAACTCTGCATTTTTAATAAAGTGTCGCAGCACCGTTTCACTGTTTCCATCTTTGCATATTTATATCTGATTAGCGCGGGTTTAGCATGTGAATAGTCCGCTTAAAGATGTGAGTATGCTGCTGCTGCTGCTGCATAAAATTTATAACAGTCCACCATAGGGCCACAAGCCCTTTAAAAGCCGTGCGCGGTGGTGGAGCCATATTCTCAAACACATGAGGCCTGTCCTCTGATCTGTGTTGGAAAGTGAATTAGTAAGCTCCATTCTAAAGCCAGTGATAGCAATGGGCTGAGAGCAGTGATTTGTTGGCAGTGTATATTACAGCCCACGGTCAGGGAGGGTGGGATCAGAGAAGCCTGTGTGTGTGTGTGTGTGTGAGGGATAGGACAGGGGGCCTTATCACTCAGTGTTTACTCACAGTAAATTGAGTTGAAATAATAGTCTTTCTCTGAGGCCAAACAATGGAGCAGGCTGCAGGCCGAGGGCCCAGGCTGGTGCGAGGCTGGCCTGCGCCACTTCAAAATGAAAGGCTGAGCCCGGGGGCCATGAAGGGAGGAGGAGGAGGACACGGTGGTGGTGAGGCGTGGTGGTGGAGGTGGTGGGGAGGGAGCCTTTATGTGGACGGCTACACCAGTCGCGGAGCAGACACCCCTCTGACAGGCACCTGGGTAGGACAGAGAGAGGAGCGTGGAGCTGGGAGAAAGAGACAGGGTAGGGGGTGGAGTAATGAGGCCTCGGGGCTCTGTCATTAGGTTGGTGGTGGAAAGGAAGATGACTGCCCCGAGGACAAGAGGAGCGACAGGTCCCGGTGGGACGGCGACCGCAACCTCTCGTTCCCCTGGGTCTGCGCTGGGGACTGGTGGGGACTGGTGTCAGTCTGTTAGCCCCCTCCTCTTCCTCGCTGCAACACGCTCTCATAACCTCTGGCTATGGGTGAGCACCAGGAGTCCAACCTACAGAGGGAGTGTGTGTGTGTACGTGTGTGTGGAAGCAGCAACAGAGAAGCAGAAGCTGAAAGAGATAGGCGTAAGGGAGCACATCCACGTAGCACGTAGACCCTCCTATGCCATTGTTTCTGCGTGTGTGTGCTTCAGCTGCACCTCAGCTCTGCCTCTTCCCCTTCATTTATCATTCTGCAACATAAAGTGCTGCCACAGCATTATAGAAACAGCTGCTTTTTTCAGACAGCCACGGAGAATGGGCTGCTCCCCCCAGCACACAAAGACACTCCTGGACCTAAAGAGAGTGTAAAATTGGAGGGTGAATACAAACCTTTTTCCTCGCTGAGAGGGCTGACCACGGGGTGTCACTGCGGCGGGAGACATTGTCATCACGTCTGAAGACAAATAAGCATCCATATCGGCCCAATCATGTGTACAATGAGTGGCAGGGGCACCGGCGAGATCAGCCCTAATGTGCATAACTACAGCTGCTGCCGTATCACACACTCTCTTGAGGATTCATATCAGGCGGTTTAACCAGACCTTGTATGTATGACTCATCCGAGACACCTGTGAGCTTCACCACAACACAATGCCAACTTATTGAGTCCCGAGCTAAAAGGGAAAACAAACCCCGTCAGTGCTCTGTTAGGGGTCATAACGCAGTCACTAAAGGGCCGCCGTAGGGCCACAGAGTTGACTCGAGGTAAGCGCCGCAGGGCCGTTGCAGATACAGTTGAGTGTTTTGTGTGTGTGTGTGTGTGGGGGGGGGAGAACAGACGTGCCGTGCCATGCTTCACCATTCCACTCCATGCCTTAAAGGCTCCACGTGCAGAAAAGGGAATTTTGTCGAACCTGTTCTCTTCCAGCTGGAGAGAACAGAGATTTTACACTCCGCCAACCACATGACAGAGAAATGATCAGTGTGTGTGTGTGTGTGTGTGGGAACAACAGAGGAAAACAGAGAGAGCAAAAAGGGGCATCAGACAACTCCTCTGCCAGACCACCTGGGGCTAAATGCATGCTTGAATACTTTAAGACATGAACAAAATAGTTTCACAGTAACATTAGCTGCTACGATGGAGAGAGAATTTCCCTTCAAGATTAAACACACAAACACGCACACACACACAATGCAGGCTGCAGCAAGTCCAGACAATTCATTTATTGTTCTTTTGGGGTCATTTGTACCTCGTGCGGTTGTGTGGAATGTATATCACAGATAACAACGATGAAAATATCAACAGAAATGTTAGGCGCTGCAGGTGTTTGCTTTCAAGCTAACAGTAATGCTAAAACAACACAACTTTCCTCTACGTGTTCCAGATGTAACGATGATTTGTCCCTGAATCTCCATGCATCATTGTACAAATAAACACATATTTTTGCATAAATGTTATATATGATATGTATTTATCGGTGGATATGTTACTTTTATCAACATTACTGCTATAAAAAATACTTAATTACAAGTCAAATCTGTTTAGTTTCGGCTTAACTCGGCTTAGTTTTTGAAAAAAAATATAAAAAATATATATAAATAAAAGCACTCATAATTCAAAAATGTGGCCCCTGTGACTGTTATACTATTATATATTATATTGTTGCATTATTAGTTGTATTTTTCTGTATTTAATCAAGGTGGAGCTAATTTTATATCCCATTGGGTCATTCAAACAATGCATTATTTTTATAACATCATCATATGTTTTCCCTTCTGAAATGTAGTGGAGTAGTGAAGTATAAAGTGGCATTAAATGCAAATTATACTTATAATAATAATCAAGTAAAAGTACCTTAAATTTTACTCATGTATAGTGCTTTTATTCTGAAACTTTCTCCGGCACCACGCGCTTCAGAGGGAGGAATATAATCACGCCCCCCACCCCACAATTTTTATCAATTATCACCAATAAGCTGCGAAAACGATCATCATTTTGTGTATTTTCTTTTATTTAAATCATATTTATTCATCTTGGTTTCTCTCTGCATTTTTCCACTGGTCATCCCCGCCCCCCCCCTGCAGCATTTCAGTGGTTGTATAACCCCCCGGGGGGCCCGACCCCTCAATTTAAGAACGACTGGATTAAGTAAATGTAGTTAGTTACGTTCCATCAGTGGTTGTTTGGAGTATAATAAGGAGTATAATCTATAATAACCTGATTTTTTATTCAGTTTGGTGTCACATATTTTCCCCCTGGTGTTCCACGCCCCCCTGCAGGGATTGTATAACCCCCCCCCAGGGGGGGCCCGCCCCTCAGTTTGAGAACCACTGATTTGAGTAAATGTATTTAGTTACATTCCACACATTCCATATTGTAGTAAAATAAGGAGTAGAATCTATAACAACCCAATTTTTTTTTTAACTATAAATCAGACAACAGTTGGTGTAATTACGTGTGAACGCACAAACAGAAATCAGTGTCTAATTTTAATCAGAAATAAAAAACGACTGCGTTGCTGTTGCAGATTAACTCTTAATCGCTCTCTTGATGTAAAATAGAATATCAAGTCAATTACAGTAAATTTAATTGGATTACTGTGTGTGTGTTTGCGTGTGTGTGCTCTGTCTGAACTGTATTTTAAAACCTCTGCCTTCATTTCAGACGTAACTGACTGACCCACGGTCGATAAAAATGGAGAGCAGCTTGGCATTTAAACACAGCGTGATTCTTTAGCAGAGCTTTTTTTTTTTACTCTTCTAATATAAATTCATCACTTTTATGTTTGACTCTCTCGGGAAGGCGCTCTTAAATCAAACCAATTGGGAAAGAATATATATATTTTAAAAAACGATGATGCAAAATGACCTTTTTTTTTTTTTTTTTAAAGATCTCTGGAATTTGTAGGTGGTCTCAGTAATGTAGCTGATGGTCTTTAGTGAAACAGCAGGTTTTTGGTTTGCTCTGCGGTGTGTGTGCGCCCCTCTGTCTGTTTGACACATTCCAACACTGCACCCCTTCTCCAAGGCTCCTAACTACCAGTCAGTCGCCATGGTTACAGCCATACATCCATGCCAGCCCTTCACACTCAAAGACATATTTGTTTGGCTAGTGTAGCTACGTCCCTGACAAAAAAAACACGCAGCTTTTTAGCATAACACCTGCTAATCTTGGGATTTAAGCTCTCTTGAAGAGGATCGCTGATCAGAAATTCAAATATATTATTTGAATGCTAATCTGAATGTTAATCCCTGGCCCCCCCGGGTCTTAAAGCATCCTGTCTTTCAATAACAATGTTTATTTTTCATTTGCTTTGCCTTTTTTTTCATTTTCTCTCTCACCCCTCGCCCCCCTCCCGTCCCTTATTTAGCTCTCTATTCCCTCACGGATACTAAAGGTGGACTCATCTTTTAAAGTATGCGGTTAATCTAAGAGCGTCGATGCATTCGGACGCTCGTGCAGGCGTTGGATTATTATCATTATCATTGGTTTTGATGAGAATTGAAGTCGACGATGAGGAGTCGCCCCGGGTTTAAACGCTTGCTATCAACTCTGCTTAATTGATGCATCAGACGCCGCCATCTTCTGATTTTTAAGATTCAGTCTAATTTTCTAACGTTCAGAAAAAGGTAATACCTTTCTTTTTTTTTTTTTGCACCATTTTCATATTAGTTCTTGTTTATTTTCCTCAATTGTTGTTACCATTTTCCTGAGACGTTATCTGCACGGCGATGTATCTGTGAGGCAGCTAAGACAGATGAGCGGGTGGCTGATCTTTAAATTATGTTTTAATTCGGATAAATAAATGAAATAAAGGAAAACAGAAGGAGAAGTTAATGAAAGACAGAGCAGACCAAAACATATACATCCTTATAAAAACTACCACTGCTTATTGACTTGTGTGAGTAGTTAACATGGTGTTACGTCAGCCTGTAGCTGCTGACTGTATGTCCTCGTCCAGCTTTTGTCTTGGTTGAGACGCGCAGACAGAGAATCAAGGGCAGCCGGATCACAAACACATGAATCCGGATCTTGAACAGCGTCTAATTCCTGGTAGCCTCACATTCTCTATCTCCTTCCCCCCCTCCCGCCTCCTCAAACTAATTTTGGGCTTAGACTGAATCTCTGTTAAGTAAACAGAACCCCCTTCATACAAGCAGCCTCCATCACAATGATCTGCAGATCATCTCTGCCCATTAAAACCTGGGCAAACACTTTACTTCACACCAATATACTAAAGATTGGAGGAAGAAACACACAAGGGCTTCTCTTTTTTTCTCTCAGTCTTTCCCAGATTGTCTCTCTTTCTCCTTTTCTATCTATTAATCCAGTATCTTTCAGCCCTGGTAAACTCCTCAAGATGGACATTGCTTGGTTCAGGGTGGAGAGGGGTCAAGCTCCACTGGCCTCTGCACAGAGCTGTGGAATTTTTCATTAGTGCACAGCTGGGTCACAAGTGGCTCCAAAGCCGTCTTAATATTGTGTAGGCCCACAGATTAGGAGCGGAGAAAAGAAGCCAAAGCGTGATGCTCTCCACCAGACCCTGTCTTTGCATATTTGCAGACTTGTGCTTTAGAACACCTCATATTACTGTTTGTTTTATTTCTTAGGACCCAGAACCTCTGGGTCAATAGTAATTATAAAGCCCTCCAATCCAAATGTTGTTTTTTAACCATTCCAGCGCTGAATCTGTAAGATGAGTCCATTTATTTTCTCACAATAAAGAAAGTAAAGTGTCTCAGCGACTTTTTCACTCTGTGATTTAATCTAATCTTTGAGAACTTTTTGTTATTCGGACGTGAGATCATAATTGTTTTTATTTCTCCGAATCTGATAGATAAAAAAAAGACAGATAAAAAAGAAAAAGCTTGTGTATCTGTGGGCAGTTATAGTCAGCAGCCATAGCTCTATACCATGTGATAGCCATTACACTTATTGTAGCCATCACTCTCTTTTGCTCTCCCAGCTCTTTCAGAAGCAGCAATCACTCGCGGTGGCTCGTCGAGAGCGGGCCAAGCCCCTTAATGGTGAGGCTCTGCTCCACCTCACGCAGATTAGCTTGGAAGGAGAGGACGAACAGAGACCCATTGATAGAATTATTTAAGAAAATATATATATATATATATATATTTATATAAAATGTCTGCAGATGATTTTACAGGTGCTTTTAACAGGGAGCTGTGCAGAGATTTTCTGTCCGCGTTGTAAACATGTCACATCTCCAAGCGTTGATGGCTTCTTAGTGGAGTGACAAAAGGCAGAGCACGGCGCTTTAGAGCAGCCTTGTAATTCACAGTCTTTTCATTTATTTGCTCGAGGATCAAGTCCGCTTTGAGAACAGGTAAAGAATAAGCAGGGAAATGCAAAAAAAAAAACCTACATCTTTACAGTCGTCGTTTCCTCGCTCAGACGGAGCATTGTTTGTTCTGAGCTCTAAAAACTGAGTCCAAACGCGATGTTGCACTCATTTTACATACTCGGGGAACACCAGCTGTCCAAACAGACACACATCATGTGTTGCCTGCCTGCTTACTCTTGTATTTAGATGTGTACTTAGCCTCCTCTGCTGCCCAATACACTGTCCTTTTCACTCCATCAGCTTTGTTCTACCTGTGTGGCTGGGGAGGATTATTTCCACGCTGTTTTCCCAGTGACTCATTAGCAGATACACGCGGTTGGAGAAGCGTCGATTCGCCTCGGTTCTCGGCGTGTCGCTTGTTTTCAGAGCTTTGCATGAACACACAGCCTTATCTTGCGTTTTTCACGTCTCATACGTGTGACACCAACAAAGTTATGAAAAATATAAACACACCATTTGCATGTTTGTCAGGCTCTCGGAGTCGGTTACGCGTGAACACCTCACACACTCTCTCTCTCAAACTGTCTCTCAAGTGTTGGGTAATCTGTAAAGCACACAGCCGCTGGAATGAGATCATTTGAATAACGACTTAAGGGTTAGAATTTCTTTGTGCAGCTGTGCGGTATAGCGTTATGTACAGATATGCCTGGGATGTCTGTCTGGCCGGGGGACTCGTCACATTCCAGCACATAGGAGCTCATGCCGCCATAGAAATAAAGCGGCCATATTTATTTTCACAATAGCGGATGTGTGGGATAGACGATCCTGGAAACACTTCACTCCTGGACTAACTGTAACCGGTGTCTTTTTACAGATTCGCCGTAGTTCTGTTCAGCAGGCTCTTACTAAGTGCGTTCCCTCTGAGGATGTAGGGCAGGTGCATATGCATACACCAACCAACTCCTCCGAAACACGTCTACGCTATTATCTTTGCTATGCCAAGTGCAATCAGCTCGTCTCATTCCTCCCCTGTGAGCTCGCGAGGCAGCCAGCGCTGCGCTTCAGTGCGGGGAACAAGCAAACCCTGTGGCCAGAGCTGTGTGATGAAGAAGGCACCTTTGGGCCATTAGTGGTGTACACATCTCCCGTTAATGTGTTTTACTTTTACCTGCTGGGAGTTTAATTAAAAAACAAAGAGCCTCAATTTAAAGGCCATTATTATGCTAATGTAGTAAGCACGGGATGGTGATTAAGCAGCTTTTAGAGCTGACTGGAGCTGGCCCTTGGGAGCAGAAGGATGGCACTTTTTATTTGGCTTCATTACTCTCCATGAATCTAAGCTCCAAAGAGAAATGCTGATACTATGAAACAAGGTCAGCTACTGAGATCATTTATGGAGACAGTAATATCAGCCCCACTTTTCTGTACTGTACTACTTATGCAGACTGAAAGTTTGTTTTAAGCTCCTTTTAACGGCTGATGAATGAATCAGAGGCTGCTTCTATTTACACGTGCAAACTTTCTTTTACTTTTATCAGACGTCCCTGCTGCAAGCAATCAAACTTAACTTGCATTAGTTAAATTCAGGCTGCTATTTTTAAAACCAGTGTGGTCAGCATCCACTGTCTGCTGCTTCTAGAGGACAACAGGGCCGTACATAACAAAGTAATTTTCATCATGTTGAGACAAAGTTGAAAAGGCTTTCCCTTCAACATCTGGGCATCAAATGTTTTCCTCTTTTAGCTCGAGCTCTTGATACTGTTGCTAAGAACCAATTTTCACATACGAAGGCGCGTCTCATGAGGAGCCGAGGAATGGCTGCTCAAACAGTTCAGAGACCTCTGCTGAATCTTTGAGACGGATATGTTTGTTGTGTTTCCAGACAACAAAACTTGGACAGGAGACGAGGATTTCAGTCGTTAAAAATTTGTTAAGAATTTCATCGAGACATGCGAAAACTTTCAGCGACGGTGTGACGGTTTTTTAGAAATATGTTTTCTTTAAATGAGAACATCGATACATCTCTTATATCTGTCAGCAGCCAGTTAGCTTGGCTTAGCATCATGGAAAAAACAGCTAGCCAAGCTCCGTACGAAGAAACAAAATCCACCTAATAAAGGTCCAGTGTGTAAGATTAGGGGCAGACATGGAATATAATATTCATAACTATGTTTTCATGCATGTATAATCAGCTGAAAATAAGAAATATTTTTGTTTTTGTTACTTAAAAATATCCTTTTATATCTACAGTAGGAGCGGGTCCTCCTCCAAGGAGCCCGCCATGTTGAGACACCATGTTTCTACGGTAGCCCATAACAGACAAACTAAATACTGACTCTACACAGGGCCTTTCAAGTGTTGTTTCTCCTTTATATTAGGTAAGCGAGGGTGATGCGAGGAGATTGCAATGCAGTGATTACACCACTAGATTCGACTAAATCCTACACACTGCACCTTTAACATTTGTTTAATCCTTACAAAACTAAAATGTAACGTTTATGTGTCAATTTTTGGCTGAGCCAGGCTAGCTGCTTTCACATTTTCACTTTTTATGCTAAGCTAAGCTAACCAACTGTCATATTTACCTTTTTTTTTTTTTTTTGGCGGTATCTATTTTCTAATCGAACGTGAAGAAAAACAAATATTTCCCCAAATTGTTGACCTACATCTTTAAAGTTTCCACATACCTGTTTCCCCGTGCAGTCGTATATCTATCTGACGTATGACAGGGCTATGAATCAGTCATCTAAACCTTGGCGAGAATGTGAATGAGCGTATTTCCCCTCCAAAAAATGGAAAATATCCTGGTGAGCTTATGAGAAAACACCGATTCTAGACGAACCAACTAAATCAGGAAATATCAAGCGAGCGTGTTTGACCGGTTGCTCCACCACACGCCCCCTTTCGTCCTGCCCGGCTGGCCCTTGTCTGACCTGCCTGCCTCCCCAGGCCTCATCTCTCACCTCGGCTGTGATTGGCACGGCCACAGGTTTCCCTTGCTCAAACACAAGAGCCCATCTTCAAAGTAATAGCTTACAGATGCTGCCTGGATAATCCTCATCCCCTCTCTCTCTCTGTCTTTGAAGGGGATGCGGTGACATAATAGCCCTCCGCTATTCTTCTCCAAATTGTTATGGTGTTTCTCCGAGTGTTGTTCAATAGCAAAAGGGGAGTAGGTAAGACTGTTGCACGTGTTGCTAAATGTAGCATGATTATCAAGCACCATAAGCAGCTCCATACACCACCACCACCACCACCACCCCTCTCTCCCTCTCTCTTATTCTTCTGGGTTTCTTTTATCCCACCCAGTCCTCCTGATGCTTATCACTGCGGCAGAAGCATTAAATGTAATGTCTGTAGAAGGGAAATCATTGGCAACATGTGGTGAGAGCTTAAGATGTTGTCACACTTTAAGTTGCCTATAATCTGTTCAAAGGGAGAGTGCATAGTTCTCCAAAGTGCCTGGAAAAGAGGGGTGGAGGTGGAGGAGGAGGTGGAGGGTGGTGGTGGTGAAGAAGAAGAAGAAGAAGAGCAGCAGCAGAGAGGCCGAAGTCTCTCAGCTGCACTTGGCTCGGCTGAAGTGTTCATCAGACAAAATAACTGTCGGTCCCCGTTGGCTTTTGTCTTCTTCATAATGCTCTTTCTCGACTGTGTTTTTTTTTTTTTGTGCATTTGCTAAAAACACAGCAGCGTGTGGCGTTACAAGCCTCGACAGTGTGATAATCTGTCACAGAGAGGAGGAGGAGGAGAAAAGCGTAAGATAACGTAAGAAAGAACAGACAAGGGATTACAGGTATGTGGACACAGGATTAAAAAGAGGGACGTAATGATTCCTCCGGGAGAGAGAGCAATGTGCTGAGAAGGGCTCTTTTTTTCTCATTTATGAGTCCAGTTCTGGGGGAGGCCTGGGTAAATATTGACAGTTCTCTCTCCCTGCTTGAGATGCGGCCATTGATCCACACCGGAGGGTCTCATCGGCCCTGATCTGTGCGCTCAGGTGTGGGGGGGAGGGAGGAGGAGGAGGAGGGCCGGGGACACGGTGGTGTTGTCATGCTGGTGGTCTTCTTTGTGGAGACTTAGCTTAAGGGTTGCTGATCGGGGCTGCCTCTGCTGCTGCTGCTGCTGCTGCTGCTGCTGCGACACCGGGAGTCATGTTACCCGAGCGGCTGAACGTCCAGAAAGTGGATTTTAGGTGAATACAAGTCTTAGTGTGTCGGGTCACTGGGATCAAGTAGAGGCAGAACGCGGTAAATGATCAGCTAAATCACTTTACGCTCACACCTACAGCACTTTGATATCTTTAAGATCCCGGCAGAGCTTCGCAGGGAGCTGTGGAGTCCTAACGTTATCAGCAGCCCCTGTTGATGTGTTTTTTTCTATATATAAAATCATCATTTACATCTTCTCCTCCGTCTCCTGTTGGCCCACTGGCCTGGTCCCTCAAACCACTAATCAGGTAATGTTGGGGAGGTTGAATGGCGTGCCTCCCCCTGGTCAACCTTCACTGCTCACACAGTGGTGTTGTTTTAAAGAGCATTCTTTAGCAGCTGAACTTGGAAAGGTATTAAAGTGGGATTAGGCTCCTCCACAATCCACTGCTTGTGTCATTCAGGGAGTTTGTGTTCTCCTCTCCCCACTGCCACCTCCCCACTCCTCCTCTGTTTGATTGTGGCTAGCCGCAGGAGTGGGACTGACTGTGCCTTTCAAAGGAGAGGGGTAGGGTTAAATCCCTAGTCCACTGCTCCCTGCTAATTCTCCTTGTTCCTTAGAGAAGGATTTACTTCTGCTGCCAGCTTCTCAAAGGCCTTCTCTGCCCATCCGAAAAGTCGCCGTTGCCTTCCTGTGGAGGTGTGGTTGCCATAGAAGGGGCGTCATGCATGGCTATTCCATCTGAACCCCGCTGAGAATGGGGACCGGGGACTGAAAACAGGCAGAAAGTCCGGATTAGACCCGAGGACAAAGCAGGACAGGAAGATTCCAGAAGGGACGAATAGGAATTACAGCAGCAAAAATAATGCAAAGTGACAGAGAGGGGAAATAGAAAAATAATGGCTTACAAGATTAGACTCGGCGAGGAAGAAAGAAGAAAGGAAAGAGGGCTGAATGAGAATGTTTTCATCGAGATGAGAAGATTTGAGAGAGCGGTCGTAGGTGAATGCGGAGTCCTGGACGTATCAAAACCGCGCTAACAAGTCATTTCCTCAACTTTTTTTGCTCTCTCTTTCTTAGCCTAAGCCGGCAATCATTAGCTAAACATTCGAGTTCGAGCTGGGAACTTGTCTTGACAGATTCATCACCTCTTTTCCCCTGATCCCAGCATGTAACACGCTAATCCCTCTAAAAACTAGAAACAAGCCCCCCGAATTATTAGTTTATCTTCGCAGGAGTGCGTCGATGTAAGATTTTTTTAATTTTATTTTTTATGATTAATAGTTTAATAGTTCTTCTTCTTCTGGGGTTGTTAAGCGTCCCATCTTGGAGGTTTGTTTAGAAGATAGATCCAGGTTGGCAGGTCACTTAAACTAGAAGCCCGCTTTGTTTGAGAAACATGCCAAAATTTTCTTTTTCAAAGGGATTATCCTCGAGGTTTTTCCATAGTTGAATAATAATCTTCTTAACTTATTGTAATAAATGAAAGATTAAAGGATTTTATGAACCCTGTGAGTGCCAGTTTCTGATATCTCTGTTGTTTTGCTGTTGCACGAGGGTTAAAAAGAAAATAAGACGCCGTTTTCATTTTCTGCTCCAGATACAGGTGGTGATTTTGATCAGAACGGATGAAACCGGTACAATAACCTATCGACCGATGCGATGTAATTAAGATCAAATTTTGCTGTCCCGATGCTGATCTGATCAGAAGCGGAGCGCTTCTTTTTTAGAAAGCTGCGCAGACGACTACAAAAAACACACTATCTTGTTTCCAGCGCATACAGCTGCTCATACACATCCACTCCCATGTGTGAACACACACACACGCGCGCCATATCAGTACTCAATCAGCACCTATAACAACATTACCATAACAAAACCATCCTTTGGTTTCCCTCCGCTCATATTTACACATTATATTCATCACTATCGCTCATCCCTGTCCCGAACCAGCAGATGATGTCAATTGCTCCTCTTGCTGCCTCCCTGCCTTGCACAATGAAATAGATGTTCACCACAAATAGATAGGCGGTTGCCAGCTGTCTTCCAGACCAGGGCAAACAAAGAGGCCGCTAATAAATCCAGCTTTACGGCTGGACAAGATCAACCACACTCCCTGCCTTCTTGCTCCATTTAATGTGGCTTCTTCTGAACAACAGAGGACGAATTAAATGCCTCTCAGTCACCAATAAAACAATGCAAACATCTTCCTGAAAGGATATAAAAGAAGATGGAGGCGTTGTCTAGGAAATGGTGATGGAGGCAGTGTTGCGCCACAGAGGCGTGATATTAGACAGTAAGATGAAATATGAACAGACTAGAGGGCAGCCCCAGTAGTCGACAATAAATCACGCTCTCTGATATGGTATCTGATGCATGTAGAGTATCGTGGATATGAAAGAAATGTCATCAGGATTTGGTGGTCACCACACTAGAACAGGATCCACAGCCTCTTTTTTTTTTTTTTTTTTTTTTGATTTGTTAAAAAAAAAAAAAAAAAAAAGGGGTCTGGGTGCCCATGACTGAGCTCACTTGGAAATGGCACGGGGGCCGGGGCCCACCCTAGAAATTTTTAACAGATGAGCTGCTTGCCAAAGGAGTCACCTCCTTGGCTGCCCACAGGATCAGCAAGCCAACTTGACTCTTAATCAAAAAAAAAGAGCCATAAATAAAGCCACACACCTCGCCAAAGAAAAGACTGAGGCATTTTAGCCGAACAGCAAAAAAGTCAGAGAACGCACTCATTAATATCAGATAGATATTAGCCACCATAAGCTGCTGGACCAAGACCAAGAAAGGTTGTATTGAATTGAAGTTAAATAGCTTATCATTTATTTTCTTAAACGTTCCATAGTCAGTTATGACCTACTAGAAGTTTGTGGCGGTGTCCAAGTACCTGTATTTTCTTATTTTGCTGTGTTTGGGTTGTTTCTGGGCCTCTTCCTTTGGGCGGTGGGTATGTAACCCAGGGTGTGACAGGGCGCGACTCGTAGCGAACCAGGATCCAAGATCGTAAACATGCATCCAAAGGGAAGCTACGGCGTCGTTGAGGTTCAGGTTGGAGCGGGTGACTTTGAATGTTTGCCACTGTGGCCAAAAGCGTAAGCTGATAAACAATGCCAAAAACACCACCATAAGCTTCCGGTCATACCAGACCAAGGAAGGCTAGAGCAACAAAACCCCTGAGTGTTTTTAACTGAGCCACTTTATTTCTTATGAATTTGACTTTTCATATGTAAAATAATTGATGCTCTATTCCTTCTTTCAGAAGTTAGACAGTGTTGCTTTAAAACCCCTCATTTCTCTTGTTCTTCAGGTTGTTTGCGACCAAGTGCAGCGGCTGCATGGAGAAAATCGCCCCCACGGAGTTCGTGATGCGCGCTCTGGAGTGCGTCTACCACCTGAACTGCTTCTGCTGCTGCGTGTGCGACCGGCAGCTGAGGAAGGGCGACGAGTTTGTCCTGAAGGAGGGCCAGCTGCTGTGCAAGATCGACTACGAGAGGGAGAAGGACTTACTCAGCTCGGTCAGCCCGGATGACTCAGACTCAGGTGAGCGCCCCCTCTCTCGCACACCCTCTCGCACGAGAGTGAGAAACAACACCGTGGTGCTATCATCACATGGCACTAGGGTGTTGTATTCTGTATGCTCTGTTCCATCATTCTGGTAGCCAACATAGATGTCCACCATAATAGATCTGGTTTTAGTGCTTTGGGAGTGATATTAAAAGAGGGAAAAAACAATCATTTGTCCTTCTGCCAGATCATGTGCTGGAACATCTGAGATTTTTTAGAGATCTTGCATGCAGGCCAGGCAGTAAAAACATCTAACATGGCTCCGTCTGCAGCTTTTCAATGATTCTGTAGCATTCTAATTCAAGCGGGGGGCGTAGGTTTATGATACAGTAGGAAGTGGAAACAGGATGAAGCCAAGCCACCCTGTATTAATGGCTCTCCATGCGTGGGCAGGGTCTGGTGCTGGAAAGAATTAAATCACTGTATCATGGTGAGTGACAGAGGGATTTGGGGGCCTTTCTGCAGAAAGCCTGCTCCTCCACTCTTATCAGCTCTAGTGTTCCTCGCCTATAGCCTCCACACACAATGAGGCATCTCGCCAAGCCTCACTGTTCACTACCATCTGGCTCACATTTAGACATGCACAAAAGCGGGGGGAATTTGTCAAATACATCTGTGCCTGTGTCAACTTTTGTCAACTTGTGGGAATATTTGCTCTCGCGTCTCTCTTCTCTCGTTCAGTTTTGCGTCCCAGTGTATCGAGCACGGCGCGTCTTTTGTGCGACGTCTCCCGAGTTTCGAGACGAAGAGAAAATGTTGACATGAACAGAGGTTAACCTCGGCATGAGGAAGATGAAATGTAAGAGTGTGTGTCGGTGGAGAAATGTAGATAGTGATCAGATAACAGGAGACACTGAAGCATCATGTGCGCCTCTCCTCACAGCCCCAAAATCATCAGGATTCATTAACAACGCTGCTGGTTTCCATTTGGAAACACGTGTTTTCAAACCCTACGTAGACGGATTGTGTTTTTTTATTAATTCATTTATGTTTCATGTTATGTTTACATAGCTTTGTGGCCTTTTTGGCAGGTGAAAGTGAAACATATGAGTCACTGCAGACTGCAACAAACATATTTCACTCTGTAAGTCATGCCACGATTGTTCAGCTGAAAACAAAAGTTTAAAGCAATTAATTTACACGTGATGGAGGATAAGCGGAGTATTGAATATGTAGTTAATGTGTGTAATAGCTGCAAGCAACAAAGTTGACTTTAATGTAAAAGAAAATAAACTAACAGGCATTTCCTTAATAATAGAAATCTAATAAAAAGCGAGTTATTATTTCGTTTTAATGGCACGTTGTAGGATAGAAGCATAAAAATTACGCCGATTTTACTACCCCAAAACTGTAATATCCTGCTGCTGACAGTAAAAATCTTGCAACCCATATGAAAGTTGTCATTATTACGGGGGGCGGGGGGCTAAAAATTGGACTTCGTTGCTGTGTCGCATTCGTGATGCATTCCCCACATGTACTCGTGTTTCCTTTTTCATGTTGCGCTTGATGTAGTGTTCTTATCAGAGATTGATTTAGTGTAAATCAGACAAAGCTGAGTGCAGTAAATTACGAGTGACGCAGTGTCCACTCCGCTGACAAATGTGCATATTTCATTGCGCTCACCACGAGCGAGAGCCCGTAGACTTCTGTAAGTCTAATCGTACATGTGGCCTTTTCCTTTTGTAATAAATTGATAACAAAGTATCAAAAACACATGTGTCTCCTTTGATTATGCTCTCACGGTGTGTGAATCTCCCAGAATAGGGAAGAATGAAAATATATTTATCAGCAGACTGTCACAGACTAAAAGGGTGTAGTCGGTTCAAGCCCCGTGCTGACGATACCAAAAAAAAAAAAATGTCTCTTTCTGCAGAGAAAAGTGACGATGAGGAGTTGGACATCAAGCCGGAGAAAGGCATAGGAGGCCAGGGGAAGGGGGATGACGGGAAGGATCCCAGGAGGCCCAAAAGACCGCGAACCATCCTGACCACTCAACAGAGACGGGCCTTCAAGGCCTCCTTCGAGGTGTCCTCGAAACCCTGCAGAAAGGTAAGACAAAAGCTTAAATAAAGTTGTTTTTATTTCCACATTCCCTGGTCTGCATTTGGAGTAATGGATATTTAGATGCCGACCACGAGCCCTACAGTAGTTTCACAAATAAAATTCTCAAATTAAAAAAATCCCCCCACCTCAGAGCTCAGCTTTGAAGTGGCGAGCAGCATTCTGTTCTGTGTTAACCGAGGCAGGCTGGTGTAACGCGGTCCGCCTGCACCAAATGTCATACTGAGCTAGAGGAGAGCTGCCTCTGTGGCCTGGACCCTAAAAACAGGCGCTGCACCCGGGCCAAGGCTTTGAAGAGGCAATAACCAAGAGGTCCAAAAAAAAAAAAAAAAAAAAGACCACGGCATTCATTCAACGTTCACTCAAATCAAAGCAAATCAAAGAGGCAATGTGCCTATTGGGAAATGTGGAAGATATGTTAATGAGACAAAGTATTTCAGTGTGCTGCAAAGTGCTTTGTTTTCTTGTGGGGATGCTGGAAATCTTTTGTCTTCATGGTTTCAGGTGAGGGAGACGCTGGCCGCCGAGACGGGACTCAGCGTTCGGGTGGTGCAGGTGTGGTTTCAGAACCAGAGAGCTAAGGTGAGAGCAGCTAACGCGGGATAAATTGGATTCTGTGTCCGCAGTACAACAGCCTTGTTCCATCTTCTGTCCGGCCAATAAATCAGCAACAACTATGTGTGTTAAACTTATCGCTGCATTCCTTTCACAAATGTCAAAAAAGAAAAAAAAGCCCAAGGAGTTGCAAATCTAGCTCACTCTTGCATTAAATGTCTACACCCTCCTCTCTTCTGATGATTATCTCATGAAAACCTTTGATACTTGACAATGAAGTGCACTCAGATACAGATTTTGTGCGGTTCATTCGAGGGTGAACAGCGAGGAGCATCCTTTTTAAATTAAAGAGCGCTTGTTAGTTTTGGGGGATCCTCACAACTTTGACTCCTTCGTTTCAGATGAAGAAGTTGGCAAGAAGACAGCAGCAACAACAAGAACAACAGAATTCTCAGAGACTTGGCCAAGGTACGATACTCGACGGACGCTCTTTGTCTAGAAGAAGCTCTGTGTCTGGGAAATTGTTAAAAGTTAGATTTTCTTAATATTTTAAGCTCATTTTCACCCAAAAATATGTTCTGCTGTTTGTTACTTTGGTGGGTTGTAGTTGGAGTGCTGAGTTTGACACTCGAAGGTTGTCTCCATATTTTCACATGTATGTTAAACATGATTTTGTGACATCACAACTAGGAGCCAGTCATGGGATGAGATCTTTTTTTTCAGTGAGGTAGAAGGAGTAGATTTAATTTAAAGGTCCAGTGCGTCAGATTTAGGGCGCTCTATTTACAGAATATAACATCCATAACTGTGTTTTCACCTGAAAATAAGAATTGTTATATCTACAGAGAGACAAGGGTCTCTTATGTGGAGGCCGTCATGTTTCTACAGTAGCCCAGACTGGACAAACTAAACTCTAACTCTAGATGGGCCACTAGATGCCATTAAATCCAGCACTGGTCCTTTAAAACAGATTGTTCTCTAACATGTCTGAAAGGGGGTCTTTAAGTTTTTCATGTCATAGCAACATGTTGTTTCAAATGTCGGCATCAAGTTAGTTGGAAGCCGTACATGAGTGCTTCTATTTGGTGACTGCCGAACGGTGAAATTATGGAAAACACCGGATCAGAAAATATATGAGCTGCTGCTGCTCCTTCTCTTTCTCTGAAATGTGTGAGAAAAATGTTTACACGTTCAATAATCTCGCTGAATAACAGATCGCAAATATGTCAGCGTGTAAACAAGAATGCTTTCACATCAAACGCAAGACGAATATTCTGTCTGGAAGCCAAACGAAATGAATGGCAGACATCATTTCGCAAAAAAGCCACTGCAAAGGAAAGTGCGGGGAAGAGGAGGGGAAGAGGGGGCTCGAGTGATGAAGCCACAAGAGTTTTTGTGTCCCTCTCTCACAGTTAGCCAAGAAGCAGTGTTTGTGAAGGGAATTATGGGAGAAGCCACAGTAGACTACTGTAGGTTTCCGTGGAAATGCTGACAGACACAGACGAGCAATCAAAGGTGTTTTTTTGGGGGTTATTGTTGCTGTCTCACGAGCACCAGACTCCCTTTATTCTTATCAGTATAAGGTGTGTTCATGTCTCCAACCTCCATCTAAAATTAGCAGGCATGCATGGAAAGCTATGAGGAAGGAACACATCCTGTAAATGCTCTCATCATCTCATTGAGGAAGCATCGCTGCAGAGATTTTTATAGGCCAACCCGCCCTAATTTCCTTTGAAAAAAAGCCAATGGGATTTTATCACTGGATTATTGCAGAAAATAAGCATTTTGTTCAAATTGTTGCCATTTTTTATGATTTTTTGAAGCGTAAATGTGATCTCTAAAAGTAGAAAAGCTAAACTAACTGCACCACGGTTGCAGGACTTCGGCATCAGCACCACTTAACTTCAAACTTGTAAACAAACCGTGTAATTAGTGAATAGATAAGTTTCCGTGTTCGTGCCTGCCGACGTTAATTATCGCCGACAACCTCTGTAGTTTCATTTAGCCACTTGTTAGCAACAGTTGCTAAAGAGATAGACGATATCTGATGTGTTTTATGTTGTGAAAATGTCGTCAGCTTAACCACAAATCTTATTTTAGCCAATCAAAAACCAGGCGAGGGAACTGGTAGTGCAAAAATGTTAACTCACTTCCTGATTTTACGACTCATTCCCCCAGATTCCTACATTTTATTTTGCATTTTCCTCTAATGGTTTCGCTCTCGTCGCTTTGCAGAGGTAATGTCCAACCGGATGGAGGGGATGATGAACTCCTTCACACCGCTGGCTCCACCGCAGCAGCAGCTGGTCGCCATGGATCAGAATGGTTACAGCACAGACCCGTTCCAACAGGGGCTCACCCCCCCACAGATGCCCGGGGACCACATGAACCCATATGGTGAGCATCCACCAACCCTCACACACACACACACCCACTCACTCCTGCCCTTAAAAAACACACACATGCCTGTCCCTTGATCAACCTCATAACTCCCCAGTGTGGGACATGTGTTCAGGCCACAGCTCCCCTTCTGATTTAAGCCGCTCACAGAGACGTACGAGCAGCTTCTCCTCCCACATGAGATAACACAAGGGCGCTCGTAAGATATTGTGTTTTGAAGTTCCAATTTTCAAATGTGTTTAATATGGTTTTAACTCTCCGCCTCCACTTCTGAGACATGTCCCCGTTACTGATGATGTTTTCCGATGGTGGTAGAAACATGTGGTCAGCGCGGATAGCCTGAGATAAAGTGCAGTCCAGGCGATGATTGAGGGTTCGCGTGAGCTAATGAATCAGAATGAGAAAACAACACGTCTCTGATTTCCATGATACCGGGGAAGAATTAAAATGCAAACAAGGAGGAAAAAAATCAGTCAATCAAGTGTTAGTCCACAGGATGTAACTGGAATAACACATTTCTAAGTGATGTCCTCAACAAGCCCCAGAGGGACCATTTCCCGAAGTTCATAACTTCCTTATAATTTGCCTCCATTTAGTTCTTCTCGGTAGTAAGAACCCAAGTCCCCGGTCTCATCACTCTCCTTTGGTTTGGGGAAAAGAACAATATTGGCAAGGCATTAAAAGATGTGTCTCAAATCACTGTCCCCATTTTGTGCAACACTATCATTAAGATCCAGAGTGTAATAAAGTTAACTATTCCCTCCAGAGAAATAACATGTTGAGGTTTTATGAAAGGCGGAAACGGTTGCTATTAACCAGATCTTTTAGGAGTATGCCCCTTGTTTACATGCTCCCTCATAGACCGCAATTGTCCCAGCGAGGGCAGCAAAAAGTGAGCTTTGATGATAACTAACAAAACACTTTCGTCCCGATTGTGATGACACACAACAGCAATTTCTCAAAGTGACTATTAGTAATTATAATTTCCCAACGCTGCCATAAATCTCAAAGACGAGATTGCGTTGATTTCATGAGTGTTTTTTTTGTTTGAATGACGCCTCTGCCACCGAATCCTGACGCCTATCTCCTATCATCTCTCTCTCTGCAGGTAATGATTCTGCATTCCATGACATTGACAGTGACACGTCTTTAACCAGCCTCAGTGACTGCTTCATGGCGTCGTCGGAAGTCAACTCCATGCAGGCCCGCGTGGGGAACCCGATCGACCGCCTCTACTCAATGCAGAACTCTTATTTTGCATCATGAAAGAGAGAAGAGAGAGAAAGAGAAAGAGGAAGAAGAGAGAAGAGAGAAGAGAGACGAACGTCAGCACAGAATAAACTGCCCATCTCAAACCTAAAGCGCGACGGCCGGGAGTTTCTTACGCTAAAGGGCGGACGAGACAGGACGAAACACACCACCTCGCTGTAGCTCCTGGTTATGTGCTGAAGCTTACTCAAAGATAGTAAAAACCACTTTGTCGTAGGACGGTGATTCCTGGGGAAAAAATAAAAGACTTAAGTATTGTTAGAGATTATTCGGTAGGATTGCTTATCTGTCACAGGAGATATTACTCTTTTCTTTGTTCACTTAAAGAAAACAAGTAGATATTGAAGCCACTTATTACACAAACCAAATAACACAGTGAGTTTATACAGTGCATGATCAATTGTAAACTAAAACTTTTTGTAAGCGCCCCTTCCCACCTCCCCTGGTTAAGATGTGGTGTTTGGACTGTTTCTTCTTTACACTACATGGATTTCCATGTTCACCGTTAGCATTTTGATCACTTTCAATAGGTTTAGATATTGTGTTAATAGTAAAATAGGTGCAGCATGTCTGCAAGAGTGACTGTACATTTGTGTATGTATGAGAGTTCGTGGTGAGAAAGAATTGTTTAGAGGAGAACAAGGAGAAAAAAAAAAAGAGAAAAGCGGAGAATTGGGTTGGACGAGCAGGATCAGTGAAGTGTAAATACTCTCCCCAGGCAAATTGGATGTGCATGTTAAAAATGGAAAGCATTCTATTTATTTAACTATAACAGGCTCTTGAAGGTGCATATTAAAACTGAAAAGCTTTATTTAAAAAGGAGAGCATTTTTTTGTTTTGTTTCGTTGAGCAATTAGTGAGTTCATGAGTATCACAACTCATCTGTATGCCTTTTTAATATGAAGATTAACCCTTTTTTTGTTTTTTGTTTTTTCTTCAGCCAAGCTGTAAATGAGCAATGTTGCTATTTATTTCGTACAGACCATAAACCTTTTTGTTGTCATTGTCATTATGTGCATTCTCAAAATGTTAAAAAGTTGCTAATTGACCAAAGTTGACTGGTTTGATGAATAAACAATGTCTTTCTCCTGATAACATTAAATAAATGCCATTCAGTGATCATTCACACGGTAACATTCACCTGTATTATTCTGGATTACTCTATTTATTCCATCTGGAGGTGGTGCAGTGGTTGGTGCTGTCGCCTCACGGCCTCACTCCTGGTTCGAACCTCGGCTGGGGCCTCTGCGTGGAGTTTGCATGTTCTCCCCGTGTCTGCGTGGGTTCTCTCCGGGTACTCCAGCTTCCTCCTACAGTCCAAAGACATGCACTTCACAGGTTAATTGGTGACTCTAAATTGCAAAACATGTTTCTGCACGTGGGAAAAGTTTGCTGCTGCCCTAACAACGACCTCCGTGGCTGTGAAGTGAACCCAATGCAGAAGTTCCAAAAACAGTTCCTGCAGTTCCTCGAATGGCCACTCGAGGTTGCCTACAGATCGAGTCAAATCCATAAGCTGACATGTTAAAACTCATTTTGTTTCCTCGTTCAACCCTAAAAGTCATTATAGAGACACAGACTTCGTCCTCCTTGGACATGGACTTTGACACCCCTTGTACTACACTGAATTATCTAACTTCCCAGGATTCGTCTAAGAATTTGATTTTTTCATTTTATATCTCAGAATATAAAGTCAATCACATAAAACTATATGTATATATTTCAGTGTGTGCTAAGCCTCATGTGCGAGAGTTCCCATCTAGACACAGCCCATGATAACACGCCAAACAAAGACGGCGAACACGGTAAACACCTACTGAACATCACAGTGTTAGCATTGTCAGAATGAGCGTGTTAGCACGTATTCTTCATTCTGTAAATTTACAGCTGCACCGTGAGCACATTCTGCTCACTAGGACGCAGGCATTTATGAGTGAGCGGTGAGGGTGAGGTCGGAGAAGAGTGCAGGTGACATACCGACACAGCTGCATGACTCGAGAGCGAACCCCACCTACAACCTCAGGGCTTTGTGTCGGGCGGTTGCTTGGAAGTTACATCTGGGTGCCGCTTCATCTCTCTAACAGAATCTCAATGTGGCCGGGCAAGCTTCCACCCACCGCCTTTGTAGTTACATGACCACACAGAAAAACAATGCACTTTTATGCTGTTATGTGACTCACTTTGTTCTTGCTAACAGTCATGACAGGCTTTAATCATCCTGGCTGCTGCTCCTGAGCAGAAGGAGCGCGTGGAATTGTCAAATCTGTGAGGATTTAGAGCACGAGCACAGTGTGGTGTACAAACCTATATATATCTCTCTTACTATCAAGTCTTCAATCTGACAGCCAGGTGTTGGACTTGTTGGCAAGGTTACACCGCCATACATCTTCACTTGTCACACTAGTAGGGGAACATCCCCGGAAGCACCGAGCAATGACATCATCTCAGTCTGAAAGCCTGATTGGCTTAGATTTGTTATTTGTGTATGCAAACGATTGAGAAATGGATCAAATCCAGCCGACGTTTGTTTTTCTTCCTCGATGCTTGAGGTGTCTTTGTGTGAGTAAAAAAAAAAACGTTGTCGTGATGAACAGGAAACACTGTTCTGTCTCTGTGTCTGCATGTGTGTTCATATGTGCGTAACTATAAGCGAGAATCATGAGGACAATGAGCAGGTTCGTGTCGGGTTTCTATGGATTAAAGTGTGAAAGAGCGAGCAAACAGACGTGACAAAGGCTCCCATTTACAGTAAACATCGATGGGGCTGCTACGCACACGTCCTGTTTGCACGGGATAGACAGTACAATTAGTTTTGAACCTCTCCCTTTTCAGGACAGGCCAGGTGAGCTTACAGAGAGGTGTCTGGGTGAAGAGGAGGACAGAAGGCCCTGCTGCAGACGTTGTCGTGTAAACGTCAGAGTAAACCCTCAAAAACCATAAATTCTCCTACATGATGTTTTTGCTAAAATATCTTAGTGCTTATTTCTGTTAATATACAAAAATATACAATCCTTATAGAAAGATAGACAAATCTCACAATAATACAGGTAAATACAAGACTGCAGAGGATAAACACACAATGAAGCTTAAAGCTGGTTACATAAGAGGAAAAAGGTAAGCGTGAGACAACACAGGTTAAAACAAAACAGACAAAACTGATTTATTATTGATGATTTATGAAACCAAAAGTTTAAATCCTGTCAATCTGCTGTTGCTTCAAGGATCCAGCAACTGCAGCAGTGTATATTCAATATATTTTCACTTGAATCTAAAAGGAATAACAACAGCTGAACTACATCTTGTTGCATAATTATGAAAATTTCTTGTTAAGGCCAGTGTGTAGCATTTAGTGCCGGCCCTTTCGCCTCACCTTCTTCTCCCTTTAACCGCCCTGGCAGCGAGGCATGCAACAACACAAAAGGCTCTATCTTGCACAACTTTGTAGTTTGTCCCTTCTGGGCTACCGTAGACACATGGTGGTTCAACATGGCAGACTCTGTGGAAGAGGAGCAGCATCTGTAGATATAAAAGTCTCATTCTAAGGTAACAAGAACATTATACTTCTTATCTTCAGGTGATTAGACACACATTATGTCTAAGTATTTCTGTACATTTGTCTGGACATTTAAGCAACCATACTGGTCTGTTTTCACCACGTCATCAATGAAGTCGTGCATATTTTTGGAAATACACTTATTTGTTGAGCAGCTGCTGGCAGGAGCTTTATATTTACAACACAGGCGTGAGAGTGGTGTTGATCTTCTCATCTGACTCCACACAAGAAAGCAAATGAACATATTTTCCACTGTTTCTTTAATTTCATAACTCAGATTGTACTTCCCAAAATATCCAGGCTTCTACTCTGCTCCACCCAGACTCTGATTAGTGGGAGTAGACGGGGTAAAAACAGAAATAAAATTTACCCAGGATGCATTTTATTGACCATTTATACGTCCACATTCTCCATCCTTGTGCCCTTCCTGCTTTCTTACCTCCTCCCGTCCTCGCTCTCTTCAGTTCAAGCCTCCAATTTGCCAAACAGGCAAAGCAAAGCAGGCAGCGAGTGAATACAACCTGTGTCGCCGCTTGTTCTCTGGGCACACTCAGACGTGAATCGGCCAAAGAAGACACTCGGAGGTTGAGGTGAGCGCGGCCTCGATATGAAAACAGTCGCGCTGAAACCCGAGCCGAAGACACACACACACACACCGCACGCACGCACGCAAAACTCACGGAGTGTTAAGAGTCGGGGGCCTTCAGTAAACTGTTCACACATTTACTCTTCTGCCGTCCTGGCACCACATAGGAAATGAGTCTAGTGACAATATTTTCATTAGATAACCAAAATCCTGAAATTTTCCACCTGAGACACAATTGAAGGTTTGTGATTCATTTTCTCTACTAACTGTTCAGCTTCTCTCTTGCACCCCGGCCCCCATGAAAAACATATGGAGCTCGATTTGTTATTCGGGGGGGTAATTTAAAACAAGATTCTCAACAGCTGCCCCGTAAAAAACACAGCATGACCTAAAGACAGTAGCTGAGGAGTAAGCAACAAGGCCGCACGCCCCAACATCGCTTCATCACACTAGGGGAGTGACTCATTGGAAACCAATGCAACGCTTTTATTTCCATTTACTGTACTTGGCATTCCTAATTGTCATTTCTCAACAGAAGACCAATATTACATTTTTTTTTTTTGGAGCAAACCAAAGCCCAATTAATTGTTGCTTCGCAGGGCCCAAAGACACTCAGACGTTTGTGGGTTGAGTACAGTCTAGATTTCTTCTCATGATTCCACAGAGTTCACAGGAGTTCACAGCGGGGGGGAGCAGCGGGGTGGTGGGGAGCTTTTGGGTGTTTTCGTTGGGCATATTCCACGGCGTGTGGTTAATTGTTAAGGGAGACTTTTTAACCAGCGTCTGACACATATTCTTTGAGCCTCGAGGGCTCGCGCGTAATCAAATGAAAGACTATGCGGTGGTTTTGACCAAGGAGAGGAGAGAGGGTGGGGAGGGGGGGTCACAGCCAAACATCCAAGCATGTCCTTCACAGCGGCGCGTTGCTTTATTGTGTCAGTCAGCGGCGCAAAACACCGCCGCCGCAGCGTGAGGCATCGTTTGCATGCTACAGGTCCATAGATGTAGTAACAGTGGGTTTACTGTTACTTGATCCAACAGTAGGGAACAATTTTTCTGAAATACCACAGTGATGCAACACAGACAACTGGACAAAATCTTGTAATAAGTTAAAAATACAAGCACTCAAAGGAAGGTTCAGATGCGCTCTGTAACATTCATTCCTCGTGTTTAGGAAAGAGATGACCATTTGAACCTCTCCGCAGACATTTCTGGAACATGTAAACATATTGCCGCAACTGTTTTTTGACCTCCTGCGTCTGTTCTCTGCTGAGAAAAAGACGGCGTAGGATTCACCTCTCAGTGCCCAGGGGTGCAGATAGATCCCGGGGATAGGGCTCAGTAATCCCCCACCACTATTGGAGCCCATCTGTTTTGGTTTTCATTTTTCTGCATTATTAGTGCTTATTGGTACATGGTCTAGGAATGTAGCCAGGGTGTTTGAAGTCCAGGAGGAAGGTGATGCCAGGGGCATTAGTTGAAGGAATGATGACCTTAAGGTCTAACACAAGCCAGCACTCCTAACCTCCAGGAGCCTCTCCCTTGATGTTGGAATCCAAGTCCTGCGAGTCCTGGTGCCTCGGACACCCTGGACTTTACAATTCGCCAATTCATCTGGCAAATTCATAATCGTGATATTTGCTGGCATGTTGCTGCACTAAAAAACTCAATCTAATATTTCGAGGATCATAATCAACCAGTCAGATCAATAAAAATCTTTCCAGGAAATAAATTATTGTTCCTGCTTTAACTTTAGCACGTTTGATATGGTCAGTCTATAGCCATGCTAGCAACTCCGTGAGGCTAAATGCTAACGTCAGCATGCTAACATGCACACAGTGTTAACATTCTGACGTTTAGCTGGCTTGTTAACTTGCTAATATTTGCTAATTAGCACTGAAAACAATGCACAGCTGATGCTAATGGGAATGTAATTACAGGACAGGAAATTTTGACCTGCTGGTGGCGCTATATAACGAGTGAAGGGATCACCAAAGTGACTATGATTCATCCTGATGGGGGCAAGAATGTGTGTACACGATTTTATTTTGACCATCCCATAGTTGTCTAGACACTCCAAACCACAAACCTCATGGTGGCACTAGAGGAGGATTGGGATTGACACAAGATTCTGTGCTAATCCCTCAGGTAGATATTAAGATAGTTCACTGGATACATAAAAACAACAAGAGTAATTGAGATTTATCCTCTGAGGACCATGAATGTCCATCCAAAGTATTTAAAACTGTGACATTCCTGAAGCTAACCGGGCTAAAGCCTAAAAACCCTGAAAAAGTAGTCACGGTGAAGTTTATGAATCAGTCCTTGGTTCAGAACTTTTAGTTGCAAAATCATATTAGCTACAATAAGGCGCTCAAAGAAATTAAAGTTCAAGCAAACATTCTAATTGTCCACAAAGTGAATTTTGCTTTTATAATCAGTGTATCAGCTCCAGGCTACAGCGGTGTAATACTGCAGATTAGAATGATCGCTCTGTCCTTTAGCTCGAGCTCCGGCACAGGATAGTTTATGCTCCCATACACATGTAATTTGGGCATCTTTCTTTAATAAAGACTCCCTGACAACACAGATCAATCAAAGTTTACACGAGTGTGATTGGTAATTAGTATGGTTTTGACTTTTTGGCATGCACGGCTAGCTGATACCTGCTTGTTTATGATTATTCTGCAGTTTAAGTTACTTTCTGGCAAATAGACAGCAACAACAACAGCAGTGACAAAGACAACTTCCGTTTTCTCTGTGCGTTGGATGCACGTTTGTCAAACCCGAGCAGAGAATGAAATCTGTCACAGAGGCAGCAATCATATTAACCACAAGAGTTGGAAGAGAGTGCGCGATGCAGTTCAGGTTACTCAGCAATTTAATCGTGTCAATAAAGATCCCCTTTTAAGCGTGTTACTCCTCTTCCCAAAACATGTTTGGATATAAAAGAGAAATTTTATCAGCGAAATCTGAAAGCTTGTTAAAGTTTGAAATCACAGTAACTCCTTTTTTGTTCCGTCTGGATGAACTTAAAGAGGAGAGGAGGCAGGAGTCTCTTCTCGCTCACACACACACACACACACACACACACACACTTTTGGGCAGAGTTGCTGTTCACAGCAGCTCTTACAAACATCGCCTGTGGATGTGGAATACGGCGCAGGACGAGGTGAACCCTGAGCCGTATATTTAAAAAAACCCTGGATGTTTCGACAGGACTCACCTGTGAGGCTGATAAATCACTCGCAGTGTACACTCGGAGCTGAGCGTGGACAGTAAATCTGAAAGTCAACAGCGGGGGTGAGGGCTTAACCAAACTGTTAGGAATTCTGTATTTGGCACATTTCCTGTCATGTGTGCCCTATTTATTATATACCCTAATGACTCCAATGAGAGGCTTTCTGGAGACCATCTACTACTTATAAGACATACATTTGCTCTGAAAATAAAGCTTGACCCCCGCCCTTCAGGTGGCAACTTATAAAAGAAGTCTGTTATATACCTTTTGTTTGTTTATATAAATTAGATCCAATTAAGTGATTCCTTATAAAACTGTAAATCAGGATCCACATGCTATTGCGCCGAGACCACTGAGGCCACATTTGACCTCCCGCATGACCCCGCTCTAACTTGATAATGAGTGTTTTCACAAGACAGAGGTCGGTGCCACTCTGCCCCGATGTGACCTTTTTCATTATAGCGAGAACCAACATGATTATCAGTTCATCATGACGATTATAATCCATATTGTTACATATGAATATCATTTGTCAGACGTGTCTTTTTTGTCCACCCTCCTCCTCCTCCTCCTCCTCCTCTGCGGGGGGAGCTCCTCTAATAGAGCTTTGATTTGGAGTGCATTGATTAGCCTCCAGTTAACAGCAGACAATCATCTTTTGTTGCCGCCGCCGCCGCCCCGGCCTTTTTGTGTGCGTTTTTTGACAGTTTTATTATAAGGACTTAAAACGACCCAAATAAAGCACAGATGAACGGCCTCTCCTCGCTTGCTTTTTTTTCAAAAGGTTAGTAAATTTCACCATATGGATTTTTTGGTGTCTCTCCCAAATGTCAAGGTTTAATTATTAACCGTGGGGCCATTTTGGAGAGAGAGAGAGAGAGATTTGCACTTTTACAATATTGTCGTGCCTGTGTGAGGTTAAGTGTTGAAAGTGCAAGGAAGGCCATTGTCCTTCCTCCGTGTTTAATGAAGATGGATTTAGAGATGAAATGTTGGGTGTAATAAAGACAGCGTGACCTTTAAGGGCCTTGCCACAAGTAGAAAACAAACATGTCGGCGGTTTGAACAGACAAAATGATGCTTTGATTTAAACAGATTTTACTGAAGTTACAACATTTAATCTGCGATAAATATTTGTTATATAATGTGCTGTAATTGTTCGCTGAGAGTCATTTCCTTCCCCCTTCAATAGATCCAGATTATGAGCTGTAACTCAAGATTATAACCAGTCACGAACACCAAAGGTTGTGACCTCCCAGTGTGGCCGTTATGAGTAAATATTGATTACACTACAGTCAGTCAGCTAAGTGGAGCCACCAGAGCAGAACACAGCCATGTACTGTGGTGTTTTTTTTTTTTGAGAGGAGTAATATCTGGCCTAATCCCAGCTTCAGCCCCAGCCGGTGCACTTCTCTCCGCTGTGCGTATCAGCATGTGAGGCTCTGCACCGGGCTCAGGTTTCTCAGGGCTCCTGCATGGTGCAGTCAGACCTTCGCGGCGGTGCGCCCTCCTGAATAGGCTCCTGAAACTTTAAGTTCCTCGTGCTTCGGGGGCTTCCTCGTGGGGCTGACTTCCCCGAGATGGTGTGGCAGTATCTGAGTTCACATGTTCCTCGCCCCCACCTTACATACATGTCATCAGACTCGCCGTGCCCGCCTCAATGAAAGCTCTCTGTTGACTTCCTCTGCTGACAAGCGAGACGTGACCAGCTCCATGGCGTTGAGCGCTAACCACTGAGCGGGAGCCTCGAAATAGAATAAGTAAAACTCTGTTATGAGCTACTTTACGTTGCCAAATTCGGGATGTTGCCTATACTGTGGCTTTCTGTATTAAATAGTCTCTTTTTGAGAGCGGCCAGTGATGTTTGATTCATACGCGACAGAGATCCCTGTATGATTTAATGAGCGTGTTTTTAAGAAATAGTTCGACATTTTGGGGGTAAATACGCTTGTTTGCTTTCTTTCCGAGACTTAAATGATAAGTTTGATACCATTATAATGTTTGTATGATAAATAAAGGGCTACCACCTGCAGCCAGTTAGCTTAGCTTAGCATAAAGGTTGTGTTTTGGTCCATTTCTTGGCCGAGAACAGTTAACTTTGAATGTTTTTGTCACCCCGAGGTTGCCAGGCAATCGGCGACTTCAGGCGCTGGTAGGCAGATTTTATTCGAACATAGCTAGGCTAGCTGTTATAACCAGTCTTTATGCTAAGCTAAGCTAACGAGCTACTGGCGATATCATAATATTTACATTTAATCATTTAGCTGACGCTTTTATCCAAAGCGACTTACAGGGAGCAATTTGGGGTTCAGAATCTTGCACAAGGATGCTTCGAGATGTAGACTGGAGGAGACGGGGATCGAACCACCGATCATCTGATTAGTGGACGACCCGCTGTACCTCCTGAGCCACAGCCACATATAATGGACAAATATGAGAGTGATGTCAATCTTCTTATCTAACTCTCGACAAGAAAGTCAATATCTTCAAACAAGATGTCAGTGTGTCAAGTGTTGCTCCAAGTTGTTGATCTGAGTGTTGTGGCGTTACGTGATGATAAAATGGTTTCATTATTCACATGACTCCCCAACATGAACGAGGATTTCGAGCCACGCAGCAGCAGCGGTGTCAACCTTCAGGATTGACAGAATGGCCTGATTTTCTTCTTCAGGTGTTTTTTTTTTTTTGTTTTTTTTTTTGGAACTGGAGGCTCAGGAGGAGGCAGCAAGCCCTGACAGAGAGCTGCCATTGCGCACAGCAGAATCCTGCCCACAAACCCTTGCCTGTGGCTTGCCCTTTGAAGGTGCATGTCTCTTCTTGACATTTCTTGTCAACTTGCCTTGGGAACATTGGATTCCATCGTCATGGTCCACACACAGTTTGTGTTCAAACTGTCTGGGATGATGCAGGAGATATAAACCACTTCAATGTCTTTCAGGGGGGGAGGTACACCGTCATTAATCCTCAAAGTCAATATTAACCGTTCCAAAAAAAATGTATCAGCCCTTCGCTCCCCCACATTCTGATCTAATGCCTTGAGGAGAGCTTCAAAGTGCTATGATGCACCATCTTTGCAGCCCATACTACAAAATATAGATGACGCAATGCAAAGTTTTGTTTTATTCAAGCTTTTTTTGCAGAATAGCACGCCATCCTTCGACATTCTCTCTCGCATGCTTCATGCCTGAACAAACAGATACACAACCAGAGCTGACGGGGGAACATGGCATATTTGTGTCACTCCAGCAATTGGAACAGAGCAACATTAATAGACCATGCGGGTTGTAACACAATTAAAACATAAATATGCAAAGTACACGGGGGTGCCGCCGCGGCTGCTGTGCTGCATGTGCGGAGACAGGTGCCAGCCATCTTTAGTGTTTACGGCAAAGCTCCTCCAGCAAATGGCATCAAACCGGATTAATACGTGATGTCTGGGAGCTTGGATTTCAGCACGACCCCAGACGAAAACAATCTAAAAACAGTAAATGATCTCAGCAGGAGGAGTCCTGGCTTAAAACAATGAAGTAATCTGATCTGTAGAAGAACTTACATTTCTAGATCGGTAAGTATGTTGTAAACTGTCAGTGCTGAGCAGTGTTTTATGAGAGGAGAGCTCCAGTATTTATACTACACGGCTTCTTATAAATCAATCGGGTTAATGATCATTGTCTGTCCTCCTGTTATATTTCTTTGATATGAAAGGAGGTGTGAAAAACATTCTGCATGTCTGAACAGAAAGCTTTTTTTTGCTCCGAGGCAACTGGAAACTGAAAGCCAGCGTGTTCCAGATAGTGAAAGCTGACAGAGTCCTGTCTGTTGAACTGATTCCGGCCCTCTTGACATGTCACGTCTTCTTCGCGAGGCATTTACTTTCTCTTTCATCAGTTTCATTCTTGGCGGTCTTGTGTTCAATTTGACTGATTGAGGGAACAGATCCAGTTGCCGCCCAGCAATTTCTACAGATGCACACAAATTGTCAGTCAAGAAGGGACTGTTCAATAATATAGCCTTTACAGCCCATGCCCAAGGACCTGTAGGCCATTACAGGGCCATTACTAGTGAAATCCTTGTCTGGACAAGTGGAGGGAAACTAATGTGTTACTCTGACGAAAGGTTCTCATTGTGAGGGTTGCAGCAAGAGCCGAACAGGAGGGGGGGAAGATAGGATCAATTGCAAATTAAGCTAGCGAGTGTGTTGCTGCAGCATATAGTTCCCATCATTAAAAAAAAAAAATAGAAAGTTGTTACTCAGGTGTGTGCCAGTTGGTTCACTCTTGCATTAATTCCTGAGAAATACGGCAGTAGTTTGGCCACATTGTGTCGACAGCTGTATTTTGTTGCAAAAAAAAACCTGAACGTGCAAAAAAACATTTTGCAACCGCTAATGAACGCCTCGCGACTCGCAGATTTGTTTTACACGCTTCGGATTTTCGAAGCCGTGATGAATGCGCTGCAGAACGAGGATCGACACAGTAGTAGCTCACACACGTTTAAGTTTGGCGGAGAAACATTCGGCTTTCTGCTGACAGCCGCTGACAGCTAGAGCCAATTGTGGAATTATGATTTAGATCATTAAAATTCATTTAAAGAAAATGTACAATGACAACGAAAGTGCTTGTTTGATTCTCGCAGTTTTAATCACCGTGTCACATTAATATACAGTACACGGCTCTTCATCATAAAAATTAGCCGTCTAGACGTCGCTGCCGCTGTTTCTGACAAGCTTAATTCTACACTTCCACATCTGTCTTTATTTTTCCTATGGGGTTTGAACTGTCTATCACAATGTGGCTTCCAAAATTTGCTGGGTGTTTCTCAATGTGCCCACACAAATCTTTCCAGCTCCAATAATAAATTTACTTTCATATTTTTCCTGCGGTTAACCATCTATACTTTTCAGTAAATATCTAAATACACAAATATGTGTCAGTTCTTTTTGTGCTTTGTTTTTATTTTTTTATTTTTATAGAAACCATAAATTACCCTGACAGGAAAACCAGTGATGACCTTATGATCAACTAATAATGGAATTACTTTCAAGCTTTTTAAAGAGGCTGTTTCCAGTGTGGCACAATCAAAGTTGATAAAAATCGACAACGCGGCCCGAAAAAGTATCTACAAGCTAAATGAGCGTGACGTTGAAGTGTTTTTGCGTTCACTCCTCCGCGGAGTGAAGCCAACATTTTTGTTCAAGGGAGTGGGATGGTGTTGGTGGTGGGGGGGGTTGTGTCTTGGATTAATTAAGCTGAGGAACTCCCAGTTTGGGGAGCTTAGCATGTGCAGGGTGATGTTTTCTTCTGAGTCTTTTCCACAGGGATAGGTTTGCACTCATCTTTGATAGTTAACCCCATGTGACCCTTCCCTAGAGCCAATCCCCACTCCCACCTCACTGCTCCTGCTTCTCATTAGAGCCTGTCCACTAGTCTGACTGGGTCTTAAGTAGACCGCCACACGGGCCACTGACGCAAAAAAACATAAAGTACTGCATGTGTGTGTGTTTGCAGACTCACTGTGTGACTGTGTGAGTTTTTCTGTGATGAAGACGTCAGCGTTCAGTTCAGATTCTGAAGAAATCTCTTTTGTCTTTCTCGTCAGATCGATGTGCATGCATGTGTATTTTACTGAAATTACAGTTGGGCTAATTAAACAGTTTACTTTGGCGTGTGGCAGCATCAGAGCTAAAAGTAATCAAGCCGGTGGAGAAAACAGAACAGCTTTGAATTGATTCAAATGGCTCAAATTTCCTACATCACGTTAAATATCACGTGTGCACACAAACACGTCTTGTATCTGTTACTTCAAGGGATCAAAACATGCAAATAAGTTGATCTAAAATCCGTATTAGCTGATCGAGCCGCATGAGATAAGCTGTTTTGATGAACATTTTTTACAGCAGAGGCGACGGGGTTGAAATTGCAGCTGAGTCATTACCCTGTATCATTGCTATCTCAGTGTATGATGAGACGTGAATTTGTCTGACCTCCCCGGGGGCAGCACAAAGGGCTGAATTCAAAGCGGGGCACCCAGGGGCCAAGCTGGCGGCGGTCCCAGCTGAGGAGCACCAGCCAGCCACCACCTGCATACTGCTGCTCGCCCAGTCTCCCTGGATATGAACCCCCCCGCTCCCTCCTCCCTACTTCAACCACCACCACCCCTCCTCTCTCTCCTGCTCTGACAAGCCTCATCTGCATCCCAGTCATATCCTACTCCCACTCCTAATATCTGCCCAGTCCATCTGATCTGTCCATCACGCAGCCTAAATTCTCTGTGACGGCAACACTATGGCCTCAGCTGTGAACACTCCTTTCATTCTGTCACCGAGCTGTTGCTGGGCTGATTTTTTCAGATTCTGCGGTGACAAATGATTTGTGCAATCTTTTATCTCCCCCCTCGGATTGTAATTTCTTCTTTTTTATTCACACGTCCCCTCGATGGAAAGTAGGATTTGGTGGCTAATTTTGCTCTTTTGTTTGATTGTTTGTTTGATTCTACTTTTTCCCCTTTTAACCTGATAAAACTTGAAATACATATCAAAGTATCTATAACAGTTCCAAAGAAATTTAATCTTAGAGAGGCTGTCATGCTTGTCAAAGCAGCAATTATCTTAATAAGCTCGATAATGCAATTGTAAGTCGCTTCATTGTGCTTCATCTGATCAGTATTTCCAGAGAAACACAATCACACCATCCCAGCATTGTACTTAACAAACAAAAGGCGCTGTGTAAAAGAGAGAGGCCTGTTTCAGCTGTTGAAACATAAATATATCCGAGCTGAGAGTTATCGATAATCGGTTTGATTATTTGCCTTTAACCTTCCATGTGTTCACCCTCTGCACACACAGCTCTGACTCCCTCACGTGTGTTTCTCTCTTAGTTCAATAGTGCCCCCTGGAAAATAGTTTGTGCACTGCAGCCCCCAACAAAAGCTGGATCAGGGGTGTAAAAAGATGGCAGCCCCCTGGACCGATCATTTAGTCCTCCCATCTGCCTCCAGTGAAGTTCTGGACGGGCGGCGTTAGCACATTTTGACAGTGATGTCAAGACCACACGTGAAAAGATGGGAAAACAAAAAATAATGACGTGTTCACCGTGAGGATTATCTTTTATAACTGTGAGAAAGATATCATTATGGTTAGCATACGTGCTAATAACAAAGCCTCCCTTCATCCGCTGTGTTTTTCCTGCAGTTTAAATTCTCCCCTTTTATTACGATCACTGTTTGCAATTCATTTCCCGTCAAACTCAGACGTCACATGACCCTTGCCCTTGAGAAAAAAAACAATATCAAAACACTGGAGGACAACGCGGAGCCAGACAGGGAGAACACTGGGATGCCAGCAGTGCCAGACAATAAGAGAGAGGGCCCAAAACCGGAGGATGGTAGAAATTCTCCTCCCAGCTGTAGACCTTGTCGGATCTCCTATCCCTGAATTCCTGAGCTGTCTGGAGGAGCCCTCAGGGCTGGCAGAATGGCAGGGTGCGTTGTGGGAGTCTGTCCTGTTTCTGTAAGCCCAGGCAGGGGGTCGGAGAGGAAGAAGGAGGGAGGGCGGTGGTGGGCCGTTTGATAACGCTGCATTTTTGACCCCCTCGCGCTCTCGCTGTCTCTGCCGCAGCGTCTGATTCACGTGGAGGCGGAATCGGCTGGGCCTTTTTAGATTCACGCCAAGACTAATTCACAGGCTTGTTGTGGGCGACAGTGTTTGACACTCAGCTTCCAAAGGTGGACTAATGGGAGAGTTCACCAAAGGTTAAAGGGTTAGTATGCTTTACTAGTGCTCTAACCTTGATCACCAAAGTAATTACGAGGAAAGGAGGGACTGAGAACATGCCCGAGGCTATGGATGTGGCAGAGAAGAAGAGCACTGTGTGTGTGTGTGTGTGTGTGTGTGTAAATGTTTATGTGTGAGGGTGTGTGTGCATACTTGCAGTCAGAACACGACAACACCCAAACACACCACCTAAATAGTTCAAACTTTTAAGCCAGATCATCAGATTTAAAGTTATGTCATGTCACGACTCATCCTCGTGTGACATTGTTTCAGTTTTTAGAAAACAAAATGACACGATGACACCACATTTGGCTTTTGGGAAATAATCTGTGGCTCCGCTGAGTTACTAAATGAAATAAAGCAGAATTTAAAAGCACTGAGCGGTCACAGATGTGTGGAGTTTTTCTTGCAAGTGAAAGAAAATAGCTCAGATGGAAACCAAATCCTGTGCGTTGCTGCTTCAGCAGAAATATCAAACAACTGGAAGGAACTCGCCAAAACTTGGCAATTGTTCTCCGTCTTTGAAGTCCTACATGCTCACGTATTACAATAAATTCATAGTCGTAGCAAAAAGAGTGATCAGAATGAATCGTGAAGGTATAACGCATGGTAGGAATCAAATTCAACCACGTGGAGATCTAACGGTCGCATTCTTGAAGGGAGACGGTGAGGAGAAAGAAAAACTCTGCACGTTGTGCGCCCGATCTGTTTGAGGCTGTCACGTCGCATGAAAGTTGACATGTCATATCGTGTGTGTTCATCAACACTCCTCGGAGAGCAGACCGCAAGCTATAGCTCTGTGTGCAGGACCAGTTCGAGGCCTTTCCGTGGGGAGCGGGGAGGGGGGCGGTTCTGGAGGCGATCCATTATCAGTAATGGGTCAGGGTCACACAATGGGGGCACTTTGTCAGATCTGTTGGGGATGCACTGCGGTAGGCAAAGGGCTCGCTTTGATCTCGGTGCGTATGTTCACCGGAGTGTGCCATGTCTGAAAACTGATCCGCTCTCTGACATTTCCCTCCCATAACCATCTCAGGATCTTTATCTGTTAACTGGAAGAAAAAAAAAATCTCGGGAAAAAAAAGATGAATATTCCAGAGAATTGACTTTCAGGGGCGAAACTACATCCTGCACTACTAACACCAGATAATATCTTTGTCTTTGCTATTGTCTCTCCATTGTATCAAAGATAAATGGGCTGTTAACAGTTGGTATGTGTGTGTGTGCATGTGTGCATGCAAGTGTGCATCTGTGTGTCTCAGATAGAAGCCCAGGACAGCCCAGTGTTTGTAGTTTTTGTAGTCCTCAGGGCCCCTGGTGGGTGTGCTCACTTTAAAGGGCCCAGTGAACTGTGAGGACTTGAGACATGAGACTGTGCCGCCCAACTGGCCCCAGGACACGGGTTCACCCGGAGAATGTGAGCCGAGCGGGGGGAACTGGGCCGAGACGGGGCTCCCACAAACCTACGCTCCATTCCTCAAGACAGCAATCCCTGTATGAAAGATTGTCAGAGAGGGGGGAAACTCTACCGTCCCGTGGTTACTTGTCGCGATCTGATTTACATCTAAATCTAAAATCTTTGTCGCGTTTTTAGGCTTCTTCACATTTTAGGTGCACGTTAAAACTCCGTATATCTTACCCGACTGTGAACAATATTTTAAAAAAAATGAAATTTATGTCAGCTCGTATGTCGACGAAGATTCACGGTAACCAGTTCATTGAATATCTAAAGGTCCCGAGTCAAGGCTAGCTACACTTTGTTTGACATTCTCTATTTTTCTCCTTAAAAAACAACTCGTTTCTTCATCACAGTGAACCGCTGCAGTTTATTTTTATGTCAACTCCACGTGTGTATTAATCCGCGGCTGGAAATAGTTCCAAACAAATCCGCTGTTTACTCCTTGTTTGAGTTACAGCTGCTAAAAACTACATTGCCCAGCTGTTTTAAGAGGTGACATAACATTTTGTAAACTACATGTTTGTGACCTGTTTTTAAATATTCATGTCTTTAGCAGGAAGCACTGAGGGCTGAGAGCCACAGACAGGGAAGAGAATTCAGAAAAGTGATGAGAGGTCCTTTAATTGGATTAATTGACAATATTAAAAATATAGAATATTGCCACACTTATCTTTTAGGACTGATGAAGGCTCTAAAAGTGGCACCAAACAGAAATTCTAGTTGAAATTGACTAATTCTAGTTATATAAGCTGGATAAAATTAAATATTTAGCTTCTCTTGTTACTTAGTATCCCTTTCTTTTGAACATTATTTCATCGGAAGACTGATTTTTCAATTAAGTGTACCATCGAATTGCTATAAAACGTAATAATTGTGGGACATTTATTTTCCATTGAAAAATATATTCAAAACCAGATCTGGCTGTTTAAAAACAGCTGATTGTTCCACACTTAGATCTGCATTCATGAGTTTTATATAAAATATTCCCCTTCACAGTTCACATCACTACGTAACACCTTGGATAGAACGCCCAGGTAATCATCCGTCCTCCTGATGTCTTCATAACGTCCACATATTTTCACTTTTTAAACTTTTGACACCAGCCGCACTGTATGCCGGATTTATTTTTAGCCGTGGAGATAGTTTGAGGAAGCCTGTAAAGATTGCTGCACCCTCCCAGGAGAGAAAAACAGAGACGGCAGAAGTGAAGCCAACCCCAGCCGAGTGTCGATATCAGGTTATGATGTTTGCTGTTTTAACATGAGCCTCTTCTCTCTCTTTTTCTCCTGTTGTTTCTTCTCCTCTTCAAGGGTAGACGGAGGCAGACAGAGCCCGGGGGCCGTATCTCCCCAGCTGTGATCTTAGGTTAAGCTTCGAGAAGGGGAAAAAATACCTCCGTTGTTGACTGTTTTTTTGTGCATTGCAACTCTATTTCACATTATCCGCTGGACAATTCCCATCACATGGTTTTGCTGTTGTACTCTGGACAGCGGCCTCTTTAATTTAAGCAATTGTTTTGGCTCCGGTTCATTCTGAGGTCAGAGGTTAGAGAAACACTGTCAACGCGAGCTGCTCTTTGCTCACTTAGTGTCATTTAAAGGTATAATAATAGGTGCGTGCCTACCTGCAGATTTTCTTTTTTTTTCTTCTTTTTTTGTCGCTTGCCACCATTTAAAAACTATTGCTTTAAAAGAAGAAAAAGAAGCACTGCGACAAAGCAGACACCGATCAATTTGCAGTGATGAATTGTGGCTTTGGAATTCGATCTATGATCTTGGGAGAGAGGGGAAAAAAATGGAGTGCTATAATCAAATCTCTACAGCACCAGGAGACAATGACTGAAAAACAGCACCAGCGTCTTTTATGTTCACAGAGCAGCATTCAGGTTGTGCTCTGGGTGAGGTCTGACGGATGTCAATTAAAGGGCTATTTAAATATTTAAGCAACAAAGTTTGCAAGTCGTCCCTCGGGTGCAGTTATTGGAGGGGCTGGTGGCGGAGAGGAGAGGAGGTGGGGGGGGATAATGCAGCCTCAGCTCTCCAAGGAGCAGCTGAATGCCAGGCAGGCGGTGTGTGGATAGTTGGGAGGCATCACGGCTTGGGTTACAGTGTGAATTAAAGCTGACACTAAGAAGCGCTCCTCACAATGACCTGCAGAAAACAGCAGACAAAAGAGTCTATTTTAAAGCGGGACAAAGGGGAGGTTAGTGGAGATACCTGAGCCTGGGCTGGCCTAGTCAGCTTGTCTGTGGAAAAGGGACGAATGGCTGGTTTGCCGCGGGACCACCACAGCTAGACCCGGCAGGAGAGAGAGGAGGGGAACACACTGAAAAGCACATTCCTGCACAGCCATAACACCAGAAAAGACACATGACACACACACATGCATACAGGCAAGAATATCCTGAGCACAAGCTGTAATTTGTAAGACATCATATTTTGGTATTAATATCAGTGTTGTCAGTGGTGTGACTGGTGGTGTTCTGGGTTTGTGGTCACACACACACACACACACACACACACTCATACACACATATAAACACTCACACACGGTACATGATTTCATAAGAGTTCAAAACAGAGAGAGATTGTCAGCAATCTGTTATGCTCCCTGGAGGACTTTGTCATCTGAAAAGCATATTTAACCTTTCAGATCTTTTCAGAAATGTAATTTTCCCCGCAGCAAAACTTACTCAATCATTACTATTGACATTTTGTGATGAAATTTACATTACCAAAAAATACTTCGGAGAGCGCCACGGCTCTCTCGTAGCAACCATCCAACCCTGCTTCCCCTCCAACCCTCCCCACCTCCACCTCCGACTCTACGCCTCTATGAATGCTTGTGAATTCCACGAGAGTTTGCGCTATCTCCCCTTCATCTGCTGTCACCATGGTCCTCAGCATGCTTTCACCTCCATCCTAATCCCCCACTTCATCTGAAAGTCAGGATGACAGCTCTGGCTCTTGTCCTCTCTCTCTCTCTCTCTCTCTCTCTCTCTCACTCGCCCTTTTCGATTTTCAACAGCATCCACCTGTTCTTGGAGTGGGTGGGTGGGTGGATGGGGTGGCGGCAGGTAGAAAAAATCGTTGGAGTGACTGGGATCTATGTGCTCGGTTACTCAAATCAATTATTTTGTTAATACACATATCGAACAACAGATTGGCCTTCTCCCCCCTGAGTTGTCTTAATAATTGATATACTTCAGGGTTTTGTTTTTTTTTTCAGACAAAAGATCATTTGCTTCTAGCCGTGCTGCATCCTGGTTGAAGTAATTACTTTCTGCAGACATCTCCCAGGGTGCAAAGTGTCCAGACGACAGCCACATTCTTAAACTGGCACTCGGGGTCACAGGCTCACTCCGGTACCAAACTGGACTGTTCAGAAAATACCGTTTGAAACTCTATCTTTGTATTCACCGTGTCACTTTCTCTCTCTCTCTCTCTTGAGGTATTCAAGATAATACTCTTGGCACTTTTTGAAACACAGAGGAGGAGCTGCACTCTTTAAGGTTTGTTTACAATGAACGCCAAATGCTATCAAGCTAAAACCACTTAGGGCTTGAAAAGAAAAGTTCGCTCTCACACTGTGAAAATAACAAGACCATGACTACGACTCGCCACAATCGAGACGGGTAATTAGAGGAAATGTGCCACTGAGCCAAAAGGAGCCTCCTCATTTTAATGTGACCTTAAAGTGGATTTTAAAAACAACAAACAATCATTTTGGACGTGAACAAGGAAGTGTTGCATTAACGTGTAGACGGAATGATGACACATGACGGATGTGAAAACTTATGAAGGTTGTTCACTGGCACCGGCGTTCAGGAGAGATATGTTAAAATTAAAAGCTGAGATTAGCTAATCGCTAATAATATATTGATCTATTAGTACATTACATAACTTATACAGGAAGACATGAATATTATATGTATATATTTAAGTTTACTTAAAGGGTAGGTCTGTCCTCAAACAATATCCACATACTCAGATGTAAATTTAAAAAGTCTGTAATTGTTCCTACTTTCCTCTCTTTCCTCTGACATTGACAACAACAGCAACATCCACAATAACAACAACAACAATGTCAGCAACATCCACAACAATAACAACCATGTCCACAAAAATGACGTCCACAACAACAGCAACAACAACGTCAGCAACATGAGCAACAACACTGACAACAACGACGTCAGCAACAACAACGACAACAACGTCCATAACAATAACAATGTCAGCAACATGAGCAACAACACTGACAACAACGACAACAACGTCCACAACAACAGCAATGTCAGCAACATGAGCAACAACACTGACAACAGCGACAACTTCCACAACAATAACAACGTCAGCAACAACAGTGACAACAACGACAACATCCACAACAACAACAACAACAACAACAACCATGTCCACAATATAAAAAGATCTGCAGTGGAAGTGGAGTCCTGGTTTTGTGTATTAAAAAAAGGACTAGTGCAGAGAGGAGGGATGATTACAGCAACAAATAATGCTTCAATAATGTTTCAAAGTGCACGGGGGCATGTAAGTATTGATTAAAGGCTGACATGAAAAATTATGAACCTGCCCTTTAATCATCATTGCATTTATTTGCACTTCTTTATTGATTTTCCACACATATATAATTCAAAGTTAACTCAATAACAAATATGATGGCGATTCTCGTCACAGATCCATGTAATCCACATTTTTCTATATTTCTAAGAAGACAATTAAATAAAATGTCAAAATATTAAATCTGCATTTAAAGCACAAAGAATCAGGCGGCCTCTTTGACTTGCAGGAAAAGCACAGGTGTTACTAATAACATTAACAACGGCTCTGTTCAATTCAAGTGTCCCAGTGAGCCGTGATAGTGAGCCAGCGTGCACTATAGCAAGCACCCTCATTAATTTGATCATTTACACCTGCGATTCTCCTGCTACGAGTCAGCATGTGTTTAGTTTATGAATCAACATTCACATAAGTGTATATGTTTTTTTAATTCAGTCACTAATAATAGTAACATTAAAGCCAGGTTACTTCTTCACTATCGTTTGATTGGTTACGGGTTTAACTAGTAATTCTTAATGGTTTAGTTTGTATTGACACACGTTTTAATATAAAATGCAAAGCGTGGTAACAGTGCACAGTCAGACAGAGGAGCCCCAGCAGGAAACCAGCAGCTTATATGTCCCCGGTCTCTACTGATTAACATGGATAACTCTGACCCACAGAACGGGTGAGGATTCCTGTCTAATTGAATTACTGTCAGTCTCCTAGCCTCCAAATATTGTCTTGAACTTATACCCCTCTCTGTTGCCAGAAACTATTTACATTATATATGCTGGAGAGTTTTTGTTTTTTTTCTTTTGACTTAGTTTTAGGCTCTGGTACAGAGAAACTGTTGTTTTATCTCATCGACAGCTAGACAGCTGGGTTACTTGTATGTTCTTGCACTATGAACTGTAAAAGATTATTTAATACAGTTGTCATGAAATAAAGCCACGTGATCGAGTCCTTCATATGTTGCATGGCAGGCTTTTTTACTTGATTATAAAGAAGTGAACACCTGCTGTGTTTTGGCCCCAAAGTATTTTAACTTTTATAGCTGAACTCTTCTAGATCTAGCACCGGGGTTAGAGGAAAGCTCGTCTTTGGAGTGCGAGTCTCGTTCTTATGTTAAGGCCAAAGTTATGTCACTTATTGCATTGCTCTGGAATGAGGTACAAAAACATGGCTGCCAGCTCTCTTCCCCCTCAGGCCTTTCAAAAAAACCCGAAGGCAGGACTTTTGTGGCGTTTCATGCACGTTATCCACTCTGCATCATAGGAAAAACACAATAAAGACCCCCTCGGCAATGCGGATCCCCAGGCGGATAAACAGCTTTGTTAGCGTCTATAGCAACAGTTGCCTTTTATTTAAAATGGGCTCAACTTAGACATTCAAGTCACACCGACATGGACATTCTATTAAATATGCATATCTCAAGTGTCCACATCTGATTCCAAAGAGGACAGTGGAAGATTTATGGCACCGCTGACCCTCATTGCTTTGCGGCTTCCTCAAGAGAACCTGCCACAGGCTGTGTGCCAAATGCTTTAAAATTTAAAGAGGTGATGAAGAAACTATCCAGAGGAGACAAAAACACATCAGTTCTGCCACAATAAGACTTTTCTCTTCCTTCTTTCCAAGCCTCTTCTCTTTCTAGTTGATCTGTCTCACCCTGCCAACAATGGCAATGAGTTGACAACCGGCCATGGAAGCGTATGGTTGCGGTTACGCATATGGAAAGCCTGGGAAAATCAGATAAACCTTTCTCTGTGAAATCCCTGAAGGACCCCCGGTTTGGATGAAATGAAGAAAGCGTTGGCTTGGCTCCCAATAGATAGTTCTTTGATACAATGATGTGTAAATGACCAATACATGCCAAGATTGTAGATATTGGAAACTTCATCATTGCGAGTGCCATGTGAACAGCTTTCGCCTGAGACTACAGGATGAAGGAGGCTCAGGGATGGTGAAGGGGGATTTTTTTCTTCTTCTTCTCTTCAGGCTGTTTGCTGCAAGCAGAACACCTGCATTTTCCAGGCTCTGGAGGACTCTGAATTTGACCTCAGCGCACGAGTAAAAGGGTATCCAACTTCTTCAAAATGTCAGAAATGCCACATAAATCTATTGTTTCTGACGTGTTCTCTCCACAGAGGCTCAGATAAAGGAACACCTTTCTAAAAGTGGCGAGGCTGACATACTTTTCCGAGAGCAATGGAGGAAACAAGAATTCCCATATTCTCACAGCAGCTCTCTGATTTGTCCACACTTACTGGCAAACTGATAAAGTACTGTGACAATACCTCTGGAGTGTCTCATAAATGCTTTGTATTGACCTTAAAGCATTTGCTGACCACAAACAGAACTAGTAACAGGCAGGCGAGGGGGGGGGGGGTCTCTCCTGTGGGGTAGGAGATGATTTTCTCTCCGGCAGGCACACAGGATCACTGTCTTGGTACTCTAACCTTCCACAGACAGCAGCACCTTCCATTGCTCCAGGCCTTCTAGCCTTAAAAATCTCTCCTCTCGCAGGGATGGATTGGGTTCCAGGACCCTCGCCTCTCCTGGGACTGACCCAACCCGGGGAACAGGGGGCTTTCACGGGAGATCACAGGTGCTTATATACAAAATGGCAATTTTCTTCTTCCATAATTCCATGTTACTGCATTACCAGATCTTATCGTGAGGCCAGTATCTCATTCCTGAGGTTTTAGACGTTAATGAAAGATGCTTTGCCTCCGGCCACTGGGGGCTAAATCAACAAGCCTAGGATTCCTGTTGGCCTTTGTAGGGGAATACCAAAGGCAGGGAGCGGACAGAGCTGAGGTCAGAGACAAAGCTTGGAGCTGAAGATGGAACAAACAAGCTTGTATGCAATCTAGCTCAGCAGTTCCCAACCTCTTTTCTTTTTTTTTTTTGTTTTTTTTAGTCAGACGTACTTTCCTCAGGCAGTCCTGTCAAATGTGCTGTTCAGTGACACCTGTCACGTTCCAAACGTGTTCATTTAAATTGGTTTTAAACATGATCCTATAATCATATAAAAATGTGTACAAACTGTTTGGAGACGTAGAAACTGAACTGTTACTTTTAGCTAACAGTTGCAACCATTTATCTATTATGTTTAGTTATTTCTGCTAGTAGCCCATTATTTCTAATTAATTACCAACCGATAGGTTACTTTTAGCTTTTATCCATTACTATTAGCTAACTTCTTCTTTAACCTACTTTAGGCTATCTATTTCAACCATTTATCTCTTACTTATTTGAACTACTTCCTCTTGGCTGACTATTTCATCCGTTATTTTTAACGAACTGTTTGAACAGTTTATTCATTTGGCTATCTATTTTAACCTGTCATCTGTGACTCAGCATAGAGACTGTGTTTGCCGTGAGAGCTAGGTGAAACTGAGAATGAGGTTCATTTTTTGACGATGACGGGATGCATTTTTTTAGTAGCATGCACTCCATTTATGTTGATTTCTCGAAATGAAAAACCTGAGTTTGGCTTCAGCAGATTTTATTTACCCAGCTTGGAACAGAAGTCAGAATATTTTGCTGTAAAATCTGTATTTTATTTCTGCGTCTGTACTTTTTGCTGTCTTGTAGGGTTAGGCACTTTTCGCAACATTTAGTGATCAAGTGTACACATACATTTTTTAATCAAATCGTAATTTAATTTTTTTTTCCACATCGGTTGGGCTTCTCCACTATCTTCCCGTGTCCGTCCTCACACCTGCAGAAGTACTCCCTAGTTGTTAATCACTGATTTACAGCACACTAGCAAGCTGATTTCTTATCTATCCCGGGTCACACATGTTAAGCGCCGTAATGCTGTCACACTGTACACTTATATAAACAGATAAATATTGAAATTACTGGATCTATGTACTCTGTGGTATAATAATACGTAATGGTTGCCATATTATTCTTCTCGCTGGAGAATTGAAACATTCCGATAATTGCTTTTTATGCCCTTTGTATGCCCTGGAATCAGACTAAAACAACCTCAACAATATGTGTTGAGGATATGTAATTTCAGCCACTTAGGATCATTAAAAAGAGATCATATTGAATATCACTTCTAGAGAGGGAAAGAGAAAGCGAGAAAGAAATAAAGAAGAGATTTGTTTGTCAGTCAATTCCGACCCACTCAATCTCCTTAGCCTCGTGAAAGAGGGGGAGAGAAAGGGTCAGGGTCAGCTTTCTGTAAATCTTCTGATGAAATGTTGACAAAACAGCCAATTTTCTGTAATTTTCCTGCAGCCGTCTTTCAGCAGCTTACTCACTCAGAACCCCTTCATTTCAAACAGCAGCACACCGCGACCTCTGACATGTATCTCGTCCCTGACTTCTTTGGCCTGGCAGAAAGACAGTAACAGTTGTGCCTTTTAGGTCAGGTGGACGCCGTTTAAGAAGCCAGCCTCATAAAGGACTCCTTTGTCTCCCAAACAGGCTCTCTTGGGCCCCAGTAAAAGGATAAGAAATGTAGTTAATAGCTCAGGAGTGGCCTAATCATCAGCTGCCATTACTGCTCCAATATCAGCAGAGATGACAGACTTATCAATAACAAAGGCCCAGCTGAAGCCTCCACCGCTCTGTCATTTTGATCTTTGCTCCACTAATCAGAGCTTTCATTTGAGCTAAGCACCAGGCAGCACACCTCTCATTCTCTTCATGCTGTGCCAGATATCACTCATCTTTACAAGCCACTCTGTATTCCCTCAACCCCAGGCCACCATTTCCACAAATTGGCTTAATTTCTCAGGCAAATATATGACACATCTGAGAGCTCATTATCCTCGCAATGCAAGTGATTATTGTACTTACTGGTGAAACTCTCCTGCAGCTTTCGAGGTTTCGTCTTCAATGGCTTTGGTTGGAGTCCAGCTGATTTTTAAAATGAAATGAAGATATGTCAAACTGACTATCATTGTGGTGTATAAATATTTCATAAGCTTATGCTGTGTTTGCTTCAAAAGTGCACTTAGAAAAACACAAAAGGATTCTGAGGCATGTTGTTTGTCTAATACGAGGCACGGACTGAAGAATGAGAACGCTTATATTAATAAAAGGCTGTCAATCTATACAGATAAGATACCTGTATGCGTCTAGCCTCCGAGAGTAAATTTATAGCTTTATGTAGAATATTACATACCCCTAAAAAAAGAATGATGTACATGCTTTTTAATAGTAATAAACATACTTTAATGTCAATATTTCTCTTGTTCATTCTTCCACAAAAACCTCCTCCATCAAGGAGAAACCTGAGAGGGCCAAAGAGGTGCTCCCGCACCTGGACGAGCTGGCCCTTTCATTTACAGTCATGGTGAGGATCAGGCACTGACTGACTCAGACACCTGCTATTGGGAAATATGTTCTCCATCAGTGAGCTATAGACTATTTCTGGACAGGAGCACTGGGAGACCATTGTTCTCCACAGCACTGACAGCCAAGGTATTCTGGGACTCTTGGCACACATAGAAAACAATGTGTTATTCATGTTAAGCTTAAAAATTGGGCTACTTATTCGACATTACCAAACAAACTGCGATTAGAGCGGTATTTGTTGACTGCGGCGGGGTAGTTTAATGGCTTTTAATATATAAATAAAACATATTTACACATAAAGAGGCTCAAATATGATGGGATTTGTTTGAATAATTGCATTTGATGGCACGAATGGGTCAGATATTTTAAAAAAACGCCCGGTGTTGTTGGACCGTAATCACACAAATGTCCTTTTCAGACAAAGAGTAAATACCTATCTTTCATATTAGGCATAACCTATGGTCTCAGGCTTAACATAAAACAGTGGAACTCCTTATTCCTCCAGTTTGATACATGATATGTGCTCTTTAAACAAATCATCTGGTCTCTGCTCCTATACAGTCTTATACAAGGGGGGCAGAGGGTTTGGGGATTTTGCAATGTCATCTGGGATTAAAAAGGAGCAGCACATCAGAGCCCCAGGCCACACCACCTGGAGCCCCTATACGATCCCTGGCGCTGCACCACTCAAAACCAGCCCCATTAGCTTACCGCCAAATAATTCCTGGTCAACCAAATGACACTGAGCTAACAAAGCCCCATTTCAGAAAAGATTACAACTTCAACAGGAAACCCTTTGATTATGAGTTTGTTTGAAATGTTATCAATACCCTGATCATTCCTGCGGATCAACAAAACCATCTCTAATCACCATACCTTGGCTGCACCTTCGGTTGTGCATCAATCTCCTGAAAAAAAAAAAAAGGAGGAGAGGAGAGGAGGAGAAAAAAAATCACGGTGGAGAATAGAGGAGTGATTTGTTTAACAAGAAGCACGTGCAATGACAAAGCGATTCCTTTCTCTACGTTGATCACCCACCTGCACACAGATTAGGTCAGATATTCACCTGAGCTGCCAACCCGTCACTCACACTCAGTTAAAGAAAAAAAAGAAACACACACACAGCACACATTCATTTCACGTTAGTCCTAACAGTAGACGGCAGACAGGAGTTTACCTGTGCTTTTTTTACCAACTGAAACAGGCAAACGAAAACCTGCACAGCGTCCACAGGCAGATAAAATTCAGTCAAACGTGGCCGTGAACTTTAACCTCAGGCTGGGGTCACAATTCAGGGCAATCTGCCATTTACAGACATAATTAATAAAATAAAACAGGGCATTAAATACACAATATTATAAGGCCAGCTTACACCTCTAAATAATAATACTTGCTGCAGGTTCTTAATTATAATATTCAAAGCTCTACAGCATACTTAAAGGTGATTACCACAATAAACAAATCTTTGCTGATCTCTGTCTACATTGGATCACGGCCAAATATTTTAAAGCTGCATTCATGTTCTCTTTTATAAACATCCTGCGTGAAGGCTAGACTTACAATATTTTCCATTGTGTTATTTTTGTATGTTTATTTATTTATTGGATTAATGGGAAAACTGTGCAGACGATCGGGAATATTTTTCCCGCTGTCTTGAGGAAATACTTTTTATTTCTGATAAAGTTCCTCATTAAATCCTGCAGGGTTTCTAATGTTTTGATCATTTGCCAATGCCCAATCAAGATGCAAAACAATATGCATAGATGATATACATCAAAAAATAAGATGAACACAAACACGTACATTCTATCAGCCGCTTAAGTTTAGTTTCATAATTCATAATCTTACTTACGGTATGATGCCATCTGATTGGTGAATAACATATTTCCTTGTGAGAGTTGTGCATCAGAGTGAAAGGAGGGGCAGCAAAGTTGATGTTTGGTCATCAATTTAGTCTCTGGCGCCCCTTTGTGGTATCCACGCAGAACTGAATGACATCAGTTTGACTTCATAAACTGTGTTAAGTTCATAAATCATAACAGAATATGCAACTCAAGCCAAAAAAAAAGCTTTTGTCAAACACAGCAAACTGAACCAAAATGTGTCTAACGAAGCTTCTAAGCTGATCAGCGCAAGTGAGGTTGTTATAGTGACAAATCTCAGCTCAACTCATGTGTATTTTTTTTTTTTTTTTCAAGGAGTGCACAGTTGTGATTGTCTCTTGGTCAATCCTCTTAGTTAGTGAGCTGAATAAAATCAGTTTTTATCATCAAAAGGTTTAAACTTATTAGAAAAGAGTAAATCTTGAGTGTTTGAAGGGTGTCAGTTGCACAGATGCACAGCTGGAAAGAAATATTTCCAGATTAAATGAAGACAAAAACAGAAACAATCCACTAAATACACTTTTATACAATATATTTATTTTTGTAAAGTAGATTCAGAGTTGTAAAGAAGCTGATCATTGTATGCTATGGCCATGGGTGTAGTCAGCAGATAAGAGTTATGAGTACAGAGCCACGTTAAAACAATCTGCATTTATTTAATCGGACAGTCCACCATGAATGACGCCGTATATATAAGAACATGATGTCTCCGCACATAACACTGACATGAGCAAGGGAGGGGCTGCTGCTGGCTGCTGGCTGCTGCTGCAAAAACACACTGACAGAATGAATGCAAAGAGCCAAAAGAACACTTCCTGTTGATGCAAAAATTGCAGCAGCAACTGTCTGACACATCTGGACGGACTGGAGAAGAGGGGGGGAGGCCTGGCTGTAGTGTTAGCGAACTACTGAGGGGAATGGACAACGATTTATGCTAATCTGGAAGACGGTGAGTTTTTTTTAAAGTGGACTTCAACTTTGTCTCGGACTTAATGTGACCGTGATGCGTTTGTAATGTCCGTTGCGCCGTTGCTCTCACGGTGAAAGTAATGGAGGAGGTGGGGAAATAAATGCCCGTGACCGTACGTTAGCAACTGAATGCTAACTAGCCGCTACTTAGCACTGCTGCTCCCCTAGCGCCAACTGCTAGCAATGAGCTAACTAGCATTGGAGCTATTTCCAACTGTCAGTTTGTAGCCGCATTCGACGTTGCTGTTTAACTGCTTAACCACACGACATTGTCAAGCTTTTGTGTAGTTAACCAACCCGTAAAGTCGTCTATTATATCAAACAGAGTGAAGTGTATGTGAAAAGTTCCGCATTTTTAATGATATAATTAAACTCGAGGCTAGGCTAGGCTAGGCTAACGTAGCTAGTTAGCGTATGCTTGTGTGTGCCTGCCTGCTTGATAGCTGGCCCTGTGAGCCGATACAGTGTTACTTTAACTAACGTTAATGTATCTAGAAGTTACTGTAGTGATGATTAAAAAAAGGTGGAGGCGACATAAAAGAAGCAGGTGGATGTGACGGTTAAAGGCTAACGTTAGCTGTACCGCAAGGTAGCGCCCCCACCTTCCTCCCATCAGTAGCTAACTACTTACAGTATGCTTTGGCAATAAAGTTTGGGACACCACCGCACATTTGCTCCCCAGTGTATCGGCACTTAATGCACATATGACGGGGTCAACAGTACGTGCTAGTGTCGCTTTAATGGGCGAGTTAATGCACTAAATGTGTAACGTTAGCGGAGAGCTTGTTTTCATAAGGCCCGGTGTGGATTCGGTGTGTGAGTGTGATTGCTACAATTAATGTGAGCTGTAAACTCATTCAGTGTGGTGTTATGACAGGGGAAGGGACAAAGGGCAGGGACATGGCAAGTTATTCCGACACCTGAGTTCACCCAGGTCACCGAGGACGGACTGTGTTTATCACCATCATCATCTCCCTGACATCCATTTGCTCTCAAATGTCCCACTTTGCTGCTGCTGCTGCTGCTGTTTATTCCTGGACAGTTGCGTCTCTGAGACTAAATAACTGCAGTAGTACAACCTAACATAACTGGAAGGCATGTCAGATCAGAATGGAGCCAAACCAATTACGACTTTTGCATGAGTCATTTGCAGTCATTATAATGGCTTTGCACTCATTCAACCCTGGTTTCTTATAGTCCTGTTTCTGTTTAGGATCAACTGTAAAAGTGAATTGGTCATGAGCCGCCAGCTGAAGTGAGTGATTGTGCAACACAAAGTATGTAGAAGTGAGGTGCATCTTTGTTATTTATTACTTAATTATTCATATAGATATAGCCACTATATCCACTGTTAAATCGCAAGGTAAAAGGTTAGTGTAAGTCAAAATACTCTCACATATCTGCTGTCTAGGAGTGTGATTTTTGCAGGGTATTATTCCAGGAGAAGACATTAAATCTGACATTACATGGAGACATTTGCAGGATTTTTTCCCCCCCTGCATGTCAGCAGCAAACTGCGGGTGCCTCGGTTGAATTCTTTTCTACCATTTGGCAGCAATAAAATCCCGTTTTAAGGGCATTGCGTCAAATGTATCACTGCCAACTGTAATTGCAACACTGCAGAGTGGCTGTAGGTGAAGAGACAATGTGGCACTGGATGGGATGGGATGGGATCCTGGCTAATTAGTGCCGGCCATTAAAAGCACTGCAAAAAAAACAAACAAGATGTGTTAAATTTGTCAAGGTTAACGCAGACAGAACACACGATAAACTGCTGCCTTTTCCACTGAATGTTTGGCGTGGAGCTGTCCTTGTGGATACCTCCATGTCACCAAGGACGATTTGATTATGCGATTGTGGCATATCGGAGCAAGTTTGAGAATGAATACGTTGTTGGGACGAGTCTAAAGATATCTTTAAGTCTCCGGCTCGTGTTCATCTGATCAGCATGTGAGCGGGCAGAAATGAAAGATGAGCGTTTTCCTGTTTTCCACTTATTTACTCCGAGAACACACCCATAGGCTAACCATGCAGTACTCAGCCCTGCACACAGAGCTCCCTCTACGCCTTAATATCTTCCACGATGCATGTTATTCTCACATCATTCCTTCACTCAAAATCTCCTCTATTTCTGTCTTGTTTTTTTTTTATTATCTGTTTTAAATTGCTCTCTCCCCTCCAACCTTTGCTTGTTAAGCAGTTCTGTTCTGGGCCTGGTCTGCCCAACAAGCTGTTTTTCAAAGTAGGTGAAATGCTGCTGATGTTGAGGAAAGCGCACGAAGCTGGCTTGCTGACTTTGATTTTTATTCTAATGTTGTTCTTTTCTTCCCTTTTTTTTATTTTTTATTTTTTGTGTGTGTGACATGCTATCGTTAGAGTTACTTTCGGTGACGTCCCTCCGCCTCGTGGTCGAGCATCCTTTCTCACATGAAGCAGCTGTGTCAGAAAGGTTTCATTACCAGGCAGAGAAGTCGAGCTGCAGATGGAATTTTTTGAGCTGAGTTTAAACATTTTTTGCTTCTTTTTTTTTTTTTTTTCCCCACGTGAGCCGAGCATGTGACCCTCACCCAGCATGTTCATCTCAACTACTGAGCATGCATTCTTTGGCTTCCCTTCAACTTGGCTCCATTCAGTACGTATGCTGTTTGGCAGCCGTCGCTGATACGTTTTTAGTGTATGAACAGTCAGTGCTTGAAGGCCGGTGACGTGCGAGTGAAAATAATGCACATCTTTACGATTCTCTCTCTGCATCTACATCTTTCCCTCACTCCCGTGTGTGTGCCAGGATGAGAGCATATGGTTTGTTGGACAGGTGTCTTGGCAAGCTTTGGCAACTGGAGAAAGTGTTTACGTTCCCAAAGTGCTGACAGGGACTCGATGCGCACAAGATCATGCTGAATTGCTACCAAGAGGGAGGTAGGGAGAAGGCAGATGGAGTTGGGGGAGAGGAGGGTTAAGCCGGAGAACTGACACATACTAAAGGTTTTGCAACACGCGATATTTGCATTTACAAACACACAATTACACAGTCAGTACAGTATCATTTGATTTCACAGCTGCAGCTCTCCAAATGCACTTTAACTAGCTGTGCTGAGGAGGCAGTGCTTGTGTCTGTTAATATTTTATCAACCAGGTCAAGTCCGTATATTATTATCTAAGCATTGTATGCCACTACTACTCTGCTGCTGGAGATATGTTGCAAGAAATGTTATGGCTAAAAGAGGGAGAGGCGGTTGTGCTCACCAGAGATAACCACAATTAATTAGGCAGTTGCAAAATTGTTTGTGTGAGAGTCGTCGCTGGCGCTTGTCTGTTCAGCTCTATCAAAGAGGCCTCGCACAGAGGCTTTGTGAGTTTTCCAGGAAAGCTTTAGTGTATGCTCGCCTTCCAAGCAGAACCAGATTTTCTTCTTTCTCTGCCAAATGTGAGATATACTGCACACCTTTACGGCTGCGTTCATACCACTGCCGAGCTATGCTTCACCTCCGTTGGTGTATGTAGGTATGTTGATACATTTTGTTCAGTCGGTTACAGTAGTTACTTCTGCTATCTGTTCTCTGGTTTTCCTGTTAGCAATAACTAATCAGATATATAATCATTAATTAATAAATGAAGGATGAAGTCTGTGAGTCTTATCTTTGTTCTCACTCTAATATTTGCACTCAATTCTGTTAAAGTGGTGCCAATCCCAAGGAAACAATCTACAAACAAATGATTAAAATATATATTCAACCCCTTTGTGAATATCTCTGTGTTACATGCCAATGTATCACAATTACCCCCATTATGACAGATGTTTAAATACAGCAGTGGCGGTCGAACCTGTTCAGCTACAGACGTACGTAGGAGGAGGTTTATTCATAATGAGAAGATTATTCATTGTTGACTGATTTCCTTTTTGGAGCCACGATTGCAGAGTTTTTGAAACAGTCGCTTCACCTCTGGTTACTGTCTTTCTGTCACATTTTAGTTCATAACTAATCACGGATGTACGCTCGCGTTACGTCCATGAATGTCCGAATCAGAATCAAGTTTATTGCCAAAAAAAGATAGATAGATAGATAGATAGATAGATAGATAGAAAACCAAGTTAAAATATAAACAATATAAATATATATACAGTAGCTTCTAAAAACGAAGGTGCTGTAGTGCAGAAATGTGCTATAAGTATATGACAGGTAATAAGAATGAGAGAGAGAATGCTATAAATGTGCAGATATATGTACAGGATGAAGTGGTCCCAAAATAAATAAAGACTGCGTTAATGTGACAACGTAGCAGGCTGATATTGAAAGAAAATATTACAGGAAAAACATTCCTGTTTATTTCATTTGAAGTGTTTTTTGTATATCGTTAGCATGATGTTTTTAAATTAATTAATTTCATTTAAAAATATATTTCAGAGATCCTTCCACGTGCCTCTGGAGGGACGTACCGCCTGCCGTACACATATACTTTGAGGATTAGCGCTATATGCAAATCATGTTGGTAATCATCGGATAATATTCAAAATATTACAAGTCGAGACTTGTCAGACGTGTTTTTTGTTTTTGTCATAAACTTTTCATAAGGTGTATGTCATTATAATCAGGGTGCCTGTGAGTTTCCGTATTGTGTCCCCGGCCCTCCTGAAGACAATGGAGCCCGGTCAGATTATTGAGGCCGAGGCCAATATCAACATGTGTGGAAAATCTGATACAGCAGCCATATTAATTTATTTTTTACACACAGCTGCATCAACGGACATTTCTATTTATAAGAATATTAACACCAAGATCCCTTTAAAGCAAGATTTTCTTCAAGCTCAACAATACAGTTTATCATCAGAGACAACAAAATATCACATTATATCATAACATGTTATATAATAGAACAAAGTTGACTGGCATGTAGGAAGGCACAGTTTTAAAGTCACGTTTTTGTAACTGTAAAGGCGTGAAGTGTTTCTGTAACTTACAATTAACAGCCAGCAATATTGAAGGGAAAGCCACCATGATATCAGCAGTTTGATTAAAATCTCTGATGGCTGATACATTTATATTGTTCACAACAGATATCATCATCCTGTATCTAAAAATAAAAAAAAACAACAACAAACTGTATTAAAGTTACTCATGTAGCTGATAAAGTGCTGTGTTTCCTGTGGTGCATTCAGTGTTGTGTCCTTTGGCATGAATATGTCATGTACACAGCACTATATGAAGTACTCTGTATCAAATGCTCATCTTAAACAGCCTCCTACAGTCAGACACACACGGCACAATAGTGTTCTGTTAAATGGGGAAATGTAAAGTGTTTCACAGCCTAATGTCTTCCTCCTCTCTCTCTCCTTCTCCCATCAGGCTGTCGGCAAACTGGAGAAACATATCCAAGAAATGGACGACGGCAGCTACATCGAGTTTGATGTGCCGGAGTTCAGTAACACTGTTCTTACCCAGCTCAATGAGCTGCGGCTGCAAGGGAAGCTGTGTGATATCATTGTTCACATTCAGGGTCAGCCATTTCGCGCCCACAAGGCCGTGCTGGCAGCTAGCTCACCCTACTTTCGTGACCACTCAGCTCTCAGCACCATGAGCGGCCTTTCCATCTCGGTCATCAAAAGCCCCGAGGTGTTCGAGCAGCTCCTTGCGTTCTGCTACACCGGTCACATGTCTCTGCAGCTCAAGGATATTATCAGTTTCCTCACTGCTGCCAGCTTTCTGCAGATGCAGGCCATCATTGACAAGTGTACCCAAATCCTGGAGAGCATCCACTCCAAGATCAGTATCCCGGTCACTGTCTGCAGCCCAGATAAGGACGACTCGCAGGCCAGCCACAACGGGGTCAATGACAGCAACCTCTTTGTAAACCCTACCCAGATCTCCCCCCCTTACTACTCCCGGCAGAGTCAGGCAGGACACGAGGCGCGCTTCGAGCTGGTGGGAAAAGGCCTGGGCCGAGTGCGACAGCAGCAGGAGGAAGGCCAGTCGGACCGAGGCAGTAGTGATAGTGTGTCCGAGCATGACGCTCCCATGGAGGGAGAAACAGAGCAAGTGGAACTGATTGGCAAAGATGGGCAAGTAACAGACGTGCATGTGAAGATCGAGAAGACCGACAGGCCCACCTACTCAGATAGTTCCTCAGCTGGCGATGATGGCTACCACACGGAGCTGGTAGATGGAGAACAGGTATTGGCTGTTAGCGTGGGTTCTTACGGTCCTGTCATCCAGTCAACCACCTATTCTTACTCAGGGCTGTCCTCCCCGTGCTTCGTCAACCTTAGCAACTCCAGTCCTTCCCGCTCCATACTCAGTGGCTACAGAGGTGGGCGAGCCAGGGCGAAGCGCCCCCTGGCCATCCCAGCAGGGGTGCTGAGTCACATCAAACCAGGCTCAGAGGACGGCGAAACAGCCGTGGGACCCACGGGGTTGGAGAACGACGTGCGAGAGCGCAGCCTGCGGAGCCAGTGGTACCCCTACAATGAGAGACTCATTTGCATCTACTGTGGAAAGACCTTCAATCAGAAAGGAAGCCTGGATCGCCACATGCGCCTGCACATGGGAATCACTCCGTTCGTATGTAAATTCTGCGGCAAGAAGTACACAAGAAAAGACCAGCTGGAGTACCACATCCGTGGCCACACGGACAACAAGCCCTTCCACTGTCAGATCTGTGGCAAATGCTTCCCCTTTCAGGGCACCCTTAACCAGCACCTGAGGAAGAAGCACATGGGGGCGTCGGAGGGCAGCAATCACGTGGACTCTCCAGAGAGGACGGAGGGAAGCTCAGGTCAGAAGGACCAAGAGGATACGTCCGAGGGGATGGCCTTTGAGGCGCAATATGCAGAAGAGGCACCAGCCAACGACATGGAGGAGAGTTCAAAATGCAGTCCGGAGGAGGCTCAAGCATCAAGATGTGATTTTTAGGTCCTGCTTCAGGTTAAGGAAGCTTTAAGAAATGTTTATTTTAACTCAACTTAAAGGACTTTTTTCTTTTTTGTTTTTTGAATCAGCTCCCTCCACTATGGACATTTCTTGCGTCAAAGGGTTTCTGTCAATTTTGTGAAAGTTTCGATGTTGAATGCAGAGAGCAAATGGGTGCTTTATAGAAATTTGATTCTTTCGAGCAAAGGGAGTAACAACTTACTATTTTTGAGGAGGTCACAATAATCAAGACCCCTCCTAATTGATTTATCTTTTTATCTTTCCATGTTTTTTAAAACATATTTACAGAGTTATATAGGCATGTTGCAATAATTGATAATGTGAAAGCTCTGGTAAGATGCTAGTCATATCACCTTTTTACCTGACCTGTTTTTGCACATGTGACCACAGGAGGTCACTTACTCACAAGGAATGATTTTTCTGCCAGTGCAAAGCTTCGTGTGACATATCCGTTCAATACCTCATGATGCAACTACATACTCATAACAGACAGTATTTTAACTTAAATGAAAAACTCACCAGGTTCTACCTCATAGCCAAGAACCTACCACGCACAGATGTGTTCACCGTTTTGAAATCCATTCTAGGTTTCTATGTACAGTATCTTCTTGCCAAACCCTGTAAAGAATATTCTCTCAACACAAAGCCTTGATACTTAGGGGAATAATTCCTTGCTGATTGTATGGATTAGGGACAAAGTCCCTGTCAAATGTTTCATGGTCAGCCAGGTTAAATAGATTATTAAGAAGGTGCTATGTTAGGAGTGCATTACATTTGCTAGCTTTCTACTTTGTTTGTTTTTGGCGATAGAGAGAGAATAGAGTAAGAAAAATGGCCCTGTATACTTTCAAGATATGTTTCTATTTTTTATTTTACTGTCTTATGTTTGTTCTACAAAACACTTTATATCTCTCATCACTACTGGAGATCTCACTCTGTCAGCCAAGGCGTGGTTTTTTTTCAATGCTGTCGCCCATGTAATGGGTGAATTACGTCCATACAGTGAAGTCATTTGTATTCCTCTATACTCTGATTGCAGACTTATACTGAATTATTGTATGTGTAAATTGTTTTGTCCTGAGGTAGGCTTCTATAGGTTTAATACTCAGTGTCTAACAGAGACGGGAGTGCTCGCCGTCAGCTCGGCACAGTTAGGAGCAGCTGTGGATCTGTTCACATGAATCTACATAGGCTGAATAATATGCAAACAGAAAGAACAAAGGAATCTCGGCCATCTTGACATGGTTTTTCTTCCATTATTTGAAAGAGCTATTGGTTTTTTTCCTCTTCTTCTTTTGTTTTTCATTCTGTCCTGCCCTTTGTGACGATCTGTGATCTTTGTTCTCCGCATTGTTCGGGGTCATGTGCAGACTTTGGAACACGTTTTTTTCCTCATTTGTCAATCCGACTTTATGGCGTTGACACATGCGGCGTAGCTAGATTAAGGCTTAAGAGGTAAATATTGTTAGAGGGGTGGTTAAGTGGTGATCCAAAGTATTGATGCACTTTGCAGAGTTAGTGGTTGGGTTGGACAGATGTTGTCCCGCTGATTTAAAAACGTGCTAATTTCTGTCTTAATTCTGGTGCGGCAGCGGCAAAGTAGTACTTTGTTCACAGCAGCTCTGCAATCACATGAATACTATTGGCTACAGTATTGTATTTTATCTATACTGTTTGAACCATGGGGATCAGGGATGGGGTGTTGTTAGTATATAGAGACTTGGGTTTTAATTTCCATTGTGACTTAAAAAATAATCTGCATTCACATGAAAAGGCACTTAGAAAGGCCTGATTGGTTATCCTGTCGTATTTAGCTAATTTAAAGCTCAGCTGGGCGGTCCCTTTTTGTGCTATCCTGCTTTCTTTATTCGCCATCCAGCTGATGAATGCCTTTTTTTAAAGAAGAGCACCTGCTTTATGCTTTTATTTTGTCTCGTCCGGTCCACGCGGAAGTTGTGTCAATTAACTGAGTTAGATTATTTCACAGTTTTCATATAATTTTCTACTTTGTGTGCAAGAATCTTGTTTTGTTTTTTTGCGTCTGTGTAATTTTTTTTTTATTCCACTGAATGTGCCGTCATCGTCTTCACTCGTTGACAGCAAAGATAGCAAAACCAAACTTTTTAGGGAATTTTGCAAAAATCTGTATAGCTAGCTTTTTCGTTATCTTTTTTAACGTAAGGACTCATCACACAAACATTTCATCATCGTCAACTACAGTCTGTCGACCTGTACAATACTTTATAGATGAATGTTTACTAATCCAAGTTCATTTTTCTGTCGGCCTGCGTACGTGATGCGCAGGTTTTTTTTTCTCAACGGCCGATCTGACCTCAACAAAATCAGCCGCTAGCTAATTTGAATCCACCTGCGATGATTCTTGCCCTTCATCCAGAAGAAAAAGGAGGGAACGCATACCTTCTTGCATTATTGTCAGTCATGTTTTGTGAGTAATAGGTACAAACTGCTAAAACAATTGTGTGCCAAGAGTTCACACCAAAGACTAATAGGTGATTTTTTTGACTGTAATGAATAATTGAATGCTCTTTAAGAAGAATAGGTTCTTAATTTAAATGTAGGACTAGTTGAGTGCTATCTGCAAGGAATGTACGTTTCCCAGCTTGTAACAATCACTTGTGTAAAATTTGAACAATTTGCTAAGAAGACATTAAGCAGCGAAGTCATAAATAGCATCATATATTAAGCCATATGAAAGCTGACGATATAAAAGTTGTGCAATAGGTATTGTAATTGTTTAAAGCCAATGTAAACAAAAGAGAGAATACTTCACGAAAAGTGGCATCTTAAACTTAGTGCCTTGCCACAAGCTTTACATTTTAGATTCTGGCACTTAGATTCCTGTGCCTCTTTTCATTTTTTAAGAGAGATTATAATCGAAATATGGCCACATCATTTATCGTAAAGTGGTGCCAAGAATGATTAGAAATTAGCTCATGACGCTCTTGTTTTTTTTTTCAGCTGAAGTGCTGCCCCCTCTCTCCCCTAACCACCCACAGTTTTCGCTTTTTTTTTTTTTTTTTTTAAAGTCTGTGTAAAGGCAAGTCCGAAATTTCTTCCAAAATAAATCAGATATGTTGGAAAATAGTTGCTGAAAAGACTTTGATCGATATATTACTGAAATGTGGAGTTCAAACAGATTTTCACCAGTTTTCAGTCCAGGATTTTTGTGGGCGGTCCTTAAAGGGTGGCTCGATGACACGCTCAGGCCACCCTGAGCAGAGAGATAGAGATGAATTCATCTCAGCTCAGAGTGTTTCAAAGTTAGTCATGTTCATTTTCTGAACTCATCTGACACATTTCAGTCGCTGCTCGACTGCTCCCACGAGTGGGCGTGGCTTCAGCGCCTCCAGAGGACACAGCCCCCACAGTCCTGGAGCTGAGCTGCTCATTTTTACCTGATTTTGACGCCTAATTTCATAAACTTGTTGATATTTTTAATTATTCAAATTTGGCTGGGTGGATAATAAGACTTTCTTCTTTGGTCTGACAAATTTTAAGCACATTTATTCTAACTTTACACGGACTTTAATCATTTTTGTCACGCGATGGACAACGATGATTTTTAAAAAAAAAAGTTTAACGGATTTCATAGCAATTGATTACAATCAGAGGAGGCAGACTGGTTCCCTGCAAAACGCCAAAACGCCCTCTTGATCAGAGACTATACTGTATCCCTCCTCTCTAAAACCACTGAGGACAATCTTAGCTATGTACTGTAGTTTTTAGGCATTTCAATGTAGGAAGGAGAAGCATGAGAAACACAAATCTACTTCCTCTCTGTTCTCGCGGAGCATCTGGCAAAGGGAACAGCTGCTTGGGTATTTAGCAGATACTAAACTGAATATTTGTGGAGGAGAAGAAAAAAACGCTTACGCTCATATACTGTAGCTTAATTGCACGTTGCTCAACCACAGAAATTGTATAAAATTGCCAATGGATAATTTCTTGAGTTTTCTTGTATTTGTGTCATCGATTGTGCACTTACAGTTTTTCGTTGATAGAAAACACAAATTCCATCCGATAAACTCCCGTTTATCTCTGTAGTTGCCCTTAAGGGACTCAGCTATAATGGCCTCAATCACTTTGGTAGGGACCTTTTCCCCCTTGAATGGTGCTTTTAGACTAGTCCAATTTTTTTTTTATTATTATTATCAAATGGGTAAACAAGTCCATGTAATCATCGTAGGTGAACGGAGGGGAAAATTCTTTAAAAGCTTCTCATGAACTCTCATGACTTATGTGATAGTACACACACCTACAGAACCAACTGAACTTGACACACACACACACACACACACTCTCTCGCTCTCTCGAATAGACTCTTTGTCAGCTCTTAGTTCCACACCTCTGAGAGGAACGGGAGATGCATTGTGGGCCACAAGTAATCAAAAGGAAGTGTTTACAGGGAAGGCTGTCAGACTACTTTTTGAAATTGCAGCTCGTCCTTATTCTTTTTATAATAAACTCACTTCAGGTAGTTTACAAACACTGATACAGGCTTAGAAAAAAATCTTAAGTCTTCCATAGCTTTTCTGTCAGTTTCTGTCCACTGTGTATTATTAAGAAAAAAAAAAAACAGAAAAAGCAATAACCTTTTTAAAAGTGGTGTATTGGGATCATCAAGCCTATTGAAATATTGGCCTGTCATATATCAAACAAACTGAATGTCAGGGAGTTGTTGGAATTGAAGTAGGACCAGGACAATTTGATATTGATTTATTTTTTATATATTTTCTGAAACTTTGGACAGGTTGACTTCCTCTTCAGAAAAAATAAAAATAGATATATATATAAATGAAAAAGTGGTGTTGCTTACTGGTGTTCTGAAAAGAAACGCTCATCGAAAAATCCAGTGGTAGTCGGTCAACTGCAACATGAAGAAACTGAGCGCGTGGTTCAGTCATCACACTCAGTGGCACTGTTCAGAGTTGCACCTCCAGCTGTGTCAAATAATGAAAGGGATTTTTGGGCTGAATAGCCACTGTTTTTTGGGAGTGGGCTGTCTGCTATCATGTCGAGGTTCAGTGGTCTCCTCGTGGGCTCCTCGGGCACTGAGACTGTAGTTGTAGTTGTTCAGGATCAGAGAGGGTGGGGGAGAGATTTCAGTCCAGATATTGGTTCCTTTTCCTTTTTACAACTCCCTAAACTCTGCACTATAACGTCTCTGGCTCATATGTATTTGGTGACAAGGCAAAAAAGAAACTTAGAACTCAGGGTATATAGTGTTAAAAGTGGTCTCATTGGACATACATCTTATGCCCATAGTATAATTGTGCACTTCTCTTCAGGTGGGGGAAACAAATCCTCAGTCGGTGGTTCCCAAACATTCTGCCTCAAGGTCTCAATGAGCCCATATTTTCCACAGAGCTGCAGCTCGAGGAGCGCCGGAGACCGAGAACTGAACCATGTTAGCAACAATGCCCCGAAACTCCCGTTTTGTCCACTCTACACACAACCTCACAACCCAACTGTGAACCTCAGAACTCTACTGTTTTGTACAACTATGAAGTAAATGAAGCTAGCAAGAGCTGATGTTGTATCTATTGCCATTTATGAATTTATTTTATAGCATGAAATAAAATATATTTATTCAAATTATATATTTTACTCATAATCATTCTGTGCTGCTTCATTTTGGTTCTTAAGCTTGTAAATTGCTTTTTTATGATATAAAAAAAATGTCAATAGAATAATGCGTTTGTAAAATAAAGACGCTGATTTGGCTCCGATTTGTCAACTTTGTTTCTTTTCTTACGTGTTCACATGAGCATCAAAAGTAAGCAGTGTTGCACGACATTCACATGACAGAGCAGAGATGAATACATATGAATGCTCTGCAGGAATGTCTGATGCACATGCACCTTTAACCCTCCAGAGGGAGCTAGAGAATTACAAATACATCTTTAAAGGTCAAATCCTGCAGTTTAATCCAAATGAGAAGATACATCAGAATAAAAAAAGGCCATTATGGCTTAAAAACGCAAAGCTGTTTAACTTCACTATTAAAACGCTGCTAATATAAACAGCCACTGGTGTGAAATTAGGTTTTATATGTTTTGTCAGATAATAATTAACAAACCAGATGTCTGCAAAGACGTTTTCCTCTTGAGACGAGGATTACCTTTTTTTTTTTCTTTGCTGTGGAAAATAGGCCGTTTGCAAGTCACACAGGCCAAGTAGTAGAATATAAAACAATAAATTGCTTTGGTCTCAGATGGCCGGTAATAACATTAATTTATCACCAAACGGACTCCTTTTCCTGCTGCATGTCCAGTCAGATTCTCTGCTTAATCCTCGGCAGTGTTATTGCTCCTGTCCCCACAGTGTTAAAAAATGCACCCAAAGGGAGAAATATATTCATAAAGTGGCACAGCTGTGGAACAGCCTCCTGCAGTGTTACCACTGTATGTGGGTTTACAAAACCTAAGAGCGTGAGGCAGCCAAATGACTAATAAACCACCAAACTGGCGCAGCTTTGTGCCTGCAGATTCTCCACCGAGAGGAATTTCAATGTTTTGTACCTCTCAGTCCGGTAATGTCAGAAAATAACACAATACTTGGCAGCACGTGACGTGAAATAGGCATCACTCGTTGCTGAAAGTTCTAATAAACTGGGTGAATTGTTTAAATGACAGCATTATATGGCTGCGCAGACATCTGATCCTAAAATAATAGGCTAAATTGCTCTGTTCAGTGGAATATGAGAATAAAAAAAGAACCACAAAATACAAGGCCAGGAAACCCGAGGTAGTCATGTTTCCACAAGGAGTCTTTAACTGCATTCTATGGCTATGATGTATTGTGGCTCTCTGTAACACAAACTCTTACCAGTTTGGATTGAGGACACGGTCGCTTCACACATACATTAATATGAACTTTTTAGGATGATCGTTAGATTTGTTACGGCACTTTTGCAACTGGACCGTGACCTGTAGGTGTTCAGTTCCTTGCACGGTTTGGTTGCACTTTGGTTCAACCTTCATATGGCGTGTGTAGTCCTGAAACTGCAGCTGCATCTCACAGTTCAGAAAGGGTCATTTGTGCCCTACAGCAGGCATGTACTCTCGCCTTCTATGAGTGCTGTCTCCATTACTGTACAAACCTAATCTCACTGTCCCTACGGAGCGATTTTGAGTGTCTCTTATGAAACAGATGAAGCTTTTAAAATGTTGGCTGATGTGGCGGTGACTCAAGCTTGTAAACACGGGGTGGACTCAAAGGTGGCGATCGCACCCCCTCATGCCTCCATGTTTGAAAAAAACACAGCAAAGGTGCCCTCTTGCATGCCCGTATGGTCGATAAAACATGATAAAGTTCCCTCTAGGGTGCCCTACCAGTGGACAAAATGTGATTAAGTGTACTCTAGGGCAGGGATACCCAAACCTTTCCATGCCATAAGGCCCCCCCAAATAACATTAGCTTATGGCTGGGCCCTCCTTTTGCAAGATGTCCCAAAAAAACGATTAATAATACTACAGCAAATGTATTGTAATTGCAATTATAAAGATGGCAAATGAGATTAATAATATTATCATCTGTGTATCAACTCATCTTGTCTCAGATTTGCTGAGTCCTTCCTGTAAACATGTTTATTTCTGCTGTGAAGTTGGACATTTTAACATGGGGACTTATGGAGACTGACTCATTTCTGGAGCCAGCCTCAAGTGGCCGTTTGAGGAACTGCAGTTTTTGGCACCTAGACTTTAATTCACAGCCACGGATGTTGCCACTTGGTGCTAAACCCAAACACAAGGAAGCTCCTCGATATACAGCTCATTCTCATTGTTATCATCATTGTGTGTCTTTAATGTTGAAATAGATAATAATTCCTCCTGTGTTTTATTACAGAGCTGCAGTAAAATGTGCAGTACTCACATGCTACTCACATTATCTCTTCAGGCTAGCATATGGACTGTAACATGGCTCAACAGATTTTATTATTATTATTAGTAGTAATGGTAGTAGTATTTATTTATTTATTTTAAATACTTTTCTTATGGTATTTGTTTAATTATTTAATTTATGAAGTGACCTTGAGTGTCCTGAAATGAGCTTGAAATAAAATGTATTTTTTTTATTATTGTAATAAAACAGTCTGCATGAGGTGCCCTTTTTATTTTTGTTTGCCCTGCCCCTCAAATATCTTGACTCCGCCGCTGCTTGCACGTACTATTACCTGTCCATAATGTGATTACCTGAGAGCTCTCTGAGTGAGATAATGCAGCCACGTTAACGAGTGATGTGGGACAAACGGAGTGGAAGAAGAGGAAAACAGGTGAGGAGAGGTTCCCACCCACACAAGAGGAAAAAATACAATCCTGTGGTCACCAGGCTCGTTTATCCCTGCAGGGATATTCCTCCTTCAGCCCGCTGGAAAATGTAGTTCTACCTCAACCATAAGAGTGTTAAACCACACTATAGGAAATACTTAACGTGACAATTTAGAAAAGTTAACCTATGACCTGAGGTAAACCCCCCCCCCCCCGTGTGTGACGCCCGCGGGGCACAGGTGTGCTCCACATGTGAACGCTATCAATGACGCAATGGAAACGACCAGCAGCAGAGAGCAGGTAAGCTGACATTTCTGTCTGAAAACTGAATATTTGGCGGCCTTTTGTTCGTTTTAAGCATCTCCAGACAGGAGAAGTTAACTATATTTATCTGTTTGTGAGCTGACCCAGCTGTTGTGGTGTGCACATTTGGTTTGTTTGGTTTGTTGCTGAGCACCTGTGACAGTGAAGCTAACTGCAGAACCCATTTTAAAAAAAGTGGTACCACCTTTACTGCTTGTGCTTGAAATAGTCTTGTTGGTAGCTGTACGTGACTGAAACTATCAGGCCTGTGTTGAAGGTGTTCATGATATTGTGTCCAGACTTCTGGACTGGCACAGTAGGAACAACACACAGGTGTAAATCATAAAAAAAGTTCAGCTGCTTCATTTACAAGATGCTGGTGTTGTGCATAGAAGGCCAACTCGAGCTATTTAGTGCCCCGCAGGTGAAATTAGGAAATAAGTACCCCCCACCACTACTACCACATTACCCCAGCCACAGTAAAAATACAGTATGGACAGCAAACGTCTGCAGACTGTGAAGTTTTGCACACTATCTGATGATTATTTTGCACATTTTTCCACAAATATGCACAGCTTTTTTCATTAAAAACATATTGTACATATATTTCCATATTCTAGCATGTCTTTTAGTGTCTAATCATGTATCAATGATGAATAAATAGTCAAATATAACCAACGTTTACCTGTTAGTGTTAAATTTTGCTGTATTTAAACATGCATCCACACTGTTTAAAGGTACAGTGTGTAGAATTTAGTTGCATTTAGTGGTCCAGTCACTGCATTGTAATCTCCTCACATCACCCTCACCTTCCTAATGTAAAGCAGAAACAACACTTTAAGGACCCTGTTTAGAGTCAGTATTTAGTTTGTCTGTTCTGGACTACTGTATAAATAAGGTGTTTCAACATGGCGGCCTCCATGAAAGGGGACCCTCTCCCACTGTAGATATAAAAGGATCATTTTTTAAGTAACAAACATAAAAAGATTCTTATTTTCAGGTGATTATACATGCATGAAAACATAGTTATGAATATTATATTCCATGTTTGCCTTATTCTGAAAATAGAGGCCCCAAATCTTACACACTGGACCTTTAAGTCATTTTATCTGTATCTGTACAAATAAATTTGATTTAATTTGATTAAGAGCTGCATTTGTAAGTAATAATCAGTAGTAGAAGAGTAAAAGTATCAAAAAAAAGTACTTATAATGAACTTTTATTTGTAGTTTTATGATTGCATATGATAAGTGCTTATTTTAACTGCTTCACACACCGTTTGCTGCTGTTGCGTCATATTCCACAAGATCATCGTATGTTTGCAGCATCGCTATCCCAGTGAGACCCACATGGCTCGCTATCAGGTCTGACTGGGACATTAGAACACAACAGAGCCATTGTTAACGTTATTAGTAACACCTGTGTGTTTTCCTACTGTGATAAAAAACAGAGGCCTATCACCACTAAAGATGGAAGGAACACTGCGTGTTTGTCTGATAGCCATTGTTACCCCAGCTGTGATGCGTGGGAAAATGAGTGGTTAATGCCGTGGCATGGATGAAGGTTTCACCTTTTTTTTTTTTGCTTTATCTGTACTTTTTGTACTATATAACACATTCACTCGAAAGTAACCAGAACACGTCTGTTGACGTTGGAATCATTTGTGTGTTTCTGCTCCAACTAAAGTTATACAGCAGATTAATGCACTTAGCTGAGGTGTGTTTTAATGCGGAGGCGCTCTGAAGCAAAATTTTAACTGAGATTTGCACACTTTACTCAGCATAACGCAGGTCTGTAAGTCGTCTCGCTGTGCAGGAATGACAGGAAATGACTCCAAAAACAAACCTTTATTCATCACTTTTAGTTTAGAGTTTATAATACTTTATTTTTTTGTCATTACATCATTAATTCTAATGCTCGTGTTTTGGAAAACTCTCAGCATGAGAGTGTGGTGATGAATGAAGTCTGTATTTTAAGTGAATTATATTTATCTCTCCTCGCTGTAACACCTCCAATTATGTGAGCTTACCTGGATAAGGGAAAAAGCTGAGTTGAGTTGGCATGACTTGTTAGCCAAAGCCCAGAAAGACAGGAACATCTGTCAGATTCTTTGAAGCCACTCCTTTTTCCCCAATATAAGGCCGTTCGTGTTGTTCATATTTTCCTTTATTAAAACTGAGTCAATCTGTTCTGTTGGAGGCGATCCAGTCGTTTTGACTCACAGTCAAATAATGGTTTAAAGGCTTTTGGTGCACTTCTGTTCTGTGTTGAGCTGTGAGACAACAGCTTGTTTCTTACAGAACATGCATTAACAGTAAGAAGTGTGTGTTTTTGTTTTGTACAGTTTGATGGATTTGACAGGAATGCTACTATTTTTGTCTAATTTACTACATTTGCTAGGAGTGGTGTCTGGTCTGCTCTGGTACAAGATGTGTTTTTCATATTGATACAGAACAGTAGACCCACAGACAGTATAAATAGGGACATAGTTTGTATATGAAGCAGTGTGGTGGATCTGGCTGCCACCATCTTGGTAGTCTTGCCTCGTGGATCATTGGCTGAGGCTGAATGACTCCTGGGTGCTCAAAGAAGCTACCTGTAACGGCACCTACCTGTCAATCAAAGCGTCCACGCTCTTAATCCTGCATAACTTTAAGCCTTAATATAATCTGAACAGGTGAGTTGTATAAAAATTCACCCTCAGTACAGTTGTCATGAACGGGGAAATTAGCTATAGAGACCAAAACTGTTTTTTGTACCAGGCTGTAAACATGTTTATTTCTGCTGTGAAGTTGGACATTTTAACATGGGGACTTATGGAGACTGACTCACTTCTGGAGCCAGCCTCAAGTGGACGTTCGAGGAACTGCAGTTTTTGGCACTTCTGTGGAGGCTCCACTTCAGCTTTCTGCTTGTACTTCCTCCAGTGTGTTTAAAACATCAGTCTGTGCAGTATTTGAAATTTTTTTGTGCACTTTTCTGATCATTTTTGGTTGCAAGATTGATTTCACTTAACCGCCTTCAATTGTTCTTTAATGGATGTATCAAACTAATGGCAGATAACTACATTTGGATTTGTGTCTTTGCGTCTGTGTGCAATTATTGATGAAGAGTGCCGAGGGATGGAAACAGAGCAAAGTTTGGCTCTTAAAGGTCAGCGGCTGCACATGGAAAAAGGAAATGTAACCAAATGTATCAAAGCAATGTGTTACATTGACTGTGAGAGATTTCTGCGTAGCAGTAAAGATACCTGGCTAACAAAGTTTTAAGTGAAGCTGTGAAATGCTGCATAGCCACAGTAAAACCTTTACAAACTAAAATTTCCACTGCGCTAGGGGGAAATTGTTCATCCATCCCTAAGAGGTTTCCTGTAAGCTCCCTGCAGAGGACTCCCAGACGTTCTGGAAGAACATGAAACAGTGGTCATACGGCCGTAAAGCTATAAGCAAATCTGCACATCTCCACAGTTGGAAATCAGTTCAATTGGCGAGCTGTTGGGAGACGGAAAAAAACGCTCAATTCAATAGTTCCACTATGCAAGTAATAAACAATGAAGTGACTATTCTCCCAAAGAGAAGCTTCACCACATTATTACGCGTTTCTATTTTTAAGCATTTCTTAATAACTCCCATATGCATCACAATAATTTTACAGCAGCAATGGGGAGTGGTTTGAATAAATGACTTGGAAAAAGATTACCTTTTTACTGCCGTTGGATCTCTCATTTTGCTATTCTGCAATGTTCAGAGCTGTGTGTGTTTTTTCGCTGACTTGCAGTGTGACAATGACAATGATAGGCTGCGCTCAAGTCAGGGTTGTGTCACCTCAGTGGAATGCTCCATTACACAGAGACGTGACAGAGACAGAGAAGTGATCCAGATGCTCTCGAACGATAGCTGCGGTGGTACGTCGGTATGTATTTAGTCTGGCGAGTTATGATGGGGAGATGGAGTGATCACACCGAAGAGAGAGAATGGAGAGAGGAAAAGGAGATGACAGAAAGATGGAGGTGGATTGACTCTGCAGACACTTCATGGTCACTGTCGACGCAAAGTGTGTTTTTATGAAAGACTCTGTTTAAACTCAGAAGGGCCGTGAGATGTAAGGATATATATCATGTGACGTCTCATTGTTCTCTGTCGTTTATTCTCTTTGTGTCAAATCACACACACTCTATACGGCGGTATTTCTCATAATATAGGACACAGCACAGATGCAGGAAAGAAAAATTGCATGTAGGCAACACAAACAAACATTGAGGAGAGTGAACGTGACGCAGAACAGGGTCATTCTGAAGAGAAGGACTCCAACCAGCCAAGACAAAACGAGGAGCTCGTATCAAAAGAGGGGCTGCTTTTGTCTGGGTGTGAAAAGTCCTGAAGGTTGTAGATAAAAGTGGGAAAATTATCATATGAGCGAGTACCTTTTTTATTTGTTGTGCATATAATGTAAAATGTACTAAGAAATAGGCCTTTCTGTGTGTTATTTCATATAAACTACTAATTGCAGAACATGTGCTATGACTGCTGGCTCCATGCACTGAAAGACTGTGGCATGACCCTGAGTCACCCCCCACCATGCAGACCTTTCATAGTTGTAGACGTTAAAACATTTAATGTGTCCTGAACACGCACAGATCTCCTCACGTCATGGTCTTAGGCTCTGAATGATTTTCAGATAGTTACAGTAGGTTGTCCAAGGGTCACAAATCGTTTTTAAATGTGATTGAATTGTTTTCAAGTCTATGTCTTCCCCAATTTATCATATTTGGTGGAGGCTTTATTAATTAACAATAAATCATACGTTTGGAGTCATGTCTTGTCTCTTTGGGAATGCCTAGATTTTGCAGCGAAAGCATGAAATTCGAGCGGTTAAAGCCCCCAGTGACAAATCTGTGCCGCGGTTTCCCGGTACATCTACATTTACTGAAAAGGTGAGGTGAGAAGGGTTCACGGGGGCACGGGGAAGTTAAAAATGGTTCTATTAGCAGCACGAGGACACAGACTTTTACAGATGTGAAACAACAATACAGAGCCAGTTTGAAGGTTCAGGTCTGAAGGCTCAGGAAATGCGGTTCTCTTTGTGCTGAGTGAGCACTCTGTCAGCTCATGATTTTCCATGTTGGTTGAGGAGTGGGGGCTGCACAGGCCACCCTTACTGAAGGTTTTCCATCGTGGTGAGTCCTCAGACATACGCGGCATCCAAAGAGTCTGTCGTTTCTGTTTATGGAGACGGTGAAACATCGGCCTCTGTTTTACCACGATTAGGCTGATTGACATAGCAGACTTAAACTGGTTTTAAGATGTAATTGCTATAAAAAAAAGATCTGCTAATACAGAAGGATTTGTTATAAAGGTATTTCACTGTCTCATCCATCTTCAGTGAAAACACAGCTGACAGCAGCGACAGGCAGTGATGAATGCCTTCCTTTGTCCCGTCCAAATCCTGTTTGTCACAGGGAAGAAAGCTTTTTAGCGTTTGACTCATGAGCCAGTTTTAGCTGCCAGTGTTTGTCTGTTTAATGTAGAACAAGTGTTTTTGGCTACTGACACATAAGCATCCATCTTTACTTTGGCAGCGCAAAATGCTAACATGGTAAATTAGGTTTTATTCGAAGCGAGGGAATCTAAAACACACGCGTCACGTTTTGCTCTGTTGACAGTTGGTCTCTTTAGACGATCTTAGATTGTCTTTAAAGTTGTCAGTCGCAGGGATTCGCATGAAATTGATTTCAAATGCTCTCTAAGTTGTCTGAACCTGCTTTAACTCTAAGTCTGGTCACAAAATATGACATTAATGGAGCCCACTTCATTGCAGTGTAAAGTCATTTTTGCTTCATTTTCCAGCTGTCTTTGGAAACCTCATTGACACATAGTAAAGTAAAGGTGGTTTCTGCTGTCAGTGGAAGGGGCTGCTGGATACATTAGTTTTACAAGCCTGTCACATTTCATTTGTCAGTCCCTGGTGTGCTTACTCCATATGCAAACACTGTGCCTGATGGTGTTTGAGACAACACGCCTTTATGCCACCGGTTCCAATTTTTGTGATTGGACAGACACTTCAGTTTCTCATGGTGACATGTTATTTGTTCAGTACTTTAAAGATTTAATTCTGTTAATGACATGAAAAAGAACAAATGAAAATATTGCATTGCATAATTAAAAGCAGGAAGACGAAGAAGAAGAAGCTGCTGTATGGTGGAAATATGTTCAGGGCCACGTTGCCACTATTTAACAGATGAAAAATAGGGACAGCAAACAGCAAAACCATAGACTGCCTAAAACACTGATGTAGTCTCCGTGACGTCACCCACATGTTTCTGAAGAGCCGTTGTGAAGCTCAGAGTGTGGTGACTCTGGTCGTCTCCGTCTCGTCTCCACCGCCTCCTGGCTAATCTAAAAATGGGTAAATACGTGGAGTGTGGTCGGAGCTGAGGTAAGCTGAATGAAGCCTGGGTGTCAAACAAGACACATGTGGTGGCACCCACCTGTCAATCAAATCTGCATAACTTTAAACCTTAATATAATCTGAACAGGTGAGTTGTATAAAAATTCATCCTCAGTACAGTTGTCATGAACGGAGAAATTAGCTATAGAGACCAAAACTGTTTTTTGTACCAGGCTGTAAACATGTTTATTTCTGCTGTGAAGTTGGACATTTTAACATGGGGACTTATGGAGACTGACTCACTTCTGGAGCCAGCCTCAAGTGGACGACAAGAGGAACTGCAGTTTCTGTGTTTGCTTCATTTCAGCCACAGAAGTTGCCATTTGAGCAAAACATGCACACCAAAATAAATTAGTATTGGTGATATTTATATATTGCTGCTACAATCAGACAACACTGCACTCTCGTTTGTGCCATTACTGAGTGACAGTCGTAGTGATGGATGCCTTCCTTGGTCCCATCTAAATCCTGTTTGTTGTTGGGAAGAAAGCTTTTTAACGTTTGACTTATGCGCCAGTTTTAGCTTGTCTGTTTAATGCAGGACAAGTGTTTTGGCTACAGTCACATAAGCATCCATCTTACTAATGCAAACATGGTGAATTAGGTTTTATTTTAAGTGAGGGAATCTAAAATGCACGCGTCACGTTTTGCTCTGTTGACAGTTGGTCTGTTCAGAAAATCTCAGATTGTCTTTAAAGTTGTCAGTCACAGGGATTCGAACGAAAAGTTTGTGAAAATATCTGAAGAACATGATAACAGCTGCACTACTGGTATTTTCTATACCAAGATCTGAGGGGAGCACGTTATAAAAGGACAGTTTGGGTATTTTGAAGTGGTGTGTGAAGTTCTTGTCCATAGTTTGTGTATTACTCCAAGTAGATGGCGGTCAACATGCCCCCAGATTGGAGAAGCAGACAGGAGACAGTTATCCTGGGACTAAAACATATTTTAGCCTCATAAAAAGGCCCATCTAAAAATAAAGTCAATATCCTTTTAAGTGTATGCAATATTACGAATATTTTCCAGGCTTTACCTTGCCGTCCGATGGCCTTTTTCTTTGGCACTAACCGTAACTTTATGTCACAGGGTGCAGAGAAAAGGATTAACATTTAAAGCGTGATAAACTCTTGACAGTTGACATGAACATGGATTAATTTTTATCAATGGTTATGTTGTCAGTAAGTGTTGTTAAACTAAAGTTAAACAGTAGAGTTGAGAAGCCTTTGAAGGATATAATTAATACAATTTCATTCAACTGTTAGCACTATTAGCACTATTAGCACTGTCAGATCTGAACAGATCTGTGTCAGCCTTTTATTGAACGTGATGTTATTAGCCAATGACTAACATTGCAAGTTTTATTTATGTTTATAACAGCTGACAGATATACTTACAGCAGTGTCATGGCAGACAAATGCACATGACTATGACTCTGGAGGCAGCTGTTAGGACTGCTTATTAACTGTACTATGTGTTTTTTATACCAAGAGACAAAAATAGAAGAACACACAAGCTGTACATATTTTATTGCAACGTAATAATGACATTACAGGTTTTTAATACATTATATTACAAATATCTTCTATGTACAAACGCAATGTTTTGGATCTATTGACATCAACAAACCACTAAATTTATACAGTAAATACAGTGCTTGATTCATACAAGCAAATTGATGGACGCCTGTTCAAGCAATTCAAGATTTCAAAACAAGTAAGAAAAGAAACTTTGAAGAGAGTGCACCTCCTCAAATCTATTACATGTTGTATAAGCAGACTGTTTATAACATACTGGTATTAAGAGTTTTGGTTTTAACGTTAGAAAATAAAATGGCACATTTTTATAGTATATTTTATTGTAATGGAAAAACACTGGCCAGAATATCAACCCTGTATTACAAGTCAATAAATGTTACTGTTCCTATAAATTACACATTTGAAAAAATGTATTTAGAATGAAATGAAAAGTCACTGGATACGTTTCCTGTGTCAACCTCATTTGCTTGTTATGGCAAAAAAAAAAACTTTACATACATACTAAATATATATTGTAGGGTCCCTATCTCAAAGCTACTTAACTGAATAGTTGTATTCTGTTCTTTTATCTCAGGATTAGGTTGTTTTTCTCACTCATATTAAAGTCTGTGTAAAGTAAGAATAAATCTGTGTTCTGAGTTTGTCAGGCTTATGAAATTAGGTGTCAGAATCAGGTAAAAATGAATTCTCAGCTCCAGGACTGTGGGGGCGTGTCCTCTGGGCTGAATGTGCTGAAGCCACGCCCGCTCACGGGAGCAAGTTGAGCAGCCATTTTAAAGCGACTGAAACGTGTCGGACGAGTTCAGAAAATGACATGACTAACCTTGAAACACTCTGAGCTGAGAGTGTTTCTATCTCTCTAGCTCAGGGTGGCTTCAGCGTGTCATCGAGCCACCCTTTAAGGACCGCCCACAAAAATCCTGGACTGAAAACTGTTAAAAACTGTTTGAACCTCTAACTCCACATTTCAGTAATATATCGTTCAAAGTCTTTTCACGTGTTTTCAGCATCTATTTTCCAACATATTTAATGTGTTTTGAAAGAAATCTCAGAATTCCCTTTACACAGACTTTAAATGAGAGCACTGTCGACTAAACAGGACTTAATCAAAGATGATTATTTAAAACAACTCCTGAGCTATGAGTGATATGTAAAAAGGGGAAATGTTAGAGACAACTGAATAACACTTAATAATTCTTTGAGTTGTGAGGACGTACCATTATCTCGGCCTGATGTTGCATTTTCAACATCATCTTTTGTCTTTGTCTTTTGTCTGGTCTGATGCCTCTCAAACAAAGAAGATAAAGGATTGCATGGAGATGCAAGGATGTTAAATGAGAGATACAGTACAGTAGAAGGAACATATCCTTCTTGGATGTTTAGTGGAAGGTGTTTGGGTTTGGACGGATCATCATGACCACTTTCTTTAGCGAGTAGGCTCCTCCTCTGAACTCGGCCCAGTAGACTCCATCTTGGTAGCGGCTGCGGTAGTGTCCTCCTCTGTACCAAACTCCGTTCAAGTTTGAGTGGGCGCAGGAGTTGTACCACCAGCCTCCCTTCTGGTAGTGAGCACAGTTGCCTAGAAACATTTAAAATGTTGCATTAAACACATGTTCCATCATTTGTTTGTCCAGTTAAATGCATCGTGATGTTATAATTCTTTTACCTGTATATGCATCATGGTCTCTGTCCAGTGTTGTGAACTGTTTGCCGTTGTGCCAGGTGAGGGAGTCTCCAGCGTTGCCGTGATAACGTCCCACCCTCAGCTTGTAGAAGTCGGCCTCGGGCTCCACTCTGAAGCTGGCGTACTCTGCAAACACCTTCCTGCCCGACCAGTCCTCCAGCGTGACCAGCAGTTTGTAGTTTGCCTGGTTGGTCAGCCAGTAGATGTTCTCCAGACCCAGCCAGTACTCGCCATCAATGTTGCCAAAGCCTTGCTGTGAAGTGCAGCGATAAGAAGAAATGTGAGTTAGATTAGGAAATCGTTTCTGAATGTGAAAACCTTTAGCGGATAGTTTAGATGTCTTGGGGATGATTCAGGGTCGTTGCGCGTGTTCTGGAGGTAATTATGGGTTTAGCCCTTCGATGGGGTTGTTTATCGTCAGGGAACATTATTATAAATGGACCCTTTGAGTCAGGTTTATAGCGAGCATCCGGTGTCCAGATTTCCACCATTATTTTGTTATTGAAAACACAGCAGGATGCAGTGAATATAGTATAAAATCAAACATGTTGGATGCTGCCTTACAGCTTTGCTCTGGCTCCGATTCAGGTTGGTTTGTGGTATCCCCCAACCCTACACATGCTTTGAATCATGGAAAACACTCCTCTTGATGAGTGTACAATGCAATTTTAGATCTCATGTGGTTTAAAGGTTTTCGCAAAAACTCTTGGAAAGATCTCCATTGTTCCCCCCAAGCTGAGATTTAATCAGGGCCCTCATGAATTTTTGGCCGGCAAACAAACGTTTACCAATGAACTGTTTCTCCCTGCGTGAGGGGTTTCCCTTTCAAAAGAGTTCCCTGGAATAGAAAATTATGTTTACTCAGCCCTGTTTACCGTGCACCTTCTGATGCATAATTCTGAGAATAAGCTTATGTTGTCCGCAAGATCAGCCAACCAATGTCACATTTAAGTCCAATATTACCACATTTTTATTTCAGTGTGAAGTCATTCACAAAGACCAACTGATCTGCTGGAATTAATGAGTCATCGCTGTGGCAATGACTGAGGCTGGTGCTGCATCAGATATTTTGAAAGCTAAACAATTACCTATTCATTACAAGTTCACATCTGGTTAGTGTCTAAAACAACCTGCACAAGCCTCCAGCGTCCCTGCAAACTATGAGGTCCTTGATTCGGTGTGAGGTTGTCGCACCTTGTACGTTTCCCAGTTCCTGAAGAAGTTGACAGAGCCGTCCACCCTCCTCTGGATCACCGTCCAGCCACCTGGATCGTGTCTCTGGTCGCACCACACCTGCATGAGCCGGTTGGCATTCTCTGGCTTCACCAGATACATGCCGCTGGCAGTGTGGCCGTCTTCCAGAGCCTGGAGGCAGTCCTTAAATGGACCTAAACAGAGAGATGATGGAGACATTTATAGCATGGTAAAAATCCAGTCAGTTACAGCAGTATCTCAAAAAGTTAAGAAAGGGAAATGGAGAAAAAGCCATAGTGACAAAAAGTTTTTATACTCTGCCATAGGGAATCCCATTTTTCAGCAGAGGCTCTCATTTTAACAGCAGAATTGACTTTGGCTGCTCCCCACGCAAGGGAAATGGCTACCGGCTGTGCAGCCAAAAGAAACACTGGCATGAGGGCAAAGGGAATCCTGACTACTGAATGATGAAACAGTAGCAAAAACCTTCGAGCATCTGTGATTCTTTACAGTGCGGGGTTATTATTTTGTATTACTTTCACTTAGGTTTACATTTCAATGTATAAATGCATTTTATATTGTGCAGACATGTCGTTTTTTAGTGGAGGCCTCCATGCTAAGGCCTCACATTGAGTTTTGAAAAGTGGATTTCTGGGAATAAATTAGTTTAAGGACAGCTTGTCAGTCTGCAAAAGTTTGTATGCATGGAAATAAACTTTGGAGCATCATCCCATTCTGTTTATTCTCCAGAAATAGAACAAATATTTCGTCGAATTTGTGCAGGGACAACATCGTATTACTCGATTTTCATGGTGCAAATCAGCCAAACCTAATTTTCCTGTGTGCCATTACGATTTGATCTCAAAAAATTCCAAACCCAGTTGATAACGGGGGGAAAAACACTTATGGGGCAACTGGCTCCCTCCGCTTCAATTGGCTGTGAAAGTCCTCAAGATTTCACACGTGTGTAGTTTGCCAACTGGCTCGGATTATAAAGTGTTCCAATACGATGAGGGCGAATGAAAAAAGGATACTGGGTCACACAAAGGGGTAGAGGTGAGGGAAGGGGTGAATCAACAGTTTGCAAGACATGAAGAAACAAAGCATTATACATATGCCATGAAGTCCTGCTCGGCTGATGAGTCACACCTAGACCTGTAAAAGTGTTTTTTGGTTGTTTTAAATCACTCTGGATGATCTTGATCTGCCTCTCAGCCCACCCTCTGCCATCCATTTACTCTCAGGAATGTCTGTTGAGCAGATACAAGCCAGAGAGCTGCCCTGCCCTGTCCTGCTCTGTTCTGCCTGATAAAGTCTGATGCCTTGCTGGAACATATGACTGATTCTTGCCTGGTGCAACTGGAACAAATGACATCACTGACTCACGGTATCTCTTTTCTGTTCGTACTCTACCGCCCCCCTCCCTCCCCCTTCGCCTTTAGAGTGCATCCTTGTGTTTCTGTCTGTTTCTCTTTCAGGCCTCCGTTCCTGCATTGTGTGGAGCTCTCTGTTCGTGTTAAGCGCTTATGTAACATTTCGGGGTGTTAGTTGCACAGCGGTGGGGCAGGAAATTACTTGCCTCCTTTTTCGAAGAGTCCATACAAAGGCTACCGTTCACATGCAGCCGAGTGAAAATGGCAAGCAGCATCACAAAATGTCAAAATGGAAAAAAAAGCTCCCTGTAGTCATGTTGGGAATGGTTTGTTCTTTTTCCACTATATTAAAACTGAAGGCTCCTAATGAAAGGGAACGACAATTGACTATTCACTGCAGCTGATACCACAAAATCCCCTTCACATCAATTTTAAAGCTTTATCATCCACTAACATGTGTTCAAGAGCCACACGGGCTCGGATCCAGCTGTCCATTTAGGCTCATGTATTTACCCTGCTAATATGCTTTGTGTTTGTGTGTGGGTCGAATCATGGCAATTAAATGATATGCATCTCAAAAGGCTCGTAGACAACGGCACTTGTGTTCTCACAGAGTGCCCTTTGCTCTGGGAATGTGTGGGACGTATTTAAATTGGCCACGACTGGAAGAATGGGCACTTGGTGGTGTCTTGTGATTAATGATTAAGAGGCTCGCAGTATAGTCTGCTCAGACACACAATGCTTTGTTGTGACCACTATTTGTGATGGCAACGGGGTGTTTTTTTTCTAAGCATGCAACCAAAATAGAACTTCAAAAATGAAGTGTCTTTATGCAAAAGTTCAGATCGGGCTTTGTTAAACTCACCAGAGGGCTTGTCGGTGGTGGACGGGCTGTGTGTGCCGGTGGGCATCGTTGGAAGAACAGGCGGTAGAGACTTTTGGTCGCTCTGGATCTCGTTGCTGATTGGGTTGTTAATTCGTGGAAGGACGGGTGGCTGGTAAGGCCTGTTGAGAGGCGGCGAGGGTGGAGGTGGCTGAGGCCGTGGCTGTGGCTGTGGCTGCGGGACGGGCATGTGACGAGGTGGAGGGCGACTTTGACACTGCTCCTCCAACAGGGCGATAAGAGTTGATTGGTTTGTGGCCAAAGAAGCCAAGTGCTGGTACTTGTGCTCGAGATCTTTGTATCGACTGGTGAGCTGTTGCATCTCAGAGGTTTGGTTCAGGATCTTGTTCTCCATCTGAGCCAATTCCAGGGCATTGTCTCTTTTCCTGATGATCTCGTGGAGCAGCTGCATGTACAGCTGAGTGACTCTGGAGTTCATGTTTCGGCTCTCCTTCCTCAGAAGCTTGACCTCATTGACAATACCTCCGTCCACCTCCACCAATTGCTGCAGGGTCTCGATCTGCCTCTTCTGTTTCTGTAGCTCCACATTTAGCAGCTCTAACTCCTGTTTGTTGACCCGGTTCTCCAGCATGGCCTCCGGCTCCTTGGAGTTGACACAGATGGCTCCAGTCACTTTTTGTTGAGGCACAATAAAAGTGTAGGAACACTTGTCCTGCGGCGGGTCAGCTGGAGCACGTTTGCTCCTTCCAGCATAGAGAAACTCTCTCTCAAGACCGTCGTCACTGCTCTCAAATTCTTGGGTCCTGTCCCTGCCATGGCTGCTGTCCGACTGACTCCCTTGACTCTGCTGGACACCACAGGCTAGTCCAAAAACAAGAAGGAGCCCCAGCAGGACCATTGAAGGGGGCTCCATGAGTTTGTGTCCAACACACCAAAGCCTGAGGAGAAGGGGAAAGAAAATGGAGAGTCGATAAACAGAAGACCGAATGAGCCTGAAACACTAAAAGCTTTTAGGAGTAGGCTGCATTTTGACAGGGCATCAATGGACTCCTTCACAGCTATGCAGATTGAGACCAGAAGACTGCAGCCAGGATACCCTGGTGCTATCCTCCATTATCTGCCAGGAAGGCACAGCAGCCCTGTGCATACACATCCTAACCTAAGCAGGGCTGGAGGTCATTGCAGATCCCAAAAATATAGGCTACTGAAAAAGATTAGATCTGAAAGGAAATCACCCGCTCCCCCTGCTGAGTGCTCCGGTGGCTTCCATGACAGGAAACGCTTTATATTCATGTGTAACATATAAATCAAGAATCTCATGGTTGCTACACTCTACATGTCACTACTGGCACGAGCACACATTGTTGTTTCCCCCACGGCTTTTAAGTGTAATTCATTGAATACATCTGGTCTTGCTCCTGAAGTGTTTAACTCAACTTTCCGCTATCAGATGTATGCAGTGCACGCTGTTTGAAAGTTACTAATCCCCTCACTGCCCCAGAGAAAAATATTTCTTTTGTCCAATGATGTGCTGATCTCTCTTGTCAGTTCCATTGCTGTTAGTTGAGTGTGTTTAGCTTAGCTTGCTGTGCTGGCTCAGGCTCACTTTGGGCGACTGCCACCGCTTGTCCTTGACACACAGAAACACTCCTATCTGCTCCCTTCTGCAGGCCTGGACATCTTTGCTTATGGAAAATTTGAGACACCATCAGATGATGCTATTCGAGGAACTGTTTTAAATGTTGCATCAGTCCTGTCCTTTGCCCTTACCAAAAGAGGCAAATAAGTTTCATTCAGACCCCAAAGGGCAATTATTCATAATGCATTTATCAAAATTCAGACTAACAGCTTACTTTAAAGCCACATATAACACTTCGGGTGAATGTCATGCCCACCTGTCTGTTCTCACACTATGTAACTTTGGGCTCTGGGCCAGGAGAGGTGTGTAACACTTTACGTCACTAAGTCACACACCACCAACTATTTCACTAATTTTGGTGAAACTGGATCATATTTTATGGAGAAAATGTTTTCTGGTTTTCCCTCTGATGTCCTCCAGCTGCTCCGCCTCAACTCTCTGTGATTTACAGAGTTTCCCGATGGACAGTGAAGTAAACTGCTGCCAACTGTAGCTGCTGTTAGCTCAGTTTGTTAGCCAGGCTGCCTGGATTGTGAGCTCAGAGCACCAGGGGGAGCGTTAGTGTTTGTGTTTGTACCACAGGCGTTTTAGACCACCAGGAGGTGGTCCCCCAAGTCCTCCCAAGAGGCATGGGAGAACGCTGACAGGGAACGGAGCCGGTACCGTGCCAGAACTGGAGCCAAGCGAGTGGGCAATATAAGTAGGCCCAGCAGCCTCTGTGGACATGACAGAGGTTGGAGACCCACAAGGACGTTCACGGAGGACGCTATGTAGAAAGGCTGAAAGGCCGTTGGAGAAGAGTAAATCTGGGACTGACTTTTAGTGGTTGGTGAGAGCTCGGTGAAATAAAAGGCTGAAAGACAGACGCCGAGCTGGGCTGACTGCTGTTGGACTAGTCAGTAATATTAGCTGGCTGCTATGTCTGCTGTAGCTGACCTTGTTGATGTTTGGCTGTTAGTAAAGTTGCTGACTCGCTAGTTTTTGTTTGATAAATCCTAATTTACCTCAGAGCTTATCGTCTCTTAAATTCTGTTTCCTTCATAACTTGACCTTGTGGCACAACACATACCTTTCCTCAAGAGTTAATGAGAGTGAGACTCTTAACTGTCGGCCCCCAGAATTCAAAGTGTAGACCTTTTTTATTAGAAAAATAAGTGCAGGCACTTTTTCTAGATGATGTGGTGTTATTAGGGGATGCCACTGAGCGCTGAAGAGAATGTAACTCCTGTGTGAGGATATCAAGGCCTTGAACTCCCGGGGCACCTTAATTGAAAGCTGCTGCATATTGGATTACAGAGGGGTCCGGTGTAACACCTCCCCAGAGTCATGAGGGGCCCGTCTAATCAGAAACCATTATAGAAGGGCCTATATCAGCCACGTCAGGAATCGTACGAGTGCTTCCCTCACACATTTGTTATAGCTTATCTCCGCGTGAAAGATAATCTACCACATAATAGTCAGCACAAAAATCAGGGAAGAGAGAGGAGAAATGTTTTTGTCTTGTTAATCCGGGCACGCTGCCAGCACATTAGGTTAGAGACATGGAGAAGAGAAATGCAGCGCTCTCCAAGAACATGACCCTTAGCACATTCGACCGTCCCGGCTTTATATGTCTAGAGCAGAATGTGTAAGCACTTTTTTTAACTGGAAAAAGCTAAAAAGGGGATTTTTGTTACTCGAGTAACCTGTCGGCCTTTTTTGATATTATAATTCACCTGTGCCAAAAAGAAAAATCACTTAGAGTACCAGACGTGAGATCAGATTTTCCCATGCATCATAAAACAGTACCTAAAAGTTGAAAGTCTTGCTGGAACATGACTGTCATGAATAACAAACCTCAAAAAAACAGAGTGTAGTTTCTGTTTTAAATTTACCATGAAACTGTCTTCTGTCAGCACAGTATGAGGCGCTGTGAGGCCTGCTAACAAAGCCTGGCTGCATGACGTCACCTCAGCGAACGCTGATTGATGCGGAGCTCGTCTTGTTGTAAATATTTTTCACACCATGCAAACAGCTACTTCCTATCAATTGCCACTGAAGTTATCTCCTAATCTGATAGATTGAGGCCTGAAGCAATCACTAATAATAGCTCACAAGTCAGCCCGTAGTGAGATAATAGAGCAGCCCCAGAGTCAGTTCCTTGTAATGTGCTGATGACTGTGTTTGGCCAGTGGCTCCTGCGGTTTCTTCCCCCTGGAACATGAGCCGTGTCTCTCAGAAAATGCCGTGCGATTCGCACCCGCTGCGGAGGACTCCCATGTTGGACGTCGTTAGCCTGGAATCTCCTGCTCCAGGCTTCACTACACTTCAAAGCTGAAGGGGGGGAAATGTTTGCAGCTTGTGATGAAATGTGTGCGCAAGCGTACGCGGTATGTGCGAGTGTGTTTTTTTTGTTTTTTTCTGTTAATGCATGTTTTTCAAATAACAACGCTCGCTGGGCTCAGTCTCCCAGGGACCCAAGAGCGTCCCATCTGCCCCGACAGAGACAGCCTGTTATTAACCCATCCACAGTCTGCCAGAGGGAACAACAGAAAGCCTCCTCCTCCTTCTTCTTCGCTGTTAACAGCCCCCCACAGCTCATTATTGTCCTAACATCAGTTCACTTTAACAAGCTGCCATTGACTGGCAAGACGCTGCAATAATTAACTGGTGTTGAGAAGTGTCACATACGTCCGCACTGCTCGGGGCCTTAAGACAAACGAGGTGCGCTGAATAACAACTCTCATCGCAGTTTGATTGGCGACCCCTCTTCACGTCTGCTTCACACAACGTAATGTTTTGGTTTTACTGTCTTCTGGTGGTGAGTCTGTGTTTACACGACTCCTCCTCCTGGATTTTATTCGATGTGAAATCAAGTGTGATAGGCCGGCACGGCGGCCAGGTCATCGTGTCTCCGACCAGCGCTGCGCTCCGGCCTTTTTGGCCATGCTCAGCACATATTAATTAGAAGGTGGGCAGCCCCGCTCAGACTGATGTCTCTCACCCCAGCCCCTCTCATTTCAGCGTGAGCATGGCATTCCTCGCATTCTTCGTCACCTCATTAGAGCGAGCTGCCATACACACATGGAGAGTCGACGGCGGCGGTGGCAGACGGAGAGAGAGCAAGACCCTCGAGACGCAGGCAGGACCGCTGCTCGCCTCATCCCCACGGTACCTACAAGACGTGCTGCATCCAACTGACCCAGTTCACCCCCGGCGTCCTGCTTTCTGTGCAAATGCTTCGCAATCACATCATCACCATCCACAACAGGAGATCACAACACAAGTACACAGCACCTAATTTGTCAGTAGCTGGAAAGAAGCGGGCACTTTGCTGCACGTTCAAATTAGCGGCAGCTCCGCTGAGAACTGGCAGTCTCCTGCATGACACCCAATATGTGTTGGATCAGAGTCAAATTCAATTTGCTCATGGTAATCTGCACTATTACATTACCTCCAAGTGTGACCTCATTCTTTCCTCAAGCATGTAATCCTTGTAAGCGTGTAACATGACATTAGGAACATGATTAACCTCAACTACCTGCTCGGTTTGACGGTACAGGACAGTATTTGTTTTGACTCTCCACGGAGCAGGAGAGGCTCCGCTCGGTGCGTTCTTCCGTACCTCGCTCGTGTGATCTGAGTCAGACGGGGGAGGCAGGGGGTCTCAGGAATTGTTTCGATAAGTTCCAGCATTCTACCTCAAAGCCCCCTTATCCAAACACAAGCCTGGCAACAGAAACAAAGACGGGATTCAACTGCCTGCTTCTCTGTCCTCTCGAGCCCAGGGGAACATCCTGAAGCTGCAGACTGCTTGACATAGGTTTTTTTTTTTTTTTTTAAGTGAATGGTACTTTTCAGATATTAGAAAAAAGATTTCTTTGTCAGTGTTTGTCATCTTCTACACACCCCCTCTTCATTTCCCATGTGCCTTTATTTCACCCCTTTAGAGTCCTGTGTTTTGACAAGATGAGTGTTTTATCAGTAGCAAAGAAGCACTCAGCCTGGAGAGCCCGCTCTCCAGCATCCCCCTGCGCTGAATTAACCAAGTCCTTCAGAGTCATCTGTCTGGTTACTCATCAGAAAGTAGATAATACCCTCTGGCACCAAAGAATGACTCAGATAACAGATGCTGCATGACGAGTTTACGATCAAAGGAACACATTATGTGAAAGGTCAGCAGCCAAAAGACACAGAGTCCAGTCAGTGTAACAAAATGACAAACTAACTGGCCATGTTAGAGATATCACTGAGCTCTGTAACAACTTGTGTCACACCAAGAAAGGTCATTTTTCTCTGTGAGATAACTTGTTACGAATGTGCATGAGAGAAGTGAAGGAATGTTCCAGCTGAATCTAATCCACCTGAGAACTGTCCCTGTGAAACAAACCAACAGATAAGATGTAAATAAGTCAAAGGTTACGGGATGCTTACGAGATAATTGCAGAATATTGATGAGGCTCCCTCAGTTGCCTTGCCCTCCTGGCAAAGCTGATTGAAGTTTCTCCTGGTGGAAAGTCATCCCAAGTGTGAAAGCTGCCAACCCCTGCGTCCTCCTCTCTCTGCCCGTCTAGTTACTCACTCTTTGTCACCTTTTTAGTCCATTCCAGCAGCAGCTGTGGAGACGTGTTTTTTTTTTGTTTTTTTTTAAAGCCTGTTATTAAAAGACCGTCATTAGCCCAACAGAAGCTTTAACTCTTCAGCAAACATTAGAGTGGATTGTTCCAAAAATAAAAAAATCCACTTGGAAAAAGTTGGAACACTTTGAAGAGACAACTGGACAACTTTGATTGGACGGTGGAGGCAGTTTTTCTTGATGAATGGTGAGAGTCCGGGGCAGGTCTGTGTGTACTTGCCTGTGGCCCGTTAGGAGAAGACTGTCACTTTTCTGTGGGCTGAATCCATCACTTCTGCCTCACAGCTCTAAGAGGCTGTCTCTCTCAACTGCACCGCTCTCCCTCCCCCTCTCTCTCTCTCTCTCTCTCTCTCTCTCTCTCTCTCTCTCTCTCTCTCTGTCTCTCTCTCTCTCTCTCTCTCACTCCTTGGTGCTTTTAAATGATGAAAAATCCTCTAGTGGTGTTTCAGTAGGCAGACAAATTGAGCCCAGAGACCCCCCCCCCCCCCCCTTTAAAAAATGAACACATTCTTGTTTAAAGCAACAGCCTTCTTTCTCCACCCCTCCTCCTCCCCATGGCACAAAAGAGATCTACAAGCATGCACAACACAAGCCACACACACACACTACTCAAATTTCCAACCCCCTGCCCCCTTGGCCACCGGTTTCACCACAGCCACTATTTCTGGCCTGGGCTGCATGGTTCTTCTGGTGGTGGTGGACAGCACTGATGTTACACTGATCAGATCCTAATTGGCCGTGAACGAACACTTGCTCCCAGAGAGAGAGAGAGAGAGAGAGGACGGAAAGAGGCCGACAGATAGGAAACAGATCCAGGTGTTTGACTCAGACCAGGTCTGGGTGAGCGACTGCTGACCCCCGGTTTATAGCCTGAAGGTGTGATGTCTGAAACGGAGCCGGATCTGCGCACAAAGCCGCACACTTGAACTATGTTTTTACTGGGGAATCATTACGTAATTGCTTCAGAAGCAGAGCTGTGCTTGTTTGTTCATGTGCGTCGGTGGACAAAAGGATATGAAACACATTGTCATGTCAGAGCGTGGACACTGCTGCCAATACAATAAATTTCTCAAGCAAGCCCTTGGCTTTAGACACTGTTGCCTTGGCTGTTGTCTGTTGTTTTTACGTTGTCTTCCTGTTTTCAATAAGATTTAAGCCTTCGCCTGGCCAATCATGCTGTCACTGGGTTTCCTGTTTCAGCTTTCTGATTATTTAGCATTTAATGGTTTTTTATTCAGAGCACGTAGACCCTTCAGAGAGGCATTTCCCTTAATTACAGAGGAGTTTACACGTCTCTCACAGCTATTAAAATAATTTGTTAATCTGGTATTAACTGCTTTGTCAGCCATTAAAATGAGATTGACTGGACCCAACTTGTAGTGGCAACATTTCTCGTCAGTTACCACCAGTAGTCGGCTTATCAAGCTTCGGTTTATCATACAGGATTGTGCAGACATTTACAGGAGTGTTTTAATGTAGCTTTGTGTTTTAATAAAATGTCTAAGTTTGGCTGTGGACTCTGTTTTTACAATGCATAGGATGTGTAATTGTCCCCTCTGGGGTATAAACATTAAATATGTTGCAGATGGAGACTTTTATGTGTGTCAGCTATAAACTGTTAAAAGTGTTGGGATGTGTAATAAATAAGGAAGGGAAGGGGGGAAAAATTAACAATGAAAAAAAGATGCTTGTGTCTCTCATGTGACTTTATCCCGCATCCGTTTCATGTAGCCGTAAAAGCCTCATGATGTAACTTTTGTATCTCAAAATAACTCCTTAAAAATCATGTTGAGGCTACACTGACTTGAAATGCAGTCAATGGTGCCTCTGTCATTCCCACTCTGCTCCCTCTGCGCCTGTCTCACACTGTGTAACTTTGGGAGTGGGTAAAGTGGGTAACGCTTTGTGACACCACCAACTGTATCTGATTTTGGTGAAACTGGATCATATTTTACGGAGGAAATGTTTTAACTCTGATGTCCTCCAGCTGATCTGCAGCTGTTTCCTTTATATTCAGTAAACTTCTGTTAATTGTAGCTGCTGTTAGATAGTTAGCTTGGCAGTACTGGGTGCTCAGAGCACTGGGGGAACGTTGGTGTTGACACTGGTAGCACAGGAGCTTTGGTCCACCGAGAGGAGGTTTTCAGGGCTGGGCATAGGGAGAATGTTCACAGAGAGCAGTGCCGATGGACATAGCTAATGGCAGAGGTAAAGAGACCTAAAAAAAATGACTGCAGAAGCTGCGAAGAGATATAGAGAAAGCGACGGAGCAAAAATTCATCGGACAAGAGTAAATCTGGGACTGGGTTTCATAATGTGGTTTTAAATATCATTTACATGTGGAGTAGTACCTAAAATGTAAATACAGAGCATGTTAATAGCTGAGATATTGCAGTTATCGTCTGTATTTCTTCTTCAGATGAACTTCTTTTTTGTGTTCTATGTATGCTCATAGTACAGTCATAGTTTTCCATTGTATCGTTTATAATTTCTGAACACTCTTCCCTTATATTAGATTTAAACATTGCCCTCAGCGCATCTCTGAAACCCAGGCTCTTGTACAGTTTGCATTCATGTGTTTTTTATCAAGGTATGCTCTGCTCATAAAACGGTGGTATTTCAACTTTGGGGAAATGTTCCCATTCACGATTGACTATAAATGTAGTAAGACTGGAAAAGCTATTTGGTCACTTTTAACCTTTCTGATGCGAGCTGCTGTAACATCCTCGAGGCACGATTTAGTCGTAAGTGAAAGAAAATATTGTGAACTATACAAAGCGCTGAAGATGCAACCAGCTAAAGCGAATAGTAGTTTTTTGAGAATGAAATATCTATAATGACGCAGCTAATCACTGCGATAAACATAGTCGTTATGGATGTTTCACTTCGATCTATGATTTCTTTGTTCAGATCATGTGTGGTTCGGTATTTAAAGGCAGATGGCCACTGATTTCTTCCAGTTTCAGTTTCTTCTTTTAATGAATGGAACGTCTAAAAGTTTCCCCCTGATGACTCGGCGAGAATGTACAACTGGCTTTGAGAGACAAAGTTCCTGGCAGAAGATCTTGGACCAACGAGAAATGGACAAATTCATTTCGTAACATCCAGTCAGCCTGAAGGACCGGTCACATATTTGACAAGCTAATCCCTTAAAGAGTTTTTTGATCAAAGAAAATGAGATTAAACTTTCAGCTCTCATGCTTCACATGTTCTACACTGAACTGGTATCATTCGAGTGTACACCCATCTTCTTCCCTTTCTCCTAAATGACAACTGCAGCTGACTCTGCGTCTTAACTGGTGAACGGCGCTCTTACTCAGCGGCTGGGAAGCCGAGCTGCTCCTCAATGTCGAGCATTTTGAGTGACTCATTGGGTCTTATCCAAAACCACGGTGTTGGTGCAGTGATTAGTTCTCTTTCCATCTCTAATCCTCAGCAGGTGGAGGAACAACGGATCATAAAAATGTCAGGGGGGAAAATGTTACTCCCATATTGAAATAGTAGCCAATCAATGCATGTAGAAGCGCCACATGGGAGAGCTCATGGAAAGTGGCTTCCCGTTGGAAATGTTTCACAGATGGGCTTCTGTGTTGGTGGATGAATGAGCATGTTTACTCGTCTGGGATTAGCAGGAAGGAAAGCTTCTGTTATGAGTACAATTTGTGACCAGGCGAATAAAAATGTGGAGTTTAAGATGGAATAATTGCTCATTAATGAAATTAATTTTAAAACCCTCTTTGCTGTTATCCTTTTTAAAAGGAAAACAGGCCAAATTATCGAGTAAATGTCTGAGTCAATAAAACTAATGCTCACATACAGGTGACAGCTGTTAATTGGGGAATTGTATCAACTCTCTTCAGAGTAACTTGCATGGGAGTTAAAGCAAAACAAGCTCACGCAGATATGAGGACGTGAAGAAAGAGTAGTGAGTCTGCAGCACAGCTTTCTCAGCTCCGTTCAGCATTTTTGTGAAACGTTTCAAATATTACAATATTAAAAAAAACAGTTAAATCTGCAACTTATGATCTGTTCTGATGTTCATTATGACAGCTGTGGTTGAAAAACTGCTGCCCTAGTCGAATATAAATATTATTGAGCAGGAAACAAATGTCCTGTAATAGTTGGGAGTAGGAGGACTTTATGATGAATGATGATATACAGCCTAGGCTTTTTTCCATGAGCTGATGTTAGCTCCTTCAGAGCTGAGAGGAAAAGCATGACATCAGAGTTTTATTCTGGATGTATGAAATCTTCTGTGTAAAATAAATAAATAAAAACTTTTGATATATTTATGCAAAATATGGTAGCACATTAGTAAGCCAATCTCTTAAATCCTTCAAATCTGCAATAAGACTCGAGTCTTTTATTTTCTAGGATGAACTATTTAAAGTTGGATAAGCCACACAGCAATAGAGCTAGACGACATGAACAGGTTTCTTCTCAGCAGTGAGAGATTATAAATAAGTATTAGCAGATCTCTCTCAGTAAACAATTGGATGATCAGAAAAAACAGAAGGACAAAATACAAACGGAATAAAGATATTCAGTGTTGGATGGTGGATTAACCTGTTTGTGGGCCAAACACTACTCTTGACTCCAACTTCTATTAGCTGGCCCCAGGTTTTCTGTCCAGTGCGTCAGTGGATTTGTGGTAATTTAATGATTCCCAAACAAATTACTCTGGGGAGCCCAGTCAGCCCTGCAGTATATCATAAAATGTACCATCCCTGACCCCAATAACACCAAAGCTATAAACAGAAATGAAGGGTCAATAAAGTCGCACAAGTAGGGTAAGTAGGTGCAATCAGCGAAAGGTGAAATTTCCCTCCCTCAGAGGTGAAAGGGTTAGGGTAGAAGTTCAGTTAGTTATCTTTTAGTAACTAGATTGTTTCCTCTGGGTCGGGGGTTAGTTGCCGCTCCGAGCAAATGAGTTTAAGTATCTTGGGATGTTCATGAGTGACGGTAAAATGGAGCCTGAGATGGACAGATGCAAGGATATGGCATCAGTAGTAATGTGCTTTTGATTTACCGTTTGATCTACGTGCCAACCCTCATTAATGTCCATGACTTTTGGGTGATTTGTTTCATCCATGGAGTGGTTGGGCTCCGTCCCAGAGATAAGCTGAGGAGCTCGGATAGCCAGAGGGAGCTCACAGTAGAACCTCTTCTCTTCTCCTTGCCGCTGAAAAGATCCAGCTGAGGTGGCTCGGCCATTTAATTAGGATGCCTCCTTGGCGGCTTCCTTTGGAGGTTTTCCAGGCACATCCAAGTAGAACAAGACACAGAACTCTCTGGAGTTATACCATCTGGCCTGGGAACGCCTCGGGATACTCCAGGAGAAAGTAATAAGTGAAATAAATAATTACAAAACAAATGCTACAAATACATACTCACATGCTACTCAGCCTTGGCCTTGGTTGACATTGACACAAACATGTGAGTTGTGAGTCAGTGCAGCTCCCAGTTGCCCATCATTCAATACAAACTATTCAAAGTACTAATGCTGTACTTTATGTTGTAAACTCTGTTGTACTCGTGTTTTTTCACGAATGGGTTCACATGTAAGGAGGTTAAGTTTAGGCTGTCAGTGTATGAGTGGCTTACTGTGTGAGGCTACCATAGTGACCTTTGTTTAAACATGGGTATGTACAAGGCCGGCATGTCTCCCTGTCTGCCAGCCATGATGGATGGCTCTCTTGTGACCTGTATCGACCTTGTCACCCCCGGCAAACTGTTTTTGCTCTTTGTTGTGCATTGATTGACAAGTTGATTACAACTGTGAGTCCGCTTTTGTAGATTTTCTGACATGTTTGTTCTGTTTTATGAATCAGATAGTACTGTAACGGATTTATCAAAATAGAAAATTAATATTTTCCTCTGTGATATGGCGTGGAAAGTTTGCTTAATTATTCCATGGCCTTCTTGCTGTGTAGCACTCACTGTGCCTGGTGGCTAGACCTACAAGGACCGCTCTGTTGGGAGGAAAAATTTTGAGTTTTATGATCTGAGTGGAAAGAATGGGACTGGCTCGGGATTTTGTCAAGCTCACCCCAACTGTTGCAGAAAACCACCAAACGAGACCAGTAAATACAGAACGTGTGAGAACTGAGAGGAACAGGATTTCATTCAGACTTCGTTAGGCACGAGCAGCATGTGTGGCCAGCCTCGTCTAGAAATTCACTCGGTACAACTCATGCAGGGATTTGAACAATATATTGCCAACAGTGCTGGAGCTGCAAATAACATCAGGAGATCTGGCCACATTTGCAGAAAGTGAACAACTTCTATTTGCCTCGATTTAGAAGTCACTGAAATTCTTCATCCCTTTGCCTCCTGTTTCTTAACAAGCATTAAGCCCCAAACCAGCTCATTAGCCGACATATATTAAGTTTGACATCATGCCTTGTACTGTGGAATTCAAAGATCAAGGTTACAATACCTATTTGTCAAGAGCGCTAAAGCTTTAGCGTATGGTTTCCAGACATGTTTTACAAGAGCGCCGTCTTTACATCATTTGGAAAGAATCCAAAGGAACACACTCAATAAGTAAAGGTTCTTTAACAGGTGTTGTGATTTGGGATCCATGGAAGTGGGACAGAGCAACAAATAAGAGCTTGTGTGCCATATAAGATCAACTTAAAAAAATATAATGACGTGTGACCCAATGTGCTGCTGAAAGGCAATGGCAGTTGGTCCATATGAGTAGTATTTGTAAGTGAATTTCAAGGAGGCAGTCTGACAGCTTGTCGTAGACTCACGAGGACGGAGCTGTAATATAGGAGAGTCCTGAAGTTTTCATGGTAAACACGTATAGGTCTGTCATCAGGGGAGGCCATCGGTAATAGAGTTCAGGTTTCAGAAATCTCAGCTCGGCTCTCAGTGAAGTTTGTGTGGATTATGTCAGCAGCACATTTGACCTACTTTTTCAACCCAGTGACCATCACATGTGCAAATACAAAGAATTCCACCACAAAACTAGTCTAGAAAATACAATATATCACAAATGCAATATATTAAGTGCTGTCTAGAAAGTGTGTAATGCAGCTATGACAGGCATGTACATATAAAGCAGACAGGGTCTGCTTAGAAATTAAAGTTAGCATCTTCAAGTCACGCTTCAAATCACAAATCTTGGATCCCAGTTATGATATTATGGTTTGTTTTAGTGATCACTCTTTAAATGTCATCTTCTTGGCTCGGTCAAATGTTGCTGGATCTTAGGCAACAATATTATTAATGAACAATCCAGGCCAGGTGTGTCTTGGAAGTAAAGCCATGTTTACACAGGAATCGTAGCCTGTTTCTCTCTGGTTTCAGCCGCCGGACTATAGAGAACAAGGTGTATTCTGTAGCTGTGTATTTAGGTTTAGGTCTGCTAGCTTTAATGACGGATGTCCTGGGGAAAGGACAGCCGGGGGAATGATTGGAACGGCACCCTGGCTCAAGGTAGACCATAGCTCATTTCCCTACTGTTTATGGAACTATTGATGGCAGCAGGGACACCCCCAAACCCCCAACTCAGCCAGACATTAAAAACTGTTACTGTACGGGTATATTATACTGCCTGACACTGACATAAGTAGGATTAGAGAAGCACGAATTCCCTATAAATCTGAGTGGTGTTGATGGGGACATCCCAAACGGAAAAATTATAGTGTAAACAATCCCATAGAGTATGTCTTTATTCCTTGTAAAGAGTCTTGGGCTTGTCAGAGACGTTCTGTTTGCTAATTTCCTGTGTGAGGAAATCAGTAGGAAGTACAGCACAGCAGTGCTAAAATAATACCTCTTTTATACCGCAGAGGAGTCGTGTTGGACTACCATTGGGTACGGTTTAGAAAATTGTTTGCTTTTGTGCAGCAGTTTACATTTTGCAATGCAACTACTGTCTTTTATGACGTTACACTTTGTACCTATATGTGTGCACTGACATGTTACCTCGGCATAAAGAGGAAGATGTCCGAGCTTCGTCTTCGGGAAACGAAGAAGCCGAAAAGCATCAACAAATCCCTGGTTTCTCTAAATTTGGGGTCAGTGTGAATTACAAAAGCTTCCCGCGACCTCAACCCAACTGATGATTTGCGAATTTCCTGTGTCAGGGCTGATATAATATGGTGCCATGCCATCCTTGAACCGAGGTGGTTGGGTTACATTTTTTTTGTCTTGCCTTCATCAAAATCTGTTGAATGACTGTGAGTGCTTTTATGAAACAAACAAGCAAAGTACCCAAATCAGAAGAGATCCATGAAACACGTCTTTTGTTCTCAATTTCTGCATTTTATTAAAAAATTCTCACTTAATGAGCAGGTTTGCAAGTGAAAGCCACTGACCTGAAACTCCCAGGGAGTACTCGCTCCAGTTTATGTGACCAAATTCAGTCAAGTGTGGCCTTTCCATCCCTTTGTTTGAACAAAGCGTGTGTGTTTGCTTGACCTTACCATGAATGTTGAACCAATTTTGCCAAGAACTCAAATTTATTAGGCTAATCAGGAACTCTGCTAATGGGCCTTAAAGCACTTAGAAATTAAAAGTTACAACTTAGATTTTTATATATTCCTTTTCTCCAGCTTTTCAGGGTGTTGAGCCACCACAAACCTCCACAACAGCTGTTCTATTTCACAATCCTTCTGAAGCTTTCAGAGGTCTGAACACTTCTGGGCTGAAACAGCGTTGTCCCCATAAAAGACAGTCCACAGCAAATTCAGCGTCATTGTGAGTTCATGCCTCCTCACAGACCAGGACTAATGTTTGGTGCGCCTTGACAACTCGTGAAATCAGAAATTTCCACGTTAACAACTGGGATCATTGACCTCAGACAGCTGGAAAAATTCTAAATACCGGTGGTAAATGTTGGCAAATTCCACGTTACCCAACTCAATATAATACTATGATAATAATTATGTAAAAGAAATGATACATGACAGTAGAAAGAAAATATCATACATTGATATAAAGCAAGCCAAAAAGTAAGCAAATTTCCACTGCCATTTTTTATTGGTCTGTTTCATTTCATGTACCAGTGATTACCAGTAACCACCTGAATGCAAGCACATGGCAAATATAACAGGGTCACATGATATTTCCAAATGTAACAGACTGATGGGAATCGTATAAACACATCATTAAAAAAAAAGTGACTGGCAAGCAACAGGATACACGGACACTGCCTGCACAGTTTGAGCAACAGAATGATGAATTTCTGCCTGGGCTGCCTTCTTCAGAAAATTCAGCCCAGAACATCAGTTGTAATCTGACTTCTTGCTGTATAACTAATGTATTTTATGAAGCAAATTTGGGATGGATTGGTATTTCAGAAACTGTTCTCAAACCCTGATGACAATCTCAATATTTCTGTGTCAGGGTCTCTGCAGAAAAAGATGTTGGCATGATATGCAGATTAGGCAGTAAAGTATGTATTTGTTGTTAGTCGTGCTAATGATAAATACCTCTAATTACTTCAGAGGTGCTAGTAGATGGATTTTGTTACTGTTGGAAGAGCCAGGTTAGCTGTTTTCTACTTTTTATGCTAAGATAAGCTATCTTGGATGCAAGCCGTGACTTCATATTACCGCACAGACGTGTGTGTTATCTATCTTCTCATCCAACCAAAACTAAATAAGCACATTTCCCAAAATATTGAACTTTTGCACTCTACAACTAAGTGCAGTAAGTAACATCATTCCAGATTAAATTTGCTGTAAGGGGACTTTGCTCGAATTCCTTTAATGAGATCTCTGAATTTCTACAGCTTCAATCTGTATAACCTGACAGTTGGCTGTACTCCAGTTGAGGTCTTACTCAGATTAAGTTGTTAATATGAGACCCTCTGAGTGCATAGCCCTGGTTTAACTACTTAAGTAATTACCTGTTCAGGTACAGTGTCCCAGTCAGAGACTGAAAGAGCAGCTCCCCCTTCCCATTGTGACTACGGCTAATTAGAAACTAGTGGGGAGAAAGTACGACCAGTAACCATCTTGGAACCCATTGGCTATTGTCTTACACTGATTTAGCCTCAATATTATGAGGCTTCTTGTGTAGCAGCGGATGTTTAGACCTCCAATTAACAACCTGATACACAAGAATGACAAGAAATACACATTTCTGCTCATCTTTAAACAGATACCTGTATATGAATGCAGAGAAAAAGCTTAACTGGCATCAGACGATAGCTGAAGGGCTGAGAGACTGTGTTTCAGTCAATGCTTTCCGCCTCTTTTGCTCTCTACACGGACTGTTTACCGGCATGCAAACCGCTCAAATGTGCAAACCTACTCAAACGTGATTGGTCAGTACTACTCTTACTACAAACAGAAACGAGAACACTTACCACATAACTTGGCATGCTTGTTGACTTGTTGGCTTTTGCGTTCAGTGTACATTAGAGGCCTGTAGCTGAGAGTCTTTATGGGTACAGTATGGTTCCATAGATGGAAACGGACCACACAGTTAGCTTAGCTATACTTTGAAGCTGCAGACTGTTTGTCTTGGATCAGTCTAGGTCAAATAAGCAGCTAAAGTTGTGTTTGGGGACTTTACTGCCACCTTTTCAGTGTACAGTAGCTTCTCAAAATAAGCCTACCAACACCAGACCATCATGAGTATTAACACATGCCGATTTGCAGCACAAATCAACTTCTGTTAAATCCTGACTGTCAGGAATGTGCCACATCTACAGGCTATCAATGGACAGCCAATACTTTACCTGATCAAATATTTTCAGCTGTTTGTTTTGTGCTCCGTCTTCCTTCACTGTCTTACCTTTTTATGAGGCGCTTTCCACAATTCATCCCAGTAGGAAGCAAATGTTAGATTAGATTTTCCGTTTACTGTCCCAGTTGTGATTTTTGTAAGACAACAGCTTACAAATCATTTGTTATGGTTTCCTCTGTGAAAACAGTAGTTAATCAGTTGCCGGAAGACTTTGGCTGTCTCAATGTCAAAAACAGAAGGGACTCATTCGGCTTTGAAGGAAGACCTACTTGCTCCATTTGCCTCCATGTTTTGATTACTTCTCCATGTGTGAAGAGGAAGTCCTTGACTGAACACGGGAAGTTTTCCATGCAAGGCAGCAAGACCTCATAACACACCAGTGTCATCTATTACAACTCCACTGGCAGGAGGATGGTAGAGTCACCTGAAAGCTCAAAGGTGATTGAACATTCATCTTTTAAATGACCTGGAGCGAGGCCAACTTATTGTAGTGCAGACAAGGTCTACCCAAACTGTTACCTGAGGGATTTCTGCTCTTCCTGAGCTGCTCTTCAGCTATTCTACTTCACGGGCAGGCCAAGACAAAAGCCCACTTTAGAGGGAGGCGGAAAAAGAGTAGCATAGGATGGGGGCCAAGCGGGTAGTTGCGGTGAGCTAAAATTGCAGACTAAAGCATATCTCCAAATCACAGAGCCCAGAGGATGGAAGAGGAATCCTCCTAGTGTTATTGTTTCCCATGTTCTTCCACCCCCGGTAATATTTTCCAGATTAAAGCACACCCCCTTACCCTTACTCCAAAGACAGACCCCAATTTCACAGGAGAAAAACCAAAGGAACCACAGAACGGGAATTGCTTTTTCCACTGCACATGAGATAATGTGCTGTGTTGTGCCTCAGTTCGGCTGCCAAACTCGAGCATTATTTCCATTTTTCACAAGTCGGTTATTAAGAGAACGAGTGTCTGCTTGAGTTTCATATCACAAGCTCTCTGAAACGAGCTGTTGATGGAGAACTGGTGATATCCTCCTCTCTTTTTTTTATTAGATTCAACAGCTTGCATGACGTGATGTGATTTCAAGTTTTATAGTTGATAATGAGAACGTGCCTTCAGACCCTTTTCATTTTAAAGGGTCCTATAGACCATGATTCTTATAGCGTGGAGAATTCTGGCTACAAAATGTTTACTGCTATAACCTAAACATGGCTTAAGTGGAGCAGTGAGGCATTTCCTGGACCACATAAGAAAACGAGACAAGCTTAATAACCCCACACTTCTGAACAAACACATGTATACACTTAGTATCCTCTCAGCGCAGGCTGCTGTAAGAGGCCAGCGTTGAGCTCATAATTTGGCTGAGCGTCTGCAGACTCTTTGTACTGTACGGTCAGACTACAACACTCCTACTTTGGACACCGTCAATCTTTGTGTGTTTGGAAATTTACCTTGGAAACATTTCTGAACATGTAAGCCCCAGTCTTTCTTTTACTTCCTCCACTTCTTCGGTTGCAGCCACGAAATAGATGACCCTCTTTAGACGGTAATTTGGTTAGAGCATTTGAACCGAACAGACACCGTGCATGGACAAAACTTTACGTCATTTCTGCAGTTTCCTACAGCAGTAGTTGATCAACGAGCAACACTTAAATCAAGGCCTGGGAAATGTATCCTGATTGCCCCGCACACCCTTCCCCATGGCAGCCCAGGGCAAACGCACGTTCATCAGAGTCGATGTGAAACTGAGGTCATTTCTGAGCTGCTAACCTTTTTGCCACCGGCTCCCTGCAGATGAATGTACAGTGCACACTTTAGAGCGTCAAGTGTTTAATTTCCTTCAAGCGGCGCAGCGTGTAGTCATAATTGTTGTCCATTTGACAGATCGTTGTAAATGTCACATGTCATTGCTGAAGACTTGACGCCGGGACATAAAATTCCTGCTGAAACTACTCAAAAGTTACGTTCGTACGGCAACGGCAATCAAATGAAACATTTTATTGGTTTCCCTTCACAAAACTGGCAGCCAGTTTCGCTTTGGAACAATAGGGTGCCTGTCGATTGAATTGTCTCTGAAGTAAAACTTTATAACATTAGCTGTTCCTCCAAAAGCATTGTGGCAGATTTCTTTTCCAAGAGCCCTGTTTTTGTACCCCTGCTTAGATGATCTTAAGGTAGCAATTTGCTAAGTATTCAACTCAAAAGCTTTATTGTTAAGCGCATTGCTTTAGTCGGACACTTAATCAAACCTAAGCTCTCATTTGCACAGCTGTTTATGGTAGATGCCATACTTGATTACGGCCATATTTGTAGAAAGAATATCAATCTCAAGTCCAGAAAGAGTAGTCGGTGACCCATTGCCTTAAAGACTGTTAAATGCTGGGCATTATGCAAGTATTACCTTACCTTCTATGTCTAAATACCTTAAATTGAAAGAGAAGAACAACAGTTACCTAATGCTTGTCAGTCATAGCTTCCATGTGCTTTGAGCCAATATTTAGTCTTGACAGTTTTGCCAATATTTAGTCAGCTATTTCCACTGGCCAGGCTAAGCGTTGCCACTTAAAGGGCAGAGAGCCCCAGACAGACATTATTACACAAGTCTGTCTGTCTGTCCAACATTCACAGATGATGTAAAGTGTGTGTTGCAGTGTTGAGTGTTATGTCAACATATAGCCTTGAATGTTTACAGCAGTTTTATCATTAGTGCAATTAGACCCGAGGGTAGTTTTGCTCAAGTGCAGACTCTGGATAGACTCCAAAGTCTGCATCCTCTCCAGTTACGTTTACATATTACACAGGTGATGTCGGACCTCATGGCGAGGTGATGTATTATAGCTGCCCGTCAGCGTATTTACAGGCACTTAAATAGCTTGTTATTGCCAGATTTCTGCAGGAACCTGATTTATGTTCTTTTTTTTCTTTTCAAGATAAGAGCCCAGGCACACAGAGCTGATAGTCAGGCCCTGTTTCTTTCACCGCTATCAGTGGCTGTTTAACCAATTCAGCATGTTGAGTTGGAGCCTAAAGAAGTCGCTAAGAGAGAGAGAGAGAGAGAGAGGGAGAGTGAGATTCTTGATTGGTTCAGCCAAGTTATTTTCACCCTTGTAGTTGAAATTCTCCTTAATTTTTGCATGCACTTTTTCTTTCTTATATGTCTGAGAGGAAGGTTGTGCTCCATGCTTTAAAGACATTAGCTTTGGTCATGACAGTGGCTACCTTTTGCAAGGATATATTTTGACATTTTTGCCAAAAAAGAATATGCCTAAATAAATGCTCAAGGACAGAATGTTTTCACTGGCCTGTGTAAAGTTAATTCATCAAAAGCCGGCCCCAGAAATATTGTTCCCTGCCATGGACCTGATATACACAGCTGGCCTTGATGGACTTTGTTTTCCCTTTAATTCCTTCTTCTGACAAAAGTGCACAAAAAGAAATGAACTACATTTTGTAGAAATGGTTGTTGTTCAGTGATTCCTGTATTCCCATTCTCCCATTTTCTTTTGACACATCCAGCAAAAACCTCAAAGTTTTCTAGTTTTTCTTTTCCACAGTAGCTAACCTTTTAGATACCGATGGCTATAAAGTTAGTCCACAGTGACTATAACGGTGTAAGAGTTTAAGAAGTGCGAGTTTATACCTGAGTAATATAAGTTGCTACAACCTATTCCCCCTATCCTTGGAGCTGCCACAGGGGGTCCCAGACTGCAGGTTTGTAGCACGGCCCTGAACAATGAAGCCGGAGCACTGATGGAAAAGCCATCTCCACTGAGACAGATTTTTTATTGCTTTCCAGGCCTGCTGTCCCCTATGAGGTCATTTTGGAGGAATGTCCCAGAGAGTAAAGTAAAAGTCAGGTCAGAGTACTTGACCTGTTTGTTTTGAGTCTCACACCTCAAACTTTCCATTTCTTTAAATATACAGAAAAGCAGCTTGAATTTCTTCACTCTCAGCCCTCCTGAACCAGCATGGAGCCTGTAAAAGAACAGGACTTGTGCAAGCACCCATGGTGTATATTAAATGACTGTAGGAGAGTGAGCTTCGAGGAAGCCTCCGTTGCAAAAGTGAAAAGCAATCAGTCTTGTAAAATTGAGTCATGGACTTGCAGGGGATGGTACGGTGAGGCCTTGGCTCAAAACAGTTCTGTATCAGGTTTTACAGATTTATCCAAGTCTGCCAGTTTTTATGATTCTTTGAAATATTAAAAATGTTCTCATAAGAAACGAAGGCCGCTTTTTACCGAACTGGCTGAACAAAGGTGAGGTTTGCAGCGGAGTGGCTTAGTGCAACCATCAGTGAGCTAGTTAATCCATCAATTGATGTCAAATCAGCAACAGTTTTGATAATCGATCAATCGTTTCAGTCGTTTATTTTTTTTTTTTTTCAGCAAAAATGACCAAAATTCACTGGATCCAGCTGCTCAAATGTCGCGATTTTAGGAAATTGTAACTGGCAGTTTATTTCTAATCCAGGGATTTCAAATTAACTTGCAAATTGTCAGAATAATTGCATATTTAGTAAAAAGTTTTCTACGGTACCAAGTGAAAATATACAGATTTTTCCCATGAGGAATCAGTGGTAACTTGATTTTCCATCCAGTAGTTATTGTTGATTAATTTAACTCGCATCATGAAGTCATCTGTTATTCTTCACAATGTGTGCCAAGATAATCCGAACACCTGACAGGTGTGGCAAGATGCTGACTGTGACTCAGGTGTGCTTTTGTGTGCTCACGATAAAAGGCTTCACTAAAAGCTAGAAGGTGTTTTTGAACTCTCTCGGCTATTTGCAGTTTTTTCCATGAAGCCACTGACCCGCCCTCCTCTGCTCAGCTGTGTGAAATTGTCACAGTTCAGTGCCTTATTTAAATAATGAGTAAGACTTCTCAGACTAGTTGGCTCAGGTGATGGTGGTGGCTGGTTCAAGTCCAGTTGAAGCAAGATTCTGAACCCCAGATTGCTCCTGATGGTTGTGCCACCTGTGTGTGTGAGTGAGCTTAGTATTTTTATATCACACTGCCATCAGTGTATGAATATGTCTGTGAGTGAGTGAATGTGTTGTATAAGCACTTGGAGTGGTCAGTAGACCACAAAAGTTGTATTTACTTGACAAAACAACAGTTTAAATTCCATTCATGGGGTTTATTCATTTTGCAGTTGCTTGTTTTCATTACAGAAAAGGTCAAATACATTTTAAAAGTCAGCAAACTGTAGGCTACAACAAACAAACATAAATAATTCAAATTAATAGATTTTAATAGTTTAATTATTGTAGAAGAAGAACTTTAAAAGTTAAAAAACTTTGAATAAATATGTGGTTTAGTTATGGGCTCTTTTTCTCACACACACACACACAGTGACTCACGCAATCACGTTATCTCTTCATCTGATTCTCCCCCTCTCTCCCACTTTTCCAGAACGTCTCGTGCATTCATCCTTCTGCTCCATTTCATCTTTCCAAATCCAAATCCAGCCTAATATCCATCAAATCTCGTTAGTTATCGCTTTAGCGATGTGGCAGCCTGCTTATCAAAAGATGTCCAAAACACTGGCTGTTTCTAGGCAACCGGGCGTGGCGCGAATGTTGATCTGCAGCGGTTTCTATGTGGGGTAAAAAAATAATCATAATTGTGTTTTCTTTGTATCCCACACAGCTCCGTATTTCACCACACGATTAATAAACCCATCGCGAAGGGAGAGACCGAGGGGTTTTGTTTTAACAGAGTTCGTGTAAGTGTTGATGACCTGTCTGATTTCAGAGATGTTGGCCCGTATTGACTCAACCTTTAACTTTTTTCATTCTTCACACAACTATTGCTGTCATATTTCATACGTGCAACATTTCTGGCAGATAAAAAAACCTCACACTGCGCCATACGTCTCACAGACTTTCTCACTTCAGGAAGAACCTGTTTTTAGTTTCAGACTTTTTCCTTCCAGCCCTTGTCGGCCGAACGCAGCTCAGCGAGCCTCAGTGTTCTGCCAGTTCGACCTTACTTGTTTAACGTTTCTCTAAATCTTCCACTGTATTACCCTCAATGATTGACTGTAAGCCTTAAACCTGCACTGCAGCTCGTTTGCGCTCATGATTGCTGTTTTGGAATAATGCTGCTGAGCCAAATATTAAAAGTTGAGATTTTATCTGTAGACGTGAATAGACTGGCAGATCAAACACGGCCCGTGCCAAATGTTCCACCATCGTTGGACTATAATTCACCGAAAGTGCTTGATCCTCAGCTGCTCCAGTGGCTGCTCACCGAGCAAAGGAATGGTTATACTGGGAACGTGCAAAGTCTTGATATGCGTAAGGGGATGAATGTATGATGTCGAGCTGAAAAAAGCATGCATGCACACGTCGCACAGAGGGCTTCTCCGTTTTCAGGAGATATTCTGGTGCTTGATAAATGATAGTCGATGAAAGGTTCTAGGCACAAGCTATTTTAACTCAATCTTTAAAGTATAAAACATCATTACCCGAGTGTGTTGATTTATTATCCACAGCTGACTTCCATTTATAATTCTTTTTTTATTTGTCCATATCTGTGGTGCCACTACATGTCATTTGCAACAACAAAGAATCAGCAAAGCAGTTACCGTTGCCATGGACTGCAGTAGTTTTATACAACCACAAATGGTTACATCTAACAGTAAAGTCACTGGCATTCGTTTGGCCCTGTCCGTGTTGTAAAATGCTGAAGGGACAGGCTAAATATAAGCGTGTATTGGATTTCAAGAAGCATGAAACAGTCAGCACTGAGGGGGGGAAAAAGCTGCTGCAGCCGCGTCCCAGAGCGTACCGGCCCCGTGATGAATGGCTGTCAACCCCCTGCCCCAACCCACCCTCCTTCCTCCAGTGCCACCCCCGTTTCCTGGGGTCACACCGCTGGAGGTCACGTCTCTCTGGGAGCGAGCCACCAGCGCTCTCAGTTCCAGGAAGAAAAACTCTGATCCAATACATCCTCATAAACTGTCAAACAGAGCCAAAGCCAAAGCAGCAAATGTGAATGTTTGGGGGGGACTGGCGATAACTAAATGAAGATTCTGCCAAGACAAACAGTGCGTGAAGTGTGGGATGCTGTCTGTTGGGAAACCAAAAGTCTCCGGTTAAAAACTACACAGCACTGAGCGTCTTTTAGAAGTGGTAGAGCAGCGTGCGCTTTATTGAACTGTAAAGGCTCATTTTTTTCTCGTGAGGTAATTCTGTGTTTGCAATTACATCCAGTGATGTCACCCTGCAAATTACTCCATGTTCACTTCACAGACTTGTTGATGATCTGTGTAGTGTCTGCCTTCTTATCAGAGGCAGGAAGTCAAAGGAGGTTTCGGCTACAACTGTTGCTGCTTAAGTCGAGTTCTTGAACATTTCTTGGACTCTTTTTCCTCCCGAGCTGGATTTTTCTTATCAGTTGTTACTTTTGGAAATAAGAATATCTGCCATGAATGATTTATAAGCGCTGTTGAAATATAGTCTAAAATGTAGCCTTCCTGCTGTCAAGACTTTTGATTTTTCCTCCAATTATTACGCAACAGGTCATTTAAAGTCATGACCACAGTTACTCTGTAGCCACTGCTCTGTGGGAGGATCAAGACAGATGCAGGGCTGTTTTTGGCTTTCCCTTTACCTCTGCATTGCAAAGCTATTTATGACTATGATATTTCCATCTCATCCCATTCCAGGCCTGTGAATGAAGTGTTCGAAGTGTTTGCACTCCACTGCCAGTTGTGACTTGCTGCCATTGATGCACCGAAAGGTATTTTCTGTTTATCAAGGCTTTATCTTAAAGTTGAGAAACACCGGCGTTGTGAGCGCCGGCAGATCGTGGAGAACAGCTGTCGCAAACACATCAAACCGAACAACTTGAACTTTAAAAAGTCATTTTACAACTGTGTGATTACAGACGTGGACTTGCGGGGCATCTGGTTGAAAACAGGGAACACAAGTGTGGTTTGGTTTCTCAAGTTTCGTGCGTGGCTTCAATCTTTTCCCTGTTCCCTGTTCATACATGTTTATTCTTTGAAAGCAGTTATACATTAAATATATTTGCATAGTATTCACACCAAGCTAGAGATGATTGATTTCTGTGATTTTATTCTTAGAGACTACATTCCAACAACACAGAACCCTCCTGAATAGTTTTAACTAGGCAACAAAATGATACAGAGCCAACAGTTTACCTGCTGCAAAACATGCTTTTATTTTAACTCGCAGTGTAACACGGAAGCAAATTGCCGCGGTGGTATTTTTGTAGATAGCCTAAGGTGCTCCAGCTTTGGCGTGAGAAAGTACTTCTTTACCAGCAGTCTTGCACAGCGTGGGCTGTGTCTGAGAGTAATCACCGGAGAGCAGGATTGACAATTACCTGTCCACCAGGGCAGTAAATCTCTGCAGAGTGATTAGTGAACAACTGTGGCCCTGGAAAATGGAGGCTTTGGCCTCACTAATGGGGCACACACAAAATATCCTGAGGGGGCAGCAAACATGCCGGCTCTGTCCAAATGTTAAAAGCATGGTGGTGGAAGGGGAAGTTGCTGATGCAACATGTTATCAGGAGCTTATTCTTTTACTTAGACGTACATTAACAGATTTTATTGGCCATGTGGGGACAGAAAGAAGCTATAAACAGACACAGAGCATCATTAGGCCCTGATCAGACAGACAGCCAAGCTTACAGTGTGATGCATTTTTTTTATTGTTTCTCTGACTGAGGATGGGAGGCTGCTCCCAAGATGCAAGAAAAGAGATCCATGTGGGTCCATGAGACCCCCAGAAAGAGGAGAGATCACTGGGAGTACCACCCGCTGATCCAGGAGCTTGACCTGGGTGGTTCAAGGCATATTTTGGGATAAGTCAGAGACAGTTTGGTGATCTGCTTTCAACAAAAATGACGACAGCCACCACTAGTTTGTCCTCTGTGGTTGTTGTTTCCAAGTAAATGTAAATGTTGTGGTCACTCTCAAATCCTCCAATCAGACAAACGCAAATGATGTCGAGTGCTTTTTTTTTTACTTTTTTCAGCAGACACAGGGCTCCTGCAAATTGTGAGGCAGTCCAAGCACCTGAAATGTAACGGGTCCAGGGTGCATTAGGAGTCCCAAAATGGTTGATACCAACTGGGGAAAAAACGTCCATCACTGACTATGCTTTGAGCTCTTTTGTGCTCTCCACCACCTCCTGAGGCATACATCTGGCTCTTTGGCTGCTCAATGCTGCACATGCGTGTGCTGTTTGTTGCCGAGCAGGAAGCACATAGATTTTAGAAGTTTTTTGCTGAAATCAGCTGCTGCTGCTGCTGAATCCATCGTTGACTAGAGAGAAAGTTGTGGCTCTAAAATCAAAACAGTGAGCTTAAAAGACACAATGAAGCTCTGCAGAGATGAACAGCAAAAAATATTCATCTTTAAATTTATATTTATAGTTGTATTTAGCATTACAGGACCAGTGTGTATGATTTAGTGGCAACTATCAGCAGTTTAGCTTATTGCAACCTCCTTGCCTCACCTGCAAAAGGCCATATCTAGAGCCAGTGTTTAGTTTGTCCCTTCTCAGCTACTGTAGAAACATGATTCAACATGGCGGACTCTATGTAAGAGGACCCGTGACCTCTCTAGAGGCTCATTCTGATGTAACATAGAAACATAGTTATGAATATTAGACTACATTTCTGTCATAAATCTGACACGCTGGACCTTTTTAATGTAATTCTCAGTTTGTTAATAAATTATGCGCGCTTCGATAGAGTTCCATATTTGCACTTAACTACTGCTACCAGTGTGCTGTGATCGTCTTTAATTTTCCTGAACCTTTTCTGTAAATCTTTATATATTAGATTTTATTTATTTAAGCCTGGAAAGTCATTCTGCTTGGAAAAATAATGGAGTGTGAGGAACAAGAAAATCTGGCGTCTGTAGTTCTGCTGGGCCGATGTGAAAGATATTAACCGTAGAAGCGAACCCAAAACAGTAGCTTTGAGACTCTGTATGGAATGCAACCAAAGAACTGTGTGGGCTCTCTCCTCATTTTTTTCTCCCCAAATGCAGTGGTCTTTTTTACCTCTTTCCATCCGTAGCTACAAAACGCTAGGATTTGACACAACTCTCTTTTTCCTCCCATCTGCAGCCTCGAGGAGTAATGGTAGGAAGCAGGGCTTGGCTGGCGGATTGGTGGAAGCAGGATGGATGGAACTACTGTGGTTAAGCGTTTGCGGTGATGAAGTCAGCGTCTGGCCCACATTAAAAGTCAACCAAGTGCATGCGCTCACACAACAGCTACATTCCAGCCAACATGTTTAGAGCACGAGTGTTGTCCAAGATATCGACAAGCCGGTGTCTTCCTGCGTTTCCTGAAGGTTAATATTGAAAAACGAGGGAGCGTCATGGGTGGTTGGGGGAGCACGATTGTCCCAAGCAACAGTTGGCGATGGTATCACTGGCTGCATATTCTACAGACAGCCATATGAAGTCTTATATGGGGCTGTTAAAGGTAAACACTGGTCCAAAAACTCATTGATGTTCTTGGCAAGCTGTTCCCTTACGTGTGCGGGAAATATTGTCAGGCCGGCTGAAAAGAATGATGTCAAGGAGGATACCACACAGTGCGCTTGTTTTTTATTGCCCCACTGAGAGGGGTGATCACTTTGAGGGGCAGTGCAGTATTTCATGTTTGTAATGCGTATCTCCATGAGCTCATGCACACTGCCTTTATCATTGTTTAGGCTGGAAAAGATCAATTTTCTTCTTCAACAAAAGATTTAGTAACACAAAAAGATTGTTAAAAAGTCAGTGCACATGCATTATAAATGATCTCCCAGCTTTTTAACACCCAAATTACCCCAAATTATCCTTTGTGTCATGTCTACATTATTCCATTGGCCTACTTTTTAAAGATTTTATGTATGTATGTTGTTTCACTGCTGCCATGGAAACAAGTAAATATTGCCATCGCATCCTTTTCATCTGTGCACGAGTACTTTCCAGCAGGGCACGGGGTAATGTGGGTAAAAAGAACGCGCCACATACGTATTTTGATTATCACATTTATTGGCGGCACAGCCGTACGAAGCGAGAAACTCAATATGTCATCTGGAAAATACACTCGAGTTTCATAAATTTGAGTGCTATGTTGACAAAGTGTGTGAGCAAATTCTATTTTAATGGTTTCACAACGCGCTGCCAACGTCTTTATATTCGGACACAGTCACTACAGTGTGCAGACTGATTACATTTGCATTTTTGGCATTTCGGCCACGCTCATCCTGTGTGAATTAATGAGGAGGCAGCGCTCAGGCTTGCATAAGCACACATAGACGGGGACATAGGACTGCTGAAAGTGTTGGACTGTGATTGTCCCCCAGTGGGACGGCCAATCTAACAAGTATTTAAAGCTCACTTTAACTTTAAAGAAACAGTTCAACACTGACTCAACTCAAACACCAACATCATACTCAATATTCTGTGTCCAAAACTATGTTTTTGACCTTCCTCATTGAGTCCTGACATCTGGTTCTCCACATCCTCCAATACATTTTTACCATTAGTTCTTAGTCACCACATCATAGTATTACTCAATCTCCCCACACTTAGTTACAGACAGCAGAGTTATGACAGTCTGAAGCCGGAGCATTACTCATGTTCATTACTGGTTGAAAATAAGAGTGTTGGGTTTTTTTTTTTCAATGACACCCCTTTGTGCAATGTCGAAGAAAAAAGTCTGGAAAATTGAATCCAACTTTTCTGGGTGAACAAAAACTGACCTCATGTTCAGTTTTTTAAAATAACTTTTTTTGTCATGTTAGTATTCTACAAGTAACTCTGAATATCTGAGAAACTGTTCTTTGACAGCAGACGCAGTTAAAGCCGAGACAATGTTTAAAAAAAGACCCATAAAACCACTTTAAAACATCTGCAACATTTTAACACTCACAGGCTTGTCTTCTAATACCGTGACCAACACTAGACAACAATATTTAAACCTGAATTCCTCCTTTTTTTTAAAGTCTTTCTGGTTAAAGAACAGATGCTAAGTGAAGCTGATTTTCTCAACTGCATGTGCTGGTGTAGGAATAGTTGGCTGCTTATCGCCTCAAATAAAAGATTTCCTGACATCCAATGCAATGTCCATTTATTTCCTCCGTAAAGCTAATGCATTCCCTCGAGTCTTAAGTAGTCAACAGGATCCGGCTCGACGGACGATGAAGTAGATTTTCTCTTCTGCATGTGGTGACGTAGTTGTGGGAATAGTTCTTGACAGGGAAATTCAATTCAGTTGTCGATTTACTTCCTCCGTTCAGAGGCCTTAGCATTCATTTGGCGTCCAAAATTGACTCCCCCTTTAGCTCTGTTTTGGTTCACAGCAGCTTAAATGCTTCACTGTGTTCACCAGCTAGTTGCTAAATTTGTCTGGTGCCATGCCTTTTGTTCTGATAGCCCATTATGGTGAAACCCCAAACCCATTTGTCGGACAGCCCGTCATTCCGAAAAACACACGCCCATTGCTTCAAAGGCCTGTTGTTCCGTAAATACACTCATGTATCACCAACTTATGTACGTAACCTAGCTGACGTAATTTATCTCAGCTGAACCCAAACCATAATCTTTGCCTAAAGCTAACCAAGTAGTTATTTTGCCCAAACCTAACCAAACTGTGCAACACAGTTTTGACCACGTGTTTATCATCGTTACCATAATGACAAACATCACCTTTCCCGCACGTCCAAATATACCCAAAAAAAAGTGACAAATGGGACATTTTTCAGGCTGTTGGGGTTTGGAAAATAATAAACCATCGGAACAATATGTAGTCTTCCTTTGTCTCTCTGCTGTTTGGTGACAAGTCATATGTTTATAAGAGTTTTTCTTTGTTGAAAACAGTATCCAGCATGTGGACGGCAGTGAGAATGAACCGAACAGGAAAGTTGCTATATAATCAAAACAATGAGCTGAAAGACACAAAAACGATCCAAAGGGAACCTCACAGCTGACAATGACATCTTTCATATTATCATTTTGTCTTTGATGTGTAAAAATGTCTTGGTTCAGGTCCAGTGTGTGACATTTAAGGGTATCTACTGACAGAAATGAAGTAGTAGAAGTAGTAATGAGTGGCCTCATCTCATAATTTTGACTTTTTTCCTAATAATTTTGACTTTTTTATCTTATAATTTTGACTTTTTTTCCTCATAATTTTGACTTTTTTTCTTATAATTTTGACTTTTATCCTCATAATTTTGACTTTTTTTCTTATAATTTTGACTTTTTTTCTTATAATTTTGACTTTTTTTTCTCATAATTTTGACTTTTTTTCTTATAATTTTGACTTTTTTTCTTATAATTTTGACTTTTTTTTCTCATAATTTTGACTTTTTTTCTCATAATTTCGACTTTTTTTCCCCAGAATTTTGTCTTTATCTCATAATTTTGACTTTTTTTTCATAATTTTCACTTTTTTCCTCATAATTTTGACTTTTTTTTCCTCATAATTTTGACTTTTTTTATCTCATAATTTTGACTTTTTTCTTATAATTTTGACTTTTTTTCCTCATAATTTTGACTTTTTTTTCATAATTTTCACTTTTTTTCCTCATAATTTTGTCTTTATCTCATAATTTTGACTTTTTTTCTTATAATTTTGACTTTTTTTCTCATAATTTTGACTTTTTTTCCTCATAATTTTGACTTTTTTTATCTCATAATTTTGACTTTTTTTCCTCATAATTTTGACTTTTTTTCTTATAATTTTGACTTTTTTTTCCTCATAATTTTGACTTTTTTTTCATAATTTTCACTTTTTTTCCTCATAATTTTGTCTTTATCTCATAATTTTGTCTTTTTTTCTTATAATTTTGACTTTTTTTCTCATAATTTTGACTTTTTTTCTCATAATTTTGACTTTTTTTCTCATAATTTTGACTTTTTTTTCTCATAATTTTGACTTTTTTTATCTCATAATTTTGACTTTTTTTCTCATAATTTTGACTTTATTTTCCTCATAATTTTGACTTTTTTTTCCTCATAATTTTGACTTTTTTTATCTCATAATTTTGACTTTTTTATCTCATAATTTTGACTTTTTTTCCTCAGAATTTTGACTTTTTTTCTTATAATTTTGACTTTTTTCTCATAATTTTGACTTTTGTTTCTCAAAATTTTGACTTTTTTTTCTCATAATTTCGACTTTTTTTCCCCAGAATTTTGTCTTTATCTCATAATTTTGACTTTTTTTTCATAATTTTCACTTTTTTTCCTCATAATTTTGACTTTTTTTATCTCATAATTTGAGGAATTTGCTTGTACCGAGAAGAAGAGGTGAGGGGTTTTCAGTCGGTTGCAAAATAAAACTTTGCCACTGGATGACGCTAAATTCTACACACCGGACCTTTAAGTTTTCATGTTGGTGTGACGCTGTGACAGAACACTGTGTTATCAAGTAAAGACTGAACTGGCATATTAAGGCAGAATCAAGCCAAACACTTGACAACATTGTAACTTGACGAATTCTTTTGTTTGCACATTTTCATTTGGTAATGCGCGCTCTGCTCTCCTTGCTTATACCTATTAATAGGCAGCAGTGTTGTGCTCATTAGTGAGAGGAGCACAGCGAGTCCCCATTTTTCCCTGACATCCTGACTGTGTAAAGCAGTAGGGGAGATGTTACTGGTAGCCGTCGCTCAGCCGTAAGCATTCATTCCCACTAATACTGTGTTTTATAGAAGACGGGCTAAAAGCCTTCAGTCTGCCTTACAGTACATTAAATGTGTTACAGGGAATCGTATGAAACCTTAATGAATGACTAGCTTCCAGTGCGGTGTGCAGTCCTGCTGTTTTTCTCAGAAACAAACGCTCGTTTCTTTTTTATCTTTTAATGCTATTTCTGAATATTTGCAACCGCTGCATGTTTTATTCACATGTGTGTCCTGCTTCGTTGCTTCAGTTATTGCCCATGCTTCAGAGATATTAAAAACGCAGAACAGATTGTTTTAATTAGCTTCACGTGTACTGTCGTCAAAAAGAATTAAGTTTAATGGCCGTTTGTTTAGAAACAGTTGGCTGAGGGATCTTTTCTGTTTGTGACTGACTCAAATATGGAACACGTATTGACTTTAAAGGGTTAGTTCGGGTATTTCGGGGCAGGGCTTCGACATTCGACATATTTGGTGTAGAAGTGTGCCCCCAGTTTGCTGTGGACAGTGTCTGCAGAAAGAAACTTTTCATTTTAAGTGTACACAACACTGAGAACATTTTCATTTTCTCATGCCGTCAGGCAGCTTCTTTCTGTCGCACTAACCAGGACAGTGAGTGTTTGTGTACAAACAGTTTATATCCTGTCATTAGTGAGTAACTAACATCCAGATGAAGCTAATGACCGCATCACAGAAACAGCAAAAATCAAAACAATGAAGCATCAACAGACTCTCAGCTCGGCCTCATGTCAGCTGCTCTTGACCCTCTCTGTTACTCATTTGAAGGGAATGAGCAAACAAAATAAATCAGTCCCGTATTCATCAGCGGCCAGCAGCCTTGTGTGCATCGGTAACTGCGGTAATGTTGAAATTATCCCTCCTGTAGAGATCGATCTTCTCAACATGCGACAGTGATGACAGCTAAGAGGGGGGGGGGGGCACATCTTCTAGGCTTCAAACGAACTAAATCCTGCTCCATCTACTGATCAGCCGCGGTATTACCTGAGATCACAACCAGAGATTTACCACAGATTACAAAAGTTAATGAGTTATTTAACTTTGTGGCTTTGAGTTTCAGTGTAAAAGATTATTGTAAGATCAGAAATCAGTCCTCTGTAAACAATGATGCTGCCTATTAGAGGCATTTGTCAGCTTTCATTGATGTTGTGATCCATCTTTACCTCTTACCCCCCAAATCTAAAGCTGCTTTTGGCTTTGAAGCACTAAGTAAACAGAAATCAAGGTTAAGTCTGGGAGAGAGAGAGAGAGAGAGAGAGAGAGAGAGAGAGAGAGAGAGAGAGGCGCTCCCCAACTCTAAAGAGGCCTTTGTGTTGGCTTCACATGTTTCTGCACTTAGGGGGAAACACTACAGGTGAATAGGGTCAAAAATCCAACTATGAAACTTCACCAGTTTATTGCATATATGAAGACAGTTCTTTTTCTGTATTACAAGTTTTAAATATGTAAATCGTCCAATTCCAAATGTGCTCATTTGCATATATTTCCAGAGCACAAATGTGAACACTGGATGAAACCAGGTTCAAAATTCTTTGAGTCAAAGGTTTTTACAGAGGGAACTTTGGATATCTCTTTGGAATCTTTGGATATCTCGTTTTATTACTCTCTCTCTACACACACACACACACACACACACACACACACACACGCACACACACACACACACTCTAAATCAGAAAAAAACTGTCAGCAGCCATAAAAATCCATGTTTTTATGAATAAAATGTTGCATGAATCAGGCTCTGAATGATATATGAACAGATCCCTCTATAAAAACCTCCAGACTTTTAACTAATAGATGTCACAGAGAAAACTTTGGCGTTATCTTTTGCTAACGTTTGGTGAAATCTGCAGACGGCGTCGTAAAATAAATGTGGATTTTGGTCGTTTCCTTTACACTAGTCTGAAAGAAGACGTGTTAGAGGAGCAAGATAGTCCTAAATCTCAAAACTGACTGTCCATCCATCCATTCTCTTGCGCTTATCCGGGGTTGGGTCACGGTTTAGCAGGGCCCTCTCCCCAGCAACACATTCCAGCTCCTCCTGAGGGGATCCCGAGGCGTTCCCAGGCTAGATGGGCTGTGTTAGTCCCTCCAGCGGATTCTGGGTCTGCCCCGGGGTCTCCTCCCAGTTGGACGTGCCCAGAACACTTCCAAAGGGAGGCTGATCCTAATCAGATGCCCGAACCACCTCAGCTGACTCCTTTGGACGTGAAGGAGCAGCGGCTCTACTCCAAGCTTTTTGACCCTATTTCTAAGGCTGAGCCCGGCCACCCGGTGTAGAAAGCTCCTTACGGCTGCTAAAACTGACGTGTGCATGAAAAAAAATTCGGCCTGTAGTGACTCACCTTAAACTGGAAGTCTTCTACACATCATTGTACAATTGACCAAAGCTTGGCAAAGGTTTTTAGCTTCATTCCTTCCTTTGAAACAACCCTAGTTTCCATCAGTTAGTCTCCATTCTCTCACTTCTACTATAGCAGGACTGCTGTAGGTTTACTGTTGTGACACATTTTTACCTCGTACCAAAGCAGAGCAGTTTTGTGCCCATGTTAACCGCTGGTCACGGACAAGATCATAGTGTGTTGTTGTTTGGTCTTAGCAGCGTTTACCAGAAACTACGTCGGAAATACCGACCAATTATAATCTAATTCTTCAACCAAGGTTGAATACAAACATCTGGTCGTTGCAGCTTCATATTATTGTACTGGGATATGAGCCATGAGCTAACCTGGAAGAGGGTGAGGATGTGTAAAGACTAGATTTTATACAGCAGAGCTGTATTTAAATAAAAAAGAATGGAAATACCTTTACAGTGCAGATGAGTATTTAATGACTGTATGTCATGGAACTTCTCTTTTAACGACACGCTAGGGACTTTCCATGAGCGAACAAAACAATTTTCAACACATAACATTTTATATATCTTTCCTACAGAGACCACCGTTTGACAGGGCGCAAGCCAGAAAAGAGAGAGAGACCACCAACAACCACTTCAGTGCATTCTCTGGTAATAGCAGAGATGTTCTGCTGTGTATCTGTCAGTAAACAGGATGCATGACAACAAGACAACAAGTCATAACAGAGGAGGACAGAAATCGTGTTGAGGTTTACTGAAGGTTCGGGTAGAAAAGATCTCAGACTGACATCGGTTTGATACGTCATTGATTTATGTTGTGGGCAACACATGTTTGCAAGAGTGTTGTGTATCGGCTGCAAGATGCCGTTTGTGAAAGTCCAAGAATGACGGAGACAATGACAAAAACAAAAGTGTTGTCCATTTTATTTCTACAAAGATTTGATTTATTTTACAGCGACGTGAAAATATTTGTTTAACCTGCGACAGTAGAGCAAACATTTTTGCAGAAATTGTGGGCGTTTCATGCTTTTCAGATAAGTTCCTTCTCAGGTTTGTACACTGAAGGCACAGGTTTGATTACTGAACACGAGAGTGTGTGTGTAGCACCATGAATGCAGGAAAGTCGTGCCATTTTGTAGCTAATGCCATACTGCAGAAACTGTCAGTGCAGTCCAACCCCGTCGTATTTAAAGGTCCAGTGTGTACGATTTATGTAGTGTGTTGTTATTTGTTTATAATCACCTGCAAATAGAAACCGGCGTGTTTTCGTTACCTCAGAATGAACCTCTTAGATCTACAGAGGGACCGGAGTCCGCCACTAGGTGCCACTAAATCCTACACACTGGACCTTTAATAACGGCTTGTTTTCCTTCTAACACCAACAGTGAAGTCAGCTCAAAACACTCGAGTACATTCAGAAAAGCACCTTTAAACTTTCTCACGCGATTTAAAAAAAAAAAATGTTATAAAAGAGTACAAAAACACATACGATAGATGAAACACTGTCGCTACAAGCCACCGTTACAATGTGCCATTCAAAGGTTCGTCACTACAATGCTAGTAGATCCTTCTGGGAGGTTGTGTTTGAACCAGTGATGCGTTCAAGTGACTTAAATAAATTAAAATAATAGGGGAAAACATTGTACAATGTCATAACTGTTGAAGGACTTGTATTTCCAAGTGCAGGCTGCAAACGTATGAGAATAAAACTTTTTCCCACGATTGGAACTAACATACAAAACGATAGATAGAAAAAATATCAAACAATCTGGCAGTTCCTGACGGACACGAAATAACTTCAGTGCTTGGTTGATGTTACACTTTTTTTTCTTTTTTTTTTTTTACATTATGCATTTTCGGATATTGATCAGAAAGATGCACTCGTAGGACGTGTGAATAATGTGCATGTTTGTCACTTCATGTCTTCTAATAATTAACATTAGAAGGAACGTGAACGTGAGCAGTTACCAAAAATCTTTTTCATTCATTTCAGTCACGATTGGGGGGGTTACACATCTTCATGAAATCCGCTTACTAACCGTGTCCACCTTGTCTTGTATGTTAGATTGTCTTTGCATGGCCCTAATGCGTCCGAGGCACAGAGTTTTTGGGGGAATTGCCTTGTGTGTAAGAGGCCACTGAGAGTCTTCTGTAAAGCAGCACACAGGCTCAGTACGGGTACGTCGAGATTGAGATGTAGATGATGAAGATGCTCTGGTAAGTGATGCGGCCCTGCGGCGAGATTGTGGTGGCCTGCACCTTGAGGCGAACTAGTCCCGGTCTGTCCAGACGTTGAAGGGTGAAGATGATCCCCCTGCCCGCCTCGTCTCTGATGCCGAACACGCGACCCATCGCGCCCGTCTCCGATTCTTGCTCGAGTATGGTGAAGGACGTGCGCTCTTGCAGGACGCCCGACTCTGAGAAAGCCGACAGCCGTACCACGTTGTGATTGGCTGGAATGCCGGAGGGGAGTGTGAGCAGCTTGTACTGTAAGATCAGGGGGGAGCCTCCGGCGGCACAGTCCAGAGAGCAGGGCCTGTAGCAGGTCCTTTAGAGGTCAAGAGGAGAGAGGAACGTGTCACTGACACATACAAACTACTGAATACATATACAGCCTCTAATTAATTCATTAGTTATCCATTCATTGTTTGTTAGAAACACTGTTTTTGCTCCAGAGCCAATGTTGTTTTTGTTACCCAAAGACCTATTTTATGCAGATCAGCGATATATATAGTGAGGATTCTTTTACTAGTACCTCAGAAAATGATTACGGTGAACTGGAGGAACCACCAACCATAGGTCAACGGGTACAGAGACTGAAAAATGTCTACATGACTTTTAAACTTTTCTCAGAAAAAGTCAGAATTCTGAGGAAAAGAAAGTTTTTCTGACTTTAAAACTCAGAATTGTCTGAACCAGTAGCCGGTTTCTCGGGTAGTGGTCACTGACCTACCACGGCAACTTCTGCTTTTAAGGGCATTTGTTTTTATATTTCATTTTTTATAAAACAGTCATCAGTGTTGCATTAGACTTGCTGGCAGTAGCATTTCCATTACGTGATTTCTGCATTAATTTGCAAGGTTTTCTTAATTAATCTCTCATCCGCTGCCGCTGTGTGGGGCAGCTGCCACTGAGTGCTGAGTGTCTGAGGCTGCCGGTATCTGCCCCAGACACCGCCAAGGCAGCTGAGAGAGATTAATTGCAGAAAATAACGTAATGGAAATGCTGCTTCCAGCGAGTCAAGTACAACACTGACGACTGTTCTGTAAAATAAAAACAAATGCCCATAACAACAGCAAAGGTTGCCGTGGCAGGGCAGTGGCAGCTGCCCCAGAAACCGGCAACTGGTTCAGACAATTCTGAGTTTTAAAGTCAGAATTCTTAAAAAAAATATATATATTTTATGTGGCCCTAATTCTCTTCTGTAGGAAATGTTATTTAAAATGAGAGAGAAAAAAAAAAAAAACAGTTTTACCCGGGGCTTCTTCCGCTCTGATAGGATGCAGGGCAGGGTGTATCCAGGCACTGGTATCCCCCTCGGGTGTTAAAACACATCTGATTGTGTCCACATTTGATGCCTTGTTCTATGCATTCATCGATGTCTACAGGAAGAAAAAGGGGGATAGGAACTTAATGATTTAAAGAGAAAAAGATGGTTATGCAGTTACGGTTGAGTGGAAAGTCTTACCTTTACAGCTCCTGCCATTGGGTAAGAGTTTGTAACCAGCGGGACACAGGCACTGGAAACTGCCAATCGTGTTTCGGCACTCGTGTTGACACGGCTTCCTGAGCAGACACTCATCTACATCTGTACAGAGAAGAGGGGAGTGTGAGACTCAAGAGATTATCTCCTTTTAAAAACTGAAGTTTTGATGCACACTCACCCACACATGTGCCGTCTCTGTTTGTGTACCCCACAGGACAGCTCTGCCTGGTAATGCGAGATACCCCGTGAGAACGTGACAGGATTGGCCTGCCTAGAGACGACACCAGCTGTGGGCGAAGTCTCGCCCTGACTCTGGTGCCATTGGTGAACGTCTGGCCTCTCTCCAGCCCCGCACAGGAGCGCCCGTCTCCAAGCAGCACGGTACCAGGAGGGCACAGGCACCTGAAGCTGCCGGGCACGTTGCGGCACTGGTAGGCACAAGGGTTCGGCGTCTGCACACACTCGTCAATGTCTGAAAAGGTAGAAAAGAGCTCGGGTGAATTCTCGTGTGAGAGCGTCATCGGTGTGTTGTATTCTGAAACACAGCAGATGTCGTACCCAGACATGGGAGGCCTACTCCCTGGGATCTGTAACCTCTGGGACACACGCAACCGTAACCTCCGACTGTGTTCTGACAGATCTGAGTGTAGCGACACATGTGGCTTCCATCCTGGCACTCGTCAATGTCTGAAAACAACATTTAACAACAACGTATCAGCCACAAAACACAGTATTCCCCTCCGATTATCCAGTGATTCCTATAGGACTATAGAGTTTCTCAAAATGAAGACCACACCACCATAAAGTTTGTTGCATCCTGGTATAAAGAGGATCTTTGTGTCTTCGGTCAAAGGTTTTCTCTGCGTACAAATTAATAGACTTTTCAAAAAGCTTTACTTTTCTTTCTTAAGGACTAGCGGTGACCTCTTGCTGCTTTAGGCCCTGAAACAATGCAGGGTAGAGGTCTGTAGACTGTCGGCTTCCACTGATTATACGAATGCAGACAAGACCGTGATATGTTCAACCTCCAAGGATGCATGAATCAGTTAGATCACAGGTGTTCCCTTCAAGGCATGAATGAGTTGTTTCCGTGTCTCTGGATGGATTAAGTCATTTATCTGCGGTCAAACGCGACATTTAGATCTTTCTAGATAAAAATAAATAAATTAAGTGAAAGCCACTAACCCATGCAGGCTCCATTCTCCGCTTTGGTCATGCCAGCTGGGCAGCTGTCGAAACACTGGTATCCTCCCTCTGTGTTGCGGCACTCCTTGTGAGCCGGGCACACATTTCTCATGCACTCATTGATGTCTGTAAGAGTGCAAACATCACAGCAGAGCTGTTATGGATTGTTAGTAATCCACCGGCTCAACAATTATGCTTTGATTTTTTTTTCTTCTCTCTCAGCTCTTAAGAGTGTTGGTTTGGGTTATTTGAAGTGGTGTTGTATGAGGTACTTGGCAGTAGAGGGTGGTCGGCACTAGGGTTGCAAAGGGGTGGAACGTCTCCGGTAAATTTCCAGAAACGTTGCAGAAACGTTCCATGGGAAGTTAAGCTGGGGAATTTTGAAAATATTCAATTTTATTCAATTTATGGGAATTAACTGGAAATTAGGCGTCATTTAAACAAACTATCACATCCAATTTCAACAGATTTATTTGTAAGGAGAACTTTATCAAGTTTGAATTATTTTTGAACAATATTATGTAGTCCACAAGCTCAAATGTGTGTCTTCAATAGTCTCTGTGTGCTCTGGGCTCTAAAGTGTGGTCCAGGTACAGAAATCACCTGTGCAGGTAGGGGGCGTGGCCTCAACAGCCCTGCAGTGTGCTATGTACATGTGATTGAGGAATAGCAGATATTCAAGTGTACCTGCATGAAATCTGGTTGTTTTAGTCAAGATTATGCTGAAATATATTTTCCACAACTATATTTAAGTTCCCTGTTAAAGGGCCAACCTTCAATTTTGTATATTCCCAGTTTATTCCCATTAATCCCCATGGAAAGTTTCCAACTTTGAAAATTCCGGGCATTTTGTAACCCTAGTCGGCACACACCCAGTTTACAGAAGCTGACAGGAGGACCAGCACCAAGGCCAAGCAATGCACTCCTGTGGATGGGGGGAAGCAATATATCATATATTATCCACCTTAAATAGTTAATATCAATCAGTGTACGTTACATTTAGAATATTTTCACCGCTTTACCTCACTGTGAGTCAATCCTTCTGATGGGAAACTGAAGCGCTGACCAGACTTCTTTTGAAGAACAGGAGTTGCTGGTCTACCACAACTAATCTGAACACCAAAGTTACACAATTACACAAACTAACCAACTCATGCAGGCAGTATTGGAGCAGCAACTCTTGTATTCTGCAAGGTGAAATGACAAAAGGAGTCTGGTCTGTTTGAAGAGAGCATCGATCGATATAAACGCCTCCTGTTTCCCTAAAGAAAGGGCTGTCTGAAGGTTAAACGAGTGAAAATATTCTTAATATAGCGTACACTGATACTGATATACTGCCCCTGTCCACAGCAGTACATCGCTTTGCATCTTCCTGACTTCTGTCTACACTGGAGAAATACCTCACGACACTTCAAAAAGTCCAAACTATCCCTTTGTTTAACCCCGTGGGAGTCCCACCGAGTCACGTGACTGACCGATGCAGCGGTGTCCTGACAGCTGGTACCCGGGGTGGCAGATACAGCGGAAGGAGCCCAGAGTATTGAGACACTGATGCTGACACGGGGAGAGAGCAGACTCTTGGCACTCGTCCACATCTGAAACACACAACTGACACTTTATCAATCCACTGTGGACATCCAGTACACTGTACGGTAAGAAATGAGTCTTGATTGAATATAGCAGTAACAGGCCCAAAAAAAGTGCTCAACAACTCCAGGATTGAGTTGTTTTGCCTCCAGATGAACTGTTGTGCCGACAGTTTAACAGTGATTAACAGTGACTTGCCTTCACAGCTGGTTCCTGTGATGCTGGGCTTAAATCCTGGTCCACACTTAGCCTGGCAGCGATACGTGCCCACTGTGTTGACACACTGCTGGTTGTAGTGGCACATGTGCGAGCCCTGGGCACACTCGTCTATATCTGAATGGTGTAAAGTGAAACACGAGTACACGGGGTGGAGGATTAGATGAAGACGAGGGCTCCAGCAGATTAATTGTCCCTTTTCTTATCTAGGACATTGTCATTGTATCTCTGGTAATTAATCACAAACTCGAGCGGGCGTGTTGTTCCCGGTCTCACCTTGGCATGTGTTGGTCTCTGTAGAGATGGTGAAGCCGGAGGGACAGGCGCAGGAAAATCCTCCCATGATGTTGTTACAGGAATGAGAGCAGGGAGACTGGAGCGCACACTCGTCTTCATCTAATAAGGACACATTTATTCATTATAATAAAACTGTTGCAGTGACAAATGTTCAAAGACAAATGAGGCGTAGAGAAAACAGAGCAGCATACCAGCGCAGTAGGAGGCCGTGTCAAGAACGAAACCTTTCGGGCATGTGTCTTCATAACCATCTGCAAGCAGAAGAGTTCAGTTCACATCCAGTATTTCATGTGATGTAGTGAAGTTGTAAACTATTGTAATTTATTTTTTAATCCTCAGACCTGGTATGACGAGGCTGGTAGTGATATGGAAGTCCAAGGAGAGAGTAAACATGTTGTAGACACTGTTCATCCCGGAGACCTTGAGCAGCTGGAGCAGCGGGCCCTGGCGCTCCTCCTGGCCCTCGTAAATAATGGTGTGATTACAGCGCAGCACCATGGGGTTCCCTCCTCTCTGGTGGGTCTGCGACGACCACGAGTACAGCTGGCCTTGGCCCGTCTGCACGTAAGACTCGTCAAACTCCTGCAGGACACAAAAGAGAAAATCGAGTCAGGGAAAAACCAAAGAGGAGCTTAACAAATGATCTAACGAGATGTGTTTTAAATAGATGAATGCACCTGAAGGCTCAGGTGAGACGATGACAGTGAAGGAGGCACGAATCCGTTAATGACGATGTCAATTAGTAAAACTCCCTCAGAATCCAGGCCTCTGGCAACGTGGGTCAAACGAAGGACCTCCCCTGTTTGGAGAAATTAAACAGTGAAGTCACGACTGATTTACACAGCACAGTCTCCATGTGTCAGTGGTAGTGAGTGGTGCCATCTGCTGGTTGTTTTGTAAACCACAAACATCAGAACTCGGCATGAATGTGATGTGATATCTGCAGAGCCTGCAATATTTCATCATGTAAAGTCAAATAAATATTCTAACACAACAACAACGTACCGGTCTCAAACTCCAGCTGGGACTCCTGTCTGAACTGGCCCTGAGTGAGGGAGTAGCCGTTCTTGGCTGCTCCACTCTGCAGCACAGTGGTCCAGTAGATGGGAGCAAAAACAGACACCAGCACCCGCAGCAAAGGACCTGCAACCAAACAACATCAGTTGGCCTCTCCAAGAAAAACAGTACATGCAGTCTACTGAGCTCTGCTAGTTTCACTCATCCCAAACTGTGCAAAAATAAAAAGGTGAGTTAAAGTTGAACTTCTGAGTTTAGGCAGATTTGCACACTTGTGCCTGACCAAAGCCTCAGATTTTTTTGGGCTTATTTCTCTCTGGACATGTACTCTACATCCCACACACTGCAGTGTGAGGATATCAGTGTGCAGTCAGTCACTCACCCACACTGGGCGGGATGTTGTCCAGGCGAGCCTGCAGAGTGCTGCTCCCCTCTTCTTCGTTGTCCGTGATGTTGGCCTCCAGGTAGGACACACCAAACTCCCTCTCGTTCACCATGCCTATCAGACTGCCTCTGGTCTTGCGAGGAGTCTCTCCTTTCATCACCAAACAGACAGAAAAGTTGTACTTAAATAATCAGCGATCTTTTATAACTTATTTATGCTTTAATTTAAATCCTATCCATCTTTTTACTGTAAGAATACCGATAGCTCACACACAGAAATGTCCTTTTGGTGTCTGTAAGGAAATCTTAATCAGATGATACCAAAGTTATGAATTTGACCAAGATTTGAGATTATGTCTGTAATAAGTCATAATATGTTGAGCAATAACACAATTTTTACCTGGACAGAGACCGGCTTGACATTTCCTGGAGTCGATGCTGGGACCGCTGCACGATCTGCCACCATTGGCCGGTTTTGGGCTGTTGCATAATCTGATTCGTTCTTGGAAGCCTTGTCCACAGGTGCTACTACATGGACCCCATTCCTCCCAGTTAGAGTAGCCTCCGTTGACTGATCAAGAGAGAGGAGAGGAGAAAATCACAAATTTATAGAGCTCAAATAAAGCTCGTCCTGAAGGGAGGAAAATAATAAATAATTTGAAATATATATCACATAAAACCAATGTTTGACTGTGTGTATTTTTTCCACTGATTTGTTGTGTGTGTGTGTGTGTGATTCCGAGCACTAACTCACTCTGAACCTTGAGTGTAATCGTCCTCTCAGCTGTTCCAGCTTCGCTCTCAGCCACACACTGGTACTCGCCTTCATCTGCAGCCTGTAGATCAAACAGGCAGAGGAGGAGAGTTTGGCTTTAATTGGCACTCGGAGGAACAATTTTCCTCTGGAGCCACAAACCTCCAGGACAAAACTGTGCCTTAGATCACATATAGTTTCATGGTAAAAGAAAGCTGACATTATAACATTTAAAAAAAGCTTTTTCTGTCGGGCAGTTGAAACTTTACTCCATTGAATTCTTTGTCATAATAGATATTAGAGAGAAAATTTCACATTAGAGTGCTCTGTGGGAAGGACAGTCATCCGTCTGTGAGAAAGTCTCAACTGCAGGCTGTGCAATTACAGCAGCAGTTAGAGATCTAACAAGGTTACAGGCTAAGGGAAGAGGGGCAGAGTCTGGGAACATCCAGCTCTCTGTTCATCTCCTCCCTCCGTTGCTAATGCTGTTAGCCTTTTCTGACTGAACTCAATCTGATTTAGGCGGGAGCGGGACGCTGCAGGACAATCACACACTGTTCCTCCACCCAAGGGGACTGCAGATGAAGCCTGAATAGGATGAATACTGCTCCAATGTTCTTCAAGACACGAAACATTCATTGATGGAAGTAGCTCGAGGGGGGCTTAATCATTCAAACTTGAGTGAGTTGGTTTAACAAAACTTGTCTAGAGAGATCTCTGCTGTAAAAATAAAACAAAGAGAGCTGTGTATTTACCGTAATGCTGTAAATGACCAGGGATCCGTTGTGGAGCGCTTGCATTCGGAGGGAGCGGAGCAATGGTTTTCCATCCCGGAGCCAGCGGAGGACTGGGCTGGGATCTCCGTGGATTGGGCAGTCGAGCACAGCAGAACCGCCCTGGGTGGCTGTCTGAGACGTGTGAGCTTCACCCTTCAACACCGGAGGCTCTGGAGACACACACAGCACATATTTACACGATCAGGGCATCTGTAGAAAGTTGCATGAATAGCTCTGACGAAGCCTCGACAAGAAGCTCACCTCTGATCCGGACAAACGAGAGCGCTCGGATGGAGCCCACGCTGTTCTCTGCGATGCATACGTAGGTCCCGGCGTCACTCGTGGTCACATTCTCGATGATCACGGAGCTCCTGCCGGCCTCATCTACAGTGGCACCTGGAACATTTCATCATTTTTAATCAATTATGTGTTTTAACTCATAATTCTTCATTAGATTAAACATTAACAGGAAGAGTGATTGCTATTTTTAATGTTACTGTGATCAACAGAAGCTCCCAACTTGAACAGGATGTGATTTTTGTCACACTAGCCGTGTTTCCATCCAAATGTGTCGCAAATTTTAAGTGATTTTCAAGTAATTCGGCAAAAGAAAATGCAAATCAGTGCTCGTTTCCATCCACTACTGAATATTAGGAGTTGGTTCATGACATAAACAGTAGGTGGCGCCAGTCGGAAAACCAGAGGAAGAGGATGCAACAGAAAAGTGCCACCTTGAGCAAGTGTAAAAACTTTACTGCAGCTCACCGTGTGAAGGCAGTTAATACCTGAGTAAGGACTGTTGTTGACGGTCCAGGAGATGACAGGAGACGGTGTTCCCTGAGCGTGGCAGGACAAGGCTAGACTCTGCCCTTTGTTCAGGGTTAGGTCGCCTGGCAGCTCCTTGAAGGCAGGCCTCATGTTGATGGACAGGCGGACGTCTTGCCTCACAGAGCCTGCTGCGTTTGTAGCCACGCATGTGAACACACCGGCATCTCCTGGCTGTGTGAAGAAAGCAATCAGAACTGATCCACATGAAACTCGACAGAGATGTAGTTATAATGCAGTGGAGAATATGTGGTTGTACCTCAGCTCTCTCGATAATCAGCTCTCCTGATCGCAGGACGGTGAATTTGCCTGGACGGTTGGGCACGATGGCGCCATCCTTCTCCCATGATACCCTGGGCTCTGGTGAACCCTGAGCGGCACAGGGCAGCAGCGCCTGAAATCCTTGAATGACCGACAGTTCTGTCTGCGCAGGAGGAATCATGGGTGGGACTGAAATGAAACATAAAAAGTATTTAACGTAAACCTGCTATTTTCAGCCTTCCCATAAAATGTAACACCACTCTTAACTCACCTTGAATGACCAGCCTCATGTCGTGGCTGGCTCTGCCGGCGAGGTTCTTGGCAGTACACGTGTACAGCCCCGCATCACTGCGCTGCGTAGACGCAATCGCCAAGGTTCCATTGGCAAAGACGCGTATGTGAGCACTGTCGACCACAGGCCTCCTCTCCTTATGCCAGGTAACTTCAGGTTGAGGCTGTCCGTCGGCCACACACTCCAGGCTGACTGGCTGGCTGAGCACTGCAATGTACTCCACGCGAGGCACGCTCAGCACGGGTGGAACTGGAGAAAAACAGGACGAGCAACCAGTTCTATACGCCACTGCGACAAACAATATGTACACAAAGAGATAAACACAAAGAGAACCACGTTACCTTGAAGGACTAGTTTGGTCCTGCCCACAGCTACGCCAGCGTCGTTCTTTGCCAGGCACTGGTAGGTCCCCGCATCGCCGAGCGTGACACGAGAAAACTTCAGAGCTCCGTTTGAGAGCACGGCGAGCCTGTGACCTGTGAAGTCACATCACATGAAAATCAGATCATGACCACGTTCAGTGAGTCCTTTAATAGAGCGGAACAGCTGTAAAGTACTGAGAACACGTTACCCTCATTAGATTTAGTGAACGTTAATATTGGAAAATCACTTTTAGCGATATACATTGCTTCAGTGTGAATTTTTGCATGAATGTGATGATGTGATACCAAATGTCCAAACAAGTAACAAGAGCCATGTTTCCATCCAAATGTATCGCAAATTTTAGCAGAATTTCGAGTAACTTGGCAAAAGAAAATGTGAATGAACGTTTGTTTCCATCCACTACTGGCATGCAAATATTAGGATTTGTTCATGATCTAAGCAGTAGGTGGCGCCAATTCTCCTGAAAATCAGAAGAAAAGGGCACAACAAGATGACGCCATTAAAAGAGCCTTAACCAGTGAAAACAATGCAGAAAACATGATGTTAATATGACATCTGTGCTTGTTTCATGTGTTAATGTGAGGAAGGTTACATCAGATCTATGTCGGAGTGGAAACAGCTGATCAGTCGTGACTTAAATGTTTGCTCAGAACGTATTAGAGCATTAACATCAAAAAACACCTGAAGCGAGCGTAAAAAGTTCCCATCATGAGTTACACCGTTACCTCCTGCTATGGGAACTCCCTCTCTTTGCCAGGTGATGGACGGTCGGGGGAATCCTTGAACCTCACAGGGCAGAATCGTCCCATGATGCAACACCACTTGCACTTCCTCTGCCATTGGCCTGATCTCTGGTGGCTCTGGAGTACATGGGAGAAACAAAGTCTTTGTTATACGTGTCTTCATGTTTCATGTTTAGTATTTCCACAGTTAGACTATGACAGCCTACCTTGCACGGTGAGAGAGATGTGTTTGTGAGCCACTCCGGCTGGGTTGTGGGCCGAGCATGTGTACCTGCCGGCGTGGCTCGGCGCAGCAGCGGTTATCTCCAACACTCCTGCATTGAAAAGAGTACAAAGACACATGGTTCAATATCATATTTAATGAGTAAAACTATATTCTTTGCCCTCCCAGTGGACTATGATCTGCCCTCTTACCAGTGGGAAGGACACGATAACTTCCCCCTCTGGAGCCCAGTTTGGCTCCACCCTTGGTCCAGGTGACAGCGGGCTGCGGGCGCCCTTGTACGTGACAAGGCAACACCACAGGAGACATTTTCACCGCCGTGACCGTCGTGACGTCGTCTTCAATAGACGGCGGGACTGAAAAAAAAGAGCAAATAGCAAATTCATCAGTTCAATCATCTCCAATGACTCTCCACTGTCCGCTCATTGTATGAAACTCAAAATCAATACCCTGCAGGATGACCTCGATGACCCTGCGCTCCTCCCCGACATCATTGACTGCCGTGCACTCGAAGTAACCTTCATCCTCATTGGACGGTGACAAAAGAACCAGCGACCCAGAGGACAGTAACCTGGACGGAGCAGCACGAATGCGTCAGCTTTTAAAGTTTTTATGGCTGTGAGATATTGTTTGTTCAAAAACGGAGTCTAGACAGAGCTTTATCTTTACCTGTAGGCACCGGGCTGCTGGCTGACATCAAGCGGAGTGCCGTTCCTCTTCCAGGAGATTTTAGGTGGGGGTATACCGGTAGTCTCGCAGCTCAGCACAGCTCGAATCCCTGTGGTTACCGTCACATTGAATGGACCCGGACTGATTGATGGACCCACTGACAGGAGACAGAACACATGTTGACCACATGACCACATTAACCTATCACACCAGAACCATGAAGTAACTTTTTCTTGTACTTACCAAACACCCGTAGATCCACTCCTCTGTGATCTGACCCAGCCTGGTTAGACACCGTGCAGTAGTAGCGACCAGCATCACTCAACTGAACTCCATGTATACGCAAGGAGCCCTCTGATAACATAGTGTACCTGAAACAAATACACTGTTAAAAGATGAACGAATAGACAGGCAAGTGTGGAAAAGATAGCAAATGCGGATGTTTGGACCTACTTATTGTTATCTTGAGTTATCGGGAAGCCATCTTTCCTCCACATGACTGTCGCCGAAGAGTCGTCTTCCACTTCACAAGGTAAAACGGCATCCTGGCCAATGTGTGCAGTCACCACTGAGCTGCCCTCCTTTATCACCGGTGGTACTAAAGATATAAAGTGACATATCGTTTGTAGATTTTTAAAAATATATATTTAAATCAGCTCATGGACAGGCTGACTTACAGAGAACCTCCACAGTGAAGAACAGACTGTTGCTTCCGGCCATGTTGGTGACCACACAGCTGTACTGGCCGCTGTCCTCGGGTCTGACTTCCTGGATCTCCAGGTACTGACCCCCTGCCAGCCGCTGGATACGACCACCCAGCTGATATAACAGGAAAAGACAGCGTGTGAGTCAGAGAAGGCAGCTTTTTCTTCAGTACTAATGTTTTTATCTCCCTAACTCTGTACCTGTAGTTTGGCCTCATCCTTGTACCACTCTATATTAGGAGCCGGGTCGCTGTCAGCGAGGCACTCCAAGGTCAGATGTCCGTTAACCGGCACCGTCACTGTCCTCACGTCGTCGGAGCCGAGGAGTGTTGGCGGGACTGAAACAGCAACCACTTATTATTAAAAAGTAACATGGCAAAAACTTAAACAGTTTATGTCTGAAGTGCTTCCTTTAAACAAAGATGAGGTAAAGACATGTGGAACGGATAAACTAAGAAGGTAAATCAGGGTCCAGATGTATAAATCATGTGCCGGCACTAAAAAAAAACAAAAAAAAAACAAGCTTAGCTTTCCACACAGAGCGCAACATTTATTTTTATATATGATTATATATATTTAAAAAAGGATGTGCTGTGAGAATGTGTGTTTTGCTGATGATCATTATTCAGTTTTATGACTCAGCTGAGCTGAGTATGTTACAATGCAAAGGAGGAGGTTAACATCATGAAGTTGGGAGCAATACTCGCAGCAGTTTAATGGGTCTCAACAGTATTGCATAATGCTGATATTTATAGAAGCATCATTTAGGTAGAGGGTTAGGACAGTGATGTTGCAGAATGCATCATAAAGCAAGCTGTCTGTCATCAGTCAACACACATGCATGAAAGTGACTGTAAATACGTCATATTGCGTGCACACAACAGAAATGCTGCGTGACTGTAGCCGGAAAACGCTGATGCCAGACCGAGTCTGGTTCTACTTTCGTTCACACTGATCTTTACTCTTTAAGTGTACACATACTTATATTCATCAAGTCCCAGGTGCAAGTGAGAGAGTGAGAGAGAGGAAGTGAAAAGAACAGAGGGAGAGACTTGATATTTTTTGAACAATATGCAAAAACAGCTTGTGTCACCTTGGACTCGGACCCAGTGGTTCTTTCCATCCTCTCCGGCTAGGCTGCTGGCCAAGCAGGTGTACAGACCCGCGTCCTCCACCTTTAAAAGAGACAACATTAATCAACTTGAGTGTTTTTTTCTGCATGACAATGCTGTATTTGCCCGGAGTGATGCTGTAAACACTTCAGTGTCCCAGTTTGGCCGTCTAAACTTTACAGATAAAAACTTAACTTTTTATATCAATATACAGAATATTTTATACATATTTAACTTCACATCACGTTCTTTACTTATTTTTTATTTATCAAGATGAGCTTTTTCCCAAAAGTCAAAGCAACTTTTTGACTCTTGCGGCTTTAACTTTGCAGTATTATCAGATATCGTCTGTTTGGTATTCACCTGAACTTTGCTAATCCTGACAAAGTGTCCATCCTGCTGGACGATGTCACTTCCTTCCAAGGGCCGGCCATCTTTGAGCCAACTGAGGGTGGGAGGTGGGACTCCCACCGCAGAGCACTCCAGCTCCAGTGGACTGTTCACTGCTATGGTCAGCTCCTCTGGAGAGCTGGAGGTGGATATCTTTGGAGGCTCTGCATTAGAAAGCAGAAGGAGATCAAGGAGTTTACACTGGGACTTAAATTTAGGAATAAATTAAATATACAGATTATTTCGGGATTACCGAGCACGGTAAGGTTGAAGCTCTTTGTGCTGCTTCCAGCTTGGTTACTGGCCACGCAGCTGTAGAGGCCTGCGTCTGAAGGCGCTACGTCAGGCAGCTGCAGCCGTGTCTCCTGTCCGTCCAGCAGCAGGTTGCGGTGAAGGGACAGCGGCTGGCCGTCCTTTATCCAAGTCAGTGTCGGTGGGGGGACGCCCCGCGCTTCACAGGTTAACGTCACCAAAGACCCCTGGACTATTGTAACTGGCTCCACTGGTTCAACATGATCCACACCTGGTGGGACTGCGGACCATACAAACACAGGATGAAAGTATGAAATGCTATCAGATGCTAATGCTATCAAAACCTACGGAGATCCAGTCTGATCTAAATTATTTTCTCTCATGTATTTATGTCTGAAGAACAGGTCAAGGAACAGCGCTAAAACCAAGCAGCAACCTCCGTGGCTGTGAACTGAAGCCAATGCAGAAGTACCAAAAGCTGCAGTTCCTCTTCTCATCCACTTGAGGCTGGCTCCAGAAGTGAGTCAGTCTCCATAAGTCCCCATGTTAAAATGACCAACTTCGCAGCTGAAATAAACATGTTTACAGCCTGGTACAAAAAACAGTTTTGGTCTCTATAGCTAATTTCCCCGTTCATGACAACTGTACTGAGGGTGAATTTTTATACAACTCACCTGTTCAGATTATATTAAGGCTTAAAGTTATGCAGGATTAAGAGCGTGGACGCTTTGATTGACAGGTGGCTGTTTCATTCAGCCAACCTCAGCTCCACTCATCATTTTTGGGAGCTGCCAGCAGAGGCAGTATAGCTAAGATGGTGACGGCCAGAGCCACCACACTGAGCCTCACAATGACTATTTAAAAACCTGTGGATGACGTCACAGAGACTACGTCCATTTCTATTCATGCAGTCTATGGCTAAAACTCCTATATAGAACACAGGGACGTGGTGCACTCCAGCCTCCTGTGGCCAAAACAAGTGATACACCAGTTTTTAAACTTAAAAAGATTATCCTGGCAAAACCTGTTTCTTTCATAAACACAGGAGAGAAACAGTTTAGATCAGACTTGGATCATGTTTCCTGACTTGCCTCTCAGGACGTTCAGTAAAAATCAGTAGGTGGTATGTTATGATTATACCTTGGACCTGCACATCATAGCTGAGCTCAGCGAGACCAGCTCGACTCCGTGCCACGCACGTGTAAACTCCAGAGTCAGACAGCTGCACAGGAGAAATCCTTTTTTCACAGAGAAAGGGAACACTTAGCATTACCTCACCTGTAAACACGCAATCTTTTTATTTTAACAAATGAGTTCATCTTCCTGTCTTTAAACTGACCTCAGCACAGAGTCGCCAGACAGCAGGCGTGTACGAGGAGAGAGGAGCAGAGGCCGCCCGTTCTTCAGCCAGCTGATCTGAGGAGGAGGGCTTCCCGCTGCCTGACACTCCAGAGTCACAGCACTGTCCTGGGTTACCTGCACCTCTCTGGGGACGGTCGTCTCACCGGAGATAGATGGAGGGACTGTGACGAGTCAGATCAGATCACATCAGTCAAAAAAAAACTTCAGCACGAGCACAGAAATACGAAAGTAATGTTGTAAACTGACCCAGCACAAAGAGGGTGTAGATTTTGCTCTCCTGTCCGGCCGGGCTGGCAGCTAAGCAGGTGTACGTCCCAGAATCCTCAGGGCTCAGCCTCAGTAACGTTAGTGTGCTGCCATCAGGGGTCACACTGTCGGGGTTACAAAAACAACCATGTGTTACTTCATCCACCTTCCTGTCTACTCTGTGTCCAGCCCACCTCTAAACCGTCTTACTTTCCCATCATCATTATTATCATCGTCCCACGATTTTCTCACACACACACACACACACAGATACACAGAGACAGTTGCAATGATCACATAAGCTTCTGAACAGCTGGAAAACAGCTGCTCTTGCTGTTCCCCATGATGAAATTAGGCAACAGACCATAAACAACTTCATCCCTCTGACATGCACATCATCTACGACGGTGATGATTCATTTTCCAAACCTTAAGGGAGCGTGTTGATCGATCCTTTACGCTGCTTGTAAAACAAATTCAGCAGCTATGAGCGATACATAAATTATCATCATTATTATGACTATTACTTCATATCATTCCCGCTGCATTTACAGCCCTGGGAGAGAATAGGGAATGTGAATAACTTACGCAATGTGACGGGTGTCTGATCCCTCTAAAGTCACTCCGTCTTTCAGCCAGCTGAGGCGTGGTGTGGGGATCCCGGTCGCTCTGCACTCCAGGGTCAGCTCCTCTCCGACGGGTGCGCTCACATCAGACGGATGCTCAGAGTCCAGGATGGTTGGCGATACTGCGAAGGACAAAGATGACTGCTGAATGCCACTGAAAATCATTTTCTGGGATGAGTGTGAGAGCTCAAATGTCTCTTTTACCCTGCACCGTGAGTGTGTAGTCTTTCTGTGTTCGTCCCTCGCTGTTCTTGGCCACACAGGTGTAAGTTCCAGCGTGAGACAGAGTGAGAGGCCCCAGCTCCAGCCTGTTCCCTCGGACGGACCACTGCCACTGCAGACTGCTCTCTGGATATCAAACACGTCCACTTATACCAGCTGTCACACATGACAAATGCATACTTCAAGTTACCCCATCACTTCTTTTCTCTTACCGATAGGAGTTCCATCCTTGAGCCAGGTGATGCTAGGCACAGGGACCCCCGAGGCCTCACACAGAAGGGCCACGTGGGAGCCAAGGGTGTAGTTCAGAGACTCCCTTAGAGAGCCATCCAGGACAGGTGGAACTGTGGAAATATATTTATATTACATTTCAGGGGGGAAAAACAGCTGTTTAAGGTTACTTTGAGAACATAACAGAAGTTTTCTCACCATGAACTGTCACTCTGAACGTCCTGTCCACCTGTCCAGCCGCATTGGATACTTTGCAGGTGTAGGTGCCACCATCTGCCAGCTAGGAACCAAAAAAAAAAAAAAAAGGAGGTCATTATGGTGAGGGAGGGTGCGTTTTGAGAGCAGGCTGCAGGCAAAGAAAGGACTTGGCTCCGTCCTGCTATGCTAGCTGGTGCATGTGTTCTGAATCAGGACAATTAACTCAAAATAGACTTAAATTACAGCCGGTCACATAAGCATGTGTCAAATTTTCCTAGTCTTTTCCACTTGCCGTATTTTATGATTTGAATGTGTGAAAGTTAAATGTGTATTTTTGTTCACATGTCCTTCCAAAAGCCACTTTGAGTCCTTCAAAGACTTTTTTTTAAACGTGTATGACGTGATCTTTCTCCTGACCTGAACTCCTATGATCTCCAGCTGGTGACGATCCATCTTCAGTCCGTTCCCCGCGGCCAGTTGCAGCCCGTTCTTGTACCACGTGACCTCGGGCTCGGGAACGCCGTGGGCTTCGCACCGCAGGGTGACCGAGGAGCCGACTTGCGGGGTGACCGAGTCTGACTCAGCATCAAGACGGGGCTTCAGGGTGGGCAGGACTGATGGTGTGCACAGAAACAGAGAGGGCATGATCTCAGTTTGATTCATTCACAGTCAGTGTGATTCACTCCTGAACTATCCGCGGTCACAGCTGGCCTGCGGTAAACAGATTCTTCCTTTTTTTTTTTTGCCAAGACAATGTTTTGAGATTCGATCATCTGTATATGTAGCTGAATTGTGCAGATGGGTCACCATGTGTCTGCTCACCATAAACACTGAGGAGAATACTCTTCTGGTCCTGGCCTGCTGAGTTGGTGGCCGTGCACACATATTGCCCCGCGTCTTCCAGTCTCGCCCGGGGCAACTGCAGCATCTGGCCTCCTGTAATATATAGAAAATGTAATATTTGTGCCGTTATTAGATTCAAACAAAGGCAGAGCTCCTGACTTGAGAATTATTTGGGTATTACAGAGTGGCCGAGGTCTGACCTGGCAGGATGTGGATGCCGGTGCTGAAGTGGAGGAGCTGCCCATCCCTGGTCCAGGTGATCTCTGGAGGAGGGTACGCCTGGACGTCACACAGCAGTGACACCATGAGGCCCTCGATCACACTGACCTCCTCCTCCTTACTGCCAGTTATTTTAGGAGGCACTGAAGAAGAAAAACAAGATCATCTGTTAGAAAACACCTGACAGACAGGTTTGGACCTTCTGAAATTGAAGAAATTGAATCTTCTGTAAGATGTAGTGGTTTTTTCTTACCTTGCACAGTCAGACTGAAGAGCTTCTCCACTGTTCCGACCTTGTTCTCAGCTACACACAAATACCCAGCCATGTCTGAGACCTGGACACTGAGGAGCTGAAAGATAGGATTGAATGCGTCACCGTTGGATACGTTCACACGCTGGTATTTATCTAAAAGCCAACAAAGACTCACCTGGAGCTGAGTCCCATCCTCGCTGATGTGGTGCTGTGAGTCCGTGTGAAGCGGCTGCCTATCTTTGAGCCAGGAGACGACCGGAGCAGGGTGTCCGGTCACGTCGCAGTGGAGGACCACGGTGCTGTTGACCACCGCTCCCATTTCCTCCATAAACTCCTCGGATGCTCCCATGATCACAGGAGGGACTGAGGAGCAGACAACAGCTCCTTCAGAAACTCAAAATCATTTTCAAACACACATTTTAGTTAGAACTTGCACATGCTCATGCTTACCGAGGATATCCAGTTCAAAGTGCATGCGGTCCTCTCCAGCCTCATTAACAGCCTGACATGTGTACTTTCCAACATCTTCTTTCTGCACTCGGGCGATTTGTAGCACCTGTCCACCTGAAAGGACAAAACCTTTAATCCATGAGTGTGAATCAATCCAACAAAACAACCACCCTGCTGGTGTAACCTGGTATCACACAGGAAGGAGTTCCTTCTGACCTGGAAGTAGTACCACTCCATCGGCAGAGGTGAGTTTTCTTCCATCCTTGTACCAGCTGAGCTTGGGTGGAGGGATGGCATTACTCTCACAGGACAGACTGATTGGATGGCCCAGGACCACCTCCCGCTTCTCCACCATGTCCTCGTTATCCTCGTCCTCGTGGCCCAGACCCCAGGCTGCTTCTCTGTTAGTCACCCGGTGGAAGATCGGAGGAACTACAAGACGAGAGCATGTTTGTGTTCAAACAAACTTGAGCTGGAAACAATATATAAACTACACAGATTAACCTAAACACACCCTGAATGGTGACGTGAAAGTCTCTCTTGTCCTCTCCTGCTGCGTTGGTGACCACACAGGTGTACTGCCCCTCATGGGACAGCATGGCGTTCTCAATGTGAAGGACGGGGCCACTCTCCTGAATGCCGGCATGGACGTTTCCGGTCAGCAACTAAAGACAGACAAAAGACCTCAGATGATATAGTCCAGGTGAAATAATGCTCCTGGCAATCTGTGGGAACTATTTCCTCAACTTGACTCCAGTGATTTTACACAGCACAGTCTGTTTACAGGCGTTGTATAAAGTCTTTTGTGGCTGCACAGGGAGCTGGGTAAAGTCTGATAAACTGCCTTGAGTGATTAGACAGTAAACATTACCTACTGCAAGCATAACACACCTGAATCTCTGACTATTGTTGGTGTTCGAGTTGTAATTGTGGCTACAGTAGGAGTAGGAAGAAGGAGACGATAAATCTGGATCCTTTTTTTTGTCCACTGTGAGTCTCACAAGTTTTAATTTCTCTTAGCGTCGATTGAAATACATTTACTAGCAAAAACAAAGACATGGCAGTCATGTTACATAATTTGCTAACACAGAATATATGTACGCTGTCTTTAAGGAGCTGTGTTTATCCTGGCACAAACTTTTATCATAAACACAGGAGAGAAAAAAATGGATCACTCAATTTTTTTTCTCACTCGCCTCTCAGGGCCTCCGTATACATCAGTGTTATATGATATGATACAGTCCTAAGTTGTTGGAGTGCTCTTTTAAGATTTTCCTGCCTCACTTGTATATATAGGTGTCAGTATAACGGGTTTGAAAGGTTGGACAACTGAGTCAAAACATTTGGCAGATGGCATAAAAATTAAAACAATAAAACAATACTTCCACCCTAATCCTCATGTATTTCCTGCTGCAGGCCCTGCACAACATTCACATAAGCACACACACACACTAAAAATGAAGCTGCACATGAAAATAGTGTCAGTCGATGAAAAAAAACACACGGGAACACACGAAGCACTGCGGTATAATCACAGTATTTTAACACTGTGATATTTAATCACTGCATTCTTCTTTCTTTGTCTTTGCTATAATTAACCAGCTTACTCATCACACAAAATCTGGAGGGTGGAGGTGGATTGTGCAATTCTGTCGAGGTTGTTGCAGTTCTTTCTGGTTGCCAGTAGAGGCTGAACTTGTTCCATTAGAATCACCTTAGAAGTACATGCTTGTGGTTCTGAGAGATGACAAACCAACCTGTCCATCTTTGAACCAGTGAACCTTTGGCTCAGGGAAACCTTTGGTCAGGCAGGAGAGCGTTAAACTCCCATTGATGCGTACTTTCTCTTCCTGACCACCAAACGTTAAGGATGTAGAGTCGCCTTCTATCTGCGGTGGGACTGAAGAGAGGGGATGAAAACAGATGTATCATTAAAACTTCTGCCTCAAACACTTTGATTTCTCCGTGGTTCAGATGTCTCTTACCCAGAACACTCAGAGAATAATGTTTGATGGCGGTGCCGGCTGGATTCGTGGCCTTGCAGGTGTAAAGACCCGCGCTGTCTCCTTGTGCTGAGCCCAGTCGCAGCGCCTGCCCTCCACGAGTGTACGTCATCTGGGGACTGGACACGATGGGCTGGTTGTCCTTCAGCCAGGTGATACTGGGTGTGGGTGAGCCCTCGACATCACAGGGGAGGACTGTGGGGAAACCCAGCACCACTGACACCTCTGTGGTCTCATTGGGGCCTTTAATGGTGGGGGGAGCTGGAGAAGAAAGAATACACTAATGTTTAACAGCCAGTAAGACTTTTACCAGCCCGTAGCACAGAATGAATGGATCCTCTGGGGACTGACCTGTTTTGTGCCGGAGACCCTCTAAAAACAGAAATGCAGCGTGCAATACTTTGGGTAATTACAGCACATGCTCTTTGGCTGACACGGAAATCCCCAGAGGGACGCGTAAAGAGAATTCAGTATGTACTCGTAGACCAGGCAGTGTGGTGTAAGTCAAATCATCTAAGTGTGCGGGCCAGGTCTGCACATGAATTAAATATTATGTTCAGCAGCACTGCTACCACAGCACTTTTGGAAAAGAAACTCAATATCCTGACAACTTTTAACGGGTTCTCTTCTGTTTCTTTTTCTTTCCTTTAATTGTTTGTGTCAAAATAAAATAAATGAGATAATAAGATGAAATGTGTGTGTGTGTGTGTTAGATGAAGTAGAAACCTTGCACTGTGAGTCTGAACTGGCGCATCTGCGTTCCCGCGTTGTTACTGGCCAAACACTGGTAAAGCCCCTGGTCCCTCAGCCTCACCGACTTCACCTTCAACACCTGGCCGTCTTCCAGGAACTCCACATGGGGGTCCCCGTCACGGGACAGAACCCTGGAGAGAGAGGGAGGAAGGGACGAATCAATACTACGGGCGCCGCATCCTGTGCGTGGTGCTGAATGTCACGTCAATACGCTGATGCTTACTCTCCGTCGCGGCTCCATTCCACTCTGGGTGCCGGTCGTCCGCTAACCCGACACTGAAACTCCACCTCCTGGCCCAGTACCACAGTTAGCTCCTGCAGTCGGGATGTTCCTGAGATCACTGGTGGAGCTGTACCACACCAGAAATACACTGATTAGCTCACATGTATTTATGAGATCAATCTGAATGCTGAATGAGATCAAGTTGTGAGAAAATCATCCAATTACATCAGTTTAGCTATTAATGACATCGTTAGCATTGGCATTAATGGCTAGTCTTTGTGGGTGTGTGTGTGTGTGTGTGTGAAACATTAAATGGAGTATAAAAGTTTAATTAAACAGTTTAAGTTCTTTAGAAAGCTGTTCCAGGAGATTTTAAGTCCACTCATGGCAAGACAAATATTCCTTTGAGCTCTCTACTTAATGTCACAGGCGTCCTTAAATAGGCCTTTTTCTGCTTCTATTCTTCTTCAAGCTAAATACCAGCAGTGTGACAGCTGCTTTATGAGCTCACCTTGCACCACAATGTTGTATTCCCTCCGGGCCTCTCCAGCTGAGTTTTGGGCTGTGCAGGAAAATCTTCCTGCGTGTTCCGGCTGAACTCTGTAGATTCTCAGCAGCCTGTTCCCGTTCTGCAGGTAAACTCCAGGACTGTCCACCTGGATGCACAGGAAACCAGTTTACTGCATCCCTTTTTTAACTGTAATGGGAACAGTGGCCACTTGGTGGCATTGTACAGCTAGATATCTACAAGGTTTATTAACATGCAGGCCAGGTTTTTGCTGTAAATTCAGGGTGGAAAAAAAACTCACAGAATGGCCATCTTTAGTCCAGGAGATTGTTGGGGAGGGGATCCCAAAGGCGTCGCAGCCCAGAGTAAGAGGCTGCTTCAAGGTGACAGTGAGGTTCAACGGTTGGCCGTCGTCTTGGATCTCTGGGGGAACTAAAGAAATTAAAAAAAGGGTAAGATTTGTGTTTAAACTTGTGTCTCAGTTTAAGATATTCTGTTAGGAGGAAGAAAAATATGGGAACTGAATTCTCACCATTTACTTTCAACCTCGTCTTTCTCTCCACAGAGCCTGCCTCATTGGTCGCCACACACTTGAAGTCCCCACTGTGGCTGGCAGACGCTGTGCTAATTACGAGCGCTCCGTCCCTCGTCACAGAGAACTCTGATTGTTCGGGGTGTATCTCCAGGCCATTCTTGAACCAGCGTACCTTGGGACGAGGTGAACCTGCAAGGTGCGGAGGGGAGGGGGGGCGACAAGAAAAGGGGTTTTGAGAGAATAATAAACTGAGCTTTATTGATCGCGTCTGACAGAAAGAAAAGTTACTTCCATCTCCCTGCTTCTCTACAGGAGAACTTAATGGGCACGCAGCCCAGACTAGAAAAAGACAGCTCTACATTTATCTGTTGGACAGCGGAACAGCGGGGGAGACCGTGCCAAAATGGTTCGAGTCCTTGTAGCCTGCAAGCTGAAGATTTCAAGGTCAGAGCAAAGACACAGTATGTTTGTAGAGATGTAAGACGCATGATTTAAAACACGAGCATCAAGATTTATTACCAAACATTGCTGAGCGGTAAGAATAGGAGTGGTTGAACAAGCAGTTCAAAGGCGCCGCGGCCTGAAACAGATGTGTTCTGTGGATTACTGGTTGGAGAAGAGCTGGGAAAGGTGAAATGGGGAGGGGAAAAAAAGGTGGAGGATTTCGTACCTAAACACAACAACCAGTTAGTCCGAGGACAAGGACAGACCGGCAGAGTCCAGCAAGTGAAAAGAGCAAGCGGAGCGGAGTGATCCAAATGCCACGGCTCTGTCTATTTACAGAGGTGTTACATATACAAACACCACGGACGAGGAGGGGAAATCAAACACAGCACCCTTCCTCAAGTCCAAAAAATACTAACCACAGGAGACGCAGCACAAGCAAAGGTGATGTTATCGTCCGTGTTGCCTCTCTGTACACATGTTTATAGTTATGTAGCTCTGAGGCAAATTCATTATCTCATTGCAGGGAGGAAATGCATACAGATGTTCTATTTTAGACGTTAACAGATCTCATTAAAAGGCTTTGAATTTATTAGCTCGAGCTGACGAAGTCGGAGATTATCCCTTCCATGTGTGTTTCTCAAATAATTACCTCTATCAAATGCAATGTGCTTGAATTAATAGTATCCTTCTGGCAGAGGCCGCGCTTTATCTCCCTTATACAGATAGATCTCAAGAGAACAATAAATGGATCCTTGTTTCCTTCTGCTGGCTGCCTCTCTAGGTTGTCAAGAGCATCAAGCATTTCAGTGTGAGCCCACTGAGGCCTGGTACACCCTGTCTGCCTCCCTGCCTCCCTGCCTGCCTGCCGGTAAGACTCGGATGGAGGTGGGCTAGTGTGGCTACATCTTCCTCTTCCTGTGCTTCACGGTGCACCTCAGACATCTCTGTCCTTCATCTGCCAGCAGCAGCCTGTAATTAGGATTCCTCTCCCAGCAGGCCCCGACGCAGAGGAAAGCAGATGTGGCCCACTGAGGCAGTAGGCAGACTGATGTTCCAGCTGTTGCTCCACATTAGACACAGTCCTCACCTTTTCTCTCTCGGTGAGGTGGTTACCATGGCATGGCTCCACACAAACAATACCTGTTTGCTCGGCACTGTCAGAGTTATCTATCAGTGCATCTACAAACATACCAAACACTCACTGTGTTTTGATAAAACGGCAAAAGCTCCCCACATCCCTCCTCCGGGACGCTACCGTGTTCACACAGAGATGTTAAAATATATAGACAACAGCGTGTCTCTGGGTGCTGCGATGAAAAGAAGCTGCGCCTTTTAAGATGACGTGAATCTTTTTTTTTTCTTACAGGTTTGACAAAAGTCTGCGGTGACAGCCAAACAATCCTTTGATGGTGCACAAATACACATATCTGTCCTACATATAAAGTGGAATATTCTCTTGTGTCATGAAAACAAACTACAAAAAAAACATGCCTGTCCATTTTATGCTCTAAAAACTTTAGTCATACCCTGTAAAAATCTGTCAACACCAGACATTTGACTGCCCTGTTCTTTTCAGTCTACCTAACGCTGACTCATCTCTGCATCATTTCATACCTTCAGCGGGGCATGGGATGATGACCTTGCTGGTTGCTACTTTCTCCATGATGGCATCCCCAGGTTCTGCGAAGGACGGGGCCTCTGTGAGGACAAAAAAAAAAAAAAAAAAACACACTGGGTCAAAGTGCAAGAGCAGTTCATACAGTGAACATTAAATCAAAAGTGGAATGAGTGTGTGATGAGGTTCCAGCGTGGGTAAATAAGCAAGCGAGGAGAAGCCTTCAGGGCATCTGAGGGACGTTTGTATCGAACACCCACAGCAAGGCTGACCTCTTATTAGTAACTATATTTAATTACGTGGTCTCAAGATCTCTTTTTCAGGAGAGACCTGTAGAGAAAGAACATTCATTTTCAGACAAACACACAACTAGCATGCAAGGACAACACGTCTAAAGCCAGACAACCCACAAGACAAAAGTAAATACAAGTCAGATGGTAAAGCTTTAAAGTCTCCAAGTGGAATGAATAAATCTAGTATGAGTCCAGTTTTCAGGATACTAGTACTGCCAAGGTTAGTACATACACATGTACTTGGTTTTATTTGCATTTAGGGCTGGAAACATCGAAAAAAAGCATCAAAAGCAGACTGACAATGAGTCTGAGTCTGGGTTAGAGTGGAACCAGGTGCTTGTAAATCTATTATTTGCATAAAAGTGGCCATTAAAGTGCCGATTAGGAGAAATATTGTTATTTATGAAAATAGTAATGGATCTAGAATAGACCCCTGAGGCACCCCAAAACTGATAGCGAGAAGGCCACAACAGTCTGAGCTACAGACTGACAGAGACTTGAAGGGGTTAAGGGGCCACTTTATCAGATCTGAACACATCCGAACGTTTCCGATGTCGGCTTAGGGTGGGTGGGTGCGTCTGTAACTTTCCAAAAACTGACAATCCAACATTCACACCCACTTCACACAATGATTGGCCAGCTGTGCGGAGGTGAGGAAGGGGAACAGGGACTTCTTTCTCTGGTTCTCTCTATCACTTTTTATGTGAATAAATAAATGTAACACTATGAACGTCTTCCAGGAAAGACTGTCTGAAGATGTGTACCTTTATCCTCATATTTGTACAATATGAAGTATCCAAATTTTTACTGCACTTTCGAGTGTGGTCGAAAACTAGGACACTGTCACTGTTTATAAATGTTTGTATCACATGTGCTAAGAAATTGTTGTTTAAATAGATTTCACAATGCAAGCATGATTCACAACAAACTGTATATATCCTGCAGAGTTTTGTTAATGTCTGCTTTTTCTCAAAGTGAACAAACACGAAAGTTTTTTGAAGAACTGAGCAGCAGATATTCACCGAGAATTTCCAGCTTGATCTCCAAGGTCTCCTGTCCGGCGCTGTTCCTGGCCACACACCGGTAAGTGCCCTGGTCATCGAGGCTGACCTGCTGTATCCTGAGGGGTGTAGTATTCTTGACCCCAACAGGAAGTCCATTGTGAAACCAACTGACCTCAGGGGTTGGTTCTCCCTGGACCACACACGGCAGAGTCACTCTTTGTCCAATCAGGGCTTTCAGGAGGGACGGCGCTGGCTGAATTCTGGGCTTAGCTGAAGACAAAAATAAGTAATGTATTCACGACATGTTACACACCTATTTATTGACATATTTAACCTATGTCAGAATTGACATATTCACATAAAATCTAAGTTTAACGGTTTCTAGGAAGTTCAACTTTTCTATGAAGTTACCTTGAATGTGTAAATTGTAGCTTAGGGACGTGTTGCCTGCTGGGTTTTCTGCCGTGCAGGTGTACAGTTTACTATCAATCAGGCGCACATCAGTGATCCTCAGAGAGCCTGAAGGCAAAACAGTGAACCTGGGGAGTGGTTAGGGGTCAAGGGCAAAGAAATGGAGAAAACAAAACACTTCATGAGTCACTGAAGATCTACAGCCACTGCGTTTTGGGAGAAGAGGTTCCTGTTTGGAAGCAATATTTTCCTCTAGTGTCCTATTTACACTGTGGAGCATGGATACATCGATATGAGCACAAACAGTAAAATATTTATAAAGGCTGCTGGGGATTTATAGTACTGTACAGCCAGTACTACTGTACATATGTCACTTATGTATATTTTGATATCGAGCTTGACAGTTGCGTGTCTGTGAGGAGAATTTTCAAGATGTAGCTTTGCTTCTGTTGCTATTTTTAGCAGAAGATGAAATCAGTTCCTGTAAACAGATTCAGACAGTGAATTCCCAGGGCAGCTACTGCCAGAGGCTCATTGATGAAGTGGTTCATTAGTGTGTAAAGTAATCAGATAATATGTAGAGATTTTTTGAGCTATTTGTTAAAAGAATGGGGCAGAATGTTACAATTTCCATTATGTGCTCTAAATACAAAACAAAGCATTAAAAGACGCTGACGCAGAGTTGAAATACAGCTGAAAAAAGGTGTTGATGGCGTCTGTATTTGTGTTGTTTGGTTGCGATGAAGAAAAATGGATCTGTGATGGTTGGAAGTTAAGAAGAAAAATGCTCTAAGCGGAGTGTGGACCTTCGCCACGGACTAGTAATCTCCCTAGTGAGTTGTTACTTTCACAATTACCATTGTCCGGGGTAATTATGGTGTAAGAGGGTGGCCAGAGTTTAACCTGATGACGTCGCCATGGGAAAGGTCACAGGCTTGCAAAAAAATCAATGCACTTCCTCCTGTTGTGTAGCAACTATTGCGTGTTTATCGCACATGAGGTTCGGAAAAATCAAAAGGTTTGGCCTGCTGGTGGTGCTGGATGGATGGAAGGTCACGCAGGTCTCCATTATAAATATGTTTCTGAGAACAACCATGTGGAAAAGCAAAAGTTTACGCCAAAACCGGCCATTCCTTCCATCGATGTTTGTCACGGACAAACAAGTAGACAGATGGAGGCGATCACATACACGAGGCCTCCGCTCCAAAAAAACATGATTTGTGGCGAAAGCGCGCAGAAGTTAAATGTAGGTTAAAAGTACATAAATGTAGGTCAGCGACTTTAAAGGCGTGCGTGGTAACCTGAACTGCACCAGAAGCTATCCAGCTGTATGCATAAGATGCAAGTGTAAACACACCTCTGTGATTTATCTTAGATAAGTGCGTCTGCTAAGCAACTGAATTATAACAATAACATGTTCATGGAAGTGGAAATGAGCTCGAAGCACAAAGAGTTCTCTATATCAGCTGCGCATATGGTGCGACGGCGCTTCCTCCCCCCCATCACCACCACCACCTCCTCAAACAGCCTTGGGAGAGGCAGCAACGTCTAAGATTGGAACCAAATGACTGCCTCTGCGGCAGTGGCCGGTCTGTGCCTCGGACTGGCGGCTCAGCAACGCCACGGTGAAGTCTGACACGAGATGCGGACCACCCCTCTCGTCCCATCCATCACTCCCCACCACGCTGGTGTCAAGTCATCTGTGTACACAGTCTTGACACGAAGACTAACTGGGACAAATTGGCCTCGTCAGGATTAGGTCTACAACAAATACACAGACTAAGAGTTTAACAGCTCTTTGTCTTCACCACCTCCCCCTTCTTTGTTTCTGCTAGCGCTAGAAATGGCTATGGCAGAAGTCTTACCGCCCACTCATTTAAGTTATTTCAACAATCAGCACCCCTTGGTCATTTCCTCTGACCCACAGGGTGTAGCTGGAGACCATGAATCTCCCCTCCTTCACACTCTGCAGGTCCTGCATATGCAAAGCATTGGCTGATGTGGGGGTTGTTCACAGAGATGTGTTATTCTCATCAGACAGGACTAGTAAAGAGTCAGCATGTTGTTTTACTGCTCAAACACCCCGGGGAATCCGAACATCAGGCAGACAGGCCTTGTATCTCTTCCTCTGTCAGTTCATTTTCCTCCCCTCTTCCTGGCATCCCCCCCTCACTCCACCTCCCCCAACCTTTTCCTTTTTCTTCCTGACCCCACACACAAGTCTTACTGTATCTGAGTCACCGCAGCTTTCAACCCACTCCGTCATTCTTCTATCTACCCCCCCAAAAAAAAAAAAACATTCGGTCTGGTGTCTGGGCCCGGAGAGTCTGTCTGTCATCTATCCAGTCTGTGTCCTGTCTGCACCAGGAATGACCACACATGAAAGCCGAAGGAATCAGCGAACCATGCGGGACCAGATGTTCCTCCTCAGTTTAGCCAGCGAGTGAAGCCCCCACACACCAGACCGTCGCTGCTGCGTCTGACTAGCCGCCCCTTCAAAATGCAGAACGATGAACTCCAAACATTAGCAGCAGCTTTGAATGGCGGCCAGCTTCAATCAGAGGTCCTTGTAAAAGTTGAGTCAGATATTAGCTAAGTCAGAGGTGAGGTATGGTGAGAACCTGTGTCTTTTGTTACAAGATGTTTAACTCATTTTACTGCTTGTTTCCAGAGTGAGGTCAGACTTCCCCTTACCCAGCTGTGACGGGGGGGATGGGGTGTCCATTTCTGCTCCATGTGACCAGCGGAGAGGGACTCCCTTGGGCTTCACATGGGAGAACAACCTCCGTTCCCACCTCTGCCGCCATCTTCACTATGTTGTCGTGGCCAGTCACACCCATTATCTTCGGCATGCCTGGAGAAGAAGGAGAGAAGTTGTAAGAAAACCGTGCAGGCTCCATGTTCAACCTGCTTTGTGTCTCTAAACAGTAAGTCACACTGTCAAACACGGTGCAGTCTGTAGACAGAAGTCGGCCTTTGTTGAATCAAACGCTGCTGTGTTTGGGTGACTGCGGTACGACATTTATTTGCTCACTGTTGACGCTGAGCTGGATCTCTCGGCTGGCGTAGCCCACAGGACTGGTGGCGGTGCAGATGTAGATGCCTGCGTCGTCGCCGGTGGGGTGGGGGATGTGGAGGTATCCATCAGGGTCAGACTGAAGAGAGGAGCGGTCCCTGGGTAGAGGCTGCCTCCCCTGGAAGACCAGACAGAATATACTGTAGATAAAAAGGCTGTGCAGGGACACTAAGCTTAGTTTCGGGTTTACGGCCCAACCTTTGATGTCTAATGTAATTACAGAGTGCCCATTTTACTCACTCTCTATCCCCAATACGCGCACACAAGAATGCAGGCCGCTGCACATGTACTTGCTTTGAACATAAAAATTGCTTTTACAGATTCGCTTTTATCTGACAAGAAAAGAAATTTACTCGACTCTGGAGTATTTTTTGGGGAGAAAAACAAGGAAGAAAAATCGGGCTCAGTTGAACAAAATATAGGAAACAAGAGTGTGTTGACCTCACTCAGTAATGCTGACTATGTAATGGCGTGGTGGTGTTTACTGTGGAATGATTTCCTTCTGTTTATTTCTTCATGGAGCAGGTCTGATCGCTGCTTTTAAAAAATGCTATGTGTAAAAGCACAGAGGTTTGTTTATGTATTAATTTGATCACTTTCCATGATTTTCTCGGTTGCCTATAACAGCCTGTAAAGTGATTTATATGTAAAGGACTCGAGACTTATTTTCCAAGAAAGGATGTGATGTTTATGTGCGCTCCCGAGTGCCTTCTCACTCTGCTTCCCTATAGTGTCGACCATGGATGTATGAGGAGAACTGGAGACAGCGTTGAAGGTGGGGCTCCGTTCATTCTTGTGGAAGCTGCTCAGTGGCGCATGAAGCCAAAAAATGTTCAATTTCCGTGCATAGAATTACTCGGCTCTTACGCATTGTGTGGCTCATAGAGCACGGGAGACTCTAAACTTTTTAGCCCTCCTCTAACTTGAGTGGGGATAAAATGATTTAATCGTGTGACTCTTCTGGAGTTTCGGACTGAATTGACCAAACTCAGTTGAATTAAATTGGTTTTGATGCTCAATATAAGCTTTTGGGCATCATTTATCATGTGACACGTCATTGCTGTCAAGGTTTGGCCACTATAAAGTCAAAGTCTGGCGCTCTTCCTGGTGGGCTTGGTGTCAACAGTGTGCAACACGAGCTAACGCCAAGTTAATAAATGACCAGTACCCACTACAACCAACACCAAGTCCAAAATCAAACCTAATATGAAAAGCATGTGAAATATATTGTGGTATTGTGGTTTTAGCTGGCTTGCATTAGCTTGCTTTCTAGCACAGAATGCAGTATTGGGTGAATAATGTCAGCTAATTCATATCCAGACTCCTGCTGGGGCTGATCTGGCTGGTGTAACTAACCATTGATCTGGCAATACAAGGCATGGACCAACTATCTAACTGTAACTGAAGCTAAGCTGTGGCTTGACCACTTGCTTTGTGGTGTTGCAAAGGGCAAGCTAGTTAGTATCATGGAACCAATGGTCCAATGCAGCCAAAGGTGTCATTGCTAAGGGTTCTCTGAATGTCACACAAAGAACCTTTAATAACTTCGATGGATAAATCCATTCCACCCTCTTCTATAATTGACTGTTTGGTATAATAACTGTTTGGTGAAAGGTCATTAGTCAACAGGTGAACGATGAAAACGTCTGATGAGGTTCATGTTTTCTTCATGCTGCATGTAACCTTTGAGATTCTCTTCTCGTGATATAATTCTTTTTTTTATTCTAAGTGTTGTACAGGAAGGTGCTGCAAGAAAGGCTTTAAATAGATTCCTCAGGTATAATAATAAAAAAACCCTGAGTGATTTCTCACTGTCAAGCGGCAATATGGTAATGTTGCCATGGTTACATCCATCCTGGTCACATTAATCAGATCTTGATTGCAGTGCAAACTGTTATTGTTGGTGGTGTTATTAAGAGTGTTCTGACAAATCAAGAGAAAAATAAGGCAGACAGGAATATAAAAAAATATATTCATTCATTTAAATTCATGTGAGCGTAAGAGCAAAGGATGTTTGTGCAACGTTAAATTGAATCTTAAGTAATTAATAAGAGCCTTGGCATACTGAAGTTAAAGTAGTTAATGCATTATTAGATGAAGATGGTTGCTATTATCATCACTCCTCTACTGATTACATCCATAGTCTACTGATGATTGCTTTGGCTCAAAGTGAAATCTACCCCTGCAGGACTGGATCTTGATATTTTGTTTGATCGTAACATGCTTGATGTATCTATTATTTCAACAGTCTTCATGATGATTAATTGAAAGACAAATGAACGCCAAGTATGATCCTCAATAGATAATGTGGGAGCCAATTAGTCATACATTTGATGCATGATGGGTTTATGGGACGCAGCCAAAGCAATCATTATGATTTTGACCGTGAGTGCGATATCCTACCTTGGACCAGACAACATTTGGCTTTGGAACTCCGCTGGCCTCGCACGCGAGCGTGATGGCTACGCCCTCGTTGGCTATGTAGTGGTACGGGCCGGCGTTGATCTCGGGGGGCACTGTGGAAGAAGTAGGTCACAAAGCACACAGCTGTCTGACTGACCGTAAAAAAGAAGCGGGGGCCCACAAGAATTATCGCTGGCCTTAACCAAGCCAGCGGTATCAGCGCTCGAGGCATTTCTTCATTACAAACCGATGATGAACCGTAATCTGGCCTGTCTGTCATTACGCGCAGGCTATGAACAAAATGACCCTTTCATCAAAGCATGCAGTAAATGAACCCTCTCACTATGATGACAGCAGGTGGTCAAGTCACTGACATATTGTTGTTTTCCACGCTGAGTCAGCACATTGTTGACCTGACTGTCCAACCATAAAATGGTCCAACCCTGCCAGTGTCTTAAAGACTAAAAGAAATAGTCTTTATAAGACACTTTGGGAAACTGGCTTATTTCTAGATGAAAAGAGTGATATGGGGTCATTTCTATGTTCCTCGGATTTATGGCATTTAATGGGAACATGAGGGGTTCGCCAATGTACCAATCTTACATTGGTGAAGGCATGACCCATGCAACTCTGCCTTTGATTGGCTAGTGCTCATTACTTTCATTATTTGGGTTGGTGCATGGCGAGTGAAATCGGTTAGGGTAAGATCATCAGGGTAAGCCAATCAGAGGCAGAGTAGGGCGAGTCACTGTAGATGGAAATTCACAAAGGGTCCTATGATCCCCAGTTCTAGGGTCAGGGTTAGGGTTATGTGATTGATTAGAGAACTTAGGACCATGGGAACCCGGATACACTCCCAGTGCTACTCCACCTGGTATGCTAAAGATGACGTTGGAGCCAAGCTAGCAGTTATCTGCCTTAGCATAGAGAATGAAAGAAGGGGGAAACAGCTAGCCTGGTTTGGTCCAAAGATAAAATAAGAAAGATCATCAGACGTTCATTCATCTCATGTGTGTAATCTGTACACACACATTTGTTGTTTCACACAGGGGTTATGTACTGGAACTGCTTTTTGGCCGTGCCAGGTGACTTCCTGGAGTATCTGCAAGTTATGTCTGGACAGAGCCAGGCTAGCCATTTCCCTCTACTTCCAGGCTTTATGCCAAGCTAAGCTAATCATCTGCTGGCTTTAGCTTTATAGTTAGCGTGAGTGAGGTACTGATCTTCTCATCTTGGCAAGCTTTCACAAACGTCTAACATGCACTCTTACCGTGGACTTCCAGGCTAACTGTGATGTTCATAGAGCCAGCTACATTCACCGCAGTGCAGACGTATGTCCCAGCATCCTCTGGGACGGCTCTTTCGATGTACAAACTGCCATCGCTCCTCAGGAACATCCTCCCATTCAGATGAACCTGTGCAGAAGAAAAACAACCACTGTCACACATGCACAGTGATTATTTGTGTGACGTACGTGCATGTATTTGATATTTCAGTCTTACGGGTTTTCCATTTTGGGACCAGTGTCTATCCGGTAGAGGTATTCCATCCAACAGCATGCAGGGAATACTCAGGGACTGACCGATGCCAGTGGTGATGACTGGGGCACCTTGAGCCAAGAGAGGAGGCTCTGCAGGGAAAAGGACGTGTAAAGACATAAATGCTTGACAAGAGCAGTAAAATGTGGATGTATTTTGAGGCTACAGCTTTCTAGTTGCTGCCAGAGAGAGATAAGAGAGCTTAGACAAGCCTACCCAGTCCAGTGACACTAACTCTGGCTTCAGTTTTGATGGTTCCAAACTGGTTCTTGGCCTCGCAGAAATACAGGCCTTCATCATCCAGCCAGACACCTGCAGTCAAACACACAGGAGGAAACTTAGCACACATCTATACATCCGAGATAAGCAGCTGAGAGAGAAAACAGTTCATCTAGAAAAAAGAATAAGTCCATGCTAATAGCGGTTAAGTCCTCTACTCAATAACAAGTGGTATTATTGGTTTGACTGGGCTGTAATTAAGAGTTAAAAATAGAAAATAACGGGATTAATGGGTTCGGCTCAGCTGCCAGTCTGCTGACACATGTGCTGCTTGGTAAATTCTCTGGAGATCACATGTTGGAAGATCAACATATGATTCACTTCTTGTGTTTAGATAGTCGGGCCGATGTTTAAACAGGTGATGACAAGACATCAAGCATTAAAGCAAAAGGGGGCAGAAGGGGCGAGGGGCGGCGGACGCGATATAAGGATGGAGAGATTTTTCTTAAACAACGGCAGATCAATCCATCTGCAACAGATTGAGCTAATTAGGTCAGACAGCAGCCACAAATGGAAACAGTGACACAAGCAGCCCATGCAAATACGTCCGTTCCTATCCAATATAATATTATGCACGCTGTAAACATTTAGTCTCAGGAGCACAAAGGATCACCTTCAGTGGTCAGGATTAGTCATACTGCAGGCAGAGAGGCCTCCAGAGTTCAAAATTTAAATCCCTCACAATGAAGGATGAATAAATGGACAAACTTCCTCCTGCAGAATGATGAACAGCATTAAAACGATGCAGAAGAAGTGCTTTTAGCAGGACGGATACTAACACTAATAATGTTTTGAGAGCCATTTTTACACTCTAACTTCACAGATGGCAAAGACATCCTGTTGCCCCCCCTCTCTTAAGAAAATGTTAGCTGAATTTAATATGAAAGGCGCCACCTCTTCTATATATAATCACTTCGAAAATTTCAGTCATGCCACTCAGTGCAGAGCAAACCACCGAGCTGTATTAGCCTGCACTGCAGACCAAAGCTCTCTGATGTGATAGTGTTTCATGGATAACTCACTCTGGATTAGAAGATGTCCGTTCTCCATCTGCATTGTTCTACTGTGGCTGCCTGTCCTTGTGAGAATCTGCCTGCCGTCCTGTCTGTGCCAGGTCACTGTCGGTTGCGGGAAACCTCGGGCAGTGCAGGGGAGGGTGATATTCTCCCCGACGTTAGCTGTCACGTCAACCGGTGCCTCGGAGAACAAAGGGCCCGCTGTGGAGGGGAGAGTGAATTTTTTCTTTGTGTACATTTTGAGAGGAAAATAAAGCTTTATGCGGAACACTGAAGTGTTGTCTCACCTCCGACCTCCAGACTGACGGTGCTGGCTGAGATTCCTGCAGGGCTGCTGGCCACGCAGTTGTACTGACCGGCGTCGACCTCCTGCACACCTCGGATGTGCAGGGTGCCGCGGTGTACATCCTGCTCGACGAAAGGAGCGGAGCCCACCTCGAGCTCACCTGGAAACACGCGTAAAACAAGCCTGTTGGACATTTTCCACGACTATTTTTACGCACACGCTGTTTTTTGACCTTAACTTACCTTTGAACCAGTGCACAAGAGGAGGGGGAACGCCTGTGGCTTGACACTCCAGAGTCGCATCACCACCAACAGAAACAAGTACCACCTGCTTTGCCACTGTTATTCTGGGCACCTCTGGAGGAAAGAAGACAGAGACCTTTTATTTTGCATGTGCTGCTGCTATATACAGAAATAATAGTAGAATAATGTTGGCTTGCACCAGCACAGGGTGCAGAATAGACCTAAGATAAATATAAAAACTATACACACACATTCTGTGCCAACTGACAGAGCAGGGAAACATGCTTTTGGAACAGGCAGACAGCTGAGCTGAAAGGATGACATGATCTATCTTACGAGGCTCTCACTACCTTGACAGATCAGCGTTGTTAAAAATGACATTCAGAGACAAAAGTGTGTAAAATACCGAGCGCGCCGCAGGAAGGAGGCTGCCATGCTCCATCAGTGTCAAGGTTTTCTGTCAGCCGCTAACTGACACGCCATGACGGAAACTTTAGGCCTACAACTGTCGGTGCTCACGAGCGAGAGAAGCATCCTATTGTGTGAGACCGGGGCGGCATGTGGCCACACTTTGCTCAGAGATGGTGCACTATTCACACCGGATATCTATCACACACAGACTGATTCAAAACGAATGCTCCTGAAGAACAGTCGACAACATTAGAATGCCAACAGGAATGATAATTCAGAGCAGAATATGAAAAATAAACTCTAAATATTAAAACAGATCCTTTCAGGAAGAACATGTCTTCACATTGGCAACATCAGCCTCACATCTGTTGCGATATCTTGACTTACCTGCAAAAGTAAGCGACACAGACTGGGAGGCCGTCCCTGCTTCATTGGTTGCCAAACATGTGTAGTTCCCAGCATCCTCCGGGAGGGCCCCTCTTATGGTCAGAACTCCATTTTGGTTCAGACTCAACCTGCGTCACCAAATCAACACAATTCATGTTCGTCGTTCTCTTTGTGATTACATGCGCAGATGGAAAACAAGCGATTTATCTCTCAAACCTTTCTGATATTTTTGAGTATCATGAGAGACATTTTTCTTCAAATATGTATTTTGCACAGACGTACGAAGCACTTGTGGTTTTGGAAAACAAGATTTCACATCAGAAGATGTAAATCTAGCGATGATGCAAACAAGATGTGGCAATCGCGCATGTCGTTAAAGTGGAATGTAATGACTCTTGGAGTCCACTGTGCCAGAGGTGTTGAGTGGGCTGAGAGTTCCCCTTACCTAGGCCGATTAGTGAGGAACATGTTTCCATGGCTCCAGAAGAGCTGGGGAGGGGGGGAGCCGGACGCCGAGCAGACGAGGCGGATCTCGTCCCCTCGGGAGAAAGCCTGGCTCTGGGGCTGGACTACCACAGAAGGAGGCTCTACAATTGGAGTCAAACAGAATGCTGCTGATGACGATGATGATGACTCGGGGCTTTGTCAGAGCCGCATGATGTCATTTATAACTTCCCAATCACAAGTTTAACAACAGCAAAATCCTCGTAATGTGGGTAACAATTACCAGCAATCCATCCATCCGTCTGACTTCATGACTGCAGGATTGCAGCGAGGAAAGGTTTCACATTTATTTGTCTGTTTTTGAAAATTCATTACAAGCATCTTGAACGAATGCCCACGCTAGAAGCCGCACTTCTCAACAGGCATTCATTCTGGCAGATGAGAAACATTTTCTGACGAGGAAGTGGCTCAATCTGGACTGCGAGGAGGCTGAGCCAATAATGGAAAACAGATGACGGGGGCCTGAGAGGAGCCGTGAGGCCCCGGTGTGTTTAAGTGTTTAAGCAGATGACCTGCAGGGTATCGTGCTACCGTACCTGGGACGAGAAGCCACACGGTGATTCTGGCGTCTCCGTGGTCATTGGCGGCCACGCAGTGGTACTCCCCGGCATCCTGAGTCTGCACCCCGCTGATCTGCAGGGACGAGTCGGACAGCAGCTTCACCCTCCCGGCTCGTGCCCGGATGGCGCGACCTGCTCGGTCCCACGTCAGGTTGTGGCGCATGGAGCCTTCCACCTGGCAGGACAGCACGGCCACGCCTCCCATGGGGGAAGTCACATTCACGGCTGGCCTCAGGACCGGAGAAGGCTCTGTTTTAGTGGCAACACAAGCAAAACATCAGGCTGGTGTTATCAGCGGTGAACAAACAGAGCAGAAATAGTTTATTTTAATCCAAATGTTTGTCCTGGCATGCTCTGTATCATGTTGATTCATGAATCTGAGATTAAAATAAATGTCTGGAACTTATTTCAAAGCCTCGCTGTGACTGTGATGTATGCAGGAAAAACAACCAAGTGTGTGTGTGTGTGACATACCTCTAACAGTCAACTGTGTTAAGGCACGTCCCTGTCCGGCGCTGCTCTGCGCCACGCACTCGTACAGGCCTTCATCCTCAGCTGATGCACGGGCAATCTCCCATGATGCTATGGCAGAATTCCTAACACAAAAGACACGCTTGGTTCGTTGGCTGGAGCATGACAATAGCAACAAGATCCTATTTTACAGCACATTCAATTAGTGTCTCTGGCACACACACGCACACAGTGGGAATAGTTTTCACCACAAGTCAGCTCAGCTTCATGAATGTAATTCAAAGCAGAGCGTTACCTCCGAGAAAGAAAAGGCGCTTTGTTAATTTCTCAAGATGACACAATCGAATATGTAATGTTCACAAAATTGACTGTGTATACCAGTTTCCTGACAGATGAGCCGATAAAACGCGAGAAGCACTAATGCTTTGCAGGCGAGCTCACTGGTAAGAGTAGTGAGTGACCTAATTAGCGTTTTTTACGGCAGTTAATGGGCGAATGAAGCCGTAGCATCTGTAGGAAGGCGAGCCAAATGTGACAGAGCGCTGAGCAAATAGATGGAAGAACTCACTGAAAGAACTTCTCGTCTCCCAGTGTAATCCCACTTCTGGTAAATCGCAGCCTGTAGGGAATGTCGCTCTGCACCGAGCAGCCAATCACAGCGGGCTGCATGTAGAGGCCCTTCACCACATCAGGCATGCTAACAACTGGGGGATCTACACGAGGGAGGAAACAAAGGTTAGAGGTCAGGAGAGAGATTGATGAGGTGTGAGAGACACTGTGTAGTGGCTCTGGTGAGAGGTGTCCACAGGAAGGGGGTTGTCTTGCCTGGAACGATGTTGGTGTAGGAGACACTGGACAGCCTCTGGAAGCGGTAGCCCTCCTCGTCTTTGCCCGTCACCTTGATGAAGAAGCTCTGGGAGGGGGTGCGGAACTCCGGGAGACTCCACAGTCCTTGTTGGCCGAGGTCGGAGGGCAGGGGCACGGGGATCGTACGTAAGGAGCGGCCTGAGCCTGACATGAGCTCAACGTGGCTCAGCTGACCCGGAGGCTTCAGGCCCGTGCATTTCAGCAAAACATGGGCTGGAAGTCCTGAGAGACAAAGAAAGATCGTCATTAGATCATCTCCTGCACGTGGTCTCGGTCAAATGAGACTCAAGAAGCTGACAGAAACATGTCCGGCACCTTTTATTGGCCTCTCTCTGGTGTGGTTGAACTCGGCGACAGGTACGCTGGAAAAGCCAGCGCGGAAGTCGAGATTGCTGACTCCTGTGACTCTTAGAGTATGGCGCCCACTGCAGCTCACCTTTTGATAGAAAGCAGTAGTATTCAATTGTCAAAATCGCTTAAGTCAACATATCTTTTGGATCATTCACCAGGGCAGTACCTTCAGTTTCCAAGCCCCAGGTCTGGGAAACTTCAGATTGACGACACGAGCGGAGTTGGGAATATTCAGGAGCTCTTTAAGGCCCTGCGCTTCCCCAACTACACGACCTGAGAAAAGAAGAAGAAGACAAGTGACTTTTGAATTCAAAATGTCTGAATTATTTAATATGGCAGGAAAGAAAACAGTATGATGTATGGTAATGTGTTTACCGAAAGGATCGCTGAGCTCGATTTGCGGTGCTGGTCCACTGAGCGACACGGTGACCTCTCGCAGGCTGGGGTCAAAGGGCACTTCCCACTTATTCTCCTGGGCACTGTCATGGTTGGAGGATAGCAGGTGGACCTTCATGGCCTGGACTGTCTCTTCTACCCACTTTAAAACCTGGCAGGGGGAACAAAAACGCCATCACCGAACTGTAACGGAGACACACTCGTCGGCGGATGACGCTGGGATCTTTCAAAAGCAGACTGGACAGGAAGGACACAATCGTGCGCCCCCCCCTGAAACCAAACCCTTCCCCTGCCTGAGCAGCAGGCTGCTCTTTGTCATCGGACCATTCTTTCATCACTAAAGTATTCCTCAGAGGGATTTTGCCTAAACAAAGGAAAAGTGAAACGACTCGACTGTCAAACTGATAACATACAGTTTTCTGCACTCTCAAGCACGGATTCCCAGAAGAGTGTCTCTCACAGTGGAAGTCTGTCATGCAGAGGTCCCCCTCCTGCTGCTACAGCTTTCATGAATCATGAGGCTTGTTCCTCAGAATAGAAAGTAGTGGTGGATGTGGATGCGGCAGGGAAAGGCGTGGAAGGGGGGGTTCCTTTTGTTTTAGAAATACATTTAAACTGTATATTCCTGTTACGCAGGATCATTTATGGACGGAGACAGCTGGCTTGGTTTCCCATTTTTCTGTTGAATCGGTTAAAGCTTCAGAAGCCAGATGAGGTCAGACGGTAACACATTAGGATTGCAAGAGGCTCACTTCTTCTTAAATGAGTCATTCCACCACTCAGAGCAAAGATTACCCAAAGTCTGACATAATGGTTGACAGTTTGATTACGTTTAATGGGAAAAATAATCACCGCTTAGATGATAATGTCCCTCAGTGGCTCTACGCAGAAATATATGACAGTGTATGGTTTCAGTTTTGACAGGTGCTTGACCTTCTAGGTATAATCATTATCACAGTTTTTAAGTCAGGACACAGTTTTCCTTTTGTTTTCTCGAAAATGAAAACAGAAGCAGAAAAGCCCGTTGATATTTCACAGAGTCTCATTTCAGTGGCCACAGCGGGCCCCAAAGTCTTCCATCTTCCAAAAGCTTAACAAGCAACTGCTGTCTAGTGTTTGTTTTGACCTCATACAGAGAGACATTATTGGTCGATCTGCGTCTGTAACGCAACAAACTGAAGACATTTCTTCCAGCGGTCTCTGGGAGATGGAGCCAACGGCAACACATTTTAAGACATTTAACCAAAACGAGCAAAAAAACGAAAACAAGGAAAGCCTTTGATAATTTAATTATCAGGCCTCCGCTTTTTTTGTCTATCAGGTTCCACCGGGCGCTGACAGCAGCTGGTTCCCCTCGCTCGTTTTACAACTGGAAACAGCTGTAATGTCTGCCACATGTGCAGCCATCACCAGCAGAGCAGGAAACTGCTAAGAAGTGACCCACATCTGCCCCAGGATAGAGTCTATTTCTTATGCAAGAGAGCAGAGAGGAGTGGGCATTATTCTGCCCCTCGGACCTCAGATAAAAGGAAGTTGAGCGCAGGCTTGCTGTCCGGACCACGGTAGGTCTGGAGGGAGCATGCTGAGTTCTGCAGCCACTCCCTTGTCTCAACCACTGGGAATGCAGAGGATCTTAAGTCCTGTGAAACCTCATCCGGCGTGTCTCAGCTGAGTTGCTTGCAGGGCTGTTACAGGAAGGACCCCCCTCTGCTATTCATAGAAGCATGACAGATGGGCCAGAATGGAAGAGCAAGCTAAGGCTGAGGGGTGATGCTGCTCCTGCCTTCTCCTCACTCGCTCAGGTGAATTACCTGCAGGAGAACTACGTGGCCGCGCTGTGGTTAAGCACAACAGCTTGACTCCAGACCTCCCATCGAGCCGGGGTCAGCTTAGCCCTTACTCAGGTTTAAAAACTACAACTGCCGACATTTGCCAGGGACGATGTCCTGCTGCAAATCAAGGTTATTAGAGCGAATCAGTCCCAGATGGACCCCATGCGTCCTTTTTCAGCGGGTGTTTCGACACACCTGTCACGAGTGGCCTGTTTCGGAGAGAGAGAGAGAGAGAGAGAGAGAGAGAGAGGCATCTACAACATAGTTGGTGCCTTTGTTTAGTGCACTCAGGAAGACGAGGATAAAATGTCATTACCAGCTCTTTAACTCACTGCTGCATCCATGTAATGAGGAAACCATAAGGGCAATGTTATAAATGACTGTTCAAGGCACATGAGGCGGGACACTACAGGCAAAAACAACAAGATCTGGGGTTGTTTTGCTTTCGTAATGTGTCTTCTTTCAGGATCTTTAATGGCTGTTTTCTCCAAATGAGTTTTTTCTCCGACTCTGAGTCAGAAATCTCCACTTCAG